>CM034152.1:48459048-49889696 GCA_019776745.2 Taxus chinensis
GATTTATACGCTAGATTGATTCCCTTTAACCATTAGTAAATTTGAAAATGATTGGTATTAACTTTATCTTGTTATGACTTGGATTTAAGACCTTTAGAGGCTTGTATATGGTGAAGATAAATTAGTGAACTTAGTTTGAGTGATTCAAACCTCAGTAATGTTTACTCTAAAGGATGTGTTATTACTTGAGGAAGATTCAAGAGAGACTTGAATGCTTTAGGAGTGTATTCTGCAATATAATCTCTCAAGAATTCCATGTTCATTATTAAATACATTTAATTTTACTAACATAAGCTTATGTAGGTTAATTGTCACATTAATGTTGGCTGATTTAAGGTTGTCCTTTTGTTATCTAATGCTTTGATAAAGGTTATTGCAACCATACACGGTTTCCACTTTATTACAGGTAGTGTTGATGTTATGTATGTTGATGTGTGTGACATGCCTAGTCATCATCCATATCACCTGGTGAGTCACCTCGCCTTGCGAGAGTCATAGGTCTTAGGAAGTCAAATGACAAGTGTCAGATTCTATCATAGAATCTGTCATTGTCATTTGCGTCAATGCGTCATAGGAGTTACATTCCTTATTTGGAATTGTAACTCCTCCTTTAGTGGCATCATATGTGCCAGTCACGTCATATGCATCAGTGGCGTCATTGATATTATTTCTTTGTTTAGGCATGGGGGTTACACAATAATCCTATTTGTACTTCCTTTTTTTGATCTATGAGCATGAGAAGACCTATTTTCTTATTTGCATATTCTTTCCATTGTTTGAATATTGCTTATTGCGTTGGAGCTTGACATTACCTTTGGAGTGCAACTTTGTTGTGGTGCATTGTTTTCGACATCGATTCTCATGAATCCCTCTTTCATGGTATAAGAGATGGTTTCGGTAAAACGTGCACTCTTCGTTTATCAAGTTGTTTATTACTTATGGTTTCTTCTCATTTCCTTGTGTAAGTTTTTTCGATTATTTTGGAATTTTTTTTCTCACCTCGTATTGAGGGGTTGTTCTTGGTTTGTGGTTTCAGGTTATCAAGGTTCACTTGTTTTCTCAGTCTTTGAATGATCAATTCTCTAGGGTTGTATGCATGTTTTGTGGGTTTCATGATTGCAGGTTTAGAGTTTGATCAATGTTGCTCGTGCTAGTTTTGTGCCTTTTTCTAAGGTTATTAAAGTGTATTTTTTGGGACAACTTGCTCATGTTGGTCTGTGCATTGGATTCTCAAATTTTTGCATTGGCCTGCGTTGTGCTCATGCCATAACACTTCTAGTTTGTGATTACTCACACCTTTTCATGTGAATCACTATCTCATGCTTAATTACCACCTACAACTTGTGCCTTGGTTGAGAATACTCTTCTTCCATTGTGCATTGTTCAACTCATGCATTGGTTGAAAGAGCTTGTGCATTACTCTAGCAGCTCGTTTCAAAACCACTTGGCTTTTCTCTTGCCTTGACTCGGGTTTTCCCTTTAGAGATCATTATTGATATGAGATCAGACTATGCATCTCCAGTGATCAGATCATTTTTTGGTATTTCCTTAGACTACTGCTGACTTGTTTAGCTCATGCCTTGATCCAGTCTAAACATGTTCGGCTTAGACACCTTCCTACGTCCCGTGTATGATTGGAAGCTACTAGTTTTTTCCCCTCCTTCATGCTTGTGTATTCATTCTAGAGGAAATCTCCACAGAACCAACGGTTGCAACAAACATTGAGCTATGGAATCTATTCAAACACACCTCTACTCTACGCTCAGATTGTTTCTTTGATCAGTCTGTTCAAACACACTGTTACAGTCTACACGTGGGCAATTTCATTTACCTACAACAATAACGAATTACTTGACCACGTTTCATTTAATCTTGGAACAGTCGTTACTGTTGGGTCATTTCATTTACCTGCAGTAGTAGTGGATTACTTGATCATGTTTCATTTAATCTTGGAACAATTGTTACTATTGGACCAGTTCATTTACCTGTAGCAACAATGGATTACACTTGGCCACATTTCATTTACTTGACCATGGATTACCTTCAACGTATAACTCAGCTCAGTCAACATTTCCCTTTTTAGAATTTTTCAATTGGTAATCACTCTCCTTTTAAATAGTTTTGAGGTTAAAAACATTTAATTGGCATTGTAATTTCTTTTTAGATATTTTTTTCCTTGTTTTAATATCCTTCCTTCGAGTATCGAAGACAGAGGGTGAGGTCCGGGGTTAGTAGGAGGCTAATCCCCCCTTGTAATTAAAACAAACCCTATCTAAAATTCAATTTCGTTTCCAAATAGCATACATACGACACCCTTTGCATGCGTTTAGGGCACTTTTTTAATCTGTTTGTAGGCTTTTTAGAAATTTTCCATCAGTTGCGAGAATTTTTTTTTCCTATAACTTTTGACTCGTTGCTCAGTTTTGAGCACTTCTTTAGTTAAAGTTGCATGTTTTTTCGCACTCTAGTTGATGGCATTATAATTTTTGTAAACACACTTGTTTCACACAGAATGCTTCCGTTCCTGGAATAGAGTTGCTTCTATCCTTTCATTCCTTTGAGAAACAGATAAGGGTTAGGGCTAGGAGGAATACCTATTAAATGTTGAGAGGGTGTGCGCGTACCATAGAGAGAGATCAGATCGATTGCAAAGAACTCCTTTTTGTCTGGGAAGGACTACCTGCAAGTAAGAATACAAGACCACTAGATTCTAATTAGACAATAAATGAGGGAACTGCCTTGGGCCCAGGAAATATTAGACTTCCTTTCGAAGGTGGTCAGTTCCCCTGCTAATATGAATTAACACAAATTATTGCAAAATTACAATTTAATTACCTTGTTAAAACAATAGAGGAAAGGGATCATTTTGGTTTTGAATCACAGTGACCGATGCCGGTCACTGTCACCGGTACCGGTTTCTGATAACCGATATCAGTAGGGGCAGTGGTTTAGGGGCTTTTAGTGAAGGTTGGCTATAAGGTGGCTATGGTGTTTATAAGGCTGGTAAATGATTGGGGATAGGTAATGGGGTGATGGAGAAGACTCAGAGAGTATGGGGGCTGTTCTTGGGGGCAATGTAGGGGTAGAGGAATGACAGTTAGATGGAGGGTGTTACCGGGTAGTAGATCTAGGAATAGACTTAAAATTACTGTGATTCATAAGTCCAAGAAATGTTATTAAAAGAACATACAAGATACTACTTACTAATTCCTGATGGAGATATCAGGTCTAAAGACTGTGATAACGAAGGCAGGGCTCAGGTAGGATGATCAGACAATCAAAGATGAGCTATCTTCTCTCCCAATGCTTGGATGAGTGTCACTGGGCTCCGGTTACTCAGTTGCAGTCTTGGGCTTGATGTCCTTCTCTGCAAACTCCTCTCTTTCCTTTACTTGTCTCTGCTCGGCCAAGTGAATTCCCGATCCTTCCAATGAATTCCCAGGTTCTGATCCTTTGTTTTTGGTTGGGGGAGGTCATTTACAGGGAACCGATGGCGGTTACGTAACCGACGGCGGTCGAGTAGGAACCGATATCGGTTAAGTCAAAGTGAGCTATTTTTAGTAAAATAGCCAACTTTCCCTCCTTTTCTCCCAAGGAATTAGTTGTGGGCTTGGTCAAGTCATTATTAGGTTGATTTTGGTGCGGGTGAGGAGTAATTAGTCATGGGTGTGGATGTAGACCAAGTTATAGGTCTTAATTAGGTTAGTTTAGGGTTAGGACTAGGTCATGATGAGGTGGTGAAATGAGGTGGCAGGTTTGGAGATGTGGATTTATTAATTATAAGGTAATTAATAAATAATTGTGTAAGGTTTAGGTGATGAGGCTAGGTTGTGAAATGAGATGCGGGGCACGGGGGGTCGTAAGACACAAATTTGGTGTCTACATTAGCCCCTTGTTGTCATGTAGCTTGTCTTGTAAAGCTGCACTGACAATAATAAGAAGTCGTTACTCCTGTTAAGGGTATAGGTAATCCCCCTCAAATCTATCATAGATTGAGGTAACGTGAAATCAGGGATAGGGTTGATAAAGGGTAAATGGTGTTGAGATGATGGTAAGATGGTGGGGTAAGTTCAAGGAAGCAGACGCACGTTGAAATGCAGTAGTGCGACCAGGGTACATGATTTGAAGAGAAAACAAGCAATTCATAGGCAAAGGTCGATAGTTTATCCAAACAAGGGTGATATAATCCTGGTATCCAAGGCATAGGAAGTAGCTCCAGGGGATATAACGGGTAAGGTAAAGGAACGTTTAGGCATGTTCGGCAGTACCAAATGGTTGGTTTGGTTGAGATAAACGTCACGGTCTCGGTCTAGGAAAAGTTGGTCGACTGATCAAGTCAAGTACCCTAATCATGCTAAAACACGAACAGGTGAGCTCGATTGAACAAAAAGTTAAATGATGGGTGGATAAAATTGTAATTTGTTGGTGTTAGGCAAGGTATGTAATTGGTGCGGCCTTAGGTCGGGCCTGATTGATTAGTGAGGGCCATGGGTCAGGCCTGATTGGTTGGTTGCGGCCTTGGGTCGGGCCAAATGGTTGGTTGCGGCCTTGGGTCGGGCCAAATGGTTGGTTGGCCTTATGGGTCGAGCCTGATTGGTTGGTTGCGGTCTTGGGTCGGGCCAAATGGTTGGTTGCGGCCTTGGGTTGGGCCTGATTGGTTGGTTGTGGCCTTGGGTCGGGCCAAATGGTTGGTTGCGGCCTTGGGTCGGGCCAAATGGTTAGTTGCGGCCTTGGGTCGGGCCTGATTGGTTGGTTGCGGCCTTGGGTCGGGCCAAATGGTTGGTTGCGGCCTTGGGTCGGGCCTGATTGGTTGGTTGCAGCCTTGGGTCGGGCCAAATGATGGTTATGGTTGCAGGCCTTGGGTTGGGCCAAATGGTTGGTTGTGGCCTTGGGTCGGGCCAAATGGTTGGTTGGCTGCGTCAGGCCTTGGGGGCCTGGTTGGGTGGCCTTGGGTCGGGCCTGGTTGGTTGGGTGCGAGCCGTGAATGTGGCCAATGAAGTCAAAAAAGGCTATTTAGCAAAGGAGGGTATAGGCGATGTGGTGAGAAAGGGAGATTGGTGAATAAGGGCAAAATTTTTGGTAAAATAGGGATTAAACCGATATCGGTTAGCTATGACCGGTATCGGCTAGATGACCGATATCGGTATTTTTAGGGCACAATATAACTGATATCTGTTATAGGTCAAAAACCTATAAAAAGAAAAATACGGCCTGTCATTGTCACATTGTCAATTTGAAAACCAAATTTAGTTGTCTGAGGTGTTTTAGTGATATTGTTGAGTTTGTCGGCTGAGGTGGCATTATTTGAGTGGAGAAGTGAGTGGTTGGTAGACCCCAATGAGTAGGAGGTAGAATTTGATTGGTGGAGAACCCAGCTGAGGAGATTTGGAGCCATGGCACAGCCAGGAGGAGCAGGAGGTGCTGGACCAGCTGGACCACCACCACCTATCCCACCACGACGACGTGTAGTCATACCGGTAGGCTCTGAGCTCTTACCTTTGTGAATTTAATGAGTTTAAGCTAGATGTGGGTTTTGGGTAGGAATCCAAAATTTAATGAAATAATGAATAAATGGATGTAATTTGAAAAATGGAGTGGGTAGGTAGGTTAGTTAGGTCAAGGCGGCAGGGTGGGTAGGTTTTTAGGGTTTTTCAATGGGTAAAAGGGTAGAAATAGGCAAAAATGGGTTTTTGGGGGCTGCGTCGGGTTTGGCTCCGGCCGTGGACAGTGACCGATGTCGGTCACTAGGCGACCGACATCGGTCACGAAATTTTTAGGCAAAGTGGGTTGTGGGTAGACCGGCGTCGGTCATATGTCGACCGGTGCCGGTGTATATCAAGTGCTTGGTAGGGGACCAGTGCCGGTCAAGGGTGACCGGTACCGGTCATTAGTTAGGTTTATTTTTGTTTTGTTTCGTTGTTGGTGTTTGTGTTTTGTTGTTTGGTTGTTTGTGTTTTGTTGTTTGGTTGTTGTTTGGGGGTGAAGAGGGGGGGGGTAGAGTTGATAGGAAAGGTGATTGGGGTGGGGGGGGGAAATGGGGTGGTTGTGTGGTTGGTTCGGTTAGGATAGATTAGGTGTTGGGTATGAATTAGGAGGTGTTAAATTGGTAGGGGCATAGTTAGATGGCGAGAGTAGATCGGGGTGATTGGTAGGGTGTGAGATAAGGAAAGGGGATATCGTAGATGTTTTTAGGGTAAGATAGGTGGGTGTAGATGTGTGTTATAGAGTCGGGGTGTGGTCGGGTGGGTAAAAGGGGGTATAGAGGGTTAAAGTAGTTGTTTTTGTAAAGGGTAGGTCTAATGAAGTGGGTTGTTTTTGCAGGCACGTCAGCAGCTTACGATGCGGGATCGGATGCCCCCGCTATTGAGACGGATGCGGCCACATGTGTCCGCAGCGCAGTGGGCCATTATGCGTGAGGTGGGACTCGGTGGAGTCCAGCGGTATAGGGCTGTGGATAGGGACCACAGCCTTATGGTTGCCCTCATCGAGAGATGGGATCCGGCAACCAATGTTTTCCATCTCCCTACTGGAGAGATGACTATTACCCTGGAGGATGTGTATCGCATCCTGAGACTACCGATCGTAGGGGAGGCAGTATTCCAGGTAGATGCGGAGATGGCTATGGATAGTATTCTTCAGGTATTTGGGGATGCAGCCGCATTATTGACTTATCACAGTGCGAGCATTGCCTATGGGGACATGTATCGCGCCCACAGACATGAGACACGGCTTGCCATGTTGATGATGATAGGCATCACATGCTTCGCCCTCCCGGACTCAGAGGGAGGCCACTTCCCACGGGCTTTGATGGGAGTGCTGCACGAGATGGTGGAGGAGCATACGTGCTATGCCTGGGCACCAGTATATCTGGTGCAGCTATACAGAGAGCTGTGGGGTTATCGCCGGATGAGGCGATTTGGGATTTGCTCCACATTTTTGTTACACTGCTGGGCATATGAGCACATCATATGTATACGACCAGTAGGGCTGCCCCAACAGCCAGGGCCACAGGTTATATATAGGTATGGCTTTCAGAGGTGGTTGGGGGTCGTGGGCCAGCCACGAGTGGTGCTCGCAGGACGGGATGTAGCTTACTACCGTCATATGCTAGAGGGCTTGACTGCACTGGACATTGTATGGAGGCCCTACAGAGGCCATCAGCCCCGAGGAGGAGCCCGAGCACAGATGCGCTGGATCCAGTATACTTTCTGGATAGCAGGACGGAGGCCTGGAGAGCATGAGCGGATACCCCTAGAGAGGGTATGACGATAGTTGGGGCTGTGACAGGATGAGCCACCTCCCTTCCCTCAGTACCGGAGGGATGATGTAGAGGCCCCACTACCTGCACCACAGCCCGTGGACCCAGATTGGGTAGCAGAGAGACCAGCGGACGATACAGTGGATGATGCCGGAGTGACAGGTGCTTTTTTGGTTTGGTGGGCAGGTCAGAGAGCAGCTAGGATAGCACAGCCCGCACAGCCAGATTTGGCGGCTGTTACAGCAGAGAGGGACCGCCTCCTAGGATAGGTGCAGTTATTACAGGGGCAGCTTGCTGCTGCACAGGCACAGATCAGGGTATTACAGGGGCAGTTAGCCCAGGCACAGGCTCAGGCATAGCCCCAGGCACCAGTACAACCACAGGCACCAGCACAGCCACAGGTACCAGCACAGGCACCTACACAGCCACAGGCATAGGCGTAGGTACAGGTGCCACCACAGGCACAGGGTGTACCGGCAGGGCAGGGGCCACTACTATTAGGAGTCGGGGGACCAGCCCCAGCAGCCATGGTGGCACGGGCCCGTTATATGGAGGCGAGAGTGGAGGCCTGGTATTATCAGGATGTCCTTGATGGTACCGGGGCTGACTATCAGCCATATGCGGTGCACCGAGCCGAGACCTCTCGGAGCCAGAGATCCCAGGGGGGTGCAGCCACAGCCGGTGGGTCGGTGACAGGGAGGAGGCGAGAGCCAGCACAGGGACCAGCAGGGAGAGGGGCTGAGGGTGGTGGGGAGAGCTGAGATATCCCTGGAGCAGAGAGGGGTTTTTGGATTTTAGATATAGACACCGGTCTGTGAACCGGGTATGTATATAGAGGCCTGCGTGCCCACATATGATTCATTTATTCATTCTTGTTGTATATACCGGCCTGCGAGCCGAGTACAGGTTGTAGAGTTGATACCGGCCTGCGAGCCGAGTATATTTTTGACATGAGAGACCGGCCTACGAGCCGAGTCGAGATTTTGACAGTGATAGCAGCCTGCGTGCCGGCTTTGTATTATTTTGAGATCACAGAGGCCCCCATGCAGGGCAAGTTGTATATTTGAAACATTGATATATATAGAGATGATGATTTTGATCCATATGGTGTGTATAAAATGTTGTATGTGTTTTGTCGATGGTTTTTGAAATTTAATGTGTATAGATGATGAGTTAGATCCAAATGGTGTATATACTGATGGGTTTGATGTAGATATTGCAATGTCGTACGTATTTTGTTGATGGTTGTTTTATTGTAGATAGATGATGTTGATGAAATTGTGATGATATATTGATGTGATTTTGATGACAAATATTGATAATGGTGTCGTTTTGCAGGAAAAAGAGGCGGGCGCCACAAAAATTTGCAAAAAATAAAGAAAAGGCCCAGGTTTAAGAAAAAGGAGGCATGTGACCGATATCGGTTAGGTAACCGACGTCGGTAGATTAAGGACCGATATCGGTTAGGTAACTGATATCGGTTATTCCAAAACGAGCTTTTCTAAAAATAGAAAAGCTTGGGCGGCAACTTAAGGTCTTATTTTTAGAGTTCTTATTTTTAGAGTCATGCAACAAGTTAAATACGCGAATGCGACGCTGTTTGACGACTGATACAGGTAATTGCATGAAAGAATTGAGTGATAAGGAGGAAAGAGACAGGTAAAGTGAGTGTGGGCTGAGATTAAGAAGGTAGAAAGGCAAGTTATATTTGAAGAGGGTGATGAACATGGCTGGACGAGGAGAAACATCCAGCAGGCAGGGACGAGAGGGAAGACAAGTTCCACCCCAAGCTGCTGCATCCCGAGAGGTAAACTGTTTGGTTGTATTTTAATTCTTGCATGTTTTGATGAATAGGCTGAGAAAAGGTAAGAGGGTAGAGATGAGAAAGAAAAGGTGATAGGCAAGGGTTTGGGATAGAGTGAGTGTTATGGGGTAGGTAAGCAGGGTGTTCACGTATGTTTATAGGTATAGAGAGGAGTAAACGAGCAAAATAATTATCGTAGGTGGTGGTTTTAAGCAGGCTGTATAGGATTGACAGTGACCGATATCATTTAGAGATAACCGGTATCGGTTAGTAAACCGGTATCGGTTATCTATAACCGATACCGGTTACTGTAGGAATTTCCAGAATGTGAGAAAAAACACTTGGGGATTTGATTTATTGAATGGTTGTGTGTCGTTTTGATGTATGTAGGCAGAGGCAGGGTTGAGGATGAATGATAGTGTGCCAGCTTTGTTGTCACGAATCCGAGCGGATGTAACACCAGCTGAATGGGCATTGATAAACCGTGTGGGGTTAAGTGGAATCTGCTATTATTCACGAATCGCATGCAATCATGCTATGTTGCAGGCGTTGATTGAGAGGTGGAATCCGGAAAAGAATACCTTCTATCTACCAACAGGGGAGATGACAGTGACGTTGGAAGATGTGTTTAGAATTTTGAGGCTCCCAATTACAGGAAGACCAGTGTATCAGGCGTTTCCTAGCGCGGGGCGGGGAGCGATAACAGTAGTATTTGGTTCAGCTGCATGAGATTTGACACAGCGAGGTTTGACATTCACTTATGGTATAATGTATGCAACACACCCTGAGGAAACAAGGTTGGCAGTGGTATTAATGATAGCGGTGGGGTATTATGCATTACCGAGGGCGGAGGGGGGAAGATTTCCAAAAGCATTGATGAGTGTTATTTGGGAAATGATAGAAAGGAGCGTGACTTTCGCATGGGCACCCGCATATCTGGCGGAGTTATACAGGGGTTTATGGGCCTGCAGGTGAAAACACAAGACGACACTGGATTGTTCATACTTATTACATTGTTGGGCCTATGAGCACATTGTTTGTGTGCGACCGATAGGCCGACCCATCCAGTCGGGAGAGACAGGAGTGCAGAGGTTGGGATTCAGACGATGGGTCCAGACAGAACAAGAGGCGAGATCCCAGGCCGTGATAGATGACATCGAGTATTATAGGTAGGTATGGGAGATGGTGACGATTGCAGATATTTGTTGGAGACCTTACGGGAACTATATGGTGATGGAGCACATAGCTGAGGAGTTGAGGGGTGTAGAGCGATTGAGGTGGATCGCAGGGCACAGGCCAGGTGAGTACGAGAGGATTCCTCTAGATCGTGTGCGGCGACAATTTGGATTTGTTCAGGATATACCTATGGCTTATAGACCATACATGAGGATCGATGCCGAGGCAACATTCTCACCTCCCCGGCCAACACCTCCAGAAGGGCCAGAGGAGATAGCAGCCGATCGCAGGGTAATGGATGCAGGAGCGACAGAGGCCTATAGATTATGGTGGGTAGCAGAGCTGCGAGGTGTATGTGATCATCCTGACATAGCTGTGATTACAGCGGAGAGAGATCGTCTGCAGGGTTTAGTTCATCAGCTCCAAACGGGTGAATGAGACAACGGGATTGTTAGCGGTTGCAGAGTCACGAGTGGAGAGACTAGAGGCAAGATTCCTCCACGTAAGAGGACGTATTCGTATGTTACAGGAGATGTTGGCGGATCAGTGGGAGGAACCAATAGTAGTGGCACCTTTGAGGATGGAGAGGCCAAGTGAGTGGCATCGACGATCACGATCACCACCTGATTCGGGAGGAGGCGCAAGGGTCTAAGTGAATTTCATAAGAGTATAAGAATAAATAAGGATGCCGACCTGCGCGTCGATGATAGAGAAGATGTATTTGTTTAACATCTAAATAAAACTAAATATGTATGTTGATTTGAGTTATGATAATAATAAGAATGGTTGTGTTTTGAATGTTTTGTTTTGAAAAAGGATAAAGATGAATGTGAGCGAATAGAAATACACAAATAGATTTATATATACCACACATGATAGGTTATGGTAGGGGATGGTCGAGCTAACCTTGGGAGACCCCATGTCTCCTAAGTGCTGCCTACATAGCCCATTGCACAAAAGAAGGAGGGGCCTCAGACCGATGTAGTTCTCCCTTAGGACCAGGGAGAGGTGAATTCAGGCAATTTGGTTGTGGTTAGGCAATTTGTTGGTTGGTAAAAAATATTGATATTGGTAGGGTAATGTTGTTGGTGTTGGTAAGGGATTGGCGATGTTGGTGTAGGTATAGGTGAAACGAAAGTTAGCTTACCCAAGTAGTAGGGAATCGTGTCCTGATTAAGGTCAACACACAATCCTAGAGTCGAGTAAAAGAGGCAAAGTGTCCCGTAGTTTAGAAGAGCTAAACAAACCACATATTAACATAGGATGGGCTTGAATCCCTAGGTGTCTTGCATAGGCGAGAAGTCGATAGGTGAAAAGAGTCGTATTATCACAATATATCAGATATACGTCACGTCCCTTGAGTTTTGTTGTGTTGACGAATGGTGAGGTGAGGTGGCTGGTATAGCTGGGGTGCAGAGAACTTATTATAAGGTGATTATTCTGACGAAAGAGAACCAAACCTAAATAGACAAGTCCATGACTCAAAAGTGCTTTGGAATACTGCTTTTATTTTTCTGGATATAGACTGATCAATGCGGGAAGTCCATAGGGGATATGTATTTTGTTGTTCTTGAGGTCTTCACGAAGCTGATCAATGCGAGAAGCTTCTGATAAAGGCTGACTTTGTATAGCTGTCCTTCAAGGGAGCAGTCTATTTATAGTAGCAGATGTAGTTTTTGTGTATAGCTGTCCTTCGGGGGAGCAGTCTATTTATAATAGTAGAAGTGACTTTGCACATAGCTATCCTTCGAGGGAGTAGTCTATGTATAACTTAGAGGTCTAGATGTCCGTTTGGCATGAAGCATCTAGTTTTGTAGGAAGTTTGACTCAAGAATATCCCATAAGTGTACAATTGAGAACATGTTATTTTGATACTTTTAAGTCATGGACCAGACTAAAAAGGGGAAGGCATCTTTAAGAGGAGGTAATGACCAAACCACGTGAGCTTGATTCTATTTTGAGATGCATGGAACAAAAGTGTATGAGGTAGTAAATGAGCTCAAGGGACGAGCGCAAGGTAGATAAGAAGTGATATAACACTAAATTCAACAGTAGAATGGTCGAAGATGCAAGGCATTAAGGGGTTCAGGCTCAGGTTTACCATTAAGCGAAGCTAAACGGTAAGTGCCTGATCCGTAAGTATGAGTGATAATGTAGGGCCCAATCCAATTAGGAGCAAATTTTCCACGTTTGCTCTTTTCTAGTTTGGTTACATGTTGATTCTCTTTGAGGACAAGATCACCAACCTTAAAGGTACGCTCATGGAGTCACTTATCATAAGCACGCTTGATGCGTTTTTGATAGATTTGAAGGTGGTCAAGAGCTGTAAGACGACGCTCGTCAAGAAGCTCCAATTGGGCTAACCGCTCTTGGCGGAAATCATCATTGGTGAGAATATCCTGAAGAGATATTCTTAGGGAGGGTATTTGTATTTCGAGAGGCAAGACAGCCTCGGTACCATATACCAAAGAGAATGGGGTGGCATTAGTGGAGGTGCGAATGCTAGTCCGATAAGCCCAAAGGGCAAAGGGGATGTGATCAGGCCAATTGCTTCTAGAATCGTTAACAACTTTCATGAGGATTTTGGTTAGGGTTTTATTAGAAGATTCGGCTTGACCATTTACTTGTGGATAGTAAGGTGATGAGAAGCTAAGTTTGATACCAAAGTTGTCACAAAGGTCTTGTAACAACTTATTTTTGAAAGATTTTCCATTATCTGTTATCAGGCGATGAGGAACGCCAAAACGACAGATAATGTGATGGTTAATGAATTCGACGATTTTTTCTTTTTTGGTTGAAATGAGTGGAATGGCTTCCACCCATTTAGTGTAATATTCGGTTGCTGTGATTATCCAACGGTGACGTTGCGAAGATGGTGGGTGAATCTCACCAATAAGGTCTAAACCCCATTGTGAGAAAGGCCAAAGATCTCGTGCGACCTGTAGCGGATGGCTAGGAGTATGTTGAAGGTTGGCATGTTGTTGACACATAACACAACGCTTAACATATTCGTAGCAGTCGTTATTAAGAGTAGGCCAATAATAGCCTAGGTGAAGGATTCGTTTGGCCACGGCAAGGCCACTAAAATGTCCACCACAAATACCGTCGTGGACTTGTTGGATGGTATAGGTGACCTCCGCACCGGTTAGACATCGAAGGAGGATGCCATCAAAGCCACGTTTATAGAGGAGTCCCCCCATGACGACATAACGAGAAACACTTTTAAGAAAAGCACGTTTGCCGTTACTAGTAAGGTCAGGTGGGAGAACAGAGGTTGTAAGGTAGTCGTGAAATTGGTGATACCAGGTATCCTGTGAATTAGCAGACACATTATTTATCATACAAACATCTGGGGCTGAGTAAGATGGGGCAAAGAGTTGTTGGACCAAGACGAATATGTCAGAGTCAGTTGGTGAGGTAGGAATTTGTGAGGCTAAGCAAGCCATAGTATCCGCAAATTTGTTAGTGGAGCGGGGAATGGTTTGGATAGAATAATGAGTAAATAAGGTCAAAAGTGAATCCACGTAATGTTTGTACTTTTGAAGTTCCTCATTTTTACATTGGTAGATGCCCATAACTTGATTGACTACCAATTGAGAGTCACCGAAAATATTAATAGACTTGACACCTAAGTGTAACGCAACCTGGAGACCCAAAACAAGGGCCTCGTATTCCACTGTATTATTAGTGCAGGGGAAATCGAGCCGGAATGAAAGAGGCATAGGCTCAGCGTTAAGAGGAATGAGAACAACGCTGGCTCCTCCGCCGCGCTGGCATTTGGATCCATCAAAGAAGAGGGTCATTGGATACGACTCCTCACTGAGTGAAAGAGTAGCAATGAGTTCGTTGGGGAAATTAAAATTGGTAAATTGCTCCCCAGGTAAAGGGGCTTCCGCGAGTTGGTCTGCAATAGTTTGTCCTTTATTGACTTCTGGTGTACAAATTCAAGGTCGAGGTCGGCAAGGAGCATAAGCCATCGGGCGATGCGTTGGTTTAGATGTGGTTTGGCGTACATATAATGAATGGGGTCCGCGTTGGTGATGACAAAAGTTTTGTGATTCAGGAGGTAGTGTCGGAGTTTGGTGGCTACGAATGATAGGGCTAGGCACAAATTTTCTACATGTGTATACCTAGTCTCGTAATCCACGAGAGTATGACTTATGTAATAAACGGCTTGTTCTCGATGCTCGGAGTCACGATGTGTGAGCATGGCTCCTACAGCATGGTCGGTGGCAGAAAGGTAAAGGTAGAAAGGGCGATCGTCCTGAGGTGGGATAAGCACAGGTGGCTGCAAGAGATAGGATTTAAGAGCCTCAAAGGCTTGGTGGCACTCTTCACTCCATTGAAAGACAATGTCCTTTTTAAGGAGGTGATGGAAAGGTTGACATCGATCCAAGAGTTGGGAGATGAAACGCCGGATAGATTGGAGTTTACCTTGCAAACTACGCAATTGTTTGAGGTTAGTAGGTGGGGGCATTTCTAGGATAGCTTTGACTTTAGCTGGATCGACCTCGATGCCACGCAAAGAGATGATAAAACCAAGAAGTTTTCCCGAAAGGACACCAAAGACACATTTCTTTGGTTGAAGACGAACACAATATTGTAACAGGCGATTGAAAATAATGGTTAAAACATCGAGATGTTCACTGCGATGTTTAGATTTTCCAAGAAGATCATCGACATAATCCTCAAGGATAGTGTGCATAATGTCATGAAAAATGTAAGTCATAGCCCACTGATAGGTCGCACCAGCATTCTTAAGGCCAAATGGCATGACACGATAACAGAAGGTTCCCCAAGGAGTTATGAAGGTAGTTTTATGTTGATCGGCCGGGGCTACCAAAATTTGATTGTATCCCGAGAAGCCATCCATGAGAGAAAGCATCTCATGGCCCGCAGTGAGATCAACAAGTTGATCAATACTTGGGAGGGGGAAGTCAACCTTTGGGCAAGCGAGGTTAAGGTCCCAGAAATCCGTACATATCCGAAGTCCCCCTGTTGCTTTAGTAACAGGTACGATGTTAGAGATCCATTGAGGATAGTCAATAGGTAAGATGAAGGAAACAGAAAGGAGTCATTGAAGCTCTTCTTTGACCAAGAGGGCAATGCGTGGATGCATTTTTCTCAGTTTCTGTTTAACTAGTTTGGCATCAGGTTTTAGGGTAATGTTATGGACAGCAATGTCAGGATCAATTCCTGGCATGTCAGCGTAGGACCAAGTGAAAGCTTGGTTGCGGGCACGGAGAAAGGTAGTAAAGGCGGCTTGTTCTGATGCGTTAAGAGATTGTCCGATCTTCACAATGTGAGGATCATCCTCTGTGTGGATGTTGATTTCTATAGTCGACTCATTCAACATGGTTTGAGTTTCAGATGGTAAGGCGCGTTGAATATAAGAGTCGTCCGCACCAAGGTAAGTGAGGATGGAGTCATCATCCTGGCACTCAACAACATTAATTGAAGGTGAATCCTCTTCGATCATGTCTGGATACAGAAGGGGAAGAGAAGATGGGTCCTCATTATCGCGTTGATAAGTGAGAGGACCCAGGAAGATAGCGTTTATGAAAAAAAAAAAAGTTAGGAGGGATAGATTCAAGGTCTATCGACTCTGTGGGTGACGATGGCAAAATGGGTGATGATGGTTCGGTAGGGGTGATGTTGTCATCTTCAAGGATACAACTGACACGATGTTTCTTTGGTGTAAGTGTTTCAGGAAATCCAAGACCACTACGATCTTTGTGTTTGCGTGTAGTCACGGGAATGATTGTATGTCGGCCTTGTTCATAAAGACCAAAACCAAAACCTTTCCAAGCACAGCGAGTCAAGAAGGTGAGGGCGAAACGACGATTTGTCAGGTATTGAAAATCAGATTGGAAGGGAACCACACCAAGGGGAGGTTCAGGGGTAACAGAGGATGTGTCGACACCCCCATACGTTAGGTTGGTGCGGCAATTAGGTGGTCCGTAGGAGATTACCTCCCCCACACGACGGTCGTAGGTAGGATGCGCATGTAACTGTCCGTACTCCTGTGGGGTATGGAAAGAGATAACATTATATAGGTGATACTCCCCCAGCGTAAGGCGTTGAAAAACATCTACTAAGGGGTCTGAGGTTGGGATGTTGTCCGCGGGAAAGGAAGTGGTATTTGCGACGGCGGTTTCATTGGTTGAAGGTGTAGGTGCGGTTGAGGTGGATGGTAGAGGTGTGGTTGAAGTGGATGGTTGGGTTGGATGAATGGGTGTCTTGACTGGTACAAGCACATCATTAGGGTGATATAACATATTGCAGGTTTTGAAGGGGGGAGGATCAGCTTTTACGGTATAGGACTTCCCCTCGTACTCAAATTTTATGCATCTATGTAAGGTGGAGGGAACGCATCCCATAGCCCAGATCCAAGGGTGGCCTAACAACATGTTGTATTGGAATTCACCCTCAAGGACATAGAAGAGTTCAGGTAAGGTACGTGGCCCTACATGAATGTTAAGGATCACAGTGCCTAAGGTAGAAGTAATAGCATCGTTGAATGAACGCAGCATGGTGGGGTTGGCACACATGCAGCTAGAGGGGATATTCATTTGTTGAAAGGCTTTGGAAGAGATGATGTTTAGGCTAGCACCCCCATCAATCATAACACGACGCACCCGAATGTCCCGGACGTAAGCTGAGATGAAAAGAGTGGGGTCAGGATCTTCTGCACCAAAGTCAACAATTTCGTCTTCGGAGAAACTGACAGCAGCGGTTTGCTGCACAGGGACGGAAGTGGTAGATTGTTTGGTGAGAGAGGCAACGTGGTTGGGTGTTAAGATGGAGGTAACGGGAAAGGTTTCATTAGGTAAGACCTCTATCCCTTGAAGGATTTCAACAAGAGCTTGGCGATGAGATTCAGAGGTCTGAATGAGATCATACAGTGTCATTTTTACAGGTGATTGGTGCAGCTGTTTGATCATGGTTCGGTGGGCAACTCCATTAGAGATGGGGTAGACAGGTCCATGAATAACCACTTTAGGTGGTGGTGTGATCGAGATGGTGGACGGAGAAAGAGAGGCCGTAGGTGTGCTTTCTTTAGCTTTCCCATTGTTTTTCTGCCCTCGAGTAGCAACACTAATCATGTTGATCTCGGGAACACGAGAGGAGGAAGACGGTAGGGATAAGTCATGGTCTTCGAGACGGTGGGGTTGTAATAATGATAGATCTTGGTGAGGAGGGGGACAGGTGGTATAGGAGAGGGGATTGAAGCTAAAGGTTTCTCCCTTCGCAAGTTGTTTTTCTTAACCTTTCTATCCGAGAGAGGTGACTGACGAAGTATGGCTTTCAAAGCTTTGCATCCCTCTACATCATGTCCTGGTGTGCGGTGGTAAGCATAGATTTTAGACTCATCATAACCTATAGGTCGAGGTTTAGATGGATCATAGGGTCTAAGTGGGGGTAGGGAAATGGTCGCATTCTCCACCAACATAGCAAGGATTTTGGCGTAAGACCCTTTGAGTGGGTCAAAGTCAGAGGAAGATGAGGCTATTGACTGGGTAGGTTTCGGTAATGACTGGGTATGGTTGATTTGTATGGGTGGCGGCTTAGCCAAGGGGTTTTGATAATTGGATTTAACTACACATGACTTCTTCGGTGCAGAAGTTATGTTTAGCTGGTCAGATGACGTGGTAGCAGAAAACAACCACGGAGAAAGAGGAGTGACAGTAAACAAATCCTTTGATGATGGAGTTTGTTTAGGGTTGATAGGTGGACAGGATACTTGGGGTGACGGTGTTGATATACCCTTGGATCTTTGTATGGGTGCAGAAGGTGTAGGTCGTTTTAAAGAAAACGCAGGAGGTATGATGTATTGATGTAAGGTGGAGGGATGAGGTCCCAATATATAAGGTAGGTGTGACGGTGATGGTTTTAGTTGTGATAGAGACATAGGTTGGATTTGAGGAGATTGGGTCTGTCTCCTAAGTGGATGGACGGCTTTACTTTTGGATAAATCTAACCATTTAGGTGGGTGTGTTAGACTGGGTATTGGTGAGGTCCCAAGCGTAGGGGAAGGTTTGGTTAGGTCAATAGAGGTGGATGAGGTATTTGGTAGAGATGAGGGGGGGTGAAGATGAGGACATAGGCATTTTAAGCTTTTGTAAACACTTCGGGTATATGGTAGAGGCGTCTGGATCGGTCATCTGCATTTGAGTAGAATATGGTGTACTCAAACGTTCCCATAGGACTCGTCTATCTTCTGAGGGGTGACAATCCTCACGTGTAAATAGGAACTTTTGTATGGAAGAAAGGTGGGTTGTGATTCCGGTCCACTGTGGGTGTGATACAGGGGGTAAATGAGGTACTGTATCAATGGGCGTTAAGAGGTCAACCGGTCACTGAAAATATTTAGGTGATGAAGAACTAATAGGTAGGAGGGCATGTTTGAGAGGATCCGTCATGATTAAAGAATTTGGTGATGTCGGTTCAAGGGGTTTCTCATCTAAGGATGACAAAAGAAGTGGCGAGCCTTCCTCTTGTACAGCAAGAGTGGTAGAAGGAGATGTTTGGGAAATAGATAAGTTAGATAACATCCGCTCACAGTCTTGTAAGGATGTGGTGTAAGAAGGCTCATCTGTGAGAAGAGAACTCTGGGTGGTTAATTCCTTTATGGGTAAAGGAACGGCAAGGATTTCGTCTTGTCTTAATGGTGGTGAAGGGGGTTCGGGTTCCTGTGTTAGTGAAGAGGCTTGATTCAGAATTTTCTCGATAGAGGCTTTTGGCTGGGAGTCGAAGACTGCATGGATTTCATGAACACTCTCCTCGGCTAAGATATCCTAGTTTATGTTACTGTTAGATGAGTGGTTCGGGAATGGTTTGTTGAAGATTTTCAAATTTTGGTTAGCAGGGGCATTAGGATTATCGAGGGCTATATCCCCTGCATCAACCATTTCCTGCACTATGTTTTTCAACATCTTGCAGTTTTCATGACTGTGTCCCTTCACGTGGTGGAAGTTACAGAAGTCATTTTCTTTGTACCAAGAAGGTATAGCACGGGTGGAATCAAACCCGGAGTGAGGTTTAACAGGAGGTAAGGTAATAGCTCCTGCTTTGAGCAATTTTTCCAATATCACACCATAAGTTTCTCCCAAGGGAGTGTAATTGATGGGCTCGGCTTTATACTTATAGGTGGTTTTTGGCGGGGTATTAGATGGTGCTTGGGATTTGACCATCACCGCATGGATAGCTCCTTTTGATTTCGAAGCAGTCGATGCGTGAGAATTGGTGGTGTTAGGTTTGTTGGTGGAGTCTTGGGTTCAGAAATTGGGGTTTTTGTTGCGCAACCGCAATTTCTCTTCCTCTAAGGCTCGAATCTCTAGTTTTCGAGCCATAGTAAAGGCCTCGTCAAATGTGTGGAAAGTTTGAATTTGGAGGGTAGGAGAAATGTGCTTAGCGCAGGCCCGCGTAAAGAGTTCGATAAGTTCGGCCTGAGGCAAGGCATAAGTAAGTTGGTTGATAAGGCCCCGCCATCGTCCAACGAAATCTGCGATAGATTCGTCTTCAAATTGTCGGATGGCATAGAGGTCGGTGATAGATACTTTCTTAGCAATGTTAATGGAGAAATGATCCAAGAAAGATTGGGCTAATTGGTTAAAAGAGAAGATTGAGTGCTGGGTTAAAGCACTGTACCACTCCAAGGTGGGTCCTGATAAGGACATGGGAAAGGTGCGGAGTAGTAAGGCATCATCATGAGCAATCAGATAGCAGGCATGTCTAAATGATCACAAATGTTGTTGAGGATCCTCCTTACTATTAAAACGAGTGAATTTTGGTAATTCCCATTGAGGAGGATATGAATGAAGGGGGACAGAAGGATGAATAGGCTCCCGAAAAACTTGCTCGTATGTCAGGGTGCTACGGCTTCCTGAAACAGAAGCCTCCAGATTTTGCATTTTGTCCATCATTTGTTTGATTAAATCAGTGGTTGGATGAGATGATGGTGCGGTTGCCATAAACGGAGGGGGATTGGGCCAAGGGCCACCACTAGACAATGGTGGGGTTAAATGTTGATAAGGTATTGAGGATGAATATGTTGAGGTGACCGAATAGGGATGTCCTATATAAGATGTTGAAGTCACCGGATATGTGTGTGGAAATGAAAAGGTGGGCGGAGCTTGAGAAGGAAAGCTTGTGTGGATAGGTGGCAGAGAGCAAGTTATGAAAGGAGCAGTCTGCGAGAGAGACGAGGTAGGAGCAGTCAGTGGTAATGATATGTGGGGCCCCATATTAACAAAAGGAAAGCCAATTTGTGCCGTAAGAACCTCTGAAGCCACTGAGTTGGGTGACGGGGCTAAGGATGAAGAAGGCAAGGTGGAATTATCAGGTGGAGAAGGAGCTAAATGAGTGGCTATACTAATAGGCATACCAACAAGGAGTTGACCATCGGGTGTACGGTCAGGGGCATGAGACAAATAGTACTGTACAGCGCTAGGATTAGCATCCAAAAATTTCACAAATTCCTTATCTCCTACAGGGATTTTGGGAACCTCGCTGGTGTCCGTAGGATTCCCCACAGGATGTGAAGGGGGTGATTCAGGAAAAGGCATGGAGCAGGCATGTGAAACCATGGCTGCAGCTTGTTTCCAAGTGATAACAACCATGGACAAGAGTACACAGTAGGGATGCAATCTATCAGGAACAGAAGCAACAACAAAGTGTTGGAATTGGTGGGTTGCTGGTTTTGGGAACTGTGAAAGACAGTAACCGATATCGGTCAGATAACCGATGTCGGTCAGGCTGTAGCCAGCGTCGGTAAGTTAACCGATGTCGGTATAATAGGACCGGTGTAAGAAGCTGTAGGAAGTTGCTGATTTGGGGTTAACAGTGCTTAGTATGCCTACCAAACTGTTCTGAAGTGATCACAGAAAACAGTGTATGACAGAGAAACAAAACAAAAAACAAGCAAGATGCACAAGCAAATTAACAGACTAAACCTAGGATTAGTTTTAATCACTTTGGGCTTATGCCTTAGACGCAAGATGATGTCAATCCTAAATAGAAGACTTAGGGGAAATGTCAAGTTTGTTTTGGCTTATAAAGTTACCTCAATCGGGCGGAGGAATACCGCGGAAAAGGGGGGATGTTTGAGCTGTTGTGTTAATTATGATGTGATTCGGTATGTGTTGTGTAGTGAAAGTAAGATTAATTTCTTGTCAATACCATGGATATCACCCCCACGTGTACGACCTGTTACTTAATCTATGTTCACTAGAATTGAAAACAACAAGCAAGAATGTGATGCACGTGTTTTAAACCCAAATCGAAAATGATATTCGATGAAGCAAAGAAGATGACTTTCACTAATGCAAAGATGTGAAAGCAAGACAAATTCTTTTACCAAATAACAGAATATCTTGTGAATATTTTAGAAGAAGAAAATAGCAAGTGTGCTCCCTATATGAAAGCAAGCAAGAAAGAAAGAAACCCAAAATGGGTCCCACCGGGCGTGCCAAAATGTTTCACACAGAATGCTTCCGTTCCTGGAATAGAGTTGCTTCTATCCTTTCATTCCTTTGAGAAACAGATAAGGGTTAGGGCTAGGAGGAATACCTATTGAATGTTGAGAGGGTGTGCGCGTACCGTAGAGAGAGATCAGGTCGATTGCAAAGAACTCCTTTTTGTCTGGGAAGGACTACCTGTAAATAAGAATACAAGACCACCAGATTCTAATTAGACAATAAATGAGGGAAATGCCTTGGGCCCAGGAAATATTAGACTTCCTTTCGAAGGTGGTCAGTTCCCCTGCTAATATGAATTAACACAAATTATTGCAAAATTACAATTTAATTACCTTGTTAAAACAATAGAGGAAAGGGCTAGTTTTGGTTTTGAATCACAGTGACCGATGCCAGTCACTGTCACCGGTACCGGTTTCTGATAACCGATATCGGTAGGGGCAGTGGTTTAGGGGCTTTTAGTGAAGGTTGGCTATAAGGTGGCTATATGGTGTTTATAAGGCTAGTAAATGATTGGGGATAGGTAATGGGGTGATGGAGAAGAATCAGAGAGTATGGGGGCTGTTCTTGGGGGAAATGTAGGGGTAGAGGAATGACAGTTAGATGGAGGGTGTTACCGGGTAGTAGATCTAGGAATAGACTTAGTAATTGCTGTGATTCAGAAGTCCAAGAAATGTTATTAAAAGAACATACAAGATACTACTTACTAATTCCTGATGGAGATATCAGGTCTAAAGACTGTGATAATGAAGGCAGGGCTCAGGTAGGATGATCTGACAATCAAAGATGATCTATCTTCTCTCCCAATGCTTGGATGAGTGTCACTGGGCTCTGGTTACTCAGTTACAGTCTTGGGCTTGATGTCCTTCTCTGCAAACTCCTCTCTTTCCTTCACTTGTCTCTGCTCGGCCAAGTGAATTCCCGATCCTTCCAATCAATTCAGGTTCTAGATTCAGGTTCCAGATCCTTTGTTTTTGGTTGGGGGAGGTCATTTACAGGGAACCGATGGCGGTTACGTAACCGACGGCGGTCGAGTAGGAACCGATATCGGTTAAGTCAAAGTGAGCTATTTTTAGTAAAATAGCCAACTTTCCCTCCTTTTCTCCCGAGGAATTAGTTGTGGGCTTGGTCAAGTCATTATTAGGTTGATTTTGGTGCGGGTGAGGAGTAATTAGTCATGGGTGTGGATGTAGACCAAGTTATAGGTCTTAATTAGGTTAGTTTAGGGTTAGGACTAGGTCATGATGAGGTGGCAAAATGAGGTGGCAGGTTTGGAGATGTGGATTTATTAATTATAAGGTAATTAATAAATAATTGTGTAAGGTTTAGGTGATGAGGCTAGGTTGCGAAATGAGATGCGGGGCACGGGGGGTCGTAAGACACAAATTTGGTGTCTAAAACACTATTTTATGAAGTTCCACATTCTAGGGGGTGTCTTTGTATTGCTTAAATTCAGCTCATTTCGAATCATCTTGAGATTTTTTCTATCCCTTTTATTTCTTGTGGACTTGTGAGTGTGTCTGTCATAGTCTTACAGTAAAGGGATTCTTTCGTGCAATGTGAGACACTATTTCTCACAAGGATTTCTCTTCCCCTTCTTATTTTCCCTTGTTCTTGCAATGTCGATCTTCCCAATGAACCTTGATTGTTGTCTCCACTCTTGCGCATTATTATGATGATTGCAAGGAGAGTGACAGACTGGTTCTCGGCACACAGACGCATCTAATTGTAATTAATGCACTAAACTATAAAGTTCCTAGCTCGGGGGGGTGTAATATTATTTTGGGATGGTTATTTATTTTCTCTCCTTCCTTCTACATCCTTTGGTTCTATCTCCTCATTATGGATATCTCTAAAGTATTGGTGCTCACACCTTTTAATTTCTTCGAATGGAAATCTAAAATTATATTGCTTTTGTGAAGTAAAGGGTTATATCATGTCACCATGGGGTTAGAGACTGAAACTAATGATGAACCCAAAAAATCTAAGTGGTTAAATCATTGTGATGAAGCCTTAGGTATTATTTGTATGTTCGTCTCTCCCAAATTGCTCTTCCACATCGAAACTTCCTCAAATCCTAATGCAATGTGGAAAACACTCGATGATATGTTTGGGAAGAAATATGGCATGAGAGTGCATGAGTAATAGAATGAACTACTAGGGTTAAATCCTAGTGACTTTGAAAACCTGCATGCCTTCTTCTCAAAGTTTGTCCACACTAGATTGCTTTGAAAGGAATGTAAAGTGGAAAAGAAAGACTCTCAATTGATCTTGTTGATTCTTTCTAAGTTAGGTCCTGAATACTCTGTCTTCGTTTCAACTTTCCATGCCACAAAATCTGCCTTGGGTAGTGCTTGGAAAATTCTCTCGTTTGATAGTTTTTTGTCCCAACTCATTCAATAACAGGACAAACTCATTCAAATGGGGACTCTAAAATCCAAGTCACATGCCCTTGTGGTGAATAAGGGCAAGAAAAATGAAAAGAAGAAAGAAACAAAGGACCAACCTAAGAAAGAAACCAAGACCAACCAACCCCCACCTAATCCCAACACTAACACTTTGACTCCTAAGCCTAAAGCGAAGAAGGAAAAGTTTAAATGCTCCTATTGTAAGAATTCTGGCCATGATGCGCATCATTGTTTTTGGAAACAAATTGATCACTTAACTCAGTTGCTTGAGAAGAATAAAATAAGTGTTCCTGAATCCATTAAAAAAATGCTTAAAAGGGTGAGTCTTCTAATGCAAAGCAGTCTAAAAATGAAAATAAGAAAGGTAAGGCCCCTAATAGCTAGATCAGTTCCATCATCAACTTGCATTATTTATTCTAGTGTCGTGCACCACATGGCTTCTTTAGAGGTTGAATTATCTATCATTGAACCATGTGGCATGTCCCAAATCACGTTGGGTGATGACACTCATGTGTCAGTTTCTGGTAGTGGATTGGTAGAGATAGAAGGTGGAACATTTAACCAAGTCTTGATTGTTCCCAATCTCTCTACCAATCTCCTATCATTTTATCAAATCACCCACCTTGGTGAAGGAATGCGAGTGGAATTTGTTCCTAACTCAGTGATCATTTGTGAGCTTAACTCTGACTACATTGTGGCTGAGGGAAAGGTGGATCACCATTTACGGTTGTATACCTTTTCCCACTTCTCTTCTTATTTGACGCCCAATGCCTTGCTCACTCATGAAAATGAGGTTAGAAAGCTATGGTATGAGCATTTTGTGCATCTAAATTATTGTTACCCTTGAACAATTGATCCAAAATGAAATGGTCAATGGGTTACCCCGAGTTAAGTTTTCTAAAGGTCTTTGTGAGGGTCGCACCCTCAGAAAGCACCCTGAAAAAAACTTTGATAAGGGAAAATCCTGGAGAGCTACTCGTCCCTTGGATATTATTCATAATGATGTTTCTGGCCTCTTTTCATCTCCTTCTTTCACTAGAGCTCTATATATACTAACCTTCATTGATGACTTTTCACGTTATACTTGGGTATATTTTCTTAAGCTTAAGTTTGAAGTCTTTAAGCATTTTCAAAACTTTAAGGCTCTTGCTGAGAAACAAGAGGAACGGTCTTTCAAGGTTCTTCAAACCGACAATGGAGGCAGGTATGTAAGCAATAGGTTTGAGGATTTCTGCACTTCTGAGGGGATTGCTTTGCAATGTATAGTTGCTTACATCCCTTCCCAAAATGGAGTTACAAAAAGAAAAAACCGAACTCTAAAGGATATGGCTACCTGTATGGTTCACTTGAAGTCCCTTCCTTTGCAGTATTGGGCTGAAATAGTGAATTGTGCTTGTTACATTTAGAATCATGTTCCACACAAGGTAGTAAGAGGGATGACACCCTTTAAATCCTGTTTTAGGCACAAGATTTATATTGAGCACCTTCGATTCTTCGGATCCAAGGCTATGACTTGGATTCCCAAGAATAAATGCAAGGCATTGGATCCACAATCCAAACCTTGTATCTTTTTTAGGTATCCTGATGGTGTGAAGGGATGTCGATTGTTGAACCCTACAACCCATGAGCTCTATATTGAGAGGAGTGTGAAGTTTTATGATTCATCCTTGACTTTTACTTCCACTAAGGTTCTTTTTCCCACTGATTCAGATTATGACTCATCAGATGATGATGATGTTGAGCGAGTTCCTCCTCTCCCTACTCCTCCTGATCCTCAAACTTTTGAGTCTTTTGATTCTGACAGTAGTGATGATGAGGACTATGTCCCTTCTCACTTGTGAAGAATCTTCTGACTCTGAGCTTAAACCTTTGGGACCTCTTTGGGCCAGGAAAACTTTACAGAGTGTTGGAGATTTAGTTGGAGATCCTTCAAATGAGCAAACCTATTTTCTTATTTGCATTTTCTTTCCATTGTTTGACTCTTGCTTATTATGTTAGAGCTTGATGTTACCATTGGAATGCAACTTCATTGTGGTGCATTGTTTTCAACATTGGTTTCTCATGAATCCATCTTTCATGGTATCATGGTATTCCTCACTCATAAAGAATGACACTTGGGATCTTATCCCTCTTCTGAAAGGAAGAAAATTCATTCGGTGTAGGTGGATATATCGAACAAAGTATGGAGCCAATGGATAATTTGAGAATTATAAAGCGCGACTTGTAGCGAAGGGTTTCTCCCAAGTAGCTGGGGTTGATTACTCGGAAGACTTTTCTCTAGTTGCGAAGATGACTTCCATTTGACTGACCCTTACCATCACTACCACTAACAGATGGGAAGTATGTCAGATGGACGTTAAGAGTGCCTTCCTTCATGGGGACCTAAAGGAAGAGATCTATATGGAACAACCTCTGGTTTATGTCCATGATCCATCCCTCATTTGCAAGTTTAAAAAGTCTCTCTACGGCCTTAAACAAGCCCCTCGGGATTGGTATGCCAAGATAGACTCCTTTTTACTTGCAGCAAGGTTCTCTTGGTGTCACTCTTACCCAAATGTGTATTTTCTATGGCAGGATGACTCCATGTTTAGTCATGTTCTCTATGTTGATGATTTTTTGATCATGGGTAGCTCTTCCTCTATCATTGATTTTGTGAAGATATCCTTGTCCAACAGGTTCTCCATGTCTAACTTAGGATTATTTCATTACTTTCTTGGGATCCAGATTTCATAATCTGACTCAAGAATTATGATCTTGCAGCCTAAGTACTCTCTTGATTTGCTTTCTCAGCTTCACATGTCTGATTGCAAGTCCTCACCTACTCCTTTTCTTTCCAGGGTCAAGTTAGTTTCTGATTTCTCTTCCCCCTTGGTTGCCGGTATCCTTTATCGCCAGTTGGTGGGGAGCTTGATCTAACTTACTCACACTGGGCCAGATCTTTCATATGTTGTTAGGATCATGTCCATATTTATGCAGGAACCTCATGAGCTTCATTTAAAAGCAGCAAAGTGGATCCTTCACTATGTTTTTGGCACTCACACAGATGGTATTCATTACTTAGGAGGGATTGAGATTGACTTGGTTGGATTTGTAGACTCAGATTGGGTCGGTGATCTAGATCATCAGAAGTCTACCTCAGGCTAGAGTTTCACTCTTGGTTCAGGTCTTATCAATTGGTCTGGCAAGAATCAGAACACCATTGCCATATCATCAACAGAAGCATAATACATAGGAGCAGTTAACGCTTCCACAAAAGCTGTTTGGTTACAGGGTATCTTGATAGAGTTTTGGCATCCACCTTCAGTGGCCTACCATTATCTACATGAAAATATGATTACTATCTCTATTTGTAGAAATATAGTTCAGCATCAATGGAAAAAGCACACTGATATTCACATGCACTTCATACGGGATCTGATACATGAAAACATCATCGACATACAGTATGTTCAGATAGCTGATTAGGTTATAGACATATTCACCAAGCCCTTCACTGAGGTGAAATTTCTTCACTTGCGGTCTCTTCTTGGAGTGAGGTCTGCTGCAGCTTCCCATCTTCTTCGGGCTATATAGTCCTCCTTCTCCTCTTCTTCTTTCTAGAAAGATGTTGTTTGTATAAGGGAACCTTATCAAGCCTTCAGTTTTCGGGCCCCATTAACACATCTTTCTTAGTTATCTAAGGGAGTCTTCTTTTCTATTCTGGCTTACCATGACCCTCTTCCTCAGCTTCGATGAAGGGGGGGTGTTGGTGTGTGTGACATGCCTAGTCATCATCCACATCACCTGGTGAGTCATCTCGCCTTGCGAGAGTCATAGTTCTTGGGAAATCAAATGACAAGTGTCATATTCTGTCATAAAATCTTTCATTTTCATTTGTGTCAGTACGTCATAGGAGTTACATTCCTTATTTGGAATTGTAACTCCTCCTTTAGTGGCATCATATGCATCAGTCACGTCATATGTGTCAGTGGCGTCATTGATGTTCTTTCCTTGTTTAGGTATGGGGGTTACACATCACCCCTATTTGTACTTCCTTTTTTTGATCTATAAGCATGACCAGACCTGTTTTCTTATTTTCATTTTCTTTCCATTGTTCGAATCTTGCTTATTGTATTGGAGCTTGACGTTACCATCGGAGTGCAACTTCGTTGTGGTGCATTTATTTTGACATTGGTTATCGCAAATCCCTCTTTCATGAAGGACATTAAAAAATCACCTTGAAACCTCCCATTTTTAGTAAGGAATGCTCACAGTGAATAAATTTCACTTCTGAGTCCGATGAAGAACAAAGTTAAATTTCCCATCAAACCAGCAACCGGATCAAAGATAAAATTTCACCAGTGAGACAAGAAGCAAAAAACCTATCACAATGGAGTTTATTTCATCGCAAACAGAGAAAAAAAATCAGAACTGAAAATTTCAAGCTCCATTGATGGCCGCCATGACACGTTAGTGGAAAAAATCAGCGAGCTACCTCTTCACTTCTCAGGGTTACAGTGGGCAAAATCGCATGAAAATTGGAGGGGAATGATCATTGAAAAATATAGTTTCATATGAAATAGGTTTTGAACCATGAAGTCCCTATTTTTTAGGGATATGGAGGGCTGAATTTTTTGTCATTATTTTTCCCCCGCAGATGAAAATATTATTTTCCCACTTTTTCAGACGAAGGAATTATTCAAAACGCAGAGAGTAGAACCTCGAAATAAAACCTAGAGTTTCAAGACTTATTTTGTTGTAATCTAACATCTACATTGCACTTACTAAAAATAGCATTCCTTCCTACATAGGTGTCTGTTACTTTGGGTAAGCCACCATTTGAAGAGGCTACAAAGAAGGTGGTGAGAAAGGAGAGAGTATTGCAAGCAAAGTCATCAAAAAGGTCATCTCGACTCGCAATTGACACTTACTAAAAATAGTAATTGGTTCCAAAATCCCCTATTATAAATTAATCAGTTGGTCCAAAAGGAAAGAGGAACCCAGTAAGAAGAAATAATTCAAGCTACCATAGTCGGTTGAGGTTGGGAAAAGCTAACTACGATACTTACTAAAAATAGTAAGTTGCCCCATGTGTACTTACTAAAAATAGCATGTTGTCCTCAAAGGGAAATTTTGGCACAATGGGACATTAAGGGATAATCATTCAATTCGATATCATCATTTTGGTTTTAGAAAATAAAAAACTGGCACTTACTAAAGATAGTAATTTTTCACTTCGAAATATAGTGTCAAGGAAACATGAATTTCAAGTACACATGTTGGTTGATTTTCTCAAGTGTGATCAATCATGAAGAGATGGTGTATTTTTCTTAGTTTGGAATGGTCATCTCATATTACAAAGAAAGGCATCACACAGCATGTCATGTGGATTCATCTTCATCACTTAAGGATTCAGGTGATTCAAAGTGAATTGGACATGATGATTTTAACAAGTCAAAGGGTTCATCAACCAAGTTTCAAGGAGGGTCATTAAGGGAATTGTATGTGTTCATCTCAAGCTTACATCGGTAAACCTCAAAATAGTGTTTTTGAACACTCATTATGTGGTCTAGGATTTCTGTGCATCATAGATTTACTGGTCATAATTGGATTGGGAAAATGATTCAAAGTTATTCAAGGGAGCAATCTTCATCAGTGTAGAAGATCGCCAGTGGCATAAATATTCACTCAAAGTTCATAATTGCATTAAGGCATTCAAATCATTTTGTTATGAGGAGTCTTTTCCTTCCACCCCTTACATATTCCTCTCTCTTCTTTCTCTCTCCATTATAATTATTCATTATGCATCATCATTGTATTTTGTCCTATTCACTTAAGTGACTTATTTTAAACTTGTAAAAAGTATTTTCTCAAAATTATAAGAGAAATACTTAATTCATGGAAAATGAAAGGTCACGAGTGGAATATGGAAATGAAGAGTCATGTGAGGGATGTGAAAGGAAAATTTAGATTGCTAGAAATTGAGATGGTCTCTCCATTCTAAGGGATTCCAAATTTTGAAGAACTCTTACTATGTAGAATTGTGAATTATGATAGTTTGGTTGAATCTTTGTATTCATCACTACACATGGAATAAAATTTACTCTTCTTCTATTTCCCTTTCTTGTTTTTCCTCTATTTCTCTCTTTCATTCACTTTGTAATCATAATTGATCCTTTATGGAATTGGAGAGGAATTTGGGTGTCCTCGATAGATGAATTTAAAAACTTGGTGTTTTAATTTGTTGGTCCTACTAGCTTCACTATGTTTTCCTCTATATTGAAGGTCGAACTACTCCAGTTACTGGGTGTGAGCTCTGCAATCTACTCATAGAAGTAATATTCCTGCATAAATTTGACCTTTTTTCCCTTCATCGTTGTAATTTCCTCCCTTGTACCTTCATACAAGCACTTTGCCACAGGTTCAGTGGAGCATCCCTATGTGATCCCTAGCCAATATGGTCACCCAAAACATTTATATAATATTAGGATTAGTTTACTTTCAATAATGGGAATTATATCATTAAATACAGAGGGGCGTAGCCTCATGAACGTTTGTGGAGACACCTAATTTGTCTACCTGACAAATTTTCTCACCAACATGTCTGAGGCCATAAAAGATAAATCAGTTTAGTTTTAGCAAGGCTGCAAGATGTGTAAGACCAAGGAGATGGTAAGAGATAAAGAAAAGATGCCAAATATAGTTGTCAACCACTAGTTTTCTTTCTTAGGAATCATGTATACATTAGTATGCTTTAGGACCTAGAAATGTACCCAAGTGCGTGATTTTGTGTCTACATAATGCACTATCTATTATTGAATAAATATTTTGATCAAATCTAATTGAGCCTTGACTGTCTCAAAATATGTTGTGAATTCCACATGGTAGTGATATAGTGTGATGTTATTTATATGCTAGATTGATTCCCTTTAACCATTAGTAAATTTGGAAATGATTGATATTAACTTGCTCTTGCTATGACTTGGCTCTAGGAACCTTAGAGGATTGTATATAGGGAAGCTAAATTCTTGAACTTAGTTTGAGTGATTCAGACCCGAGTAATGGCTACTTTGAAGGATGTGTTGTTGCTTGAGGAAGATTCAAGAGAGACTTGAGTGCTTTAGGAGTTTATTTTGCAATATAATCTCTCGAGAATTCCATGTTCATTATTAAATGCATTTAAGTTTGCTAATATAAGATTTCATAGGTTAGTTATCACATTAATTTTGGCCTATATAATAATAAATAACTCAAATAAATATATCAAATTAGGAAAATATTTATTGGAGAGTAGGAGATACAACCATAAAAATCATCTGAAAACATAATATGTCCTTGTCCTAGGTTGTATGGTTTTGGACACAATTTAAGATGTTCGAGAAAGATTGTGTGAGATGCCTCAGAGTAATTCATTGCTTTGGATAAATGCAACAAAGTATGTAAATGACATATGAGTGTGTAGATATTATCAAGTCATATGGGATAGAGAGAGATAAGTCAATTAGGATTAGAATGTGTGTGCAAGTCATAATATATAAATAAATTCAATTTTTTCATTTCTAAATGATAAGTTATCATATTTATTTGTATAAAGAGCTCCCTTAGAACAATCACATCAAATATAGGGTAGTAATCATTACTCCTTTTAGTTTTTTCTCCCTACAGATTGTCAAATTGATTTTATGACCATAGGCATGTAGAGGTTATCTCTCTTACAACGATATGAAAGGTGTGCCACCAAAACATCCTATCTTAGTTTTCCATTGACACCTGAAATTTCTACACATTCATCCTCATGTATGGCCACAATATTCCAATCACCATATCTTTAAATGTAGAGGAAAATTAAAAAACATGTCTTTTGTTAATGTGTAAAAAAACATGGTTATGTTTTCACTTTGACGATTGGTTCTTTTCCTTTAGCAAGCATAAATATTATTATATGATGTCTTGTGAAAATGTCTAGTTGTTCTCTATAACAATATTTTCCTAAAACTTATAATTACTCATATGAATATCCTACCAAGATCATAACATTATCTAAATATTTCCTTCTCATAAAATTTTACCCTCATTGATAGTAATGGAGAATTATTTTATTTTACAACTTCAAGGTTTAAATACCACTAGGTGTTATAATTCTGTAACATAATTTAATATTATTTATCAACTGATGAAAATGTAGTTCAGAGTTGTAGATAATAGTTTTTGGTAAATGCATGAAAATGGGGTACCAAAGGGGGTTATAAGTGGCCAATTTGTTGTGAAATTAGAAAAAGATAAACTTTGATGAGTAATTTTAGATGATTCTTAAAATTTGACAATTTGATAAGAACAAAAATCATAGTGCTTGGAATATAGTTTTTATACTTTTTTTAAATGGTAGATATTAAGAGGGTCACATGTTGTGTACACACAAAATTGTCATATTTTTATCTCAAAAATATAACTTAGTGTCATGTGTGCCCCCCACCCCAATTGTTTGAGTACCATCAATTATTTTGTAAATCCCTTAGGTAGAAAGCTATTTTGAGTACAATAATTCTTTGAGTACTGCTATTTTCAACTATTTTTTAATGAATATATTATTTTTTACTAACTTTTAAAGTGGAAACATCATGAAAATGAAAAAAAATACGTGTCCTCCCCCTAATTTTGAGAAAATGATCATAAATCATTTTTTGAATTTGTGTAAAATGAAGTGCAAAAATTGACAATGTATTTTTTGGAATATTATCTTAAAACATGTGATCTAACGAAGATCACACTCAAGATTTGTTTATTTTGTTTGTAAAACATAGATTCACACAAATAATAAACAATCCAAACCTTAGGCTTAGATATCCAAGCCTAAGGGTGGGTAATTTCCAAGCCAAAGCAAACATAACATGCTCACATTATATTCTCTATGAAAAAATCACAATAACAATACAAAAGACAAATGCTTGTGATTTTGGTCCTACAAACTCTATTCTACACATCTCTGCACTATTTTATTCTTTTGAGAAATTCTATATGATTGTTTGACAATTTAAAATTTATTTATGTTTCTTACATTCTTAGGACATTCATAGAACATTCTTATTGTGTATTTTGTCTTATATGGATATAGTGAATCATTTATTTATTTATTTTTTTGAGAAATTTCTTATTATTGTTTAAGAATTGAGAATTTTTTTCTATATTTATTATATTCCTAACATTTCTATAACATTATTATTGTTTCACTATCATAAGTTGATATAGACTTGAGAATTGTAGGGAGAAGACCATTTAAAGAAATTATTGATGAGATCAAGAAAAAAGGAAACAAATGTAAAAAGGGCATGAAAAAAGAAACCAAACTCCAAATATTTGCTAAATAAATTTTATGTTGAAAAAAATCATCTATCATCCACCATAGCCAAGAACGAAGAAGAAAATGAGAAAAACATGGAATAAATGCAAAGAATCTATGTAAGAAATAAAACATTCTTTAGAGGTGAAGGTATGTCATCTCCTCCAAATGAATTTGATTTCGAAACAAATCCACAAACACTAATTGAATCAATAAATAATAAAATAAAAAATGCTAATGATTCCAGTTTTAAACTTAGATATTACATCAAATGATCAACCTATTTAAAATACACCAAATTTACCAAATTATGAAGATGAACAACATATAGGAAATGAACAAAAATTACCCGATGTTCAACCAAATTTACCATTGAGATCACTGATTATAATTTTGTGTAAAACACATAGGCTTTTACTTGAAATTGATGAAAATATTTTAAACCCAACAAATGATAATATTGTTAAACACACTTGTAGAAGAAAGGCTATCAACAACGGAAAATATTTTTTTACAACTTAAATGAAATAAGATATTAAAATTGTTTCTTGAAATGATGAGACATGTTACGTTTGGACCTATTATAAATAGCATTGGTCTATTAACATCTAATACCAACAACGAAAAATCCATTGTAAATAATTTAATGAATGCATAACAAGAAATATGTTTTACCTTATGTATCGAATATAGTAATGTTACCTAGCATGTTATTACATCAACTATAGTAAGTAAAGCAATAAATAAATCTAGTTCAATTAATAAACAAGTAGTGCACTAAAAATGAATAGAAAAACATTATAGAAATCTATTGGAATATATGAAAGACTTGAGGATTCCAATAACAATGAATTATGGGCATTTACCAGTAGATTCACATGGAAAGAAAGTCACATTTGAAGCCTTAAAATCTAAAATTGAAGAATTTTGGAAAAATAACAAGTGTTTCACCTAATAAAAAAGATATTACAAAAATAAGAATTGGTTATGAAAACCATCAATCACATCTTAATTTTTTTTTGATATGACATAAACACAATTTAATAATAAGTTTCTATAGAGTTATATTCAAATAGAAATTAGAAAAATGTATTTTGAAATGACAAAACCTTTTTTTGTTAAAATAAATCACTCATACACTACTTGTTATTATATGGTCCATATTGAATTTGATATGCATTATGATGTTTTCTAAAATGTATGTGTTACTTTGCATACTAAAGATATTTTGTAGGAGTGTATGATAAATGTTCCACTTAGATTAATAAGAAATTTCATATCAAGTTTTTTTTGATAGGTTAACTAGGCTTAATGGGGCCCTTTATATTAATATATAGATAACAAAAAAGAGAGAATGATTACATCAGGAATGTAACATGGATCAAAATATAATAATGCTTTAAGAAGATGAAGCAATAAACAATAAAATAAGAACAAACATCCCCAAAACCATTAGAGAAATAAAATACCCTTCTCTCTTAGCATATGTACCCCACTGTCCCAACCAAAATTTCCACCAAATTCCATCAACTGAAAACTAACAAGATAGATGTGAGTTAGTGGGGAGAAGGAATGGCTCCAGCCTTTATCTTCTTTAAAGTAAAAAATAAACTTATCAACCCATGCATACCTATGTATCCATCACACAAGGCCTTTTTAGACTTGGATTTCATGCATCTCTTATTATTGTAGACACAAAATCACACACTTAGGTACATTTATAGGTCCATAAACACATAATTACATTCATATGATTCCTAAATGAGATAACTAATAATGGAAAACTATCTTTTGCCTCTTTGCTTTGTTTCTAGTCTTCTTTCTGGTCTTTTACACCCTATAACCCAGTCGGTAGTTCACTTTCTTATCTTTCATGGATTTGGACACCAACACCTAGACAAGATGTTAACGCCTTAGCGCCCTCATCCTTCTAGGTGCCACTAACCCTTTTCTATATTGCTCACTTCTTTTTAGTCTCTTTTATCTTTTGGGCATCTTATTTTCTTATGGTTCGGCCTTCCAGTTGTCAATTACAAAATTCAACAAAGGGAATCATATAAATACAAAGCTATGTGACCAAAATAAAGGACCAAGATCTAAGCATCCATTATCACCACCTAAGGATGTATTAAAAGGAATTTAAAATAATCAAAGGCATCCATCTTGATTTCATTCAAGGGACAAGGGAATTTACTTTTTTCATACACTCATAGAAAGGGGAAGTTCATTTTTCCATCTATACATCTATTTACATTGGTACATCTAGCTATCGTCTGCTATCAAGTGCAATTGTAAAAGGGATTCCTAGGGCATGATTCTATCACACACACACAAGAAATACATGGAGTTTGAGATGTAGTGTATCGCTCGGTTGTAAGTTCACTCAGTCGGGTGACTACCAAGGTCAGTCTGAATCCCCATATTGCATCATTTCATTTTGGTATTTGATTTAGTTTAAGGGTTTTGCAAGTTATAATTTATTTGTAGGTTACATCCAAACTCTGAGATCCTAGTGTGACATAAAGGTGACCAACAATGAATATCAACGAACACCTTGCGATACAAGAAAATCTAGGTTTTGAGATCCTACGTAGTCATAGGTTCCCAACAGAGGTATTTGGCACCTAGGAACCCTCACCCTAGTCCAGGCGCCCTAGTCCAAGCTTATCTGACAAATCTCAAATTTATTCTGCTTAGTTATGATTGTCTTCCCTTCATGTTCATCATTTTTCTAATCTAGATCAGTTCTAGGGATAGTGCGAATAATCAAAGTCTTTCTTTCCCTTTCTTACACTTAGGGTTTTATATTTACCCAATTTATTGCTCATGTCATCTATATTCCAAAAGATTCATAGCATTTACTTATCATACGTGATTCTATAATTATTTTTACAAATTCTACATTTGTTAAATCATTTAATGAACTTATCACTCGAACCCAACCTTACTTCTAGGTATTTTTTCATTCTTTTATCATGGGTGCAATTAATGCACCCTTTACCGATGAAGACCTTCATGATCTTAGTGCTTATCTTACTGGACATCTAAAAGATCTATATTTTCTCCTATTTTCTACTCATGATGAGGCCACCAACCTGGTTGAGCTTAATATTCCTACATTTACTCCCACTTATATCCCTATTGCTACGCAACCCCCTAATTCTACCTTTCCACCTACTTCTATTGTTCCCATATTTATCCCTACTCCTACCAACCACTTCACTCCACCTCTTATTTATCACATGTGAAAAGTCTATTTTGTTGGCACTCAAGACCTATCATATCTATATCAATATCTCCAAGTTCAAATCCACCAACATTAGCAAGCTACCTCTTGCGCATCTCCATCTCTTGATTCCACCTTACTTCTCCATACTAATTTTGAACCCACTATCTCCACTTATGTGCTTCCTCTTAGCTTCGTCACACCTAAGCTTCCCACCTTCAATGGCCATGGTGAACCTCTAGAGCATATCCAATAATTTCATGTGGCATGTCTATATTATGTTGATGATCATACATGATTAGCTAAGCTATTTCCGCATAGTCTCCAAGAGTATGTTATGCGTTGGTTTTACGGTCTAATTTTTCATTCAGTAACATCATTCACGCATTTATCTGATGATTTTCTCACTCATTTTTAATCAATATTGGTTCAAATATATCCTATGCTCAACTTGTAAAAATCAAACAAAGATCTACTGATCATCTAACAAACTATTTTTTACGATACGAGACTAATTTAGCTAAGATGACCAATGTGCTCGCTGACTCAGAACTTCAAAATCTATTTGTCCAAAGTCTCTTACCACCTCTTCAAGAGAGTTTCATATTTAAGATATCTCCTTCATTTGATCAATTATGTCATACTCTTAAATTACGTGAAGGAAAACTTATGTCTATGGGAAAACTCAAATACCATGATAAAACTTCATCATCTTCTAGTTGGTTTCAAAGAAAATTAAATTTCAAGGCATATCCTAAGCCCACTGGAGTAAAAGTTATTGTCAATGTTGTTTCCACTCCTAAAAATATTCAATAGCAACCTCTAAAGTGTACATTTACTAAGTTTCTGTATTCTCCACGCATTATATTTCCATGACTTATCGAAAGCAATCTTATTACGCTTCTACCACTTCTAAATCTTTATCCATTTCACCCTAAAGGATCCAATTATGATGGAAATAATAGATGTGACTATCATCAATGCATTGGGCATACTAGTGATCAATGTTTCAAGCTCAAGAATCTTATTCAAGATCTTATTGACAACAATGCAATCAAACTCCTTGAGCCTTTAGCATCTATGCCAGTTGAAAGGAAAAGCTCAAAATATTTAATGATCCTTTACCCAAGTGTGAAAAGAAAGCTACCAATTCTTTGGCCAATCATAGATATCATGTTGTGCCTCCTCCTTTATTGGGGGATATTTATTTTCTAGTTGCTAATATTGATACATCTCATACACTCATCACATTCTCTAATCGCGATTATCATGCTACATTCTTTTCTAATACATTGCACATCAATACTTATATAAAATATTATACTATCAATACCACCATGATCAATCCATTAGATCCTATCGGTGCGTTCTCTATTGCACTCCTTATTGCTATTAACTATTCACTTTCTCAAATTTCATATCCAATTCCAAAATATTATGGCTAGTTCAAGCTTCCAGTCATAGTTGGGCCTCTCACCATGCTTGCGCAATTTGATGTAGAACCTACAGTTAAAGGTTGTGACATGTTCTTAGGTATTCCTTGGCTATCTACCGCTAAGGATATATTTTCCATGACCCACTTATGTCTCAAATTCATTCATGATAAGAAAGTTTTCACTCTCAAAGGTGTTCCACCATCCACATTTTTGCCTTTACTTCCTCTTAAGAATGTCCTCTCACTAGCTGCAGCATCTAGGCTCCCTGGGCCACTCAATTCTAAGGCATCTTCTGCACCTAGATCACCTATTCATACACAACCTACTCATCCTGATCGGTCTTCTAGTTTATATTATAGGCTTAATCCACCTACTCGGGAAGCCTTTTTACATAAGATTTTACCACCTCCTTCACCTTCTTGGTCTCTTTCACATAGGTGCTCATCACCTCATTGGTCTCCTTCACATAGGTTCTCATCACCTCCTTAGTCTCCTTCACATAGGTTCTCACCACCTCCATAGATTCCTTCACACATACATTATCAGTCTCATATACCATTGATCTTAGAGCATAGTCACATGCCTTTCTCTCCTCAGGCATAAGGTAAAGGAAAATTTCCATTCACCTTATTTGCATAGCTTACTCATTATCATATGATTGGGGGCATCATGCTTATTTATCCCCCCTTATAACATCATTATATGTCTATCATTATGCTATGTTCTTCATACTTCATCGTCATAAGAATCCTTACACAACTTGATACACATATTGTATCGTCACTACCCTATGATGCACTCTTGTTGTAAGGTTCACACTTGACTGTTGAGGGCATACCACATCCATGAACTTCACACACCACACATTTCATGCTCCACACTTCATGATAATCCTTTCTAGCATTCCATTCTCACACATCATACTACCCTATGACACACTCTAGTTCCATGGTTCATACTCGACTGTTGGGGGTATAAATCCAAAATGAACTAAGCTCTTCTCCGTTCTATGCTTTGTGATTCATGATATATATTTATAACATCTCTTTTAAACCATTTCTTGATGTCACACTCTTGTTCTATGGTTCATTCTTGATTTTTGAGGGTTCTTTTATAAATGAACCTCACCTCTTCTCTAATCTATGTTATTCGTTTCATGATCTATCTTTCAATAATCTCTTTCAAACCATTTCTTGATGACACACTCTTGTTCTATGGATCATTCTTGATTGTTTAGGGGTATTTATAAATGAACCACATCTCATACTCATATACATCCACTAGGAGGCACGATGCTCCTTTCACATTCACATTGCATACCATTCCATAACACTCATACACAACATATTGTATATCTTGGTTGCACATATTCTTGCTTACTTCTACTTACATGTAAACTTTGGTTTCCCATGTTAGAAGGATACTTAGTATATGATTATATTTATCATATACACATGCGCGTTCAATTTTTATCTAGTTTTGAATGCATACTTCGTACAAATCCTTACATTATGCAATGATTCCTAACATTATACCTCTTAATAGTCCCAATGCAGCTCCGGGGGCATCTACTTTCTCACATACTACATGTGCTATCATTTCATGCTACTTCCTACTTTTACTAGCACACTACTTACTTTATCGATACCTAAACGTCTTGAAATACTTTTTATCTTTCTAATATGTTAATGAGTGCTTCATGTGCAACATTTTCCTTACAAAAACTATTTGACGCCATGGTTGTCTGTTACACCTTTCTTGTCATTTTTTTTACTTGTATGATATTGTCTACGGGCTATGCCCTATGTCTTGTTTGATCACTTCTTGTATGCTTTTGGCCACTTCAGCCCTGATTGTCTTGTGACATTGTGAGTGATGTCCCACGTATGAAACCCACTTTTTGTGGTCCATATTATATGTTCACTTGCTTGTTACACTGTTTTTCTATTACATGCTTGCTAATTTTCTACTAACACATGCATCTAGCCACTTTATTTGCATGTGACTTGGTTTCTACCATACACATTCCCTCCCCCTAAAGGGCATTAGTTTTAGATCAGCATTAGGTCCTCTCATTTGGGTCACATTCTCCTAGTGATGTTACATGTACCCCAAACAGTGGGGAAATCCATTGGGTGCATTAGTCACCCCATACATAAACTCAAAGCTACAACATAGTACAATTAACACATGAACATAACAAGATCCAATTATAAAAATGCTCCGAAATCTTACTTGAGTCCTCAGTACAATACAGACTCGAGCACCCAACTATAGACACTAGCGCCTAGGTGCTCTTGAACTATCCTAGGAACTTATGCCCTAGGAGAAGATACAATTAATTTTTTAGATCAACACTGTTCTCATCAGTTCATAAAGTAGTTTCACAGGATCAGGCGTTGGCCTCAAAATATAGAATCTCCTATAATCTCCTTCAATTGGGATATTTAGTACATTTGGAAGAATACAGATTAATACGAAACTGTACAAGGATCACATGATATGCATTGGTATATAATTTGGGAAGAATTCATGGATGGAGAGTAAAACTAGACCTCTTTCCCTAACACCCTTCTATCATGGCATGATATCTCCTAGAAAACTTGCACTTGGCGTGAGATCATCCAAAAAATTGGTCTTAACGTGAGATCACCAAAAAAATCACTATTGGCATGAGATCGCCTAAAAAATTCACTCTTCTACAACAATTGAGGACATTTTCTATCCTTTTCACTTTTCACAGATTAGCTTTGCACTTTCCTTTTTACATATTTTCACATACTTTTACACACTTATGTAAAAAATGTCATATACACATATTTGACCACTTATTTGTTCTTTTTTTACATGTCCATCCCTAATACGTAACAAGAAGCATCCCTAAATCAAGAAAAACAACAATTACATCACGATATGCTCCACCCCTAGGTCTACTTCCTATTTCTTAGCTTCCACGCTTTATTTTTATCACTTCACCCTTTCACTTTTCTCCTCGGCACACTATATCCATCACACCCAACATGGTTATTAAGTATGCATCTCTTATCTAATTTATGTTATCAAGTATTCAATTAAAAAAATAAAGTGGGGACAAATGTACATAAAAAATCATGCACTTAGGTACTTTTTAGGTCCATAAACACATACTTCCATTCATATGATTCATAAGCGAGAAAACTAATAATTGACAACTATCTTTGGCCTCTTTTCTTTGTTTTTGGTTTTATTTATGGTATTTTACACCCTACAACCCAGTCATAACTTCACTTTCTTATCTTTTATGGCTTCAGACACCAATGCCAGGATGCTAGCAACTAGGTGCCCTCATCCTTCTGGGTGCCCAGACCCTTTTATATATTACTCACTTATTTTGGGTCTCTTTTATCTTTTAGACATATTATTTTCTTATGGACCAGGCTTCCAGTTTTCAATTACAAAATTCAACCAAGGGAATCATATAAATAAAAAGCTATGTGACCAAAATAAAGGACCAAGCTCCAAGCATATATTATCACTGATTAACTAAAAATGTGGATTTATGATAGTTAATATAATCTAGAACAACATGTACATATAGTAAATGAATGTAATAAAAAACTATGGAAAATTCCCCAAGTAACTAAGATAATGGAATTAGAAACTCTAGTATGCAAGAAGAGTAAGGAAGTGACTCACTTGATTAGAGGATCTTGTTGGACCATGTCACAAAGGTGACCGGAGAAACTGAAAGAAAGAACAATTATTCAAAAGCACCGAAAAGGATGGATCTGGAGTATTTGGCTGACTAGAGTGCCTGGAGAGGGACTGGGGCACTTGCGGGTGCTCTGGTTTGTATAATGGGCTCCCTGGTCTGTGAAAAAGCTCTAGAATTAAATTTCACAGGGCTAGGAGGTGGTCTGAAACCCTTGTTATGTGTCGTATTAGATTTTCTACCATGTATCAGATGTCGCCAATAATCTAAGATGATAAAATGACCTGTAAAAGACCAAAAAGGAGTATCAAAACCCTAAAAAGGAAAATACAAATGAATGGGTTTGAATAACCTCAGCTGCCACAATAGTGGGCTTACTAACTAAGCATCGAACTACATTTTAGATTGAAATGTAGTTCTGGTGAGTGTGTGCATAATGTTCGTTAGGTGCTCTTGTGCCAGTACCACTTTGTGAAGTAGCAAGAAATAACTAGATGTAGTAGAATGTGTGCATGGAATAGAATATAATCCTCTCCCTATGTTGTGTGTGATGCAGATGTCCTAGCTTTGTGCCTTGTGATGTAGCTATGTGGATGTAGGTGATCTCCAATGTAATAGATGGATGCAACTCTAGGTGGATGATAGTAGTGACTAGTGCTTGGTCCCTCATTATGGTCTCATAACTTTATATTTATAGGCTTCTCTTGATCTAATTTTGTAATTAACCTCAAAATGGCCGACTGCGAAAGAGATAAGAAAATAAAATGGCTAAAAAGATCCCACAAAGTGGCGGGAAAGATAAAAAGGATTGGGGCACCCATGGTGGGACCAAGGTGCCCCAATATTAGCCCAAGCACCCCAGTCGAGGCTAAAATAATGTGAAGTGATAAAATATGATTGGGCATGTGGATGTAAAAGGTCGGGAATGAAGAAATAAAATAAAACAAGATGCCAAAAAGATGAGGGTTAATAAGTAATTTCTTCACTAAAGAACCTTCTAAATAGTAGTATGAAACTGAGATTAAATAATATCTAAAGTGCATGATTTTGTGACTACAATCACCACCTAAGATTGCATCTAAAATAATTTAATAGCTTCAAAGGCATCCATCTAGCTTTCATTCAAGGGATAAGGGACTACATTTTTTGCATACATGTATAGGAAAGGAAATTTCATTTTTCCATCCACACATCTATGTACATTGGTACATTTAGCTATCACATGCTATCAAGTGCACTTACACAAGGGATTACTAGGGCATGATTATATCACATGCACATAATAACTACATGGGGTATCAGATGTAGTGCAACTCTTGACTGTAATTTCAATAAGTCAAGTGACTGTTGGGGTTATTATGGCTCTCCATATTGCATCTTTTCTTTTTTGAGATTTGATGTAGTTTGAGGGTTTTGTAAGTCATAATTTCTTTGTAGGTTATAGGAAAACTCTATGATCCTAGTGTGACATACAGATGGATGACTATCATTGAAAACCTTGAAACACCAAAAAAATAGGTTCCAAGTTCCTGCGTAGTCACAGGAGCCCATCAAAGGTATGTGACACCCTCAACCTAGTCCAGACAACCTAGTCCAGGATTATCTGACAACTCCTAAATTTATTGTGCATAGTTATGACAATATTCCCTTCATGTTCGTTAGCTTTCCAGTCTAGATCATTTCGAGGGATAGTGCAAATCAGATAAGTATTTCTTTCCCTTTCTTGCACTTAAGGTTTTATATTTACCTAGTTTATTGTTTATGTCATCTATATTCCAAAATTTACTTGGCATTTATTTATCATACATGACTCTACAATTAATTCTATATTTTTTAAAACAGTTATTCCCACCATGGTTGAATATTTTTAACATGCAAGGAGTCAAATGATTCCCTAAGTCACCTAGAGTTTTGATTTCATCATCATCATCTGGTTGGTTTGTTGGCACATAGACAACTTAAACATATCCTATTTTTGTAGTTTATGGTCTGACTCCATTCTTCGAATAATGTCATAGTGTAGCCATAATTTCATTAGATTCCTTGGAAATGGATTCAATTTCAAGAAGCAGTGTTCTATGAATAATATAATTAAGAGGAATAGTTATAAGAGAATGATCATTGTTGGGATAAATAATATGGTTACTAAGGGGATATGAAATTGAAGCCATATCATTTCCATTGAAGCAAAGATCATTACACCATAAGAATGTAGCTAAGGGAGCCCTAAGTTTAGGTGACTAGAATTTATGATGGCTACAAGGGAAGTAATTAGAGAAATGAGCCTTTATGTGACTAGGTTGATTACAATGAAGATAATTAGAAAAAAATATTTCACCTCAACCATTTAATTTTAAGAACCCCCAAGAGAACAAATGAGGATAACTTAAGGGGTTTGGATGGATCCAAAAATATACATATTATTGTGAAGGATTCCGCATTATCCCCATTGGTATTTTTATTAAGGCACAAAACTCTTCCCACACATCCACTGATTTTTTCCAAAATGTTTTCTTCTCAAAATTTAAGTGGTAATACATACAGATAAATCCATTTGGGACAAGTAAAAACTATTATGTTGATGACATCAAAATAAGGGAACCAATGTTAAATGAAGATTCCTACTGAGTGTAGAGTTTTTGGAATATCATTCAAAATTGCCTACCATCGCTCACTATGTTCAAATGAAACCAAAAATAATCTATTAGGTAGAAATTTTAGAGATAAGTCATAACCCCAATTTTTATAACACCATTGCTCAGTATCCTCCCATATAACTCACTTCTCAATGAATTTGTTGATGAGAGAGAGCCTAGAGAGTTGATCAATATTCTTAGAAAGAGTCACTACCTAATTAATCTAGATGATGGGTTCACCCACATCTAAGTCCACATAATCGAAAACAATATTTCTAGAAGGGGGTAAGTCTATTGCTTTAGAATTTTTAGGAATTTTACCCACTACCATGTTTCCATCCTTCCCAGTAGTGAAAATATCCCACCATGAAATAATCTTAAGGGAGGAGAGACGTTAAATGCATATAACTTGTTATTTTTAGAAGGATATGCAACAATGAAATGGGCTTGTAGCATTGAGAAAATATTAAAATATTAGGGAATCATTACCCTCAATTAAACCACTTTATGAGAGTGCAACAATTGAGGAAGATCATAATCCCAAACTCACTCCCGCTCCATTTTATGCATCCAATTGAACTCCCTAGATGTTGTCATTGTAAGGAGGAAAGGGATACTATGGATGAAAAATTGCAAAATCAGCCTTGGATTAAAAACATCTAAGTCCCAAAAGAACACCTTTTATTCATGTACAAAACATTTTTTTATCTCAAGTGTTTTTGTCAAAAGAGAAGATAAACAATTTTTAATAATAAATCATGTTTGGATGAAGCTTTTGATAGTTGTGGTGGTTTAAAATGTTTATGAAATTATATACACACATATAATACACACATAACTAGAAATTAGATAGTTAATTTTTGGAAATACAAGTAAATGGAATACACTTTAAAAGTTGGAAAATAGGCCACGAGATGTGAAATAGTAGGTAAAGAAAATTTGTATAAGAATTTATGACTATATTTCGAGATAAGATAATGTATACTATGTAAGGAATACACATAGATCTCGATTGAAAGATGAGAAATTAAGGTTATGCAAGGAAACATTTCATTTTCATATCAATGTGTTGATTTTTTATTTTATAAATAACTAAAGACTACAACCACAAAATGAATTTAATCACAATACTACAACTCTATTCAAGTGTCTTTATTTTTACATATAACATTCACTCATACTCTTGAAAATGTAAAGGAAGAAATAAAGATATTGAGGAAGTATCATTTCTATATTAGTGATGATCATACACATTATACATAGTTTGTGTAGGGTTTGTTTATAATCTATATGGTAATTTGAGTAACAAAAACATCATATTTAGTCAACACATCATATGGTCAGATAATTGTACATAAAAATTTAAGAACTTCTGGATGTTCTACTGGCTTATTAGGATACATATTTATAAATTCACTAAGGTTTAGAATGGAAAAGGCAAGAAATATGGTGAAAAAAAATGTTAAAAATATCCTTGGCACAAGAAGAGTTGAAGTACAAAGATGGTGAAAAGTTAAACGATGCAATAAGCATCGTGGAATGGTGTAACCCAACAATGGGTATATGTAATGACAATAAGTATATAGTTTGTAGATTTTTTTGGTTGGTAGGAGAAGCTACATTTTTAGAAATTTAATATTATTTTACAGTATCAAGATGGAGTGATTTGCACTCCTTTAGAATCTCAAATGCAAGTTCATGGACTATTCATATGAGGTAGATAACATGTTTTTGTTCTTCATGTATGTATTCTATTTGGGATGAGTGTGAGTCCAAAGATTGGGTTGATGAATGGTGTTGTAGAATTTTAAGTCCACTTAAGATGTATTGACCTCCGCAATCACTAATACTCGTGGATATTGAATCATCAGTTTCTTTTGACCATATATTAGATCTAGTGCATTATTTAGTTAAAACTAATATTATAGCTCATTATGAAGTATATATTAATCATTTATTAAAATTAATTGTACAATTTGATGTAGATCATGTTCATACAATTGTTACAAAAGAAATTAATAAAGAAGGAACGAATTATTACTTGTCTCTTTTTATTGAGGGAAAAAACAAATTAAAAAACTATATCATAAATGGTGAAGACCATAAGTATCATATGGGGTCTATGGTTGTTACTAGAACATGTCTTATAAGATACTCAATGAAGTATTCCAATGTGTGGTTGTTCGAGAACTTTGACATAAATAGGAATATTATTCGTTATTTTCACCTTTTTGTTGCATCTAACATTTAATTGATCAAATATTGGGGTAGACTAGACACAATAAGAACTTGTAGAAAGATCACGAGTCTAAACATGAAGCAATAATTGACACCCTAATGATTAGATTAGAATCATATGGTTCATAGGATTGAATTGGTACAATGGTATATAAGTTTTATAGTTTGTAAGTATATTGTTGAATTCTTAAGTTTTGTGTTTTGAGTACATTTTCCCTTTATTTTATTTATTTGTATTCCTAATAATGTTGTCAATGTAAGATATTAGTACCAATCCAAATTCCACATTCATGTGGTTGGTTCTTTAAGTAAATAATTTATATTATTAAAGTGAAGATAAAATTTAACATCTTGTTCAAAATGATCCTTTGAGTCCTTTTATTTAATTTAATGTAATGTAAGAAAATATTAGTTGTGAAAATGTGAGAAAACAAACAAAATTGATACTCTAATCTAATATTTTCAAATAAAACCTTATATAGAGCAATGGATGGAAAGAAAGGAGAGATTGCTTACCAAGAATATGCAATTCTCCTCTTTTGTTATGTTGGATTTTCCCTTGGATGAAAGTTGGATTGCTTCATATTTGATGTAAAGTCACTTGAGAAACACTTCCCCTTGATTTCCTTAAATTTCTATATGCTTAATGAAGGATTAATATAGGATAATAGGATACAATAATGGATTAATAAGATTAATCAATTAAAAGGATGAAATATGATATAATAATTATTTAAAATGATTAATAATGGAATGATGGATTAGATAAATGATAAGGGTTGACATAAAATAAGGGTTAATAAAATGATACAGGGGGGAAAATAATAAAATGGATTAACAATAATAATTAATCTTGCAATTAATTATTATATGGATTTAGATGATGTTGCGGGAATAGACTAATCGTAATTAATCATGTCGACATTTTAGATGTCCACACCATGCAATAAAACATGGGCTTCATAAGAGTTTTAACCTTGTAGGACATAAAACTGCTAGATATGCATAGAGCATAAATCTTCATAATGGGTGAGTGTGTAATTGTGCATACTCTACTCTCAAAAACCTCATAGCACACAATTCCTAATGTTGTGAAATTTAACAAAAAACTCTTCATGGGTTGTCTCCTCTTATTCAAAAGTGAAAAAATGCATAAGGTTATGTAAATTTGTGCTAAGCTACATAAAATTATGCAAGTTTTCATTCTCCTAACTCTTAACTCTTTTTGGTGATGCAATATTGGAAGTGAACCCAGATTCTCGTACATCATACACCTCGGGAAAGAAAAAACATGATCCCCTCTTCATATTCTCGTAGGTCATACGCCTCGGGAAAGAAAAAAACATGATCCCCTCTTCATATAGGTTCCATAAGGTATTCAATGGATGGACCAAGTTTATCAACCTCAGCTATGATAAGCCAAAACATATCCTTAACCGCTCTACCTTTCCACTTTACTAGGTATTATTTGTACTCCTTTCTATGTGTTGTCTGTGTTATGCACAAATCTAAAATTTCCTAAATTGATTCATTCTCTTACTATGGTAGTTAGTGCCTCAAATCTACTTTGGTGTAGTTTGTTTCATCACTTGTCCTCTCTTTGAAGTATGGGTATGAATTCATAATGTTTAGGCAAGGATAAATTTAAGAATGGACCCCTTAAAAAATTTATAATATCTTGGCGAATCCTAGATGACATGTACAATTCTATTGAATAATATTTGACAAAATTACCACACGTGTGTAAATTCACTAGCTATTCCATGACACCTTTTAAAAAACCTACCAATTTCTGGTGAATCAAATGAAATATTTAAAGTAAGATATAATTACATCCTCATCTCTTATACAATATTTCTTATCAAGATATAATTACATCCTCATCTCTTATACAATATTTCTTATCAAAGAAACACCTTTTCTCTTCTTAGCTATTAAAAAATTCATTGTCTGTTCATTTTCTTCAAAAGAAAAGGCTATCATGCCAAAAAACTAAGTTCATGAGTTGGTTGATGTAACAATCTTTATTTACTGAAAAATGTGTAATTTTTGTTTATCAAGTTAATTATGTTGAGGTGTTACAATCATATCGACATAATGAAACTGCAAAGTATAAATTCTTCACTAATTGGATACATAATAATATATTGAAAACATTAATCAGTTGATTATGAAAGTAGTAATCTATAAGTTATACTTAAATTATAGAAGGTAAATCAATTTAACAATTATTCAAACAAATCTGAAATTTATTGTTAACTTAAAAAATCAGCACTTATGTATTTAATCATATGTAATTATTTCATTCATAAGATTTAATTTAAAGATTTAATACAACAATGAATATCAACTGAATATGAATGTCAAATCATCACATGTATTTTTAGTTAGAAAAGCTCATTTGAATAAAATTTTCTCTTAAGGTGGGCTATAATCTTACCTACTAGCTATTTACTCAAGTACAACGTATATAATGTTTTCATCAAGTAATATTATCTCAAAGGTACAATACAACTTTAACAAGTATAGTCTTGATATCCTTGCAGGTACATCTAATATTCTAGTGGCCATACCATTGTTCAAGTCAGGTTGACATATCACAATTGTATCAGAGAGTTTAGTAACATAGTGTAAAATTGTTATACACTATGAATTCACTCATGTCATCAAGGTTTAATTATTTCACATGGGACAACTCTATGGTTGCTTGAATGACTAATAATCAAGTGCTTTAATGACATGATTTTTTCTTGAAAATTCAATCTAAAATTTGAAACATTTTCCTAGATTGAATCTAGTGTAATCTCCATTATCATCTTAGATTTAGGATCAAATCATCTTATGTTGGCTTCATAATATGCTCAGAATAGTCAAGATCACCTCCATTTTTTAGAAAAACGTACTCACTATATTGTATAGTCTAAATTAATGTCATCATGAGAAAGTATGATAGAGTTCAAGTATAATAGTATATGTATAAAGTTCAAGTATAACAATATATGTATAGGTCAATACTGCTAATGAAGATGAGATATTTTTAATTTCTAAAATTGGTGTAAGGTACTACAACATAGTGATATCATCATAGTACATATAAATCTCCTAAGGGAGAGGAGCCAGTAGTTGTGCACCCAAGTTGAGGGGGTGTACAACACACATATAAATACATCAAATTTTGAAAAAAAAACCCTTTAATAGACTTTTTTTTTTTCTTAATCTAAATACTTTTTTTTTGAGCATTTTTATTTTATGGAAAGTGGTTTTCCCCCTAATGGATTTAAATCAAGTAGTTTTCCATACAAAGGAAAAAAGGATGTGGACCATTAGTAGGGCATTATGTCATGCATTTTTTTCCACTTATGTGGCATAATGTGATTGGGTGATTCTTTGATATGATTTGATGTGACACATTTTATTAACTACTATATTTTTTTTCAAATTTGAAAAATGACTGGAATGTACATGTACTAGTCACTCACTTCAAAAATACCCTCACCATTATTGGTCCATGCTCCACTATTGGCTCCTCTCCCTTATTTCTTAAACTATGCGTCAAGTATACAAAATTTAATCTTGTTATCAACAATGACTGTCTTATCAACCTCGAACTTGGTTACAATAAATTCTTATTTCTTCAATTAAGGTTTCAGATTAAGGTTTCCATGACACTTTAAACATCACACTTAGTTCTACACGCTTAAGAGTTTTTCAAGTGTTATAGGTCAAGGAATGATAGTCATCAAATAGACTGAATTCATCCAGTCAAATTCCCATGCGGTCATAGTATATTTTTGTTCAAAATTGTCAAACTCTCAAATCCCAAGACCGAAAATTTATGCTAAAAAATATAATGTAGTCATGTTTAGGCCTTCTTGGTTTCATGTCCAAGAATATTTATTCACATGATTTTTTTACTACATTCAGACTTGTAGTTATTTAATTGTTATTCATATATTCATGAATGTTACAGTTTTCTTTGTGCTCAAGGGCAATCTAGACCATGCACAACTTGATGGGCGGAAAAACAAGATAGTGATGTTGCTTCATGTTAAAAGATGTGTGAATAAAAATTTATGAATATGTTGGCGAGAAAATTTGTTTTGTGGACAAACTTGTGGGTTTCAAGCCAACGCTATGGGAATCTAAGTCCATCTACTTGAACGGTGCAGCTTCCGTATGTGCATGCGTAAAAAATTAGCTTTCAATGGTGGCCTTTCGACTAGAGATCCAACAGGGGCACTCCACTGACCCTGTGGCAAAGCTAGCAATTTCTCACTAGAGAAGAAACTTTGTCTTGAGAAGGGGAAAGGGAGTGAGAAATGGAGGTAGGAGAAACTAATGTTGCGAGTAGAATATCAGATGCCCACACACATTAATTAAAAACTTCATTTACATGCATTTATAGTCAAAATTAAAACAAATCTGTAGGAAAAACTACAAGACCGAATGAAACTCATTGGCCGCAAAGCACCAATTAATTCCTCAATAAAAAAGGCAAAAATTCCTTCTTTTATTATTGAAGCTCAAGTAGATTTTGTACATAGCTTGAGAATGGAAGAAATTCAAGGAAGAAGAGAAAATAGAAGAAGAATGGCGTTTTCTGTCTTTTCCAGGTACAGAGCACTTTGGTATTTTTTGAAATCAATTGCCAACCCTTGGAATGACATCTGAGAAGCCATTATATTATTTGCAAGAAACTGGTTACAACTTTACAAATCCTCAAAGCCTTTTCAAATTCCTTTGTTGTGAAGAAAACGCTCATGGCGGGTTAAAAACCAGATCTTGCAAAGCAACCGTTACATTCGATTTGCCAATTTAAATATAGACCATTTGATTTGCTCCTCTAACTATGAAATTGGGTCATCGACGTGGCAGGAAGGGATTAGAGCGGTTACGGGGGAAAAGCCCTTTGCATTTTGTGATTTTTTGGAGATTTGGCAATTTGGAACAAATTGGCCCGCACCCCCTCTTTGACTTTTCAACTTAGACATGTGGCTGCTTCTGATTGGAAATGGGGTCGCGGCCCTTTTCTTAATATTTTGACCTTTTTTGGAAAAAGGCTCAAAAAACTCAATTTCCTTTGCCGGCCCGCTGCTCTAATTTGAATAGGACACGTGGCACATTCTGGTTGGAGATGGGGGGTCGCGACTCTTTTCTAAACATTTTAACCTTTTTTGGAAAAAAAGGCTCAAAAACTCAATTGCCTCCGCTAGCTCGCTCCTCCCACTTTGACTTTTCAACTGTGGGTTTCACCTTTGAGTTTTTCCTTATGGGCTTCAACTTTGAATTTTTCCTTTATAGCCTGATCAGGGCTACGGATCATTTTTTAACTTTTCACCTTTTTATAATGAGGCTCAAAAACACAAATTCCTCCACTAGCTCACTCTTCCGCTTTGACTTTTCAACAGCGGGCCCAAGACCTTAGCGGAGCTGTGGATCATTCTAGAACTTTTACTTCACTTTTGGGAATTTGGTTAAATTTCCAAAATTTCCCCGATGGCCCGCTCGTCCCGCTTTGAATTTTCAACTAGTGGGCTTCAACTTTGACTTTTTCCCTTTATAGCCTGATCAGGGCCACAAAGTCACTTTTTAACTTTTCACCCTTTTTACCAAAGAGGCTCAAAAACAAAAATTTCCCATTCCGACCCACATCTAATTAGGATCTAGTCCATGTACCTGCATTCATGATGGAGTCGAAATTTTGACGGGGAAGAAAGATGCTCATCATTCCTGACTGTGGGAAAAATACACAAAGGAAGAAAACTTCATCGTTTTGAGTCCAATTTTTGATTTTCCTTCACGAACCAGGAGGAATGGAGGAAAAACAATGATTTGATGACCCAAGCCATAGAACAAGTGAACAATTTTTCGATCAAAAATGGAGGTTGCAAAGAGGATATCATGTGCACAGACTGGGAAATGGAGAATTTCTCAAAATGAGCAAAACAAAGATTTAAACAGCACAAGGGCACAACTTTTGCTAATTTCTTCAAATCTCTCAACTTGGCTTAAACACTTGACAGAGGGCGATGCGCTCAAAAAATTTGAATTTGGCTATGGAAAACGACAAAGCGTTTTTTAAGAGACAACAATTGGCTCTAGCTTGGGGGACATAGCGTGGAACTGGGCATGGCTAGGGCACATGATGTGAGGATCCAAAATCTCAAGTTTCAAAACATATTATGTTGACCAGTGAATTATCCATTGGGTCTTGCAGAGTCATGTATAATTCTAAGAAAGAATTTAAGAAGGAGGAAACACATAAGCCAAACCACACACAACAAAAACCGAACAAAACTAAACCAAAGCCACATAACAGAAAAGGGAAAAACACACATACGAAAAATCACCTATGGTACAAAACGGGTGACAACCCACTTTCATTAATCATTCAAGTTTCAAGTATTTCTCGACTTCAAGGCAATTCCAATGGGTGTTCCATCCAAGTATTAGAAGAGAAAAAAATTCTCACCATAAGCTCCATGAATTTGGAATGGGCCCAACCACAATGAATCAAACTTTCCATGGCTACCCTTTGGTTCTCTTCTCTTGTCCCATAGCAGGACAAAATCTCCAAATTTGAAATTCCTTTCTTTGGTCTTCTTGTCAAAAAAATTCTTCACTTTTAACTTATGCTCTTTAATTATATCCACCACTTGGCATCTACTTTCTTCCAACTTCTCTAGGAAGAGGATCCTTTTGTCAATGGAGTCTTTGTATTGATCATCTTCTATCTCTTGTAGCAATTTGAGAGCCGGAATCTCAATTGTGAGGGGGATCTCTACCTCAACTCCATATAACATTTGGAAATGTGACATACCTATTGCCTTCTTAGGAGTGATCCTATCATCCTACAATGCATCATATAACTTCTTGTGTCAGTTCCTTTTATTCTCATCTACCATCTTGCAGAACAATGGTCATAATGTTCTTGTTTCTTGATTCACCTTACCCATTTTTCCATGTGGGGTAGTATTTAGAAGAGTGAGACAGGGAGATTACAAAGCCATAACAAAATTTCTGTGAAGCTCCTTGGAAGAGAAATAGGTGACATTTTCTACAACACTTTTTTGTGGTATTCCAAAACAAATAATGATTTTCTCCTTGATGAAGTTGTAGACTATTTCAGAGCTGGCTTGCTTGGTCGGGATTGATTTCACCCATTTAGTGAAGTAATCACTTGCAGTGATTACATAAGTATGCCCTACACTAGAATGAGGATTTAGAACACCAATAAAATCTAGCCCCCATTGCTGAAATGGTTCTTCAATCACCACAGGCCTGAGTGGTAATACAAATAGTTGTGGCTTTCCAAAAAATTGTTGGCATGCTTTTCATTTGGAAACCCAATCTTGAGATTCTACAAAGATGGAGGGCTAATAATATCTCCCTCTGAGGATCTTATGTGCAGTGACCATTGTTGATAAATTTCCACCACAATCTTGATCATGATATGCCTTGAGAAAATTTTCTTGTTGATCCTTATCTACACACCTGAAGAAACAACCATCTAGGCCTCTCTTGTAAAATGCATGATTCTAGATCAAAAACTTGGATGCATTTATCTTGAGTATCCTTCTTTGTTTGTAGTCAATATGAGGAGGGAATCATCCATAAGTGAGGTAGTAAGCAATGTCAACAAACCACTCATCAGTATTGGTGAAAAAGAGTGCCTGTGGATTGTCTCCTGAACAAGTTGAGAAAACACCATCTTTTTCTCACTTCTGAGCCTTGAAAGCTTCATCTTCAGCAATCAGCTTGCATAAACCATTTCCTCTTACTAGATTAGAGGGTCTAATCTCCAAGTCATACTCTTGGGTCTTTGCAATCCAACTTCCTCTCTTAGTCCCAGGATCTTGTTGAGTCAAAATGGACTTGATTACACTTCCAGGGACCATCACCACTGTATACGAATTGAGAATATAGATTCTGAAAAATTTAATTGCTTTGACCACTACGTAGACATGTTTCTCTAATTGGTTGTACTTTAGCTCATGCTTCTTCAAAGGACAGCTCATGAAAGTGATGGGTGCTTCTAAACCTTCATCGTTATTCTAAACAAGGACAACAGAGAGTGTATGTTCTGATGCATAACAATACATGATGAACTCCTTGTTGAAATCTAGAGATAAAAGAGTTGGAGCTTTGGCAATGGCTTTCTTGATCTCCTCAAATGTTGTTTTTCCTTCCTTATTCCACTTAAAACTTGCTTAAGGATTCATCATGGAAGTTATATGCTTAGTCAGTTCAGAAAACTCAGGCACAAAATGACAAAAGAAGTTTAACCTTCCAAAGAATGAATGAACTCCCTTCTTGTTGGTTGGTAAGGCTAGTGCTTGGATAGCTTTTATCCTCTCAAAATCAATGTGTGCTCCATGTTTGTTCACAATGTGTCCCAACAACTTACCTTATGTGAATCCAAAATTGCACTTCTTTGGTTTTAGAGAAATGCCATGCTTTCTACACCTTGTAAGGACTTGCTCCAAATGACAGATATGATCTTCCCTCCTCTTTGAAAAAACCTTGAGGTCATCAAGGTAAATGACAATGCAATATTTTAAATCTTTGAAGGCCAGGTCCATTGATCTCTGGAAAGTGGCTCCAACATTAATTAATCCGAAAGGCATTTTACTATAAGAAAAAGTGCCCCAAGGTGCTGTGAAGGATGTTTTGTTGCAATATTCTTCTGCCACCTTGATTTGGTTGTACCCTGAGAATCTATCAAGCAAAGAGAGCATTTTAGATCTAGTGACTGCTTACAAAATATGATCCATAATTGGAAGAGGGTAGTTTTCCTTAAGAGATACCTAATTTAGATTTCAAAAGTCTACACAAATCCTTATTTCCCTATTCTTCTTCCTTACTAACATAATGTTAGCCACCCATGTTGAATGGTGGATGGGGAAGATGATTCTAGCATTGAGAATCTTTGTCACCTCTTCTTTGATAACATCGGAAATCTTTGGATTATAGGGCCTTTGTTTTTTCCTAAAGGGCTTAGCTCCTTGCTTCAAAGGAATGGAGTGATGCATTTCCTTTGGCTGAAAATATTTGATTTCATCATAGGAATAGGCCAGGACATCTGAGCACTTTTTTAGCAGAGAAACAAACTTTCTCTTCTCTTCTGGTGAGTAGTATTTACAAATGTTAACCATCCTTGGATTCTCTAAAGTGCCAATATTTTCTGATCAAAATCAAATGGACACCGAGAAGACTATTTTTCTTTATCTCAGATGAACCTGCCATGCTTTTCAAAGAGGTCTTCGAAAGAAACTAGGCCTTTGGGGATTTTGTTTCCTTTCAGTTTGATTACTCCCTCTTCATCAATTCCCTCAATTCATTCCTTCTCTTCTTTGGAGATGGATTCATGATGTGGTTTTTCACTTCCTTAAAAATAAAGATTATTGAATTTATCCATTTGTTCTAAGAAGGATAGGATCTTATTGTCATCATTAAAGACCTACCCGTGATTTGCATTGTCTGGTATGCTAGGTCTGAACACCATCTCAATGGTCAATTTATCCTTGCCAAAAGGAGGATGAGGTGTCACTAAGGAAGCTGAAATTGCTAGAGAATCAGCCTTTTCATTCCGCTCCCTAGGGATAGATTCAATGGAGAATGCATTAAAGGATTTAATGCAGTCCCACACTTTGTTTCTATAGTGCCTGAATTTGGGGTTTTTTTATTTGATATTACTGGTAGACTTGCTTTACCATAACCTCTGCATCACCTTTTCATCTCAACTTCTTGATTCCCATGTCCTCTATTGCATTCATGCCTAAGAGTAATGCTTCATACTCTGTTGTGTTATTTGTATTTTCAAATTGCAGCTTGTAGGAAAAATGATATACCTCATTGGAGGGAGAGTATAATACTACACCAGCTCCTGAACCTGCTTTGGAATGACTGCCATTAAACTCCATTATCTAGATTCAGTCTTCTTCTTCCTCCATGATCAGTGGAAAATCCTCTTCCTTCTGTGATGTAAGGAGGTAATTTCCAAGCCTGCAATCTTGAAAAAGGATATCAAATCTTGGATCATCATACTTCCTTATTGTGAAATTCATTTTTCTGACTGACAGTAGCTTCTTCATTTCTCCTTTCACTAGGATAGTTGCAGATGACCATTCCATTTTTATTTCTCCACCTAGATCTTTGTAAAAACTTCTACTCAACAACATACTTAAAGATGTTGGGATGTCTGCCACCAAAATGGTCAGGAGTATCTTCTTGTTAGGGTAATTATCTAGTGTAACCTGAGCATCCATAATCCTTCCTACCAATAGAACTTGTTTGGATTCCATTGAGTAGCATGTGCCATTTACCCAGGTCAAAGTGAGGCCAAGAGAATTTGCAAATTTTTCTGGCATCACATTATCTAAGGCTCTAGAATCTATAATGTAATTTTTCAGTTGGAAACCTTTGATGAGAAGTGACAGGTAAAAAGGTTCAACTCTGTTAGTGGTGGAGGCACTGAGAGCTAGCATGTTTTGAGAAGATGGTGTGGGAAGTAAGCCTTTAGAATTAGAGATTGGGGATGAAGGGTTACTACCTCAGACTACCTTGATGAATATGTCAAATTGGGCATGATGTGTTTGTATGTATTCAATTTCAAAGAGCTGGTCTTTGGTTTTGATAGCAGGATCTACAAATTCAAATGAAGTTATGGTAGATGAGGAAGAGGTTCTAGTAGTGGATGAGGAATTAAATGGTAGATTCATCGTTACTTTTGGTGTTGGCTTCTCCTTTTCAAATGTAGCAATTGGCTTGGAAGGAGATGGGGTGTAGCCTTTGATTTAAATTTTGACGTTCTTGCAAAACCAACATTTAGAAGAGAATTGCTCTTAACAACTTTTGAGTTGAGAGAAGAATCAGATAACTTACTTTACACATCAGTGTGATCCTTGACAACTAGTGAATTTCATTTCTCTCTAGCTAATTCCATGGAAGGTGGTAATGGTGATCCCCTGCTGATGATCTTGTTTAGTGGAGGATTTGAAGAGCTATCTTCTTTGTTCTTCCTACTCTCAGTTGCAACTGCTGAGGCTAAAACACCATTCTTGGATTGTGCATTAGTGAAAATGACACATGAAAAACTTGGAGGTTCTTCATCACCTTCCTCCTCATCATCAAATTATTCAATCAGGACATTGTGCATGCCAACCTCTTCAATTTCAAGATAGTTTTCATAGTCATCCATGCTTTCTTCTTCAGTTTCCTCAATTTTTGCTCCTTCTAATTCCCTATTTTCACAGATGGCATTGACTAGTGGTGATTCAAGGGAAATCCTATGAGGAGGTGGATAAATTCTCGGTATATCAAAAGGATTTGGTCTCCTTGGAGCATTCCTCATTGTGATTTGTGACAGCTGCTTCTTCAAAGCAACTAGGTCATTTGCCATTTTTTAGAACATTCAATCAGTGGTGACTGAATTTGAACTCTAACCTTTTTTCTTCCCATTTGGTCCCTTCAATTTTCTAGAAATAATATGATCATCATCAATCTCAATTGCAAAGTCTTGAACTTCCCTCAATGTTCTAGGTTAGGCTATTCTGAGGAAGAAACCAACTTCTGATGGCAAAGCACTGATGAAGAATCTTTTCAAGTTATTTTCAATGGGTAGCACATCTTCTAGGATCCTTCTTGTCAACCTATAATACCTTGCTATAAAATATCTCATTAATTCAGAGGTCTCCTTCTTCATCTAAACCAATTGGACCAGAAGATCCTGAAAATCTTTTTTTCTCTTGAACCTATGTTCAAATGCACTTCTTATATCTTTGCAGCATGTGACAGATCTTAGGGGCAACATGTAGAACCATTCAACAACTCTTTCTTGGAGTGACTCCACAAAGAGCCTAACTGAAACATCTTAATTTTCAACTCCTAACACTCCACAATAAGTGATGAATGTTGCTACATGTTCTTCGGGGAGCTAAGAACCATCCCCTCTGAATTTCAGGAAGTTTTTTCTCGAGCCTCTCAGTAGCTCATGAAGTGGTTGAGCAAGAGCTAGTTGACCAGTGTTTCCTCCCCATGGTACATTAGGCCTATGAGCTTCATGATACCATTCACATTCATGATCCCGATCCCCCATTATGTGTTTATTTCTATCTTCTGGCCTTGCTAAGGCCATGGCTTCTACTGCTGCTCTTTCATTTGCCTCAACTTGAAGTCTCTCAATTTCTTGAAGTTGAGCTCTTATTCTTCGTCGGGTCTTGTTTCTCTTTCTCAAGCTTATTCTTCAGTCTTCACGTCAATGAAATCTACAAGGTTCTCGTTTATGTATGAAAATTCACTATCTAAAGGATTGACAACACACAGGTTCCCAACGTGACCAGTTTCTTGAAAAGGAAGCCTTTGGATTTTGAGTAGGTCTTGTCTCCTTTGAATTTCCTCAAAAATGGGATCAGTTTTTCCTCCTTGTCTCTGTTTCTGGGTGAATCTTATATCCACTAGCTTGAAAATCTATGCTCTTCTTTGGGGTGCTAGAATTTGTCTCTGCCTTTCCAATTTGACATCACATTTCTCTTCCAGGTCCATAGTCCTTATGGCAATGAAGTAATGATTGACACTGCATCTATTATGCCAAATAGCTTCTCTCATATAAGAAGCAATGTCTTCTTGGACGTGAAAGAGTAAATCAGGTCTCTTAGTAGGAGGATTTCCTAGAATAGCCATGATTTACATCCATGTAATTGTGTGATTATTCAATTTCCAGAAAATTTTCCTCTATAATATTTTTTTTGTATTTTATTACCCTGAGGTTGTTTTTAGGTGCAAATGCTGCAAAATATGCCCCATGGTGGGTGCCAAAAAATATTGGCAAGAAAATTTGTCTTGTGAAAAAATTGGTGGGTTTGAAGCCAAAGCTATAGGAATCTAAGTCCGTCTAATTGAACGGTGCAACTTCCGTAGGTGCATGCATAAAAGTGGAGTGCCCCTATTGGATCTCTGGTTGAAAGGCCACCATTGAAACCCATCTTTTATGCATGAACCTATGGAAGCTGCACCATTCAAGTATAGGGACTTAGATTCCCATAGCGTTGGCTTGAAACCCACCAATTTGTCCACAAGACAAAATTTCTCACCAACAGATCTATAAGAGGACAATTGTGCTTGAATGTTGGAGATAATGATAGGCCAAGGTCACACGGTTGTAGTACATACTATTGACTTACAACATATATGATCAAGTTTATCAAGTGTTAAAATGAATGGATTAGATGAGGATATGAATGTGATGATAGAGATGGGTTAGATGCAAAGAGACTTGGATGTTGGATGGAAGGTACATGGGTGGGAAGGAAAGAATATCCATGTGTAGACAATGAATTATGTGCTTAATCCATTTGTAGGTGTTTGGTATTAGTAAGGGGATTAAATTATTTTTGATTGGGTTGAGTGGCTGGGATCAGGCCTGGAAATTGACAGGCTGTAGGCCATTTTTTGTGATTTTAACCGTATTTTATAGGTAAAAAAAATTAGAAACCGTAGACAATAACAGGCTGAAAATTTTGAAAACCGTCAATTTTTTTAAGGGGTTTATTTAAAAACATAATATATATATATATATGAACAAATTATACATATATCTATAAAAATTTCTTGAAATTACAGCCATGTGAAAGAGGTAAACCGTCAACAAATTTTGCTTTGACATGCACATATAATTTGAAATTCTAGGCCTGGCTGGGATGATACAAACAACAAGAGGAGGGGTAGAAATGGTTTGTGATGGAGTAGTGGGAGGGTCATTATTAGTGTTAGATTTATACCCTAAGCATAAATGACCTGGATTTTGATGAAGTGAGATGGGTTCCCAAACACCTTGTTCATGGATGCATAAGCATTTGCCGTAATGTTTCATATTAATGAACATATTTTTGGATATAGAATATGAAGTGGATGGGGAATATGATGACATGTGGTAATCATGAGATTGGGGGGTTTTAATGTTGTCATCCGCCAAGAGGATGGATTTAAAAATCGATGGAAGGTGAGATTTCTTTTTGGTTTGTAGTTGGTGAGGGTTGTTTGGATATACAATGAGATTTTAATGGATGATTTTTTTTGGATGTCGTATGGGATTTGGATGATGGATGATGGTTATGCATAAGATTGGGATGGAAAGGTGGTGGACAGAGAGGTAAAACAATAATAATTCCTTGGTTAATGAGGTTTTGGACATAAGACCTAAATTGTATGCAACGATTGGTCGATTGTCCATAGGTGTGATGGAAGTCACAATAATAGTGTTCCCGATACCAAGATGGTTTTGGAAGGTTTTTATTGCATGATTTGATTGGGGGATGGATGATCATGTTAAAGGTTTTGAGATGATGAAATATGGTGGTCAAGGATTCTCCTAAAGGAATGAAGTGGCGTGGGTTTAATGGTTTAGAGGGAGTAGGAAGTAAGGGTGCATAATTAGGTGGTTGATGAGATTTTTTGGTTGATTTGGACTATATTTTTGTGGCTTAGAGGATGAAGGGTATGGATTAGGTCTTGGGGCCAAAGTAGATGGTTTAGTCTTAGATTCTGCAGTATATTTGGTTGATTTTGGATTGGTTTGAGTATATGGCTTAGAGGTACGTGATTTTGGCTTAATTAAAGTGTTTGTGATGAGTAGATGTAGATGAAGGGGATGGGTTATATTTATATGGAGGGGGTGGTTGTGATATGGGGGTCACATTAGATTTGGGTTATTTTGGGGATGAAGGAGATTTGGGATATGGGTGTGGTGTAAGAACAACATTAGATTGTGATGATTTAGGGGATGAAGTAGATGAAGGTGGCATAGGAGAATCATTAGATTGGGTAAGAGATGGGGTGGGATTTTTTAGGTTTGGGAGTTTGTGCTTTAGGAGTCACATCGGATGATTTAGGATTAGGGGATGATGGAGATGAAATAGGATTAGAGGATAGGATAGTGTTAGGTTTAGGTGATTAAGTGGTTAAGATAGGATTAAATGTGGATGAAGAGGATGAGGGTGGCGTAGGAGACACATTGGATGGTTTAGAGTTGGGGATAGAAGGGGATGAGGGTGGCTTATGAGTCATGGTAGATGAGATAGCTTTGATGAGATTAGGATTAGGTGATGGAGGGGATGAAATAGGCTTAGATGCTGAATTTGATGTTGGATTAGGGGATGTGGGACTATCTAGGAGAAAGTCTGTAGGATTGGATTGGGGTGATGAATATGATGAGGATAGAGGGATAATATTAGATGTGGGAGATGATGATTATGGATGACGTTATTGGGGTTGTTGTGGGTATGTGGATGGGACTTGATGATAGCTTTTATGATGATTGGATTTAGGAGTGGAGGTTTTGGATGATGGTGGATGATTAATATGATTTTTTATGGGAGGAATGTGTGGGTCGTGATGGTTGATAGGGGATTTTGAGGTTAGGGTTTTGGATGGTTGTGTATATTTGGAATGGGTGGCTAGACTAACAAGGACATAAATGAGGTCATCTTGGTCTAGGTCAAAGTTAGTGAGGTGGTCAAAGTCAATGTAGTTGGATTTTGGGGATAGATGTTTATGTTGTTTAGGGAGATGTGTGGATTGAGATGATTTGGGTTCCTTAAGGAGGAGGTCAATGGGGTGAGAGGTAGAGATCTTAGGAAGGGTGCATTGTGGATGGGATTGGTTAGGGGATAATAGTTTAGGGGGTGATTGGTTGATTGAAGATTGAAGATTGGATATTTGTTGATTGAGATGTTAGATGTTTTATAGGATATTAGGATCAACATGGGATAATTTATTTTGATGACAAGGAGAGTATTGGTTAAGGTAGGATGTTAAGTTTGAAATTTGTTTGTTAACATATTGGATGGTGTGCAGGACTTCATGGTTGAATTTGATGGGTGGGGGATGATTGTTAGGGTAAATATATTTTACCTAGGTTAATTGTGCATTTATCCTAACTAATTATTAATTAGTTGTAAGTTATTTTTATCCATTTATTATTTGTAATTGGGAATAGTATTCTCGTAGAAGTTTTTTGTCATTATTCTAATTGTTATATGGTTAAAAACATATATTTGATTTTATATGTGCATGGGATTGTATATTGTTGCACTATTGCAACATCTCGTTTGTTTGTGCCTAGCTGTACATTTCCTATAAGAATTGCAACACTCCATTGTAATTGAGATTGTATTGATTATTAATAAAATAATCAGGCTTTTGTCCCCGTTCTTCATTTACAATGATGGGATAACTTGGTTGATGAATTTATAAAAGAGATAAGTGTTTGGATGTTGGTTTGGAGAGGATGGGGATTGAGGATCAAAGACCATGGTTAGATAGGATGTGTAGGGGACTAGTTTTGGATCATGATTGTGAATTAAGGATGGTGATAGGATTAGGATTGGGATCATGTGATTAAGGATGGATGATTATTATAATGTTTGAGTAATTAAAATTTTAAAGTGATGTAATGGTTAAGGGTGTTCAAAAGCACACAAAAATCATGCAACACACACCTTAACTAGTCAAGTGTGTTTATAATCAAGATATATCCCGATTTCAATACCACACACTGATGATGGTGCGATAATTAGCTCTCCACTTATGCATCAATGTGGGGTCGGATAGTGAGTGATATTGGGGATTGTTTCCTATTTACACTATAGCTTCATATGTGGCCAAATGGTTTCCTAATCTACGATGCACGAGCTCACTATGGTCATCCTTAATATACCTTGCGATATGTGGGGCCCAAATCTATGTTGCAAGGATTTTGTCTAAGGCTTGAGTTTTGGGACGTGGAATCCACTCACTTCATCCTACTCTTAAAACAAGCAATCTCTTAGCCAATAACAAAAACTTATATACCCCGTCAGAATACGAGGTGTGTCTAATTGTGTGGAGATGAAATCCCATGGTCACAAGACCCTTAGGAATATGGAAAGTGCGTGGATATCACTTCCATGTCGCATTTCCCATACAAAAGAAAAATTTAAAGGATAGAAGCTTTTGGTCCTCAAGATTGTCCTAGGACGTGATAGGAGAGTATACACAGTTTTTCCTTTGGGATGAACAAGAAACAAAGGGGAACACACAAAAAGGATTATAAAATAAACATAATGGATGTAAGATAAAACAATTAAAAATTATGTAATGGGTTCTTCAAGAGGAGGCCCTGCAAAACAAAGGATTAGTAGTTTGTTTATAGCCCTAAATGTCTTGGACAAAACTAGCTGCAAAAAAAAAGGATTAGTAATTTTAGATTGATTTTTTTTTCTTTGGCAAGCGTAGGAAGTTGCACACAAAGTGTTAGTATTTTGAAACAAGAAAAGATAACTTAATGTGTAGTTAAAATAAAAAGATTTAGGAAAATTAAAACCATTTATAAATTATCTTCCAAAATACTAAAATAACACTTTGAATGGATAGATATTTTCAATACCTTTCCAGAAAAAAAATGGAGTCATTTCGAGTTTGGGATCAAAATTTATGGCTCTTGGAAGGTAGAAAAAACAATTAAAAAATGTGCCAAAATAGAACAAATGTGCCACTTTATAGGAAAAATGCACGGTTACAATACAAATGGGTTGTTTACAGAGAAAATACATTGTTCTGTGTGCAAATGCACTATTATGTGCACAAATTTGTTGTTAGAGCTACAAATGCACTGTTGATAGGTCAAATGCAATGATGTGGGTGACTGTTATGAAAATTTGATATTTTAGTATGCAAATCTCACCAAAAAATTCTAAAATTTTGACAGTTTGTTTTAAATGTAAAATGTTATTAAAAAAAAATTTGTGGGGTAATCCCCACAGTGGGCGCCAAATGTAATGCAAGAAAATATTAGTTGTGAAAATGTGAGAAAACAAAATAACTTTCTCCTTTAATCAAATATTTTCTAACAAAACCTCAGATAGAGAAATATATGGAAAGAAAGGAGAGATTCAATACTTGCACTTACCAAGAAGATGTAGCTATCCTCCTTTGTTGTGTTGGATTTTATCTTGGATTAAATTTTTATTTATTTAGATTTTATGTGGAGTCACTTGACCAACACCTCCTCTTGATTTCATTGAATTGTTAGATGCTTAATGAAGGATTAATTGATTAGATTGGATTGAATATGGATTGATAGAGTGGATGGATTTATTGGATGATAAAAATGGAAAGGTTTGGTTATGGATTCCTAAGATTTCATAGGATGGATTCCATGGAGGGTGGCATGCTAATTTATAGTTTTTGGAAGGAGAAATGGAGAGCTAGGATCTTTTCGAGTAGATGGAAGATCAATGGTTAGTATTGAATGAGAAGATATAAGAGTATAGATAATTCTAGAATTATAAATTTTAGTATTATGAAGACATATCCATTGAATTTAAATTCAATGGAGAAGAGTAAAAATTTAGAGAGGATTCTATAATTAGAAGCTTATAGAAAAAGAGGAGGTGGGATTAATTATAGAATTAGAAAATTATATAAATATTGAATTTAAAATTCAATGGGGAAGAGTAGAAAGTTAGAGAAGCTTCTAGAATTATAAGCTTATAGATTTAGAGGTAGGGGATATGATTAGTTTAGTATTAGATTAGATTAATAAAAGATGATTACGGATAAGGTTACATGGAAAGGATAGGTGAAGGGATGTGTAGGGTAGATGGGTAGGTAGATGTAGGAATATTAAATTGCTATAAAATATTAATAGGGTATTATTAATGAATTAAAGGATTATGGTTTGAGATGGGATATAATAATGAAATAAAAGATTTGGGATAAATGATAAATGATGATAAAATTATAAAGGGTAAATATGGTAAAAGGGATTAATGATAATTAATCTTATGATTAATTATTATAGGGATTTAGATAGTGATGATGTTAGATTATTTGCGGGAAAATTTAATCATAAGTAATCATGTCAAAAATTTAGATTTCTACAGTGGGGTATATGGTTGTTACTGTAACATGTATTAGAAGATACCCAATGAAGTATTCCAATGTTTTGTTGTTCAAGAACTTTGACACACATAGGAATACTATTTGTTATTTTCACCTTTTTGTTACATATAACATTCAATTGATCAAATATTGGGGTAGACTAGACACAATAAGAACTTGCAGAAAGATCATGAGTCTAAACATGAAGAAATAATTGATACCCTAAAGATTATATTAGAATCATATGGTTCATTAGATTGAATTGGTACAATGGTATATAAGTTTTATATTTTGTAAGTATATTGTTGAATTCTTAAGTTTTGTGTTTTGAGTACATTTTCCCTTTATTTTATTTATTTGTATTGCTAATAATGTTGTTAATGTAAGATATTAGTACCAAACCAACTTCCAAATTCATGTGGTTGGTTCTTTCAGTAAATAATTTATATTATTAAAGTGAAGAGAAGCTTTAACATCTTCTTGAAAATGATCCTCTAAGTCCTTTAATTTAAGACTTTTTGTATTAATCTGAGTGTGTATATATTGCTCCCCCACCTCTGTAACTTTCCCTCCCATGTCACATAATTTTCCCTTATGTTGTGTGTTTCCCTTTCTATTTGGTGTGTTTGTTGTGTTTTTCCTTGTTCATGTCATTTCTTATATTAGTTGGTGTAGAAAAGACTATATTGCCTAATTATCAAGGCATTGGCCTACTTATCCATGAGATACCTGAGGTTATTTATCATCCCTTATGGTCTAATGTCCCTGTTATAGAGCCCTATATTGTTATCCAAAATTTCTAGCATACGAAATTGAAAATTTTGGCCATGACAACTAAGTGCCCACTTGAAAATTCCTATCCCGGTGTTTAAGAAAATATTGAAAATAAATTCTAAATCCTAATTGAAAAGTCATAAGGAAACAATAATGAAATAAAGTAAAGATATGACCTAAGAAATAAGTAATTAAATTTAAAACCCTAAGTGGAAGAGAAGCGATGAGATACTTAGCTAATTTCACAATAATCCTATAGTTGAGCTGAGTTGGAAAATTGCTAGAATAGAAGGATAGATTATCTCAAATGAGCCATAAAATTGTGTGAGTGTCAAAAATTTTGGGACTGGGGTGCCTAGCTACCAGGTACCTTTTATAGGCATCTGTGACTATGCAGAACCTCAGAAACTGAATTTATAGGATCATAAGATGTTTGCTAGATATCACTGTTGCTCTCTTGTATGTCGTTGGTTGATCGTTGAGTTCACCTGAATCCTAAAAAGAAAAAGATCACCTACAAAATCCCAAAACACATCAAATTCTAAAAAATAAAAATATGCAAATGGGGAGTCGAAATGACTCCTGCAGTCACCTGACTAAGTGAACTTATGATCTGAGTGTTTCACTACATTTCAGACACTGCAATTATACGCGCGTGCACGTAGAATCGATCCCTAGGTGGCTCTTGTGTAAGATGAACTTGATAGCGAGAATTAGATAGATGTAGCATATGTAAGTAGATGTGTGCATGGAAAAATTAACTTCCCCTCATATGAAGTGCATACAGTCCACTGTCCCTTAAGTGATATAAAGATTGATTCTTTAATGCTCTTAAGATGATTTTGGATGCAATCTTAAGTGATATTAGTAGATTCTTAGTACTTGGTCCTTTATTATAGTCACATAGCTTTATATTTATATGATTCCCTTGTTTGAATTTCATAATTAACCACTGAAATCCTGACCACCAAGAAAAAAAGATGTCCAATAGCTAGAAAAGACCCAAAAAATGCGATCAAGATACAAAGAGGTCGGGGGAGCCTAAAGGGGATGGGGGTGCCTAGGCATTCGTATCTTGGCTAGACACTAGTGTTTAGGCTTAGAAAAAACTAAAGTATCAAAAATACGACTGGGCAAGAAGGTGTGTAAGATCAAGAAAGAAACTAGAAAGGAAGCAAAGAGGCTAAAGACAATGATGAATTAGTACTTTTCTCACTTAGGAATCATATGAATAGTGGTATGTGATCAAGACCTAGAAATATACCTAAAGTGCATAATTTAGTGTCTAAATTTTCCCCCACTTTATGTTGTTGATAGGATTCTTGATAACATAAAGTAGATAAGAGATGCATACCTGATAACCATGTAGATCGATGGTAAAAAGCATGCCGAGGAAACAAGAAAAAACGTGGAATAAAAAAATGAAGCTTGGAAGCTAGAGAAGAGGAAATGAAAATGAACCTAGGAGTGAAATCATATGTGTATGTATCACGTTTTATCTTTTATTGATGTTGCTTGATGCTTGATGATGTAACTGCTGCTTCCTGTAAGGATAGACCTGATCTGTGATGAGTGAAAGGAGATAGAAAGGATCCTAAAAATGCAGTAGAATAAGTTTTTTTGGGTGATCTCACGTAAAGATTTTTTTTTCAAGTGATCTCATGCCAACTGCGCCAAGTGCAAGTTTTTTGAATGATCTCATGCCATATCAGAAGAGTATAGGAATAAATGTCTAGTTTTATTCTCCAACCTTTGACTACTTCCCGATGATTTAAAATCCACTAGAGATGTTGTGATCCTAATTAGTTCAAATCTGATCCATTTTGATCTAACAAAAATAAAAGAAAGGAGAAAGTATGCATGCTGATTGTTGGAGGACTGTGCATGTGTTGAGAAAACTACCATGTAGACTGTTGAGAACTATGTTGATTTGAGAAAAAATTTGTAACCTCCCCCTAGTCATAGGCACCCAGGAAGGGCCAGGGCACCTAGGCGCTCATTTTTGTGTCTGGGCACTGGTTTCTATGTTGTGCTGAAGAACTAAGTCAGATTTTGAGACGTTTATGAAACTCTAGACTATGTTGATTTTGTAATGAACTTTGTTATACAGTGACAATGAACTACTAAATGGGCTGACCGATTCACCCAATGATGCCCCCCTCATTTGGGGTGCATGCAAAGTCACTAGGAGGATGCGTCTCAAAGGAGGATTGGACGTTTTTATGAAAATAATTCCCTATAGGGAAGGGAATGTGGTTGGTATAAACTAAGACACATACAAATAAAGTGGATGGAAACCATGCGTTAGTAAAAATAGGACAAATATGCATATAGAAGACAATATGTAAGCTAACAAGTAAGAATACAATGTAGATCGTGAAATATAGGCTGCAAACATGGGACATTGCTCATAATTTTGCAAGACAATCAGGGTAGAAGTAGCCAAAAACATACACTGTGCACAAAAGACAAAGGGCATATCCCACAAACAATGGCATACAATAACAAACAATGACAAGTAAATTATCAGACAACTATGGTGCAAAATAGTTCCTACAAAGTAAATGCTAGACATGAAGCACCTGTTAGCATGTTAGAAAGATAGAAAGTATGTCAAATGTGTATAATGTGCTAGTTGTAGACACCCTAAAACGACATACATAATCTATCCCACTTCTATCTAATTAGAATTAATTAAATTAATTCTATCTCACCACAATACACCCCTTTGAATTAATTAAATTAATTCCATCATTCAAATATCCCACTTTAGAATTAATTAAAATTAATTCTATTACCTAAGCTCTATTCCCTCCCATTAGAATTAAATAATTTAATTCTAACATGCCTTTGGAATTAATTAAATTAATTCCTACACTCTCTTAACTAATATAATTAAACATTTAATTATTTAAATGGTTAATTATCTCCTCACAATTAAATTAATTTAATTATACCATTCTCTTGGAATTAATTAAATTAATTCCTAACACCTTCTAACTAATATAATTAAACATTTATTTATTTAAATGGTTAATTATCTCCTCACAATTAAATACTAATTAAATTTAGTTATTTAATTCCACCCATTTCAGTCAACAACCACTTGGACTCCACATCCTTATCCTAGTTAACTACACTTCTAGAATCCTAAAAAGGTGGGGGTAATTGAATTGCACATACAACCACCTTCCCAGATGCAACTTCTGCAATTAAATCCATTACTGCCCCTAAATGCTATGGCACTACTGTAAATTCCTCCAATGTTATTTTTAGAATGTGCATTCAAGTGTGTTCAACCAACTTCCAACCACTTTTGCTTCTATAAATTTCAAGATTAATCTCTTACAAATCCTCTCAAATTGTTTGCAAATATCTGAAGCTTTCAAAAGTATCTGTGTTTGTAGCATTTGTAATCTGAAGCTTTCAAAAGTATCTGTGTTTGTAGCATTTGTACTCACATTTGGAGAATATTCAAGAGCACCCACATCTATTTACAAGGTTCCATAGACGAAGTATCCACAACCTTATTGATGTTTGCACTAAAGGATTATAAGGAGGTTTGCATTGTTTATTATTTATCTTTCATTCACTGTGATTTTTATCTGCATACATTTTGGCACGCCCGGTGGGGCTCCCCACATTTTATTTCTTTCATTTTAGTTAATCATTTTATGATAAAACTCTTTATTTGTGTTTATTATTCTTTTCTAACCTTGCTATCAAAATTTTAGCTTCTTAGGTGTAGTACATAAGTCAGAAAATTAAAAAAACCACCTGACAATTTTACTCGAGATACCATAATAACATATTCCAGAATGTTTTCTCACGTTCAAGTGTGTGATGATGAGTAAGTTACCCAATTTTCTCATTGATGCATGTGCTGCTACTTCATAGGCCCATCTTCCAGTGACATGTGAGCCATAGATGTTTTCTGAACACATACAAACAAACACCAACACAGGCGATGTATATATATGTTAAGGAGACCGAACTCAGAGGTGATGTATATCTATGAATGGACAATAGGATTTTTTTATGAAAATATGAGACTGAGAAAAGGTATTGTTAATAGGTGAGCTAAAATAGATTCAAGAGGTCTTGGGGACCTAGATGTTTCACTCGGAATGTTTCCCTCCCTATAAACAGATAAGGCTAGGGGCTAGGAGGAATACCTGTAGAATGTCCAGATGGTGTGCACGTACCGTAGAGAAAGATCAGGTTGATCTGCGATAGAACTCCTACCTACCTTGGAAGGACTACCTGCAGATCAGAACACAATTCCAAAAGATTTTGATTAGACAATAAATGAGGAAACTTCCTATGGGCCCAGGAACTATAAAACTTCCTTTCGAATGGAAAAATGATTTTCTAACTTTGGGTTTTACAAAAAAATTAATGATAACCGATACCGGTGGTTTCTGGTTTCGCTTTATTTGTAAGGCCTTGCATTTTAACACTTGTGGGTAGTGGATTTTTTCCTGAGCACCTGTGATTCAAAAAAATATAACAGAACAAAATTGTAGTTTTGCTGGAGCTTCAGACTTTGTCAAGTGAAATCTTCATTTTTTGCCATCAAACCCCTCGCTTAACATTAAGACCCTTTCCATTTATGGTTCGGGGAGCCCATTTCAGGCATATGCTCTTTCCTTGCTTATTCTCCCGAGAGTTTAAGTTTTAAAAGTGGCTGATCTCAGAAATACTTAAGTCTGGAGCATAGGTCTTAATTAGGTTGTGTTTAGGGTCAGGGCTTCATGATGAGGTATGAGGTTTTGGGGGGAATTAACATTTTTTGTTTTAATCAAAGCTTGTTTTACGTGTATGCTATTTCCTCGCGCTTTTTAAGCGATCTTGGAAATCAAAAGCGTGAACTTGCTTCTTTTGGTTTATCCTCTACCTAGCTCAGGAAAAATTTATAATCCTTTATTTTAGGACCCTCTCTAAAAAAAGGTCGATAAAACACTCAAAAACTAATAACTTCAAGTTTCCAAAGGAGTATAATCAAACCACATTAAAATCAAAAGATAAAAAAACACCACATTCAAAACACTATATTTTTCAGGTTCGGTTAAGAGCTACGGCTCAAACACTTAACTAGAACATAACCCCCTTGGCATAAGCCTTAAGCTACAATAGAGGGGATGGGTCTAGGAACCCCAAAGTATTCCACACCTTGAGGGAACTGGTGGATGAAACAAAAACCTTTTTATCCAACTTGACTAGTAAATCCTTTGTGAGTCAGAGTCACGGATATCCTTAGTGATGACCCTAATGCGATTCATTCTGAGAAAGGTATTTTCTAAGGGTTTCAAAGGGGGTAAAGTAAATCCATTAGCTAGCGATTGCGTTTCACTCACTCATATATTTTTCTGACACCTAGTTGAGAGAGCCACCTAGGAAGCTACGCCTTGTCCAAGCCAATCTACAGTAGAGGCCACAAACAAATAGTTAAACAAGAAATATTTTTCTATTTTCTTCTTTTGTCGTAGTGTTCCACACTGGATTTTTTGTAAACACTCCTTTCTCGGGATCCATCTTTCACATTCATATTTTTTTTCATTTTCCAAACATTCCTTGTTTGGATTTTACATTCATTCTCCTTTCATCTTTCCAAGTACACTTGGATTATTTTTCACCTTCTTTTCAAAATCCCAAATACTCCTTATTTGGGTTCATCTTCTATTGTGTTCACTATCTCCAAATTTATCCTTATTTGGAATTGACATTCACTTATTTTTCTTGTCATTGTTTCTCTTCATCATCACTTCATCACTTCTCTCATTAAAAGAATTCACTTTGTTTTAATTTGAGATCACTAATCCATCACTTCCTCCTTGTCTCTTATCTCCATTTTTTGTGAGATTTAGACCTTTTTTATCATCATTTATTCATTTCTTATGATGACCTTTACCTTTTCATTATTTTGGTACTTTCATTTCCTTGTTGTGTCTTATCTTTTAACACATCTTTTTTTAAGAGTTGACATTGATCATCATCTTCCTAAGTCTCCCCTTTTACCATTCATCTTGTTAAAGGTTGAGAAAATCCATCATTTTATTTCCTGAGTTTCTTCCTTTAACATTTTCATTAATAATTGAGCATCATCCAATGTGTTTTAAGTCTTCTCTTGTTGTACTTACAATTGTTGCAATTTGAGCATGCTAACCTTTCATCTCTCCCCTCTTTACATTCACTTTTGTAAAGGATCATAAAATCATTTCAAGCCTCTTCATTTTTCTTAACACTCATTTTGTTAATAATCATCTAAAGTAACATTTCAACCCATCTTCCACCTTAACATAACTCATTTTTGTTAGGTGTTATGAAGTCCCTTCTTTTCGTCACTCTTATCACACATTTTGCTAAGAGTTGATCGCCTTCATCTTGTTAAGTCTCATCTCCCTTGACATTCATTTTATTAAGTGTCAAGCATGTTTCACTTGTCCCCCATTTTTAGTTTCTCTTAACACTTACCATGTTAGGATTTAACCATTTTTACATCTTCATCACTCTTATCATTCATTTTGATTACGAGTTGATTGCGTCCACCTTGTTAAGTCTCTCTTCCTTTAACACTCATTTTTGTTACGGAATAGAGCGCATCTAACTTATTTTCATTCATTATTCTCTTTACTATAATTTTTTTAATATACGGGCACTCAACTAACATTTTTTTTCTTCTTCCCTCTTAGCATTCATTTTACTACGGGTCAAAAAATTTCCATCTTCTTCCCTCTTCCATATTAGCATTCACTTTGCTAGGATTTGAAGTTTTCAAATGTTTTCATCACTTCTATCTTAGCATTCACTTTGCTAAGGGCTTCTTTATTCATCCTACCTTTCTTCACTCTACATCTTTTCTCATTATAATGGTGGATTTATACAATTCATCCTTTTCCCAAGAATGGAAAATGATGAAAGACACCGTTGCAAGTATGCCAAAACAACGCAAATAATTCAATTTTGATGAATTTTTTCCATACCATTTTAATATGGACATCTTACGCATACCCTTCCCACAGTATTTTAAGATGACCAAATTCAAAAAATACAAGGGAAAAACTGATCCAAGACAACATATCAAAGAATTTTCCATAGCATGTCACGAAGTGGCATATAACGATAGCTTTCTCTTATGCCTTTTCTTAGAAGTCTAGTGGGAAAATCTTTGGATTGTTTCTTACACCTTCCAAAGGGATCTATCACCACCTTCGTAAACCTCTGAGAGAAGTTCGTTAAAAAAATTTCTTTCAACCTCATTCGTAATAATCCTTATAGTAGAACTTCTCATGATGAATCTTGGTACATCAACTGCAACTGCGATATCATCATTGATGGTGTCATAGATAATCACAATATGCCCAGCATACATGACCAATCAATCAAAAATCCAATCATACAACTTAGCCAAGAAACTATGCCACACAAATTTAAACATAAGTTTACACCTCTTGGTGAAAGTCTCTCTAGTGATTTTCATCAACTCAAAGTGGCTAGGATGATAAAATATCCCCTTATAAGACCTTAAATTGAAGAAGAACCTAAGCCATATTGGTAAAAACCTCATACATATTGTGATTTTCATCGCATTGATGGCCACTCAACTGATAAATGTACATGTTTTACGAACTATGTCCAAGACTTAATTGATGACGGAGATATATTTATAGATCTTGAAGATGAATCTCTTGCAACAGATGACGTGTCAACTTCCACACCTTCAAATGAATATTTGAATGTTATTCCCACTTCTATTCATACTGACGTTTCATGAGATCACGACGAAGGTCAAGTATCTCCCCCTTCAAACCAATCCATTTCTTCTACAATTTTTATTCCTTTAGTCCAAATAGACATTGAACCTATTTTTGACAACAATCTTCTAACACCTAACGGGATCTTGAATTTTCTCAAAGACTCTCCAATAACCCTTGACATAATAGAAGATGGTACTTCATTAAGCATAATTGAGTTTTGTTCTATTCTTTCCATTCTAGCTCCTACGCCTAACATATCTATTCTTGTTGTCAAAATACAACCACAACAATCTTGGACACTTGCTTCAACGCAACCTTCTGTATCTATTATACCTCACATGATCCATCCTACAGGAATCTCATAAAAGATGATCCCTACTTGTCAAGATATATACATGCACACATTCTTTGAGGTGTGTATACCCAAGAATATCCTTATTTAACCATTTCAAGTGTTAATTACAAATATTTTGTCAAATCAACTAATTCACAACCTAGAAGGAACAACTTTGACTATTTCCTTTCTACGGCTTACAAGGAACCCTGAGTCTACATCTAGATATTTATCCTTCTTTCCTCGCGCTCTTTCTCTCACAGCTGAATATGTATCTCAACATCTTCCCCGCATTGAAAATCTTCTTCTAACATCACATATTTCTTTCGATGTCATCGAAGACTTATCTAATCACACATCCTTTGACTTGGATCCTATCTACCCAAGTCTAGTACTTCAAGACCCATTGAATCATTTGACTCAATATTTTTACTTGGATCCTGTCTACCCAAGTCTATTACTTTAGGACCCATCGAATCATTTGACCCAAGTATCGTATTGCAAGACTTATCGAAAACTTGGTTTCACTCCTTTGACTTGGCTTATGTCTGTCCAAGTCTCGTATTTCAAGACTTGTCAAATATTTTGATTCTCCCTCTTGACTTGCATTTTTTCTACACGATTCTTGTATCTCAGAACCATTCAAATTCAATAAACATAGACCTCTTTCTTGATGATTCCATTTCAAATCTTCATTCTCCAAAATTTAAAAATCACCAAAGGAGAATAAAACTATGTATTAGAGCATTATTTGCCAATCGGAAATGGCAAAGTGTGTACAAATAATGTTAGGCATTCCATCTATTGGAAGATACCTTAACCATATCATTATCATATACTCACCTTCTTCACCTATTACGACACATGTTAACCTTTTTCCTCTTTGGAAATGTCTGTCTCATATTTGTTATGGTTATTACCATTCCACATCTTTTTTTACCTATGGTTTTGTCTCGAAGATTACTAATGGCAAAATCCTCCTTTCAAATAATCCCTCTCTTTAATAGAAAGTGCTAAACTTCTTTACCCAGTCCTTTTTGATCACCCATCTCAATCTACTGTGTTGAACCCCTTGCATACTACTAGTCGCATGAGGCTGAGACTTGGGGGCATAATGTCCCTTCCTAACAAGCACACTATCAACAAATAAGGCAAAATTACTCAATCAAAAACAATACAAACAAAATTATAAAGATTACTACACCTTTTTTCCTTAACAGTCTTTGGTGATAATCCCATACTTCTTACTGGCAGTATGAGAATTGGGAACAGAAGAAATCCATTACTTGCACATACATTTTGTCTTTGAGTGTTGATATCTTGCCTTTTACTGATGGCATTGGGGTAACATGTAGGGTGTCCTTCACAAAAAAATCAATAAATCAATTAAACAAATAAAGCCTTTATGAAATCTGAATCAAAGTACTTAATCAAAAAAATCCCAAGAAGTAATTTAGCTGCTCTTGCTATAGAGAGACACAAATTCCTTCAATTGGATTTTTCTAATCAGTAGGCCATCAATGGATCTAAGTCGAGTCAAAACCTATAAAGTAGAATCATCTTGTAATCAGTCAAATAATCTTGACTAGAGATGAGTTACATTTTTCTCATACAGATCATTATTACACCTTGTGTCTTCGCATCCATTATCATCACCTTCCATATCAATATGCATCTCGTTTTCATGTCCTTTTTGGTCTCAAGGTGATGAGCCCTCACATATTCTTAGTTGCATGGAGCCATGAGTGGAGTGAAACATCCTGATCATTTTATCATCTACATTTTTGCCAATGGAATGGAATGATTTTTAATTATTTGCACATGCTTTTATGTAGTGTAGCTTTTTACCGAGTTGTACAATTACCCTAAAAAATTCAAAAATGTCTCACAAAACTTCAAATATACACAAACAATATAAAATTGTTCAAAAAAAACAAAAACAATATAAATTTTTCCAAAACTCCAAAAATATTTTCAAACTGTCATAATTAAAACATTCAGATAATGTTTGAAAAAAATTCAGCAATTGGATAACACCGTTTAACAACTTCGCCATTTGATGGCGCTCCTCATGATTGTTCCAGATCATACTCATATTTATTGTTCTGTCGTGAATATCTATTCCTGAGGAAATAATTTACCCTTTCGCAATATAACTTTTGCTTGGGGCACACTTGAGATTTTACATTTTAATCCAATACAGATCAAAATTCAATGGGATCTGACAAGAGTATCTTTTGGATTATCTAAGTATCAGTCCACTCTTCGGCCTAATCCAATCCTCTTGCGCGTGCTAAGATATCACTTGGGGGCATTTAGAATCTATCTAGTTCTTCAATGTGGAACACATTCAGAGTGTCATTAGACATCGTTTTTACACGTTGTATTGTACTGTTGTAGTTTGTTAACATTGTGATGATGTTTTTTTATTCTTTCATTTTTTCATTGTGTTTTACTTTGTTTATCTTTACTATGGACCAATTACATAGGAAATTTATTTGCAGCCTAGCTCACATATAAATTTGGTTTGTCTTTCTTTCCTGTTCATATTGGGTTTATTTACAATTACTTCGTTTCATGTCTTTCTTATCGCTTGCACATGTATGTGTCTTTTCCTACTTAGTTTATTTATGCCATGGAATGTATTTCTTTTTTGTTTGCATTTGTATTTCCAAACTTGTGAAAATCCACAAAAAAAGAAATATTGCAACAAGTAAAAAATCAAATCTAGATATAATTCAAAATCCAAAAAAATCAAATATTTCAAACATCCAAAAAAATCCAAAAATTTACAATTTTTTCGAACAAAAATTCACTTATCATAGAAATCCTACAATTGGAAAAAAACTTAAAGTGAATCATTCAACATTTCAATATAATCTTGATAAACGTCATACTTTTATCTATTACCCTAGTGATTCCTGGCAATCTTACAACTATCACTTTTTCTTCCCTTTGCATGATATGCTAACTCTACTTGGGGCAAGTCACTACAATTGTTTTTCCTTCACAATATAACTTCACCTGGGGAAATTTCAAACTTGATAATTTACACAACATGGATTCAACAAGAGTGTCATAAGGAGTCATCTTTAACTCCACTCTTACAGTATGATCCTATTCCCATTTGGGAGCATTTGTATCTACTTAATCATCATTGTGGCACGCATTAGGGGCATAGTTGATTGTCTTCTTTTTTGAATTTGTGTTGCATTGTTGATGTTTACTAGTTTTGGTACCACTTACAAGTAGTGTGATTACATCTTGGTTCATTTATAACCCTAATGCTAGACACCTACTTTGTATATTGGGGTTGTTTTTGTTTTTTATCTTTTCTTTGCTATGTGTGTTTGTTTACACGCATTTAGGTTAACCATCTTAATTCTGTTCATAATTACGATGACAAGTCTATTATGCAACAGAAAAAATAAGGTTGCTCTAAAAAATTATTCTCCAAATGAACACTCATGCTATGAGCACAGTCCTTTTATCCATCCTTGTTCCAATCCCTTGTTTTTCCTTCCTATCAAACGTAGTTGTCCACCGCCTTATGCTGCGTCATCCAACTGCTTGAGGGTGAATTCCTCTACCATTATAATTGTTGGGGCATCCCTAATGCTTCACTGCTTCCTACTCACCAGGGCATCCAAATTCTTCATAGCTTTCTGCTCGCTGATCTACCTGCGTCTACTATCTTTAAAAGAACTGTTACTTCACATTAGAACCTTAAAGAGGTGGAAAACGTAGACACCCTAAAAATACATACATATTTCTATCCCACTTCTATCCAATTAGAATTAACTAAATTAATTCTATCTCGCACACATAGTACGCCCCTTTGAAATTAATTAAATTAATTCCATCATTCAAATATTCCCCTTTATAATTAATTAAAATTAATTCTATTACCTAAGCTATATTCCTACCCATTGGAATTAAAAATTTAATTCTAACATGCCTTTGGAATTAATTAAATCAATTCCTACACCCTCTTAGCTAAAATAATTAAACATTTAATTATTTAAATGGTTAATTATCTCCTCACAATTAAATTAATTAAATTGATTTAATTATACCATTCTCTTGGAATTAATTAAATTGATTCCTAACACCTTCTAGAGAATATAATTAAACATTTATTTATTTAAATGGTTAATTATCTCCTCACAATTAAATACTAATTAAATTTAGTTATTTAATTCCACCTATTTCAGTTAACAACCGCTTGGACTCTACTTGGACTCCACATCCTCATCCTAGTTAACTACACTTCTAGATTCCTAGAAAGGTGAGGGAAATTAAATTACACGTACAACCACCTTCCCAGATGCAACTTCTACAATTAAATCCATTACTAACCCTAAATTCCCCAACACTACTATAAATTCCTCCAATGTTATTTTTAGCATGTTCATTCAACTGTGTTCAACCAACTTCCTACCACTTTTTGCTTCTATAAATTGACAAGCTTACTCTCTTACAAATCCTCCTGAATTTTTTGAAAATAAACTTTATCAATTTACAATCTAAAGCTTTCCAAAATATTTGTGTTTGTAGCATTTTTACTCACATTTGGAGAATATTCAAGAGCACCCACATCCAGTTGCAAGGTTCCACAGATGAAGTCTCCACAACCTTACTAAGGTTTGTACTGAAGAATTACAGGGAGGTTTACATTGTTTATTTTTTATCTTTCATTCATTGTGATTTTTCTCTACATAAGAAAGTATGTCAAATGTGTATAATCTGATATCAAGTAGTGTGCTAGTAAGAATAAGAAGTAGTATATAACAATACAATAACACCAGTGATGCATACAAAAGTAGATGCCCCCAGCAGCTGTTGTGGGACTGGTAAGAAGTACAATGTCTAGTATCTGCACTACGTGTAGTGATCTATGTAAATGGTACATTCACACCTATAAGACAAGTGAATGCACATGTGTATATAGAAAAGATAATGACATACGAAATATCTATCTAACATAGTAAGCAAAGTGTACATGTGAGTATAAGTAAGAAAGATAAATGTGCAACCAAGATATGCAGTATACTATGAGCGTAAATTGAATGGAACTAAAAGTGAATATGATAGGAGTTTGTATGCCCCCCGAGCAGATGTGTATGAGATGAGGTTCATTTATAAATTCCCCCTCAGTAGTAAAAAATTAACCGTAGAACAAGAGAGCGTCATGGGGAAATACTTTGAATTGTGCGCTAGAAATATATGATCAAAAAAGTGTAGAGTGTAGAGAGTGAGTGAGTGTGGTGAGGTTCATTTCAGATTTAGATCCTCAACAGTCGAATATGAACCGTGGAACTAGAGTGCATTATAGGTTAGTGTGTTGATCGAAAATGCGATGCTAGAAAGATGTGTCGTGAATGCACCGAGTGTGAAATGTGTCATGTGTATGATGTGAGGTTCATGTATGTAGTAAGCCCTTAACATTCAAGTGTAAACCATAGCACAAGAGTGCATCATAGTGTAATGAAAATACAAATGTATCAAGATGTGCAAGATGTGTGTGAAAGACAAGATGCAAAGAAATTTGAGACACATGAGAATAATAGAAGAGGGAAATAATAGGCATGATGCCCTGCAAGTGTATAATAATGAAGAAGAATCAAGTAAAATCATTGTTGTCATGCATATGTACAACAGGAAAATTTACAATTTTCAAGCATGACAACGATACGACTGTGTCAAAATTTTCAATTTTTACCCTTCTGAGGCACACCAAGTCTACCCAATCATTCCACTGACCTCCCATTGGATGTTAATTTAATCCCTTAGGTGAATTAGGAAAGTCAAGTCAATCCCCCTAGGTGATTTTAGGAGTTCTTAAAGAATGTAAGTTTTGGGCAGTTGTGGGAAGGGCTACCATTGGCCTTCCCATGACTTGGCAAACCCCCTAGAGTGGAAAAAAGCAACAAAATACAACATGGAGGTGAATAAAGGGTATAATAACATCAAGGAATTGATTTTTTAAGATTTAGGAAATATTCAGATGAGTTGGGGTAGATCCCTTAGAAACTAGGTTACTAGGCCTAGGAAATAAAAGGAATGATAACCAGATCATACCAAGCCAAGAACACAGATGCTAATCAAACACCACGATCAATAAGATGAAAGTAATTTGCTAAAATAACTTTATATAAACCTTTTCAAACAAATGAGAAGTGATATCATATATTATTATGAAACTCAATGCAATACAATGAGAACAGGCCTTGCTTAAATAGGCAAGGAATAACAATCTAAGAACCAATCAAGGTCGTAGATCAATCCATAAATCAAGGAAATAACTAGTCATCAAAGAACTAGTCAAGACCATAGATTGAGGAGAGAACTAGACATCAAGGATCTAGTCAATACCATAGATCAAGGAAAGAACTATACCTAACAACTAGATAATATCTCCTAATATCTAAATAAGATAAAAGAAATATCCACACACATAAGTGGGTGAGGATAAATACAATAAAGGTAAATAAAGTACCTAGGTGAACATGAGCTAAGGTAAATACCTACTCTAACACCCCCCCTCAAGTGAAGCTAGGGGCCAAAATAGAAGTGGCATGTCCATAATATGAGTCCCGAAAACTAGGCCTAATGAGGTACTCATGTATAATAGATGGGAAAAAGGGACACCACAAGGTACCCAAAACTAGTAACAACAAAGTAAAGAGAGTAAAAACCTACTCTAAGGCATCCCAAGAAGCTCAGATCAAAAAAATCGTATAATGCTGAAGAATTTTGGTGTGGTCTAAATCCACTGCTTGATCACAAAACTCAAAAACAACTGACACTAGGCTTCACCAGAATAGCTCCATACAAGGAGACTATCAACAGAGTAATGTCGAAAGTGCAAAAAACACCAAACATAATTTGATCAATTGTTGCAAATAGGTGTGTCACAATCCAAGAACAATAAACAAATCAACAAGGCAAGGACACAAAATCAAGAGTGTCACGATCTAAGAAAATCCAAGGTAACAAGGCAAGGACACAAAACTCAAAGAAGCAGGATCAACACCACACCTCCCATACTGCTGAATGGGTGGAGGGACGCTACAAATCTGTATGAGTTGTCAAAACAAATACTCGAACACTGAAAAACTAACACTAGAATGCACCAGAATAGATCCCCCAAGAGATATTATCAACATACTAAAAGTGTCGAAAATACAGATACAAAATCTCTCAAAATACTTCTTTACTACCAGATCACACATACTTTACAATAAAAAGGAATACCACAAAAGGAATGATAACTAGATTGTACCAAGCCAAGAACACAGATTCTAATCAAACACCATAATCAATAAGATGAAAGTAATTCACCATAATAACTTTACATAAGCCTTTGCAAACAAATGAACAACAATATCATATATTATTATGGAACTCAATGCAATACAATGAGAATGGGCCTTGCTTAAATAGGCAAGGAATAACAATCTAAGAACCAGTCAAGGTCGTAGATCAAGCCATAAATCAAGGAAATAACTAGTCTTCAAAGAACTAGTCAAGACCATATATTTAGGAGAGAACTAGACATCAAAGATATATTCAATACCATAGATCAAGGAAAGAACTATACCTGACAACTAGATAATATCTCCTAATATCTAGATAAGATAAAAGAAATATCCATAGACATAAGTGGGTGAGAATAAATAAAATAAAGGTAAATAAAGTACCTAGGTGAACATGAGCTAAGGTAAATACCTACTCTAACACCCCCCCTTAAGTGAAGCTAGGGTCAAAATAGAAGTGGCATGTCCACAATATGAGTCCCGAAAACGAGGCATGATGAAGTACTCATGTACAATAAATGGGAAAAACAGACACCGCAAGGTACCCAAAACAAGTAACAACAAAGTAAAGAGAGTAAAAACCTACTCCAAGGAATCCCAAGAAGATTGGATTAAAAACTCGTACAATGTTAAAGGAGTTTGGTGTGCACTGTGATCTGAATCCACTTCTCGATCAAAAAACTTAAAAAAAACGGACACTGAACTTCACCATAATAGCTCCATACAAGGAGACTGTCAAAGAAGAGATGTTGAAATTGCAAAAAACACCAAACATAATTTGATCAAATGCTGCAAATAGGTGTGTCACGATCCAAGAAAAATAACCAAAGCAACAAGTAAATGACACAAAATCAAGGGTATCATGATCTAAGAAAAGCCAAGGTAACAAGGCAAGGACACAAAACCCGAAGAAGTAGTGTAGTGCCCACTTCCCTTTGACACTTCTAGATACTGATCTTGATACTATTGATCTTATTATGGACACTATTATGTTTTGTTTGGTATGATGGTTAGATGTTAGATCAGGGATTATTATTGATTTGGATTCAGTTATTATGCATGATGATTACTAGAGACATTTTTATAGGTGGATGATGATATAATGTTTGACATGGACATATTATAGATGTTGATTTGGACATGTGACATTGGATATTATGGGTAGACCTAGTATGGAAGATTATTGATGATGATATAGTTGATTAATTATCTGAAAATGATAATGTTGATTTCTTGATGTTGTTGTGATTCACATGTTTAGATGATCTTGAGATGTTGTTTATATCATTTTGAATGTTCTGATATGGCCATGAGGCTGAAAGAGGTATTTGTGTTTTGCAGGTTAAAATTATCACAACAATGTCGGGGGACTGGAGACCAACTGTATTGGAATTCTAGGTGAATTCAACAAGGTCACCATGGCAACATGTTTTGTGTGTGTGTGTTGTATTATGTTAAGAATTCCCATGGGGGGAATCACCTTTGAATGTGACCATGGGGGCTTTATGTTTTGTTAATGTGGTTTCTTTATTAATGTTTGCATGTATTTATTTTGTGATGTGTTACACTTTTCTTTAGTTATTTTATGTTGTGTTAATGTTGTGGATAATCGTGTGTTAAAATAAATAAATCAATATGTCATAAGAATGTAATTAATGAAATTGTTGATCTTAAATGTAATGTTGTAAGAGTGTGTAAGAAATGTGTAAGGGATATGTAAGAGAATGTAAGGTAGATTTTGGAGTGTGAAACACTTCATCCTCTTGGGAATTCGAATTTTTCCTTGGAGGCTATATTTGGAGGCTTGTGGGACAAGTTAAACTTGTCCCACACCTCTTAAAATTATTCACCAACCATACCTATGGTTTGGAGGTTAAATTTAGACCTTTTTAATGCATTTTGAAATGACTAATTGTAGGTTTTAATTACACTTCTCTTACATGTTTTAAATTCATTCCTTTTGGGGTATGGGTTATTTTAGAGTGTGTAAGTTAATTTGTCATTTTATTTATTATGTTTAGGTGAATGATGTTGAATTTGATCTTGGGGTTGATGAAGAATGATGTGGCATCCCACATGGATCCACATCATCCTCTTCTCTTCCCTCTCCTTTAAAATTCGAACTCCTTTCTTATTGGAGGGTTGTTGAAAATTTGGTTATTCCTCTTAGGGTGAATTTTTCTTGTTGTTTTGGAGCCTTGCTTGTGAAAGGAGTTTGGAGTCATTTGCATGCTGGTTTGTTGTTGATTGTGGACTGCATTTTGGCATTGGGAAGCTTGTTGATCTTGGAACAAAATCCATTATGGAGAGGTAGGAACTTGAGCCTTTTGAAAATATTTCTTTCTCTTGCATGCATGTATGAAATGGTGAATGTTGTTATGTGTGTGTTGGCTGGTTGGGTAGACTACTTAGGACAAGGTGTAGGAGAAGGCTATGGGGAATTCTTGTGGGGGGGCATAAGGAAATTCCATTGGAATCAAATTTTTGTGGAGGGATTTTTTGTTTGGGATTCACCTTGGAAAAGAAATATCTTGCATTTCTTACTTTGTGGGGGGCATACGGAAATCTATGGGGGGCATAAGGAGGGATTTATGGGGGGTATAAGGAAATGTGTGTGATGAATTATTGGCAGTTTGTTTTTTTGGTGGATTCCCAATTCCCAATTGGGAGGCATAAGCAGCTTCCCCATAGATCCTTGCTCTTGTTAGCTTGCTTGATGAAGCCTCAATTTTGTTTGCACTTGTTTAATGTAGTTGTGAACTACATTCTTCTTGAAATGTGTTTTGAATGTGAAATTACTACATGTTTTTTGTGGAAGCCTTTGTTTCCATGTTTTGTAATACATCTCTTATTTCAATATGGTAGGGGCTCGGGGGCCAATGAGGAACAATGGCTTCTCCCTTCTCATTCGATATCTTGGTTGGGTGGAGAGTGTTGTCTTTCTCCCTTCCCTGTTATGATTAAGATGAAAAGATGAATAAAATAGAATGCTACTATTTTTTAGCAAGAGGAATATACAGTTTGATAGTTCGTTTTTTTAGCAAGTTCATTGTAATCCTTACCACTTTGGAGTGGATGAATTGTATAGAAATTTTTAATGTGAAGATATTTGTATTGATAATGGAAGATTGGAATTGGAATGTGAAATGTAAAGAATTTATATTCTACTCTTTGTTTTGAAAGGAAATGTGAAAGGATGTTACATGCATTGCATTTTGTATTTAGAAATCAAATGGAAAAGAAATAAATTGTAAAGTTGTTGTTGGAAACAAATAAAGGAATGATCTACCTTCTCATACTTGCACAATTTTGTTGGAATTGAATTGTTGTTGTGAATCAAATCTCTATTGGAATGAAGAATGTGTATGAAGGAAAAGACAGTGTTTTATTCTCTTGAAATGAGTTGAATTTGGAAATCAGGATTTGTATAATTGCTATTGAATGGTTGATTGAATCAATTGAATGCTTTAGACTAGAAAGGAAATGAATCCTCACACTTGGAGGATGGGAAAATTTTTAAGAAACTTTAATGTTGATCTCTGTTTTAATTTCCAAACTTGACAATAAAATTTATCAAATAAATGAGCAGTTCAAACTTGCGCCAAGCAATAAGATATGAAACATTGAAATTTAGATGTAACAAGTCCTAAGGAACTCAAATTGACCATAACACTTAAGAAAGGACCCTTAGAAATTTATAAAAATCCAATTTGAACTTGCACAGCCGTTTTGCTATCAAAATATTGAAAATTATCAATTGCAACTCAATCAATGAAATTGAATCATGAAACCTCTCTTAAATCCATCCAAGAATAATTCTCCATGTCTGATTGACATGTTGAGAAAGTAAGAATTCAAAATTGAATGAAATTTTATAAGTTAGAGATTACCAGTTTGCTTTGCAAAACCCTACAAATTGTTTTCATACAATTTACCACTTAAAATTTATCAAATTTCAAAATTGATGACTCCTGTGTAAATAGGGCTTCAAGAACTTTCCTCAAAGTCCCTGTTTGCCTAATTTTGAGCTTCCTATCAAAAGTTATGGCCATTTGAAGTTTTAATTCAAATTGGCATTCAAAAATAAAATAAATCTAACTGTTAACTTTAATTTTTGACTTTGGAAAAATTTCCACAAAATTTCCACGGCCCCACCATCCCGCAACTAATTGGGACCTACCACATGGCACCTCAAAGGGGTGGACCAATTTTAAACTTGACTTTTTTGAAAATTTTACCTTGGGAAAATTTTCTCACTTTTCCCCGCATCCTCGCCGGCCCACAACCAATCACATGCTGACACGTGGCATGGCGGAGAGACGGAACCCTTTTGAACTTAAACCTTTTAAGTTTTGGGCCTCGGAAAATTTTCCAAATTTTTCCTGCATCCTCACTAACCCACGACCTATCGCATGCTGACACGTGTTTAGGCAGAAGCGCGGGAGGTTTTTGGACTTAGCGTTCTTTGTTTCCCTCTGGAAAAAAATTCATTTTACCTCTGCGGCCCCGCACCAGCGCCCTGCCTTAGAAATTCCACCTTTACGCATGTGTGGGCCCGCGCAATTTTTTGGACTTTTCTCCCTTTTGGCATAATGCCTTAGGTATTTCCGCCACCCCATATCCCATGCCAATCAAATTGCAACATGTGGCATTTCTGGCATCGGCATAAGCACAGACCAATTCGGTCCCCTTGCAATTTTTGCAAAGGAGACTTAAAGTCTCAACCCGCTCCATTGGCCTACCATTTCTCCCAACCAACCAGGGAGCGACATGTGTCTCCCTTACTGGGCTCGCGGGTGCGTGAATGCATTTTATGCTTTTGCACCCAAAAAAGGAAAAATGCACCAAGTTTCTCCCCACTCCATTGACCCGCACAAGGGGGGGGATTATCCTCCCTAGGCCTGCGGACTCTCCTTGGGAAAATTTCTCCCCTAAAGTCCGCCGGCTCATATCTTGCAAAATATAAGGAGTTAGGAGGACTTATTTATATCACCGGAAAGGTGAGAAATTTTCCTATCCAATGGGAATGGTTTAGGGAAATTTTGGAAGAATTAAGTATGAGAAAAATCCTGTTGAAACTCTAAGGATACTAGAGAGCAGGCATGGGGGTAAATTACTCCTTGAACATAACTAAAACATATAACCCTAAAATTTGAACCTTGTGAACTTGTTATTAGTTAATGAAGGGAATATATGTTGTGGTATATTGGTCTTGTTCTAGAACTTGTTAGTGAAAATTGATGTCTTGCAACCTAGTTGTAAACACTTCAAATCAAAAAAAATGATCCCATAATTTTCTAGCTAACCCTAATTTGTTTCTTGGGTCTCAAGAGGTTGTTTAAATGGGCACTACAGTTTGGTATTAGAGTAGTGGTTAAAAATATTAGACCATTGGACACACCATAAAAATTAAACCTAGCACACTTTAAATCTAGAAAACAACTTAGTAAGAATATGTATGTTTTAGTAAACATATGAACTAACTATCACTTTGATCTATGTAGGAGGCTCAGACAGAGCGAGAGGAACCTTCACAAATACTTAGACTCACCACCACCACCGGATCAGGGTGTGGTAGCCATTCTACCTTAGATTCTACAGACCCTTCAGGATGTCAATGCCACTCTACGCAGAGGATTAGGTGGAAGATAGGCAGCTAGTCATGATAGAGCCCCTTCTATCGAGGGTCAGGTATCTCCTTGACTCAGCGAGGAGCATAGAGGAGATAATTCCCATGTGGAGTCAGCTAGAGTAGAGTCACCACCTAGGAGATAGGGTGACAGATTTCCAGTGCATAGAGAGAGGTCTCAGAGCCCTAGGCTTAGGGATGAGCATGCTGAGAGACGTAGAGGCCGACAGACCACAATAGTGGATCACATCAGGGAGATCTTGAAGCTTCAGCCCTCACATTACTCAGGTGATATAGGTGGATTCCAGGTAGAGGCATGGCTAGTGAGCTTGAGTGGTTGCTTCAAGCTTTTCCCTTATTTTAGCAACACGAAAGATCATGTTGCAATCCATCTACTTAGGGATGGAGAAGGAGTATGGTGGAGGACAGAGGAGCAGAAGCTCCACATAGATTCAGAGACAGTGACCTGGGAGGTTCAGGAGCATGTATTTATCACAGAGGTTCATACAATAGAGGATTGACGAGTTCTATGACCTCTGATAAGCTTCTCTTTTGGTAGCAGAGAATGAGAGTAGATTTCTGGATCTACTCTAGTATGTAGAGTATATGCAGGATGAGTAGGTGTGGATTCACAAGTTCATCCAAGGCCTAAATTTAGATATTAGAGGTTCAGTGTAGATTCACTATCTGCAGACATTAGCAGATGTCATCGAGAAGGCCTACATTACATAAGATACTCAGGGTAAGACCCAGTAGGCTAGAGACTGAGTATGAACCCACATACAATAGATGCAAGATGATAGATTGAGAGGTTCAGTACCTCTTCCTTGTGGTGGCCAGGGTACAACACAATCATCCTTTAGGCCACAACAACAGCAGTCTTGCCCACCTCATAGACCTCCACAGAGAGCTGATGCACAGAGAGGTCAGAGTATGGGGCCTCCTCCTAGGGGTCTCATCAGGACATAGGGTGGACCTAGAGCTCAGTCAATGGGAGCTCGCCAGTAGAGACCTCAGTAGACCATAGCCGGATCATCAGATCCACACCACAAGCTTCCAGGGCACCTACTAGAGGTACTACTCCTTGGAGAGGATCAGGTGGCTACTTTGGATGTGGAGTTATAGGACATTTTTGGAGAGATTACCCTTAGAACCCTAACAAGGGTAAGGCATAGATGTCAGAGCTAACTGTTGGTGACATGGGACGCAACCATAGGATTTATGCAGCAGTTGAGAACTGCCAGGCAGAGCATCAGAGCATAGTCATTGAGACCATAGGTAGCATTGGTGGTATTCCTACCTCTGTATTGTTTGACTCTAGTTCTTTTGATTATTTTATTATACCATCTTTAGTAGAGCGATGCAGGCTGGTGGATATTAGGCAGGGTCATTGTTGGGATGTTGAGATGGCTTCTAAGATCCAAGATCTCTGTAGACTCCTTAGTTAAGGAGTGTGTAGTGGATTTGGGACCTTTCACCACTACCTCAGATCTCCGTATCCTTCCTTTGGGCTTGTATGGAGTCATTTTGGGTATGGATTGGTTATCTACACACAGGGCCAGGATGGATTGTTATCACAAGACTATATCTTGTGTAGATGATTTGGGAGTTGAGTCAGTGATCTCAGGGGTTAGGAGACCCATTTCTATTCACACCATCTCCACTATACAGCTTAAGCAGTGTGTGTGACGGGGTTGTCAGATGTATGATGTTATAGTCAGTGACAGATCAGAGGATGGGTCTAGTGGACCATTGTTAGATGATCATCCCATTTTGAGAGAGTTTTCTGATGTTTTTCTAGGGGAGCTACTGGGGTTACCACCCCCACATGAGATTGATTTTCATATAGACCTAGTTCTTGGAGTAGAGCCTATCTCATGAGCACCTTATCAGATGACCACCCCAGAGCTTTGTGAGCTCAAGTTGCAGCTTGAGGGCCTTTTGGAGAAGGGCCTTATCCATCCTAGTGTATCCCCTTGGGGTGCACTAGTGATCTTTGTGAAGAAGAAGGATGGATCCTTGTGGTTGTATATTGATTACGCCAGTTGAACAAGGTAACGATCAAGAATCTTTATCCTCTTCCTCGTATTGATGACTTATTTGATCAAATGAAGGGGGCCACAGCTTTCTCTAAGATTGATCTTAAGTCAGGCTATCATCAATTAAGGATTACGGAGGCAGACATTCATAAGACTACTTTTCGTACAAGATATGGGCACTATGAGTTCACAGTGGTGCCTTTTGGTTTGATGAATGCCCCTGCAGTGTTTATGAGTTTGATGAATGGGGTATTCAGGACCTTCTTAGATCGCTTCATGCTCATCTTCCTAGATGAAATTTTGATATACTCACGTACACGTGAGGAGCATGAGGGGCACCTTCACCAGGTTCTTCAGTGTCTTCATGAGCAGCAACTTTACAGGGAACTTAGAGAAGTGTGCTTTCTTTCAGACAGAGGTGCAGTATTTGGGCCATATCATTTCTGGGGAAGGTATCACAGTCGATCCTTCCAAGATTAGAGCCATTATGGATTGGCCAGCACCCACTACAGTGACTGAGGTGTGCAGCTTCATGGGATTAGCAGGATACTATCAGAGATTTGTTTAGGACTTCTCTATGATTGTGTACCCTATCACTTCCCTTCAGAGGAAAGGGAAGAAGTTTGTTTGGTCAGAAAGATGTGAGTAGGCCTTCAGGAAACTGAAGGAGTGCCTCACTACAGCACCCATTCTTGCAGTGCTAGATCCACAGGGTGAGTTCTTTGTTTGCACAGATGCTTCCTTAGTAGGACTTGGAGGTGTGTTGATGCAGGATGGCAGAGTAGTAGCTTTTGAGTCTCGTAAACTCAAAGATCATGAGCTTAATTATCTGACCCATGATCTTGAGCTTGTGGTAGTTGTGCATGCTTTGGTTAGATGGAGACATTTTCTTCTTGGATGGAGATTCACACTTAGGACTGATCATTTGAGTCTTCACCACCTCTTCACGCAGCCCAATCTCAATGCTCGTCAGCGGCGTTGGATGGAGTTGCTTTGTGAGTATGACATGGAGATCAAGCATGTGAAGGGGAAGGAGAATGTGGTAGCAAATGCTCTCAGTAGGTGGAGACATGTGGCTATGGCCACCTCAGTGAGCACAGATTTATGGAGTAGGATTCTTCAGCAGCTTCCTCTTGACAGCTTCTACATTGCAATACGAGCAGAGATCGAGTCACAGAGACCCCTTGAGGGGAAGTTTGATGGTTTTTCCTTAGAGGCAGATGGTATTCTCAGGCATAGAGGTTGGATATATGTTCCCAGAGATGGAGGCTTGAGGCAGGACATCTTGGTAGAGGCACATCGTGCACCCTATTCAGCCCATCCCGGGGTGAAGAAGATGCACACCACTTTGTGACAGTTGTATCATTGGAGAGGACTTCGTAGAGACGTGGCCCAATTTGTGTCATGGTGTTTAGAGTGCCAGAGAGTTAAGGCTGAGCATCAACATCCAACAGGCCTTCTTTATCCTCATGCCATACCAGAATGGAAGTGGGACACCATTTCCATGGATTTCATTGTTGGGCTACTGATGTCGAGATATCACCACGATGCCATTATGGTCACGGTTGATAAATTGACAAAAGTGGCTCACTTTTCTCCAGTGAAGACCACTTATACAGCTAGAGCAGTGGCATGAGTATATTTGGATGAGATTTTCAGGTTGCACAGGATTCCATGGAAGATCATTTGTGACCGTGATCCTTTGTACACTTCACACTTTTGGACTACCATGCAGTATGTCCTCAGGACGAGGATCAACTTCAGCACAACATATCACCCTGAGACAGATGGATAGACCAAGTGAGTGAATTAGATTTTAGAGGATATGCTCAGGATGTATGTGATGGATCAGCAGTCTAAGTGGGAGGAGTACCTGTACTTAGTGGAGTTTTCCTATAATAATAGTTTTCAGAGTTCTATAGGCATGGCTCCTTTTCAGGATTTGTATGGTAGAGAGTGCAGGACACCTCTTAGCTAGGACAGGTTAGAGGACAAAGTATCTCTTGGACCATCTCTTTTGCAGGACATGGAGCAGCAGGTAGTGTTGATCAGGTAGAGATTGCAGGAGGCACAAGACAGGTAGAAGAAGTATGCGGATCAACATAGGATTGACCGTAGCTTTGATGTGGGCATGAAGGTGTTCCTTCGTGTCAGACCACACAAGAGCCCTATCTGTTATGGAAAAGGTTCTAAGTTAGCTCCTAGATTCATTGGTCCTTTTGAGATCTTGGAGTGTATAGGCCCTTTGGCCTACCGTCTAGCATTGCCACCCAGCTTGTCTCACGTACATGATGTGTTTCATGTTTCGGTTCTTAGGAGATATATTGTAGATCCTTCTCATGTGTTGGATTGGACATCATTACAGGTGCAGGATCAGGGGCAAGTGATGGTGGAGCCCATCTGTATCATAGATCATAGGACCCTGGGCCTTTGAGGTAGAGATATTGATTAGGTATGGGTGTAGTGGGACAGATACGATGAGACTACAGCCACTTGGGAGGATGCCACAATATTAAGAGTTCAGTTTCAACATTTGTTCCACTAACTTCTAGGAGGAAGTCGAGTCTAAGGGGAGGGGGATGTAGTGCCCACTTCCCTTTGACACTTTTAGATACTGATCTTGATACTGTTGATCTTATTATGGACACTATTATGTTTTGTTTAGTATGATGGTTAGATGTTAGATCAGGGATTATTATTGATCTGGATTCAGTTATTATGCATGATGATTACTAGAGACATTTTTTATATGTGGATGATGATATACTATTTGACATGGACATATTATAGATGTTGATTTGGACATGTGACATTGGATATTGTGAGTAGACCTAGTATGGAAGATTATTGATGATGATATAGTTGATTAATTAATTGAAAATGATAATGTTGAATTCTTGATGTTGTTGTGATTCATATGTTTAGATGATCTTGAGATGTTGTTTATATCATTTTGGATGTTTTGATATGGCCATGAGGCCGAAGGAGGTATTTGTGTTTTGCAGGTTAAAATATCACAACAATGTCGGGGGACTGGAGACTAACCATATTGGAATTCTAGGTGAATTCAACAAGGTCACCATGGCAACATGTTTGTGTGTGTGTGTTGTATTATGTTAGGGATTCCCATGGGGGGGAATTACCTTTGAATGTGACCATGGGGATTTATGTTTTGTTAATGTGGTTTCTTTATTAATGTTTGCATGTGTTTATTTTGTGATGTGTTACCCTTTTCATTAGTTATTATATGTTGTGTTAATGTTGTGGATAATCATGTGTTAAAATAAATAAATCAATATGTCATAAGAATGTAATTAATGAAGTTGTTGATCCCTTAAATGTAATGTTGTAAGAGTGTGTAAGAAATGTGTAAGGGATATGTAAGAGAATGTAAGGTAGATTTTGGAGTGTGAAACACTTCATCCTCTTGGGAATTCAAATTTGTCCTTGGAGGCTATATTTGGAGGCTTGTGGGACAAGTTAAACTTGTCCCACACCTCTTAAAATTATTCACCAACCATACCTATGGTTTGGAGGTTAAATTTAGACCTTTTTAATGCATTTTGAAATGACTAATTGTAAGTTTTAATTACACTTCTCTTACATGTTTTAAATTCAGTCCTTTTGGGGTATGGGTTATTTTGGAGTGTGTAAGTTAATTTGTCATTTTATTTATTATGTTTAGGTGAATGATGTTGAATTTGATCTTGGGGTTGAGGAAGAATGATGTGGCATCCCACATGGATCCACATCATCCTCTTCTCTTCCCTCTCCTTTAAAATTTGAACTCCTTTGCTTGTTGGATGGTTGTTGAAACTTTGCTTATTCCTCTTGGGGTGAATTTTTCTTGTTGTTTTGGAGCCTTGCTTGTGAAAGGAGTTTGGATTCATTTGCATGCTGGTGTGTTGCTTATTTTGGACTGCATTTTGGCATTGGGAAGCTTGTTGATCTTGGAACAAACTCCATTATGGAGAGGTAGGAACTTGAGCCTTTTGAAAATGTTTATTTCTCTTGCATGCATGTATGAAATGGTGAATGTTGTTATGTGTGTGTTGGCTGGTTGGGTAGACTACTTAGGACAAGGTGTAGGAGAAGGCTATGGGGAATTCTTGTGGGGAGACATAAGGAAATGCCATTGGCATCAGATTTTTTGTGGAGGGAGTTTGGGTTTGGGATCCACCTTGGAAAAGAAATAGCTTGCATTTCTTACTTTGTGGGGGGCATAAGGAAAATCTGTGGGGGGAATATAAGGAGGGATTTTTGGGGGGCATAAGGAAATGTGTAGTGTGATGAATTATTGGCAGTTTGTGGGTTTTTTGGTGGATTCCCAATTCCTAATTGGGAGGCATAAGTAGTTCCCCATAGATCCTTGCTCTTGTTGGCTTGCTTGATGAAGCCTCAGTTTTGTTTGCACTTGTTTAATGTAGTTGTGAACTACATTCTTCTTGAAATGTGTTTTGAATGTGAAAATGTTACATGTTTGTTGTGGAAGCCTTTGTTGCCATGTGTTGTATTGCATCTCTTATTTCAATATGGTTGGGGCTCGGGGGCTAATGAGGAAGGATGGCTTCTCCCTTCTCATTAGATATCTTGGTTGGGTGGAGAGCGTTGCCTTTCCCCCTTCCTTGTTGTGATCAAGATGAAAAGATGAAGAAACTAGCATGTTGTTGTTTTTGAGCAAGAGGAATATACAGTTTGACAGTCCCTTCTTTGAGCAAGTTCATTGTAATCCTTCCCACTTTGGAGTGGATGAATTGTATAGCAATTTGTAATGTGAAGATATTTGTATTGATAATGGAAGATTGAAATTGGAATGTGAAATGTAAAGAAGTTATATTCTACTCTCTGTTTTGAAAGGAAATGTGAAAGGATGTTACATGCATTGCATTTTGTATTTAGAAATCAAATGGAAAAGAGATAAATTGTAAATTTGTTGTTGGAAATCAATAAAGGAATGCTCTACCTTCTCATACTTGCATGATTGTGTTGGAATTGAATTGTTGTTGTGAATCAAATCTCTGTTGGAATGAAGAATGCGTATGAAGGAAAAGACAGTGTTTTATTCTCTTGAAATGAGTTGAATTTGGAAATCAGGCTTTGTATAATTACTATTGAATGGTTGACTGAATCAATTGAATGCATTAGACTAGAAAGGAAATGAATTCTCACACTTGGAGGATGGAAAAATGTTTAAGAACCTTTAATGTTGATCTCTGTTTTAATTTCCAAACTTGGCAATCAAATTTATCAAAGAAATGAGTAGTTAAAACTTGCACCAAGCAATAAGATATGAAACATTGAAATTTAGATGTAACAAGTCCTAAGGAACTCAAATTGACCTTAACACTTAAGAAAGGACCCTCAGAACTTTATAAAAATCCAATTTGAACTTGCACAGCCGTTTTGCTGTCAAAAGATGGAAAATTATCAATTGCAACTCAATCAACTAAATTGAATCTTGAAACCTCTCTTAAATCCATCCAAGAATAAGTCTCCATGTCTGATTGACATGTTGAGAAAGTAAGAATTCAAAATTGAACGAAATTTTATAAGTTAAAGATTACCAGTTTTCTTTGCAAAACCCTACAGATTGTTTTCATCAAATTGACCACTTAAAATTCATCAAATTTCAAAATTGATGACTCCTGTGTAAAGAGGGCTTCAAGAATTTCCAGAAAGTCCTTGTTTTCCCAATTCTGAGCTTCCTATCAAAAGTTATGGCCATTTGAAGTTTTACTTCAAATTGGCATTCAAAAATAAAATAAATCTAACTGTTAACTTTAATTTTTGACTTTGGAAAAATTTTCACAAAATGTTCGCGGCCCTACCATCCCGCAACTAATCGAGACCTGCTATGTGGAACCTTAGAGGGGCAGACCAGTTTTAAACTTGACTTTTTTGAAAATTTTACCTTGGAAAAATTTTCCCACTTTTCCCCGCATCCCCGCCGACCCACAGCCAATCACGTGCTGACACATGGCATGACGGAGAGACGAACCCCTTTTGAACTTAAACCTTTTAAGTTTTGGGCCTCAGAAAAATTTCCAAATTTTTCCCACATCCCCACTAACCTGCGACCTATCACATGTTGACACGTGTCTAGGCGGAAGTGCGAGAGGTTTTTGGACTTAGCATTCTTTGTTCCCCTCTAGAAAAAAATTTCATTTTGCCTCCGCAGCCCTGCACCAGCGCCCTGCCTTGGAAATTCCTCCTTCGTGCATGCATGGGCCTGCACAAGTTTTTTTGAATTTTCTCCCTTTTGGTGTAATGCCTTAGGTTTTTCCACCACCCCATCTCCCATGCCAATCAACACGTGACATGTGGCATTTCTGGCATCGGCGTAAGCGCGGACCAATTCAGTCCCCTTGCAATTTTGGCAAAAGAGACTTAAAGTCTCAACCCGCTCCATCGGCCCACCATTTCTCCCAACCAACCAGGGAGTGACACATGTGTCTCCCTCACCGGGCTCACGGGCACGTGAATGCATTTTGTGCTTTTGCACCCAAAAAAGGAAAAATGTGCCAAGTTTCTCCCCACTCCGCTGACCCACGCAAGGGGGGAAAATTTTCCTCCCTAGGCCCGCAGACTCTCCTTGGGAAAATTTCTCCCCTAAAGTCTGTTGGCTCATATCTTGCAAAATATAAGGAGTTAGGAGGACTTCTTTATATCACTTGAAAGGTGAGAAAATTTCCTATCCAATGCAAATGGTCTAGGGAAATTTTGGAAGCATTAAGTATGAGAAAAATCCTATTGAAACTCTGAGGCTATTAGAGAGTGGGTATGGGGTAAATTACTCCTTGAACCTAACTAAAACATATAACCCTAAAATTTGAACCTTGTGAACTTGTTATTAGTTAATGAAGGGAACATATGTTGTAGTACATTGGTCTTGTTCCAGAACCTGTTAGTGAAAACTGATGTCTTGCAACCTTGTTGTAGACACTTCAAATCAAAAAAAATTATCCCATAATTTTTCTAGCTAACCCTAGGTTGTTTCTTGGGTCTCAAGTGGTTGTTTAAACGAGCACTACAAGCAGGATCAACACCACACCCTCCCATACTACTGAATGGGTGGAGGGATGCTACAAATCTATATGAGTGGTTAAAATAAATACTCGAACACTGAAAAACTAACACTGGACTACACCAAAATAGATCCCCCAAGAGATACTGTCAACATGCCAAAAGTGCCGAAAATATACATACAAAATCTCTCAAAATAGTTCTTTAATACCAAATCACACATACTTTACAATAAAAGGAATACCATAAAAGGAACGATAACTAGATCCTACCAAGCTAAGAACACATATGCTAATCAAACACCATGATTAATAAGATGAAAGTAATTCGCCAGAATAACTTTACATAAACCTTTGCAAACAAATGAGCAACAATATCATATATTATTATGGAACTCAATGCAATACAATGAGAATGAGCCTTAATAGGCAAGGAATAACAATCTAAGAACCAGTCAAGGTTGTAGATCAAGCCATAAATCAAGGAAATAACTAGTCATCAAAGAACTAATCAAGACCATATATTTAGGAGAGAACTAGACATCAAGGATCTAGTCAATACCATAGATCAAGGAAAGAACTATACCTAACAAATAGATAATATCTCCTAATATCTAAATAAGATAAAAGAAATATCCACACACATAAGTGGGTGAGGATAAAAATAATAAAGGTAAATAAAGTACCTAGGTGAACATGAGCTAAGGTAAATACCTACTCTAACAGAAAATACACAAGGCTAAAAGAGCTAATGAACTTCAGGAAGTGATACTAGAAGCTCTAGGTTGAGTTAGGAAAGAAACAAATTATCATTGGAAAGGGAATTAAAATATATACGAGATGGTGAAATCATGTTTTTTACAACACGTTGGTGCAATAGGTATGCAAGAAGTTTTTCTCATGTATATATAAGGATTCAAAAAAAATATGATTTTTTAGTGCTTAAATGGAGGAATCAAGAGATTAGACACTAACCATTAGATTTAGAAGGCCATTTTAAGTCAATTTCATATATTGTTTTTCCAAAAAATTCCATCGGAAGCTCAAGTTATCATCGATTAAAGTTGCCTTCAAGGTACGAGTTTGGGAGATAGTCCATTTTGGAAGAGGACACATGTAAACTCCAAGAGCCTGACACATTTTGATGTCCCTTTTATCCCTTAATAAAAGAGACATGAGGGATATAAAAAATTTCCCAACCCTCTTTTTCCCTCTAATCACCCATGGAACCTTCTACAATGCAATATTCAGCCCCTTGGTGCTTGCCGGGACTCATTCCCTCTATCATACAGATCGTGACAAGTGGAAGCTTTTGACACGATATGAAAATTGATGACCCTTATGTACCTTTTTGTAAAGGGACATGAGGAACATAAAAAATTCACCCAGCCCAAGGTATGCCTCTTGGTCCTTTATATGAGTAATATTAAGCCCCCAGGTGCTTCCCTTAAGCTTTTTATCCTGAATGCTCAACCATTGGATGTTTGAAAAGTGTCATGAGGAGGGGCGATGTGAAAATTGATGTCCCTTTCATCCCTTTAGCTAAATAGACATCAGGGACACAAAAATGCACCTAACCCCAGCTTCAAAATTTGAAAATTTTCTAAATCTTTGCCGCTTCTCCATTGTTACCCGTGAAACTCATTATCGGAAGAAAGTTGCAGAGAACTCCCAATCCAAAATTTCTGCACTCCAAACCATATTTTCCATCACCATAAAATTCTCCACATCATGAAAACATAAAATAATAATAGCTCGTGAGGTCTAATAAAAAAATAGAAAAATAGATATCTTTGTCTGAAAATCCCTTTGCCATGAGACGAAGAAATTGGTATATCTTACAAACCAAGGCACAAATCGAAGAACCATTTGTTGCTGCATTTATCATTTTTGAAGGCCATAAAATCTTGCCAAAAAATCCCTCATTTACAGCAAGAATCATTGGTAGTGAATAAATCTTCTTCTTGGCACAATGAAGATAAAAAACTAATTTCTCGCCAAACCGACAATCGGTTTGAAGAGAAAAATCATCGGTGGAACAAGAAAGAAAAACCCACATCAAAAATCTAATTTTCTCCTTGATCTGAGGATGAAATGGAAACCTGCAATTTTCAAGCTCCATTAATGGCTACCATGACATAGTAGTGAAAAAATCAGTGAGCTACCTCTTCACTTCTCAGGGTTCCAGTGGGCTAAATCACATGAAAATTAGACTGAATGATTGTTGAAAAATATAGTTTCACATAAAGTAGTTTTTGTGCCACGAAGTGCCAATTTTTTAGGGATATGTAGTACTAATTTTTCATCAGAATTCTTCCCTGTCACATGAAGAACATTAGTGAAAAATGAAGCAAGTTACCTCTTCACTTCTCGGGGTTCTAGTGGGTGAAATCACATGAAAATTGAAGGGAATGATCGTTGAAAAATCTAGTTTCACATAAACTAGCTTTTGTTACATGATGTCCCTATTTTTTAGGGATATAGAGGGATGTTTTTTTTGTCATTATTATTTCCCTACCATGAAAATATCACTTTTCCACTTGTTAAAATGAAGGAATTACTCAAAATGCAAAGCGTGGAACCCCAACATAAAACCCAGAATTTTAAGACCTATTTTGTTGCAATCTGACACCCATGCTGCACTTACTAAAAATAGTAAGCCTTCCTACATAGGGGGTTGTTACTTTGGGTAAGCCACCATCTGAAGAGGCTATGAAAAAGGTGGTGAACATAGAGGGAGTATCACAAGAAAAGGTGTTTCACCTTTTTCTTAGATTGTTTCTTTGAATGGTTGACAAAACAGATATTGTAATGGGCGTAGGAGTAATACCTATTCAAGTGTCAGTTGATGGTTTTTTTCACGTGTCTGAATTCTGGATCCATAGCTGATCATGAGAGCTTCCTTTTGGCCAGGAGGAACTACTTATAATGAAAGAAAGACCACCAAAAAGAATTAAACAATATGGGCAGTGAACTACCTAGCGTAAGCTAGATCCGAGAAGTATGATACTTCCTATATGGCTGTCAATCCACTATTTTAAACAAATTAATGCTGTAAAAAGGTAAATCCTATTGTTATTTTTAAATTATTTAGGTATCTCACTTAAAAACACAATAAGAAATAAATCTAATCTAACAGGCTAAACTAGAATAAAATCCACAGGTCAAATGGTTGGTTCTAGGTTCTGCATGTATAATAAACGTCTTGGGTAGATCACAACTGAGTGAGGGTGAGGTAAAATGGAGTGGATAGGTCTATGTTTAAGGTTGTATGGGAAAACAAAAAGACTGGCGTTGGTCAGGGGTGATCGACCACGGTTAGGTATAACCGGCACTGATTACTGTGAGATCTGGGAATGTCACAGAACGGGGTTTTTGGTCCTCTTTGTGATTACACAAAGGATTTTGGTTGGTCAGGATGAGGTAATGGGTGACTGGAGTAGGTTCTGGCAAGGTTTTTTTGGGTCTACGGAGGTGAAAAGTTTTGGATATGGTCAATAAGGAGTAAGAAAAACAATGGGTGCTAAAATAATGATGAGATGAAATAACCAGGAAAGTATGATGTTATACTTACTTGGATTTCATTTCTGAAAGTATGTGTGTGAAGGATGGAGGTGTTGATGATGGGTTTGAAGGCTGTAAGTGATCACCAACTAAAGAAAATATTCTGCATGGGCTGCATGCACACTCCTCTTTTGCTTAGATAGATCTGAATGTGGCTGAGATGGTTGTGTAGGAGAATATGCTCAATCTCCTTCCTTGGATGTGAGTTCTTACTGGAATTGGCTATCTAAAGATGCGTTATCTTTTGAGAATCTTGTCGTCTCTTCTCCCAACTGCTAGGTTCAAGTTCCAAACTTGAGAATAAAGTTGTTTTAGGGTTAAAAAGGGGGAACCGACGGTGGTCTGGCTTAACTAACGGCAGTTAGGGGTAACCGACATCGGTCAAGGCAGGATTTTCTAGGTTTGGAAAACTTAGGGGAGATCCTCCTTATTTCCTTGGATCTTGTGTAATTATCCTATGGATTCAATTAGGAGCTTCTTGTGAGCATGCTAGAATGTGGTTAGAGGGAGTGTAGGCATTGATTTTTAGGGTTCGAGTAAGTCTTAGTTAGTTATGGTAACTTGCTAAGAATAGGTTTTAAGGTGAGTTAGCTTGATGAGGTGTCTGGGTGAAGTGTTTGTGTAGATATTATCTAAATTAAGATATTTAAATAATAAATATGGTGAGGATAATGAATTAATTAAATTAAATTAAATAAATTAATACTAGTGAGGTCAAGGGAGTCATGGCTAGGTGAATGTGATGAAGGGTGTTTATTTTTCAAGGGACCAAGGGGAGTGTGACCTAATTTTAGTGTCTACATTTTTCCCTTTTTGTTGCGTAGCTTGTATTGGTAAGCGATGCTAACAAAAATAAGGCGTGGTTGGCCCATGTGGGGGTAAAGGTGATCCCCCTTAAACCAGGAACTAACGAAGCGAGCCGCCTGAAGTGGTGAGTGGTTTGATAAAAGGTAAATGTAAGGGAAAGGGAAGTGGGTGCAGGAAAAGAGGGTGAAATTTCTACTCAGGAAATCTAGGTAATGGGTCAGGGTCAAAGGTAGCATCAGTTAAATACACACACACGTATAAACTACAGTACACTACTAGGCTAAAGAGCAGGAAAATTCTACATCATCTAAGGTCGATAGGTTTATCCAAACAAGGGTGAAGTGAATCTGGTATCCAAGGTATAGGATAAGGTTAGGAAACACAATGTAGGTTAGGTGCAGGAATGTTTAGGTATGTTCTAGTACACCAAAGGTAGGGTCAGGATAAACGGTCACAACAATAGGCTAAGTAAGGTCATTAGGTCAACAACACAGGTAACAGTGCCACAAGGTATAGCAAACACATGAGATCAAAGGTCACTAGCAATGGTCCAAGTCCAAATATCTAGGTCACAGCACGAGTAAGGCCAAGGTAGTAAAATAATAAAGTGGCAATAGCGGATGCGAGGAGGTAGAAGAAGGTGGAGGGCCAGAGGTGAAGGTAAAGTGGTCCAGGTGGGTGTAAGCAGAGAAAAATAAAAGGGAGGTAAGGAAAATGAGGTAAATGTGATGGTAATGAGTACACAGGGTAACCAACATTGGTCGTAATGAACCGATGACAATGTAGGGTAACCGACGGTGGTAGTCTAGGGCAGAAGACCGGAAGCAGTCAAGGGTTAACCGACGTTAGTCAGGTTGGGTAGGGTATAAAAAAGTGGAAAACCCACATTTGAAAAGTCAGTTATGCATTTGGAAAAAGGAGAAAAGGAAAAGAAGATAAAAAAGAGGAATAGGACAAAAGAGTACAGGAGAGAGCTTGGTTGGTGAGCCACATAGGTGAGATTGAGTGATTGAGAGGTGGGGCCGTGAGAGCAGGTGGCACGGTTCATGTGGTTGAGGACTGGTTGAGAGAGTTTGAGGTCAGTAGAGGATGGTAGAGGTAGGAGAGGGGTCGGGTGGTCCACCTGTATAGTGGAAAGATATACCACCATGGCATTGGTAGAGGGATGAGGTAAGCTCTACACCATACTTAATGATTTGATTGATTAAGTAGGCTAAAATTTTGGTTAGAATAAAAACATTGGGGGAGGTTTTGAATTTTTGATTGGGAGGTAAATTAGATATAATTGGGGTGGGGGAGGTTGGAATGTAGGTCAATAAGAGTGGGAAGGGAAGTAGGGAAGGTTTACAGAGGTTTGGCTGGGTAGTTAGGTTGATGTGATCAAAATTGACAAAAATTAGGTGGGGGTTTTGGCGTCGTTCGGCATCACAGTGACTAGAAATGATCACTTTAGGCTGACATTAGTCATGTAGAAGTGGCCTCGGTCACAACACAGGTGACTGATGGCATTTAAAGGCTACCGGTGATGGTTATGGGTAACCAGAGTCGGTGTGAAAATAAGGAAATGGGGCCAGAAATGGACAAAAATGGGTTAGGCAGTGGAAATGGATGGTCAATGGATAGGGTAAGATATGTAATATTGTGGGTTAAGAGAGAGGGGATGGTTTTTGGGTGGGTTGGTTAAGGATTAGGGTAGAGGGGTTTTGGGAAGGATAGGTGGTTTGGGGGTGAACACGAGGTAATATGGAAAAAGGCATACTACTATATAGTGTTGGTTGGATGCAGGCCTGAGATAAGCTGCGAATGAGGGACCAGTAGCCACTTATATTGCTAGAGCTGCATGGACAGGTGACTTTCAAGGAGTGGAGTCACATTGATGATGTTGGCCTGATTGGGATCCGCTGTTATGGATGGGTTGTGAGAGAGCAGAGTTTGATGGTCGCACTCATCAAGAGATGGGATTCGACGACTAACACCTTCCACTTGCCGACAGGGGAGATGACCATCACCCTAGAGGATATATATAGGAGATGGAGACTACCAATTAGTGGAGACTAGATGTACTCAGTGACATCCAAGGTCATGGCGAAAAAGTGTATAGATGAGGTATTTGGAGAGAGAGCAGGTGAGTTGCACTACCACAACGCTAGCCTGAGTTATAGAGAGGTTTATGTTGTCCATCCTGAGGAAATGAAGTTGACAATGTTGATGATGGAGGCGATCAGGTGCTACACATTACCGGATTCAAAGGGTGGGAGGTTCCCACAGTCACCGATGGGTGTCCTTCAGGACATGATGATTGATCATACTCAGTTTTGCATGGGCACCGGCTTTCTTGGTGTAGTCATATAGAGAGTTGTGGGCCTACAGGTGATTGCAAAGATATAGTTTGTGTTACATTTTCCTTCTACACTATTGGGCTTATGAGCACATTGTGTGTGTGACCGGTGATCCTGCCCTAGGTAGATGCATTGTGAGCAAGGAGTCATTTGAGTTGGTTGTAGGCGATGGGTGCCGAGAGGGCAATGTATAGATATCTCAGCTCTACATATGACGTAGCATATTATAGACAATGATTGGAGAGCCTGTCTAGGGTAGAGATAGTCTGGAGACCCTATGTGACTTATCCCTCTTACAAAGGGATGTATGCAGAGCTAGAGGGACTATAGTTACAGAGGTGGATAGAGGGATGCCATACTGGGAAGCACGAGATGATACCTGTTGACTGAGTGAGGCGACAGTTTGGTTTAGTGCAAGATATGCCCCCGCCCTTCCCGCAATATAGGATAGAGGAGGTGGAGAGACCTTTGTGTCCACCCCATCCAACAGAGTTGATAGGAGAGGAGGAGGAACCTAGGGACCGTCACATAGATGATGTGGGGGTGACAGTGTCATATAACCAATGGTGGGTCGTACAGAGGTAGGGTCAGGTAGGGACAGTTGGGAGGTAGGGGTCACAGGTACAGGCTGAGAGGCTAGAGCCACAGATACACGTAAGGAGGCGAGAGCCTCAAGCATAGGTACAGCTGGAGGAGCCTGAGCTGCAAATGTTAGTAGATGGTGTGATGAGACCACCATAGATAGTCTCAAGTGAGAAAACATAGTCTCACATGTATAGGGCCAAGAGTGTAGGTGGCCGGTAAGCCCAAAGGAGAGAGTAGAGGTCATCTGTCAGGCCACAGGGGTCAGATTCATATGCCAGGCCGTTTAGTGGTAGATTGAGAGTAGCGAGCCACCGCTCCGGGTCAGAGGGGACTGTCAACATTATAGATGAGGTAGATATGTTGTAGCAGATGTGAGACAATATATCACCATTGTTGGATTTTGGATGTATACTGGCATGTGAGCTGAAGAGATATTGTATTTATTTTTGTACATGATACCGGTCTGCAAGCCGAAGACATTTTTGTATGGGAGACCAGCCTGCGAGCTAATGATGATTATTTAAGTATATCGGCCTACATGCTAACATTTTTGAGATGATAGCCATGATGAGATAGGCATGTTTATTGAGATACACATTTATGTGATACAAGTGTACATTGTTTTGATACACACATGTATATATGAGGAGATAGACGATATGCAGGTGATGGTGTTGTGATGTGTATGAGTTTTTAATTTAATATGATATGGATGGAAAATAGATGAGCTAGGCATGATAGAGTTAGGTCAGTTTAGGCATGGATTGAGTCAGGTTGGTTTAGGCATGGATGAGTCAGGTTGGTTAGGCATGGTTGAGTTAGGTTATTAGGCATGCTTGAGTTAGGTCGGTTAGGCATGGTTGAGTTAGGTTGTTAGGCATGGTTGAGTTAGGTTGTTAGGCATGGTTGTGTTATTTTGGTATGTTAATAACAAATGCTAATATAAATGCATGAGATAGTGTAAAATGTGGAAAATGTTAGTTATGTATGAAAATGTGAAATAATATAAGTGGTAAAAGTTATGTGGTATATGGTTTAAATTTCGAGGTTTTTTTATATGAACAGGAAATCAGGTAAGGGTGAGGAAAATGGTTAGGATAAAGAGTGGCCAAGCTAACCTTCTAGGCTCCCATGCCCTAGAAGTGCTGCCTACATAGTCCCATTGAAAAGGGACCTCAGACCGATGTAGTTCTCCCATAAGCTAGGGAAGAAGATGAAAATGATTTGGTAGGTTTGTGGTCATGTTGTGGATTTTGGTTTAATAGGTGGAGGTGAATGATAGTAAAAAAATGTTGTACGTGAGGGAAAATATGGTGAAAGGGGAGGATGACCCCAAAAGTTAAGTGTCGAGGACTAAGTCCTCTATAAGAAAATCAAAAGGTGATAAAGAAAAGAAAAGATAAGAGGGGGCAAGAAAGCCACCCGATTGGAAAGGATCACAACATATGAAACACATCTATAAATAAGCTAATGAATGTAATACCTTAAAGGCATTACATGATTGATAATTCTAAGAGTGACGAAGAGTCACATGATCACCAAATGTCATAGGTTCAGCAGGTCCCTTGAGTTATGAAGTGAAAAGACAATGGGTAGAGAGGTGTAGGTAATTGGGTCATAAAATGGGAAGTAGAATGCCTTGGGCAATAGAACCAAGATCACAATAGGCAAGTCCATGATGAAAAAGCTTTTTTTTCTTTTTTCTTTTTTTTGTAGATAGAATAATCGATGCGGGAAGTCTACACGGGATGATTATATGTCTCCTTGAGGTTTTCACGAAGTTGATCGATGCGGGAAGCTTCTGAATTTTGATTTTTGAGAAACAATAGTCTTATTTTTGGAAAAACTATGTAGAGAGTTGTGAGATTTTTATAGCTTTCCTTCGAGGGAGTAGTCTACTTATAGCAACAATTGAGGGTAGAAGATGTCCTTTTGAGGGATTCATCTGTTATATTGTAAGTTTGACTCAAGGAGTTGATCCTCATTTTGGAAGATGTCCTTCTAAGGGATTCATCTTTTTTTTTTGGCTTTTAAGTCATGGACAAGACTATAACAAAGAATTTAGATCTTGTTGAGAAGGCAAGGGTGAAAGACCATGGGATCTCATCTAAAATAAGATGAAAAGTATCCATGAGAATCATGCCATGCGCAGAGCCATGGTGCACATATTTAAGATAAGGTAAAAGGGTGACGGGTAATCACATGATCCTTGTTTAGTCATTGGAGAGGAGGTGTGGAAAAGGTAAATGGCACTTAAGGGATGGGCATGAACGAGATAAATAGTGATGTAGGACTAGAGGTCAATAGTATAACGGTCAAAGATGTAATGCGTTAAGGGGCTCAGGTTCGGGTTTACCCTCAAGTGAGGACAAACAATAGGCACCTGATCCATAGGTATGAGTTATGATGTATGGTCTAAGCCAATTAGGAGTAAATTTTCCCCATTTTCATTTCTCTGCTTTGGTTACATGCTGATTTTCTTTCAAAAAAAGGTCACCAACTTGGAAGGTTTGTTCATGAAAAGATTTGTCATAAGCACGTTTGATACGTTGTTGATAAACTTGAAGGTAATCTAGAGCATTAAGATGACATTCATCTAATAACTCCAGTTATGCCAAGTAGTCCTGACAAAATTCATCATCAGTAAGCATGTCATGGAGAGAAATGTGGAGTGAGGGGATCTAGACTTTGAGAGGCAAAATAGCCTCTATACTGTAGACAAAAGAAAAGGGTGTGGCTGCAGTGGAGGTGTGAATACTAGCACGGTATGCCCATAGGGAGAAAGGAATGTGTGTATGCCAATCCTTCCTAGTATCGTCAACCACTTTCATGAGAATTTTGTTTAGGGTTTTTTTAGTAGATTCAGCTTGGCCATTGGTTTGTGGGTAATAAGGTGAGGAAAAACTAAGCTGAATATCGAAGGCGTCACAAATTTTTTGCAGTGTTTTGTTTTTGAATTGTTTTCCATTGTCATTGATGAGGTGATGCGGGACACTAAAGTGACAAATGATGTGATGGTTAATGAACTCACATATTTTCTCGACTTTCATGGAAATGAGTGGTATGGCTTCTACCCATTTTGTGTATTATTCAGTAGTAGTTATGATCCATTGATGGCATTGGGAAGAATGAGGATTGATTTCTTTGACAAGATCCAAACCCCATTGAGAGAAGGTCCAAAGGTCACAAGTGACTTGTAAGGCATGGCTGGGTTTATGATGAAGGTTGAAATGTTGTTGACATTTCATGCAGCATTTGACATAGTTGCAATAATCATGATTAAGGTTCGGCCAGTAATAGCCTAGGAAAAGAATACACTTAGCAATAGCAAGGCCACTAAAGTGGCCTCCACATATGCCATCATGAACTTCCTTGATGGTGTAAGGAATTTCAGAACTTGTGAGGCATCATAAGAGAATACCATCAAAACCTTGCTTATAGAGGAGTCCCCCTAGGATAACAAAATAGGAGACCTTCTTAAGGAAGGCAGGTTGTCCGTTACGGGTGAGATCAGGAGGTAAGATGGAGAGGGAAAGGTAGTCGGAGTATTGTTTATACCAAAGGTCACTCAGGTCAGGGGTGTTGGTTCCGATTGTGTAAACATCATGGGGTAAATAAGAAGGTGAATGGAGGCATTGTACAGTGACAAATATTTTGGAATCAGTAGGGGAAGCGAGTATTTGGGAAGCTAAGCAAACCATGGTATCTACAAATTTGTTGGTTGAACGTGGGATAGTTTGAAGGGTGTAATGATCAAAGGTGGTCAATAGTATGTCTACATAATGTTTATACTTTTGAAGTATCTCGTTATGACATTGGTAAATACCATTAACTTGGTTTATGACCAATTGTGAATCACCAAAGATGTGGATTTATTTAACATTGAGGGCATAGGTGGTCTAGAGACCAAGGATGAGTGCTTCATACTCGGCAATATTGTTGGTGCATTCAAATACTAGTTTGAAAGACAAAGGCATGGGTTCTCCATCTAGATGGACAAGGATAACACCAATTCCACCCCCATGCTGACACTTGGAACCGTCAAAGAACAGTGTCATTTGGTAAGGGGTTTCATCTACGGAAAGAGTAGGAATGGACTCATCGGGAAAGTCCAAATTAGAGGGTTGGTCCCCAGCAATAGGTACGTCAACTAGTTGGTCAGTGATAGCCTGGCCCTTAATGGACTTTTGGTGGATGAATTCGAGGTCAAGATCAGCTAAAAGCATAAGCCATTGTGCGATGCAATTATTTTGATAAAGTTTATTGTACATGATGTGTAAGGGGTCGGTGTTGGTCACAACATAGGTTTTTTGGTTGAGTAGGTAATGGGGGAGTTTGGTGGCAATGAAAACTAAGGCTAAGAAAAACATTTTAGGGTGAGTGTATCAGGTTTCGTAGTCGAGAAGGTTATAACTTATATAATAAACCACTTGCTCCCTATGTTTTTCATCACGATGAGTGAGCATGGCTCCCAAGGAATGATCGGTAGCAGAGATGTATAGGTAGAAGGGTTGGTCATCTTTAGGTGGGATAAGCATGGGTGGTTGGAGAAGGTATTATTTTAAGGCCTCAAAAGCTTTGTGATAGTCATCATCCCATTTAAAGGAGACATCCTTCCTAAGCAGATGATGAAATGGCTGACACCGATCTAATAATTGTGAATTGAAATGGCGAATGGATTAAAATTTACCTTAGAGGCTACGTAGTTGTTTAAGGTTAGTGGGCGAAGGCATTTCCAGAATGGCCTTGACTTTAGCTGGGTCAACTTCTATACCACGTAAGGAAATGATAAATCCCAAGAGCTTTCCTGAGAGAATTGCAAAGACACACTTTTTAGGCTGAAGGCAGATGTAATATTTAATGAGGTGGTCAAAGATGGTTTTGAGGACAGTAAGGTGCTCGGCGCAACATTTAGATTTAGCCAAGAGATCATCCATGTAATCTTCCAATATGTGATGCATGATATCATGGAAGATGTAAGTCATAGCACGTTGATATTTAGCACCAACATTTTTAAGGCCGAAAGGCATGACTCGATAGTAGAAGGTCCCCTAAGGGGTAATGAAAGTGGTTTTGTGCTGATCTTCTGGGGCAAGCCAAATTTGGTTATAACCCGAGAAACCATCCATGAGTGAGAGCATCTCGTGACCCATGGTAAGGTCCACCAGTTGATCAATACCGGGAAAGGGAAATTCATCTTTCAAGTAGGCGAGGTTGAGATCATGGAATTCCATGCAAATACGGAGTACCCTTGCTGAATTAGTAACAGGGACGATGTTAGAAATCTAATGAGGATAATCAATGGGTAAGATGAAGGAAATGGAAATAAGACATTGAAGTTCTTCTTTGATGATAAGGGCAATGTGAGGGTGCATTTTCCTCAGCTTTTTTTTAATAGGTTTGGCATCGGGAACGGTTACAATATTGTGGACCACTATGGTGGGGTCAATACCAGGCATGTCTGCATAAGACCAAGAAAAAGTTTGGTTATGCTCTCAGAGAAAAGAAGTGATGACTTCCTATTCAGCAACATCTAAAGATTGTCTGATCTTTAGGATGTGCGGGTTGTCCTGAGTATGAATGTTGATCTCAATAGTCAATTCATCTAACATGGTTTACATCTCAGAGGGTAACGATGATGAATCTATGAGTCTTCTGCACCAAGGTAGGTGAGTATGGATTCATCATCCTGACATTAAACATTGTTAATGGTTGGTGTGTTGTCGTCGATCATATTAGGATACATGAATGGAATAGTTAAAGGGGCCTCGCCTTCACATTGATAAGTCAGAGGCCCCAAGGAAATGGTGTTTATGAAAAAAAAAATTAGGAGGGATAGATTCAAGATCCATCGACTCTGTCAGTGAGAGTGGTGATGAAGGTGTAGAAGGGCTAGGGTTTACAATGAGTTCAATGCGGGCCTATTTGGTAGGAGGTTCGGGGAATCCGATACCACTATGTTCATTATGTTTGCGAGTGGTACATGGAATAATGGTATGGTGACCTTTCTCATAGAAGCCAAAACCAAAACCCTTCCACGCACAGCAATGTAGGAAGGTGTGGGAAAAACGGCGATTAGTAAGTGATTGGAAGTCAACGGAGAATGGGTGGGGCTATGATGGTAGTTCAGGTGTGTAGGTGGTAGTATCAAGTCCCCCATAGGTAAGACTAGTATGAAGATGAGGAGGGCCATAAAGGAGGCATTCTCTGATATGGTGATAATAGCAAGGGTGTTGGTGAAGGCTTCCATACTCGTGTGGAGTAAGGAAGGTGTTGACACTATATAGGTGGTACTCCCCCAGAGTGAGGCATTGAAAAACACCTTCCAAGGGATCTATGGTTGGTATGTGGGAAGCTGGTATGGATGATGTGTCAGAGGTTGATGCAAAGATGGTGTTAATGGATTGGGAAGCTAATGGGTCAGCTATGGTAGGCATAGAGGAGGTATGTGTGGTAAAAGTAGCGGCGGTACTAGTAGGTGTTGGTGTAGGTGTAGGTGAAGCAGTATTAGTTGCGGAAGTAGATAGCTTGACTGGTATGAGTACATTGTTGGGTTGGTAAAGCATGTTGCATGTTTTGAAAGGTGATGGGTCAGCTGGAATAGTATAAGTGTGTCCTTCATGTTAAAAATTTACACAAGGATGCAAAGTGAAAGGAACGTAACCCATGACACGGATCCAAGGTCTACCAAGCAACAAGTTATATTGGAATTCCCCTTCCAAAACATAAAACAATTTTGGAATAGTGTGGGGGCCCGCACGAATGTGAGGGATGAAAGTGCCTAGTGTGGAGGTGATAGCATCATTGAATGAATGCAACATGATCGGATGTTTTTGCATGTAATTTTCAGGTATGCGCATTTGATTAAATGCATGGGATGAAATGATGTTAATGCTAGTACCTCCATCAATCATCACATGGCGTACCCATATGTCATCAACAGGTACAGAGATGAAGAGGGTTGGGTCCAAGTCATCATTTTGGTATGGCACAATCTCCTCCTCTGAGAAGCTAAGGGAGGCCACTTGGTGAACAAGGTGAGGTGAGAATGAAGGTGGTAATTTGGTGAGAGAGGCTACATGATGGGTGTGATGATGGAGGCTACGGGTGTAGGGTCATTGGGTAAAACCTCAATAGATTGAAGAACCTCCATGAGAGCTTAACGATGGGAGTCCGACGTTTGGTTGAGGTCATATAAGGACATTTTGAGGGGAGATTGGTGTAATTGTTTGAGCATGGTGAGATGTGTGACACCATTAGAAATGGGGTATGTGGGGCCGTAAATAGTTATCTTAGGTATGGGTGTAGATGGTATGTTTGGTATAGGATTGGTTAGTGGGTCAGCTACCTTTTCTTTACCCTTATACACATGTGTAGTAATGTGTACCATGTTTATTTGAGGGAATTTTTCAAATCGAGAGGGTGTAGGGTTAGTGGTATAATGACATGAAGGGAAAAAACCTACGGGAGGAGAAAAACCCTATGAGGTTAGTTGGGCGCAGTGACATTTGGGTGGTGGCGTGGGAAGTTCTCTGATGCGAACCATGTTAATTTCAAATCTTAGGGGTGGCTCTAAGAGTTGTGAGGATGGAGGTTGTGGTTGTTGAGTGGGTAGTGTGCGAATGGGTGTAGGTGAAGGAGGGTCCTCGTCTAGAAGTTCGTTGTTGTCAAAGTTGGTTTTCGATGGACATAATTAGATAAGGATAGTTTTCAAGGCCTTACGGTTCTCCACATTGTGTCCTAGCATGCGATGGTATGCGCAAATTTTAGTATCATAAAACCCTTTTGGCTTGGGTTTGAGGGGGTTGTAAGGTCAGAGTGGCAGTAATGTGATAACAGAAGTCTCGAGGAGCTTGGTTAAAATTTTGGCATAGGACCCTGCTAGTGGATCACAATGGGAAGTGAATGTGGGTTTAGGTGTAGGTGTGGTTGGTTGTCAGGGAATTATTCTTGGAGGTGTAGGAACAGGTCAAGCTATGGTATTAGGCACCAGTGTGTTTTGAGGTAGCGGTCGGGTTCGTTTAGGTAGGGGTATAGTAGATGGACGGGTAAGAGGGTGTAGTTTTTTTTTACCACCTTGTTTTGGGGTAGCGGGGTTTTATTTTTGGGCTGCACCTTCTTGGGTAAAGGTGATGTGGGCGTACGAGGTCTATGAGGTAAAGCAGATGGAGGAAGAGGGTGAGTTACCCATGGGGGATAACAGGGGTGCTATGAAGGTAGATGACGCGGGTCGTGCTTGGGGTGTGAGGGATAATGACTGAAGTGTAGTAGGTAGGGAAGCAATGGCTAAAGGTATCAGAGGTATTGGTGGTAAATATATTGTAGGTGCGGGTATGATTCATGTTGTGTGCCTAGGTAGCTTAGCGATTTGTGAGGTAGGAACAAGTGGTTGTGTTATTGGGTTATGAATGGGTGAGGGGTGCTTGACCTTGTTGGGCAGCTGAGGTCTTAAGGCAGATGGGACAAGTGCGGGTGTGATTGGTGTGGTAGGGGTATAAGGTTGATGAGTTTTTTTTTTTAGTTTGGGTGTCAGAGTAGGTGTGGTTTTAACATTGGAGGATTTAGCGAAATCTAGTTTAATGGGTGGATGAGTAAAGCTAGTGATCGGAGTGACCCCTAAAGTGGTAATAGGTTTAGTGGAGGTAAATGTTGTGGGTATGGGTTTGGCTTTAGCCATAGGTCAGGTTATGGGTAAGGGTGTGGTGTGATTGCTAATGGGTATCATAGAAGGTGTTGCAACAGTAGAGGTTATATCTAGTTTGATGGGTGGAAATGTGTTCGGGTAGATAGTGGAGGTTTCATCGATGGATTTCTACATTTGTGTTGAGACAGGGAGCAAGAGGTACCCCCATAACAAAGCTCAATCCACATAATCTAAGTGATTATCCAAACATGAGAATGACATGTTTATGGGTGGAATTGGTGAATACCTAATGGGAATTCCTGTAAAATGCATCTTAGAGATGGGGAATCAGTTGTTTTTAGATTCCATGGGTAAGAGAGCTGAAAGTAGATCTGTTGGATGTCAGGTAGTAGATGGAGAATGTTCACCAAGAGGCAGAGGTATCCCCACCGGGTCGATGATGGGTGGAAGGGATAATGGGAGTTCCTTTATGAGTGGAGGAAATGATAGGTGCTCCTATGTGGGGTGGAGGAGGTAATGGGTGCTCCTCTGTAGGTGGAGGAGGTAATGGGTGCTCCTATATGGGTGGAGGAGGTATGGTAGGTAAAGGTTTGCTAAGTGGAGAAGCTAGGGGTGAGATGGTCTCAATGTTGGTAGAAAACTCCTTTGTAGGTGATGAAGGGTGTTCTTCTATTGGTGAAGGAACAGTGATGGTTGGTTCAGACATGGAAGAAGGATTTCGGGCTAGGATTTCCTCTATGGAAGGGATGTGAGGTAATTGAGATGTAATAGGTACCCTCGTTAAAGATAAAATGAACCTCATGAGTATGGGTATCGTGAGTGGATGTCTCACCTTTTTGATTGGATGAAGGGGCATGATTGGGAAATGGTTTTTTTAAAGATTTGTAAATTTTTGTTAGGGGTGGCATTGGGATTATCCACAGTCAACTCAACTTTCTCAAGCATTTCCTAGACAATATTCTTGAAAGTGATGCAGTTTTTGTCACTATGACCCTTCACTCGGTGATAGTTATAGAAATCCTTTTCCTTATACCATGTGGGCATGAGGTGAGCATGGTCAAAACTAGTGTGTGGTTTTATGGGTGGAAGGGTGATGGCACTAGCTTTGATCAACTTTTCTAAAATAGAAGATTAAGGTTCCCCAATTGGGGTATATTTTTGCTTCTCTTGTCTGAATCGAAAAGCATGTATGGGTGATAAATTAGATGAGGGTGTGGCTTGATTAGATGGATGAGCTAGGATGGCTTTGAGTACCACTACGTTAACGGTACCTTTATCTTTTGAATAATTGGTTGGAATTTTGGAAGAAGAAGATGTTTCAATCGACTTAAATGTTGAATTCTTATTTCGTAATTGGATTTTCTTCTCTTTAATAGCCTGAATTTCTAACTTTCATGCCATAGTAAATGCCTCATCGAATGTTCTGAAATTTTGGACCTGCAAGGTTGGGGAGATATGTCTGGTGTAAGCTCGTGTGAAGAGCTCGATGAGTTTAGTTTGTCACAGTTGAAAGGTAAGTTGATTGATTAGGTTGTGCCAGTGAGTGACAAAATTTGTGATAGATTCATCCTCGTATGGACGTGTGGAATATAGATCGGTCATGGTAACTTTCTTGGCGATGTTGATAGAAAAATGATCCAAGAAAGCTTAGGCTACTAGATTGAATGAAAATATGGAGTGTTTGGGTAACCCTTTATGCCAATCTAATGCTAGTCCAGTGAGGGATATGGGAAAAGTTCTCAAAATTAAGGCATCATCATGAGTAATCAAATAACATCCATGTTTAAATGAGTGAAAATGATGTTGTGGGTCTTCCTTACTATTGAAGCGGTTTAATTTAGGCATTTCCCAATGCACAAGGTATGAACGGATGGGAATGGATGGGTGAATAGGCTCATTGCAAATCTCATCGTAAGTGAGAGTGTTGCAGGAGCTGGAAACTGATGCCTCCAATGTTTACATCTTATCCATCATCAATCTAATTAGGTCATTGGTGGGTTGTGATGAGTGGATGCCTCCTATAGCGTGAGGAGGTTGGTTTTGGGTGTATAATGGGTGTGACATTCTAGTGTATGGGGCTGCCATGTAAGGTGGTGGAGAAGAAGGCAATGAAATATGGGGTACGTACCTGAAATGAACAATAGATGAAACAGGCGGTTGTTGGTAGTATGTATATGGGGTTGGAAGGGTCGTGGTAACCCTAATGGAAATAGGGGCTAGTGATTATGGGATGGAAAGAACAACGTTCTGTAATGGGGTAGGGGTCACTGATACTGGAGGTGGTAATGTAGCTACAAGTATGCATGAGACAGTAGGGGCAGATGCGGCTATGTTTAGGGTAGTCATCGAGGGTATGGTGGGTGTGATGGTTACCACAGAGGTAAAAGACGTGGTAGTTATAGTGGGTATAGAATCTAACTATGAAATGATTGGGGATAAGATGGATGCGGGTAGTGTGGAGCTAGATGGGGCAGATGCGGAAGTGGGTGCGAGTGTTGGGGGGATAGATACGAGCATGCCGTATATCAACTGACCTGAGGCATCTCAAGTGGATGAGTGGGAGAGGTAAAACTGCAAGGCATCAGGGTTCTAGTCAAGGATTCGTGTGAACTCCTCATCTCTGGTAGTGATATTGGTAGGCTGGATGGGATCCATGGCTGGTGAAGGACTAGGGGGAGTGGTTGGCGACTGGTGTGGAATACAAGGGTGTTCACTTGTCTTTGGGTTAGTACCATGTGAACCAGTACTGATCTGGTGATGTTGCTTCTCTGTAAATAATGCAAAGAATAGCAGGAACAGGTGAATCTGGTGATAAAAAATGGATGAAGTAATAAATGGTGTGTGGAATATGAAATAGGGTAACTGATTCCAGTTAGGGAAAACTGATGTCGGTTAGGGGTAATCACTACCGATTACTGTGGAAAATAGGCAATGAGTAATCAGGGAGGTAGAAGGCAAAATCTGACAAGTACGCCAAATCTGGGGATGTGTAAAATGTTAATGGAAAAAGTGACAATGACAAAGACTGTGGAAAGTGGAAGAAAGTGAAGTGAAACTGTCCTCTTGAATAGGTTAGCAAAAAGACCTCGAATCAACGTCAGTTGAGTTTAGCCAATGGCAGTCAGGGGTAACCGATGACGGTTACTGTGAGATTGAAACAGTGATGAGAAAAAGTGATTGTGAATTAGATTTTGATGTGGAAAAAGTTGATTGATTAGGTTGTGCCAGTGAGTGACAAAATTTGTGATAGATTCATCCTCGTATGGACTTGTGGAATATAGATCGGTCATGGTAACTTTCTTGGCGATGTTGATAGAAAAATGATCCAAGAAAGCTTAGGCTACTAGATTGAATGAAAATATGGAGTGTTTGGGTAACCCTTTATGCCAATCTAATGCTAGTCCAGTGAGGGATATGGGAAAAGTTCTCAAAATTAAGGCATCATCATGAGTAATCAAATAACATCCATGTTTAAATGAGTGAAAATGATGTTGTGGGTCTTCCTTACTATTGAAGCGGTTTAATTTAGGCATTTCCCAATGCACAAGGTATGAACGGATGGGAATGGATGGGTGAATAGGCTCATTGCAAATCTCATCGTAAGTGAGAGTGTTGCAGGAGCTGGAAACTGATGCCTCCAATGTTTACATCTTATCCATCATCAATCTAATTAGGTCATTGGTGGGTTGTGATGAGTGGATGCCTCCTATAGCGTGAGGAGGTTGGTTTTGGTGTATAATGGGTGTGACATTCCAGTGTATGGGGCTGCCATGTAAGGTGGTGGAGAAGAAGGCAATGAAATATGGGGTACGTACCTGAAATGAACAATAGATGAAACAGGTGGTTGTTGGTAGTATGTATATGGGGTTGGAAGGGTCGTGGTAACCCTAATGGAAATAGGGGCTAGTGATTATGGGATGGAAAGAACAACGTTCTGTAATGGGGTAGGGGTCACTGATACTGGAGGTGGTAATGTAGCTACAAGTATGCATGAGACAGTAGGGGAAGATGTGGCTGTGTTTAGGGTAGTCGTCGAGGGTATGGTGGGTGTGATGGTTACCACAGAGGTAAAAGACGTGGTAGTTATAGTGGGTATAGAATCTAACTGCGAAATGATTGGGGATAAGATGGATGCAGGTAGTGTGGAGCTAGATGGGGCAGATGCAGAAGTGGGTGCGAGTGTTGGGGGGATAGATACGGGCATGCCGTATATCAACTGACCTGAGGCATCTCAAGTGGATGAGTGGGAGAGGTAAAACTGCAAGGCATCAGGGTTCTAGTCAAGGAGTCGTGTGAACTCCTCATCTCTGGTAGTGATATTGGTAGGCTGGATGGGATCCATGGCTGGTGAAGGACTGGGGGGAGTGGTTGGCGACTGGTGTGGAATACAAGGGTGTTCACTTGTCTTTGGGTTAGTACCATGTGAACCAGTACTGATCTGGTGATGTTGCTTCTCTGTAAATAATGCAAAGAATAGCAGGAACAGGTGAATCTGGTGATAAAAAATGGATGAAGTAATAAATGGTGTGTGGAATATGAAATAGGGTAACCGATTCCAGTTAGGGAAAACTGATGTCGGTTAGGGGTAACCGCTACCGATTACTGTGGAAAATAGGCAATGAGTAATCAGGGAGGTAGAAGGCAAAATCTGACAAGTATGCCAAATCTGGGGATGTGTAAAACGTTAATGGAAAAAGTGACAGTGACAAAGACTGTGGAAAGTGGAAGAAAGTGAAGTGAAACTGTCCTCTTGAATAGGTTAGCAAAAGGACCTCGAATCGACATCAGTTGAGTTTAGCCAATGGTAGTCAGGGGTAACCGATGACGGTTACTGTGAGATTGAAATAGTGATGAGAAAAAGTGATTGTGAATTAGATTTTGATGTGGAATAAAACCCAGAAGTTTGATAATGATGAAGATGTGGTCCAGAAAAAATTCAGATGAAGTCAGAATACTCCGACTACGATTGGGAATGTGCAAGGAAAGACAAAAATAATGATCGAAAGCTCTCACCTCAAAACGTAAATCAAACATAACACTAAGAAATAATTTTCCTAGAGTGCCTATTCTATTACGTTTGTTCAGCTTATGCTATTTAGGGACTGACACATGAATTGTGAAATAGAGTTTTTTGGTGAGGATGGCTTCCTACAAAGAAGGAGATCTAAAGGGTGAGGTTTCAGGTTTTTTATGGTGGGGGTGGGCTATGCTCTGAAGTATGACTCGATAGAGTAGCAATCTAGGTGCCCAGTGTGTCATGATCGTGTGATCACCTACAACTTCTTCCAGGTAAGATGTTTTTTAAGAATGTATGTATTTTGAATTTTTGTGTGGTTTGGTAAGACTCAAAGAAAGAGAAAAGGAAATAAGTTCTTTTCTACGATTCATTTTTCAACCATCAGCTGGTAATGACTTCCAGCATATAGGTTGCCCTCATTTAATGTGAGCTAATGCAGAAAATCACAATGAAATGTAATGATTTTAAAACCCAAATTGAAAATGTGAAATTGGATAACACAATAATATGAATAGGAAGAGGGATGCTCTTTCACTAAAATGCAGAAAACATGAAGAAATGATTCTTTTTAAATACACCAAAAGAAAAGTTTCCTTTAGAGAAAATAGAAAGAAGGAGTGGATTATCAGGGAAGAAAATTAGTGTATACACTTTAAAAGGGAAAGAAACACACAGTTTTTTCCTAGGAATGAATGAAGTGCAAGGAACCCCAGATGGTTCCCACCGAGCATGCCAAAATGTTTCACCTTTTTATTAGATTGTTTCTTTGAATGGTTGACGAAACTGATAGGGTAACATGCATAGGAGGAATACTTGCTCAAATGTCGGTTGATGGTTTGTTGCACGTGTATAACTTCCGAATCCATATCTGATCATGAGATCTTCCTTTTGGCTAGGAGGAACCACCTGTAATGAAAGAAAGACCACCAGAAAGAATTAAACAATATGGACAGTGAACTGCCTAGCGTAAGCTAGATCCGGGAAGTATGATACTTCCTAGATGGCTATCAGTCCACTGTTTTAAACAAGGTAAATCATATTTTTATTTTAAAATGATTTAGGTATCTCACTTAAAACACAATAAGAAATAGATCTAATCTAACATGCTAAGCTAGAATAGAATCCACAGGTCAAATGGTCAGTTCTGGGTTCTGCAGGTCTGATAAAGGTCTCGGGTAGGTCATAGGTGAGTGAGGGTGAGGTAAAATGGAGTGGATAGGTCTCTGTTTAAGGCTATGTGGGAAAACATAGAGACCAACATCAGTTAGGGATGACCGACCACGGTTAGGTATAACCGGCGCCAGTTACTGCGAGATCTGAGAATGTCACAGAACGGGGTGTTTGGTCCTTTTTGTGATTGTACAAAGGATTTTGGTTGGTCAGGATGAGGTAATGGGTGACTGGAGTAGGATTTGGTAAGGTTTAGTTGGGTCTATGGAGGTGAAAATTCTTGGAGACGATCAATAAGGAGCAAGATAAACAATGGGTCATAAAACAATGATGAGATGAAATAACCAGGAAAGTATGGTGTTATACTTATTTGGATTTCATTTCTGAAGGTCTATGTGTGAAGGATAGAGGTGATGATGATGGGTTTGAAGGCTGTAGGTGATCACCAACTGAAGAAAAGCTTCAGCATGGGCTGCATGCACACTCCTCTTTTTCTTAGATAGACTCGAATGTGGCTGAGATGGTTGTGTAGGAGAATATGCTCAATCTCCTTCCTTAGATGTGAGTTCTTACTGGAATAGGCTCTCTGAAGATGCATTATATGTTTGAGATCTCATCCTTGTTCGTCAAATTTCTTGCTCCCAACTTCTAGGTTCTAGTTCTAACCTTGAGAATAAAGTTGTTTTGGGGTTAAAAAGGATTAACAGGCGACGGTTAGGGTTAACCAACGTCGGTCAGGGCAGGATTTCCTAGGTTTACCAAACTTAGGGGAGATCCTCCTGATTTCCTCAGATCTTGTGTCATTATCCCACGGATTCAACTGGGAGCTTCTTGTGATCATGCAGGAATGTGGTTGGAGGGAGTGTAGGCATTGATTTTTAGGGTTTGGGTAAGTCTTAGTTAGTTATGGTAACTTGCTAAGAATAGGTCTTAGGTTGAGTTAACATGGTGAGGTGTCTAAGTAAAGTGTATGTGTGGATATTATCTAAATTAAGATATTTAAATAATAAATATGGTGAGGATAATGAATTAATTTAATTAAATTAATACTAGTGAGGTGAAGGGGGAGTGTAACCTAATTTTAGTGTCTATAAAAGGCATCGAAAAGGTCATCTCGGCCCGCAAGTGACACTTACTAAAAATAGTAACTGGTTCCACAAGCCCCTACTATAAATAACCAGTTGGTCTAGAAGGTGAGATGAAAAAAATAAGAAGAAATCATTCAAGCTACCATATCCAGTTGAGGTTTTGAAAAGCTAACTTATACACTTACTAAAAATAGTAAGTTTCCCCATGGGTACTTACTAAAAATAGAAAGTTGTTCTTGAAGGGAAAGTTTGGCACAATGGGACATAGAAAGATAATCATTTAGTTCAATATCACCATTTGGGGTCAAGAGGGGAAAACTCCGAAAATTACTAAAAATAGTAAGTTTTCCTTTCCAAATATAGTAAGTGTCAAGGAAACATGAATTTTAAGTTGACATCTATATTTGTAGTTTGGAGAGCTTTAATCAAATACAAAGTATTGGTGTTGTAATGGTCATTTTATTTTACAGAACAAGAAATCCATCATGGTATCGATGATTTAATCATAACCTATGCAAGCATATGTATCATTCCAAAGGCAAGTAGAATATATCAGTGTCACCGAGAATCATCACAAGCATAGTGTACGGGTCATCTTGAATCCTCTTTGGGAAAGTCTCAAACAATGTTTTTAAACACTTAGGATGTGCATCATAAGGTTTGTGGTCATCACTGAATGGGGAAACGAATTCAAAATTTATTCATGGGAGAAATATTCATCAGTACGGAGGATCGCTAGTGTCAGAAATCTTTGCTTAAAGTCCATAACTGCATCCATCCATTCAAGCAGTTTTTCGCAAGTAGTGTTTTCCCTCAATATTTTCCCTCTTCCTTTCTTTACCTCTCTTCTTTCTCTCTCAATGATAATTATTCATTATTTTTCATCATTCTATTTCATCCTATTCACTTAAGTGACCTATTTTAAATTTGTAAAGGGTATTTTATCAAAATTATAAGAGAAATAATTAATTAATGGAAAATGAAAGATCACAAATAGAATATGTAAATGAAGATTCATGTGAGGGAGGGGAAATGTAAATTAAAATTGTATAAATTGGGATGGCTTCCCCATCTCAAGGGATCTAGATTTTTTGGAAGAACTTCTACTCTATAGCATTGTGAATTGTGGTAGATGGATTGAAGCTTTGTAATCATCACTTCACATTAAATAAAGGCTACACTTCTATTTTCCTTTTCTTGTTTTTCCTCTATTCTCTCTTTCATGCACTTTTCAAACATAGTTGATCCTGTATGGAGTTAGAGAGGAACTTGGTGTTCTCGATAGATGAATCTAAAAACTTGGTGTTTTAATTCATTACTCCCGATAGCTTCATTGTGTATTCTTCTATATTAAAGGTTGAACTACTCCGGTTATTGGTTGTGATATCTATAATCTACTAACGACAATAATCTTCCTTACCTAATTTCCTCCCTTGTACCCACGTACAAACACTTTTCCACAGGTTCATTGGAGTGTCCTTACGTGATCTCTGGCTAATTTGGCCACCCACAACATTTAGATATGATTAGTATTAGTTTACTTTCAATAATTAGAGATGTACCATTCAATGCAAAGGGACGTAGCCCCATGAATGTTGGTGGAGATACTTAATTTTTCCATGTGAAAAATTTTCTCACCAACATTTTTTGGCATCTCTGCTAGGGAAATATTTTCCTAAAGGCAACCAAAAAAGATCTCTGCCCAAAAATAAAAAAAATACAAAAAAGTATATATATTAAAAAAATTATATTTCATAGAAGATAATTTTTGAAGGTGACTTCATCAAGGAAAAAATTCCTGTCACATTCATTTCATGCACCATGAATAAATTTCCAAATTAGAGTGAAGTACCAATGAGTGACAGTGAAGAAGAAGAATATGCTTGCTCGGAAAAGAAGATTGTTGATCAACCATGGTTTCAGACTAGTGTTTGTGAAGGAAAGAAAAAATAACCTACCACCAATGAAGAAGAATGTAGGGAGTTATTGGAAAGGATCCAAAGGAAATATAAGATAAAGTGTAAAGCTCAAGAATATGCCAAAGCCTTACAAGAGACATACAAGCAGCTTGAAGCAACTCGTAGCAAGGAAAAAGAAGAGGATATTTGCCTTATGGAGGAAGATCTTGAAGATCATTCGTATCACAGGGTTTTTATCCCTGAAAGGTTCTTGAAATATGCTAAAGAAAATCTTATCCTTGATCCTTCTAATGAAGATCAAATCAACGTTTAATAATATGACAAAAGACAGGACAATGCAAGATCCACTAAAGAAGATTTTTTCAATCTCACACAACTCACTACAAAATTGACAACGTTTTCCTTTTTCTACCTCTCTCTAGATGAATTCATCACATACGGTGATGAAGAAATGAATATTTTGAAAATAGGATACGTGGAAAGGCTTCAGAGCACAATAGAAGAAAATTCTGACTCCGAAGTCTTTGACGAAATTTGGAGGTATGTTATAGCTCTACAAAGAATATATAAACATCTTGAAGCACCACATCAAATGGAGGAAGAAGACGAGATTCTCCCTATGGAGGAAGACCCTGATGGCTTCCCATAGTATGAGGTTTTCATTCCTGGAAGATTCTTGGATGCTCCTAAAGAAGATATTATCATGGAACCTTCCGATGAAAGACAAAGCAACGTCATGGAGGAATAAGTAGAAGACATGGAGATATAATCACCATTCAAAAATTCCATCTGGATCAAGGCACAACCCATAGGGGAATAATATATTCAATAAATGAAGATCCTTGTTGCATAATGGACGATCTAATGTTCTCCGAAGAAGACAACCAATTTGAAGAAAGCATGAATGATCTTCTTTCAAGTTGTGATCTTTCAATTAATAATGAAATGAAGAGATGTGAAGTGCAATAAAGTCACCCGACATCATGGACCCAAAATGATGAATTCAAGAAGATCATCGATGATTTTCCCTTCTATCTTGATCCTTCAAGTGATGTAGAAATGTTGTGTGAAGAAATGGAGACAATAAAAAAACTAGACTCTCTTCCCAATTCAATTATGTATGATCTGATGGAAGAATCTCAATTCCTTTTCGAATCCAAGGAGAATGAACAGTTTGAACATAATATCCCTTCACTCAAGGAGTAGAGTGATCATCTCAGTGAAGACAAAGCCTTTCATTTTTCATACAAGCAAGAAGATCACATAATGGATGATCAAGGTAATGTTGAAAGTTCTTCCCACATTGTTGTCTTAACATGGTCCCATCAAGAGGATGATATGTATTTTGAGCTACAAGGATTTTCATTCCCGCAAAGCATGGACTTCTTCTCCTTTTCAAAAGGTGTCATGAATAAAGTGTGCTCATGCTTGCAAGGAAGAGAATCTTGGGCAACATAAAACATGGAAGAGGTGAACAAGGATATATCAAATGAATCATGGACACACATGGATCATATTTTCAACCATTTCTTAAAAGCAGAATATAGAGACTCTTTCAATAAAAATGAAGATGAACCTATAGAAATATTAGAAGAACTATCTGTGTAAGACCTTTTGAATACTGTGGAAGAGAACTTAGCCTTGCACTCTTGACTCAAGCTATGGAGATGCAAAATAAGCATGAGTCAAGTTGTGCTCCTATTTTTGATATACCAATGTTTGATGCTGATATATAGATAATGGGTGGGTTTGATGACTTCCCCAATGCCTTGGTTGATAGGGGGAATGTGAAGATATTTATTTTTCTTATACATTTTATGAGGAAGGTTGTGAATGCAAAAGAAGGTTCTAAAATATCCTTTGGAATTACTCAATCTTGAAGACAACATCTCTATTGTGGGAGATGATAACAGGGAAAATATTGAGCTGATTTGCATTGAAGAAAGTTGTTTGAAACATGGAAAAAATCTGAAAAAGTGTATGGAGTATATTCAAAACCAATTTTTTCCCACCACTTTGGAATGCTTCACCAATGAAAAACAATATTTCATATGGAAAAAACCACTAGAGGATGAAGAATGCTTATATGAACAAAACTAGAGTTGTAATTTTGTAAATGATACCAAGGCGGACTTAAAGCAGATGAATATTGATAACATTCACTAGGAGAAAAAAAGTGAGAATTTGCATGACTCTTGTCAAGGAATTAAAAATCATATTGTACTCACCATCCACCAAGCTTCGATTTTTCTTGAACCTATTTTTCTGCTACAAAAATCTCTCGAGGATGATGAAGACCTTCATATCAATGACTTAATCCTTATCTATGAAAGTAATTACATGAAGCAACTAAGTGGTATGTTTAGAAATCTGGTGAGATGTGAAGAAGACAAGTTTGTTCTCACTCCTTCAAGGTGTCTTGCTAATGAAGGAGATGATTTCACATTGCAACCCCAAGATGCAGTATATTTCCGTGACGAGGTCAATGCTTCCAATTTTTAAAACATGGAGGATTGGTTTCTCACGATTGCAAGACAACAAGAGAAATTTTCAAGAGGCAAGAGTTTTAAGAAAGTGAACAAGTTATCAATTGATATAAGAATGTTCTCAGTGCAGTATGAGTACAAATATGGAATTATGGTCAGCCTTCTTCTTCTGAAGCCATGTAAAGCCATTAAAAAAACATGGTTTGATAAAATAACAATTTTTGCACTTCAAGGGTCAGACTTCAATCCGTTGTTTCATGATGGCATGTAATTTTCTTAACCCGTTCTTAGGTATGTGTATATTCTTTTCCTGCCTCTATAAATTTCCCTCCCCCAGTATATAATTTCCCTTTCCTTTTTTTGTTGTTTTCCCCTCTTGTGTGTTTCCCTTCTGTTTGTTTTGTGTGTGTGTGTGTGTGTTCAATAAGGAAAGTTGTGTAGCCTATCTTTCTAGTGACTCTATAGCCCAATGGTTAAGGTTTAGGTCCATGAAGAAAATAGAGAATCTGGGATTCTCAGGTTTTTTCCTTGGTGTGCTCAATCCATAACATGTCCCTAAGCTAGATTTAGTTGTCATGCAAATGTGCAATAGGAAAATTTACAATTTTCAAGCATGACAACAATACCCCTGTGTTAAAATTTTCAAGTTTTACCCATTTAAGGCACCCTAGGTCTACCCATTCAGTCCAGTGAGCTTGCAGTGGATGTTAACTCATTCCCCTAGGTGAATTAAGAAATTCAAGTCAATCCCCCTAGGTGATTTTAGGAGTTCTTTAAGAATGCAAGTTTTGGGCAGTTGTGGGAAGGGATACTACTAGCCTTCCCATGACTAGTGCAACCCCTTGGATTGGAATAGAGAAACAAAATCCAAAATGGAGGAAGATTGAGGGTCTAATAAAATAAAATAATTGATTTTGGAAAATTCAAGAAATATTCAAAGGAGTTGGGGTAGATCCATCAGAAACAGGGTTCCCAGGCCTAGATAGTGCACATGGCCAAAAAAGCTACTGAACTTCGGGAAGTGATTCTGGGAGCACTGGAAGGAGTTAGGAGAAAATAAAAATATCATTGGAAAGGGAATTAAAATATCTAAAAGATCATGAAATCATATTTTTTACAACACCTTAGTGCAATAGGTATGCAGGCATGTTTTCTCATGCATTAATAAGGATCCAGAGTAAAAATATTATTTTTAGGGCTTAAATGGATTTATCAAGAGATTAGACCCTCACCATTGGATTTAAAAGGTCATTTTAATTCAATTTCATATAAAAATATTCCAAAAAATTCCATCAAGAGCTCAAGTTATCGTTGATTCAAGTTTCCCACAAGGTAGGAATTCGGGAGATAGTCAATTTTAGAAGAGGACACATGTCAGCTCTAAGATCCTGGCACATTTTGATGTCCCTTTCATCCCTTAAGAAAAGGGACATGAGGGACATAAAAATGCACCTGTCCTATTTTCCCCTCTGGTCACCCATGGAATCTTCTGCAATGCAATATTCAGCTCCTGAGTTCTTTTTGGAGCTCATCTCCTCAATCGTTTAGATTGTGACAAGTGGTGGCTTTTGGTGCGATGTGAAAATTAATGACCCTTATGTCCCTTTGTGAAAATGGAATTGAGGGACATAAAAATGCACCCAGCCTAAGGTATGTCTTCTATTTTGTAGTCATTTTTATGCCCTAAGACCAACAGTCTAATCCTATGCGCACCGACCTATCACCCAGTGGGCGCTGGGTGATCACCCGAGGCACGCGTGAGCACTGAGCCCCTATTTTATGTGTTTTTTATGAGAATACATCCCCTATCGACATAAAATTATATGTAATAAGGGAAAGAACAATGCATTCATTCAAATAACAAGGAAATTATCAAATAGATAACAAATTTGATAATAGAAATAAAGGGAAATAGGGTTTATACACATGAACAATGTATGCATTTTAAAAGAAAGCCATATATTCATATTACTCTCTATTCAGTAAAAAAATTACATTCCTTAAGGTCATTATAGACCAAATGTATCTTAATGTAGATAAAGATTTATACATCAGAATCCGTAAACTATGCCTTGTATATTACAAAGATGTTCATAGACCCATCCCTTTAGATATGTCATATCTTTTATAGCCTTCCTAATGTGAATCCCTATAACCAATCCCTATTTCTTTCAAAGCTTCCCCTCTTTGATTCGCTATGTGATGCCAGTGACCACTCACTCTTCTTCTATAAAGCATTCGTCCCTTCCTTATACCCGAGTATCTCTCTATATAGCTTTAACATCCACTACCATGCTTTCCTAAAGTAATAGATTTATTTCTAAGTTTCCATATGGTCCTTAAATGGGGCAAGATTCTTCCCATCTGAGCTCTCCACTTTCCTGTAGTGATGTCTTTTTGGTATCATTCCATCGCATAGAATATACCTTCCTTGACCATCAAGTTGCTAAGTTGGCACATTATGCACTCCGCATGCTTAGTCAGGTCACACTTTTCTCATGTGCTTCCTTTAATGCTGAATATGGCTAAGTCCTTAAACCCTTTCCTTTTCCTTCATGCACATGCCTTGGGTTCTACTAAACCCTTCTAAAACCCTTAACTACTTGTGCACCTTTATCATGCGTGCCCTTCTTCATAAAGGACTTTGCATGCACCTACACACCTTCTTGTACTTAGCCAATATTATGAGGGCCCAACATTAACCCACACTAAGCTTGTTCTCCATCCTCGAAAGCATTTCTCTTCAACTAATAAAGAATGGTGGGCTTTGAATAGTTGGAAAAATAATGAAGGAATGAAGAATTGGGAAAAATAATGAAAGAATGGGGAAATTAAGGAGACCATGTTCATTGTTGAAGGAGGAGAGGGAAATCCTTTCCTATATCTTCCTCTATCTTCTCCCACACATTAACCTCATCTCTATGCTTGCTAACAGAGGTCAAATACTAGAGAGCTTACCTCCTTAAAGCTTATCCATTCTCCCTTGGTGCTCATCATTTCAAAAATTCCTTCAAGTTGTTTTCCTGAAATCATCAAGGGCATCCATCCTATGCAGGTGATTTGAGGGCATAATTCCTTCATCTAGTTTTTGATCGAATCCTTACAAGGTCTCTGATAACCTCTAATTTCTTATCTACCTTGGATAAGATAATATACCTCTCTGCTATTTTGCCCTTATTTTTCTCCTAGAAACTCCTTGAGTTTCATCTTATGTGTAGTGATCAATATTCTTGTTACTATATCTTCTGTCTGCACAATTATAATAAGGAAACTTAAAAAATTTGTGTGGTGGCCTTCACATCGGACAAGGAGTTTGGTATAGTGAGTAAAAATCCCCACAACCTTTAGTTTTTCTTCTCTCTCTTAGTGCACCAGCCCTTCTTTTTTTGACTCGAAGGTGAGAGGCTGCCTCTCCATACTGAGAATGCAAGTCAGATCCTCTAGGAACTATAAGGATGATTCATATTTTTTCTTGGGTGGTGCTAGGTCAGAGATTCTTTAATATAATAACATATATAATCATATCGATTTTCTTGTGTAATTCACACAACCCTTTCATTCTCTTATTTTAGTTCATTTCTTAACTGCATGCACTGATCATTTCTTTTTGCTTCAGGTCCTTTATTTTCTCGAAAAGCTCCTCCTCCTTCTTCTCAAACTCTGCCTCTAGGAATCTCGCCCTATCATTTATTCCAAAAAGTCTTAGCCTCAACCTCAAGCTCAGAAGTTTTTGAGTGCATTACAGACTTGCTCATCTGAACAATTATTGAGCATTAACCAAGGAGTTTATCCCTTTTATCTCTAGTATCTTCATTAGTTTCCCTTGGCTTATATCAAACTCAGGTTCATTGACATGTGATGGGAATGCCAAAGATAACATCTTCCTAGTTTGTGGGTATGTTTCCTTCTACATAAAATGAGGGCATGGATAGGATTTATTTTATTGGAAAGATTCTCTAGAAGTGTGAACTTAACACCTTGCTTGGATAATTGATTTAACCCATTACTTTCCATTGGGTTGCCACCACGCTCTTCCCACCCATGCTGCATAACCTTTGGAAAGATCACTGCTAGGCTGTGATCTCCACCCATGCTTTCATACTACTTTTCAACACTTTATTCCTTAATCTCCTTCATCAATTGCATCTACACTACACTTTATTTCCTATTCCACTAACTTCTCGAAAAATGCCTTCCACTTATCTCTCTACAACCTCCTCATATCTTGTTCCTATGGTGAGGCTTGGGGTCCTCTGATCTCTTGTGTTTACTTCTTTACTCACCCCTTTTCCTTGAGCATCTACTTCTTCCTCATCATTTCCTTTGATTCACTTTGTTCTTCTAAATTGTGTATGTCATACAAGTGATGATTTTTAACTTCTTCATGCTCATCATCATCCCCTTCACCCTTTATAGGTCTCTAAGCCCTTTGCTTCCTTTGAGCCTTCCTGCTCCACCACCTTTTGTTTCTTCCTACCTAGTGATTCTAGTATAGGAGATTCTTTCCTCTCTTTCTCTTCAACAGGTGACTCCTTCCTTGGAAACTCTTCTCTTGTGAGTGGATCCTCTTTCTCTGGAACCTCTTATTTTGGGGTCTTCTCTTTGACTGGGGACTTCTTCCTGTGTGCATAATTTCTTGGCTTAGCGCTTGGTTCCGGCACACCCACAAATTGTGTTGTCTGCACATTTGGCGCCTTCTTCTCCTACACCTCTTCTCTCTCACTCTTATTTGGAGTGGCCTTATTTCTTCCTATGGGGTCTTCTGGAATGGAGATATCATTTTCTAGGTAGACACCCTTCTCAAAATTTGGCCTTATGCACAGATATATCCTTGTTGACCGCATCCCTTCGGACAATTGGTAATGTTATTGGTTTTATCATCTGCACTTCTTGGGAGACATATTTCTCCACATATGCACGTTCTTTGGATATATGATCTTTTGGCACAGCTCATGGTGGTCTTGATCTACCTCACTAAGGTCAAAACTTAGTCTCTTGGCCTCCTTAAAATGGTTGACCCCTACTTAGAAGTATTACGCAGTGAAAGAAAATGGTAGCTTGCACCATGGAATCTTAGTCCCATCTATTAAGGTGAACTAGACAATACAAAAATGATGATATATAGAAAACTCCCACTTCCCCATCTACGAGCATGGGAAACTACTCAAGTATCCTCCACTCTGCCCCAAATGCATGTCACACATCCACTTATACCATTTTTCCAAGCTGTGCCTTGTGAGTGGGTGTCATGGTCTCACAAGTATATTTCTTAAACCTTTTCACGAGAGAGGGATTTTCTTCTGGATACTCGATATGAAAGATATTCGTTTAACCCATCAGGCACTCCAATCTCTGAGAAGACAGATGGTGAGGAGAATTTTTTTGAATAGTATCTTCTCTCCTTCCTGCACACTACTAATGATCTCATTTGTAATGTAGGTGGATAAGTTATAAATGGTGCCTTCAGAAATCTTCTCAGCATACATTCAGCCATGCCTTGTTCACTTATGTCCACCTTTCTTGATCATTCAGCTTTGTAACCAAGTGCACGTCCATTCTCATAATATGGTCAGGGATATCTGTGATATCAAAATAGCGTGAACCTTTTTTATAGTCATAAGCCTCCACAGTTTCTTTGATGGCCTCCTTATCATCCAAGTCATCATCTATGGAGTATCCTTCACAAATCAGGCTAGTGAACTTTGATATGAGTTGAGGAGTTATGCGCATTTTGTGGCCTAAAAAAAATAGAAGTGGTTTTCATGCATTTGCACATGACATCAACCACTGGTATAACTACTTGGGCTTGCCAAAATAGGACAGCTCATATAGTTACAACAACCCAAACTTCTCCAACTTCACCTTCACTTTATCACTATAGATCGGTATTCCTTCTGGTGTCCTCTTATTAGTTGGACGAACTAGTTTTAACTCCATCTCTTTTTCTATAGTTCTCATGCGATGATTGTAGTCGCTTATGGCCATCTTCCTCAAGTTTGATTCCCACTCTTTTCCCAACAACACTCCATCTGGGTACTACATCTCTACATACCAATATTCACTGCAACTAGCGATGGCAATGGTTTCTTTTTGTTTTCCCTTACCCTTCTATTTCTTTGGCAAGATGGTTTCCTTCTTTGGTGTCATTCTACTTATTAGGTTAAAACTTAAATTCCTCCTTTCTCTACTCTACTACTCTTGCTCAACTCTAAGGCTCAATTCTGTGAAGAATCCTCCTACCTCTGTGCCCTAGCTACCAAACCCTAACTAGGAAAACCATTCCACAAGATTATGTACTCCAAAATAACTCTCCCCATGCCCATGTACTCCTTCTACTCTAGTTCGTAGATCAACCTATCTGTGCACTTAGATCTCTATGATTCTTCTTCCTTCACACAAATCTCTCTAGATTCCCTAGTTCACAAGAGCTCTTCCACTTCATAATTACAAGGTAAAATAATGATCCACCTGACCTCATACTTATAGATTTTTTCTCCTTTTTAGCAATATATGTTATGCCACCTACTAATGTACTTAGCATTAAATGTTTATTTTTCCACTAAATCTGACCTTAAGCACCCTTACCCACGTGTCCAATCCTACACAAAAAACTCTTTACAACCTTCTGGCATGCGTAAAAATCCTTACTGACTGAAGACTATTATGTGCAGCGTTTGTAGCACCGAAGGAACCTCTTTTGTCCTTTACCTGATTTTTTCCCTCACCTACCTCCTGTTGTTTATGCACTTTTCCTTCTTTGTACGTGATCTTTATAAAGCCTTATCCTAACACCAACCATTCTCGTCCACCATTTCCCCATGCACTTTTTATCTTTCAACCGGGCCATTTTAACTTTTACTACCACCTTATAATTCACTTCACACTACTCCACCCCACACTAAAATAGATGTGTGATCCTCTGCGCATACATAACCTTTTGAAAATAATGTGGTTACCAGCGCACATAAGGTCAAAACATAAAACAATGGAAAGGAACAAGCAACGAGAAAGGGAAACATAAGAAAATAAAATTCATATAAAGAAATCCTAAGCTCACTGGAAATACTACCTTATTTATAAACACAAGGAAGGCTTATTTATAGTAGGGCTTTAGCTTACTCCCATTGAAATGGCTAGGTAACTTTGTCCCATCCAACGCTTGTAACTGACATGTTCCTGAATCAAGGATGTATGATATGATGTAAGGGCCTAACCAATGGACTTTTAATTTCCTAGGATGGAGAAAAAACTTGGAATCATACAACAAAACCATAAGCCCAACCTCAAAATTTTTGTTCTTGATATGAAGATCATGTCATTCCTTTTTTATAGCCTTTTCAGTCTTCTGACTCCATCTAACAAGTGATCACATTTCATCTAACTACATAAATTTTTCAATCCTTTCCTTGAACACTTGTTCATCATCTAAACCTCCTTTTTGTGTTATACGTAGTGATGGTAACATGAATTGAATGGGAAAAATAGCCTCCACACCAAACACCAAATGAAATGGTGTGGCCTTATTTAACCTCTTATAGGTTGTCCTATATGCTCATAGAATGATTGATACTTTGTCATCCCAATCCTATCTTCTGACATCACAAATCTTGGTCAACGTGTGACTTAGTATCTTGTTAAATGCCTCAGTAGTTCCATTTTCTTGTGCATGATAGGGGTAGTCTTGTGATGGGCCACCATAAACTCTGCTAGCAGAATCCTGACCATTTCATTGAGAAAATGTGTACCCCTATCACTAGTCAAGCTCAAAGGACATCCATACCATACTGATTATGTTTTCCCATAAAAATATAGTAGTTGTTGCACTACAGTGAAATCCTTTGTAGGTGATGTCTTCTGCCCATCTTGTCAAGTAATCAGTGCAAGTAATGATGTAATGTGAACCAGTCCTTCACACAACATGTGAAATTGGCCCTCCAAAGTTTATTTCCCATTTTTCAAATGGATCTACATTGGTTATCATCCTTAGTAGCATCTCATCCATCTTTCCATATTTTCCCATGTGTTGAAAATGGTCGTAGGCCTTGCAAAATTCAATACAATATTGGTAGATGGTTTCCCACAAGATCCCTACCATTAGAATATTCTGTGTAGTAACATTTCCTACATAGTGTCCTCCTACAATCCCACCATGCACTTCCTCCATAATTTCCACACACTCATGTTCTAATACACATCGGCACATAACCTCTTCATGTCCTAACTGGTACAGATATCCACTAATCAACATGTAAGGTGTGATGCATATATCCAAATGCTTCCTCTCCAGAGCCTTCATCCCTTTTGACGTCACACTAGTTTTCAAGAATACTATGATATCTTCTAAGTCCTAGGGTGCAAGCCATAACCTAAATAGTTGCGCATCCAGCATGGTATCCTCAATACTTTGTGCATCCTCCCCTAAGTCAATCCTTGATAAGTGGTCAGGACTTGAATTTCTCTTCCTTAGTTTTACTACAACTAAAAACTCAAATTCATGAAATAATAGGACCCAATGGACATATGCACCCTTGTAGAATAGGCTTTTTCACCAATTAATTAATGCCATGTGATCTGTGTAGAATATAAAAGGTGTTGTCAACAGATACTTCCTGAACTTATGCAACATGTAGATCATCGGCCACACCACACTCTTAGTAGTGGTATAATTCTATTCTACTAGTGTCGAATTCCTACTTGCAAGACACAAGGGGTGATCAACAAACCCCTCACAAGGTTGTGCTTTTACTACTCCCATGGTTATTCTTGAGGCATAAACATGCACATGAAAATGATTATACTAAGAAGGAAAATGCAGTATGGGCACAGTGAAAATTCTATCCTTCAAATTGTCAAACACTTTCTATTGCTCCTCTCCTCAAATAAAAGTCACTCTTGTGCTTTATAAATTCTTCTAATGATGTGCACAATGATATTGGTATATCCTTTTATGAACTTCTTGCAGTACCCCATATGTCCAATAAATCCATACACTACATGTATGACTAGTAGGATCTCCTAATCCCTTAATAACATCAACTTTTATGGGATCTACTAATAAGCCCTTCTTACATTTAATATTTCCCAAAAGGGTTCCAAATGGAGTAGGAAAGACACATTTATTAATGTTGAGGAATATTCTCAACTACTAACATCTCTCTAACATCAGTCCTAAAATTTTCACAATGCTCTTTTACTACCCCATACAAAATTCATTCATCCAGGTAGACTTAAATAAACTTGTGGATGAAGTCCTGAAATGCTTGTACCACAATGCGTAATAATTGTTATCAGGCACATTTGTTTCACCCCCCAATGTAAATTTGATAACATAGCATCATAATATTTAAGTCCCAGGCAGATCAGATTGATTCAAAGAAAAAAATCATGTTTCTCTTGCTTCCCTTCGGCGTTACAATCCTGACTCTCCTGATCCAAGAAGAAAAGAGCAAGTTCTAAAAAAGGGTAAAAAAGTTGCAAAAAAAAACAAGCTTGCACTTAGCTAAAAAATCATTGAAAATCAGCTAAGTCCTAGTGCATAGTTGGGACAGTTGGGAAAGGATTGATGACATCATACTTACATTTAGGCCTCCAGGTGGTCTGCAAAGCATTCCTGGGATTATTCCAGGGACGCTTCGGGACGCGGAAAGACCAATTCGGCTGAGCGGAGGATTAAAATTCCTCCATAGCTGTCAGTGAAGTCTAACAGTGATCATGGGATCCACTTCCTCCTTAGGCCATGAGGACGCGAGTTCAGGATCAACTGATAAGGCCTCTTCCGGATCAGGCGTGCACCTTCCTTCAAATTTATCCTTGTCTCCCCTAAGGAATGGTGGACACCTTTGGATTTTAGGACATGGGACCCATGTGGGAAAAAGTCCTAGAGGAGCTCGAGAGCCAATCAAATCAATGCCACGTGTCTTTGAAAATTCTTTCTCCAACCAGGGATAGTCCCAAATCGATAGCGGATCCAGAGGTTCTACCTTTGAGCCAGACAGTTCGGGACCTTGTTCCGGGCCAAAGGGACACGAGGGACGCGAAAAGCCGTGCGCTTGCCCATCAGTGTTGAATCTAGGAAATTTACACGTTGTACCAATAGAATGGTTAACGTCCATAATTTCAAAGGGCAAGGTTTGAAGCATTGGCACCAAGCTATCAAAAAGAGGACACGTGTCCTAAGGAGAAGGGGAGTACATGCGCAGCTCAGGGGCTTTATCTCTAGAGAATTCTTCTTCATAGAGAGTTTTGGCACCAAAACTAAAAGGTTCACCCAAGGATGACCTAATAACCTGTCCTCCAACCAGATCATGCACTACGTGTCCCAAGTGTAATTCACGTGGGGAACAAATTGGAATGCCTTTTCCACTAATTACTTCAAAACTCTTCAAGGGAAACCCATGGGTAAGGGAATGAGATCAGACTGTTAATTTCTCATCCAATTCAGCGCCCGAGGGTACGTTTCGTCCAGAGTGGCGATAGCACGGGAATCTACGTTCAACAACCCATTTTTAACTGTTTTGTGCCCTATTATCTTCAGATGCACCCATATCTTTCGATCCAGGAGGTCATATCCTCTGCAAGCTTCTTTGTATGATTGGAAAGATTATAAACAGCACCCCTGATTGCCTGGGGTCAATCTTGAATTTTGGTTCAGTCTGGAGAGAGAAATTTATGAAACAGCTGCATAACATGGATGCTTTTCATGGCCAAGAAGTGGGACATTTCAGTGAAATCGGAAAAGCTCTCTAATGATAGGCCGGGGTCCTATTCTCCTCTATTCATATGCTCACGTAAAATGGTAGGGTACAGAGGGTTTGTAAAGTCCTCAAATGCTAACTTAATGCATTTATAGTCAAGGAGGAACAGGGCTCCCAGAAGTTTTGCATAAAAATAAACCTAAACTAACAAAGGTGATGCGACCGATGGAATGTAAGAACACTTGATCTTGGCAATAAACACAAACCTAAAAAAAAATGGAATGCAAGATCATTGGCATAGCATAACCAAATTCTTTCACCTGAAAGATCAAGTGAGGATTGAATAATCAGACCACATCAGAGGATTGTAACAGAATCATCCTCAGACATGCACCTCTAATTTTCTCCAAAGATTGATACAGTGGTTTACACTGACATTGGAAATGCCATAGATGCAAACTTTGTGAATGGCATTACAGTCCTTTGTTTGTAATGAGAGTGCTTCATTTCAGATCCTCCACAAATTCCGCCTGCCAAAAAGAAGCCTGTGGAGGGGCAATTTTAGAATGTTCCAACCTTTAGAAAGTTTGCCCCTCACAATTTATCAGGAGGAAAAATATTCACCACTCCTTTTGAAGCATAGGACCATCTTGAAGTTAGTCTGCCCCAACCACCTCCAGACTGCTATCCCTAACTCATCTGCAATTATAGAGTAGGATTAGGATCTGAGATCCCCAACAAGTTATGCAAATATAGGTCTAACTCAGAGGATTTTGATGAACCAGCCTCTAATCTAGAGATTCTTTTCTCAGTTTCCCAAGTCCCACACTTGGAGATATAGTTTGTATGTTAGATAGCAGGATCACTCGTAAGATTTCAAGAAAATTCCAACCTTGCATGAATCTGATCTCCCTGTCAAAAGTTATGTGCCATCTGACACTATCAAGAATGCGCCAAGAACATGCTTCCTGTCCAAGCAGGCATGACCGTATAGGCCTCCTAAATATTCCCGCCTTGGCGGATGAAATCTTTATGTCAACATACTCTTACATGCACCATGGGCGTAATCCATAATTTGTGTCTACATACCCTGAGAACCCATACATGAAAGAGTGCCCATCCATCGCTCCATGGCTACTCCCTCCAGACATTTCTTTATGTGCGCCACTTACCTACGTTTTGGCGCATCCGTTTCCGTGATCGACACATACTACATTTACCTGCGCCTATAGGTCATACAGATCCTTATTCTTCCATCCTTCTTTATATTTATGACCATTGGGATTATCCACTTTGATTCCTCCATGACCTCAATAATGCCATGATTTGTGATCTATCATATCTAATTACCTCCTTGACCCATAGGTGCACATCTCAGATTCCATGTCGACATAAGGCTTTATGTGCGCCACTGTGCACCTACGCCATCAACTTGCATCCTCATCTCCCCCAAGTGAATCGACACTCTTTTACTTTGCGCTCAAGGGCACATACCATTTTCATGTGGGAACATATCCTAGAATTTACGTGCAATAGATCAATGGGCTTTGCAACCATACTTTTTTCTCCAAACAATAGTCTGCACTGACCTAGCTTCCTTAGGTGCATTCCATCTGATCCAATGTCGACATTCTTCATGTTCATGTGCGCTACATGGTAAGCACTGCGCCTTGGTGCATCCGTGTGATCTATGACACTCTTTGTACCTGTGCAGAATGGTTAACATCTAGACATTTTCATGTCGACACCACTCTTACATAGATAGATCATATTTTAATTTTCGCTTTTCATATTTGTGTGCACTCAAGTTGTATTTCTTACCTATTCTTCTTCACTGAGATGCATCATCCAAACAAGGTTCTCCTAGAAACTCCAGTAACCTATCTTCTTTATAACACTATCTCCCCATTATAACCTGTGCCATGACAACTTGCAACACCTCTGAGTTCCTTTGATGGATCTGGAACTTCTGATACTTGTCTATGATCTGACCCGGGGGGAGATAATTTGGTTAACTCCTGTCAACTCCCTGTCTAATGGCATGTGTATTAGAGTGAATATACCATACACGCACACAACCCTGTATGGTGGAATATAACTTATGCACCCATAAAAAAGGTGGTAAAGATTTTTATCCCCTCTATCTAGGCCTTCTCACATGCTTGGATATGAGAAGGTGCAGGTTGCTTTGCCATGGTAGTTTGGAATAACAGTGGGCACATTGCTTCTACAAAATATTACAGAGAATATGACTATTACCTTGCACCACTCTAGGATGACTTTACATGATGTGTTTCTCACCAACGCACTCCATTCCCAAGCAAGTTATAAATGGAGCATACTTCTCCTTTCGTCCTCATTTTTACACTAAGCCTTCCATTTCTCGTAAGAAATCATCAGGGCTTGCTGCTCCAAAGTAACCATTTATAGCATATTTCTTCCTAAGGTGCTTGACTAAGAATGCACCTTCAACACCCTTGATACATATCCTCTCAATTGTTACCCAGTTAACCCATAAGTCCTGTGGGCCCAATTGTCACATGGTATGCTAGTTGTATCACTCATCGACTGAGTAATCTCAAAATTGGCTGAACCCCTTCTGTAGGATGAATTATTTTAGGGTATCTGATGGAGTGCACATAGATTTGTAGATAGGAATTCCTCTCCTAAGGGCTCAGTATAGGGAGATGACTTCTAATTTGTTAAAGGAATGATCACCCTTTCTTACTGTGTTCTCAAAACTAATATAACCTTGTATCAAAACTACAGGTTGAATTATTCTTATAACACCAAGGGTTCCTAAGTAATGTTGGGAAATCATCCACCTCAGCGAGTGCCAAGAATTCAAAGTCCTTAGTGAATTTGGCCCCTTGAATAGTGATAAATACATCTTTCAAGACTCCAATGAGAATTTCCTTTGTCTTTTTGCCATATACAACACATTCAAAGATGGCTGTAATGTGGGCCTTCCCATTTGATGCCATGTATCTAATGTGAGAACATTGACCTCCACTCCTGTGTCAATGAGGATATTTCTCAGAAGCTAGCCATCAAATAACTGCATTCAATGTGATCTCTTTATCATAGTCAAGGTTGTGAGGAGGAAGGTTTTCATGTAGAACCTACCTTTCACGCTCTCTTTTAGTGCACTGGTACCTTCTCCCATATCCATTCTCCTAGTAGGGGAATGACTATTCTCTTACCTTAACATTTTACATACTTCCATGACCTCATCTAGATCCTTCTTCAGAGCCTCGACATTATTCCTTTTCTCTAACTACCTTGACTACTCCTTTAGACACTGGATCTCCCCTTGCAATCCCTAAATCACATCCATAGTCTCTTGATACACTTCCTTCTGATGAGTAGGGTCTAGATATTTCCCATGTACCCCAATTCTTCCCTAACAACCAATTTTTTCCTTGGCATCTCCCTTGCATGTGCAGCCTATGCTTACGTCATCACTAGTACAGGTTTTAATCTTGACTCATGTGCCACTCTTGGCATCCACTATAGGGTCAGCCTTATTTATCCTTACCATCCCAGTGCCTTTTTCTTTCCATTGCTGCTGGCTCGTGTGCTCAAACCACTCAGGGCACTCCTCGTACTTATGTTTTTTTTGCACCACAAGCACTGTAATAGATCAAGACATACTCATGTTTATAATGCTCTGTAGACCCGTAATTATAACAGGTTCCTTACTGGAACTCACCTCTTCCTCAGTCATGGTTACTTAGACCATGAAATCCTCATGAAATCCTCTTCTGCATGCCCCTCCATCTACCCGCCCTTCATAGTGATGATCATCATCCTTGGAACTACTTGCAAGGCTAGTCTGGTGCACACCAAGATCAATAACATCATGAATCTAGTCAATTAGCCTATAATCCTTAGTATCATGGGTTGTAGAGGTACAAATCTTTCAATAACAAGAAACATTCTTATGGATTGCATGTTGTAGTAGAGGACATCTATTTGCATCATGATCCCCATGGAAAATATCACAATCTACTGCTATGATGCATACCAATTTCTAAGGGAAACTATCCTTTGTATGCCCTTCCACTTCACAGTATGTGCACCAAAGACCACTACGAACCTCATGCACTGAATTTGTAGACAACTTCTCTAACTGCTTGGCCATTGTAGTAATTTGAGCCTCCAGAAAAGGGCTAACACTACTATCAACACTCCCAACAACCTCAGTGTGTAGGGCAGATTCCAAGGCCTCGCACGGGTATGTAAAAGTATTGTGTGATAGTTCCCTTCTAAATGGTGTTATCAATCCTTCAACAAACCATTGAGAATTTTGAGAAGGGTGTATGTCATAGGATAGTTTTGATAAGATATTTTTGAACCGTGCGTCGTACTCCTGCACACTCTCTATCATTCCTTGTTGGATCTCCTTCAGGGAACTGATGCTTTTCTTCTCAAACTTAGGGATATGGAACTCTATGTTAGGAAGGCATTTATTCAACGTAGTGTAATCTATGACCGTCTAGTGGGGGTCATACTTGTGGTACCAACTATGTACGTGCCCTTACAACATTATTGCAAATGACTTGGATTTTCACTCTAGGGTAGTGATCCCCTTCGCATGCCATAGTAATTCACACTTGTGCACATGCTTTATAGCATCTTAATACCTTTGTAGTTAGGTAGTTGTAAATACATCTCAAAAAAACTTGCGGGGGTGGCTGAGGCCCTTGTCAACCTAATCCATAACCTTGATTCCCTCTAGTGTTTCCTTCACCACCAGATACACTAGACCCACCAGGTCATATCCCTCCTGACCCACCAAGATCCTCTAGATCTGCTAGGTCCACCAAGTCTTCCAGCTCCCACATTACAGATCCACCTCCTGTAGCCAACAAATGGCCTAAATTGGTCGCACCTAGTGTCCCCAACGTCCCACTGAACCACGTGTTGATGGTTTGTGATATTGTTCCCATTGCCAGTTGTGTGTCCCACGCCACTTCTAGAGGTGATACCCAAACCTTGTGTATTTGCACCTTGTCCAAAAATTCCTCCAAATACGAGAATGGTTTATGTGGCTATGGATGTCCCAAATGAGAAATTATATCTCCTAGGCATAGATCGATTACTTCCATGGATACCAACCGGATTAACAATACTTCTTCCTTGATTTGGAAAACCAAGTGTTAGGGGTTGGTCACTAGGTGGGTTCAGATGTGCGTCAATGACTCTCCTTTCTCCATGAAATGAAATCTCATCAAAAGTTGAAGGGGATTCTCTCCCACACTTTCCAAGATGGGGTAGCACAGACTACTCAGGTTCCACATCCTCTACGTGAACCTCAACTCCTTCCCGCAACATCTTCCTCCATAGATCCATCACATATGAAACCTCATGCTGACTATCCATATCCCTTTCACGAGATTCACTATATTTGAGTCATCTATCTTCTATTTCTTTCTCATCCACAATCTCTGTCATCTTCCACCACCCTAGCTTCCTCACCCAAGATTCAAAGAAGCTTAGCCATCCATAGGGAATGCCTCTAAACTTAGAGTAATGATCAAGATATTCATAGCCAAAGGGATAACATGTAAAAATGATCCTCTGACCTCCATCAAAAACTCAAACTGAACAAAATCTAGGAAATAATACATAGAAATGGCATATTCTAGAGTATAACTGGTCAGGACTCCTTTCCACCAGTGATCAACAACACACGTCCAAGTTAGATCTTCATCATGTAGCCTCTAGTAATCATCTTGGGTCCATACACATGATCTATAGTACCATCTTGATCTATATGCATATGATGAAATCCATTCATATAGTTCTATTGGGAAACAACAAAATAACATCTAATATAACTCACGGTACAGGTTCTCTTCTACCCATCTACGTGCATCAAACTTAGGTCTAGTGTTGAATCTTTGAGCAAACTCATCCTCCATGCTCTTGAACCATGCTTCAACACTCTCTAAGGTCATAATTTTTTTCATCATGCATCACAGGGACCAAGATGTATGTCATTTCTCACAAAAACTTTGAAAAAGGTCCCAGAAACAGAACCAAGATTTAATCATTTTCATGCCCATAGAACAACCATCTAATCCCATGCGTGTTGGCCTATCACCCAGCGGGTGCTGGGCACTCACCTGAGACACACATCGGTTTCGAGCCCCTCCTTTATGTGAGTGTTGTGAGAATACATTGATTAATGGTAGAGACTTAGAAAAAGGGTAAAGAAAAAAGCCTTCATTCTGAGAACCTAAGATGAGGCATTTTCTTAATGCATCCATTCAGACAACAAGATAAATATCAAACATATAACAAATCTGATAATACAAAGAAAAGGCACTAGGTTTTATACCCATGAACAATTTATATATTTTAAGACAAAGCCATATATTCATATTACTCTCTGTTTAGTAGCCACATTACATTCCTCAAGGTCATTACCAATCAAATGTCTTAATGCAGATAAGACTTATCCATCAGAATCGTAAACTATGCTTTCTATATTACAAAGATGTTCATAAACCCATCCCTCTAGATGTTTCATCTCTCCTATAGTCTTCCTAATGAGAATCCCTAGAACCCATCCCTATTTGTACAGAGCTTCACCTCTTTGATCATTATATCATGTCAGCAACCACTCACTCTTCTTCTAAAGCAGTCATCCCTTCCTTCTACTTGAGCATCTCTATATATAGCTTTAGCATCCACCTCCATGCCTTCATAAAGTAATAGATTGGTTACCAAGTTTCCATGTGGCCCTTCAATGGAGCATGCTTCTTCCCATCTGATTTCTCCACTTTCAACGATTATTTCTTTTTGGATCCTTCCATTACATGGAATATTTCTTTCTTGACCATCGAGTTACTAGGATGGCACCTTGTTCACTCTGCATTCTCAGTCAGGTCACACTTTTCTCGTGTGCTTCCATAAATGCTGAATATGGCTAAGTCCTAAAACCCTTTCCTTTGCCTTGTGTGCGCACCTTGGGTTCTAATAAACCCTTATAAAACCCTATCCTGCATGCCTTTACCCTACTCACCATTATTCATATAGGCCCTACATTCCCACCCACATTATTTTACTGAGCCAATAATTTGAGGCCCAACATGGTCCTTCATATGACCAATATTCAGTCCCCAGTTGCTTCCCGCAAGATTTTTAGCCTAAATGCTCAACTTTTGGATGTTTTACAAGTTTCGCGAGGAGGTGCGATGTGAAAATTGATGTCCATTTTATACATTTATCTAAAGGGAAATTAGGGACAAAAAAATGTGCCCAACCCTAGCTTTAAAATTTGAAAATTTTCTAACTCCTTGTTGCTTCTCCATTGTTTCCCATGAAACTCATTGCTGGAAGAAAGTTGCAAAGAACTCTCAATGCAACATTACTACACTCAAAAGCAGCTCTATCATGGCCATAAAATCCTCCAAATCATGAAAACATAGAAGAATAATATCTCATGAATTCAAAGAACAAAAGATAAAAATAGAGATCTTCGTTTGAAAATCCCATTGTCGTCAGACGAAGAAATCGGTATAAATTACAAACCAGGGCACAGATTGAAGAACCATTTGTTTTTGTGTTCATAATTTTAGAATGCCATTAAAAATTTTCTAAATAAAACATCATTTGCAAAAATAATCATTCATAGTGAAGCAATCTTCTTCTTATCACAACAAAGATAAAAATAAAATTTCCTGCCAAACCGACAATCGGTTTGAAGAGAAAAATCACCGGTGGAACAAGGAAGAAAAACCCACATCAAAAAATATAATTTTCATCATGATCCAAGGCTGAAATGGAAACATAAAATTTTTAATCTCCATTAATGGCTACCATGACACAACAGTGAAAAAATCAGTAAGCTACCTCTTCACTTCCCAGGGTTCTAGTGGGAAAAATCGCATGAAAATTAGAGGGAATGATTGTTGAAAAATATTGCTTCACATAAACTAGTTTTCACGTCATGAGGTGCTCATTTTTTAGGGATATGGAGCACTTATTTTTCATCATAATTTTTCCTTGTCACATGAAGAACATCAATGAAAAATGAAGCGAGCTACCTCTTCACTTGTCAGGGTTCCAATGGGTGAAATCATGTGAAAAATGGAGGGAATGATTGTTAAAAAATCTAGTTTCGCATAAACTAGTTTTTGTGCCATAATGTCCATATTTTTTAGGGATATAGAGGGATGTGTTTTTTTTAGTATTTTACCCCCACCATGAAAATATCATTTTCCCACTTGTTTAGATGAAGGAATTACTCAAAATGCGGAGCATGGAACCCTGGAATAAAACCCAAAAATTCAAGACCTATTTTGTTGCAATCTGACACCTGCGGTGCACTTACTAAAAATAGTAGACCTTCCTAAAAATGGGATTGTTACTTCGGGTATGCCACCATATGAAGAGTCTACGAAGAAGGTGGTGAACACATAGGGGGTATCACAAAAAAAGTCATCGAAAATGTCTTCTCGGCCCGTAATTGACACTTACTAAAAATAGTAAGTGGTTCCATAAGCCCCTGCTATAAATAACCAGTTGGTATAGAAGGAAAAAGAACACAGTAAGAATAAATAATTCAAGCTACCATAGCCGATTGAGGTTGGGAAAAGCTAACTTGTACACTTACTAAAAATAGTAAGTTTCCCCATGGGTACTTACTAAAAATAGGAAGTTGATCTCAAAAGGAAAGTTTGGCACAATGGGAAATAGAGAGATAATCATTCAGGTTGATATCACCATTTGGGGTCTAGAGGGGAAAAATATGAAACTTACTAAAAATAGTACGTTGTCCTTTCCAAATATAGTAATCATTAAGGAAACATGAATTACAAGTTGGCAGCTATAGTTGGAGTTCGAAGAGGTGTAACTAATTACAAATTATTGGTGTCATAATGGTCATTTTCTATTAGATAATAAGACATCCATCATGGTCTCAATGATGTACTCATCACCTACGCAAGCATATGTAGCATTCTAGAGGCAAATAGAACATATCAGTTTCACCCATAATCATCATGAGCATGGTCTACAGGTCATCTTGAATCCTCTTCAGGAAAGTCTCAAAAAATGTTCTTAAACACTTAGTTTGTGCTTTATAAGGTTTGTGGTCATCACTCGATGGGGAAAAGAATTCAAAAATTATTCAAGGGAGGAATCTTCATTAGTACGGAGGATTTCCAGTGTCAGAAATCTTCACTCAAAGTCCATAACTGCATCTAGACAATCAAGCAGTTCATCACGAGGAGTGTTTTCCCTCCATATTTTCCCTCTTCATTTATTTCCCTCTATTATTTCTCTCTCAATTTCAATTATTCATTATTCTTCATCATTTTATTTCATCCTATTCACTTAAGTGACCTATTTTAAATTTGTAAAAGGAATTTTCTCGAAATTACAAGAGAAATACTTAATTAATAGGAAATGAAAGGTCACAAGTAGAATATGGAAACAAAGATTCATGTGAGGGAGGGGAAAGGTCAATTCAAATTTTATAAATTGAGATGGCTTCCCCATCCCAAGGGATCTGGGGTTTTTGGAAGAACATATACTTTATAGCATTGTGAATTGTGGTAGATGGATTGAAGCTTTGTATTCATCACTTCACATGAAATAAAGGTTACACTTCTTCTATTTTACCTTTCTTTTTTTTCATCTATTCTTTCTTTCATGCACTTTGCAAGCATAGTTGATCTTGTATGGAGTTAGAGAGGAACTTGGTATTCTCGATAGATGAATCTAAAAACTTGGTGTTTTAATTCATTGATTCTACTAGCTTCATTGTGCATTCTTATATATTGAAGGTTGAACTACTCTGGTTACTGGGTGTGAGCTCTGTAGTCTACTCATAGCAGTAATATTCCTTGCATAATTTCCCTCTTTTCCCCCTTATCATTTTAATTTCCTCCCTTACACCCACATACAAGGAATTTTCCAGAGGTTCAATGAAGTTTCCCTGTGTGATCCCTAACTAATTAGCCACGCGGAAAAATTGTATAGGATTAGGATTAGTTTACTTTCAATAATGGGAGTTTTACCATTCAATAGAGAGGGGCATATCCCTGTGAACGTTGGTGGAGATACCTTATTTTTCCACCCAAAAACTTTTCTCACCAACAATCTTCTAAAAGATCATCATTGTCATAGTAAAAATGAAATGGAGATGCATTGGAGACCTGTAAGCAATAGTATGTGGTTGATCATATAATGAGCCATTGTGGTGTAAATTATACATGCTCATTGCATACTCTTCATCAATGAAAGGTGTTGGTGGACATTCGTGTGCATACCAATGAGTGAGGTTTTTTGAGTATCTAAAAAATGAATAATTGAAAATAGAAACATGGCTGAAAGTCATAGGAAATGTGAATATAGTATGATTAGGGTCCAAATTTCCCCCAATGTAGTCAAGCCAGGACTTCCCAAGTGTGAGTGGAGAAGTGCAAGGAGTGCTTGCAATGAATATTGGTGGATAGAAGACACTGAGACCATATGCAGCTATAATACGAACATATCCATGATAGCGATGAGACAAATGAGGTGGAGGTAAGATATCATCAAATTTAAACCCAAGATGAGTCAAGCCAACATGTGTTGAAATAATGCCAGAGCAAGTGGAATCGAATGTAATGTGATTCCAATAAGAGTTATTCATAAAAAGAGTGCATGTGAAAGGAGGAATTGTACAATGCATACTTCCCGTGAGTAGGATGAAATGACATCCAGAGTATGGAAATAACCCCGATAAAGTAACATAGACCTTAGTAAAAGGAGATGGTGTCTTAAATTGATATTCACTAGAGCCTATAATCAATGAAGGTGTCACTGAAATGTGAGTCATATATCTCGATAGGAGTGAAATTAATATTGCAAAATTTTTCATGAGTGAGTCTCAATGGTATTAACCTCGTCATCATAATCATCAATGTTGGCATTTTCATGTTGGATAGAAATATCAAGGATATTGGCATGGAGGTGCACTAGATGTAGGAGTGCAAGAGGATCCTAAATGAATAAGAGCATTAGTCCTTATTAGGAGAGAGACACTGGTGGGTGAAATGATAGCAGTAGTATGAGTGGAAATAGCCAGATTACTTGGAGAGGAAGAAGAAGATAGTGGAGTGCTATATTGAATCGATATCATATGTATAAATAGTGTACTATATGGAATAACTTGTGATGGAGGAATAGGCATAACAGTAACAGGGTCTATGTGAACAGAATTTAAATGGATCGGGGTCCGCAATAATGGTATGTTCATAGCCATCATGTAGGAATTTGACACATTCAATGAACAATGGATGGAACTACGTGCATTGCATGGATCCAGGGTCTACCCAACAAAATATTGAATTGAAATGAGGTATCAACAATGAAGAATAATGTAGGGGTAGTATTATGCATGACTTTTATAGATAATGTGATAGTGCCCAATCACGTGCGAGCAGTTGAATCATATCCATGAACAAGAGTGGAATTATTAGTAATTATATTTTCTGCGATGCCAATTTTTTTAAAAGGGAATAAGCACATAAATTAATGGTAGACCCATTATCAATGAGTACACACTTGATACAAATGGTGCCAATGATAGCAGTAATAAGCAGAGGCGTACACATAGATTTTCAATAACATAGGTGGAAAGATATGTCATCATCACGAAATGATATAGCATCGTGGCAGATTTTTGAGAGATTGAATGAGGTGTGTGAAGGCCACTGAATAATTATCACTTTCAATGTGAATAAAACAAAGGACGGCCTATAATGTATGACAAACATTCAGGCACATTGTATGCAATAAATCATAGAGAGATATTTTGGAAGGTGTATTCTTAAGTTGCTCAATGATATCAAAGCCATTAAAAGTTGTAGGAGGAGTTGTAGAAGTGATAGGGGCAGTGCGCTATAGATATGGTGATGTGCCGTAGGAGGATGAGTATGCGTACGAGTAGTTACTACATTGATAGTAGGATCATCCATAGGCTATAAGAAAGCGAGGAGGATGATGAGTACGAACTTGCATGAAATCAGCAACAATAGTAACCATACTAGAAACTTTAGTTAGGGGAAAAAAATGTATAAAAAGATTGCTTCATGAATCGATAGGACAGAAGACATACTCAAATGGATATGGTTAAAATTATCAAGTTCACCAAATGATTAAGAAAATATTAAAAACTAGATGTCTAAATCCTAAATATGTACAAAGTCGCAATGAGATGATAATGTAATTATGTACATATTTTAGCCAAGAAAATAAGCAATTTAAATTTGAAACCCTAGTTACAAATGGAGAAGATATGAAAGACTTAGCTGATTTGCAGTGATGCCAATAGGTGTAGCTATGGTGAGTTGGAGAAATACATAGGAATAGAGAAGATATAGTTTCGCAAATCAGCACCCATAAAATTCCAAGAGTGTTAGAAATGTCAGGAAGAGGGTGCCTGGACTGTAGGGTCATGGGCGCCTGGGGCGCTCAGAGACCTATCTATGGGCACATGTGATTGCTGAAAAAGCTATAGAAACCCAACTTCACAGGGTCATGAGATGTTCACTGTTAGATATCACCTGTTAATCGTTTACTATGTCGCTACACTTCATTTCTTAGTTCACCTAAAACCTGCAATAAGAAATAGAGCACCTACAAAACCCCAAAGTACTATAAAATCCTAAAAATAGAAAGATGCAAAATGGCAGAGTCAGAATTATCCTTGACTGGTCACCCGAATGAGTGAAGTTACAACTCAAACACTTGCACTATATCTTCAGACCCCATGTGGTTCTACATGTGTGTGTATGTGTAGAAATCATGCCATAAGTTGGCTCTTGTGTGAGATGTACACATGATAGCAAACAATAACTATATGTAAAATATGGAAATAAATATGTGCATGGAAAGAATCGAACTTCCCCTCCTATGAAATGTATGCAGAAGAATGCTAGTCCCTTGTCCCTTGTGTGATAGCTAGATGGATCCGTTTGAATTCTCTTAGAGATGCTCTTGGATGCAACCTTAGGTGGTGAGTAGTTATATGCTTAGTGCTTGGTCCTTTATTATGGTCACATAGCTTTGTATTTATATGATTCCCTTAATTTGACTTCTCATAATTAATCACTAAATGGAAGACTAGTAAGAAAAAAAGATCTCCTAACTGGCTAGAAAAGACCCAAAAGATGCGATCAAAGATTCAAAGAGGATCAGGGACCACCTAGAGGGGACGAGGGCACCCAGGCACTAGTGTTTAGACTCAGAAAAAACTGAAGTATCAAAAATTAGATTGCACAAGAAGGTGTGTAAGGCTAAGAAAGAAATCAGAAGGAAAGAAAATAGGCCAATGATAGTGGTCAATTAGTACTTTTCTCACTTATGAATCATAAGAATAGTGGTATGTGATCATGACCTAGAAATATACTCAAAGTGCGTGATTTAGCATCCACACTTAGTCACTATAAACCCTTCCTCTCGCAAGCCTATCCTCAATTCCACCCTCATTCTAGCTCAGAGGAACAGGCTAAAAATATTTTCAAGTGTGTTTAATGTTTAGATATGTATGCCTAAGGTGATTGAAGAAGTCATTGAGTTTCAAAGTAGAACAACTATCCTCGGAGACTTAGAAAGGGCCATTTTTGGCCATTTTACAACTAGTAAACACCCTCCAGAAGCTGACTAGGAAGATTCAAAACATATTATATTTGTATATGAAAATAAAAAATTCATCGAAGATAGTTTAGAGAAAATTGGTTGGAAGAAATTGATGTCATGAATCTAACAAGTAAGATTGGGTCATTTTGGACACAGGGAATAAAGGCTCCGATGGTGAAAACTAACTTGTCTTGATGAATTTGGGAGTTTCAGAAGTTGGCAGGGAAAAAATCAACGAAAATATATTATAACCATCTACATGATGGATACACCCCTTTTTTCCAATATATAAAAATGTTCTATGATAATCGGTATCACTACAGTTGCCCCTTCAAGTCAAGAATGAAATAGGCCCTAAAAATAAAATATAAGACAAAACTAGATCCTAATAATGGTTGGAATGATATCAATAGGTGATTTGGAGTTAAAATAATATAATTTTTTACCCTAAAACACCATTCCATTCTCCTGGGGCAGAAAAGTCACTCCTGGTGTCCTCGAATGCACTTGGTGGGAGACATAACAATTTCAAAATGGATTTGTCACAATTTTTCACCCTTTTTGTCCCCTTATATTGTACCTAAGGTGAAAACGTGACAAGGGAAACACCAAAGTGTGACCCCCATCATTTTAAGAAGTTTCATCACTTAACACGTGACTTAAGGTATTAAGAGGAGTGTATGGAGGAGTTGAGTTGTCAAGACCACTTTTCATGATAGATGGACCCCTTAGCACATTTTCAATCATGATATGTCCCAATTTCTTATCCCTAAGGAGAAAGGTGGATAAGGGTTACACCAAATTTCACTCCCCCGTATTGGCCAGCTTCTTCTAACTTGGAGCTTACCAATTTTGCACATAGGCGCTTGAAAAACTTACATTTTGACTAGCCCCTTCTCATGTACTTGGAAAAATGGAAAATTTGAAATCCCTTGATATCCCATTAGATTACATCAGTTGAAAAGGGATCAAGGGGGTCAAAAAATTGTGCCCCCCAGGCTGAGCCACGTCATTCACGTTCATAGTAAACACCATTAATAATTTCAGGTCCGAATGAACATTGTTAGCTCAATATGAATAGTCATAATATGATCATGAAATCTTATGTGTCAAGGCTATGCATATATTGGAAGAACAGTATATACTAATGTACAGTATGCATTATGTCATCTTTTACCTCCTAGAAAATATCCCATTGATAGATCTGAACTCTTGACATAAGAGATACAAGTCCATGCAAATTTCATCTCCTAAGGATGAGTACAAGGTAATGTAGGGGACAAAAAGTGGTGCAAAAAATTGGCAACAAATTTGTAGAAAAATAGACATAACTCCTAACAAGCAATTGACAATTCAAGAGGAATTTTAAAAGGAATTACATAATCGTTCCCTCAAAAACCTCCATTTATTCACAAGTGTATTTCTTATTAATTCCCAAGTTATAAAGCACTTACAAATTGAGTCATTTTTCTACACTCACAAAGAGCAATTGCATTATGTATCTAACGTTGTCCTATGCAAGAATTCAATCCAATGTGTAGTTCTCCAATATCTAGGGTGGAGTGGAGCTTATAAAATGTACAAGTAAATCATGGAGCCATTTAAAATTTGGAGCCTCATACACTTTCCTTTAGTGATGTTTGACTATGGCATTAAATACTAGTATAATGTGAAAATCTCAAGGAAACAAATGAGTAGATGTATTCAGAATTGGGTAGAAACATGAACTAGTGTAAGTCCCACTTGTTGTGCCATTAAAATGTGATATCTAAAATGCATATGTGGCTTCAAATAGTAAGTGTATGGGGGTTCATATGGCAAACACTCCCTTCAAGTGAAGTTGCCACATATGCAGTTAGTTGGGTATCACTCTGAACCCCCTTTAGGTGAATCCAAACAAGCAAAAACCATCATATATTGAAAATGGTGGATCCAAACTTACCACAACTAGTCTCCCTCCTTTAGAATGCCTTCTACACGAACCCCTATTTTCCCATACCAGTTGTCAAACTAGGCTCAAATCAGTTGTATCAACTCAAATTTCACATATCTCAGTGATTTTTCCCACATATACAAGGATAGGAAATGGTCATATGGTTTGAACAGGAAAGAAATCCCTCACAGACTCTCAAAACCTTAGTCTCCAGGTGAATTCTAAGACTGTGTGTTTCAATTCATCCAAGAAGTCACAGAAAGAGGGTCATCATGTTCAAGTGATGCAGATCATAAAACAAAAGTGTAATAAAATAGGGTTGTAAAGGTGAGCCCCAATTCTCAACCATCTCCTCAGAATTTGGCATGATAATGTGTTTGATGAGTATGATGGGGAATGCAGAGTTTCTTCTTTCCTCGTTTATATAAGAAGACATTTTCAAAAAGGAACAGGTAAAAAAAGGTACTTCTTGAGGTTTATTCCATCCAAGAAAGATATATCTTTATCACTAATGTGAATTTTGAAGCTCCAGGAAGTCACAGGGAGGAAGGTGATGACCTCCACATTGTAACTCCGATCTTATGGGGAATTATGTGAATCACACCATGGCAAGGAACATGTAAGAATGAACTAGTGTGTGTAAAATATTGTCACTTTAACCAAATGATACTGAGGTAATCAAGATCATCATGTTTGTAAGATCAACAAGTCATTGCATGTCCACATAGTGCAATGTATCGCAACTGTTTTTCTGAACACTCATTCAATGCCCTATAGTGTGCTTGCAACTGACAGAAGGAGATTACAACCACAATGTTTCTATCTAATAAGAGGTCCAAATAAAAAATCAGCATTCAAGGAGTAATTATTTTATATGGAAAAGGACCTATTTCATTGAGAAACAGATTAACAAGAACATATTTAAGCATCTTGAAGTTGATTGCATTAAGAAAGGAGACATCTTTTCAACAAGGATAAATTTTGAGGCCAAGAGGAGTAAGGTAGTGAAATTCATGTAACAACTCATTGTTGGGGTTAGCACAAGGTTGTACAAATAATACATCATATCTAAGCATACATGTAATAAAAGTGGATATTCTACCAAAAGAAATATACAAAACAAGAGATATAAATCAACACTAAATTTAACGTGGTTCACCCAGTTTGGGCTACATCCACCAAGAGACAAGTCAATCTATTATCCAAAGATTTAAGAAGATATACAATGAAGATTTAAAATCTTTCACACCTCTCATGATGTACAATACTTTCTTTCTCTCAAGCTTCTCCTTCTTCTCCAAGAATTCTCTCTCTCACAATTATTTTCACAATAATCATTAAATCTCTCTTCTAACCCTAGCTTTCTAGCTTATAAATACCTTATACAAACTTAGGGAACTTAGCCATGCAATTACAATCAATAGATCTGATTTAATACTAAAATTAGATCTAATTATCGTGATTTAAATAAAACACTCATGCACATGTAACGGACATTTGTTAGCCCTAATCGATGTCAGTTCCTACTTTCCTAACCAATTTTGGTCATAGGTGACCAATGTCAGTCCCTCCATAACCGATGTCAGTTACTTTGTTTTCCAGCAAGTTTGATATAGCATGTTAAACTGAAGTAATTGAGCTCCATAACTCAACAATCTCCCACTTGGAGATAATTTACTGCACTATACCTATGCAATGTTATTCTTGGATCCTTTCCTTAGCTTTGTTTCTTCCTCTTTATTTCTCAAACTTGAAGACCAAGAAAAGTGGAGTGTAGCTCCAACTTCTCTTTTTATAATGGATTCATTAGCATATCCGCAGGGTTCTCACTTGTATGAATCTTCCCTAGTTTTAGCTACCCATCCTCTAATATCTGTCGTATGAAGTGATATCTCAATTGAATGTGTTTCATTCTATAATGAAACACTGAGTTCTTTACCAAATGAATTACACTCTGACTATCACTAAACAATTTTCAATCATCTTTCTCCTTTCCCAAATCTTTCATGAACCTTCTCATCTATATCATCTCTTTTCTAGCCTCTGTAGCTGTAACATACTCTACCTCTATAGTAGAAAAAACCACAACCTTATACAATCTTGATATCTAGCTAACTGTCATCCCAACCATTGTGAAAATATATCCAGTATTTCTCCTTCTACCATTCAAATCTCCAGCCATATCCAAATCAACATAGCCACATAAATAAATATCCAAACCTCTATAGCATAACCACATGCTAGATGTCCCTCTCAAATACCTGAGTATCCATTGGACTTCTTTCCAATGTTCTTTACCTAGATTGGTCATAAATCTACTCACAACTCCCATTGCCTATGCAATGTCTGGTTTGGTACAAACCATAACATACATGAGACTCCTAATTGCTAAAGCATATGGTACTCATGTCATGTTTTTGACCTCCTCATGTGATGAAGGACACTGATCTTTGCTCAATTTGAAGTGTTCAGCCATAAGTGTACTTACATGTTTTTAATTTTGCATTTTAAACCTTTCTAACACCTTTTAGATATAATCCTCCTGAGACAAATACAATTTCTTGTTCTTCATGTCTTTGTGTATTTTCATGCCAAAGAGTTTCTTTTGTGGCTCCTAAATCCTTCATAGAAAATGTGTGAGCTAGATTTCCCTTAAGCTCATCAATATCTACATACTAGATCTCACAATAAGCATATCATCCACACACATAAAAATAATAATATAGCTCCCATTTTCAAGCTTCTTGAAATAAACACAAAGATCATATTCACATCTCAAGTAACCATGCTCGTGTATGAAAGTATCAAACCTCATGTACCATTGGCTTAGAGCTTGGTTGAGCCCATATAGGCTCTTTTTCAACCTACACATACCCAAGCGGTTGTTGCATATAAATATCTTCATCCAAATCACCATGAAGGAAAGCCGTCTTCACATCTAGTTTCTCTAAATGTAAATCATGTACTGCAACTATACTCAATATAGTATATATGGAAGTCATTTTAACAATAGGATAAAATATTCCACCAAATTCAATACCTTCTTTCTATGTAAATCCCTTTACTACAAGCCTTTCCTTGTACATTTTTTTTCCACCCTCTTCTTCCTTGATCCTGTAAACCCATTTATTCTACAATGTCCTCTTACCTGCTGGAAACTTAACCAAATCCCAAGTTTAAATTTTTTCCAAGGATTCCATCTCCTTATCCATGCCATGCTCCCACTGAATGTGGGTCTCATCCTTCATTGCTTCTTCAAAAAATTTTGGTTCACCATTATCAATCAATAATAAATAAGATAGAGAAGGTGTAAATCTTTCTATAGGTTTACTTACCCTTTGTGACCTTCTCACAAGAGTTTGGGGTATCAGAGGCTCATTCTAGACCTCCTGGACATTTATTTCTGTGTGAAATGAAAATTTTGTTAAATCTATAAACATGGGGTAAGAATCTCTAAAGAAACCCCAAAAGATTTGAAATAAACCACTCAAATGACCATCGGATTAGAGATAAACAAGAGCTTCCTATTTTCTTGCATATATAAAGATTGAAACAACCAATCAATCTCTATACATGACTATATTAGCTCTCTAATCTATGAAAGCTATTTATAAGTGAACCTATTAAAGCTTTAGTAATCAGTTATGTGTTTATTGATGTTTCAAAAGTTTAAGAATGGAATCTCACCATTAATGGCTTCTCGCATTTACCTAATGCTTTGAAAGGATTAGCAAATAACAAGTAAATAGCTCAAATAAACTATGAAATGACTCTAAAAAGACTTAAGCATGACCTAAATCAGAAATGAGATGAGAGAGAGAGAGAGAGTTCTTAGGAAAAGGAGGGAGGGGTACCCTTCTATTTATAGTTTTTGGTTTGGAGAAATGGGTGCTTTGGATGCATGTGGGACTAAAAAGAAGTCAAAAAGGTGATTTTTAGAAAAGCACATTGGGAGGTGTGAACTGGATTTGGAAGGCTAAGTGGCTATTTGGAAGGTGAGATATTTGTTTAGAAAGTCAAAATCTCTTTAGAAATTCGATAAGATGGTTAATTAACCTAAATAAGGTTAATTAAAGGGAAACAAGATTATGGAAGTTGGTTAGAAGGGGATTAGCATATTTAGGGGGTTTAGAAGAGGTTAGAAAGGGTGCTTTACTAGCGTAGTGTAGTAAATTGACATGAGACTAGGATAGTTAGTATGATCTTAGTAATAAGATCATATAAACCAAATTATAGGTGTCTACATTTTCCCCTCTTTGAGGTGACGTGTGTGACATCACCTCAAAGAAAGTAGACAAGTATAAACAAGTAGAATTTTATGAAGGGGTAAAATAAAAATTAGTAGGATGAAGGATGCCCCCTCGAGCATCGATGGGGTGACAAAGGAACTTGATTGATGATCGAAAAAGAGGATAGAAGAAAGAACAAAATGAAGAAAAGGGGAGATATAAGATAAAATAACAAGGAAAAAGGACTTTGAGCTATCCACAAAGCATTGCTATATAAATAATTATATTCATCATATTACTAGTAATCTTCATCATCGGTCCTTATTTAAATATAAGCATATGACAGAAGCATAAAATGACATGAAAATCCATGATAAAAACAACTATCCATTACTAAAAATGTCCAAATCCATGCAACATACATGAATGTAATGCAATATGAGAAGCAAACAAACTCACTTAATAGGGAAATGATTACAATTACACACACTTAAATCAACAACATTTAAGACGGTTGCACAAATTATTTTTTCATCAATTTGCAATCCCAAATGTTTTGATAAATGAAAAGGGTTTAAAATGATGCCCCAAGGAATTTGTAAATGCAAGGGAAAGGATGGAGGAGACTTAAGTCTAATGAAAAAGAAGTGCACAATGAAACAATACCAAAAAATTCATGCCCTAGAGTATCGACGAAGTAAGCAGCGTAGCTTTTATAAATGGTTTAGAGATTAAGATGATCTGTTATTCATTTCAATACATGTGGAAATTCCAGCAAGATATGAGATGAATGCCATGTGAAAGATAGATTTCAGCTGCAAATGAGTTGATTACCAATTTTTAGTTCATTTTCAAAGTTTTCACAATTTTATTTTTGGATTTTTTGATGAGTTTGTAATTTTTAAATTTTTTGATCGGTCAAAAGAATTTAAGAAATGGTAGATCTCTTAGAAGCATGCAAAAATGCCCCATGGCAAAGAAAAGGGCATCAGATAGCAGGAAAATTCCCCGACGAGAAGAAGAATGAGCCAAAAATAATTATTGTGATAAGTAAAATAGAAGAAAATGACAGAAAATAGCACCTAGCACATTCGTAAACTACTCTATGGAGAAAAAATAACCGCTATGTAGCACTTAGTGCTCCATCGTGGAAAAAAATTAGTAAAAATAATGATTTAAATATCAAAATAATTATTTTGGTGAGTAGAAGAAGTGTTAAAGTGATCACGATGGAGAAAACATGCCCTAGGGGCATCACGACAATCATATATACCCACCTGGGGGGGTAAATCAATCACGACCAATTCATTTGTAGCAGAGCTCTTGCAAATTTTCACCACGAGTGAGTGGGAGAGAATTGGAGTGAGATGGCGAGGCTATCGAGTAGTAAGAGATGAGAAGATCATATGCAGGAGTATCTTTGGGATGCATCAGATGTACCCTATGTGAGTTCCCCTTCATTTTAGCATTTAATGTCACTTTTTAGCATTTTTAGGCTAGTTAGGGAAAAATTTGATGTATGCGTCTGTGATCATTCATGAAAACTATGGGTACATGTAGATTTACTTGTCGAAATAAGGGTGCGTGCACATGTATCCGTCAAAGGGGACACACATGCATTGGGAAGGGAAAAATATGGATGCACGTGTGCATCGAATGGTAGGCACATGCATCGAACTAGACACGTATGTGTCCTGGGTAGGTATGGGGTTAGGTTAGAAAATGGGGGTGGGCGCATGCATCGAGATGGAGGCATATGTGCAAAAATTGAGGCACACACATATTGGGTGCATATGTTTCAAAATAGGCACACATGTGTCGAAGTAGGTGTGCATGTGCCAGGGAAAAGTGCATAGCTTACCCTTACAAAAAATTTAGCCAAGTACAGATGAAAATAGACTAGGTTATTGTAGAAGAAAGTGAAAATTAGTATCTTAGATGAATGAATGAAGAATTTACTATAAAACTAGACAGAAATAGATATAAATGTAAACCTAACACGTGTATCGTTTATTTATGCACAGCGGATACTACCCATCCTTCACACCTGAGAGAGATATGGCTGTCTAGTGGTGATAGAGGCATAGTTCAATGAGGATCATAGGAGGATATTGGACATCCTCTTATATGTTATGGGATTAGCCTATGTGGCCGATATGCCATAGATTACTCTAGATCATGGCCTCCTGACAACCATAGCTGAGTGATGGCATAGTGAGTGTGAGTGCTTCTGGCTCCTGACTGGTAATATTACCATCACTTTGGAGGATGTATGGTGCATTATGCAGGTCCCCATCTAGGGCAAGCTAATTCAGTACTTGAATCACCAGTTTGATATCAATCAGTGCATTATAGAGCTACTCAATGTTCCAGCTATACCATGTCGTGGGATGACAGTTAGATTATTGCGGTGTATAGAGGATCTTGAGCTTGACTGAGTCATGGTCTATTTGATGGATTTTGTCAATGGAGTTTTACTCCCTGAAAAAATTAGAGCTTCATTTCAACTGGAACTCATTGGATTTATAGGCATATTTATTGATGGTGAGACCTACTGCTGGGGCCAGTGCATACTAGCACACTTGATTGGGATCTACACTTGATCACATACTACTGTCAGAAAATGGTAGGACCTACCAGCCTGCTTCAGATTTGGGTGTGGGACCACATTGCTATTGGTCATCCCATAGGTGTATCAAGGGTTTGAGCTCTAAAGTAACCTTCTGCTATGGGCTAGGTTCTGATTGAGGATGACGTGCAGCCGCACATGGGAGACACATATCATTATCGCCGAGATCTAGATGATTTACAATAGGTTACAGTAGTATGAAGGCCATACAAACACTTTCAGTGGCCTCAGGATGGCCTAAAGCTCAGTACAACGATGGATGAGAAATTCATGCGTGGAAGCTACAGCTATATGCAGGAGTTTTATAGGGTTGATCAGTGCCAAAGATAGTTTGGCATTACACAAGATGCACTTAGGCCAGATATGTGGTATGCTCATAGTTCCAGAGAGTACTTTGACATGGGGCCACACATTACCAGGGACAGAGCATTGACCAACTATTTACAGGTAATGTCAGCTATGTGGGTACCCTTGAGACAGGTCAGAGATATGGGGTGTGCACCAGAGTAGGATCCATGGTACCACATAGTGATATCTCATTGATTGATGATTCCAGAGTCGCTTACGATGTAGGAGTGAAAGCACCCCCAGTGGGGCCCCCTAGCGGTGATGAGGGTGGAGGTGGTGGTGGTGGTGGTGGTGATGATGATGATACTTTTGATGACCAGTGTCATGATGGGAGTGGGGGACAGGGTCCTCCAGTACAACAACCACATAGTCATGGGCCTAGGCTTAAGCAAAGACATTCTAGTAGGGGTATATCCCCCATTACAACAATTGTTTCTGTAGCAGGGTCCACTACCTCATTCTTCAGGTGATGGTATAAATGATTCCACTGATAAACAGTTAGCTTCCCTTTCGCAGTAGCTACTAGTGGTAATAAAAATTCAGCTACATGTGGCGATTGAGAGAGATAAGGATAGGGCACATTTATAGGCCATGACAACAGAGAGAGATTAGGTGAGAGCCTAGACCACTCAGGGTGGGCATGGAGGAGAATGGAAATAACATATTAGGTAGCTAGTAGTGTAGGGTGCTTAGATATTGTGCCTCCTACATCAAGAAAAAACACATGCACATGGGGTTATGGTGTAGTGGGACCAGGATCAGGCACAAGTACAAGGATTTAACATTAAGAGAGATCAGGCACAGGCCCAAGTCCAGACCATTACAATAGATAGAGACCAATAGGCATCCGTAACAAGACAGGATCATGTTGATATGCGTAGACTGAAAAGTGATCGAGATGTTGTTATACAAGAATCCACTTCCTTTGGGGATACAAAGATTATTCAAGATATCATGAGAGCCAGTAGTGAGGCATCGTATTACAAGGTCACCTATCACTGATCAGTTCCAACAGGTCAACATGTTATACCCTTTTATTAGTTAGATGTGAGTAGGACATGCTCTAGATCATGGAGGTCAATATGGTTAGTTAGATCATTTTAGCATCCAGCTAGATAGTAAGGTGGTACACCTGGATCTGGCTCATCACAGCTGTTGACGTTTCATCCTCTAGATCATAGACCAGGCAACCTTGTAGAGGGCGAGAGTTATGGTTGACTCTCTCTTTTTGTACATACACATGTATGTATACATGCCTCTTATGAAGGATGAGTTTTTATTTATGTATGTACTGATGTATCATGTTTTGATTATGCCTCTTGATCAAGGCTCAGTTTTTATCCATGCCCCTTTAGATGGAATATTTGTATCAATAATGTATATCTTACTTTGAGACAGATAATTATACATGTATGTATGGACATTTGATGCTTTATTTTTGTCACGATTTATATGTTCTATGATGATGATTCATGTTTATAGATGTATGAGTGTATCATGATGATGTATGATTCTCATTTTCTATGTATATTTCATGCTTAGATAGAGATGTTGTACCACATGTTTTTATATTGGTGATATATCTTCAGATGATATCATATGTTTTGGACATGAGATATTTTGGTAGATGCTAGTATTTGGGATGATAATAGATGATATTGGTGTGGGGATAGATTTTTAATCATGCACAACCCCTCTTGCCCTTATTAATGATATGATATGTGTTTATTAGCTTAGTATACATGCATGATGTAAAACTTAGTATTTTTTATATATGATGTCTTAGATGATGTTATATGTGATGAATAATATATTATAGATGTGATAATCAAATAGATGTGCAGTAAACAAACACACAAACAAAATTTAACAAAACTAAAAAGACATATACATATAAAACAACACAATGATATGCAACTAAAAATAAATTCATGCAAAATTTTACAATAGATCAAATTGGTATCTAATCTATGTAAGTAAAATGAATCCTAATAGATGCATATAACAGATGATGAATACATACCAATATCTTACAAAAAAAAAAAGGAACTAAATGAAACACACAATTAAATCAAACGAGATTCAATCCAACATAAGAAAATGAACCATTCTTTAAATCATACAACGTAAAAAGATATTTACAACCAAAACTATAAAAACTGACAACTAAAAGCAATTAAATCACTACCTTATTTTTGCGGGACAACATCGATATATTTTCTAATGTTTTTTGGTTATCCTGAAAGATAGGTTTTTAAGGCTATTGTTCACATAGTTTTCGAGGTTTCCCTAAGACAATGTTATGAAGTTGGTGTAGCTTCGTTCCAAGGAAGGATTTTTCTGAATGTTTTTGCATTTTCTAAGGTAATGTTCCGAAAGAAATGTACAAGGAAAAAGAAGTGTGGATGCCCCCAACATAATTTGGGAATATACAAAAGGAAAAATTCCACACACATATGTAAGATAAATTAGAATGTGAAGGTGCCCCCAATGTTAGATGGGAATATACAAAGGTACATCCATCATGTAGATACAAGAACAAATAAGCTAGATCATGACTTTCTAAGATATATTTGGTAGGGTTCTTAGACCTAGCAAAGGAAACTAACCTTAGAAATCAGTGAGAGTTACCCATCTTAATGTAAGAGTAGCTTGTGACTGACGAATCCTCCTTGAGCACCGAAAACTGGTTTTCACCCAAAGACCTACCCAATGCACCACAATTATGTGGTTTTCACATGTGGATGACCTATTTTTTATTTACTGTTTTCTTGATTTTATGATCTTTTTCTTGTTTTTTATTTGTTTTTATAATTTTTAGGTATTTTTTGATATTTACACCATACTTAATCATATAACCACTTGAGATGCATGGTGTTCATATGTTTTGAAATATCTTCACCATCTAAGTATGCCAGTTTATAAGCTCCTTATCCATATTTAGAGACCACCATATAAGGCCCTAACCAGATAGCCTAAAATTTACCTTTCTTTTCTCTGTCTTTGACAATGTTCTTCTAATTTTATTTTAGAACAATTTATTCTACATAGAATTCATGATGAATTATCCGTTTTTTAGATCCTCTTGATACTCTATTCTGGTAAACTTTTAGGTGATTAAGTGCTCTCATATGTTTTTCATTCAACAACTCTAACTCTGCTAGCCGAGAAAATTTATAGTCTTCATCCTTATCCAGATAGTTTTGAAGAGATATTCTCAGGGAGGTAAGCTCCACTTCAAAGGGTATGATGGCTTCAGTGTAATAGACTAGTGAATATAGGGTTGCACTAGTGGGAGTGCAGATGGAGGTTTGATAGGCCTAGAGGGCTGGATGTATATGTAAGTGCCAATTATAGCCAATCTTACTTACCATTTTTTCCATGATTTGTACAAGAGTTTTATTGATAGCCTCGACTTTCCCATTGCCTTGTGGGTAATAGGGGGTAGACCACTTGAGATGGATATGGAAGCATTGGAACATCATCTTAATTTTTTTATTTTTGAATGACTTCCCATTATATGTGACAATGACAGAGGGAATACCGTAATGGAAAATGAGGTGATTCATAATGAATGAAATTTGTGCACCAGTGACATAAGTAAGAGGCACAACCTCTACCCATTTAATAAAATACTCGGTGGCAGTGATAATGTGGGTATGGCCATCTAAAGAATAAGGATGGAGCTTCCTTATGAGATCCAGGCCCCATTTAGAAAATGACCAAGGCATTGCGATAGGCTACAAATCCTATGCTGGTGCATGTATCAAGTTGCCATATTTTTGGCATAGTTCACACTTCTTAATAAAGTTACAATAGTCTACTTCCATGGTGGGCCAATAATAACCCACTCTCAAGATTTTCTTAGCCAAGACCATACCACTCATGTGTGCTCCGTAAAATTTTTCATGCATTTCCTTAATAGCGTGAACTAACTCAGTAATGTCCAAACAATGGAGTAGATTCCCATAGTAGCCACCATGATAAAGGGTGCCTCCTAGGAGGGTGTAATGGGATACGAGGTGGATAAGGGATTTCTTCTCAATATGGGTAATGTTTGGGGGAAATGTTCCATCTTCCAGGTATCTAAATATAAGGTCATACCAAAAGGAGAAGGGACCAACAACTTCACATGCCAAACAATATTTCGGTATGTCATATGTGGGTACTCATAAATGCTCTACAAAAAGGGAATTTTACTTACCTAAGGTAGAATGCGTAAGAGAGACCCAATTGTAGCCATATCATCTGTCAACCTATTGTGTGACCTTGGTTTTTGTTCAAAGATAATCTGTAGAAAATATTCCTTCAAGGTTTCAACCAATTTCTTGTATCAAATAAGCTTTTCATATTTAACCTTATACTCATCATTTACTTGTTTAATAATAAGTTAGGAGTCCCCAATGACTCGTAGATGTCTGATATTCCAAGTGATATCCAACTTGATGCTGGTGATAAGTGCCTCATATTCTATAATGTTATTAGTGCAAGAGAATCCCAGATGGAATGCTCTTGGAATAACCTTACCCGTGGGATTGATGAGCACCACTCTTGTTCCTGATCTATGAAAGGTGAATGATCCATCTAAATGGACTTTCCACTTCACAGACTCTTCAACATACATCATGGATGCATCTGATAGATCCAGACACAAAGGTTCCATCCTTGGTAGAGGAGCTTCTACTAGTTGATCAGCCAATACTTGTCCTTTTAATGTATTCTGGTTAACAAACTTAGTATCAAATTCACTTAGGAGAATGATCCAATTAGTCATTCATCATGTAAGTGTGGGTTTGGATAAAAGGTGTTTGAGAGGGTCAACTCTAGCTATTAGCTTGGTCTTATTGTTAAGGAGATAGTGGTGTAATTTTTGAAAGTTAAAGACAACTACAAGGCAAGCCTTTTCAATCTATGGGTAATTTAGTTCATAGGCAATCAAGGTGTGATTAAGGTATTAAAATACCCTTTATTTTTGGTCTAGGTCATATTGGGAAAGAAGTGCACCAATAGCGAATTGGGTCACTGAAATGTATAATAGGAGATGTTTTCTTGGGGTAGGTGACATGAGTATGGGCGGGTTGACAAGGTATTATTTAAGTAGTACATATTAATTTTTATAGTCTATTCCCTAGTTGAAGGCAATATCCTTCTTGAGGAGATGTGTAAATGGGTAGCACTTATCCACAAGATGTGAAATAAAATGATGGATTGTTTGTATCTTTCCTTGTAAACTTCTATGATAGTTGTAACCTTTCCAGGATCCACCTCTATTCCTCTCTGTGAAAGGATGAAACCTAGTAGCTTCCTTGAAAAAACACAAAAGACACACTCATTAGGGTTAAAATGTACTTTGTAATCTAAGAGATGCTGAGAAATATATCTCAGTGCTTCATGGTGTTCTCCTCTGCTTTTGGATTTTTCTAAGATATCATCAACGTAATTCTCCATGGTGTCATTCATCATGTCATAGAAGATTACCATTATTGCACATTGATAGGTGGCCCCAACATTCTTGAGTCTAAAAGGTATGACCTTGTAACATAATTTCCCCTAAGGGTTGATGAAAGTTGTCTTATGTTGATCTTCCTCGGCAATTTGGACTTGGTTATAACATGAAAAACCATCCATTAAGGATAACATTTCATAACCAGTGGTAGAATCGACAATCATATCAATATTAGGAAAGGGTAAGTCATCTTTGGGACATTATTTATTGATTTCACAGAAGTCGGTGTAGATTCTTATGCCAACCTGCTTCTTCTGAACTGGTACTATGTTGGATATCCAATCTGAATAGTCAATGGGTTTAATGAAATCAGAAACTAATAAATTTTCTAGTTCTTCTTTGCCAAGTAGTATAATTTTGGGATGCATCATTCTCAATTTCTTCTTGATGGGCTTGGCATCTGGGTGCACAAAAAGGTTATGCACGACTAATTCTGGGTCCAAACCAGACATATATGCATATGACCATGTAAATATATTTCCATATTCTCTTAATAGCTCCACAAAAACCTTTTGTTCTTGAGCTGAGAGTGAAGATACCAACTTTATCATTATAGGTTCCTCTTCTGAGCCGATGTTGACATTGATCATGTATTAAACTACCATTTTTTTATAGGTTCTTCATTTTGTTTATCTACTAGTTCTTCAAAAAAATTGTCCCTATGAGACTAGCATTTGTTCTTTCCAAACGGCTTCTCTAAAGCATTATTACTCTTGCTTACAACCTTCCTATTTAAGTATCAACACATCTCTACCTCTTCTCCAAAGAATAAACATGCATCCAGTTGAATTTCAAATCCTTTCTTGTGATGCCCAGTCAGGATAAAATCCCTGAGTCCCATGAATTCTGCAAATGCCTCGTCATTCTCAAATAAATCGATTGGCATGTGAGATTGTTGATCCCAATCTACAAGTTCGGGATATACAAGGGTTACTTGGTAATTGGTTTGAGGATTGGATCCAGATAAGGTAAAAATATCTAAATCAAGGAATAGGTTACTGGAGGCAAGATCCTTGTAGAAGCTACATTGGGAATCTGCATCGCTATCTAAATGAGATGATTCGTCGTCATGTTTGGAAGAGGTGGCATCAATCTCAAAGGGTGGATCATCATGAGGTTTTATTCCTATACCATGTCTGTTAGATTTGAAATGAGGGATAGGAATGGGTTCTAACCATCCTTGTGCATTGGCTACATCCAAACCCACTGTAACCCATGACATACATCATACGATGGCCTTTGATATACTGCGGGGCTTGATGGCATGAAGCCATGGTACCGTCAAGTACTATACTAGGGGGTCTTCTAACATCTTTTCCTCAGATAGGAGACCACTAGGAATGAACTTCTCCAGTGGTTTGGGGTATTTATCCTGAGTGCTCTTGAATTAAAAGTAGGGTTTACCATGTGTCCCGGGTGACACTGATATATCTGATATTAATAAGGCTTGTTGAAGAGTGAATTGCTCACCTAGGCCATACTTTGCAGACGTTGCCTCCCATGATGTGAAAGGGTTGACTAAAAAAGGAATTTTTTGATTACATGGGGTGAGTGAATCCATATCCACACACTCCTTAATAGCTTCTGTTTGTAAAGGAACAACAATATCCACAGAAGGGCATTCATAAGTTGCATGTGAAAAACTATGCAATGCTCTACAATGCGTGAATAGTTTTGGATCACCCTGAATGGTGATTATCTATCCTTCATGGCACATCTTGATACATTGATGGAAAGGTGAAGGAATTCCCTGCATGGCATGAATCCATGGGAAGCCTAAGATCATGTTGTAAGGGAGATCTTATTCAAGGACATGGAACATCGTATCATGACAAGTCAGCCATACTTCCATCAAAGCTACTATAGTACCTATTGACTCTCACTCCTCATTATCATAAGTTGTGATTGTAGTATTTTTATGCCCTATATCTACTTTTGAATGGCCTATCTACTTAACCAGCTCCAACGTGTAAATATTTAGACTGGATCCACCATCCACAAGTACTCTCTTGATCTTACGATGGGTAACAACTACTTCTAGGTATAGGGGTAAGTTATGCTCTTTGTCATTACATGGGTTTGCAACATGATCAAAAGTGATATGATTGTTGGAATCAAGCTGTGTAATCATGGCTTAAACATACACAGGATCTACATCTGTGGAGACTCCTAAAAATTTTAGTGTTTTATACAACATGTTTTTATGAGTAGTAGAGATCTTGAGGAGATCTAAAATAAATTTCCTAGTGGGTGTCTTCTCTAACTGTTATATTAAGTTATACTAACATTCCAGAGGGATAGGTAGGGGATTAGGTATGATCAAATGAGTTTGATGTGTCCCTAATCCATAATTTTTTTCTAAGATCCTAATAATATTGACCTGTTCATCAAATGAACGGATGCATTCTATAAGGGAATAAAAGGGGCTATCATTAGTTAGATAAACATAAGCAACAATCCTATAGTCATTGGAAGTTTTTCCATGATCTATCTTCTTGTTATTCTTATCTGAAAGGGCTCTTTGAAGATACCCATTTTCTCATTTGGACCTTATCCTGAGTTAGGGGGAATCTATGACAATTTTTCCCTCTTCGATGAGGTCTTGTATATAATGATGTAGTCTCAAACACCTATCGATTTTGTGTCCTTTAACACAATGGAAATCAAAATACTCATGCTCTTTGAACTAGCCAAGTTTTGGAGCATCTTCAGGATATGGTACTGTCGTAGTTGGGTACTGCACCATGTTTATGGTGTCTAAATATTTAAGTATATCTGACAGTGATTCTATTAGAGGTGTAAACGTGTGTTTGGTAGGTGCCTTAGGGTGAGGTCCTTATGAGAGCTTTAAAAGTAGACTAGTCTATATGGTTTGTACTCTTTTAGATTCTGTAATGTCGTCACCAATGACAAGTTTGTTTTTGTTGAAGAATTTTGGTTTATCTGAGGGTTTTGCTTGATGTTTTTCCTTGATCACTGGTTTAATTGTACCCTTCATGATGAGAGACTTTTCAATTTTACTACCCTTCTCTATAACTTCTTCGAAGTTAGATCTACAGTGCATTTGTAAATGAAAGGCTATCTCTAGGTTTAGGTTAGGGATGATAATGCTTACTATCTTATTTTCTAGCAAGACACATAGGAAACAAATTTCCAAACCATACCATTGTTGTAAGAATCTCGCAAAGGTCTCATTAGGATTCTATTTTGTGTTGTAAAGGTCATTCATTGTGATATAATTCTCCATATTGAAGGAATAATGTTGCACAAATTTTTCTTCTAGGGCGGGTTATGTTGTAATGGATCCCTTGGGTATAATAAAGAACCATTCTAATGCAAGTGCTCTTAGGCTGCGAGGGAAGATTCATGTAGTCATTTTTATACCCTTAGAACAAGTCTAATCCCATGCATGTCAGCATATCACCCAACGGGCACTGGGAGCTCACCTGAGGCATGTGTGGGTACCGAGCCCCTCATTTATGTGAGTCTTGTGAGAATACATTGATCTATGACAGAAACCTAGATGCAAAAAAGGTAAAGAGCCATGCATTCATTCTAAGAGCTTAAGATGAGGAATTATATTAATATACCCATTAATATAACCAGAGAAACATCAAACAAATAACAACTTTGATTTATAATATAAAGAAGATGCACTAGGGTTTACACCCATGAACAATGTATATTCAGAATAGAACCATATATTCCTTATTGATCTTAGTCCCCATTACATTCTTTAAGGCCATAACAGACAATTATATCAATGAAGATAAGACTCATGCATCATAAATCCTAACTATGCTTCCCATATTACAAAAAATGATCACATAACCATCCCCCTAGATATGCCATCTCTCCTATCATCCTCCTAATGTGAGTCCATATAACCCATTACTATTTCTGTAGAGCTTCACCTCTTCAATCACTATGTGATGCCAATGACCACACACTCCTCTCAAATAAGTCATCCCTTCCTTCTACCCAAGCATCTCTATATATAGCTTTATCATCCACCGTCATGCCTTCCTAAGTAATAGATCGGTTGCCAAGTGTCCATGTGGTCCTTCAATGGAGCATGCTTCTTCCCATCCGAGCTCTCCAATTTATATAATGATGTCTTTCTGGATCCTTCCATCGCATGTAATATTCCTTCCTTGACCACCAAGTTTCTAAGCAGACACCTTATCCACTCCACATGCTCAGTTGGGTCACACTTTTCTTGTGCGTTGTTAGGGATGTCAAATATGGCTAAGTCTCGAAACCCTTTGCTTTGCCTAGCACACCCTGTGGGTATTACTAAACCCTCCTAAAACCCTTTTCCTATGCACATTTACCCCGCGTGCCCTTCTTCATATAGGTCCCACGTGCCCACATGCCTTTTTGTACTTAGCCAATATTCTGAGGCCCAACAAGTCATATTAAGAAATTATTGTTGTACACGACCTCTTGACATGCCATAGAAATTCCTTGATTTGATCATGGAGATCACCTTTGATTTTATATTTATCAAACTTAGGAATGGAAAAATTCTTTGGAAATGATTATTGCAACATATCCTTATCAAAGGGTTACGGGCATAGTTCTTCATATAGGTACTTCCTACTATGTCCTATGTTTCCTTCCTATAACGTAGTAAGTGTTTCCTTCATTGATTGTAATTCTCTTTGAATAATTTTCTCTTTTGTAGGTGATATTGGTCTATTTACCTTAACAACTTTAAAATTTGTGTCATCGTATGGATCAAAGTGAAACTCACTAGATTTGGTTTTGAGTTTGTCTTTATGCACATTCCTACTCAAAGATCCTAAGTTAGCTAATTTTTGACTTAGTTTCAATTTTTTTTTGAAGGATCTCTTCTTCAACTAAGGGATCATCTTCCTCATCAAATTTAGGAGGTATTGGGCCTTTGCGCTCATGCTCAATTTTTACTTTATGTGAAGCCTTATAATAAGGTATTCACGAATCACCAATTGCTTTTGATAGGTCTTCTTTAACGTTTTTGTCATGTTGTCTAGAAGTAGTAGCATACCCTACATGAAAGGGGTTATCCATGTCTAATAAGGATGATCAATCTTTCATTTTACAATTAATGATCTTAGTCTCCACTTTGTGTTCTTGTGGAAGCTTAGCCCCTAACTCTAGGACTCTTATGAGTACTTGATTTCTGTTATAATAAACTAGATTTTCAAATCAACCTAGGTCTAATTTATTTTTTCCTCAGAAGAATTAGATTCTTCTCCACTATGAATGATCAACAGTTATATGTATTTGACTTGTGAAAAGAGAGGTGCTAAGTAATTTCCGCTAAATGGGAAGGATTCAGAAGGATTTTCTTCTAAATCATGCTCATTTGGTTTGGATGCCATTTTTCATGATTTGAGGCATTACTAGTAAAATTTATACTAGGTTTTGTCTAAATCCTTTCAAAGTTGTATGAAACCTATGTGTATGTTGTGTAAGTCATCTAATGGCCAAAATATCCTAGTGTGTTCTAAATGTGATGCCATGCAGTCATTTTATTATTCAAAGAACACTCATATGAACATTAAATCAAACAATCACTCAAACTGTCATTTAGCAAGATTATACCCTAAACTATGATTCTGAGGAAGGGCTCAAAATGGATAGTGACAATACCCTATTAATATATAGGTCGAGTTAGAATACCAACAATACCTAAATAGATGCAGCCTAGAATTTACCAGATAACACCCTAGTCACGCTGGCATATCACTCAGCCTAAACTGAGCGCTCACCCGAAGCGTGCAAAGGTACCAGGTCCCTCTTTAGGGTTGATGTAACAGTATGTTAACATGATGAAGGAAGTAACATATAGATTCATAACTAATCCATCATTCCAAAATTCATGCTACCCTCCGATCTATGAAATAACAAGCTTAAACAGTAATCATGATTAAATTAATAACATGCACTACTCAACTACACACAGAAAGACACTTAGATTTAGCCAATATCTTCCATATATTAGTAAATACAAAAGCTCCTTACAATATTGTCAATCTATACCAATGTGCATATGGAACTGATACAGTAGTTCAATAATATGTGTATATTCTCTGTTACACCATGTACATCTCTTCATCGTTGATGTGTTCCACATGCCATCTTCTAAAAATAGGTCTTCGTGCTCAAAATTAGATAAGTCCTGAAATATGAACTTGTGTTCCACATGTAGGTCCTTCCTATCCTTCTGCGCCCTTAGTTCCGGGCCTTCTATCCCGCGGGGGATCCTTGTGTGATCTTTGACAAGTATTCTTTGATCAACATTACCCCACACTAATCTCATTATCATCCTAATAATGGGTATCTCCAAAAATTGAAGGAAAGAATAGAAGAATTGAAAGAATAAGAATAAAAGAATGTAGATAAATAAATAATTTCTATGAGGTTATTATGCAACCTCCTCTATATCAGTTTGTAGTATCAACTCTGGATACTCTTCATTTATTTCAGCCTCTAGTACCTGCCAGTTAGTGAGTGCTTGCTCTACTTTTTCTGGGATGTCCACAACAATGGATTCCAGCTCATCCCTCACAATTTCTCCCTTATTTTTTTGTAGAACCAACACAACACTAGACATTAATGTCATTATTCCTTCTAAAAGGTCCATCTTTTGTGTAATCAGCTTTCCAAGCTCTTCTAGGCAAGTCTTGTGTGGCTATTATGCTGCTGCCAGGGCCTCATGCTTCTATTTAGCTATTGACAATATTTCTGTGTGGCCCAATGCCTCATCCTTCATCATTTTCTGGACCTCTTTATTCTCTTCGAGGTTTTTGATGTTGATAAGCGCGTCTGAAGCTGCGCATATATTTAAAGCCAGGTCTGATTTCTTCAATAATTCTTGTAATTCTTGCAACATCCCTTCATAAGATGCAAGTTTTCTCATCACATATGCTTTCTCTCATTTGGCATCTTATTTAGAGCATTCTGGTGCTTGCATATGTATATTTTCATCTTCAAGTACCAATTCCACCAACTTTCCCACATAGTGTATCACTGAAGGAAATTTTTGTGGTACCTTGGTCTCCAAGTATGGCCTTGCTCTAATTACATTGTCCCCAATATTCTTTACGATGCTTATGAACACCTCGTTCTTCTTCTATGGAAGTCCTTCTCCTATGTTATGTGTGCTATCTCTACATCCTTTATTTTTAACTCCTCATGCAGTGCTCTGATTGTGGAAACTTTGTCCATGTTTCTTATAGCCACCTCAATAGAAACTTTCACCAACGCATTACTAACTTGCTCATCTAACATGACAGTAGGATTTACTATCATGTGTCTGGCTTGAGGTGCCCTCCTCAGTTGTCTCAAAATGCATGAATCTTCATGCACATCAAATTCAAGCTCATCCATGTGGGTGTGCCTTGACCAGGATAGTTGCTTTTGAGTGCGTATCATCACCATATCTTCATCCATTAACTCCCAGATGAATAAATCCTTTGTGCTATCATGCTCTAGAAGTGGGCACAGACAATTTTTCATGCATCCTTTGCATACCCCATGGCCGGTGGAATAATATCTCCACTTGTTCTTCTAGACCTTTTCTACTTAGGAACTTTAGCCTCCAAATTTGGAACTTGTGTCTCCATGTCTTGAACATCCTCTGTAGTTGTCTCCTCTAGTATTTTCTCATCCTCTTATTTTTCCTTAGATTCCTCACTCTATTATTTTGTGTCCTCTATAAGTATAGGAGAATTAGGTGCGCTTTTCTCTGACTCTTCCACCTCCTCATTCACCTTCAATTTCCTCCTTCTCTATGCGGTAGCCTCCTTTTTTTGGAAGAGTCTAGGTGATTTATGCACAGTGCTTGGAGTAGCACCTTGGGTCCTTGTTCTCTTAAATACCCTTTTAAACTTGTGCTCCCCTTAGATTGCATTCATGTCCTCATCATCCCCCTCTTGTGGCTGAGGTGGTGTAATGACGTGCTCAGCTTCACCCTTACTTGTAGGATGTCTCCTACCCCTATGCTCCAAACCACCACTATCTCCGCGATCCTCCTCCTCATCCTGCACTTCAACTGGTTCAATGGGCTTAAGCACTGAGATGTTCTCCATTGTATGCTTTCCCTTTAGTGGTGCTGGAAGTGTGAACTCACCTTCCACATATTTGTTATTCTCTATTTTCAGCTTCAACTAGAGATACACCAATGTTGCCCCCACATCTACTACAGCTAGTCTTATTGGCTTGATATTCAGTACTTCTAAAATGATCCTTTTTGTATAAGCACTTCTACTAGGTTACATTTACTTCTTCCTCAGCATATGGTAATCGCAGTGTACCTTACCTGCATTGAATACCAGTCAACACATGTCTGTAAATCTATGAACAGATGCTTGAAAATACCTTGCAGTGAATACATAAGGTAACTTGCACTAAGGGCTCGAGACTCCATATTTCATTGGGAAGCATGCGATGAAGAAGTGCTGATACATAGAAAACTAAACTTTTTTCCCTACCACTGCTGGTAGGTCCTTTTAGATGTGCCACTCTTCCCCAAATGCTGCATAGAGCATGTCATACCACTTCTCTGCCCTTTGCTTTACATCATCTGTCATGCCCCCCTTGCATAGGTACTTATTGAATCTTTCAGCTGGGGACTTGTTCTCCATGAGGTATTCCCATATGTTATCCTTCGGTCCATTTGGCACTCTGATCTCTATAAATACATGTGATAGTAGAACAACCCCAAAGCTGATTTTCCCTCCTGTGCATGCTTGTTCGACTATTTGCTCTGCAATATAGCCTGCAATGTTGTAGATTGTCCCTTCTGACATCTTACACTCCACATGCAACCGCATAGTATTTACCTAAGACCACCACTCCTATTCATTCAACTTGGTAACAAGGTGGGCTGCAGCTTGTACAATTAGACAGTTCTTTAATTTATCTATGTCCATTCCGCGCAGACCCTTCAAGTATCCCAAATCTTGTTTGGTCTTTACAATCAATGCTTTATCTACAATATCACCTTTTATATCTTCTCATGTGGCCTTCAGACCTGTAACTGATGAGACAAGTTCAAATGATATTCTAACTCTGTGTCCTGCAAAGTAGAAGAAGTCTTCATGTACCCTGATAATGAGCCACTGATACAAGGGCTCATACTTCCCGAAATATGGAAGCTCATACAACTGGTAGACCCCAATTCTCTTCAAAAGTGTTTCACCCACATCATCATATAATGACATGTCCTTCGCCTTGCACTTGTTCATTCTAGCAGTGAGCAAGGAATCAAGGTCCTTCTTATTCTCCGAAGTCCTGTGATTATATTCACTCACTTTACTCTTTCTGATGGGTGAATCCCATTCTTACCTGATGATGACTCCTTCTAGATATTGCATCTCTAAAAAATGGATTTTGGGTGCCATCTATTCCTCCTCAATGACCACCTTCTTATTTCCTTTTATTGTTGTTGCAGATGCCTTCTTCGGTGCCATTTTTACCTTGCAAATGTCTCCTCTTCAACTCTGTAACTTTGTGAATCAAACCCTAGCTTGATTCAATCATGCCCTAGTTGGAAACTTCGTAACCTAACCCTTTTCTGTCTCCCTACTTTTCTCAAACCCTTCACCACTGGGGACACAAGCTTATTTTCACATAGATTTGGTTGTCACGCTTGGTTTCACACCCTTCACACCTTAACTCGATCACTCAACTCTTTGCACTTGGCTATTTCTTCAAATACTCTTAGTTGTAATGGTAAAAATGAATCCACATCCCATCCTTATATAAATTTTTCAAATTTTGATGCATTTATTGCTCCTTCACCTACCAAATATCCCCTCATTCATTGACCAAATCTGTTCATTCCACACAGTACATACTCGTGCCCAGCTATAACCTTCTAACACGCCTTCCTACCCTCTGGTCATAGACTTCTCTTCAGCGCACACTCTTGCACTCGAGTACCTCATCACTATACCTTCTCCTGGTAGCTAACATGGCCTCTGCTTACCTCACGTTATACTGTTCTTTCATTCATCTCCATCCTTGGTCACTTTTGAGAAGCAATCTTCTTTTGACTTAAAGAACACCTGTAGCAGCTTATTCCTTTCACCTTTCAATTCCCACAGTCTTTTTCTTGGATAACTACAACCACCCCACACTAAAAGTATGTGCAGTCCTCTACGCATAAATAATCTTCATACAATAATTAGCTTCATGCACGCAAACGCGCTTATTACACAAGAACAACAACTAAATTGACAAAGCATAGCGACAATGAAGGAAATCCATTAAGGAAATACATAATTGAAAACCTAAACTAAATGGCAATACTTCCTTATTACAAACACCAAGAAGACTTATTTATAGTAGGGCTTCAGCCTACTCCCGTTAAAGTAACCAGGTAGCCATGTTCCATCAAGTGCTTCTAGCTGGCAAGCACCTGATTCAAGTATAGAAGTGATAACATATGGCCCCAACTAATGTACCTTGAGCTTTCCTGGATGGCACAAAAACTTTGAGTCATAAAGAAGTACCATTTGTCTAATCTCAAATTTCTTATCCCTTATGTTCCTGTCATGCCATGCCTTCTACCTGGCCTTTTCCTGCTTCTGACTCCATCTTGTTATGGCTTGGTGCTCATCTAGTCAAATCATATTTTTGATACACTCTTCTAAATCTTGTTAATCACCTTGACCTCCAGCACACACAATATGCAAAGAAGGTAACATAGATTTGATAGGGAGAACAGCTTCTGTGCCAAACACCAACTGAAACGATGTGGTTTTGTTAAATCTCTTGTAAGTTATTATATATTCCCAAAGAACAGATGATACTTTTTCATCCCAATCCTTTCTCCCAATATCACAAATTTTCATCAAATTATGGCTCAAAATCTTGTTGAATGCCTCAGCAATTCCGTTTTCCTAAGGATGATAAGGTATAGTTTTATCGTGTGCAACCATAAACTCATCTAATATATCTTGATTGTCTCATTTAAAAAGTGTGTACCTTGATCACTTGTCAAGCTTAAGGGACATCCATATCTTGTAAGAACATTCTCTCACAGGAACCTAGTTGTTATAGCTACTGTACAGTCCTTGGTAGGTGTTGCTTCTACCCACCGTGTGAGATAATATGTGCAAGTAATGATATATCGCAATCTAGTCCTACGTGCTACTGGCGAAAAAAGCCCTACAAAATCAATGACCCATTTCTCAAATGGTTCAGCACTAGTGATCGGTCTCAAAGGCATCTCATCTCTTTTCCCTAGTTTTCCTAGGCACTGACAATGATCACACACCTTACAATATTCTTTACAGTCCTTATACAATGTCTCCCACCATAATCCAACAAGTAGGATCTTTCGGGTAGTCACGTCACCTCCATAATAGCATCCTATAATACCACCATGAGCTTATTCCATGCTATCCTCATGCTCATTTTCTAATACACAACGGCATAATACTTCATCTTTGCCTAGCTTGTAGAGGTCACCACTTGATTAACATAAACGGTGTCACGCGTATAGCAAGATGCTTCTTTTCTAATGATTTCATTCCTTCTGGTGCCATACCTGTTCGTAGAAAGACAACAATGTCTTCTAATTCCATGGGCGCATGTTGTAACCTATATAACTATACATCCGACATTATTTCTTTAATTTTTTGTGCATCCTCTCTTGAATTAATTCTAGATAAATGATCTGGTCCAAAATTGCTTTTCCTTGGCTTCACCACAACTGTGAAGTCAAACTCTTGAAATAGGAGCACCCATCTGCATATGCACCCCTATAAGATGGGCTTGTTTACCAAGTACTTCAATGCCATGTGATCTATATAAAACACAAATGGTGTTGCTAACAAGTACTATCAAAACTTGTACAATGCATAGATCATTGACAATGCTTTGTGATTTGTAGTTGTATAATTCTATTCCGCATGAGTCAACTTCCTACTAGCAAAAAAAATTGGATGATCTATAATACCTTCGCCAGGTTGAGCTAACACAATGCCAATGGCCATGACAGAAGCATCCACATGCACATGAAATGGTTTATCCCATGAGGTAAAATGTAGAATGGGCACAGTAGTAAGTCTCTCTTTTAATATCTCAAACATGAGCTGATGTGGTTCTCCCCAATAAAATGTACCTTTCCCCTTCAGTAATTCTTCCAAGGGTGCAGTAGTTTTGGCATACCCTTTTATGAATTTTCTATAATACCCTGTATGACCTAAAAATTTGTGCACCTCACTCTGACTGGTAGGTGCTTCCAGGCCTAAAATGACTGCAACCTTGGCTGGATCAACTAGCAAACCTTCCTTGCAGATTATATGTCCTAACAATATCCCAAATGGTGTAGCAAATATACACTTCTTGATGTTCAAAGAGATACTCAATTGTCTACATCGTTCAAACATTAAGTGCACATTATCACAAGCCCATATACTATCCAATCATCTAGGTAAACCTGTAAGAAGTTGTGAATAAAATCTTTAAATGCCTGAAAAAATATGCATGAGAATACAACAAGTGCACGTTTTTCAATCCAAAGGGCATCATAGTATAGGCAAAACTGCCCCATTTAGTAGTAAATGTTGTCTTTTCTTGATCCTCCTGAGAAATCCTAACCTGATGATACCCAGAAAATCCATTCGTGAAGGAATATATTTCGTGCCCTGCAACTCCTTCTAGTATTTCCTCAGTGAATGGCATAGGGAATGGATCTGTGACACATGCAACATTCAGCTCCCTGTAGTCCACACATATCCTAATCTGTTCATCCTTCTTGATACTGATCACCATTGGGCTAACCCATTCTGACTCATCAAGGGGCTTGATAATTCAAGATTTCAACATTTTATCAATTTCTTCTTTTACCTTTTCGTGTAAAATAGGATTCATTTTTAAGGTATCTACCTAGCTAGTCATACACAACCCTTAAGTTTGATCTTCATTTCCCCAAGTGATTCATGCATGCCTTTAATTTCAATATATCCTCGAGGGAATAAGTCCTGATAATCCCTGAGTAACTTGATGATCTTTTCTACCTCCAAGTCTGACCAGTAATCTCTAATTATGGCCTCCTTAGGCTCAGCCTCCGAACCTATATTCACCTTCTTTATCTTCATGGGTTCGTGGTAGGTGCACGCATCCTTGTCTGCATTTTCCAAGACCTTGCACACCCCGTGTGAATGTTCAATATCTAGGTTCTCAACTTTCTCATCATCCATGACGTAAACCATTTTTCCTTTCTCTTTCTCAAGGCAAGCACGTTTAAGTAGTATGGAGTCCATTTCTTCTTCCTTTTTAAAACATGTTCTGAACTCTACCTCACTGAATAATTCATGTATATGCTCATTTTATTTTGCACTATCTCCCATAGTTAAGCACTTGAAAAATTTTAATGCCTCTGCTACTAGAGGTTTAGTCAAGAAGTAGTCAAAAGTTTGGATCATTCATGCAGTCAAATCATGCTAGTTCCCAGTTTCTCGATGTAGTTCTACATATACATACCAAGCGCTTGCGCATCCTTGTAGCATAGAATACAATCTATGCACCCAGAGTGAAGGTGGTAATGCTTCCTGTCCTACTGTCTAGAGTCTCTCACACTACTGAATGTGATGTTGAACAGGTTGATCACCATGATAAGTGTAGATTTGTGTAGGTGCATTGTTCCTTATAAACCTAGTAGACAAAGCGACTCCAATCTCTTCCCAATTTATAAGATTATCTCTGTGGACTACCCACCAGTGTGTTGCTATCCCGTGCAGTGTATATACTAACATATCTCTCCTTTTAACTAGATCTATCCATTGTGTTTCCATGGCCCTCAGAAAGACATGAAGATGTTTTGTCCCTGTATACCAAGGTAGTATGTTACCTATCCATTGAACCAAATGAATTCTATTCTTTCTTGCAACCACACTTTTCACCTCATTTCCTACTAATTCATATGTACCATGAGCCCAATTTTCACAAGCAATACTCATAGTATCACTAATAGAATGAGAATCCTTCAACTGTAGGATGCCTTCTTTTAATGGCTTATTGACCTCTGGGACTTGAATAACACATACATAAACTCTATTTAAATCCTTCTCACTTACAGGTTCAATATATGGTGTAGAATTTCCATCTGTCAAAGGTATCACAACCCTTTCCTCCTTGTTTTCAAAGCTGATATACCCCTTATTGAATCTCAAGTTGGCATTATTTGTATAATACCAAGGGCATCCAAGCAAGGTTGGAAAATTGTCAGCTTCTGTAAGTGCTAATACCTCAAAATCCCCAGTGAACTTGACCCCTTGTATAGTTATAGATTCATCTTTCAAAACTCCTATGGGAGTGGCCTTAGTCCAGTTTTCCATAAACAATACATTAGATGATGGCTACAATGGAGGCCTCCCCATTTGTACTCATGCATCTAATGTAATCACATTTACTTCTACCCCTATATCGATCAATATGTTGCTCAACAGCCACCCATCCACAATAGCATTCAAAGTAATTTCTTTTTCATAGTCAATGCTATCAGGGGGAATATTTGCATGCAAAATCTGTTATCCATTCTCAAGACTTGTGCATGGAGTGTTCCCTTTTAACCAACTTCCCAATAGTGGAATAATGTTCTCCTGGCGCAACATCTTACACACCTCTCATAAATCATCGATATCAGCTTGGATTGTCTCTAATGCTTTCTTTTACTCCTTTAGGTATTGTATCTCACCCTGAAGATTCCTCAGCACTTCCATGGTAGCCTGGTAAAATTCCTTCCGATGAGCAAGATCTAGGTACCTCACATGTAAAACCTCCTCCTTGGTGATTGTAGGCTTCTTGTGTAATTCCTTTCTCACGTGTGCTACTTCAATGCGTGTATTAATCTTCATTTTCAATGCCTTAGGACCTTCTATTATCTTGGGAATCAACTGATCCTCTACCGTGCGCTAGATTCTAACCATCCCGGTGCCTTTTTTTCTTGCTTATGCTACTTACTCAGATGCTCATATAAGTCTGGGCACTCTTCATAGCTATGGTTCTTTTCGTAGAAAGAACATACAATATTCTGAGGACATTCACTCTTATAGTGGTCAGGAGATCCGCACGTATAACATGTTCCATGAGGGAACTCACCTCTTCCTTCACCACAGCCTCATCCTCCATATCGACCACGATATCCACGTCCCCTTCCATGACCTCTTCAAAACGCCCCTCATTCTTGTAATAGGACATTTGATTATGATCCCAATCTTAGTGCTCATTCTTACCCTTAAAACTATCTGTTATACTTGTCTATCGTACCCCAAGGTCTATAGCATCCTGGATATGACCAATTACCCGACAATCCTCAGTATCATGGGTTGTGGACCTGCAAATTTTGTAAAAGCAAGATACACTCTTCCTTATCACACATTGTAACAAAGGATAGTGAATAGCATCATGATTTGAATGAAAAAATTCATAGTCCAATAGTAGTGAGCGTATAGATCTGCGAGGGCAACTATCCTTGGTGTGACTTTCCACTTCACAATCTGTACACCAAATTTCTAAGTGCATTTCATGGGCTGAATTTGTTGATAGCTTCTCTAACTACTTTCCCATAGCTGCAATCTATGCCTCTATAAATGGACTAACTCCAGTGTCAATTCTCCCAACTACCTCAGCATGCAAAGCTACTTCTAGTGCTTTGTGTGGATCATTGTATGTCTTATGTGATAGAAACCTTCTAAAAGGTGTAATCAATCCTCCAACAAACCATTGTGCATGTTGGCTAGCATGAATATCATAAGATAGCTTAGATAGAAGTGTATTAAAATGAGCATCATACTCACGTACACTCTCAATAGTGCCTTGCTTGATATCCTTGAGCACACTTATACTCTTCTGCTCAAACTCAGGTATATGGAACTCTTTCAAGAAATCATCTCTCAATGCTGCATAATCCACACAAGTTTGATCAGGGTCAAATTTCCTATACCAGCTGTGTGCATGCCCCTGTAATGTAGTAGTGAATTGACTTTCCTTTTACTCAACAGTCATGATCCCTTTAGCGCACCACAAGATTTCACACATATGCACATGTTCGGCAATATCCTCAATACCTCTATACTCCAGGAGACAAAGAGACATATCCATATAGATATGATGTGGTTGTTGCGGGCCTTGACCACCTGATCTGAAACCTCTTATGTTCCCTTTATCTCCAGAACCACCGGATCCACCAAAACTAGAACCACCTATACCTCCTGATCCGCCACTTGTAGTTGGAATAGGTCCTGTAGATGTACCCCCCTGTGCTCTAATTATAGTACTGTACGGTACCCCTACAGTCTGTGAGGTAGTTCCACTTCTAGAGGTGAATCCAACATTCTACATGCTCACATTCTATGTGGATGATGTGCCTAAGAATGCTCCTCCAAATGACATTGAATCCATTTTTTCCTACCATTGATGTTCTTGATCTATGACTTACTCCTACTCTCCTACTTCCCAAGTTAGTTTGTTTGTTACTTGGCATACTAGATATTGAAAAACCAAGCGCAAGGGCTAGGTCACCAAGTGGATTAAGATGCGCACCCGTGGTCCAAGTAGTATCTACTACCACACTTCTATGTGAGGCCGAGGGGGGATCTCTATCATGCTTTCCAAGATGGGGGAGTTCCTGATGCTTTGGCTCCACGTCTTCTACGTGAGCTGTAAATCCTTCACGAGCCATCTCTCTCCTCCATGCCATACTCTCTACAATGGAACACTACTTCTCTATCTCCCTCTCACATGCCTCATTATACTTAAACCACCTTTCCTCTCTCTGCTTCTCTACTGCTAGGTCTGCCATCTTAAACCAAACCTGTTCTTGTCCCTGCGTGTGGTGAAGTTTAGTTAGCCATCGGTTTACTCTCCAGGTTAAAATTTACCATTAAGATCTTGATCACCAGTGGAATACCTTACAAATATTTTCCTCTTGGATACCACAAAAACTGGAACTCAGCTACCTCTGAGCAAGAGTACATTGAAATTGAATATTCCAAAATATAACTATTTAGAACACCACAAAACCACGTATCCATCGCGTGAGTCCAAATCAAATCAGCATCATAGAGGGCCTGAAATTCTTCCTGTGTCCAGACAAGTGTGCGATACCTCTAATTCCTCTAAGATGCATAAGAAATAAGCCACTCATATAGTTCTACTGGAAAGATAGAGAAAAAATATCTCATATAAGTTGTCATACAGGTTCTGTTCTACCCAAGTGCGTGCATTAAACTCAGATCCATTGTTGAACCACCATGCATATTCTTCCTCCAGATCATGTATCCATTCCTCAATACTTGCTAGAGTTAACCGGTGTGTCTTCATCGTGAACCATCCTAAAAACAACTGAAAAAGAGGTCTTGACAATGGAACCAATGATGCAGCCTAGAATTTACTAGATAACACCCTAGTCGCGTTGGCACATCACTCAGCCTAGATTGAGCGCTCACCTGAAGTGCACAAAGGTACGAAGGTCCTCTTTAGGGTTGCTGTAATAGGATGTTAACATGATGAAGGAAGTAACATATAGATTCATAACTAATCCATCATTCCACAATGCATGCTACCCTCAAATCTATGAAAGAAAAAGCTTAAACAATAATCATGATTGAATTAATAACATGCACTACTCAACTACACACATAATGACACTTAGATTCAGCCAATATCTTCCATCTATTAGTAAATACAGAAGCACCTTACAGTATTGTCAATCTATACCAATGCAAATATGGAACGGATACAGTAGTTCAATCATATGTGTATATTCTATGTTACACACATACATACATCTCCTTCCACATATCTACTATGTACCTAACATCATATATATGGGGTGGGTACTTTCCCTTCACCGCTTATCTATTCCAAAAATAGGTTGTATGTTATTAATAGCCATACTCTGTTTACAAGCATAGCCACACATGCAAGTGTGCTATCTATAGTCCTCTTACACTTAACTGAAGTGTCAATTCTATTCTCAGCTTATCTCCATGCATAAATGCTTCAAACCACTTCTCCAAAGATAGACGATGCATGGCACACACGTCTATGCATCGTTGATGTGTTTTACATGCCATATTCTAGAAATAGGTCTTCATGCTCAAAATAAGCTAAGCCCTGAAATCTGAACTTTCCTTCCATGCGCGGATCCTTCCTGTCCTTCCACGCCCTTGGTTATGGGCCTTCTATCCTACGTGGAATCCTTGTGTGATCTTTGACAAGTATTCTTTGATCAACATAAATACTAAAGTTATATTGACATAATCTCTCCAAAATATATACTAAGACCAGTATAAATGCCGACGACACCTAAGTTTTTCGAAAAATGGAATTTGCGAATGTGGATAGTGTAACAACACTATCTTAACACGTTAACCTAGCAAGCAAGGTGTTAGTATAAAGATGATGTCATCACAGTATACACAAGGCAATATTGACACTCTTAAAAACTCATATGGCATTGGAATTGAAACTACGTATGAGTATAGCAAGAATTTCTTAGTCTTGTGAGTAGCGTAACCGTACAATAAGGGGACTTATACCAAGTTCTCACAAAATTGAAAACATGATGTAAGTACCAAAATTCTATAGCTAGAATGTAAGCAAAAAATAACAACTTAAGGAGAAATAATGATGAACCAAAATAGTATGAGTTAAGACGATCTTGAAATCAAGATCGAAGGACTATTAAAGACATAAAAAATGTACCTGCGCACTTTAGATGTTTAACAACCCTTCCACAAACATGGATGGGCGTAAATGGACAAAAAAGTGGTAAATACTGCCCTTTATAAGACTCCTGGGGTATGCTTCCTTCTCACCCCAAATGGGTAGTGAGAATGCAAGGGTATAGATTGAAAGATGAAAATAAACTAAGTGCCACTTGGGTAGAGCTTCACCTCACCCGAATACAAGAAAGAAATTAAACTAAGTGACATGTTGTTTAATTTCATGATAAAAAACACTTAGATATAACTTAAATGGAATTTTTTCCTTATTCAAAAAACAAGGTTTAGACTCCAAGTAAGTCGTCAATTCATGATTGGTTCGACAAGATACGATACAGACTAGAAAAGTGGGCTCCAAGAAAAAATGGATTTCCTAATAAGACCACTCAACTAGGTGTCACAAGTTGTTTAAATGCGAGCTTGATTTACTCAAAGAGTCACACTGACTAATTTGGGAGTATATTATCTTTACTTTACCCCCTTCAAATACGATGAGCAATAAATGTGTTCACGCGTATTCTCACTAGCGTCGTGATATAGACAACTTTGACTCTAACTTACAATGTAAAATCTAGTGAACTGGTTAAGTGGAGTGCTTACTATTTCATCCACGAGGTTACTCAGTCATGAATTAATTTAGGGTTCCTAGAACCACCCCCATTGTTGTATCTTAAGTATTTATGCCAAAGGGGTTATGTTCTAGTTGAGTGGATAGAGACAGACCCTTTTCCAAAACCTGTAATACAGTGTGATGTGGAATGGTGTGTTTTTTATCTTTCTTAACTTAATGTGGTTTACGTAGCACACCATTTGGCAACCTATATGAAAACATGTATTAGAAGGTTTCATTTTTGCAACTCCTTTCTTTGACAAGCGTTAGGCCCTACATGTAAGGAGTTATTAATTTTCCATTACAGATAATGATATCTAGAAAGAGATTGTGCGTGTTTTTTTTTATTCCTAAGATCACCAAAATAGGTACGAAGGAAGAGCATACACATTGCAAAAACTCAACTTAAAACAAGATTTATGGAAAATACTTTAAGCATGTTTACAAACGATAGAGTTTTTTTTAACCAATTTTGAAAGATCAATCCAATTAGGAAGCATAAAGTAAGTGTTTTTCAAAGTGACAAGAAGGTTATAAGTGTTTTTTATCCCTAGGATCCCCTAGAAGGTGCAATGGAAGAGCATACACACTTCAAAAATATCCTTTTAACTAAGAAAATGAAAAAGTTAAACTATATTAGTCAAACAAAATCAAAAGAAACCTACAATCACTTGTTAGAGCCTGCAAACAACTAGAAAATTTCAAAAAAATTGATCTTATAACTCGAACAACAATTCTAATTTTTAAACCAAACACTTGCACGCCTAAAATGACGCATGTGCATCCCAGCCAAAAAATACATGCCCATACTGACATATACATGTGGTAACAATTTATGATAGTGGCATCTAACACCTATGTAGTCCTAAGAGATAGGTACACTAGGGTTTTAATATAGCCACCCCCTTCTCGATGGATACACTTGCAAGCCAAAATGTAAATCAACACTGTATACCAAAAATACACATGCACATCAAGAGGCATGGGTACGCCTGACAGTCAATGGAGATGCATGTAGTTCGACAGGTATATGACCCTTTGTAAATGACTTGTCAGTGAAAAATACAACCAGACAGGTGCGCGACCAATTTGATGGGTGCGCTAGGGTTTGGACAGAGACACTCTCCTCCAGGACACCTATGCGTACCCCCTGAAAAATTTACAAACGTCACATAAATGAAAATTTTCAACAGTCAAATAGGTTAGTTGTTAGTCAAAGAAACCTATTTCCAATTTAAACCCACAAAATATGCATGAACAAGGATGATTTAGCTTACTTAAAAAATGAAATCAAGTAAATAAAAATTTGTTTCTCCTAGAAAGCATGAAATCAAAATTAAAAGCTTGGAAAAGGCTCCTAGAGGAAAATAGAGTGTGTTCCACCAGGCATGCCAAAAGTGTGTAATGAAAATTTTGTTAAAGCTATAAACATGAGGTAAAAATCTCTAAAGAAACCCCAAAATATTTGAAACAAAAACTCAAATGACCATCAGATTAGAGATAAATAAGAGCTACCTATTTACATGCATATATAAATTTTAAAACAACCAATCAATATTTAAACATGACTATATTAGTTCTCTACTCCATGAAAGCTATCTATAAGTGAACTTGTTAAAGCTCTAGCAATCAGTTATGTGTTTATTGATGTTTCAAAAGCTTAAGAATGGAAGCTCGCCATTAATGGCTTCTCCCATTTACCTAAAGCTTTTAAAGTATTAGAAAATAGCAAGTAAATAGCTCACATAAACTATGAAATGACTCTAAAAATAATTAAGCATGACCTAAATAAGAAATGAGATGAGAGAGAGAGAGCTCTTAGGAAAAGGTGGGAGGGGTACCTCTCTATTTATAGTTTTTGGTTTGGAGAATTAGGTGTTTTGGATGCATGTGGGACTATAAAGGAGTTAAAAAGGTTATTTTTAGAAAAGCACATTGGGAGGTGTGAACTAGATTTGGAAGGCTAAGTAGCTATTTGGAAGGTGAGATATTTGTTTAGATATTCAAACTCTCTTTAGAAAGTCAATAAGAGGGTTAATTAACCTAAACAAGGTTAATTAAAGGGAAACAAGCTTATAGAAGCTAGTTAGAGGGGGATTAATAAATTTAGGGGGTTTAGAAGAGGTTAGAAAGGGTGTTTTACTAGCGTAGTTTAGTAAATTGACATGAGACTTGGATAGTTAGTATGATCTTAGTAATAAGATCATGTAGACTAAATTATAGGTGTCTATAATTTCTAATTCTGATAGTGACCGACACCGGTCACCTGTAGCCGACATCGGTTCTACTAACCAATCCTAATTTAGATCTCCTGTAATTGATACTAGTTTAGTTGATAGATGTTGGTCACAGGTTAACCGCCACTAGTTACTGTGTAACCCTATCAGTATTATTTTTAAATATGAGAGTTCATTTTTCATTCACAAACTTCTCAACCAGTTCATCCTTGGGTACCAAAATTTGATCCATGTACATTCTCTTTTCATTCCATTCAATATCACAACTCCTAACAATTTTACAATTCTCTAAATCCCAAAAAACGGAATCCAAAATCACCAGATCCATAACCAATGAAACTGCATCTCTTGGATTTTGCATCCAACTTTTTCCTATTTTCCTTATCAATATGCACAAAAGATTATGAACCAAAAACTTTAAGAAAAGAAAGATCTACCTCTTTTCTGGTCAAAGCTTCCTTTGTTATTCCTTCATCTAGTGAACTTGAATGCCCATGGTTAATCAAATAAATCATTGTATCAACTACTTCTACCCAAAATATCAAGGGCAATCCAACATGTATCCTCATACTTCTAGCATGTTCCATGATTGTCCTATTCATTCTTTCTGCAACACCATTTCTCTTATGGTGTTCTTAGAACCATCCTTTCTCTACGTATTCCATTCACTGAACAATAACCATTGAAATCCTTGCTATAGTATTCACCACCATTATCATATCTAAGGAACTTTAACTTTGAATTTGATTCATTCTAAACAAGGGATTTCCATATTTTAAAAGTCTCAAAAATATCAGATTTATGTTTAATACAATAAACCCATACCTTTTTTGTAGCATCATCGATGAAAGTAACATAATACTGGGATCCTCCATGAAAAACTACCTGGGCTGGTCCCCACACATTTGAGTGTACAAGCTCTAGTTTTTACTCCTTAGTTGCCCCAACTTTGAGAAACTTCATTCTCTTTTCCTTTCCAAAGACACAATGCTCATAGAAGTCAATATCTAAATCTTTCAAATTTGATAACTTACCCTTAGCCTTTAATATCTACATTCCTATTTTACTCATATGGCCCAACCGAATATGCCACATGTATGCATCTGAATCTGAAGTAGATAACACAGAAAAGGAATTAGTAATTCAGGTAGATAAATATAACATTCCTACCTTCTTGCCTCTTGCCATAACAAAGGCACCCATAGTTACTTTTCAAGAGTCTAGTATGAATGTAACCATGTAACCAACTTCACCTAGTTTCCCTTTAAAAATAAGATTTCTCTTGAGGCTTGGCACATGCCTCATGTAATGCCCGCTTCAACTACCACTTGAGACCAAGAAACAACTAGGAAAAATTATGGAATAATTTATTTTTTTGATAAGGAGAGTCTACAACTAAGTTGTAAGACATTAGTTTGAACTAACAGGCTCCAGAACATGTTCCAATTAACCAAACACAAGATTTCTATTTTTAACTTACAGCAAGTTCACAAGGTTCCAAAATTAGGGTTACATGTTTTACTTAGGTTCCGGGTGCAAATCTCCCTCATGCCTGCTCTCAAATAGGCCCACAATTTCAGCTAGATTTTTCACACATTTAGATTTATCAAAACTTTCCTAAACTAGGTTCATTGGATAATAAATTTCCTCACCTTTCCAACCATATAAAGAAGTCCTCTTAACTCCTTCTAGAACTCAAGTTATGGCCAGGCGGAGTTTTAGTGGGAAAATTTCCTAGGGAGGTCCGCGGGGTTAGGGGGAAAAGTTTTCCCTTAGGGTGGACCGGCGAAGCGGGGAGGAAATTTGAGAATTTTCCCCGCTTTGGGCACAAAACACAAATCACCTCCGCACGCCCATGGGGCCGATGAAGGTGGACATGTGGCACCTCTTGATTGGCACGGGGTGGCACGGACCGGTGGAACTAAGGATGAATTGGGGAATTTGGGCAAAATTCTGAATGGCAAAATTTGCCGCGCACCTCCGCTGAGGGGAAAGACGGGTGCCACGTGGCACCTCCCAAGGCCACGTGTCACATTTTGATTCACTGCGGGGATCATGAGTCGGTGGAGAAAAATTCACCAAGGACTTTTTGGGGATTAAAATCCCAAGGGAGAAAATATCGCCGCGCGCCCGCTGATGCCCAATGTGCCACGTGTCAAGACGTAATTGGGCCGGGGTCGGCAGGTCACGGGGAAAAATTGGAAATTTTTCCCAAATCAAAAATAAAATTTTCCGAAGGAAAATTTTTCTCCATGCCTCCGCACTGGCTCAAAAGGCCACGTGGTGGCTTGTGATTAGCCGCGGGCTAGCGGAGTGGCAGAGAGAAAAAAAGGATTTTTCGCCAAGGGGAGGGGTAAAAATGGCTAAGTGAGTTACGCGGGCCCGTGCCACCAACGGGACACGTGTCAACACCCTATTGGCTACGGGGTGCGGGCCCACGGGGAAAGTAGTAAAAATTTTCCCAAAGGTAAAAAGGGTTAAGTTTTTTTCATTTTGATCTGCGCCCCCTGCCACGTGTCAGCACATGATTGGTTGGGGGCCGTGGGGTTGCGGGGAAAATTTGGAAAATTTTCCCAAAGTAAAATTTTCAAAACAATAGAGTTTTCAATTAATCTACCCCTCCAAGATGCCACGTGGCATCATTTGTTTGGATAAGAGGGTGGCGGGGCAGCAAGCTTTTCATGGATATTTTTGCAAAGTGTAAAATTTAAATTTTTCTAAGGTTTTAATTTATTTCATTTTTGTTTTGGATGGCCATTTTGAAGTAAAACTTCAAATGGCCATAACTTTTGATTGGGAACTCCATTTTTAGAAAACAAGGACTTTCCGGAAATCTCTCGGAGCCCTCTTTGCAAAAAAAACATAAATTTTGATTTTTTTTAGATTTTTCAAGGTCAATTTTAGGAAATTGATCTGTAGGGTTTCAAAATTGAAAATTGGCAGTTTTTCCAAACTTGCATTTTTTATAAAATTGAATCCCTTCCTCCACTCCACATGCCAATCAGACATGGGGGATAAATTTAAGGAAGAATTAGAATGTTTTAAAGGTGTAAATTTGATCAATTTATTCAAGTTGTGTTTTTCTCCAACAACGGACAGAAAAACGACCTAAGAAGGGGATTGTTTCAATTTTGAGCTGGTTGATTTGTTTCTTCGAGTCTTCCTTTGTCGAGATGGGTTTGAAATAGTATTAGCATGTTAATTCATAGAATTTGTAAGTTTATTGAGATGTATAAATATGAACTGTTCATTTTATTTAAAGTATACATTACCAAATTTTGATTTAAAACAGTGAGTTGATTTCTTAAAAGTTTGTTTGTCCTTCTTTTGTAATTCAAACAACGAATGGTTCCCAAACTTAGTCTCATGCAGCCTCTTAACATCATACATATTATTATAACTAAATTCATCTCTGATTTCAACTCTGATATACAAATTTGTAAGAAAGATAACATTGACTTTCTTTTCATGTGCATTTTCTTAACATTCTAAAACAGAGAATTCTATTTCTTTTTCAAAACAGATTTTATTCTTTGACAGTAATACAATATCAACCAAACCCATTCCATTATTTATTTGATAATCAAACAACATTACAACTGATTTATTTTCCAATTTGATCAAATTTCAAATTCCAAATACAAGTATGGAATGTTCTTCACATTTTCTTCTCAAGCTATACAAAGAGATACAATTCATTTCTACATTTCTCAATTTGATTACAACTTTCAATTACAATGCACTTACTTCAAATTTCAAAATAGATGTATACTCTCATCCACTAAAGTGGGAAGATTAAATTAAAAAAAAATTTACAAAAGGGGTGACTGTCAAACTGTTAAAAACTCTCCAAACAATAGCATGTGGAATTCTCCATCTTCATTCTTCTTTTGATCACAACAAGAAGGGGGAAAGGCAACACTCTCCACCCAACCAAGACATCCAATGGTAAAATAGAATCCATCTCTCCCCATTGGCCCCCAAGCCCTAACCACATTGGAATGGAATATGAACATCAACACATAGCAACAAGGCTTCTTCACATACAAGCATATATTTCCACAATCACAAAGAAACACAAACAGTGAGGTGTAGTTCTCATCTACAACAAGCAATTTCATTCAAACTAAGGCTCCTTCTCCAAGCAAGCAAGCCAACAAGAGCAAGATCTATGGGGGTCTCCTTATGCCTCCGATGTTGGAATTGGGCATCCACCAAAAGCAAACCGCCATAAACAAAATCAATCCCATAAACCTTATATCTCCCAACCCCTCCTTATGCCCCCCCAAATTTATCCCTTATGCCCCCCCAAAAGTAGGAAATGCAAGCTATTTCCTTTCCTAGGTGGATCCCAAACCAACACTCCCTCCACAAGGAACAAATGCCAATAGTAATCCCTTATGCCCCCCTCCATTTGAAACCCCATAGTATTCTCTGTTTACACCATGTCCTAGGAATTCTACCCATCCCTCAAAGAATGCAAACACAATACCAATCAATATTTTTACATGCAAGAAGGGGAAGAAACAAAAATTTAAAGGAAGGAGAGCCTACCTCTCCATAATGGAGATTTGCTTCCAAAACAATAGTCTCTAATGCACCAAAAACTAGTCCCAAATCAGCAAGAGGAATGCATGCACAAGTAAATCCAACTTCCTTCTTCAAAGCCAGCTCCAAAAAAAATGTGACCCAAGGAAGCAATGTCAATGTTTCAACAACCTCCAAAAGAGGAAGAAATTCCATTTTAAAGGAGAGGATGGAGAAGGATGATGTGGATTCCAAGTGGGATGCCACATCATTCTTCCTCATCCCAAAATGAAATCACATCAAATGCAAATACATCATAATAAATGTGAATGACAAAATTATTTACATACACAAACTCAACCCATACTCAAAAGGAAAATGCATTTAAAATTTGTAAGGCAAGTGCAATCACTTCTTTCATAAAATCAGGTCAAAACATAATAAAATAAGTTTATTTTGACTCTAAAATTATAATCATCATTGGTGGAGATTTTTGAGAGGTGTGGGACAAGTTTAACTTGTCCCACAAGACTCCAAATTTGTCCTTCAAGGCCAAATTCAAATTTTAAAGTGGAAGGAGTGTTTGACCTTCCAAAATCAGCCTTACAACCTCTTACAAATTCTTACACAACCCATCACTTCACTTACACAACCCATACTTGGTAACTTACACACTCTTCTAAAATGCATTAACTTCTATGACAATCTTTTGACATAAGATTTATTTAATTACCATAAGGTTATAAAATATATAAATCAAATTTCATTTTCAACCAAAGCAAAAACATTTAATTTCACATTCCACATCCCATTTAATTTAATTAAATTTTAACTATATGACTCCCACATAATACTATCATATTTAAATAATTAAAATAAAAGCACATTACAAAATAAAATACACACAACAAAAAATAAAAAGGGAATACATAATAAACACACACACATATGACCCATGGTCACAATAATGGAAATCCCCCCATGGGAAATCCTAACCCAACTCAACACACAAATCAAACACAGTTGCCATGGTGACACACTGAATTCCAATATGGTTAGTCTCCAGTCCCCCGACATTGTTGTGATTTTTAACCTACAAAATACAAAATACCCCTTCGGCCTCGTGGTCATATCAGAACATTCAAATGATATAAGCAACGTACAATTATTAAATCCAAATCACAACAATATCAAGAATTTAACATTTATCATTCAAATTCAATTGCAACTATATCATCATCCCATAGATCTCTATACTAGAGCTATTTAAAATCTCAATATCACGTGTCTAAAATCAAAAGCAATATGATATCCATGTCAACCAGTATATCTTCATCCATGAAATAACAAAAATGTATCAATGATCATCAAGCACAATATCTGAATCTAGATAAATACTAATCTACAATCTAACATCTAACCATCATACTAATCAAAACATAATAATGTCCATAATAATCCATGAGCTAGTATGTACACATCCTGCTATATCAAAACACAATAATGTCTAAAATATGATCAATAGTGTCAAGATCAGTATCTAAACAATGTCAAAGGAGAGTGGGCACTACACCTCACATCTTTCAATACCCATGTATTGCCATTCTATAATTTTAGATGAACTTCCCCTTTACCAGTAATACTGCAAGGTTCATCATCATCCAAATAAACATGCCCAAAAATTTCCTGGACATGATTTCTAAAATAACCCTTATTAGGGGTTACATGGAAAGAAGCTCCTGAATCTAAAACCAATGATTCTATTACATTATCCAAAGAAAGAATAAGAACGTCTTACATTACCTCTGATGTAATATTTTCATCTTTATTTGACTCTTTACCTTTGTTTGGGTGTTGGTTCTTGATGCTAAATCTCTAGATTTGCATAAATAAATTCAACAACAATAAATAAAATTAACTCATGAAATGGAAAGTACAAAAAATACAGACAAAATGAAAGTAGAATGGAGCAATTTTTATTGAATATGAGAGGGAATTTTATACAATTGTTTGCTCCTAAAATCATGGAGTCAATTCTTATCATTTTATCCCCACATCTCTCATTTATTCCCTAGTCTTACTCTCAATCCCAATATATTCTCACACATTTCTATCTCTATGAGTTGTGCATGACAACTAATTGTGTGCACTCATATATTATTTTATAAATATTAAAAACTATTACTACCAAATAACCAAAATCACTCCTAAATGTTCACACTATGAACAATATTTCGGTAACAGTCACCCCCTTAGTGTGAACATGGGGAAAGCTATCTCTTGTACCTACTCATGATCTATAAAGAAATGAAGGTTTTCAATGAGTACCAATAACTCAAACAATATGAGGTTTTCAAAGAGAACCTCCAACTCAGAAAATGGTTTTCTAGTGGAACCAACCACTACATAGCAACGTACATTATTTTGCTCACATCATTATTTCTAACTTAGAGGGATTAAAAAAGAGAAATTATTCTCATGCAGGAGATTTAAACAGGAATGTTACTTCTATTCATTATTACAACATAAAGTAAACACACCACACACCAAAAATAAAAGGTCACCAATACCATGAAGCAATCTCTTTGTTGGTGACTAACAAGAGATGCCAATTTGCCTCCATTCTCCTATGATGTTTCTAACTCGGCCAAATTTGTCTTTGAAGATCATTTTATAATTAAATTGGGTGTCGGTTCAACCAATAACGCACCCTTACAATATTAACCAGCTTTATATTTAGCCAAAATAATAACGCATTTCAGAGTTTTATTGTTGGAAATCACTCACTATTTTTTTACAAAATAATTAGAAATGTCAGACTTGTTTCTAATATTTCTCTTAAAATATGAAATGGGTTTCTGTAATATTTTTATAGAAGTGTCCCATAATACAAATAAACAAACCCAAAAATTTGAAAAAAATTCTGAATCTGGGTTTTTGAGAAAAAAATGAATTACCAGTCATTTGTTTTTAAAGATCAGAATCCAGAAAATGGCGATGGAAGCTTTAAAACTCTCATATTTGCATCCTTGAGGCTGCGGTTTGTCCTACAATCACTCTCATAAATATTCCTAACCTACTCTAATACCAGATGATACTAAATCTTTAGATTTTCATAAATAAATTCAACAACAATAAATCAAATTAACTCATGAAATGGAAAGTACAGAAAATACAGATAAAATGAAAGTAGAATGGAGAAATTTCTATTGAATATGAGACAGTATTTTATACAATTGCTTGCTCCTAAAATCATGGATTCAAGTCTTATCATTTTATCCCCATATCTCTCCTTTATTCCCTAGTCTTACTCTCAATCCCAAGATATTCTCACACATTTCTATCTCTATGAGTTGTGCATGACAACTAATAGTGCACACTCATATATTATTTTATAAATATTAAAAACTATTACTACCAAATAACCCAAACCACTCCTAAGTGTTCACACTATGAACAATATTTCGGTAATAGTTCTCTTTATCCTTTGACCAACAATATTTTTTTGCATGTCCTTTCTTTCCACAATTCCAATAGGTAATTCCCTTACCTCTAAATTTAGATATACCATTCTTTGAATTTGATTTCCCATTATTCTTACTCTTGGATATCTCCTTCTTCCTTCCCTCTACTTTCTATATTCAAAGCATTACTAGATGATGATTTATTTGTACTTTTCCTATGAATTTATTCTTCAAGATTATACTAACCACATCATCAAACTTCAAAATATTATTAACAGATGTTGTATTACTAACATCCATTACCAAGTTATCCCAACTATCAGGCAAAGAACATAAGAATAAGATTGCTTTCACTTCATCATCAAATGGAATATCAACTAATTTTAACTATTTATAATAGATCAGAAATCATTCAAATGACTAGATGCAGATCCACTTTCATGCTTCTTAGAACTAAATAGTTTATTCATCAAATAAAAAAAAATTCCAAGCACAAGGTTTTTCATATAAATTAGCAAGAGATTTCATTAACTCTACCTTAGATGTTGCTTTTATAATATTAGAAGCCATATATGCTTCCAAGCTCAATCTTATAGAAACCAAATCCTTTCTATCAAGAATATTTCATTATTCATTAGTCATCTTCGTAGGTCTAAATTTTTCATCAAACGGTAAGTACAAATTTCTTTGATACAAATAATCCTTAATCTACATCTTTTATAATTGATAATTTCGGCCTTCAAACTTCTCTACCTTGTATTTGTTTTCTTTTGCCATTGTTGTAGCTCTCACTCAATATGAAAACCCTCTGTGAGTAAATCTGTCAACACACAAAACCCTCAAACAAAGCTCTGATACCAATTATTGGGGTTAGCACAAGGTTGTACAGATAATATATCAGATCTAAGAATACATGCAATAAAAGAGGATATTCTACCAAAATAAATATACAAAACAAGAAATATAAATCAACACCAGATTTAATGTGGTTCACCCAATGTGGGCTAAATCCACTAAGAGACAATCCAATCTATTATCTAAAGCTTTCAAAAGATATACGATGAATATTTACAATATTTCACACCTCTCACAATGTAAAGTACTTTCTTTCTCTCAAGCTTCTCCTTCTTCTCCAAGAATTCTCTCTCTCACAATTATTTTCACAATAAATATTAACCTTTTCTTCTAATCCTATCTTTATAGCTTATAAATACCTTATAAAAACTTAGGGCACTTAGCCATGCAATTACAATCAATAGATCTTCTTTAATACTAAAATTATATCTAATTCTCATGAGTTAAATAAAACACTAACACCTCGGTAACCAATGCCAGTTATCCCTAACCGATTTTGGTTCCTACTTTCCTAATCGATGCCGATCATAGGTGACCAATGTTGGTCCCTCAATAATCGATGTCGATTACTGTGTTTTCCATAAAGTTTGATATAGCATGCTAAACTGAAGTAATTGAGCTCCACAACTCAACACTCCTACCTTGTGATCAAATATGATCATCATGTTCCATCTCAATGTAGTTTTCATGAAAATGTGTTTGAACACTTATTCAATACCTAGGAAGGTGTCTATGTCTCATAGAAGAGAGATTTTGTAATCCTAATGTTCTAATTCAATAGGTGGTCAAGGGAAAGAAAATTCATTCATGGTCCATCAGAAGAATATTCTTCATCAATAGATCCTCTCCCATCTCTAGATCATCACTTATCTCTCTCCTTCTATCTCCTCCCTCTCTCTCTCTCTAACATTATATTCCTTCATTGAGAATGTACTTTTTCACTCTTTTTTCTAATTCACTTAAGTGACTTAATGTTGCATTGTCAAATTCCCTTTTGAAAAATAAAAAAGGAATTAGTTTCATTCCTAGGGGATTTTAAAAGTCACATGGTGGTGAGATGAAAAGTCGTGTGTGGGGAGAGGAAGAGATGTATTGCAAGTTATAAATTTGAATGAATTCTCCATTCCAAAGCGTTAGAAATCATTGATTGTTGTAAGTTTTTAGATTTCACTACCACTGCAAGAAATAAAGATACATTTATTCTATCTCCTTGTCTATGTTCCTCTATTCTCTCTATTTTCCAACTTTGCAAGTATTGTAATCTTGTAAAACCAATAAAGAACTTTGTGTCCTTGATTAATTGACCTATAGAACTTTGTGTCTCTGATTTTTTAGTCTTAATGTTGATTGCATGGTTGAATTATTCTAATTGAATGTGGACCTACTCTGGTTAATGTTGGTGAGAATCAGCTAGTTCGTAATCACAATATTAACCTCATCTCCATATTGCTCCTACTCCTCTTTACCTCTCTTTAAAATAAATTCCTCCCTTGTACACTATACAAGTACTTTGCCACAAGTTTAGTGGATTATTCCTATTAGATCCCTGACCTAATGACCACCCAAATATTTTAGTTAGTTTATATTCAATAATTGGAGCCTCCTTGTACCTAAGAAGGAGGGTCTTAGCTCGTGAAAGTTGGTGAAAACAAATAATCTAAAATGTGAAAAAATATTTCACCAACATTTTTTAGTGACTCTGTTGGGGAATATCTTCCCTTGTGCACCCTATAAAGATCTCTAAAATCCAATATATATATATATATATATATATATTACAAAATAATAATAAAAATCAAAATTTGACTCTATTAAGGAATAAATCCATGTGATGTTCATCGCCCACATCACAATGATGATTTTTTTTATTGGTATTCAACACCAATAAGTGATAACAACAATGAAGAATAAGATGGCCATCCAAACATCCAGATTTCACATAAATTACTATTTTGGACCAAATATTATAAAAGTATGGATTCTAAAAATGAAGAGGTGTCTTGCTTCAATTAAAAATCTACAATCAAAAAAATGAAAGAAGGTCACTGACATTCCTGCAAAAGTTATGGAAAGGATATCTAGAATGGATTAAATTACTTCATTTGAAGATCCTAATATCAAATACTTGTGGCTTCAATTCAAACCGAGTGTTACTATGGGAAATAAAATGGGAATTGTACTAGATGATGATCAAGAATCTAAGCATTTGATGAGAAGAATGTAGAAAAGATATGAAATGTTGTGTGCTTTGTAGCTTGTGTGTAGATTTTGGATTTTTTCGGCCACCGGTTTGATTGTTTACCCACTAATTTGTATTTTCTCAACATGGAAGTTGAGATGTTTGGAAATACAGAGCACTATATAGCTCGTACGACTGATCATTGTGACTCGTTCAAGGCTTGCCCACTTTGTAGGCATCTTTTCCTTTACACAAAGAATAGCTTGTTTGATCAATATAACAGCTCAGTTGGAGGTAGAAACAAAGAATAATTCACCAATGTGGGGCTCCTTTCACATGCAATATGGGATCAAATTTCCAGCTAGGATCAACTCGGTATCCAAAGCTACCAACCTGTCAAAGCAGCTCGGTGGTTTTGTGTAATAAACTCAACCACTTTGGTCAACCCGAATCTAATGGTGCTTGGCTACAGAACTCACTTGTTTATTGAATGGTAGGATTAGTGGAGGGATCAATTTCAATGTTGAATGGGCTCAATCACCACAACTCACCCAACGGAGATACAACTCAACCAGGAGCTCTGTAGAGAGATCGGTGGTGGGGGTTACGAACTTGACCTATGACACTCAGACCTCTAAATTTTTATAGGATGTTATTTGAGTAGAGACCAAATGCACCTCTAATTTTAGAGGTAAAACCCCTAATAGGGAAAAATAATGTACACACACACAGATATATATATATATATATATATTTAATATTTTAAATTTCTACAGAAAAGTTTGCCTGGTGCAAGGGGCACTAGTGCAAAAATAAAATTGTGTTCTAAACACCTGTAATGGAACAGGAGGTTGTGTGGAGTCAAGGATGGGGCTAGGAAGTTGCAGGAGGCTGCACTAGCTCTCCAAATGTACAAATGCTTCTCCAAGATACACCTATCTCTTCTGCTCTCTCTTTCCACACCTTCACACCTTCTTTGTTCACAGGTCCAGATTAACTAGCTCTAGTACCAAATGAAAGTGTAGAAGAGGGAAAAAATCCTCACACTTCTATTAAAAATCAATCAAATCAAAATTACAATGAAAGGTTCCAATATTTATAGATATTGCATAGCCGGTTACACCCAAAAAGAGAAGTTACACAGGAGCAACCAAAAACCTCGTATGAAATAATGTAGTTAAAATATTGTTATAACTCTTCAACAAAATAAACTCATACGAGAATACTGTGGTTATTAAAACATAACCATATAACAATGAATCTAAATAACCTATTTACCTAGTTAATAATGCAAAATTACTATTTACCCTGATAGTATGAACAACATGAGTATGAATCTCTAGATGAAGTAAGCAAAGAAGAATCTCCTTAAGGTCATGTTTTGAATTATACACTACTGCCTGAAAAACATAAAGCATTGTATTTTGTTTCTTTGCCTTTGGATGATTTTCTTGCTTATGGATATGAAGAAATGATATCCTTAAAAAAGGATTATGTGCAAATAATTTTGAGAGTTACAGAAGGAATTTCCAACCCTCAAACCAGTCTTGAAATTATGAACTATGTTGTGGCTATGCAAGAAAAGTATGATCAACTTGAGGAACTCCATAGTGAGGAGGAGACCTATCTTCCAAAAGTAGAGTTTGATGATTATTCATACTAAAAAGTTTTTATTCCAAGAAGAATATTCAGTTTCTTTCACAATTTTACTCTTCATGAGCATTCCAATGAATTTCAACTCAACACCTTGATAGAAAATGAAGGCATAAAAGTTGAGTTTTTATTCATAGCCACACTTTATCCTGAAGAACAATCATTTGGAGAAGAAATTTACATGGAAAATGAGAATTCTTTCCTCATAATAGATTATCCAATACTTGTTTAGATTTCCATCGACCTTGAAAACATTCAAGAGATGAATCTTCCTTCTCCGTCGCAGGTTCTTCAAGAGAATGATTTTGAGGTAATAATTAATTATTTCATTTCTAATTTTGGATTTTCATTTGATGCAAAAATGTTCAATAATGAAATAGAGAAAATATAATATTTCAATTTCCCTCTTGAATCATTTGGTGTTACCAAAGATTACATGAACTCTCCAGTGAGTTGGTTTCTGTATCATCTCTAATATAGTATGACAAAAAACATGATTATGAGCATGGAGTCTTCTCTTTTACTTGTGAGGATGAGTACTTTCTAAGAGATTTTTAGGATGGAATAAGTGAATCTTCTTATGTTGCAAATCAAACAATGTGTCCTTTCTATTTCCACAAGGAGGATGCATCATATGAGGATGAACTGGTATGTACATGAAGGAATCATTTAAAATAATAAAGTGAGAGGATAGAAGAATTTAGTGAATGGGGAGAGAATAAACTTGTTCTCATCACTTCCGAATTCTCTTCTAATTATAAAAATGAATCAATGCCGTAAATTTCACCCATGGATGATGACTACCTTCATGTTGAAATCACATATTCAATTTTTGTAAATGTGGAAGAATGGTTTCTTATGGTCGTAAAATATTAGGAGACCACAGAGAGAAGAACTTTCAAACAAGTAACAAAGTGATCATTGGATACAATTGTGTTCTCTATACAATATTAATATGAGAATGAAAATTTGGTTTCATTTATTCTTCTAAAACCATGTAGATCCATCAAGATATCGTGTTACGACCAACTAGTTATTATTGAGCTTTGGAAGTGGTATGAATTGAATCCACTATTCCATGATGGTGCCTATTTTTCTCATCCAATTATCAGGAGTGTATATCTTTTTCACCTTCCTTTATAACTTTCCCTCCCATGTAGCATAGTTTTTGTTTATGTTGTGTGTTTCCTTTTCTTTTTGGTGTGTTTTTTATATTTTTCGTCATTTGTGTCATTGCTTGTAATAGTTGGTGAAGGAAAGATTCTATTTCCCAATTTTAAAAGCACTAGTCTATTTACCCATGAGATACCTTATGTTATTCATTACCCCTTTTTTTAGGATGTTGCCAAAATAGAGATATTTGTTGTCATGCTAAATTTCTAGCATGCAAAATGGAAAATTTTGGCCATGAAAACCAAACCTCCACTTGAAAATTCCTCTCCTGGTCACTATAAACCCTTCCTCTAGCCAACCTATCCTAAATTTCACCCTCATTATGGCTCATAGGAATGTGATAAAACATTTAAATTGTGTTTAATGTGAAGGTATTTATTCCTAAGGTGATTGAATGTCACTGAGTTTCAAAGTGAAACAACTGTCTTCAAAGGCCTAGAATGGGCCATTTTTTACTATTTTACAACTCATAAATACCCTATGGAAGTTATAATGGAAGGTTCAAATTTTTTGATATTTTTATAAGAGAACAATAAGTCATATAAGATATTTTAGGGAAAATTGGTGGAAGAAATTGATGTCAGGAATCAAGCAAGCAAGATCGATTCATTTTGGACACAAGGAATGAAAGCTAACTTGTATGGATGGTTTTGGGAGTTATAGAAGGAGTTGGGAGGAAAAATAATAATAAATAGAAATATATTGGAACACTCTATATTATGGATACATCCCTTTTTGTCCAAGATCTAAAAAATATTCTGTGATAATCTAGAACACTGCAACTGCCCCTTTAAGTCAACAATGAAATAGGCTCTAAAAATGAAATAAAATGCATAATTGGATCCTAATAATTGTTGGAAGGATCTTAAAAAATTGTTTTTATTCAAAATACTATAATTTTTGACCCCAAAACACCATTCCATTCTCCCACAGAGGAAAAAATGCTCCAGGTGTCCTTAAATGCACTCGGTAGGTAACATCAACATTTCAAAATGGATTTTTCATACTTTTTGACCCTTGGTGTCCCATTAGATTATCCCTGAGGTGAAAATGGGACAAGGGGGATGCCAATGTGTTACCCCCCATAATTTCAAGAAGATTCACCGCTTAAAACATGACTTAAGGTGTCAGGAGGAGACTGGAGTGCATGCAATTGAGTTGTCAAGTCCACTTTTAATGATAGTTGGACCCCTTGGCACATTTTCAAGCATGACATTTACCCTTGGATTATACCTAAGGTACAATGGTGATGTAGGGGCATCATCAAAGGACATAAAACATGCAAATTTTCATTCAAATATGGTTATGAAAATCATGAGGAGAGGTTTAGGAGACAAAAGCAAGTGTGAGGTGGAGTTACAAAGCTTGAAATTTCAAATTTATGTTTTCACACCAAAATTGTAATTCAAATTTTAAAATCGTGTAAAATATCCAAAGGGGATTTCCAAGGGATGTGAGATTTTAAAATATGTAAAAATGAGTCTAGGAGTGAGTGAGAGCTTATGAAATGTTTAAAAGGATGTAATATACCTCTTTGTGTGTATAAAAGGGAATCTTGGAGCCCTAAGAAATTTTGTTATGGCTAATTGTAAAGGTGAATGAGATAAAAATAAATATGAATACAAGAAAAGGAGTTAGTTAATATCCTATATGAGGGTAGGAGAGTAGGAGAGTGGATTACCTTGAGGAAGAATAATGGATGAAAAATGAGTTAACAGAGTTGAGAAAGGATATGGAAAAGCTTGGAGAATTTCTAAGAGATGAGATTTTGGTGGAAGAAGAAGTCAGATTTGTGATGAGAAAGAAATTGAAATGGCCCATAGATTCGCTTAGGAAGAAGAATCAAATATTGCAACTAAGAAATATGATCAAAAGTGAAGAAAACAAGATGAGACAAGAGGAAAATAAATAGAAATAAGTCATCAAGAAGATGAATGAAGAAAATATCCACAATAAGATATTGAAACCAATCAATAATCATGGATACATAGTGCCTAAGTGGAAGCAAAAACCAACAGTAGAGAGAGAAGACATCAAGCCAAAGCAAGCAATTGAAGGTAGGAAAACAAGAACAAGATAAGAGAGAGAATTCAGACTTCTTGAGAACACAAGGAAAGCACAAGGAACTAAGAATGGTATGGAAAAGAAAGGAAACTAGTGTGGTGTAGGTAAAAGATGATGGAATGGAGGAAAAGGATGATGAACTCATAAAAGATAAGCAAATTTCAGAGGTAAAATAAGTAAAGCATGTAAAGAATGAAGGAAAGGTAAGCAAAGTTGATTGTTTTTTATTGATATTAATACTTCTTTGAGTTGATTCATTGAAATTGTACAAGGTGACTCCATTTGTGCATTTAAGAAGCATGATGACAAGAAAGGATGTGATGAGTTTTTCATGGATGAAGTAAATGACCTTTTGCAATATTTGATTGATGTGATGGATCAAGAAGATGTTAGTCAAGGTACATATGAGAAAATGATGATCTCTTGGGAAAGTAATGGACTAAATGAAAGTAAATAATTTATAGTTATAGACATGGAGCAGCTTGGTATGATGGTGAATGATAGAAAGTAAGAAAATAGGTAAAAAACTGAATACTATGAAAATTAAAGAGATGAGAACATAATGGATATAGACTATACATAGATGAAGAAGGTGGAAAAAGATGAATAACAATATGTTTTTATTATTGTGATGTTTTTGTGTGTAAGTACAAAGGATGTGAGCTTTAAAATGATGAATGATGTAGCCTAGAATTACTAGATAACAACCTAGTCGTGCTGGCACATCACTCAGCTTAGACTGAGCACTCACTCAAAGCGCGCAAAGGTACCAAGTCCCTCTTAGGGTTGTTATTGCAGGATGTTAGCATGAAGACGGAATAAACATATAGATCCATAACTAATTCATCATTCTACAATACATACCATATTCAGATTTATGAAAGAACGAGTTTAAACAATGATCATGATTGAATCAAGAACATGCACTACTTGATTTCACACAGGAATAACACTTAGATTCAGCTAATAACTTCCATCTATTAATAAAAATAGAATCTCCTTACAATAATGGCATTTTATACCTAATGCGTATATGGATCTGATACATTAGTCCCGTTGTATACCTCTTTATACCTATATCTCTCTCTAACTATGTGTGTTCTATTATGTGCTTCACATCATATATATGGTGGGGAATTTCCCTTCACCGCTTCTCTATTCCAAAAATAGGCCACATGATATTAATATCCACATTTCATTTACATGCATAGCCACACATGCAAGTGTGATATCTATAGACCTCTTGCAGTTAACTGAAGTGACAATCCTATTCTTATCTTGCCTCCATGTAAAACAAGCTTCGATCCAATCCTCTAAAGACAGACAATGTGTGGTGCACACTTCCCTACATCGTTGGTGTGTTCCGTATGCCATCTTATAAAAATAGGTCTTCATGCTCAAAATAGGCTAAGTCCTGAATGCTGAACTTTCCCTCTATGGGTGTGTTCTTCCTGCCCATTTGCGCCCTTAAACCTGGCTTGCTTTCCCACACTGACTCCTTGTCCTTGTGCAAGTTCTGTCAAGTGTTCTCTGATCAACATTACCCCAAACTAATTGCATTATCACCTCGACAATGGGTATCTTCAAAAATTGTAGTAAATAATATGGAATGGAAAGAATAAGAAGGAATTTAGATGAATAAATAATTTTTTAAGAGGCAGCATCCTCTGTATCAGCTTGAAGGATCAACTCTAGATACTCCTCCTTTATCTTGGCCTCCAAGGTCTTCCATTCAGCGAGTGCTTGTTCTGATTTCTCTGGAATTTCCATAGTAATGGATTCCAACTCATCCCTCGCAATCTCTCCTTTTTCATTCTACAAAACCAACACAACGCTGGTCATTGATGTCATTCTTCCTTCTAAAAGATCCATTTTCTGTGTAATGAGCTTCCCAAGCTCTTCTAGCCAAGTCTTATATGGCTCTTGCACTGCTGTCAGGGCCTTGTGCTTCTGCTTAACCATTGAAAATCTTTCTATGTGGCCTAATGTTTCATCCTTCATTAATTTCTGGAGCCATTTCTTCTTCCTCAACGACCACCTTCTTCTCTCCTTTTACTCCTGCTACATTTTCGTTCTTCGGTGCCATTTTTACTGTGTAATCCTTTATAGATCCTTTCCACTCAAAATTTGTAATGTGAAAAGCAAACCCTAGTTTGATTCAGCATTCCCTAGGTGAAATTATGTGCCCCTAACTTGTCTCCATCACCTCTCTTCACTCAAACCCTTCACCACTAGGGACACAAGCTTCTTCTGTGCACATATCTCTTCATCACGACTGGTTACACACATCTCACACCTTAAAATGATCACTCGGCTCTTCGCACTTATCTTCTATCAAATACTATTACTCGAAATGGTAAAAATGAATTTGTATCCCATCCTTATATAGATTTTTCAAATTTTGATGCATTTATTGCTCCTTCACCTACCAAATATCCCCTCATTCATTGACCAAGTTCATTTGTTCAGTGCGGTATATATTTGCACCCCAACTATAACTTTCTAGCGTGCCTCCCTACCCTCTGGTCATAAACTTCTCTTCAATGCACACCCTTGTTCCTGAGTACCTCATAAATGTACCTTCTCCTGGTAGTTATCATGGCCTTTGCTTACCTTGTGTTATATTGTTCCTTCCTTCATCTCCATCCTTGGTCACTTGTGAGAAGCAATCTTTCTTTGACTTTAAAGCACACCCATAGTAGCTCATTCCTTTATCCTTTCAATTCCCACTATGTTGTACCTAGATATAAACAACCACCCCACACTAAAAGTATGTGTAGTCCTCTACACATAAACATTCTTCACATAGTAAGTAGCTTCATGTGTGCAAGCACGCTTATTACACAAGAACAATAACTAAATTGAAAAATCATAACGATAATAAAGGAAATACATAATTAAAAACCTAATCTAAGTGGAAATACTACCTTATTACAAACACCAAGAAGACTTATTTATAGTAGGGCTTCAGCCTACTCCTGTTGAAGTAACTGGGTACTTGTGTTCCATCAAGTGCTTCTAACTGGAAAGCACCTATTTCAAGTATGTGAGTGATAACATACAACCCCAACCAATGTACTTTGAACTTTCCTAGATGGCGCAAGAACTTAGAGTCATAAAGAAGTACCATTTATCCAATCTCAAACTTCTTATCCCTTATGCTTTTGTCATGCCATGCTTTATGCCTAGCCTTTTCCTGCTTCTGACTCCATCGTGATATGGCTCATCACTCATCTAGTTGAATCATCTTCTCAATACACTCTTCTAAATCTTTCTCATCAGCTAGACCTCCAGCACGTATAATGCGTAAAGAAGGTAGCAAAAATTCTATTGGGAGAATGGCTTCTGTGCCAAACACCAACTGAAATGGTGTTTTTTTGTTCAATCTCTTATAAGTTGTTCTATATGCCGAAAGAACAGCTGAAAATTTATCATCACAAAAAAATTTCAAATTTTGGCTCAAAATCTTGTTGAAGGCCTCAACATTTCCATTTTCATGAGGATGATAGGGTGTAATTCTATGGTGTGCAACCATAAACTCATCTAATAGGATCCTAATTGTCTCATTCAAAAAGTGTGTACCCCTATCACTTGTTAAGCTTAAAGGACATCCATATCTTGTAAGAACATTCTCCCATATAAACCTAGCAGTTATAGCCACTATACAATCCTTCATAGGTGTTACTTCTACCCACCATGTGAGATAATTTGTGTAAGTAATGATATTGCGTGATCCAGTCCTACACGCAGCTGGCGAAATAGGTCCTACAAAATCTGGCCCATTTCTCAAATGGTTGAGCACTAGTAATCGGTCTCAAAGGCATCTCATCTCTCTTCCATGGTTTTCCTAAGTGCTAACAATGGTCACACACCTTGCAATATGCCTTACAATATTTATACAATGTCTCCCACCATAATCCAGCGAGTAGGATTTTCTGAGTAGTCACATCACCTGCAAAGTGGCCACCTGCAGTACCACCATGGGATTCTTCCATAATATCCTTGCGCTCATGTTCTAATACACAACGGCGTAATACTTCATCTCTACCTAACTTGTAAATGTCACCACTGATTAACATAAACGATGCCACACGTATAGCAAGATGTTTCTTTTCTAATGCCTTCATTCCTTTTAGCGCCATACCAGTTTGTAGAAAGTCAAGAGTGTCTTCTAATTCTGTGGGTGTGCATTGTAACCTATATAACTGTGCATCTGGCATGGTTTCTTCAATTATCTGCACTTCTTCTCCTGAGTGAATTCTAGACAAGTGATCTGGTCCAAAATTCCTTTTTCCTGGCTTCACCACAACTATGAAGTCAAACTCTTGAAATAGGAGTACCCATCTGCATATGCGCCCTTGCAAGAGCTATTTGTTCACCAAATTCTTCAAAGCCATGTGATCTGTATAAAAAAAAATTGGTGTTGCTAACAAATACTATCAAAACTTGTGCAATGCATAGATCATTGACAAAGCTTCACACTCTGTAGTTGTATAATTCTTTCAATAGGAGTCATCTTCCTACGAGTAAAAAAATTGGATGATCTATAATACATTCTCTAGGTTGAGGTAACACAGCCCCAATGGCCATGCCAAGAAGCATCCACATGCACATGAAATGGTTTATCCCATGAGGGAAAACACATAATGGGTGCGGTAGTAAGTTTCTCTTTTAATATCTCAAATGTGTGTTATTGTGGTTTTCCGTAATAAATGTACCTTTCCCTTTTAGTAATTCTTCCAAGGGTGTAGTAATTTTGGCATACCCTTTGATGAACTTTTGATAATAACCTCATATGACCCAAACATCTGTTGCACCTGACTTTGACTGGTAGGTGTTTCCAGGCCTAGAATGACTGCAACCTTAGCTAGATCAACCAGCAACCCTTCCTAGGCATATTATATGCCCTAACAATATTCCAAATGGTGTAGCAAATATGCACTTCTTGATGTTTAAAGAGATACTCAATTTTCTGCATCATTCAAACATTAAGAAAAAAATGTCATAATGATCTTTCATAAGCCCATATACTATACAATCATCTAGATAAACCTACAAAAAGTTGTGAATAAAATATTTGAATGCTTGAATAACTATACACAAGAATACAACAGACACGTTTTTCAATCCAAAAGGCATCACAATATAGGAAAATCTGACCCATTCAATAATAAATGTATTCTTTTCCTGATCCTCCTAAGCAATCCTAACCTGATGATACCCAGAAGACCCATCTGTGAAGGAATATATGTCACACACCATACAACTCCCTCCAAGATTTTGTCCATAAATGGCGTAGGGAATGGGTCTGTTACACAAGAATAGCATTTATCTCCCTGTAGTCCACACATATTCTAATCCGTTCATCCTTCTTTATACTGATCACCATCGAGACTAACCCATTCTGACTCATCAAGGGGCTTGATAATTCCATATTTCAACATTTTATCAATTTCTTCTTTTACCTTTTCACGCAAATTAGGATTCATTCTGTAAGGTCTCTTTCTCATGATGGTGTGCACCTTCCTTAAGCTTTATCTTCATTTCACCAAGTGATTCATGCACGCACCTTTAAGTTCATGATACCCTCGACGGAATAATTCCTTATAATCCCTGAGTAACTCAATGATCTTTGCCACCTCCGAGTTTGACCAGTAGTCTCCAATTATGACCTCCTTAGTCTTAGCCTCTGATCCTTATATTGACCTTCTTTAGTCTTCATGGTTTCATTTGATATGCACGTGTATCCTTATCTACACTGTCCAAGACCTTACATGTGCCCCCTGTGAATGGTCAATATCCAAATTTTTAACTTCCTCATCATCCACAATATACACCATCTTACCCTTTTCTTTCTTATGACAAGCACGATCAAGCAATATGGGATCTTCTCCTTGTTCTTCAAAATGTGCGCCTGATTTTGTTTCTCCCATTAATTATTGTATGAGTTCCTCATCGCATTTTCCCTATCCCCCATGGTTAACCTGCTTGAAAAATCTCAATGCCTTTTCTATTGGAGGTTATGAAGAAAAATCATTCAAAGGTCTGGATCATTCTTGTCAAAAATTGCTAATTCCCAGTCTCTCTATGTAGTTCTGCATATACATACTAGGTGCATATGCACATCCTTGGAGAGTAGAATACAGTCTTATGTACCCAGAGTGAAGGTGGTAATGCTTCCTTGCCCCACTTGTCCAGAGTCTCTCACACTACTAAATGTGATGTTAAGCAGGCTGATCACCATTATAACTGTAGATCTATGTAGGTGTATTGCTTCTTACAAACTTGGTAGATAGGGAAATTCTGATCTCCTTCCACTCTGTAAGATTATCTCTATGAAATACCCACTAGTGCACTACTGTCCCACGCAAGACATATGCTAACATGTCTCTTCTCCTTACCTGGTCTATGCATTGTGCCTCCATGGCTTCCAAAAATACAAGAAGATATTCTACTCCTATATACCAGTGTACTACACCACCTATCCATTGAATAGAATGAAGTACCTTCTTGCGCACAACCACATTTTTCACCTCTCTTCCTACTAGTTCATATGTACCATGAGCCCAATTATCACAAGCAATACTCATAGTATCACTGATAGAAGAGAATCCTCCAACTGTAGAATGCCTTCCTTAGATGGTCATTGACCTCTGGATCTTGAAAAGCCCAGACATAGATCCTATTTAAGTCCTCCTCACTTAGAGGCTCAACATATGGTGTATAATTTCCATCTGTTAGAGGTATCATAACCCTTCCCCCCCCTTTTTTAAATATGATATACCCCTTATTTAATCTCAAGTCAGTGTTATTTGCATAACACCAAGGGCATCCAAGAAAGGGTGGAAAACTATCTACTTCCGCAAGTTCTAATACCTCAAAATCCCCAGTGAACTTGGCCCTTTGTATAGTTATAGATGCATCCTTCAAAACTCCTATGGGATTTGCCTTAGTTTGGTTCACCATAAAAAAACACATTAGATGATGGATGCAATGGGGGTCTCCCCATTTATACCCATGCATCTAATGTAAGCACATTTACTTCCGCACATGTATCTTCCAAAATATTTCTCAACAGCCATCCATCCAAAACATCATTCAAAGTAATTTCCTTTTCATGGTCAATGCTATCAGGAGGAATATTTACATGCAGGATCTATTTTCTTATCTCAATACTTACACCGGAGTGTTCCCTTTTAATCAACTTCCTAATAGTTGGATGATGTTATCCTAGCGCAACATTTTGCATACTTCTCTCAGATCATCGATATCAGTTTGTACTATCTTTGATGCCTTCTTATGCTCCTTTAAGTATTGTATTTCACCCTAAAAATTCCTTAATACTTCCATGGTATACTGATAAACCTCCTTATGATGAGCCAGATCTGGGTACCTTGCATGTAAAACCTCTTCCTTTTTGATCATAGGATTTTGGTATGATGCCTCTCTTGTGCATGCCACTTCAGCGCGTGTGGTAATTTTGACAATTAAGGCCTCAGGTTCATGGTGTTATCTTGGGAATCCACTGATTTACCTCCACACGCTTGATCCTAACCATCCCTACGCCTTTTTTCTCATGCTTATGTTGTTTACTGAGATGCTCATATAAGTTCAGGTACTCTTCATAGCTTTGATTATTTCCATAAAAATAACATGTAACATTTTGGGGACATTTGTGCCTATAATGATCATGGGATCCACATGTATAGCACATTCCTCTAGGAAACTTGCTTCCTCCTCCACCACGGCCTTGTCCTCCATATCCACCTTGAGATCCATGTCCTCTTCCACAACCTCCTTCAAAATGGCCCTCATTCCTGTCATAGCGCATTTGATTATGATCCTAATCCTGGTGCACATTCTTACCCTTAGAATTATCTATTACACTTATCTGTCATACCCCAATGTCTATAGCATCCTGGATCTGAGCAATCAATTTACAATCCTCAGTATCATGGGTCGTGGACTTACAAATTTTACAAAATCTAGATACATTCTTTCTTATCATGCATTGCAACAAAGGATAGTGACTAGCATCGTGATTCAAATGACAGATCTCATAGTCCAACAATAATGAATGTACTGTTTTGCGAGGACAACTATCCTTGGTGTGACCTTCTACTTCATAATTTGTACACAAAATTATTGAGCGTGTTTCATGGGCTGAATTTTCTGATAGCTTCTCTAACTATTTAGCCATAGCTGTAATCTGTGCCTCTAAGAATGGACTAACACTAGTCTCAATGCTCCTAATCACCTCAGCACGTAAATCCACTTCCATTGCTTCACGTGGATCAGTGTATTCCTTATGTGACAGTGCTCTTTTGAATGGTCTAATCAATCCCCCAAAAAACCATTGTTCATGTTAGCTAGTGTGAATATCATAAGAAAGATTAGATAGAAGTGTCTTAAAGTGGGAATCATACTCACATACACTCTTAGTGGTTCCTTTCTTGATATCTTTGAGTGTGCTAATACTTTTCTACTTAAATTCTGGGATATAGAATTCTTTTAAGAAATCATCCTTCAACGTTGCATAATCCATGCAAGTTTGATCAAGGTAAAACTTTTTATACCATTTGTGTGCTCGTCCTTGCAAGGTAGCAGTGAATTGAGTTTCCTTGCGCTCAACAGCTGTGATCCCTTTCACGTGCCATAATATTTCACACATGTGCACATGCTCAACATCATCCTCTATGCCTCTATACTCTAAAAGACAAAGAGACATCTCCATATAAATGTTTTGTGGTTGTTGCAGACCTTGGCCACCTGATCCAAAACCTCTTGTGTTTCCTCTGTGACCAGATCCACTGGAACTAGAACCACCTATACCTCCTGACCCTCTACTAGTAGCAGGAATAGGACCTATATATGTACTCCCTTATGCTTCAAAAGTAGTACTATACTTAACCCCTATAGTCTATGAGGTAGTTCCACTTCCATAGGTGAACCCAATATTCAGTGCGCTTACGTTCTATGTGGACGATGCACCTGAAAAAACACCTCCGAATAACATTGAAGTTGTCTTTCCTACCATTGATGTACTTGCTCTCTTACTTCCCAAAATTTCTTGTTGATTACTGGTTGTACTAGATACTGAAAAACCAAGCACAAGGGCTAGGTCACCAGGTGGATTAAAATTTGTGCCCACGGCGCAAGTAGTCTTTGCTGGCATAATTCCGCATGAGGCCAAGGGGGGATCTCTATCATTCTTTCTAAGATGGGGGAGTTCCTGATGCTCTGGCTCCATGTCTTCTATGTGAACTTTAAATCCTTCAAAATTCATATCTCTCCTCAATGCCATACTTTTTGCAACGGTACGTTGCTTCTCTATCTCCCTCTCGAGTGCCTCATTATACTTAAGTTACATTTCCTCTCTCTTCCTTTCTACCACTAGGTCTATCATCTTTCACTGAACATGTTCCTACCCTCACGCATGGTGAGGTTTAGTTAGCCATTAGTTTAATCTCTAGGTTCAAAGTTACCATCAAGATCTTAATTGCCAGTGGAATGCCTTGTAGATATGTTCCTCTAGGATACCACAAAAAACTGGAATTCAGCTACCTCCAGGCAAGAATATGTCAAAATTTAATAGTCTAGAATATAACTGTTTAGAGCACCATAAAACCACGTATCCACAGTGCGAGTCCAGATCAGGTCAACATCATAAAGGGCCTGAAATTCTTCTTGTGTCTAGACAAGTGCGCGATACCTCCAATTCCACTTAAATACATACGCAGTCAGCCACTCGTATAATTCTACTAGAAAGATGGCAAAAAAACTCTCATATAAGCTGTCATACAAATTTTTTTCTACCCAAGTGCATGCGTTAAAATCAGATCCACTGTTGAACTACTGTATATATTCTTCCTTCAAATCATGTATCCACTCCTCAATACTTTCTAGGGTTAACCGGTATGTCTTCATCACGAACCATCTTGAAAACAATTGAAAATAGGTCCCCGCAATGGAACCAATGATGTAGCCTAGAATTACTAGATAACACCCTAGTCGCGCTAGCACATCACTCAGCTTAGACTGAGCACTCACCCAAAGTGCGCAAAGGTACCAGGTCCCTCTTAGGGTTGTTGTTGCAGGATGTCAGCATGAAGAAAGAATAAACATATAGATCCATAACTAATCCATCATTCTAAAATGCATAGCATATTCAGATTTATGAAAGAACAAGTTTAAACAATAATCATGATTGAATAAAGAACATGCACTACTTGATTTCACATAGGAATAACACTTAGATTCATCCAATAACTTCCATCTATTAATAAACACAGAAGCTCTTACAATAATGGAATTCTATACCTAATGCATGTATGGATCTGATATAGTAATCACGTCGTTTACCTCTCTATACGTATATCTCTCTCTAAGTGTGTGTGTGTGTTCTACTATGTGCTTCACATCATATATATAGGGTGGGGACTTTCCCTTCACCGCTTCTCTATTCCAAAAATAGGCCGCATGCTATTAATATCCATGCGCCTTTTACAGGCATAGCCACACATGCAAGTGTGCTATCTATAGACCTCTTACAGTTAACTAAAGTGATAGTCCTATTCTTAGCTCGCTTTCATGCAAAAAAAGCTTCGATCTGATCCTCTAAATTCAGACAATGCATGGCGCACACATCCCTACATCGTTGGTGTGTTCCGCATGCCATCTTCTAAAAATAGGTCTTCATGCTCAAAATAGGCTAAGTCCTGAATGCTGAACTTTCCCTCTGTGCATGTGTTCTTCCTGTCCATTTGTGCCTTTAAACCTAGCCTGCTTTTCCATGTGGACTCCTTGTGTGAGTTTTGTCAAGTGTTTTCTGATCAACAATGAAGGTGAAGATGTAACTCAAGAAGAAAAGAAACCAAGTAAATGAAAATGCAAGGAAAAATAATACTATATGGGACCCAGGTGGTCTTGAAGTAAACAAGTACAATGTGAGTGAAGAAGGAAGGACAAAATAATGCAAGGATGATGAAGAATCCAAAGAAGATGGATTTTAACAAACAAAGTATACGGTGAATTTTCTCCACCTTGGGAGTCTGATATAGGGGAATCATCAAAGGACATCAACAAATGCAACATTTCATTCAAACATGGTTATGAAAATCATGAGGAGAGGTTTAAGAGACAAAATAAAGTGTGAGGAAGAGTTACAAAGCTTGAAATTTCAAATTTATATTTTCCCTCCAAAATTATAAGTCAAAATTTAAAAGCATGTAAAAGACCCAAATGAGCTTTTCAAGGGTATGTGAGATTTTAAAACATGTAAAAATGAGTCTAGGAGTGAGTGAGAGCTTATGAAATGTTTAAAAGGATGTAATATGCCTCTTTGTGTGTTTAAAAAGAGCATCTTGATGCCTTAAGAAAGTTAGTTAGGGTTAATTGTAAGGGTGGATGAGATAAAAAGAAAGATGAATAAGAGAAAAGGAGTTATTTAATCTCCTATATGAGGGGAAGATATTGAGAGAGTGGATTACCTCGATGAATAAGAGGAAGAATGAAGAAATAAAGTACAATTTTGTAATACAATCTAATATATGCATAGTAAGCTCTATTTTTGCATAAGATCTTGTCTTTGTGATGCATGATTCTAAGTTGATATTCAATAATTATAGGTTTTTAACTTTATTTTCATTTGAATAGGTTTCTAGGAACATTTATTGGAGGCGAATTGAAGGATTGAATTGAAACATCTTGATTTTTGTATGGAAACTGTTGTAAGGGGTTTTACATGATAGTGAGGAGGAGTTTAACAAGGTTTTCAGGTGGTTTTAAATATGAACATGATTATAAAGTATTTTCAAAAGTGACCACATGATGGTAAGTGATGAATTTTTTACTTCAAGGTTGAAATTTGAATGTCGTGTTACTTTTCATTACATGCAAGAACCCACAGAGGTTAGGAATGAGACAAAGTTAACAATTTGAGAAATCATTGTTTGTGTCTTTACAAAGAGAATGTAAATATAAATCCTCAGAAGGAGAGGTGAGTATTGTGAATTAAATCACTTCAGCCTATTTGTGAAGGTTACCAATTAGGTACATGCATGTTAGAACAATGTTAACAAAAATATTACCTTGCATGAAGAAACCCTAAGCCTACAGTTTAGGTAAGTCAAAGTAAGGTGGTTTTTCAAGGACAACTTGGCCATTAAGCCCACTATTAGATTGAAAAAACTTGGAATATTGTCACAGACCCTGTGCTCGAGTATCAAGCTTTGAAAACAATAACAATTCAATTTATAGGAAATTTACTCTTCTCAGGATGACACAAAGTAACAATAAGGGTTTTAATGGAAAATTATATTTGAAGCCTTGAAATGGTGAATTTTTCCATGAAACTTACAAGATATCATGTTTATAGACCATTTAAGAGGATTTTGAAAAACTTTCAAAGAACCATGGTTTAAATTTTAATATATTCATGACATACTAGTGAAAGGAAAATTATCGTAGTTGGAGACCTGGTTGAGGAAGCTAAATTACAAAAGTAGGGTTTAGAATTTGTATCTAAGCTTTTAAATTTATATACAGAAGAAAAATGGAAATGGGTGCTTAAATATGTTCTCAAATTATCTTGAAGCCTCCTACAATTAGGGATATTATTGAAATTTCTTGAAAACAGGGCTGGTAGGAACAATAAGCCTAGAAAGGAAGAAAAGGTGATAGAGAGAGAAGCTCAAGGAGTGAAATCATGAAATTTATCCCTCACCATATTAAGTAAAAAGGGTACTTGAAGGATTTTTTCAGTTTTTTTGGGTAAGTCTAACCATGAAGCATACAAGAGCCTTGTCTTAAGAACTCAAAAGGGTTATTTGGGAGAAAGATAAGAGAAAATGAAGTTTTTATATTTTTATAGAAAGTTGATAGTTGGAATAACACTTATTTGAAGTGGTGAAACAATGTAAAGGTGGAGAAAGCATTGGTGAAGGCTAAATAGGCCAAAAGTTGTGTGTTTTTGCTTAGAGCTAGTGAAGGAAGGTGAAGGGAAAGTTGAAGAAATGTAAGTGTTAATAGAGTTTTCATGAAATGAGGTCAACTTGGGAGTTGAATTGATATTGTATGAGGTTAATATAACAAGTTATATTTCTTAACAAGACTTCTAAATTTAAATATGTGAAATTTTGCAAAGTAAAACCTTTTTAGGCTTCCTGAAGATCCTCAGTGCAGAGCTTGGGTACAAGTAGTTTTTGTTTTATCCCTCTTAACTATTTGAATGCATGTAAATGTATATATATCTTCATCAAATGGTAACAAGGGTGACACCAAAGTTCACTCCCCCATCTTGGAAAACTTCTTACAACTTGGAGCTTACCACTTTTGCACTTAGGCACTTCAAAAAATTGCATTTTGATTGACCCCCTCTCATGTAATTGGAACCATGGTGAATTTTCAATCCCTTACTATCCCCTTGGATTTCACCAAGTGAAAAGGGGATAAGGGGAACATAAAAGTGCACTCATGATCCAACCATTCAGCCTTGGTCACATTAAAAACCAAATTTTGGCTCCTAGTGAACATTTTTAGCTCTTTGAATCTCACTCACATGAAACCACAAGGTGACACTTTTCCAGATATGGTAAAAATTTCATTTGTGTTTCCTTTGTGTCCCATTTTCCCCATTTTTCCCTCTTACACTAGTGCAAATCCATGCTAACAATCTCCCCACCATGGTTAAGCTACTGGGTCAAGTGGTGAGTTGAAACTTGCAAGTAAAATGACTAAATTTCTCTCCTCACAAGCACTTGGTAACTTTATGGATTTAAAAAAAATTGTTCTTCCATCCAAAACCTTCATTATTGCACATATATTCTAGTGATTTTTCCCAGAACATCAAGCTCCTAAAAATGAGAATTAGTCATAATTCACAAATTATGTACCTGATTTCCATCAAAATTTCCCAGTACGTTCCTTTCAAAAATGGCTTCAAACTAATTATAAGAGAATTACCATTAATTTATATGTGTAATTTTTAGCATCTATTTTAAACTTTGAGTCTGAGAAGTTTCCTTTTCAACTCTATTTTGTTTAAATGAATGAAAAACCTCAAAAACTAGAGCAGAAGGTTCTGAAGTAAAACCTGAACTTTTAAGACCAATTTTGTTAAAATATGACATCTATAAGACCTTATATAAAAATAGTAAGTTTTCAAGGCTTCATGTGTTGAAATATAGTAACTTTCCAAAAATGGTAAAATATCAGCATCCTTGTTACTCCAAACAAGAAAAAACCATCAAAAAGTGAAAATTTAAAAATCTTACTAAAAATATATATCATTGATAGGTCCTACAAAAATAGTAATTATTCGAATTAGGATCAAATGAATTTTATCAAATCACATTCCACATATCTCACTCCTTTTTTTCCATAATTACAAGGCTAGGAAATTGTCCCATGGTTTGAGCAGGAAAGAAAGCCCTTGCAAACTCTCAAAAACTTAGTCTTGAGGTGAAGTCTAAGTCTGTGTCTTTCAATTCATCTTAGCAGTCACTTAAAGGGGATGATCATGTTCAAGTGATGTGGACCATGAAAGGAAACTGATATCAAACATTTTCTGTAAAGGTGAGCCATAATTCTCAACCATCTCCTTAGAATATAACATGGCAATGTATTTGATGAGTATGATGGTGAATGCAAAGTTTATTCTTTCCTCATTTGTAGCAAAAGGAATTTTAAAAAAAATAACAAGTAAAAAAAAAGGTACTTAGGTACCCTAAGGTTGATTCCATCCAAGAAAGAGATATCTTTGTCATTAAGGTGAATTTTAAAGCTCTGGGAAGTCACGAGGAGCAAGGTGATCACATTGTAAATTTGATATTATAAGGCATCATGTGAATCACACCATGGCAAGGAATATGTCAGAATGAACTAGTGTATGTAAAATATTATCACTTGAACCATAGACTACCAAGGTACTCAAGGTCATCATGTTTGCAATATCAAGAAGGCATCACAGGTCCGCATAGTGCAATGTCTTGCACCAATGTTTCTGAAAATTCATTGAATGCCTTGTAGTGTGCCTGAAGCTCGCAAAAGAGGGAGATTAGAACCATAATGTTTCTATCCAATAAGAGGTTAGAAGATTAATTCTTATATCTAGAAAAGGACCTATCTTAATGAGGAGCATATTTTTAAGAACATGTTTGAGCTTCTTGAATTTGATTGCATTCATAAAGGAGACATTTTTGCATGAGGGTGAATTTCAAGGCCAAGAGGAATAAGGTATTGATATTCATGTCCTAACTCCCACCTTATGCTCAAAGAGGATCATCATGTTACCATCTCAGTGCATTTTTCATAACAATGTTTTTGAACACTTGTTCAATTCCCAGGAAGGTGTCTATATCACATAGAAGAAAGAGTTTTTAATCCCAATGTTCCAATTCATTAGGTGGTAAAGGGAAAGGAACTTTATTCATGGTCCATTATAAGCATATTATTCATCAATAGAGGCTCTCTCATCTTCGGATCACCACTTCTCTATCTTTCTCTCTCATACCTTTCTCTTTAACATTTTATTCCTTTATTGATAATGTATTTTTTCACTCTTTCATATTATTCACTTAAGTGACTTAATGTTTCATTGTAAAAGTCCTTTTTCAAAAATAAGAAAAGGACATAGTTTCATTCCTAGTAAATTGAAAATTCACATGGTGGTGAGATGAAAATTCAAATGGGGGAGAGGAGGAGACATATTTCAAGCTATAAATTGGAATGGCTTCTTCATTCCAAAGGGTTGACAATTGTTGATTTTTATAAGTAGTTGGATTTCACTGATTTGTAAGCAATAAAATCTACATTTCTTCTATCTCCATGTCCATTTTCCTCCATTCTCTCTACTTTCTATATTTTCATGCATTGTAATCTTATACAACCAAGAAGAAACTTTGTGTCCTTGGTTAATGGATCTATAGAACTTTGTGTCTCTATTTTTTTAGTCTTAGTGTTGATTACATGGTTGAATTATTCTAATTGAATGTGGACCTACTCTGGTTACTGTTAGTGAGAATTTTCTAGTTCCTACTCAAAACATTAACCCTCTCTCCCTATTTCTCATACTCCTCTTTACCTATCTTCAAAGAAAAGTCATCCCTTATACATTCTACAAGAACTTTTCCACAAGTTTAGTGGAGCATCCTTGTGTGATCCCCAGCCTAACGACTCCCCCACAATTTTAGTTATTTTACATTAAATAATGGGAGCCTCCTCATACCCAAGAAGGAGGGGCTTAGTCCTGTGACCATTGATGAAAACCAATCATCTGCTTTGCGAAAAATTATTTCACCAACATTATGCCAAATGAGAAACTAGAGTGTTGACTACATGTAATCTAATAATGGAGAGGAAAGAGAGGTATTGAAGCACCTCATTAATAGATAACAATGTATCAAAATATTTATTAACCTTGATATCTTCCCCCATAAATGTGAAAGAGGAGAGGAAGGAAATCTTATTAAGAACTTATCCACTTATATACCTTCCACAACCCCACAAATGACATTGTTACAGATAGATCTAAGACCAATTTTGTAAATAAACCACACTGTAAAAAATGAATGGATGTACCACAGCCCCACTCTATTGTACACCTTATTTTGAGTATTTAAATACTAAAATAAAGTAAAGAAGAATAAGGCCCATGCCCTTAAACATTTTTTTTGCAACTGTATCTAAGTATTAAAATAGAGAAGTAATGAATTATTCAAACCCCTTGTATAAGGATCTACATTATGTTATTTGTATATGAATTTGTGTGTACCCATATCAGATAATCCTGATAATCTATGTTATATCACATAGACGGTTTTAATGGTTACCGCCATTGGGAGCCTATTCCTTCAAAATGGGCTATAAATGGTAGAGACTATGGCATATAAAGAAAACAACACACAACTTGAAATAAACAAGATTGACAATAGTATATGTGTATATAATAAATTAAACACAATAGTGAAGAAAGAATCAATTAAAATAACATAATAAAAAACATAGAAAATAATCATATGAAGGCTTAAAGCCATAAACATAGGAAACCCATGGCTTCACAAGACAACCGCATATAAGGAACTAAAACCACATACAAATAAACAAGTGTATATATTCAATATATGAATAGAATCACAAATATTGGTAACCCACTATATCAAAAGACAATCAAGACAAATAATAGAATAATCTAGTAAGAAATTAATGTAACAAGTAAGTATAGAAAACAAAAAGGAAATAACACATAGAACAATATATGTTAGTACTACGCAAGACACATATATTATTCCTACTAGCTCAAAAGATATCATATGAACAGTAATGTAATAAAGTGTAATGAAGAAGTTTAAAGTAATTGAACTAAAAAAAAAAGAACCTGAATAGTGTAGAATATGTACCCCAAAATTAGTTTTATTGGGAAGGGAATAATCTGGCATCTCTCATCACGTATCAATCTATATGTGTTTTACATCAAGCTTAATATACGGTTGGAGCTCCAAATTACACCCTGCCCCGAGTCATAGATAACCTAGGATTTTGAGGCAACATGGAATTGTCTCCAAGTTGTGAGACTTGCACTATGAGACAGACCTCCAGAGAAGGTTGGTTCCTCTACCTATTTCTAATTTTAAAAATACCCCTAAGAAGGGAAATACAACTATCTAATCCTATTCTAATAATCCAAAGGACCAGGGGAAGAGAGAGGTACATGAAAATGGAAATCCTAGGCTAAAAGATAGGTGATAGCACTAAGAAAAGGGGTAGAGGTATTCTAATAAGTGAAAATGGGAGAAAATTGGAGGAGAGGGTAGACATAAGTACCAAAATCCAAAAAAACATTTAAATCACCATTTCCATGGAGCACAAAATATTTAAACCCTACAAGGAGAATGAGGTATGCATATTATATGTGCAAATGCAATGAAAGGCAAGGAAATGCAATACAATAGAAGCTAGGGAAGATAAGAGCCACAAAGCATGATATTTAATGCTTTAAGAAGATGAACAATACATTACAATGGAGGTATAAGGAAAGGATCATCATGTAGATTTTAAAATATGATGCCTGTAACTCACAGTTTCTCTGGAACAATTTTGACAGAGTTCAATTACATTTTAGAACACCCACCTCACAAATGAGAGGTTTTACAATATATAGAAGAATGAGAAAAGAGAGGGAAAAGAGAAACTCAAAATTATTCTCCCACCCACCAATAAGATTCATTAAATATATAAAAATGGGATATGGGTAGCCTATCAAAGCCATTCCTCCATGATTCCTACTTTTGGAAGAAGAAATGGGCACCATACCTCATTAAATCTTATTGTTCAACAATCTAGAACTACATATTTTAATGCTGAGGATGTTTTCTTATTTTTCTCCCAACTACTCTCACCTAACTCAAGATTTTATGATTCCATGGTGAAGAGCATGAAAATATATTTCCAATGATATATACTTTATCAAATTTGGACAATATGGGAGGAAGATATGGCCATGGGGATCCAAGGGATCGCGAATGAACACGATTCCCCTGTACACTACTACAGTCCAAATTTAAATGTTTGTTTTATCCTTTAGCTTGTGGGTGGATCGGGTTTTAGAGCACTAAGATAACTGGTTCTATTTATTCTTGGTTCCCCCGTAACACTTACCACCCATAATTTACTTCCCTACAACACACTGCCTCATCGTTGCTCCCTTTGTTTTGTGGGTTCAACACTCATGCAGAGAACTCATTCCTGAGATGAACTAGTTCCACCCACACTTAGTTCTCCTGACTCAATGTTCTCCCACAACCCCTTTACTCCATAAAACACTCCCGCTTCGTCCCCTTTGTTATTCATCCCAACAGCCCGAGTGGGGAACTAATTACTTTGGGCAACTTGTTCCATTGTTTCTCATCATGCCCGTAACTCCACACAACATTGTTTTCTTAGCTTTTCAGGACAAATCACTCCAAGACAAACCTTGGTTTCTGAGGAACTTGTTCCACCCACACTCATTTCCTCTATACCCACTTTCATCTGCATTACAATGCACTCCGCCCTTGAATCCTTCACTTTGCGGCCTGATTGGCATTGCGGAGAACTCACGACCCGATGAAAATTTTTATGTCATTCCTCCATGCACCCACATTTCCGCAATACACTATAAATGAACCCTTTTCTTTATATTTCATATTTTATACCAATGCGGGGAACCAATGGGTATTGGGAACTAGTTCCGTCTGCACCTCAGAAAGCCGCAATACACCAAATGTAGCCCATTTTTTCAAGTTTTTCCAAATTTTCTAAGTTCTTGGCCAAGTATGGAATTGAGGAGTTAGGAAAAAAGTGAAGTGCCCCAAAATAATTTAAAGTTCCCAAAACATGAAAATACCTTATTTTTTAGATTCTTGACTAAGATCCCATAAAACTACCCAAGTCCAAATTATCCAAGTTAGCCTATATTTCCAGGGGGAAATTGGATAACATATACCTAGTGAATGCATGTGTGTAAATAGTAAATAGAAAAATATGCTATATATTAAACCAATATGAAAACCAAAATAATTAAAGTGAAAATCTAGACAAATCAAGTCATGAATAGGTCATTTTTTTGTATTTCTTCAAATATCTTGATATTTTTGTGTTATGTGATTATTTTAATGTCTTTCTATTTTGGAAAATAACTATGTATAAGGAATGGGGTAACACAAGAACTACATGACTAGGGATTCATTAGAAAGTGGGGAGGACCTATAAGGTGAAGGAGGTACCAACCTTACAAATTTCATGAGAGAAGAATAATGATCCTATTTAAGATGTGTAAGAACCATAATATGTACTATATGAAACCTAGGATGGAAATACCCAGTAGGTATAAAATGTGTAATAGAGGACCTTGTCAGAGATTGAGGAGGGATAAAACAAGTATAAGTAGTATCTATACAATAATTTTGATTGAGCACTATGTTTCATGATATTGTATTTGATTGATAGTGATTTATATTTGTTCTTGAAATTCATTGTGATCAAATTGGTGTGATATAACATGTGATGAGTAGCAATAATATCAAAAGTATTGGTAATAATATTGTAAGAATCAACTTCACCAAAGTACATGAGAACATGTATAGTTCAAGGAAACGTATTCTTAGGAAAGAAAGAAGGGATATCCTCATATTCACCCATGTATTAGTGAAGGTATTCTTCATTAGTAAATTTATCTAATGATTGAATATCGAGTGATAATTAATAGACCCACTATGGCATAAGCATAAATAATATTAGTATCTCAAATGTAATGTTGGATTATTGAATGATTTTTTTCATTATATTTTAGAATATTGACAAAGAGGTGATACCATATGAGCTCATCAAGTGGATGATGAGGTAAATCCACTTGGGTTCTATATTTAGTCATTTTGTAACTCTATACTCAGTAGTGAAGTGTTGAAAAATAACATAATCATTTACATTTTCATTAGGAGAAATATGTTTGTAGAAGAAGGATAATCATAAGTAACATCCCAATCATAAAAAAAACATCCGTAAATTTAGAAATATTATCAGAAGAATCAGATACATCTTGTTGTTATGAATTATCTAAGAAAGGTAAATTAGGGACATCTGAAGAATCCATTTTTGCGTTACCCCTTGGATGTGTTTGTGCATGCTCTAAGTAATTTGAGGCCATGTGTCATTTATCATGTTTCATTGGTAGTATTTCCTTATAATTTTTCTTGTTCTCTTTTTATATTGTTTTATTTTTCATTAGAACCATAGGATGATGTAGCTATTTTACCGAGACATAACTTTCTAGAAGATGTATTACCTTCATAACCTCTTTGCATGTATATTACCCTTGTATATTAGATGAATTTGTGTCATTTAGTAGTACGCCATGTTAATTTGATATATATGTATTAGTATTTGGAACCCATTAAGGTTTAGGGACTTGAGGTGACTAGATAGGAGAGGCCCCACTCCAAGAGACATCACTCATAGGATGTTGAGAAACTAGTACGTCCAAAGGGGGACCATGATAAGTGATCACAACCTCTACAAAGGGATACCTAAAATAAGGAGATGATTGTCTAGAATAATATCATGTATCAAAATAAATAATTCCCTTATCATCAAGTTGTTATATCTTCCGGTGTAAAGCATAACAATCATTTTCATGATGTATGTTTATTCCATGTTAATTTTAAAACAATTTACATTTGATTTTTTCAAGTCTATAGAGGGGATACTAATGATTAGACAATATAGTAATTTATCATTTATCAAGTATCTCATATAGAATATCATGTTGTTAAGCATCCTTGTCAAACCAAAGAGGTTCTTTTTGATGTAGGTGAACTAGCATTTGAGATTTATTTTGTGGAATACAAATTCTGGCCTCTATGTAGGTATTTTACTTCACTTGAATGAGCATATGTATTGTGCATATCATCTATATCACATTGCTTTCTTTTATTCTTATATGTATGACATGTAGAGACATGATTGACATGATTATGTAAGGGATTCCTTATATGTGCTATCTCATTCTTGAAATATTTGAACTTAGTTCTCATAGTTTTATTTACACTTAAAATAGTGTTTTAATTATTGGATAGACTCTAAGACAACCTGATAAAGTATACCATTGTTATGTATTGATGAAGGGTCCATATGAGGTGACACATAAGGTTTTTTTGAATTATTATCCTTGAAATATCTATTTACACATGATGTAGCCATGAATATGAAAGAAAGGATGAATATAAATATACAATACAAACATAGAAAAGAGGGAAAACAAAATTGGATGCTTGTAGAGAGATAAGAGTAATTCCAAAGTGAGCAATAAAGGTAAGCTAAAAAGTGTTTTTAACAAAAATTGGCAATCGTCTATTTAACAAAACAAAAATTTATAAAATAGAAGATTAATTTTATAAAACAAAGATATGTAGTGTTATATCTTAGTATGAGGAACAAAAAAATCCAAGTAATTTTTAAGTAATTCCCTTTTACTAAAATAGTAATTTTGAAATTCTAAAACTTGTGCTAAAACTTAGGACGAAAAAAGAGGTATTCGTTATATATATATATATAATCCTTATAAAAGTTTGAAAATAGATTTGTTAAATTATAAATATGGCATGAAAGGTGATTTGGCCAATAGGTAAGCTTAGAAAGAGGCCCAAAGACGAGGACCATTCATGAGACCATGAGGAAAATTTTGAAAATTAATTTTAAGTTATGTAATGGATGTGAATCAAAAATAAATATGTGATTTAACAAAAATAAACTAATGTATCGATAGAATACATCATTAAATTCTTATGTATGCTACAAAAAATAAATATGACAGTAAATTACAATAATGACTCAAGAAAATAAGAAAAGGAAAATAAAACCCTAAGTGCAAGAGAGAGTTAGGTTACTTAGCTAATTTTACAATAATCTTGTAAATGTGTGAAGGTGGAAGAATGACATAATGATAGTACAAGACCTCGAAAATGAACCCAAAAAAGTGTAGGATTGCAGAAGGAGCAAGGACTACGGTGCTGGGATCCCTTTCTAGGCATCAGGGTCTGTGTAGGAGATCCAGAGATGAATTTTGTAGGGTTGTTGATTGGTATAAAATCCTCATTATTTGTCACTAGATGGCTGCACTATGATCGTTGATGTCACTGATAACTTGCAATAAAAATATCACCTGTAAAACTCTCAAAAGAACATCAAATCCTAAAAAAGAAAGATGTAAAATGAGGGGTCAAAATGTCCTCAGATGTCAAACAAGTGCTCTTAGGAATAAGTGCTACACTACATCTCAAACCCAATGTAGTTTTATGTGTGTGTGAAATCGTGACCGAGATGGCTCTTGTGCATGTCATACTTGATAGCGAGTAAAGTAGATAGATATAAAAAGATATAATAGATGTGTGCATGAAATAAAATGAACTTCCCTCCTATGTGTATAATGCATAAAACCAGCCCTTGTCCCTTGTAATGGTGCTAGATGAATGAAAATATGTTCTTGAGTGCTTGTGAGATGCAACCTTAGGTGATAGTATAGATGCTTAAATCTTGGTCCTTTAATTTAGTCACATAACTTTATATTTATATGTTTTTCTTGTTGAACCTGGTCATTGGTGTTGTCATTTATGTCAAGTGGAATTGATGTAAAATCAGTGAGTGCTGAAGTGAGGCTCTATAAGAGGCATGAAGGTTGATTGGTAGTGCCTTCTCAGTGGTTTTTTGAGCAATTAGATTGGTTTCAGTGTTCTGCAGGCTTGGTTTGTGAGGCAAGAGTCTACTACAGGTATGAAAATGGTAGGTATGCTTGGCTACGAGGTTATACATGTCAGATATGATGATTTAAGCATGGTAAATAGGTCTTACAGTGGGTGTCAAGTCATCTGTTGGAAGTATCAGTTGAAACTGGCTCATTTAGTACTATTTTGAGAGCTTGATGAGGTGTGAGAGGTTGGTATAGGTCATGAAAAGAGCATGAAATCATGGTATCAACCTAATAATGTAGTATAGAGCATGTTTGAGAAATAATAAGGGTTATTTAAACTTTTGGAGGAAAAATACAAAAGAGGATTATTTCAACTTCTGGAGACAAAATATAAAAGTTCTGTTAGTGCAAATCAGCAGCACCCCTGGATGTTTATCAAATTTCTAGTTTGACATTTGGACATCCAGTGTGATTGCACAACATTGAATCTTTTCCCCAAGTGTGGGACTTGTAAAAATGGGAAAAGAATCTCTCTATTAGAGGTTGGTTCCTCAAATCCTCTATTCAAATATGCACAACATCTTGTAGAGGGTTTACCTATAACTTAATCAAAACTTTGCCAAGGAGACAGGGTTGAGAGGATGCAAAGAATAAACCTAGTCTAATTAAGGTGATGCACCAAAGGAGTAGTAGGCACCTGATACTGCAAAACATACACAATACACAAGGAAATATAGCACAAAAATGCACAAATTTTCCAAAATGTAATGAGAGATCAGGAAAACAATGATAAACATATGAAAGGATTGAGAGAATTTTAATCACAGAGCATACATTATCATTCCAGGTCCAATACAGTGCATTACAATGACCAAGAGGAAAACAGAGATGTTGTAGTTGTATGAAAAGGTAAAAATTCCACAAATCTACCTGATGATGAAGAAAAAAGAAGTTGCAGAGCAAGAAAAATGTCTAACTCTTTTCAAATGAACCAAATCTGGCTTTTAATATGCCCATTCGAGCTCAGGAGAGAGAAACATGGGAAAATGTGGGAGCAACTTCAACCACTAACCAAAATGCATTAAAACAACATGGGAATCCTTAAAAGTTCATTCCCTGATGTTTTTTACCATGCTGGGAGAGAATGCGAGCCATGCTGCATTAAAAATGGTGGTTGAAATGTTATTTTTGTTCATTTCCACGTGCCAGGGGCTTTTTCCAATTTTCTCTCTCAAAACTCCACCAAAACACAAAAATGAGCCTAGAATCATGTAGAAAATTTCACCAACTTTCCATTGATATAAAGAACACCAAAAACCAAGCTCTGGATCGAAAGTTATGCCCCTCCGAAAATTTAGGGCAAAACAGGGCCAAAAATGGTTGGCGGGACAAAATTTTAAAATTTTCCCACTTTTTGCATTTGGGAAAAATTCCCAAAAAATCTCCACGCCCCATCGGCCTGGTGCCACGTGGCACATTTTGATTGGATGTGGGCTCTCCCCACCTCATTTTCCATCGTTTTGGCCTTTGGAAAATTTTCCAAAAATTCCCCGCCGGGCCGATGACCTGAGGACACGTGGCATGTTGTAATTCATCGTGGCCCTCTGCTTTCAAATTTTTCACCACTGTTGACCATTTGCCCTAAGCTGGACATGTGGCAGAACCCTATTTGATGTGGGCTTTCCCTTTCATTTTTTCCTATGGGCCTGGCTTATAATTTTTTCCACCACGTGGACACGTGGCAAGATCTGATTAGTTCGGGCCTTTGGGGGCGGACTTTTTCTTTACCTTTTTCCTTTGAATTTGCTTTGGGAAAAAATCCCAACTTTTCCCCACGCTCCGCAGGTCTTGGGACATGTGGCCTCCTCCCATTGGCTCGGGCCTTGGGGAGTGGTTTTCTTTTTTGATTTTTTCACACTTGGGTGAAAAGGAAAAAATCCCTTTGCGCCTCCAACCCCCAACACCTCGCAGACACGTTGCATGATGTCATTAGTTAGCGGGCCCTTGTGGCAAAATTTCTCTTCTCCCCCCTCCAAAACACTTCGCCAAATTTTCTAAGTCTCCCTCTGTGGTCCGCTGGTCTGGGTGCCATGTGGCGTGCTCCCATTGGCTCGGGCCTTCCTTGGAAAGTTTTCCATGGTGCCAATACTTAGTAAAATTTCTAAATTTTCCTCTGCCCTCCATCATTCCTTCACTGTCGTGGCACTCTCTAATTAGTCGGTGGGCCTGTGCAGGGAAAATTTCCCACAAAATCTCTGTCGAGCCATAACTTCAAAAATACATGGAGTTAGGATGAAAAATTTACCTTTCTGGAAAGCTGAGAAGGAGATTTATGCAATGGTGCCATTTCCAAAAGGTTTTGAGTTCCTGAAAGATAAAAAATTATGACTGAGGCACAAGAGAGGAAATAATGAAGGGAGTTAGCCAAAAAAATAAGCAAGGGGCTTATTTTGGATAACAATTTTGGTGATTTGAAGGGGTCATCTTCTTGTTGGATGAAGTTACCAGTTTCCTGAAGCAATCCATTAGACATGGAGTCATTAAATCCTCTGCCTTGTACCCCAACTGAATAGAACAATGCAAGGAGTAAGATGGAGGACAGAACACCATCTGATTGGAACAAGGTCTACAAAAATACATCCCAGGAATAGCAAGCTTGTGCCAAAGCACTTAGGGAAAGCAAAGCTAAACTACAACAAAATAATGTGCATAAGCACTTGGAGGAATGAAAACCTAAGCTAATATGTACAAGGTGGGGAGTTTTCCTTTAGTAGCAATGCTTCAGATGGATTCCATTGACTGTAATCTACAATTCTTCACCATCCAATGTAGACAATTGGAAAGCATTGCTGTCCTTACACTTTGTGACCATGTAGGGGCCACTCCAAATGGCATCAAATTTTGCATGCCTTCCCAGTTTTCCTCTATCTGCATCCCATTTTAACACTAGATCTCCAACTTGGAAAGATCTATCCTTGGCCTTTCTATCAAAGGTCTTCTTGATCAAAGCTTGATCCTTCTTCATTACTTGGGATGCCTGATTTCTAATTTCTTGGAGTTCCATCAATTTTGTATACCTAACCTCCATGGGCCCAAAATCCAACAACTCCAATTTTTTCATGAGTTCTAACGTTGGCAACTCAAGTGTTATGGGAAAAATTACCTCTCTTCCATAAACAAGCTTGAATGGAGAATTACCTGTAGATCTCTTGGGGGTTATCCTATTAGCCCAAAAGGTTGATTTCAATTTAGTATGCCAAGACCTTTTATTTTCATCAAGAGTCCTCTTGATGATCCTTAACACGTTATTGTTTGTAGATTCAGCTTGGCCATTACCCTGAGGATAATAATTTGATGAAGTGCTTAGGTAGATCCCATTCTTGACAGCCCATTTAGTTACCTTGGATCCAATGAATGCCAATGCATTATCTGATATTATTATAGCAGGTATGCCAAATCTAGTTGTTATCCCTTCATAGAAGTCTAGGATGCTAGATTCATTTTCTTCCTTGAGTGCCACTGCCTCGGTCCACTTGGTGAAGTAATTTGTTGTTGTTAGAATCAACTTGTGTCCTTGGCTTGAATTTGGGTTAATGACTCCAATGAATTACAAACCCCATTACATGAATTGCTGGTCAACTGAAATTGGATGCAATGGAAGGGAGGCTAGTCTCTCCTTACCTGTGAAGAATGCACAATTCTTGCACTTCTTGATCCATGCATAACAGTCACTGAAAATCTTGGGCTAATAATAGCCAGCCCTCATGATCGTGAGAGCTGTCACTCTTGGTGAAAAATGACCCCCAACTGATCCACCATGGAACTCTTCCAACACTCTGTGAATCTAATTTGTACCAATGCATCTCAGCAGCACTTCATGCACATCCCTTTTGAACAAAACACCATCAATAAGGGCATATGGGACAGCCTGCAATCTGAAGTGTCTTCTTTTAGTTTTGTTCATCTCTAGAGGGCATAGGCCTATGTTTAGGAAGTGCATTATGTCTTGGCTCCAGCAAGGATTGAGGACACCATCATTTCCTTCTTGAGTGGTTTCTTATTCATGGTTGTCTTGCAACGCCAAAACAACCTCTTCTTCATTGCATGCCTCTGTTTGTTTTCTCAAGACTAGATGCTCACAAAATCCTCTTCCTCTGATCAACTTGGTGACTTTGATCTCAATTTCATACTCCATGACACGAGTAATCCACCCTACTATCTTTTCATTTAGGTCTTTATTGAGGAGGAATTCTTTAACTCCCACATGAGAAACCAACAGTTGAACCTTATTGTTTGAAACTAGATGCTTAAATTTCTTCAAGATCCTAATCACTGCAAGAACATGCTTCTCAATGAAGGAATATCTCACCTCATAGTCCTCCAGGATTTGGCTGAAGAAATCAATTGGTTGCTCATCATTGTCTCTATTTTTCTGTACCAAAATTATAGAGATAATATCATCACCTCCAAATGCATAGAGGATGAAATCTTTGGAGAAATCTGGGTTAATGAGGGTTAGGGCTTGTGAAATGTCCTCTTTGATTGCTCCAAAAATTTCCTTGCCTTCTGCTGTCCATTTGAAAGCTATGCTTTTCTTTAACATCTTGGTGATAGGCTTGACTAGGGCTGCAAAATTTGGGACAAACCTCTGAACAAAATTTGTCCTTCCCAAGAAACTTTGAAGGGTTTTCTTGTGGCTTGGCAATGGTAGTGCTCTTATGGCTTCAACCCTTTCTGGATCAATTGCTAATCCTTCTTTGGAGACAATGTGGCCAAGGAGCTTTCCTTCTTGAGCTAGAAAAATACACTTTTTGGGATTCAAAGATACCCCAAATCTTCTACACCTTTGGAACACTTGTCTCAAATGAAAGATATGGTCTACTACATTTTTTGAAAAAACAGTGATATTATCTAGATATATCAACACCATTATGTTAATAAAATCCTTGAACGCCATGTCCATTGCCCTTTGGAATGTAGATCCAGTGTTGGATAACCCAAATGGAATTTTTCTACATGCATAAGTCCCCCATTTGGTTATGAAGGTTGTCTTGAATTGATCCTCTTCCTTCACCATAATCTGATTGTACCCTGAATAGCCATCAAGCAATGAAAACCTTTCAGATCCAGTAACAACTTGTAAAATCTACTCCATAGAAGGAAGTGGGTAATGATCCTTGAGAGATGTTCTATTCAAGTCTCTGAAGTCAACACACAATCTGATTTCTCCACTCTTCTTTCTAACTGGAACCAAGTTGGCTACCCAACTAGAATTCTTGATAGGAAATATGATACTTGAATCTATCAACTTATTCAATTCTTTTCTCATGAGGGGCTCCATGTGTGGATTGACTGGCCTTTGTTTTTTCCTGATGGGTTTAGCACTTGAGTCCAATTCAATAGTGTGTTGACCTAACTTGCGATTGAAACCTTTCAAATCTCCATGGTTCTAAACAAACACATCAAGGAATTCTTGACAAAGCTATATGAACTCATACCTTTCTTTCTCAATTGTCACTTTACCAACTTGGAGTGATTTTCCTTCTTCCACCAAGATGGACACTGAATCTTCTCCTTTGACTTTGATGTTTGATTTCTCCTTCCTAAACTGATCTTTAGGATTGAAAATGGACTCCAAAGTGACAAGTCCCTTTGGTATTTTGTTGGTCCTCAGCTGTACCACTTGATCACCATACTACTGTTCCAACTTTTCATGATTTTTAGCTGAGAACTCAGCCTCTTCTTGCAAGAAATGGATGATTTTTTGATCATTTTCAAACACTTGCCAACTTACATTTTTGTCTAGCACTGAAGGCCTTACAATCACATGGATGTTTGGCTGTACTTTGTCTTTCTTGATGCTTTCAAAAACATCAAAGGCTGCTCCAACTGCTGCAAGCCTATTAGCAGCTTGGTTTTCTTTTCTAGGGACGGATTTGATGTTAAAGCCCTTAAAATATTCAATGAGGTCCCACACCATGTTTTTGTAGCATTTGAGCAGATCATTCTTGGCAGTATGCTACCCTCTAACTTGGTTGACAATCAGCTCACTTTCACCAAAGACTTGCAAGTTCTTTATTCTTCTTTTGATTGACCAATGCAATCCTTGTATCAAAGCTTCATATTCAGCAGTGTTATTAGAACATGCAAACTGAAATCTAAAGGCTAAATAATACTTAAATCCTTGAGGTGAAACAAGCATAGATCCTAATCCTGTGCCTTGTCTACTCCTAGATCCATCAAATAACAATTGCCATACCTCATTGTCATCCTTGTGGTCTGGCTTGGTGATGCTAGGAATAGGCTGATTTCTTTCATGCATGTAATAGACTCCTAGCTCAGATTCTTCTATTTCTTGATAACGATCAAAAGCATGCACCTTGCTTGCCCATTCATCAAGAGTCAAATATGGGATGCTTCCAACCTTGGTGTCAGCTTCATCAATGCTTGGATAATCCTCTTGGTTAAACACTGAACAGTTGATTGTAGCCTTGGTTCCATATCTTGTTCTGAATAACATGTGTGACTAATCAGCAGATAAGTAACCTCCAATCTTGGCTGTGAAATCCCTTGACAAACATAGGGCAAAGAGTGGCAGAAGATCTATCACTGAGACATATTGCAAAACAACAATGTTGGAGCACGCATGCAAAGTAAGACTCAAGTTTTTAATCACTCCTACCATTGTCACTGATGTCCCATCCAATTGCACTACCCCTTTGGATATGACTTCATATTGAAGCCCCAACTGATCAGCTATCTGTTTGGGCATTACTGAACTACTTGCCCCAGAATCAATCATGCAATTGTGTACTAATTGGTCCCCAATGATCAATGAAACATAGAATGGAGGGGGATCCAACATTTTACCTTGTTGTCCTCCATGATCCCTTTCAGGCTGGGTAGCATTTGTGAGTACCTTCTCCTACATTTGGACCTACTGATTTGAAGTTGACCAGTCCTTCATGGCAGCTTGTAGCAAATCTCTTTTCCCTGGGATGGATAGTGATTTCCACATTGATATGTTTACATTTGTCTTCTTCATCTGATCAATGATGTTTAATGGAGATGAATCATCTCTCTGCTGCCCTTTAGCCTGCATATTTGTTCCTTGCACATGGGAAGCAACAACTGGCATCTGAGTTGGTCTAGGAGCTAGTTTGGGCGGTCCTTGCATGTTTGGAACTGCATTTTTTTTGCCAACAGTTTGTGGAGTGGTAGAAGGTTGTGGATCACTTGGATCCAATGGCCACCCTTCACCCAAATTTCTCCTTTTTGACCTTGTGTTGGCTGCCACATTTTGAGAGATTGTTTGATTCATGCCACAAAAGTCTTTTGCCTGCCATTTTACAAGTGTGGTATCATTTGCATCTGATTGTTGCTGGGATGTTTCTTGTTGTTGGCTATTTCCTTGGCTCCCTTCACCCTCCACACTAGTTGTTGTTACCATCAAGGCTTGATTTAGAGCACCATTGAAGCACATAGATTGGTTGTGAGGTTCATTGCATGGGAAACACCAATCATACTCTTGAGCTATGTTGTTTTGTATTGGAACTAGTTCTTTAGAGGTAGATGCAACATTGGGATTATAGAGCTGGAATGGTCTACTGGCAGAAGGCCTTGCTTGGTTTTGATTTGTAGCTAGATTGGGTGATCTTTGAGGCTGGTATGACTACCTGTTAGGCTAAGCTTGAGGATGATAAGAAGATCTAAAACTTTGGGCCTGCTACCTCTTGAGTGTAACTAGCTCGTTACCTAAATTTTGCAATTGCTTCACGACTTCTTGAAGTTCATTTGAGGTGCACTAGAAGATGAAGTAGAAGCTTCACTTGAATTTTGATTTTTAGGAGTGGGAATAGGAGCTAAATTAGGCGCTTGACTAGTTCTTGGAATTTCTAAACTTGGATACAATGGCATTGGAGGCCTAGGAGCTAGCTTGTTAGCTTGAATAAGACATATTTTCAGCCCTAATGGCAATGCTATAAGCAGCAGGGATAGTTGTGCCTCCCATGGATTGAATTAACATAGAAATATCAAAGTTTAAAGCTTTAAGGTAATATAGAAAAGAAACTTCTGCTATTAGCCTTACTGCCATTGGAATTCTCTCCCAGGTCCTTTGAAATTTGATTTTGAAGTCGGTCAGCTGCTCATTGGGAGCTCTTTTGATAGTTGTCAATTGTTCCAAAAGGGACAAGTTATCCCCCTTTTCTCAAAACTGCTCATGGAGGGCTATACATAACTGGTTCCAATTTTGGATAGAGCTCGAAGCAAGGCTCCTGAATCATTGCAAATCCTTCCCTTTGAATGAATATTCCAACAATTTGACAGTAACTTGCATCTCATCAATTCTCATGGATTGCAAAAATATTAGCAATATCCTTGACATGATCACCAGGAGTGGTCTGATTCTCTCTAGTAAAGTATGGAATGTTCTTTAATGCTGCAGCTAGGATTGGATTTTGTGCATTGAGAGCAAGTGGGGCTGCTTCTAGTGAAGTTGACATATGGGTTGTGTTGTGCCATCTTGATTGGCCTTAGAACCCTTGTTGATTGGATGAAAGGTCTACCAGGTGGAGGAGTTGATAGAGTTCTATTTGATGGAGATGGATACCTTTGAATTCTCCTCCCTCTTTGTCTTCTTCTTGGAGATATTTGCAAATACTCAAAAAACACTTTTTCCTTATCCAACTCTTGACATTGTGGAGACTCTTCTCATGAGTTTTCAGGTCTGGACTACTAAAACTAGTTGATTCTTCTTCTTTGGAGTCGTCAGATGTGTAATTCAGGGCTCTTTTAAGCAAGAAACTTGCAACAAATGCACATCAATTTTGTTGCAATGAAGATGAAGACCTCTAAGGTCCCACTGGGTGTGCCAAAACTGTTAGTGCAAATTAGTAGCACCCCCTGGATGTTCTATCAGATTTCTAGTTTGACATCTTGTACATCCAGTGTGATTGCAAAACATTGAATCTTTTCCCCCAAGTGCGGGACTTGTAAAAAAGTGGGAAAAGAATCTCCAAATTAGAGGATGGTTCCTTAACTCCTCTATTCAAGTGTGCATAACATTCTACAGAGGGTTCACCTATAATTTAAACAAATTTTGCCAAGGGGACAGGGTTGGAAAAATGCAAAAAATAAACCTAGTCTAAATAAGGTGATGCACCAAAGGAGTAGTAGACACCTGCTATTACAAAACATACACAATCCACAAGAAAATACAGCAAAAAACATGCACAAATTGCCAAAATATAATGAAATATTAGGAAAAATTCTAATCATATGAAAGGATTGAGAAAATTTTAATCACAGAGCATACATTATCATCCCAGGTCCAATACAGTGCATTACAATGACCAAGAGGCAAAAAGAGATGTTGTTTTTGAATGGAAAGGTAAAAATTTCCACAAATCTACCAAAGGAGGAAGAAAAGGGAAGTTACAGAGCCAAAAAAGTGTCTAACTCTTTGAAAAATGATCCCATTCTGCTTTTACAATGCCAATTCGAGCTCAGGAGAGAGAAACACGGGAAAACGTGGGAGTAACTTCAACCACTGACCAAAATGCATTAAAACAACATGGGCATCCTCAAAATTCCATTCCCTGATGTTTTTTGACCATGCTAGGAGAGAATGTGAGCCATGTTGCATCAAAAATGGTGGTTGAAATGTTATTTTTGTTCATTTCCACGTGCCAGGGGTGTTTTCCAATTTTCTCTCTCCAAAATCCACCAAAACACAAAAATGATCCCAAAAAAATGTAGATAATTTCACCAAATTTCCATTGATATAAAGAACGCCAAAAACTGAGCTTTGGATCGAAAGTTATGCCCCTCTGAAAATTTAGGACAAAACAGGGCCAAAAATGGTTGGCGAGACAAAATTTTAAAATTTTCCCACTTTTTGCATTTGGAAAAAATTCCCAAAAAATCTCCACACCCCACTGGCCTGGTACCATGTGGAACATTTTGATTGGATGCGGGCTCTCCCCGCCTCATTTTCCACCGTTTTGGCCTTTGGAAAATTTTCCAAAAATTTCCCGCCGGGCCGATGACCTGAGGACACATGGCATGTTGTAATTCATTGCGGGCCTCTGCTTTCAAATTTTTCACCGCTGTTGACCATCTGCCCTGAGCTAGACACGTGGAAAAACCCTATTTAACGTGGGCATTCCCTTTCATTTTTTCCTGCGGCCCTAGCTTATATTTTTTGTCGCCACGTGGACACATGGCAAGATATGATTGGTTTGGGCCTTTAGGGGTGGAATTTTTCTTTATCTTTTTCCTTTGAATTTTCTTTGGGAAAAAATCCCAACTTTTCCCCACGCTCCACAGGTCTTGGGACACGTGGCCTCCTCCCATTGGCTCGGGCCTTGGGGAGTGATTTTCTTTTTTGATTTTTTCACACTTGGGCGAAAGGGAAAAAATCCCTTCGCGCCTCCGACCCCCGATGCCCTGAAGACATGTGGCATGATCTCATTAGTTGGCAGTCCCTTGGGAAAAAATTTATCCTCTTCTCCCCTCGCTAAAACACTTCGCCAAATTTTCTAAGTCTCCCTCTGCGGTCCGCTGGTCCGGGTGCCATGTGGCATGCTCCCATTAGCTTGGGCCTTCCTTGGAAAGTTTTCCATGGCGCTAATACTTAGTAAAATTTCTAAATTTTCCTCTACCCTCTACCATTCCTTCACTATCATGGTGTTCTCTGATTAGCCAATGGGCCTGTGCAGGGAAAATTTCCCACAAAATCTCCGCCGAGCCATAACTTCAAAAATACATGGAGTTAGGAGGAAAAATTTACCTTTCTGGAAAGCTGAGAAGGAGCTCTATCCAATGGTGCCATTTCTAGAAGGTATTGAGTTCCTGAAAGATAAAAAATTATGACTGAGGCACAAGAGAGGAAAGAATGAAGGGAGTTAACCAAAAAATAAGCAAGGGGCTTATTTTGGATAATAAGTTCACCAAATTTGACCTTGAGAACTTACAATGTAGGTTGAGGTAAGTGAGATATTTTTTAATATTACAAGACAATTTATGGCTAAATAACTCAATTATAATGTAACGTAGTGTCTTTTGGTACTTTTTACTAAAAATCATCAAGTTCTGAAGAGGTATGTGATATTTATGCTAGTTTTTTTAAAACTAGTTCATTGAGAAATGCTTTTTGAGCCCTCTGTCTTCTTATCTCCCACAAAAATATGAATAATTATTCATATAAATCATAAAATAAATTTTTGGAGAGGATTCCAAGAATGAATTGTGGCAAAAGGTTTGAGGAAATTTGGACAAGTATTAAGAAAGTTATGATCTCTTTTCTATCCCTGAACCTTTCACTCTCAAGCACCTTCCTGAGTCAGAAATGGAAAAAGTTGTGTTTGTCCTCAAATCACTTGGATGAGCTTATTTAAATATTTTCATGGTCTATAAATTTTTTATCCATGTTCCTTGTGTTTTCAAGGTCTTCAAGCTAGCTTGGTTCAATGTAAAGTATTTCCAAGGGCATTCTCATAAAGTCATATGAAGTGAAAGGTATAGTCAGGTTACAATTCTCAAAGGTGTTGTGTAATGCAAATTGGTTCTATCTCCCTTCTAAAGGTCAATGTTTATTTTTTGGAGCACTTGATGGGTCCTTGAGGTAAGTTTCAAATTAGGGATGCCTTGTCAAGAAAATTATACTCTAGAATATACCTAAAGAGTCTCTTCTTGAAATCTTTCACTCAAGCCTTTCACTATGGTTATCAAGTCATTCCTGGATCCTACGTGGTAAACATAGTACATTAAAATTGAATACTAAATTAAATTGAAGATTGTATGTGTGTATGTGATGGCATCTTCATGGAAAAATCTTCAGATAAAGGTAAGATTGTGGCCCTCAATGGAGAATTGATTTCTGAAAGAAGGTTTAGAATGCCTCTATGACCTTACAACATTAATCAAAAAATTTAACTTTCTCCTAAAGCATGTATATAGGTCAACATGGAGTGTACAATCATCATGCATGTCACTATGCTATATTTTTTGAAGTTTTGGGAATGTTTGGTAATGATTCAAACACTTTAAATGCTTGGAAGAGGTGTAGGAACATCCAAAAAAGCCACATCCATTTAAATTTGTAATTTCATGCAGAATTGAGTGCGAAATAACTTTTTTAGTGCTCTCATATTGTCTCAGTAAGCCAAATCCCGATTCTAAGGTTTATGGGAATAAAAATCCTCAAAAATCACTAATCAACTGGTGAAAAATCATGGAAATTTGAAGAAACCTATGTCTTGATGACATGGGCCTGTTTTAAAAAGAGTAATTCAATTTCATTAAGAATTAAATGAGAATTTAATGATAGTAATCTCGAAAACCCGTCTTCTTGTCTATGCAGAGGTAAGAATCTTTGTAAATGAAAATTCTTCATTGAACTCAACCCAAATCACCATGCAAAATCTCAAAACATCTTGAAAGATGTCTTCCAACATGGGAGTGGTTTTTTTAGTTTTAAAGTGGGAAAAATAGGTGACAATGGTGAAGAGAAAACACAATTGTCTAAGTCCTAGTTTCATTCACATGTGTTTAAGATAAATTTTCCTCATTGGAAAAACCCTAGACCTCTAATAGTCCATTCAAATGTTAACAGTGGCTAAATTGATCCTATGAGAGATTGAAATTGGTTTGAAGAGCAGGTTCATGCTTGGAAGTGATGTTTTGATGATCAAGAATGTAGGGGGATTGTCTCAGTTGACAGTGTGTGCAAATTCAAATCCAATAAGGTGATTCAAATATTATGAATGTTCTAATAGATTTCAAAGTAAGTTGGCTCAATTGTTTAACATGCTCAAAGGGATATAATTTTTGTAAGGGTCACTTCAATACATAGTGGAAATGAATTGTACTCCTAACTCTATACTACCTTGGTGAAGCCTTGAACTAAAAAGGAATATATTCTTGTCTGATGGAGTCTTTCTCATTGTATAAAAGGAATTGAAAGGTCCCTTATTATTTTCTTACTTAGAAGGAGTTCATTCCTGGATCAAGCCATATAGGACAAGGCCTAGAAGGTGAAGAGTTTCCACTTGAATCAAGAAAATTCAAAGAGTCCATTAAGAATAACAAAATATTATAAAGAATTCAAAAGGACTGGCCTTTAGTAGGGGTGCTCATGAAAATAGGAGTTTAAAGAGAAGAAAAACAAGAGAGTTAAAAAAAAATTTTGGAATGAAGGTGTAATGATCTCTAGTAAGAGGTGAAGAAAAGTAGTTGAAAGTTTTTTTGTGTGAGTACATAAAAAGTTGATGAATTCAGATATGTTGAGATGGTGAAGGTGATGCATGTAGTCTGAAAATGAATAATCCTGAGGCAGGGTAAAAATATTGACAAAAAATAGATGTGTGTGAAATGAAATTGTATGAGAGTTGAGATTAATTATGGGTTATTCATGAAGGCTTGAGTCATCCATGTAAACAAGAAATTCATATACATGTGTGAAGATGTTACTAATATGAAGAATACCTAGAAGAAGAGTATGTACTGATAGTTGTTTATGAATGAAGTGTAGTTGAGAGGTTTATTGAAGTTAGCTAGGTTAATGTTGAAGGAATTAGAAGAAAATAAGTGTATTAAGAAAATGAGATATGAAATTTCAAATGTGAATAAGAAATAGGATTAGATTGAATAAGAAAAATGAGGTCATGTGAGCAGAGTACTAAGAAGGTTGAGTATAAAAAATGGTGATGTGCTAAATGTATTGAAATATAGGAGTATTTGTGCTTCAAGAAACTTTCAAATTCATGGTGAAGAATGATGAACATAGTGAGTTTAGAATAAAAATTATTTGTGTATCTGGAATGAAAATTATCTAGTAACTAGTGATAATCATATCAAGGATTCAATGGTAGCCATAACATCCCTTGATCGGTTCTATGTACGTAGAACTTGATGGAAGGAAATAAGAAAAAATATTCTTCATGGTGTCACCAATTTGATGGTTAGTTGGGAGTCACCAATAACCTTAACTTGTTTCATATTCCATTTGATAGCGACTATAATTCTGATTTAATAAAATTTGAATATTTATTAAAATCTAATGCAAAGTTCTGCTGATAACTAATAATAATGAAATATAGATATTACACAATTTATTTAATTTTAATTATGAAAGGAAATGAAAGGGGTAAGGTACTTATCTTAGTTTTTCTTTTCCTAAAGTGAGTTTGAATTGAAAAATGTGATGGAATAGAGGAACATATGGTTGGAATTAGGACAAAAAAAATGCTGAGATTCTCGAAATACCTGGAAACATGTGCCTGAGGAAGGATAGCGGTGCCTGCAGGTGCCCAAGGCCTCTTGTATCTAACATGCCTCTAGTCTGCAGAAAATCGTCATAACCTGGTTCCAATAGTGACCACTAGGGATTCACACTTGTTCACCTTTTGATTGCATGTATATCACACTTGGATCACCCTGAGGTACCTGTAAATCTACAATGAATAAAACACTCTTGCAAAAATCCTTCAAATAGACATCATCAAATCCTAAAAAAGAAAGATGCAAAATGAGGGGTCAGGCTGTCCTCAAATCCACCACAATGGTGGACTTACAATTGAGTGATTGCACTACATCTCAGAACCAATGTAGCTTTTATGTACTTTTGTGTGCAATAATTCTCCGAGGATTCCCTCACGCCAATGACGCCAAGATAGCGGATAATAGCTAGATAAAAATGCAAATGTGTGGATGGAATAGAATGAAATCCCCTTCCTATGCAGTGTGTATGCAGATTAATGGCCCAAATATTGTCCCTTGCTCTATGTAGATAGATATCCCTTGATAAGAATAGTTCATCCTTATAATGATATGTATGTTATGTTTATATAGGGATATCTTGTTTGAATTTCAAAACTAATGACCCAATATGCCAACTAGTACCTCGGGAGATGAGAGGAAAAATAGAAAATACCGACCTTAAATGTCAAAAATAAGATCAAACATAAAGAGGACAGGGGTGCCCAATATGGACAGGAGCACCTAGCACCACTATCCAGCCTTGGGCACTAGTGTCTAGAGACAAGTGATGAAAAATGAGTGATAACTGAAAGACAGGGATCCCCGATACCTGACCATAACTATGTGTATGAGTGACCAACGTGTAATAAAAATAACAATAAAGATAAACAAGATAAATAGATGGACTATGGAATGGGTCATCAGTGAATACTTTTCTTATGCAAGATCCATATATAATACAACATACTTGACGGTATAATAATAGTAGTAAGTGCATGATTTTGTGTCTACATTTGTCCCCACTTTATGTTGGTGAGTGAAATCTTGGTAACATAAAGTAGATAGATATGCATGCCTGAGAAGTCTGGAAAATACCATGTTGTTGAAGTACGTGAAGAGTGTAGTAGAATTACATGCTGAGTGAGAACATATAGCATGGTGAACTATGGCTTGGCATGTTGATCAATACGACGTGACAAGGGATGTGGGACCATTAAGAGAAGCACTAAATGAAATAGATGATGTCGATAGTGAATGATTGGATATTGGGTGATTTTTTTGCTAATGGAGATTTGATAGGGGTGGGAGTGATCAATCCCCAACCTAATTGTGCATGTGTATATGCAAAAAACTAAGGATTTGAGCATCCTTCCACAAAAGGAATTGTGTAGGGAGATAAATTCTAGTGTCTCTCAAATTTTGACCACATCCTCAAAATATCTAGCCACTGTAGACAAACATAGATCAAATTTAGTTGATTTTTGATCCAATTTTTTTTATCAAACGTGATAACCCATATAGGAGTAGTATAGGAAAGGAAATAACATCTCATTTCCCCCACTTCATAGGTGTCACTACAATTTGTGTGTGGTTGCTTCAAACATGATAACCCATATAGGAGTAGTATAGGAAATGAAATGACGTCTCATTTTCCCCACTCCATAGGGTTCACCGCAATGTGTGTGTGTTTTCTTCCACATTATGTCATCTAGAAGTAATCATGAAATATATAATAACTTCCCATGTTAGGTCATCTTGTGAAAATGGTGATGTAACTCCCAAGTTAGGTCATCTGGGAGGATAAATGTGTTATGTTAGTGTTTATTGGTTGATATGATTGTAATTTGTATTGTAAAAATGTATTTCTTCCATGTTAGGTCATCTAGAAGCAGTCGCATGATGTAAAGTAATTTCCCATGTTAGGTCATCTGAAAATGTGTGATACAATTCTCAAGTTAGGTCATCTAAGAGGATATATACATTGTGTTGTGTCAATTTTATGATTTTTTTTGTGATTTGAATGCATGTAATTTTTTATTGGTTGATTATTCATGGAGATATTTTATGCTTGTTGCCCCCAAGTTAGGTCATTAGGGGGAATCACTAAAAATTGATGTGACATGTTGTACGGTGTATGATAATTTTTTTGATAATGGTGCGTTGACAATATATATTTTTTACATAATGGAGTAAGGGTGATTATAGTATGACCCCAATTATATGCCCCCCTTTCAGAACAAATGGGAGTGATGATGAGAATTAATGATGATCCAAAAGTAATCGTGTAATGATGCATTTATGAGTATGTGGTGTATATCACAAAAGTTTGTGTATATTGAATGTAAACAATGGTGAATAGGAATATAACGTATGTGAAATGTGTACGTTACAGTATTAGGTGGAATTTTAAAGAAATTTATTTAAACGAGACAAAATTTGGAGTAGGTATTCTCAAGATATGATTGAAACTGTGTGATGTGAATTATTTGAGAGAATGAATGCGGCGAATGACCATAGTAAAGTGAATAACAAAAGGTTACTATAAATAGTAGCATGAAAAGTGAATAAGCAACTCATTTGTGTGAGTGTGATAGTGAGCTCTGAGTGTGTGAGGATGCCATAAGTTAGAGCAACATGACCAAGTCTATTCAAGATGGCGGTGATGGTTGTGGCATCCTATACAATGAAAAAGTTAGTAAACGTGATTTTTTAAAAAAATGTGGTGATATTATTCATTTTGAATTAATTTTCATGAAATTTTTATTTTTGAATTTCTCGGTGTTTTGGACTTGGACAAGAGTGGTGAAGGTGTTAATGACCTTTAGGACATGAGCACCTAGACATGGGTGTTGGTGTCTTGATCTCATGCACCCCAGTCCTACTTTTGGGTTCCCATGTCCAGAGAGCGTGAGGTGAGGCTAGAGTGATGTAAATGTGAATGCTGATGGTTTTTGATGTTATAGATGAGTATATTTGTATATGTGTGATATGTTAACATTGTGTTTTTTTTGTGGTGCACAGAGGGATATTCATTCAAGAGAGAAACCATTACCATTTGAGTAATTTTCTCAGATTGGGGTTGTCAGATGTTGAGTGGGATGTTCTGGACCATGGTGTCCTACGGAACATAGTGAGGATGGGGGATGTGCCCCATAATATTTCGATGCTTACAATTCTATATGAGAGTTGGTGTATAAATACTTGCACCTTTTGGTTACCTACATGGGATATGACAGTCACACTAGAGGATGTGTATCGTATACTATGATTACCTATTGTGGGCGAGAGGGTACATGTTATGGTAGTGGATGATGTGTAGAGATAGATGAGGGTCATTAGATGACATTTTTTGGGACTTGAGTTCCTACCAAGGCCCATATTATCCTAGATTCTATTACAAGATCAGGGGTTCCACGATTACGGAATTTTATTGCCGTGGTGATAGCATCATAAATTTCAGTGGTGGGTGGTGGTGTATGCATCTTATATAAGATCCATGATATTTGTTGTTGGATAGATGATAAGAGCACTAGGTATTCCTTGGCATGATGTGTGTTGTCCCACTTGTATAGATATCTATACATATTTACACAAGAGGAGCATGGGGATGGCATTGGAGCTGACATTGTTCCATGTATGGGCTTATGAGCATATTGCAGTATTGAGACCAATTGGAGGACCATGAGGAGAGTGGGCTAGACCAGATATATTTTTAGGTAGGTGGGTTGGTGTATGAGGTGAGAATATGGACATAGATACCTATTGAGTTATGCTAGATCCTATGGGGCCAGAGGCCATACCGAGACTATGGAGGATGGCCATAGGATGTAGTAGAGCTATGATGTGTACTTCATACTGTGTTATTAGAGGATCTGTTTCCAAGGGTGACCGATTTATTTCAGGTTGAGTGGGTTTCACGACAATTTGGTATGGCCTAGGAAGTTACCCCAAAGCCATATGTGTGAGTAAGAGCTATTAAGGCACCAAGGAGGGTTGGAGTGAGACTAGGGCCCACAGTAGGGAGGATAGTACCTCCAGGGCCAGATGCAGAAGATGCGGTGATAGAGCTGATAGATACAGATGATGCATGGTGTACAGAGGCATGCCATGCATGGTAGGCCTCACATCGATGGGTATTTTTGTTCCTAGTTTTAGTGGATGCGATAGGGTTACCACCCGAAGGAGGAGTAGAGGGGTAAGTAATTGCCCCCAAAGGCATAGAAGTGATGATAGCAGAGTGTGAGTATCTGTATAGTTATGTTGTATGACTTATTGCTTGGTTGTGTAATGGCCATTGTTATCTAATGTGTTGTTCTTATGTTTGTAGGTGATGTGCATTGGTCATTGATTATGGACACATTTATTTACATCTTGACGAGGAATGTGCCCACCAACATACTAATGGGTGGAGGCATGTTAGAGCATGGAGATGATATTTTGAGCGAGCATGCACATTTTTTGGATCTAGTGGTGGTAGAAGCAGTTACATGTATTGTGTTGCTAAGTGAGAGAGATGAAGTGCGAGAGGAGAAATGACATGCTAGAGAGGCAGTAGGTGGTGGTCCTCTAACACATGATGTATTTGCTCAACTTTTTAAGTTACAGAGTCACTTTGTGAAGCATTCGACGAAGAACACCCTATTACAAAGACAAATAGAGAAATATAAGGGTCGCAATCAGCAGTGTAGGGTGATCGGCAAGGCTTCTAGTTCTAGAGCTCTTGCATTGGAAAATAGTGATAGTGATGATAAGATTTGATATATTTTAATGTATCGATGTAGGGGGAGTTCTCCCCCAACGATGAGATGTTTTGTTATAGTGATTGTAAATGATATATATATATATATATATACATATATACATACACACACAAATATATATATATATGGACTTGTTGGCGTATGATTGTTATATTTGATGTTTTACTAGTGTTTGATGTGATGATGATGTATTATTCGATGATTATTATTGTGTGCATGATGTATTGAATATTGTATGTATTTGTTGGTTTGATTTGTAATGGGTAAATTTTGATGTGGAATAATGTGATTATAGATAGATAAATGATGATGTAGTGTATATGATGATAGATGATGTATGTAATGTGATTGCAAAAAAGTGTATAATATATATGAGTAATATTGTGATGAATGGTAAGGTAAACATGAATAATGTGTAAAAGTATGAGATGGTCGTAATAGTGCACTGAATCATGTGTTAGTATGATGGGGACAAAGGGGGAGAGTAAAAATTCCCCTAGCATATGGATGGTTAGGTTAATTTATTTAAGACCCCTCAATAGTCGAGAATGAACCATAAAACAAGAGTGCGTCATCGGGAAATGAGTTGATAATGTGTGCTAGATGAATCAAGAAAGCATGTGAAGAGAGGTTCTTATTGTAAAAGATACCTCAATAGTCATATAAGAACAATAAAAAAATGAGTGCATCATGGGGGGTAAGGTGATAGAAATCACATACCAAAGACCAAGCTGGCGTGAAGTGGTGGAAGCATGTGGAATGAAAGCAACATGAGTGTATGAGCCGAACTAAATGTCATGTGGAGTGGCGCCAATGATGGGTGAAGTGGTGGTGGGAAGTGCAAATTCAGAGGGCTGAGGAAGCTAATTTTTAATGGTGAAGTGATGGATATATTAGGTGGAGAGCGCAAATGAGTAATGACCTATGACGGTGGATGGATAATGACCTTATAACTAGTGGAAGGAGCTAACTCAACCGGAGTAACAACACACCTACGAGGGAGTGGAGATATAGACCGATCACGTGAGTGAAATCCAAAGGAAATGATGCCATCATCTTCTAATTATTACAAGCGATCATGAAGGGAATAACAGTCATAGTCCCTATGGCCAATGATACAGTGATAGTTTTAATAAGGTCTATCATGTTGATGTTGCAAGTGATTTGGTGGATGGTGTTGATTAGAAAGTAAGTGGACTAAACACTTGTCAAACAAGGCACGCAACACATCATGTGGTGTAATGTTCTGAAAAAAATGTAATGGTCCTCACAAAATAGGTGTAGAATTATGAGGTGTATCCTAACGTGGAGTAGGAGATGCAGGACATGTGGATAATGAAGTAGTATGAACTTTCTTGCGAGGTGGAGGATATGTAGACCATGTAGGATGCTCAATAGATGGGAGCATAGAAGAACTAGATGATGTAGCATCAATAACAATAGGAGGAGGGTCTATCACATGTGTAGAAATGAGATTTTGTTCTAAATTAATGACCCTATAGCATAAAAGTCTGAATGGTTCACATGTGTCATATTGGAATCGTTGTTTTAAGGGAGGAATTGAATTTTGATAGAAGATAAAATGCTTCTCTAAGTCAATAGGTTGGAATACTAGTTGGTGCATGTAAGCATTAAATTGTATAATGTATTCAATGATAAGTTTTGTTTTACCTTGATGTAGATTAGGTAAACGATCATATGTAATGACCATTGTCGACTATGAATCGATGAAGGAAAGTGTCTTCCATCTCATAATAGGTACTAATAAATCCAAATGGGAGATGTGTGTACCATTGGAGAGCATCATATTTGAGGCTTTAACAAAAGGCTTTAAGTAATATTCAATCATTATAATATGAATCTATATCCATACGGTAATGTTTGAGATGCAAATACATATTTCTAGTATCATCAAAACATGAAAATGTAGGTTTAACAAAATCCTTTAAAAAATGATGAATTGTGAATATTTTTGGGAATAGGATTGTCATGAAATGAATTATTATCAATGGAAGTTTAATAGGCCTTGCTTTCTAATGTTAGAGAATGGAATTGAGACTGTAAGTGACCAACAACATGCATAAGGGACAAGATATCCTATGAAGGAATAGTAGAGGATAGCAATAATGTGTTAAGCAGTTTTAATTTTCCATTACAAGTAATGATATGGATATCAAGAGGAGAGATAAAAGATTCCAATGCTAAGGGAACACTAGAATGAGGTACTAAAGGAGTAATAGGTGACGAAGGACATGGAGCATCCATAGAATAAATAGGACTAGCATTGGAAACATTCCTAGGAAATGAAGTGACACGAGGAGATGAACTAATAGATGGAGATGGATATGAAATAAGAGGAGAAGATGAACTAATATATGGATATGACTCATGCATGTTATTAGATCCAATCTCAAAAGAAGATGATAATAGAGCGGGGGATTCACACTCAGTAGTATGTGAAGAAGTAGAATCATGACTATCAATTATTTCATTGATATCAAAGATAGAATAAAATAGAAGAATGTAATTAAGTGTAACACTAACATAGTATGAAGGAGTATGTGAAATAGTATGTGATGTATCATGAGAAACATTTTGAGAAATAAAATTAACATGAGAGGCAGCTAGAGTAGTGTCTTGAATAGTATGAGAATCAACATGCACGTGTGTATTATCATCAAAACCAAGCATGAAATTAATAAGAATATTATATAAAGTTTCTTTAGAAATTTTAGAAGGAGTATCATGGCTAACTGTATAACATGGTGTACAATGAGTGAAGCTCATCATATCAGAAACAATGCCAATAGTATAATTATCAATGCTAGTACGCACATTGCATTCATTAGCTAAGAGTAGTTGTTTACTATGATCCAAAACAGTAACATCATGATATAAGCTAGTGATTTCAGTGATATTTTCCTCATCATAAATAGGATTTATACTCACATGAGGAATAATGAGACAAGAAGGAGAAGAGCTATCTTTATCCATTATGGTTTTTAATGGATCCTAGGGAAAATATTTCTAAGCTACGGGTTCACCAAAATGATTTAATAAAATCTGAATATTTTATTTAAATATAAATGTACAACTATGATATAAATGATATGTAATAAAATATTGAATGCTAAACAATTTACTTGATTTTATTAATAAAAGGAAATCAGAAGGATAAGGTATTAACCTTGATCTTGCTTACCTCGCAATGTCCTGGGACTAAACATTGTGATGAAATAGAATAATAGATAGTCACAATGAACCACATAAAATTACAGTAGAGTAGGAATTGTTGGACTGGGGCACTTGGAGAGGGATGGGAGTGCCCGTGGGAAACCCTAGTCTTTTTTCTAGGCACCCTGTTCTATAGAAAAGTTCAAAACCCAGCTTCGATATGGTCTCTATGGTTTCAAACTCATTCACATTTTTTCACATTTATATCACACTTGGATCACCGATGTACTGGTAAACCTGCAATGAAGAAATCACATGCAAAACCCTCAAATAGACATCAAATACTAAAAAATAAATATGCAAAATGAGGGGTCAGACTATCCTCAGTCGCCATAATGGTGGTCTTACAACTGAGAATTGCATTACATCTTAGACCCAATGTATTTTTATGTTCTTGTGTGTGCAATAGTGCTCCTAGGTCACCCTCATGCCAATTATGCCAAGATAGCGGGAAATAACTAGATAAAAAATGCAAATGTGTGGATGGAATAGAATGAAATCCCCTTCCTATGCAGTATGTATGCATAGTAATGGCCCAAATTTATCCCCTTGCTCTAAGTAGATAGCTATCCCTTGATAATAATAATCCATGCTTATAATGGTATGTATGTTGTGTTTAAATAGGGATCTCTTGTTTGAATTTCAACACTAATGACCTGACATGCAAACTAGTACCTAAGGAGATGAGAGGAAAAATAGAAAATACTAACCTCGAATGTCAAAAATAAGATCAAATATAAAGAGGACATGGGCACCCAGGATGGACAGGAGCAGTTGGTGCCACTATCTAGCCCTAGGCGCTAGATTCTAGAGACAAGTGATGATAAATGAGTTATAACTGACAGAGAGGGATTCCTGAGACATGACTAGAAATGTGTGTATGAGTGATTCGTGTGCAACACATACAACAATAAATACCAAGACAAATGGATGGACTATGGAATGGGTCATCAATGAATACTTTTCTTACGCAAGATCCATACATAAAACAGCATACTTGACAGTATAATAATAGTAGTAAGTGTGTGATTTTGTGTCTATAAAGTCCTACAATGAGAGCTTCATATTCAAAAAAAATGTTTGTACATGGGAATTTAATTCTGAAATCTCGTGGGATGATATCTTCGATGGGAGTAATAAGGATTACTCCAGCTCTTGAGCCATTGAAATTGAACTACCCATCAAATTATATCTTCCAAGTTGATGATTCTTCGATATATAAAATAGAAGCCTCTGACAGATCCAAAATTAAGGGTTCTATTCCTAGAAGGGGTGCTTCAACCAGTTGGTTAGCAAGCTCTTTTCATTTCACTTCTTTTTTATTTACATATTTGATGTCAAACTCATTCAACAAAATAATCCAGTTGGTCATCCTTCCTTTAAGTATCAGTTTTGATAAAAGGTATTTGAGAGGGTAAACTTGAGATATCATATTGGTATGGTGGTTTACAAGGTAATGGCTTATTTTTTAAAAGACAAAGATCACAATCAAGAAAGATTTTCCAATATGTGGGTAATTGAGCTCATATGCAACTAAGGTGCGGCTAAGATAATAGATTGTTCTCTCTTTGTGTTGGGCATCATACTGTGCTAGGAGCATGCCTATAGCAAATTGAGTAGTAGATATATATAACAGCAAAGGTTCACCTGGGGTAGGTGGTACAAGAACATGTTGATTCCAAGTATTGTTTGAGTAAAGTGAAGGCGTGTTGGCAATCTGGACCCCAATAAAAATCAATATCTTTCTTCAGTAGATGGGTGAACGAATGAAACTTATCTGCAAGTTGTGATATGAATCTTCAGATGGCATGAATTTTACCTTGTAGGTTGTGAAAATATTCGAGGTTATTAGGAGGAGGAATCTCAGTAATAGCAGTGATTTTAGAAGGATCAACTTCAATTCCAAACCTAGACACAATGAAGCCCAATAGTTTCCCTGAGATAACTCTAAAAACACATTTCTTAGGATTCAAACAGACTTTATAATCCTGGAGCCATTCAAAGATGCGACAAAGGATCTCTAGGTGTTCTGCTCTAGTTTTAGATTTTCCTAGAATGTCATCAACATAATCCTCTACAGTGTCATGAAATATGAAATTCATAGCCCTTTGATATGTTGTTCCTACATTCTTAAGGCCAAAAGGCATGACATGATAACTAAAGGTGTCCCAAGGAGTAGGAAAGGAAATTTTGTGTTGGTTCTATTCCATAATCTTTATTTGATTTTATCCTAAGAATCCATTCATGATAGATAGCATTTCATGGCCTATGGTAGAATTGACAATCATGTCAATGTTTAAAAGAAGAAAGTCATCCTTAGGACATGCTTTTTTGATGTCCCTGAAATTTGTATAAAATTTTTTAGTAATAAGATTCTTCTGAACATGCACTACATTGGAGATCCACTCGGATTATTTGATAGGCTTGATGAATCCTACTGCTAATAAATTTTCTATCTCCTCTTTTACCAAAATATCCACATGTGGATGCATTTTGCATAGTTTATGTTTTATTGGCTTTGGTGATTCATGCACAACTAGGTTATGTGCTACTAAATAAGGATCCAAGCCTAACATGTATGTATAGGAAAAATAAAATACATCCAAAAATTCTCAAAGGGGAATAGAAAAAACTTTTTATTCATGCACTGAAAGAGAAGCCCTAATTTTGACCATTCTAGGATCATCTTCTGTACCAATGTTGATATCAATAGTCTCCTCCACAAGTAGTTTAGATCCATCCTACATACGTGTAGGATCAGGGGGGATATTGAGTTATTTCTCTAAGGGCAGCTCAACAAGATTTTCACCCATAGGCTGGTCACTTTTATATCTTTATTTTTTCTATTTGTTTATCTGTAAGTGACTCAAAGATGTTTTCACTATAGGACTTGGATCTTTTCCTTTGATGATGCTTTTTAGAAGATATTATTCCCTCATTTTATTTTTGCTTTTGCTGACCAAAAAATTTAGCCTCCTCCCTAAAATATTTGTATGCATCAAGGTTAATAGAGAAGCCTTTGTTGTGGTCGCCGATAGAAATGTCATCATGCGCACCTATGAATTCACCAATTACTTCATAATTATGAAATAAATCAATTGGTATATGTAATTTTTGGTCCCCATTAACAAGGGAAGGGTGAATGAGGTTTAATTTAGGAGTGGAAGGGACAAGGTTAAAATAGCCATATCGAAGAATAGCTTGGTGGAAGCAAGGTCCTTGTAAAGGCTACAAGGGCACTCTATTTTTATACTGTAATTTGAAGATCTATCCTCACGCTCAGAGGAGGTGGCATCAACTTCTATAGGATGAGACCCATTAGGCCGAGTGCCAACTCCATATTTATCCATTTTCTCATGTGTCAGAAGAGGTTCCCACACACCTTGTTCATTTATGTCATACTTGTATCCTTTATATCCCATAACATACATCATATTATTAGGGATGACATAATCTAGGGATTGATAGCATGAAGCCATCCTTTCATTAAGGGATTGGGAAGTGTAGACACCTGAAATCTGCTTACATGGTTTTATTGTTAAAAGGGCACTAATTACCCTCATTCCTACCATTTCCATTATAATTAGTGATTTTCTGCTAATTAACTAACGTTTCTCTCTATTTTGGTTAATTTATGAAAAAAAATTATTAACTATCCTTTATCACATTTTGGATGCCAATTAACGACACATAGTAGTCTAAAAGTTAACACCTAGTAGTATAGAAGCTAAGCTAGAAATCAATCGAGTAAGTCTTACTGAAATAGACTAACACCTAGTAGTCTAAAAGTTAAGCTATAAATCTACAATAGAACCATCATGATCATAGCTTATTGGAATGCTTAATGAAATTAACATGAAATTAATCATCTAACTACAAACATTCCTACTTAGTATATGATTGCATACTAAAAATTGACTTATGAAGATCACAAGCAATGAAATTGGGTGGTGTTACTTCAATATGGTGAAAGGATCTCTCTAAAATGGCTACAAGGCCATGTATAGATATTCTTTTAGTAAATAATCATGAAGATTGGATGTAAAGATGAGAAAGTTATTCCATCAATGGAGTAAGGCTCTTGATCATATGTCTTATATGATAATACTATTCAAAGTATGGTGTAAAGTGTGAACGTGTATGAGAGATCCTTTATATAGCTTTCTATTATTAGAGAATCTTGCATATTGGTGCATGTGGGATAAATGATAAAGTAGATTAAGACTTGTTATACTTGATTAGTATAATTAACAAGTGATTAACATGTAGGGTGCTTAAATTAATCAATTGGGATTAATTAATAGGGTAGGATAAGATTTTGAAGCCTTTAGAGATGATTTGAAGGGAAATGGGGTGATTTTGAATGGTTGGAAGAGGGGTTTTAACCAATAAGAGGGTTTATTGATTAAATACAAGGGCATAGGCTTAATTAGCTAATAATAGCAACTTGTTTGCTCAGAAGAGGATTATTGGTGCATGTGGGATAAATGATACAGTAGATTAAGATCTGTTAAACTTGATTAGTATAATTAACAAGTGATTAACATGTAGGGTGATTTAATTAATCAATTGGGATTAATTAATAGGGTAGGATAAGATTGATTAAATACAAGGGTATAGGCTTAATTAGCTAATAATAGCAACTTGTTTGCTCAGAAAAGGATTATTGGTGCATGTGGGATAAATGATAAAGTAGATTAAGACTTGTTAAACTTGATTAGTATAATTAACATGTAGGGTGCTTTAATTAATCAATTGGGATTAATTAATAGGGTAGGATAAGATTTTGAAGCCTTTAGAGATGATTTGAAGGGAAATGGGGTGATTTGAATGGTTGGAAGAGGGGTTTTAACCAATAAGAGGGTTTATTGATTGAATACAAGGGTATAGGCTTAATTAGCTAATAATAGCAACTTGTTTGCTCAGAAGAATATTATAACTAACAAAGTGTCGATAACTAGCATCTGGAATGTGATAGAGGCTAGTTAATCAATAAAATTTCATTAATTAATCAAAATAGAGGGAAACATTAGTTAATTAGTGGAAAATCACTAATTATAATGGAAATGGTAGGAATGAGGGTAATTAGTGCCCTTTTTGTAATAAAACTGAGTAAGCAAATTTTAGGTGTCTGTAGACACCAAAATTGGGTCACACTCCCCTTGGTCCCCTTTCAAAGAACCAACTTTAACACATTCACCTAACCATGACTCTCATACCCTACATTAATATTAATTTAATTATTTATAATTAAATTAATACCCATCCTCACCCCATTAAAAAATTTAATTACTTTAATTAAATAAATAGACACCTCACCATAGACCTATTCATAGTATGTTTCCATAAATGAGTAAGAATTGGCCCATAAATCTTATCTATTTCATCACATTCCAAAATGTAAAGAAAGTGGTGAAACATTTTGGCATGCCTGGTGGGACCCATTTGGGGTTCCTTGCATTTTTCTTCATTCCTAGGTAAAGATTGTGTGTTTGTTTATTTTCTAATCGTATTCACACTAAATCTCTTTCCCTGGTAACAATCTCTTCTTCTAATTGTCTAAAACAACATCTATTTTCTGGTGCTTAAAAAAACCATTTCTTCTTTCTTGCATTCGTATAAGTAGTGAAAGAGCATGTTCCTACATGTTCATCATTTTCTTCATCGAACGTAATTTGTCAATTTGGGTTTAAAATTAGTTACATTTCATCCTTGTATGTTGCATTTAACTCACATTAAAATGAGGGCAACCTATATGCTGGAAGTCATGCCTAGCTGATGGTTGACACAAAGAATTGTAGAAAATCACTCTCTTTCTTCTTCTTCTACCAAACTGCACAAAATTGAAAAAATACACATCTTCTTAAACAACATCTCACCCTGGAAGCTTGTCAATGATCACATGATCAGTGGATTGACAATGGGCACCCATCTGGTTACTTTTGTCAAGTCATTACCTCAGAGGACAGCCTGTCCCCATGATAACATAACCTGAAACCTCTCCTTTTAGATATCCTTCTTTGTAGGAAGCCTTCCTCACCAAAAACTCTACTCTAAATTCATGAGTCATTCTTCTAAATAGCATAAGCTCAACACATTAAAATCACTTGTTGGATACATGTTTTTAGTGTTTGATTGAAATGTGTTTTGAGGTGTGAGGATACCTTTCTCCGTTTTCCATTATTTTTCCTTGCACACTCCACAATCATAGTTAGAGTATTCTGACTTCTTCTGAGTGTGTTAAGACCTCATTATATCATCTCTAGGCTTTTGGGTTGATCATTCATTTGATCTGAATTCACAAAAATCTATTTTTCTATATTCTTCAAATTTTCATAGTAACCGACATCGGCTTATCTACCAATGTCAGTTTACACCTCACTGTCATCGGTTCTACCTAAATTTCATTATTCCCATGTCCTTTTGGTTAGACTTTCCCAAGGGACACCTATTCTCATCTTCTTCACTATTTTCATTTTTTATGAGTCTATGTACTCTCTGTATTCTCATAAATGGTCATCATACAGCTTACCTATCTGACATTCATCGGTTTTTACCCCTTTTGGTCAAATTGTTCTTTTCCTGTAGTAACCGGCCTTGGTTACACCTGAACCGTCATCGGTCATCCATAACTCGTGTGAATTATCCTGTGTTGATTCTCAGCTAATACATTACCCAAATCCACCTACAAACACCTGTTTTTCTCATTCCTACTGCATTTAGTGTCATCTGTAGGCTACAAAATCACCTGATATACATTCATTCACATGGTGTTGACTCGCAACCAATATAATGCTCTTATATTCCATGCTAGTCCTCAACCACTCCCGCCTAGTCCTTCACCACCCTTTGTCCTGTCACCCATGGATCCAACCTACCTACCACCATTGCTATAAGATGAGGATTTCACACGACTCCTCGATCAAAATCATATAGCCTTAAATTCTACCTTTCCCACTCTTCCACCCAAGACTCCTCAGGTCAATTGATATATGGCATGCTTGTATCCATCTCTCTACCCTTATCCCCACTTCTACATCAACCCCTACTAGTTCAGTGTTACCTTCACCTACTTTACCCCAGTGGTTTCATAGCTAGGCCCCATACCCGCTATGACCATTGCATCTACAACATCAGTTTGCACCTGTAGTATTTGTTATTCCTTCATTGACCACCCAGACCATAACCCCATCTGCACCCATTATCTCACAGATACCAATATAAGCACAACCGCCTGATGGTGTTGGTGACCCCTACCCCATTCCAAAACCTTGTCCTCTCCATCCTGCATATCTCTGCCCCCAATTTTTGCCTCAATTCACTGTGACTGCCCCACCTACATATACATATTATCAACAACCCCCTATCTCTTCTGTCATTCATTTTGGATATATGCCCTCTATGTAAATCCCCTATTCTCAACCTTCCTATTCATCATCACCATACACTAGAATGCCACCCACATCACATGTTCAGTACCATCCCTCTTACACCATAGGAGGTTCCCTTCCATCACAACCTACCAATGACCTCATCAAATTAATGATGGAAAGGATGCAGACACTAGAAGCATCAGTTTCTGGCTCACAAAATTATCTCACATATGATGAAATTTGTAATGAGCCCATTCATCCATCCATTCCTATTCACCCATACCATGTACATTTGGAAATACCAAAATTCAACTACTTCAATAGTAAAGAAGACCCGCAACAACATTTTTGGTCTTTCAAACATGGGTGTTACCTAATCGCCCCATGATGCTTTACTCCTACGACCTCCCTATGTCCCTCATATGACCTGCATTAGACTGGTACAGTGGGTTACCCAGACATTCCATCTACTCATTTAATCAAGTAGCCCAAGCCTTCTTAGACCACTTCTCAATCAACATTGTCAAGAAATTCACCATGACTGATCTTTACTCCACACGAAAGTATGATGACGAGTCTATCACTGACTTTGTTGCTCGTTGGCGCAACCTAATTAACCAACTCACATTTCAATTACCTCAAACTAAGCTCATAGAGTTGTTTACCTGGGCTTGTGCTAGACACATCTCACCAACCCTGCAGGTGTAGACCTTGCACCTTTGATGAGGCATTCACCATGGCAAGAAAATTGGAGATTGTGCTATCGAAAGAAAATAAGATTCAACTGTGTAACAAGAACATTGTTTAAATAAAATGATGATTCTTCATATTTAAAACCCTAAAAAACTATTCAAAACCAAAAGGATCTTCCAACGCTGTAGTTCTCAAAGTTGGACCCTCTCACCCATCAAACCAAGCCAAACCTTCTTCTAATTCTCTCTCCATCCAAGACTTTCTAGTTTAGACAAGAACAATGAAAGTATACCTCAATAGGGGAACCTTATTCTTCTATTTTGGAAAATATTATTAAGGCTGGTGCTATTTTCCTTCCACCTATAAAACCACACACTGGTTTTGACCCTGATCACCCCATGCCCACATGGTATAAGGAACATGAATTTTGTAACTATCATCGTGTCAAAGATCATAGCTGAAGGTAACTACATCACTTTCAAGAATATCGTCCAAGAAATGTTAGACAATGGAGATCTAGTCTTGGATAACCCGAATGCACCTGCTAACCAAAACCTACATATCTTCAAAAATCCATTCCCTAATCATGCCCCATCTTCCAACCAAACTGGTGACACTTCAACCAATGATAGTAATGTTTGTGAGGTCCACTCTATTTTAGATGATATACCAGTTCCCGATTGCCCTATGTTCCTTCTATAGAAAAAATATTAGCCTAAAATCCCCTACCTACACAAGAACCTATTTTATCTACTCCTCTACCCACAGAGGAACCCCCTTCATTTTCTCCTTCACCCATGGAAGAACCTATAATTATCACTCCACCTTTGGCCCCTCAAATTATTGAGTAGTCATTAGTGGTACCTCTCCTACTCATAGGAGATATATGTCCACAACCTACACCATCACAAGGAGAGTCCACCTTGTCTAGCCCATCATCTCCTCTACCTATCGAGGATCCTGTTAAAAACACGGTTTCCCTTAGATGACCATTCTCCATCAGAACTCCAAGATCCCGCTGATCTGCTTTCAGCTCTCTTACCCACAGAATCTGAAGCTAGCCATTTCCCTATGTCTCAAACACATTTTATGGGGATTGCTACTTGATCCACATCAGCCCCACTTACAACAGTACCATTTTCATGCCTAGTTGATCACCTAGACTATGTTGATAGAGCCTTACTTTGGGGACATCTTCTACTTCCTGCTTCAACCCAAATGCATTTATCACTCACCGACACCTCCACAATCTATCCAAAAGTGTTTCAAGCAACCAAACCAAACACAACCATGACTATTGGAACACCTTCCATGTCATAACCCATAACCTAACACACACCTCTACCCACAACCCAACATACATCTACACCCAAACACCTACCCATGCTTATATCATCTCCCTTACCTAAACCCATCACTACCTTAGGGGTCATGCCGACATTGAACCTTACTCACCCACCCATCAAATTAGATTTAGCCACATCTTCCCAAACCAACACTAAACTTATTCTGGCCCCTAAAAAGAAGACCCAACCTCCTAGGCCTCATACACCAACCTTGCCTACCACACCATTATCACCTTCACCCCTTCCGTCCATCCTAGGACCTCACCCCTCGACCCTGGCCAAGTAACCTCCTTCCACTAGTAAACCAAGAATACAACAGCCCACCTCCTCATCACAACCCTCTAATATACCCAAGTGATCCACACAACCTTCATCACCCATGACCTTCTTACTACCCACACCGCCACTACCTTCCATAACTTCTTCACTACCCATGACACTCTCTCTCTTCCACTCACACCTTCTACCCAACCTCTACCAATAACCACCTCCTCGCACTACGGTTATCCCTATGGGTAACCCATCCCCTTCCACCATCTGATTTTCCCTCTACATCCCATACTCCCTGTGTCACCTTTACCCAAGAGGTGCAACCTAAAGCTAAAAATCCACTACCCTTCAATAAGGTAGTTAAACCAACCAAACCTTCCATCGCCAGCTCTTCTACCATGCCCATACCCAAGCAAGATGTAACCAAGACCTAAGACCACTCCACACACCAAACTAGTGGACCAACCCATTCCCCCTCTGTAAAAGCCTCTTCCTCCACAATCAGCCACCTCTGTACCCAAACCCACACTCACCTCTCATTGTAATCTGTTAGCAAGGGTCCTAAACCAAAATCTTAACCAATCTCCTTGAAACCTCTGTCATCACATTACCACCTCTTAGACCTTATGACCCACTCAAACCCAAACCAAAAGGGTTTGAAAAAACTAAAATTTGTGCCTACCATTGTGTACTAGGACACGATGTAGAGAAATGTAAGGCTTTAAAAACCGCTCTTGTCCAATTGTGTCCTCCTGAAGAAAATTTTGAAGATGATGATATTCTTGATGAGGACCCCATTTCACATTCATCAATTTCCTTATATCTTCTTCCATTACCTACTCAGTGACCAATATCTCCACCCCCACAACTCTTTGATCCACCCCCGAGATTCAAAATCAACATTATCAACATTACCACCCTCGCCCAGAAAGACAAGGGAAAGGAAAAGGTGGCTAGCCCATCAACCAACCCTATACCCCACATACCATCCAGACACCCACACCCAAAGTCACCATTCAAGTTCCTGCATATCCTATTTCTGATGGGGTCACACATCACACAATGCTAAAATAACTACACCAATCCCCCCTCAAAATGTCTTTATATAACCTCGTTCAAACCTCCAAGTCACATCACCAAGCCCTCATGGAGGTCCTTCAATCTATTTAAGTTTTACCAAATGACCCCATGCCCGTAACCTCCATCATTACCCCTCACCACGTATCCTCTCTCACTAATTCATTGCCTTCCTTCTACGCCTCCACCTACTCACCAAGTGACAGCCCTCAGTTTTTCAGATGAAGAGATTGCTCCCTTCCAGTTCAATGACCTTGACCCTGCTCTTTTCATCTCCATATTTATTGATAATATATGCATACGACATGTTATGATCGATGGTGGTGCTAGTATTAACATCATCTCCTCCCATACATATGACCAAATGCACATACCTACCAATTACATATATGGTAACCTAGTTATGTTGCACTCCTTTAATGACACCATGACCTCTACCCTGGGTACCATTGTTCTCCATGTCCGCTAGGTCCCTGCACTATCCCAAAACCTTTTCTATGTCTTAGAAGGGGAGTTCCAGTATAATATGTTGCTTGGCCAACCTTGGATCTATGCCATGGGTTGTGTCCCTTCGACTTTACACTTTGACTTTACACCGCTACCTCAAATTTGAACACGAGGGACATAATTACACCATCACTGCCAACCCATCACCTTTCAAGATCTGTAACATTCTATACCGGCCCAATGATGTACTTGTACCAGTCAAGGCATCTTCCACTATCCCTACTTCACCTTCACCTAGAATCCCATCCACCAAGACTGCCACCACCTCTCCCATATCTAACCTTACTATCCCTACTGCCCCTGCATCCTCTACCACTGACTCACCTATTTCCCCATCATCTAGTGAGTTGTCTATCCCCTCTACCCACATATCAACTACTGATCCCTTAGAAGGTTTTTTTCAATGCCTCCACTCTGGGGCAATACCACATATACAATATTGACACTTCCTCACCTCGCAAGAGTATGGGAACCTACGTCAACACCCTAGTTATGACATCCGCATAGGCGAGGTTTTTCCTTATGGTCCTTCCCTCCTTTGCACTAATATAATGTATTGGGGACTTGATATTGCCACTTATAAACCCGAACCTCCATCCCAAACACAACCATTTTCATCTGACCTACACTCCCTCACTAACCACTGCTTCGCTCACACTTTCCTCCACCGGTGTGTGTGGAAAGGATTTGGCTTTGGCTTTTACAAACAAGGTTACCATACTGTCATTCCATGTACCTCTCGTAAACACAATAACCGTAGTGGCATTGGTTTTGACACACCACCTTCTAAGAAGGCTTGCATTGACCTCATTCAGGATGGAAAACCTTCCCCACCTCATTCACCCATGTTACCATCTTCCCCCATGGATTCCATAGATCCCGAATCTATTCCTCCTAAAAAAATCAGAAACACTATTTCTCTGGGACCTCTGACCTATCAACATGGTGGTGAGGCTCCTTCTTCTCTCCCATTCCTGTATCTTGACATGATCGATGATGATACACCTTTTATTAATGTCGGTCAATGTCAAGATGATGAATACAGTCTCACCTACCTCAGGTGCGGAAGATTCTTATATTCACCGGTTTTTTACCCTCTAAGACGTAAACCATGTTGAATGAATCAACCATCGAAATCAACATTAACACTAAGGATGACCCTAACATTCTAAAAATTGACCAATCTTTAGATGCTATTGAATAGGAATCCTTCACCTCTTTCCTTCGGGACCATATCAATTCATTTTCTTGGTCCTATGCCGATATGCCCAGTATCGACCCAAAAATTGTGGTACACAATATTGTAACCATTCCTGATGTCAAACCCATCAAACAAAAGCTACAAAAAATGCATCCTCACATTGCTCTTTTGGTCAAAGAAGAGCTTCAGCACCTTCTCTTAATTTCCTTCATCTTACCCATTGACTATCCCCAATGGATTTCTAACATTTTTCCTATCACAAAGGCTCCAGGGGGACTCTGTATTTACATGTACTTCGGTGACCTAAACCTAGCTTGTCCCAAAGATGATTTTCCCCTACCAGGCATTGACTAACTAGTTGATCTGATCGCTGGCCATGAAATGCTATCTCTCATGGAAAACTTCTTGGACTACAATAAAATATTACTAGCTCCATAAGATCAACACAAGACTGCCTTCATCACCCCTTAGGGGACTTTCTGCTATCGAGTCATGCCTTTTAGCCTTAAAAATGTTGGTTCTACATATCAACGATCCATGACATACATCTTCCATGACATCATGCATCACATATTGGAATATTACGTAGATGATCTTCTGGCCAAATCCAAACATCAAACTAAACACCTTCCCATCCTTAAAGTCATATTTGATCACCTCATCAAGTATTATGTTCATCTTCAACCAAAGAAGTGCATCTTTGCTGTACTTTCTGGAAAACTCCTGGGTTTCATCGTTTCTTTGTGTGGCATAGAATTCAATCCTACTAAAGTCAAGGCTATTCTAGAAATGCCTCCACCCACTAATCTCCATCAACTTCTAAGCCTACAAGGTAAGCCGCAATCTATTCATCATTTTATCTCGTAACTTTCCAACTGTTGTCAACCATTTCATCATCTTCTCAAGAAAGACGTGTCATTCAAATGGGATGATGAATGCCATAAAGCCTTTGAATCCTTAAAATAATATCTTCTTCAACCTCCAATTCTCATTCCTGCCTAAAGATGACCAACCCTTTTTACCTATATATTTCCACCACTAACCATTCTTTAGGTGTCATGCTCGCTCATCATGATGACCAACACTGAGAGAAAGTGGTTTATTACATAAGGCGTACCCTTCTAGACTACAAAACTAGATATACCCATGCTGAAAAACTCTACTTAGCCTTAGTTTTCATCACCACCAAACTCCACCATTACCTACTCAACCACAAAACCTTCGTCATTACTAATACTGACCCATTACACTATATGTATGCCAAACCCTATCAACATCAACCTACCGCACGTTGGCTTATGCTTCTTTCTGACCTTGACCTCAAATTCATTCATCGAAATTCCATCAAGGGCAAGGCTATCGCTGACCAACTAGCTGACGCACCTCTTTTCAAGAATCAACCCTCTAACTTGTATTTCTTAGACGATTCTATAGTTACCCTCTCCCTAGATGAACCCACTTACCAAATGAAACTCTTCTTTGATGGCTCCAAGTGTCAATGTGGGGGTGGGACTGGTTTTATCCTCATTCCTCTTGATGGTGAACCTATGCCTTTGTCTTTCAAACATGATTTTGATTGTACAAACAATATTTTTCAATACGAAGTACTCGTATTGGGTTTCCATGATGCTTATGCCTTAGATGTTAAGTTAATCAATATCTTTGGTGATTCTTAGCTGGTCATAAACCAAGTCAATGGTATATACCAATGTCATAATGAAATACTTCAAAAGTATAAGCATCACATTGACATACTTTTGACCACCTTTGATCGTTATGAACTTCAAACCACCCCACATTCTACCAATAAATGTGTGGATACCATGGCCTGCTTGGCTTCTCAGATACCTGCTTCACCCGCTGACTCTAAAATCTTTGTCACAATACAAAGGCTATAATCACCCTCTTATTTACCTAGTGAGATCTAATCCATCATAACCGTTGCACCTAACCCACATGACCTTTGGTATAAGCAATATGTAGACTATCTTTCCCTTTCCATTCTACCCACCGATCTCACTCGTAATGGACAACGTGCCTTTATTAAAAGTGTCTCTCATTATGTCATCATGGGTGGTCTTCTTTATAAGCGCAGCTTCGACGGTATTCTCTTATGATGCCTTACGAGTTCTAAAATTCCCTACACCATTAAGGAATTTCGTGATGGAATTTGTGGAGGCCACTTTAGTGGTTTAGCTATGGAAAAACGCATTCTTCACCTTGGCTATTATTGGACAACCTTAAACCGTGATTGTTGTGATTATGTCAAGCATTGTGTGAAATTCCAGTGACATGCTAATCTTCATCATACGCCTGGTCATGCCTTGCAGGTCACACGAGACCTTTGGCCTTTCTCTCAATGGGGTTTAGATCTTATCGGTGAGATCAATCCCCATTCTTCATAATGCCATCAATGGATCATAACCGCTACTGAATATTACACTAAATGGGTAGAGGCCATTCCCCTCATTTCTACAAAAGCTGAGAAAATATGTGAATTCATCAACCATCTAATCATTTGTCACTTCGGTGTTCCTCACTGCCTCATCACTAATAATGGAAAGTAATTCAAAAACAAAACCTTACTATGCGGTGCTTTTGGCATCCATCTCAATTTCTCATCACCTTATTACCCGCAAACCAATGGCCAAGTCGAATTGACCAATAAAACCTTGAACAAAATTCTTGTGAAAGTAGTCAATGATACTAGGAAGGATTGGCATATGCACATTCCTTTCACCTTGTGGGCTTATCACACTAGTATTTACACTTCAACTGCCGCCATACCTTTTTCTCTAGTCTACGAAACCAAGGTTTTCTTACCTCTCAAAGTCCAAATTCCATCTCTCTGCATCTCACTACAAGGCATGCTCAACGACGATGACTTTCACCAAGATCGTTTGGTGTAACTTGAGTTATTAGATGAACATCATCTCAATGCTCTTGACCATCTCCAAATCTACCAAAAACGTATCAAACATACTTACGAAAAACATGTTCACAAACGCACCTTTCAGGTTGGTGACCTCATCTTGAAAGAAAATCAACATGTAACTAAAGAAAAGAAAAGTAAGCAGGGAAAATTTTCTCCTAATTGGCTTAGACCCTATATCGTTACCCATGCCTATGGATCAAGTGCTTATCATTTATCTTCACTCGAAGGTAATCCAGAACCAGAGCCCCTCAATGCCTTACATCTTTGACCATTTTATTGTTGACGTCAAGTCCGATATCACTTTTTTTCATTTGATCACTCGTCCCTTGAGCGATGTCCACCTTCCATATTACCCATTTTGAGGATCCATGACTACACATGAATCATGGGATTACCTATCACCTTTTAGATTTGTCTTCAATATGAGTACCATGGTTCTACTCATTGCATGATTCTCATGGATACTTTTCATCTTCTCCAAGGTGGAATCCCATGGTTGTTCATCACTCGAAACCACTTCTTTCATAATTACACTCTATGTGCTATAGTCTTGTTTTCTAAACAAGAACCTAGTCTTCCTCTATAGTCTTGTCCATGACTTAAATGTCTAAAAACAAAAAGGGATACAACTCCTTGAGTCAAACTTCCAGAAAAAGATGACTCCCTCAAAAGGGACATCTCTTCGCTCTATTTCCCCCACCATGAATAGGCTACTCCCTCAAAGGACAGCTATAAAAAATCATTTCAAAAATATGATAAAAATATCCAGAAGCTTCCCACATCGATCAGCTTTGCAAATACCTCCAGGAGATAATATAATCACCCCATATAGACTTCCCGCATTGATCAATCTATTTAAAATACAAAAAAAAATTAAACAAATGAAGCAAAGGATGAAATTTTTGTCATGGACTTGCATGTTTTTTATCCTCAGTTTCTTGCTAAGAAAAACATGTTTTCGTACACCAAGTTACACCAAACCGCTCGATCTCACCTCATTTCCTTTTCATATTGATTTCATCTCTACTCAAGGGACTTGCTTCAATCGTGACATTTCGTGATCATGTGACTTTCTTCACCCTTAGCATAGTCCATTATGTAAGGCTATTAGGATCTTACGTTCATAAGCCCATCTAGGGTATGGTGGACTCATTAGGGTCCTTATCAATTAAGTAGATATTTTTCCACTTCTTACCATTCCCCTTCCTCATTCCTTATTGATTATCCTACACATGACCAAATCATCGACACCCATATTTAAAATAACTCAACCTTTCCTATGACCTACATTCCACCATGCCTAACACCTACCAACCTATTCCACCACTTCATCATAATCTTCCCTAGCTTATGGGATAACTACATCAATTTGAGGCTCCTTTTCACTAGGGCTATGTAGGCAGAACTTCAAGGGCATGGGGCCCTTAGAGATTAGCTTGACCATCATCATCACCTTCTTCACCTTTTCCCATCCACAACCGTTCACCTCTTGACATTAGCAACCTATTCCAGTCACATTCTATTATAGTTAGTTTACATTTTATTACCAAACAACATTGATACAACATTCATTCCATCACATTTACCACAATCATACATTTCCTACGATCAAACCAACATGATCCATGTTACCATACAATACCGCAAATTAAAACAAAACATGTACATACATCATCATTTCTTTTCCATCATATCCAATACCTAAGAAATTAATTTATCCACACAAACATGACTCAACCATGCCTACACATAACCTGACTCCACTATGCCTATGACCTGACTCCACCATGCCTAACACATCTAGTTTCCATCCATCTACACATAACAATCAAATTCTACCAACATAAGTATTGTTAGTGCAAAATCACAGCACCCCTGGATGCAGATCAGGCTTCTAGGTTGATCACTCTAGCATCCAGTACGATTGCACAACATGGAAACCTCTCTCCAAGCGTGGGGACTTGTAAAAGTGAGAGAGGAATCTCCAGATTAGAGGCTGGTTCCTCAAACTCCTCTGATTTAGATCTATATTTTGCAAAACTACAGAGGTTTAGATTCTAATCCTGTTCTAACTTGCAAGGAGACAGGGGGGGAAGTGCAAAAATTTGAAACTAACTAAAGATGGTGATGCACCAAAAGGAGTGGTGAAACATATTTTTCATGCAAATAGACACAGGCCAAAGGTCCACAACATAAAACATACACAGATTGATAATGTATAATTTAGTATCTGAAATCAAGCAAATAATACAAACAGAGGATTTAAAAACCCATTCACAGAGCTTGCATTATCATTTCAATGTCAAAACATGCATTACACCCTCAGAGAGGTAAAACAAAACTGTTACAATCCTTGGAGAGGTCTCATCCTTCATCAATCACTTGCTGGAGGGTGAAAGAAGAAGTTTTCTATGCACAAAAAAATGTTTCCCCCCTGTGAAATGAGCCCAAAACTGGCTTTTACAGTGCAAGGGTCGAGCCCAAGAGACAGAAAATGTACAAAGGCATGGGGAACCCATTCTTTCTTGACTGCAGGTGCATTAAAATGGCATGGGGGACCTTACAAACCCATACCCTATCACTCTGACCGGATTACAGGAGAATGCAACCCATTCTGCATTAAATCTGGTCACTGGAATGTCATTTCTGGCCATGAACACATGTTAGAGCCGTTTCTTGATTTTCTCCCTCCAGACTGCTCCCAAAATGCAAGATTGACCCTGGAATCGTGTAGAGAATTTCACCAGCTTTCTGTTGATATAAAGAACGTGCAAATCCAAGCTTTTGGATCGAAAGTTATGGTGATCTGAAGATTTAGGGCACAAAAACAGGTGGAAAACATGTTTTGAAAACTTTCCCGCTCTCTACCACCTGGATGACACGTGGCACGTGCTGATTGGACGAGAAATTCTCTCTCCTCTGCCTTTTTGTGGGCTTTCCTTTGAAATTTCCTTGTGGGCCAATTAAACTTGGACAAGTGGCGCTATTTCATTGGTTCGGTGTCAGCGCTCGAAACCTCGCCCTTTGACTTTTGGACTACCTCCCTTGCGACACGTGTCATGATTTCATTGGTCCTCGGCCCTGCCAGCTCCTTCCCACCCTTCACGTCTTTTCATCCCATTTGCTTAGTGCCCCTTGTGCTGGATTTCGGCCGAACCGGCCGGGTTCGCGGTCCTTGCGGCCCACTTGTCCCACTTTGCTTTCGGACTGTTTGTGCTCATTTCGGCTGATTTCGGCCGGTTCGGGTATTTTTGTCTCGAACGTCCCGAGCAACACTTGGTCATTTTTTCTCCCTCTTTCAGCCGGATCGGCTTCTCACGCCTGCCTCGTACTTCTGTTCCATTTGTCCCAAATGCTTAGTGGGCTGTTTGTTCCCATTTCGACCAATTCGGCCGGGTTCGGGTGGTATTTTTGGTCTCGCACGTCCCAAATGCTACCTTGAGCAGGACTTAGCCAATTTTCACGATTTTTCCTGGATCAACCTACTTTCCTTTCTACAACTTTTCCACATTTTCTTAGAGCTTGCTCCTTCCTGTCTTTGGCCAGGGGGAGTTAGAAAAGTATCTGAGGGGAACCTCAGAAACATGATGTTTGCTCTGAATCAATCAATGTGCCTGGGACTTGAATATTCTGATGCATGTTATCAAAATTTACCCCTAGGGGTGTGAATTTTGGATAACAATTTGGCGACTCAGCAGGGTCATCTGCCTGCTAGATGAAAAGAATAGTTTCCTGAAGCAATCCATTGGGCATGGAGTCATCAAATATTCTGTTTAGAATTCAAACTGACTCAGAATGTGCAAGGGAGGAAGATGGAATGCCACCTGAAGAAAGCAAAGGACATGCTAAACATCTCCATGGACAGCAAGCTGTGCCAAGGCACTTAGGGAAAACAAAACTAACCTACAGCAAAACAATGTGCACAAGCACTTGGAGGAAAAGAAAATCTAATCTAATATTTACAGATGTAGTGAACCTCCCTCTAGAAGCAACGCTTGAGATAGATTCCATTTACTGGAATCTGTAGTTCTTCACCATCCAATGAGGCCAACTGGAAAGCATTGTTGTTCTTGCACTTTGTGACCATGTATGGGCCACTCCAAATGGCATCAAATTTTGAATGCTTTCCCGGTTTTTCTCTGTCCACATCCCATTTCAATACTAGATCTCCTACTTGAAAAGATCTATCTTTGGCCTTCCTATCAAAGGTCTTCTTGATCAAAGCTTGATCCTTTTCTATGGTCTGCATTGCGTGCTCTCTTGTCTCTTTTAATTCCATCAGCTCTACATACCTGATTTCCATAGGTTCAACCTCAGCCAGTTCCAACTGTTTCATGAGTTCTAGTGCTGGGAAACTCAAGTGATATAGGTAGAACTACTTCTTTCCCGTATACAAGCTTGTATGGAGAGCTTCCTGTAGATCTCTTGGATGTGATCCTATCGGCCCATAGGGCTGATTTGAGCTTTGAGTGCCAAGTCCTCTGATTCTCATCAAGAGTCCTTCCTGATGATTCTTAGTAGATTCTTGTTTATAGACTCGGCTTGGCCATTACCCTTGAGGGTAATAGTTTGATGAAGTGATGGAGATTACACACAATTCTTGACAGCCCATTCAGTGATCTTTGTGCCAAGGAATGCCAATGCATTGTCTGATATGATAGTGGTACGGGCACCAAACCTCGTGACTATTCCTTCATAGAAATCTAAGATATTAGATTCATTTGCCTCCTTGAGTGCCACTGCTTCGGTCCACTTGGTGAAATAATCCGTTGCTGTAAGTATCCATTTGTGGCCCCTGACTTGAATTGGGGTTGATAACCCCAATGAAGTCCAGTCCCCATTGCAATGAATGGCTGATTTACTGAAATTGGATGAAGGGGGCAGCGCTTGCTAACCTTTCTTTCCCTATGAAAAATGCACATTTCTTGCATTTCTTGACCCATGAGTAGAAATCATTGAACACAATAGGCCAATAGTAACCAGCCCTCATGATTTTGAGAGCTGTCACTCACGGAGCAAAGTGGCCTCCTGCTTCCCTGTCATGGAACTCGTTGTAGGATCTTCTCAACTTGACCTGTTCCAATGCATCTTAATAGAACTCTGTTGATGTCCCTTTTAAATAAAACTCCATCAACAAGCACATATGGAATGGCTTGTAATCTGAAGTATCTCCTCTTTTGCTTTGCTCACTTCTAGAGGGCACAAGCCTGTTTGGAGGTAATGCACAAGGTCTTGAGTCCAAACATGGGATGGGGTGCATCATCAGCTGGTTGTTCTTGATCATGTTGTAGTAGTAGGATGACATATTCTTCACCTTTTGACCCGTCCGGTTGTTTGGAAGCGAGCTGCTCACACAAGCCTTTGCCACGAACTAGCTTGGTCCACTTTGACTTCAATATCATATTCCATCACCCAGGTGATCCAACCTGCTCTCTTCTCATTTAAATCCTTGTTTAGGAGGAAGTCCTTGACGCCAGCATGAGACACCAGTAGTTGAATCTTATTGTTTGAGACCAAATGTCTGAACTTCTTCAAGCTCCTGATGACAGCAAGGACATGTTTTTTCAATAAAAGAGTACCTCACTTCACATTCATCTAGGCTTTGGCTGAAGAAGGCGATCGGCTATTCATCATTATCTTTGTTCTGCTGTACCAGAATGGCAGAGATAGTGTCACCACCTCCAAATACATAGAGGATGAAATCCCTGGAAAAAATATGGGTTGATGAGAGTGGGTGCCTGGGAGATGGCTTCTTTGATTGCTTCAAAAACTCTCCTTGCCTTCTGTCGTCCATTTGAAAGCCATGCTTTTCCTTAACATTTTGGTGATGGGCTTGACAAGGGCTGCAAAATCTGGAATAAAACCTGCGGACGAAATTAATCCTCCCCAAGAAAATTTGAAGAGCCCTCTTGTGACTTGGCAATGGTAGAGCTCTTATGGCTTCAACTCTCTCTGGATCAATTGCTAATCCCCTCCTTGGAGACAATATGGCCAAGGAGCTTCCCTTCATGTACAAGAAAGATGAACTTCTTAGGATTCAAAGACACTCCAAACCTTCTACACCTCTGAAACACTTGCCTGAGGTGAAAGAGATGGTCTGCCGCATTCTTTGAGGAAGACAGTTGATATCATCTAGGTATACCAGCACTATCTTGTTGATCAAGCCTTTGAATGCCATATCCATAGCTCGCTGGAATGTTTGCTCCGGCGTTCGACAGTCCAAATGGCATCTTCTTGTAAGCATATGTGCCCCATTTGGTTGTGAAGGCTGTCTTGAACTGGGTCTTCCTCCTTTACCATAATCTGATTATAGCCTGAATATCCATCTAGCAATGAAAACCTTTCTAGAGCCAGCCTACAACCTGCAATATTTGTTCCATTGATGGAAGCGGATAATGATCTTTGAGCGATGCTTTATTTAGATCGCGAAAGTCCACACACAATCTTATTTCTCCGTTTCTCTTTCTTACCGGCACCAGGGTTTTGCAACCCCAACTTGAGTGTTTGATGAGAAAGATGATACTAGCCTCAATGAGCTTGCTTAACTATTTTCTCATGAGAGGTTCGATATGAGGATTTACTGGCCTTTGCTTTTGCCTGACAGGCTTGGATTCTGGATCCAACTCAATAGTATGTTGTGCCAACTTTGGATTGAAACCTCTTTAATCTTTGTAAGTCCAAGCAAAGACATCTAGGGAACTCTTGAAAAAGCTGAACAAAATCAGATTTCTCTTGTGGAGTACTTACTTTGCCAATTTGTAATGTCTTGCCTTCTTTTACTAAGATAGGTTCTGAATCTTCACGCTTTACTTAAATGTTCGTCCTTCTCCTTCTGGAACTGATCATTTGGGTTGAAGATTGACTCTAGCATTATGAGGCCCTTTTGGCAGTTTTGTTAGTCCTCAGCTGCACCACTTGGTCACCATACTGCTGCTCCAGCTTGTCTTGATTTCTCATGAGAACTCAGCCTCTTCTTGCAAGAAATTGACGATCTGTTGATCGTTCTCAAACACCTGCCAGCTTGTGTTGTTATTTGGAACTGCTGGCCTCACAACCACATGGATATGTGGCTGCGTTTTTTTCTCTTCTGATGTTGTCAACCCACATCAAATGTTGCTCCAACTGCTGTGAGCCTATCTGCGACTTCATTTTTCTTCCTGGGTATGGACACAATGTTGAAAGCTTCGAAAATCCTTAATGAGGTCCCCATACCCTATTCTTGTAGCTCCTTAGCAGGTCATTCTTTGTAGCATGTTGTCCCCCTAACTTGGTTGATGATTAGCTCACTATCTCCAAACACCTGCAAGTTCTTTATGCCCCTTTTCCTTGCCCAATTGAATTCCATGAATCAATGCTTCGTATTCAGCCTGTGTTGTGTCGAACAGGAAAACTGGAAACGAAAAGCTGAAAAATATTTGATGTCTTGTGGTGAAATCAACATTGCACCACCTCCAGCACCTTGTCTGCTTCTCGAACCATTGAAAAATAATTTCCAAACTTTGTTTTCATCCTTTTGTTCAGGCTGAATGATGTCGGGAAGGGAATGGGTGAATTTTTCCTCGTGTATACAATACACGCCCAATTCGGATTCTTCAATTTCCTTGTATGGGTCAAATTCATGACTCTTGTTTGCCCATTCATCCAAAGTTAAATCAGGAATTCCCTCGACCTTAGTACCTGCTTCTAGATCACTTGAACACTCCTCTTGGTCAAAAGCTGAGCAATTTGCATTGATAGGACTTGGGTACATGAGGCTCAATATGGAAATTGGCAATTGGTTCCGACCTGATTGGTTGCTTTGGCTCCGTACCTCTGTCCTAAAAATCATGTGTGTGACCAATCTGCAGATAAATATCCACCGATTTTTATAGTGAAGTCTCTTAATAGACACAACGCAAAGAGTGGTGGAAGGTCAATCACAGACACATCTTGCAGAACTATAACATTAGGGCAGGAATGTAGTGTTAGGCTTAACCCCCTTGATGACTCCAACAGTTCCTACTTCCATTCCATCTAGCTATAATACTCCTTTCAGCACTGGCCTCATATTTCTAACCCAGGCTGATCCACTATTTGCTTTGGCATCACTGAACTACTTGCCCCTGAATCTATCATGCAGTTGTGTAACAAGTGGTTTTCCAACAATCAACGAAACATAGAATGGTGGAGGCTTCAAATTTTTTCTTGTCTGGCCCCCCATCATGTTGCATTGTATTAGTGAGAAATTTCTCATGTCCCTGGTTTTGATACATTTGTGGCAGACCAATTAGCCATTGCAGCTTGCAATAAATCTCGTTGCCCTGGGATCGCTAGTGATTCCCACATGGAAATGTTCACATGTGTCTTCTTGATTTGATTGATGATGTTGAAGGGGGCTGAATTGTCCTTTTGTTGTCCCTTACTTGGCGCAACCTTTTCTGGAGCTTGAACAGGTGCATGTGTTTGCTACAACAGGTACATTAGGTTGATTTTGCACATTTGGAGTTTCATTTTGTCTACTGACCCCTTGTTGTGTAAGAGTGGGTTGAGAAACAACTGGATTGGGCGGTGGTTCCTCTACTATGCCTCTCTTCTTTGACCGTGTATTGGCAGCCACACCTTGAAAAGGTTGTTGGTTAACTCCACAGAAGTCTTCCGTTTGCCAATTTGCCAATGTGGTTTCTGTTGGAGGTCCTTCTTGTTGCGTTTGTTGCTGTTGATTCTCCTCCTGGCTTGGATCTTGAGCAACACCAATGGTTTGCACCATCAAGGCCTGATTTAATGCACCATTGAAACATGCTGACTGATTGTGAGGTAGATTGCAAGGGTAACACCAGTCGTATTCCTGTGCCATATTATTTTGTGCTGGTACTAATGCCTTAGAGGCAGATATGGCATTTGGATTATAGGGCTGGAATGGTCTATTGGCAGGAGGCCTTGTTTGATTCATATTTGTAGCTGGATTAGGTGGCCTTTGAAGCTGATATGGCTGCCTATTTGGTTGAGCTTGAGGCTGATAGGAAGGTCTAAAACTTTGAGCTTGTTGTCTCTTGAGTGTGACCAGCTCATTACCTAAATTTTGCAGTTGTTTCATAACTTCCTGAAGCTCATTTGGGGCACTTGGAGATGAAGTGGAAGCTTCATTTGAACTCTGATTTCTAGGAGTGGGAGAAGGAGCTAAGACAGGTGCTTGACTAGTACTTGGGCTCACTAAACTTGGATATAATGGCATTGGAGGCCTAGGAGCTAGCTTGCCAGCTTGAATCAGACAATTTTCAGCTCTAATGGCAATGCTATAAGCAGCAGGGATAGTTGTGCCTCCCATAGATTGAATCAACATAGAAATATCAGAATTTAAAGCTTTAAGGTAATATAGAAAAGCACCTTCTGTTGTTGGCCTGACTGCTACTGGAATTCTATCCCAAGATCTTTGAAATCTGAAGTTGAATTCAGTTAGCTGCTCATTGGAAGCTCTCTTGATGGTTGTCAGCTGCTCCAAAAGAGACAAGTTGTCTCCCTTCTCTCCAAATTGATCGTGAAGTGCAATACACAGCTGATTCTAGTTTGTGATAGAGCCAACTCCAAGGCTTCTAAACCATTGCAATGCTTTCCCCTTGAATGAAGACGCCAGCAATTTGACAGCTACTTGCATCTCATTAATCTCATGGATTGCACAAATGTTAGCAATGTCCTTGACATGATCACCAGGAGTGGTCTGATTTTCTCCAGTGAAGTATGGAATGTTCTTCAATGCTACTACTGGGATTGGATTTTGTGCATTGAGAGCAAGTGGGCTGCTACCTGTGAAGTTGACATAGGGGTTCACTGGTTGCGCCATTCTGATTGGTCTTAAAACCCTTGTATATTGAAAGAAAGGCCTGTCAGGTGGAGGAGTTGAGAGAGTTCTATTTGGTGGAGATGGAGACCTTTGAATCCTTCTTCCTCTTTGCCTTCTTCTCGGAGATAATTTCAGGTATTCAAACAGCACTTCTTCTTCTCCAACTCTTGACCTTGTGATTCTTCTCATAAGCTTTTAGGCCTGTACTACTGAAACCAGTTGATTCTTCCCCTTGGAGTCGCCAGATATGCAAATAATAGCTCTTTTCAAGCAAAAAAATTACAGCAGATGCACATCAACTTTTCTGCAATAAAAATGAGACCTCTGGTCCCACCGGGCGTGCCAAAACTGATAGTGCAAAATCACAGCACCCCTGGATGCAGATCAGGCTTCTAGGTTGATCACTCTAGCATCCAGTATGATTGCACAACATGGAAACCTCTCTCCAAGCGTGGGGACTTGTAAAAGTGAGAGAGGAATCTCCAGATTAGAGGCCGGTTCCTCAAACTCCTCTGATTTAGATCTATATTTTGCAAAACTACAGAGGTTTAGATCCTAATCCTATTCTAACTTGCAAGGAGACAGGGGTAGAAGTGCAAAATTGAAACTAACTAAAGATGGTGATGCACCAAAAAGGAGTGGTGAAACATATTTGTCATGCAAATAGACACAGACCAAAGTTCACAACATAAAACATACACAGACTGATAATGTATAATTTAGTATCTGAAATCAAGCAAATAATACAAACAGAGGATTGAAACCCATTCACAGAGCTTGCATTATCATTTCAATGTCAACACACGCATTACACCCTCAGACAGGTAAAAGAAAACTGTTACAATCCTTGGAGAGGTCTAATCCTTCCATCAATCACTTGCTGGAGGTAAAATAAGAAGTCTGCTATGCCCAAAAAATGTTCCCCCCTTTGGTATGAGCCAAATCTGGCTTTTAACATTGCATGGGTTGAACCCAGGGGACAGGAAACGTACAAAGCATGGGAGCCCATTCTCTCTTGACTGCAGGTGCATTAAAACGGCATAGGGGACCTTACAAACCCATACCCTATCACTTTGACCGGATTACAGGGGAATGCGACCCATTCTGCATTAAATCTGGTCGTTGGAATGTCATTTCTGGCCATGAACATGCGTCAGAGCCGTATCTCGATTTTATCCCTCCAAACTGCTCCAAAACGCAAGATTGACCCCGGAATCGTGTAGATAATTTCACCATCTTTCCGTTGATATAAAGAACGTGCAAATCCGAGCTCTGGATCGAAAGTTATGGCGATCTGAAGATTTAGGGCACAAAACAGGCGAAAACGTGTTTTGAAATCTTTCCCGCGCTCTGCCACCTAGATGACACGTGGCACGTGCTAATTGGACGATTAATTCTCCCTCCTCCACCTTCCGCAGGCTTTCCTTTTGAAATTTTCTTGTGGGCCCCTTAAACTTGGACACGTGGCGCCATTTCATTAGTTCGGGCAGACCCTTTAAAACTTGCCCTTTGACTTTTGACCTTTCTCCTTGAGACACGTGGCGTGATCTGGTTGGTTCCCGGCCTTGCCAGCTCTTTCGCGCCCTTCGCGTCTTTTCATCCCGGATGTCCCAAATGCTTAGTGCTCCTTGTGCTGATTTCGCGTGAACCGGCCGGTTCGCATCCTTGCGTCCCACTTGTCCCACTTTTCTTTGGACTGTCTGTGCTCATTTCGCGCGAACCGGGCGGTTCGCGCCTTTGTGTCCCATTTGTCCCGAACTGTCCCAGTTAGCAGTTAGTCAATTTTCTCTTGATTGAACCAGAATTTCGTGCCCGCCGCGTACTTTTTTCCCAGATGTCCCTGTTGCTAGCGGGCTGTTTGTGCTAATTTCGCGCGAACCGGCCGGTTCGCGCCCTTTTGTCCCGGATGTCCCAAATACTTTCTTGAGCAGGACTTAGCCAATTTTCACGATTTTTCCTGGATCAACCTACTTGCCTTCCTGCAAATTTTTTTTGCATTTTCTCAGAGCTTGCTCCTTTCTTCTGGGTCAGGGGAGTTAGAAAAATATCTGAGAGAACCTCCGAAACATGATGTTTGCTCTGAATCAATCAATGTGCCTGGGACTTGAATTTTTTGAGCATGTTATCAAATTTATCCTGGGGGGTGAATTTTGGATAACAAGTACATCATCATAAAATCATCCATCTCATCACAAAAATATGTGTATCCATACAATATAAATTGATACCAAATAATATGCATATCTCAAAAACTCTCGTATACATCCTCACTCTCTTCGGCACATAGGCTGGTATATATCAAAAATACACAACTCAACAAAAAATGGAGTTAAGTATGGCTATCAGGCATCCCCCTAATGGATATCTTCCATATCTATCTCACCTATCTCCTCATCCTCCATGGGTCATGGCCTAACCTCTACTGTTACCCAACCTGGAGCTAGCCTTCATGAACTGGTGGCCTCACTCTGACCCTATCTCAGGGCTCGATGCCCCCCTGTACTCTCTAGACTTCAGGTGCATGACTTGGTCCTCTCACTCGAGGCCTACTATGCTCTATACTCTCCATATGAGGGAACATCTATCCTTGTGGCCATTAGGTGATCCTGATAATAACTCACCTCATCTAACGCATCCCTCAACCTGACCATGGGTATTTTCTGTGGTGGTGCCATCAGCCTTTGACCCTATCCCTTTCCCGCCCCTTCCTGTAAAGTGGGACCCTATCCCTAAGCCTATGGTGGTGTCATCCGCCTCTGACCCTGTGCCTGTACCTAGGCCTGGAGGGCCATAATCTATGCCTGTGTTGTGGCTAACTAGCCTTGAAAACTCTTAACTTATGCCTGGGAAGCCACCTATACCCCATCTCCATCTCCACCCTATGTGGGTGCCTTTCCCTTTGTTACCTGGGCCTAAAGGGTGACTTACTGCACCTGTAACGTTGTAACATATGCCTCTGACCCTATCAGTTGTCTCTGCACTATCCCCAACTGTGTCACCAAGGTACCCACCTACCCTTATAGGGCATCCCTCTGCATTGTTATGGTGCCTAAATCTGGTTGCTCTGCCCTCAGCAGTACTACTTGTAACTATGCAGCTCACCATTATTTGTATCTATCAATAACTTCGGCATCATCAATCTATTGGTCTACCACCTACTCCTCCTACCATGTAGGCACTTTCGGTTGTGGTAGAGGCATAGGCTTCTCCATGTCATCCCTCTTGTACTGTGCAAATAGTGGAGGTACATCCTGCGGCAACCTAAACTGTCGTCTGACCCTATCAACGGGTATCATCTCATGCTCTCCTACACAGCGCCCCTCTATCCATCGGATAAACTATAGCTCATCTAACTCTATATCCATTTACATGTATGATGGGAATCCCACATACAGACTCCAAATGATGTCTACCCAAGACAACCCCTCAAGTATCTACCTATAGTGGGCAACATCATGCATAGCCTTAGCCCCCTAGTGTACCCCACTAACCGATACCCACAACCTATAACCAACCTGGACCATACCTATCTCAAATGCATCAAGTCGGGGAAAACCAATCAGATGAACACACACAATGTGCTTGTATCCCCAACAGTGAAGAAGAAAATTGCAGTATAAGTTGAACCTCCATAGCCTTCCGTAAGCCCATAGCTTCCTATATAGCTATACCAAGTAGGCTGGTACCCAGGAAAAGCAGGTCCTCTCCTCCATCACGTCATGAAGGGCACCCATCAATGCTCATGGGAATCTCCCACCCTCTATATCTAGCAATGTAAAACAACACACTGCCTCCATAATCAAAACCACTAGCCTCATCTCCTCAAGATGGGCCATGTACATCTCCCCATAGCTCGAGATGGTGCTATGAAACCTCATCTCTGCCATCCCCTCTCCAAATACTGCTAGCATTAGCTCCTCTGATGCCTCCAAATAAATAGAATACACTTGCGTCCCTACCATCGGTAGCCATAGAATCTTGTAAACATCCTCCAAGGTGACGATCATCTCACATGTCGGTAAATGGAATGTGTTGGTCACAGAATCCCATCTATCAATGAGAGCAAACATCAAACTCAGATCACGTGCTATATGTCTATAACATCAAATCCCAATCAGACCCACCTCGGTCACATGCCTCCACTCCTCATCGGTCACGTCCCCTCAAACATCTAGTAATAGAGGTGGCACCCTATCACGCATGTAACATCCCCATTTTAAAACACCAGAACAAGGGAAATTTTTTTTTTGTATATAACGTTCTCTGTTATGAATTATAAAATTCAAACACACGTTCAAGTTTTAATAATTGTTCTCTACCCAAACAACATAGTTTGGATCATACAATTTCTTTTTAAAATGAATGTTCCCTGTTCACATATGTACAATATGGAACACACATTCAATGCCATTCAATCTTATAACAGATTCTATATGCTGATGTAAATGACTCGATGAACTGCCGATCTTCCATTTTCATGGCTCGGAGTTTCAACGATCCTTCATTTCATGACTCGGCAACAACCGATCCTTCATGTTCATGACTCGGCAACAACCGATCCTTCATGTCGTTTTTGCATAGTATATTATATATACCTATTCTCATAACCTTCCCCGGTTATTGAAGTGATCCATTTAAGAAGCCTATCTGAATATCTGTTACTGATATTCATCTGACATCCTGCATCTTAAATTAAGTGATAAGAACAACGCAACCAGCAATTGCGATACTTTGGCCAAAGATTTTCACATGCTTTGCATGATCATATTCCTGGATGTGATACACATCTACGGAATACGTCCTTCACTTCACTTCACCTGTTATCTAGAATGGTCTTTCCTGGCTCCTACCAGTCCTCATCATTTAAGGTCAGTTTTAAACTTTCAGTTCCAGCTAGTAATATGAACGGGTATAGGAAGGCACTCCTGGTAACTAAAGATACGCAGACATACGGTGTCGTTACCCCACGACTCCGTGTGTCTACTTATCTTTAGCATTCCAGAGTCGCTCCGTATACCAGATCATACCCTATCCCCCCTGCTAAGATCTTCACATTCAGCCTATGTATTCTAAATGTTTTAATTCAGGAGGGCATTGCTATATGTCAGCTGCAACATTGTGTCGTCATGAAGACCCCGTCTTCATGAAGACACCTAGCTGTAGCTGGCGTATGCCAATGTCCTGCAGAATCCACCCATCGAGAATACACATCCTGCTCAAGTGACTTAGCCACGAGTTAATAGTTAAAAACAATTTTCAACATCCATGCTGATCCCTTGATCCTCGTTTCCGTTGCAGTTGTATATAACTAAGAGGGACTAAACCGTCCATTAGTTTACTATGTATCTTCTCCTTCGTATCGAAGGGCTACATTTTCTTACTTGGTTTATTTCTTAATCATTGGATTAAGCAGTCCGTACCGAAGGACGTGATAAGTTTAACCTATTAAACTTAGCCAAGAGGTTCCCACTGCAACTATCTTCAGAATATTAACTTATTAGACGTCATTCAAACGAGGTCTAATCTTTGAGAAATGAATTCATTTGTTCTCCTTAACGTTATATAGTTAAGGTCCATTAGTTATGGATATATTTATCCTATATCCTTTATTCTGAATTTTATCAAACGGGATCATTAATGGAGTTCGAAAGTACAGTTCGATTGCTCCAAAGTTGAATTGATATTCCTTAGCTCCTACGCTAATCCTGAATACCTTCTGATTATGAAATCATATTCTTCTTAATCCTTTTAATGTCAATTAAAAATTCATCTTTACCCAAGCATGAACTAATTGCATCGTTCAACTTAAAAGTTGTATTTAAGTAAGAATAGATATCAGTTTCAATTCAACATCCATCCAAGGATAATGAAACAATTCCAAATCAAGAAATAACATCGTATTTCCAATTTAAATAACAATATCAAACTGATATAATTATTGAAAATATCACACTTGTAACTGTATTCAATATTTCAAGTCATAGTTTGTACATTTGCCAATCCAGCTGATTGGGTATAGTTTATACAAAGCATCCATACAACTCATGGATAGAAGAATATATTTTCTTCTTTTCACAATTCCTCAAGGAGGAATAAAAGCAACAATTACAATTTATTTTACATCTAATCAAGATGCATCAGAAAATAGCCATGCCTTCATTCTAATCAAATTCCATCTGCAAAATGAATTGCACGGGTCAATTCAATGAACTGAGCACATTAAGCACTTATCCTTAAAATAAGATGCTTCAACTAACTGTTTCAATAAAAGAACCCTGCTTTTATGAAACGACAGCAAAACATCAATCTCGAAATAGGCACAAAGGAGAGATCAGCATAACAACTGAACTATCAAAAATATCATCACAATCAGCCAAGGGACTGCTGTCCCGTTTCCACATAATCATTGCAAGTATCCATTTACAATATTTGTAAGTTAGGAATACAAGTAGCTTACTGCCTATATAGCATACAGTTATCCTTTCCACGCCTTTCATTAGTAACAAAAGCAAAGTATGAAACTAACTGAATATAAATCCATTACTTTCCTTTCCGTTCATGAAGTATGTTAAATTTAAAGCATTCAAGTACAGACAAGAAGGCGAACAGCAGTGCATATAGTAGCTCCCATCTAAGCACTATAAAATTTATCATTCACGAATTCCAGATTTCCAACTGAATGAAAGAAGAAAGATCATTTCTCTAAAACATTCATTCATATCTCTATTTACTTCCACATGCCTGTCCTAACAGTGGAATCCAAACGAAAATCAATTCAAGATAACAGTTCAGAGTGAAACTTACAAAATCCACTCGGAATTCACTTTCCGGCAGCAAGAATAATTTCATATATAATCAGCTTTAAACGAAAACAGGAAAGAATTCACCATTCATATCCATACTTCATTGGAATCAGACTCATTTAAGGATCCAAAACATATTAGTACAACATTAGGTACATCCGAGATCAAACAATATAAGGTTACATACCATATATTTGCCATAATAAAGGAAATCATATTTCTTTCGCTGCATACTAAACAGAAACAATATTTCAATCATGCAGTCAATTAATCACATAATGATCTAATTCTAGGAACGTACCCCGTTCAGAATAACATTTATTCATTACTGTTACCCACAGCAATCCATTATTCACATGACGATGAATTTCATCAGGTTAAATCAGCAGGCAGAAAAAGAATTCATTCCCTTTTAAATTTCACTATGAAACACCATTTGTTCAAAACGAAATCAAACACCTAATCCGTGTTCATCTCAAACAAGACAGCTCATTATAAGGATAACAGAACAGTCGTTCTTATCGAAAAACAAACTCTCAAAGTCTGTACCGTTCAATCCAATACCACAAACAACTCATATTCAACTGTCCATACTTCTATAAGAGCAAACCCGAACCAGGTGTAAATTGTATGAGCTCGGTACAGCCAGAGCAACTCAGAAGACAAATTAGATCCCAAATTTTTTTTTCCATTTATTTCCACAAAAATCAAATCAAGTTCGCATTCTCCAGATAGTTCAACCAGAATGACAAACCTCAACCATAAGACGCAATGAAATCCATTTTTCCACTACAGTATATAGAAATATAATCATTCTTTACATAGAATTCAATCAAGTGGAAACTGTGTCAACAGTCCGTATAAGAAGACCAAACAACATTTATATAACACAGTGAAACCACCTTATTCTTTCAACAAGGAGAAATGAAATCCAGAGTTAACTTTAAGAAGGAAAAACAGTTATCTTTTTCCTATTTCATGAATACCCAATACGTATTCGCTTAGTTCCTACTCAAGAAAAGGTACAGCAATGATATTATTGCTTAAACTTCCTATGGTTCGAGTTCAATTACTCAAAGTAAACCCGAATGCCACTTCCATCCAAAATCCAAACAGTACAAGAAGAAGGGTCTACTTTCTTAAAGAAAATTTCTATAAGAACTACTTCATCAACTATTATTCCCTTCCTTCCAGTTCGTTAGCAATAAACGATTGTTCATTAGTGGAAACAACTCATAAAAAAAAATGTACAGTCACAAGATATATAATTATACAATTAATTTCCCATTACTGTCAAACGTCCAGCACACGGGAAGATACATCATTCGAGAATGACAAGACAATAAAACTCAGCAGTCAAGACAATATTTCCATATTGTTTCCAAAATGACAGCAAGATTCAATGAAACCCAATTCATAGAAATATACACGGTTGTATCTCCACTTCTCTCTTTTTGTTTACATGCAAGGACAATTCCCCATATAACAGCAAGAAAAGATTGCACTTAAAGAAACAATTTCACCATAAGGAGCGATTGCACAGCCTATTCCAATTTCGAACAACATGAACAGTGAAAGGAATATCCACATTTCAAACCATTTATACAGTCAACAACCAATACTGAAAATCATTTCCAACATGATTCGAGCAAGAACAAATCAAGACAGAGCAGACAGAAGCAAAGCTCCTTATCATTTTCCAAAGAAAAGAAGCAAGAACCAAAAAAATCCATTTCCAAATCAACTCAACAGCAATCATGCAATCCCAACCCAAGAGCAGGGTTGTTTTAATGAAACATTTAATTAAAGCAAGGATTTTTAAAGAGAAGGGCTTAACATGCCTGTAATCTTTTTTCCAAAACTCGAAGAAAACCTTGTCTGCCGCGTTTTTCCTTTCCACAGCGACAGCACAAACTCTCCAACACTTCCTTCCTTCTTCGGCTTAACAACAGCCTCCAAATCCCCAAGAAAATGTCAAATGCCAAGAGCTGGTTCGACTGAACCAGACCAAAGAAACCAAATGCAGAGCAACTTCGGCCAAACCAAATCAAAACAATGAAAGATCAAATTCCCTCATGCTGTTTCCAAGGCGATCTGGTCGCGAGGACCAAAAATAATTAATGCAATTAAGGCGTTGCCTTTTTCCTTGCTTCTCACGCCACCACCACTTGGGTTGGTGAGCTTCTAAATTTCAAATTTTCCATGCAACTGAATTTGGCTCTATTTCAAAATAGATGCCTCTAAATTCCTTACCTGCCCCGCCAAAACTGGCGCCATCCACGAAGGGACAGTTCATTAAATACCAATGAATGCCTCCTTCCCATCCTTATCCCTTTCCTCCCAAGGGTCTGCGTACCCCTTAGTTTAGGATTAGTTTAGGTTGCAAGTAGTATTCAACCTAGGTCCTAATTCAACCTTAGGTTTTAGAATTTAGGTTTATTTTCCCTTTTTTTTTTTTTGAATTTAAAAAATCCACTTAGGATAGTAGTGTAGGATGTATGTTAGGCTTTAGGGTTAGTTTAGGTTTAATTCACACTAACCACTAACACTAACAACTTCCATCCAACCTCCTACTAACGTTCACGTTAACACAGAGCAGGACGTTCCATCCTTCAGATTACATGCCAAGGCCACCCATGTCCAGGCGTTTCTCACCTCACGAGGTCCCAAATTCGACAGTACAGGGTTCAAGAATCGAACCCCTGTCGTTGGCATTTTCGTGCTAGCTATTCACACCTGTAATCAGGCGCTACACGATCATAATAATCCTAGTCCGGTTCAAGTGTGAATCGACACAGAAATCACAAGAGGACCTCAACATACTTGAATCAATGGAATTGATTCAGGGTATGCTGTCAATCAGCACAAGAGCAAGCAAGTATACGACAATCTGTCGTCACATCAGCAAACACACAAGTACAATATTTGTTGTCCCATGTAATAAATCACAGCATGCAAGAATCCAAATTAGCAACACATTCTCTTAAGATCAAAACATATCTTAACATGTTTGCTTTCATTTCAGCAGCTATAACAGTATGTAAAACATTCACCAAGTTAACATACAAAATCAGAGTGTTACAACGCATTTGTAACTGGTCCCTCACCTGTATACAAAAAACCATAAAATCATTAGACCCCAACCATACTCAACTCCACCCTTGACCAAAACCTCTCCTATCTCATGGCCTATCTACCCACCCCAACCCTGATTGACTACTTATCCCTTCCCCCAATCTCAATTTCACACCCCTTGACCATACCTATTTATCCCCCTTACACAAACACTTTTTGGCAACTATACCTTCCTATCTCCTGACCTATCTCACCCACCAACTAACTTCATTTTTGGCCCACTTTCCTCCAAATGATGACCGACATCAATTAATATTGATTGGCCATAGTATCCCAACACCGACATTGATCACCCCATCTACGATCGATGTCAGCTAACTCCCAGTGATGTTGACCAACCCTCAACTGACGTCGGTCACTGTTGCGGTGACAATCCACCAAAACCCTACCCTAATTCTCTAAAATTCCCCATTTCTCCCTACCTACCCACCCATTCCTACCCAAATTCCTCCTTGCCCCCTCCCCCACCCTCATTCATCTAACCAGACCTTCCTACACTCCTATTTCACCCATTTTTATTCCCAAATTCAAATTTAATCACCCCCCAAAACCACTTCTACCCAAACCCGATTTCTACAAACCAAATCACCTAACCAACATAGAAGGGGAGAAAATATTACCTTGTCATGGTGTCGTCTCTGTGGAGAAACGTCTGGTCATTGTGCCAATGGTCCACCCGACCCCTCTCCCACCTCCATCATGCCAAAATCTACCTCAAATCTCTCCACCAATCAAATAAATCTCCCTGATCTCATGGACCCATCTACCTAGCTCCCCTCACCAATTAAATCTCTCCACCTCAGCTGAGTATAATTCCATGTCCTTTCCTTTTGCCCAGCACTGAAAAGTCACACAACTCTATCATTTTCTCCAACGGTATAATACAATAATGATTCTGAAAAATACATAATTTTTTTGTTTTATAAACCCACCCCGACCTGACCGACGTCGGTCCTCTTTTTGCCTTAGCCAACCGACGTTGGTCACCCTCTAACCGACATCGGTCCACCCTGCTAATTGTTTGGCCTTGCTAAATTGCCTTTTACCTACCCCCATTTGTGCCAACGCACCTTTTTATCATCACAAACCCCCATTGAACTAAACCTACAAACCCCACCTACCCCTACATTGCCTTTGTTGTGTCTTAGGAGTTATTATTTTACCTATACCTTGGCCTTACCTATGTCGTTACCTATCTACCTTGACCTGAACCACTTTTCATGACCTTTGACCCTCCGTGCTCATTGTACATTGTGACATGGTTTGCCGTATTTGTTTGGCCTACTAACCTTACCTTGCCTATTACCATGCTTTTTATCCTAACCTGACCTTTGGTGTACCGGAACGTACCTAAACATTCATGCACATGACCTCTATTTTGTTTTTGCACCATATCATATACCTTGGATACCATACTCACTTCAACCTTGTTTGGATAGACCTATCAACCTTAGCGGATGTAAAGTTTGAAAGTTTCTCCACCTAGTACCATGTCACAATTTCCAACGTGTGCGTTCCACTACCACTACCTTTGACCCTAGCCCATTTTCCTGACTTTTCTTTCTACCTTTACCCGATGTGCCCAATGATCTTCATTTTCCCAGCTACTCATTTTATCAAACTACTCACTGCTTATGTCTCTCACCTCATCGATTCCTAGTTTGAGGGGGGTCACCTTCACCCATGCTTGGGGTAGCACCACCCTCACTTACACTCGACACAACCATTTCCTATTTTTTTCAGCTTTTCTTACCAATACAAGCCACGTGATAAAAAGGGGAAAAATGTAAACACCAAAATTGGGTCACACTCCCCTTAGTCCCCTTTCGAAGAACCAACTTAAACACATTCACCTAACAATGACTCTCATACCCTACATTAACATTAATTTAATTATTTATAATTAAATTAATACCCATCCTCACCTCATTATTAATTTAATTACTTTAATTAAATAAATAGACACCTCACCATAGACCTATTGATAGCATGTTTCCATAAATGAGTAAGACTTAGTCCAAACCTAAAAATTAAGGCCTATTATTCCTCTAACCACCTTCCCACTCATAAAAATGTAACATCCATTCTGATCCACAAATAAAGGAATGAACCTAATCCAAATGATGCAAGATCTTCCATTTTTAGTAAACCTAGGGAATCTTTCCTTAACCGACACCGATCATCCCTAAACCAACGTCGGTCAACCCAGAACCATCATTGGTTACCATTTATTCACCTTAGCAACCTTATTTTTGAGGTTGGCACATTATGAGATCAAGAGACACAAGAAGTGAGTTGCATGTAAGCATAACCAGAGGCTTTTCATACCTACAGACATCCATAGCTAGCACCAGGATAGATCCAAAGGTATTGCACTCACAGAAGCATTCCAGGAAGCACTACCGTGGAACCAAACACCATTCTTCCTATCAACCATCATTTCCATCCAACCACCAAACCTACACCACAATAAATGGCCTTCTACTAGCACTATCTATTTCAGTATAATACCCTCTGTCACTTCTATTATCAGTTCATACTTTGCATGCTTATTTCCCCATCATTTACCTACCTGTAAACTCATCCATTCCTCCACCTACATCACCAAATCACCCATACCCTTCTGTTAAACATTTCTGAGTGTACCTAAAACCTCTATATCCCTCTCTATTTTCTTTTCCATCTCTATTTAGCTTCTGTTCAATCTCCATAATCAGATCTCATTGATTTCCTTTCACCCCTACCCTACCGATGTTGGTTACCCATGACCGTCGTCGGTCCCTTCTAAACCATCATCGCTTATACCTGATTGACATCGGTCTTTATGTTTTATACATTTTTCCAATAACATAACCAAACAACCTTCTACCAAGTGACATAAAAAACCTAGAACCTGACCTTGACCAGTCCCAGTACCTTGACAGTTACCTCACCCTTTAAAATCTGGCTATAGCCTACCCTGTTATGATTGGATTTTCTTATTGTACCCTAATGAGATACCTAAATCATATCAACTACAGTAGGACTTTGTTTATTTCTCCCATTAAGAATTTTTAAATAGTGGATTGACAGCCATCTAGGAAGTATCACACTTCCCAGAACTAGCACACGTTAGGTAGCCCACTGTCATATATTGTTTAACTCTTCTTTAGTGGTCTTGTTTTCTATTTCAGCTAGTTCCTCCCAGCCAAAAGGAAGCTCTCACAGTCATCATTGGATTGAAAATTCAGCACATGCACATCAATCACCAAACCAACACAATAGGTATTCCTCCTTGGCCCATAACCCTTATCTGTTTCGTCACATTCCAAAATGTAAAGAAAGCGGTGAAACAGTGTCTACATGAATTATAAGTGTTCTACATTTTCTCATCTTTCAATAGGCCTCGAGGAATAAATGTGTTGATAGTGCAATGTTATTGAGGTAATTTTGGTCGATAGTTGGGCCTACCACTTGTTTTGGGTGATAGGGGAAGATTTGAAATAAGGAGGACCTGTTGAAGATTATACTCTTAGTAACTAGTAGGAAGGACTTTCATCTCCCATGTAGTAAATGGGGATATGGATGTGGAGGAACCACTATCATGTGGGTGCAATATATCCATATCAATGCAGGCTACGAGGACCTCTAATTGAATCTTGATAGCTATTTCAGTACAAGGACATTCATATGTCTTAAGGTAATAACCAAATAATGCTCTGCAATGTGTAAAGGGTTATGGGTCCCCAAGAATGGTGAGTTCTTTCCATTCATGATAAATTCTAATACATTAATGGAAATCTGAGGGGATGACCTACATGGCATGGATCCATGGGTGACTGAGGAGAATATTATAGGGTACTTCCAAGTCAAGGACATTGAACTAGGTATCACGTGTAATGGGTCCGAATTCCATCGGTAGATTAATTGTGCCTACTGACTACCACTCTGCATTATCATAAGCCTTAATGGTGATTACATTAGGCTCCATTTTGGTATCAATACATCCTAATTATTTTATGAGGTTTAAGTTACATATGTTAAGTCCATATCCATTGTCCACAAGCACCCTTTTGATCTTTTGCGAGTAACAATCACTTCAATATACAAAGGGAGATTGTGTGTATGGTCATCCATTGGAATCTCATATTGGCTAAAGGTAAGTTGTTCAGATGGAATAAGTTGTGTAACTAAGGCTAAGAAGCATGATGCTTCAATGTCTATGGAAACTCCTGACCCTTGAAGAGTTTTATAAAGGATATCTGTATGAACACTAGATATCTTGAGAAGATTGAGGATAGAAATCTTGGCAATTGTCTCTCAAGTTTTTCAAGGAGATCAAAACAATTATCCAAAGGAGTAGGTAGAGGAGGTTTTGGAATGATAATGTGACTGTGTCGTGTTGCCACGAAATACCCCTGTGATTTCATCCTGATGGTATTTACATTATCAATAGTAGGATACACATAACCAAGTAGAGAGTTAAAAGGATTAGTTTTTCTAGCAACAACATGATTTGTATTTTTACTTTGGGAGGATTGACCTCGATGCGGATTTTGTTCCACCTTATTATGCTTAGGGAATGTCTCTTTATAGATTCCCAACTTTTTTAGAGGTTTTGGTGGGTTCTAATCCATCTCAACATTTCCACTATTTATGAGGTCCTGAATGAAGTGTTTCAATTTCAAAAATTGATCTATGGCATGGAATTTGACGTGATGATATTCCTAATATTCATAGTATTTTTACCATAATATTTTTGGTGCATCTTCGATCAAGGGTGTAGTATTGGGGAATTTAACCATGTTGACAGTATTCAATTTATTCAATATTGATGTTAAAGAATTTGTAAGTGGAGTAAAATCTCAATGTTTAATCTCAAGTTTGATTGGTCCTTTGGACAATTTCAAATGAGGTGTGTTTAGGACCGCTTGGACACATTTTGAACCAGTTATTATTTCACCTACAAAATTATTATTTTTGTTGAGTAATTTGTGCTTTTCCATAGGTTTTGATTCATGGTTGTCTCCTTGAAAGAGTTTTAAATTCCCTTTAGCAAGTAAAACCTTCTTAATATGGATTCATTTCTCAATAAATTCTTCAAAGGTGCTTAAATAATGCATTTGTATGTGAAATTCTATCTCAGGATGTAAGTTGGGTATAAAGATACTAACAAGTTGTTTATCTAGAATAGAGAAAGGAAAGCGACAAGATAACCCTTCCATCATTGTAAGAAACCAGCGAAGTTTTCATTATTGTGTTGTTTGGCATTTCAAAGGTCTATCATAGTGATATCACTTTCCATGTTGAATGAAAAGTGGTGGACAAAATTCTTAGCTAATTCTATGAACATGAAAATAGACCCTTTGGGGATATGAAGAAATCATTCAAGTTCCTGTCCTCTAATACTAAATGGAAATAAGTGAATAACATAATTATCATTATATGCAACTGCCTAGTAAGCCATGAATAAGTCTTTCATGTGATCACAAGGATCACCTTTACTCCTATATTTATCAAATTTAGGGCAATAAAAACTAGGTGGAAAGGGAGTACAGAACATTTCTTGTTCAAAAGGGTATGGAAACAATTCTTCAAAATGATATTTCTTATTATGTCCAAGGTTGTTTTCTTGAAGACTAGTAAGGGAATTTTTCATGCATTACCACTCTTGGTTGAAGATCTAGCCACGTGAAGGTGTGGCAAGTATGTACATGTGGTTAGACTTTAATGCTTCACAACCACGATTTTTAGTGTAGTGTTCAGTAAAAGTGACCTTAGGTTTCTCAGTACGTGCAGCTCTACCTTTGTCACTATGGACGTGTGAAGCTAAGTTTGTCAATTGACAGCTAAGGGTTTGTAATTTTTTTTGTATGGTAGCTTCTTTGTTTTGGGGTTCTACTCGAGGTTTGTGTGGAAGGTCTTGTTCGTGATCTTAACCCTTAGTTCTATCTTCACGGTTGGTTCCAACGAGTGGTATGTGATAGCTATTTGTGTTTTTAGGAGCTTCATCTTCTTCGTTGTTTCTTTGGCCAGAAGTAGAAGCATGTCTAGGGTTCAATATGTCGTTAACAGATATAAAGGGAGGTTTTACCTCTTATTTTCTGTGAATCATGTTTGTAAGGATATTAGGATCAAATTTAGGTGGAAATTTGGCCCCTAACTCTACAACTCATGCTAAAACTTGATCTTTGTTTTGGAAGAGGAATTTGTCTATCTGAGTAGGGTCATACTCAAAGTTATCCCAAGGATTTGTTCCCTCATCTCCACTATGGTCAATAAACATGTATTATTCAGCTAATGGGTCCGAATTGGTATGGAGGAAAGGATTTAATACCATCCTTATATGTGTCATTCTAGTAACAAGAGGCATGATGGGAAACATTTTGCTAAGATCTGAAAGATGTGCACACATATCACAATGGATCTAGGAAAAATCAAGCACCGTAACATTATTAAGTGTCACAATGAATCTTCCAAGGGTATGAAATGTATGAGGAAAGTCAACACAGAAAACCTAGAAAGTCTTGAACAAAGGAACGAGTGTAAAGGAAACTACTCCCTATATCTGAATTTGTATAAAAGGTTATTTTTATAAGATAATAACACAATTTCAATATTTAAATTGAGTTTTGAAAAAATAATATTTAAGTATTAAAAGGGGGTTGAAGTGATTTTGAAAAATCAACAACACAAATTATACACTTAAAACAAGTTTAATACAAACAAGTTTTAAGTATTGAAAATGGAGGATACAAATGCGAGTAGTGTAACAATACAATTCTGACACTTACATCAAGTTTAAGAAAATAATATGTAAATATCAAACAACACATTCAACACTCAAATAAAGTTTGAAGAAAAACAAGGTCTAAGTATAACAATGGGTCGACACAATGCAAGAAACATAACAATACAATTTAGACACTTATATCGATTTTAAGAAAACAAGATGTATCAAAAATGGATTGATATAATGCAAGCAGTGTAATGATGCAAAGTGAGATCAAGGCAAGATACCTTCTACAAATAGACATCTCAATATTGGTTTCAAGATAGATTACCAAAATTTGAAGACGTACCAACACACTTTCAACACTTGCATCAAGATTGCAAAGAGGAATAGATGTACAAGTATGTACAAAAGTGGTGGACACAATTTTGACAGCACTTCGAGTTGTTTTCTTTTGAACACTAATGCAAAAAAGAGAACAAGGGAATTTTTATGATTGGCTATGAAAAATATGCGGCACAACTTTGGCAGAGTTTTTCCTTATTCGATAATAAGGTAGAAACTAGGAAAAAGTTTTTCATTGTAAGATTCATGATGAAATATACATGGCACAACTTCAATAGACTCTCCCCTTGTTCGAAGAATAAGGTTTTGAATCCGAGGAATTCTTCCTTTGTAAAGTCTCTTTGAAACACATTTTGGATAATGGTAAAGTTAGCCATAATACCAAATGGCTCCTTAGGATTTTGTTCTCAAAACTTGCCAATAACTTGTCTAAGAGAGGTACGCTTTTATAGAATAAATCTTAGAAAAAGGACCATTACCCCAAAATCAATTTAATGAACGAGGCCTCATACAGACAACATTTAGCACTCCTCATAGAAATTTCTATTCAAGTAGGTAGTGGGGCACTTCTTGTTTCATCAACAAGCTCCCTCAATATGTTGACTACTTTGGGGTTCCTGTGGTAATCCTCATAATGATTTTAATGGATTATGCCAAGGCACTTCCCATAGTTTAACGCATATGGGTTTAAGCCCTTATCTGAAGCTACAAATATAGTGTGAGTGAATGGTGTAATTTTTATCTTTGATCTTAATGTGGTTTTACACACCTTTGGGAACCTGCACACAATGTAGTTAGTATTTATCTCGATTTTATTCTTTGACAAGAAAAAGGTCCCACACCAAAAGATTAGTGGTTTTCCATGTAAACCATAATGTTTAGAAATATGATCAATGTTGTTTTTTATTCTCAATATCACTCAAAAGTGCAAGAGAAGTGCATACACGACATTTGATCCACCTACTAGAAATAGGAAAAATTTAACCAATGAAAATTAATTATTTCGAAAGATGATTTTTTCCAAGTAAATCAAAATGTTTAGAAATGAAGATCAAAATTTATTTTGATTCTCCATATCTCTCAAAAGCACAAGAGAATCACATACACAAAATTTTAGAAGACTTAAGAAAATGGAAAAATCAAAGCATTTAAGTGTTAGAAATTGATTTTTAAATAACAATTCAAAAGATTTAAAAAATAATTTCTAACATAAACTCAAAATTTTAGTACTAATTTAGATAAAAACCTGCATGTTAGGATCAAAAACATGTATAAATTTGTAGGAAATTAAAAATTAGATTTTATTTTTTTGGAAATTTTGATAACATCTCATGAACAGTAAAAATGCAGCGAAAAACCATCCTGTGACTAGTAAAAACACACCAAAAAACCATGCCATGACCAATAAAAACACAAGGAAATATCAGCCTATGACCAGTAAAAAATGGTGAAAAACTAGCCCGTGTCCAGTAAAAAATGCAAACAAAAACAATCTCGTGACCAATAAAACACAATGAAAAACCATCCTGTGACCAAAACAACCAAAAGCTCAATTTTTTCTTAACAAGATCAAAATTTGACATCAAATTACCTCCTAAAAACCTACAAAAAATACTTAGAACTATCAAACATCATCATACTTGCCCAAAAATAAAATAATTTCAATAATTTGAAAAAACTTTGTATGTAGAAATGAATTTTAAACTAAGAAAACATAAGTAATACGCATGAGACAAACGAGTGTCCCACCAGGCATGCCATATGTATTTATGATAAAGAAGTTAAGCTAATTAAAAGAAACTAACACCAAATAGTCTCAATAACAAAATTAATTTTACTAAGCATCATGATAAAGCCATGAAAAATAAAAAGCTACGTAATGCATCTAACATTTAAAACATGAAATGCTAAGCCATCCTTTGATGTTTTTGATGGGATTTTATATTGTGGTACTCCTTTTGTTGAACCAAACATTGCTACGTGTGATCAAAGAAATCTATCTCCATGAAAGAGGAGGATATCTCACCAATATGGCTTTGCCATGTATGGTTCTTCTCTTACTACTCTTTGCAAGTAGAGGATAGAATGGTTGTTTGATCAATAAGATTTTCAAGGTTAAAATGCTCTTATCATATGCATATATAGTGAAGGTGTAAGATTCGAAGGAAGGTAAGAGGAGAAGCTTGCAACCTAGTGAATGTGGGATAAAGGTAAAGTAGAATTAGAAAGGGATAAATATGATTAGAAGAGATTAATTAGTAATTAGCAACTCACGGGAGTTGGAGATGATTTAATTAATTAACTAGGATTAATTAATAGACCAAGATAAGCTTAAAAAGTGATTTGGAAGTGTTTTAGAAGGAAATTGATAGAATTTGAAGGGTTTAAAATGGGGATTTAACCAATAAAAAGGTTTATTGATTAAACAAAAGATTGAAAGGAATAATTAAATAATAATGATTGATTAATTAATTAAAAGAGGATTATAACTAAGTGTCGTTAAATGGCATTCAGGATGGGGGAATACTAGTTAATTAATGAAGTGTTGTTAATCGACCGAAATGAAGGGGAATGTTAGCTACTTAGTTGGAAATCACTAACTATAATGAAATGATAAGAAAGAGGATAAATAGTGTAATTTTAGTATTAAAACCGCGTAGTTATATTTAGGTTTCTACGCCTATCTATATATTATAACCCTAATTTATATATCTATATGCATTTTACCCTCCTTTAGATATCTATACGCCCTTTATATCTTATTGATCTTTATATAATCTGGGTACTAGCAAGACTTCATCCCCTGTCCTAGACCTAGTCTTTGGTAGGGAGTGGATTATCATATTCTAGATCCATAACTCTCATGCCTCTCAGTTAACAATATTGGCTTATGTCCATCCCTTGAATGGCCATATTTATATCCTAGTATATATTATCAAGAGGGAAAATATGATAATCTATAAACCTTCTTAGCCTACATACAGTTAGACTAGAAAAAATTATCACTATTTTAAGCCTTGAATTTATCCTTATCTTGAAATGTTGTTCCACTATAGGTATGGAAATTTATCCCATATTTAAGAATGTTGGTGTTGTCATGGACCCTAAAAATGTGAAAATTTTAAAACTTTTGAAATTTTAGCTAAGTTGTTTGCTCTTCTTGGTTGCCTTTGCCTTGTATATGTCAAGAATGAAGGAAAAAGTCCAATAGTTTGTCATTTTTGATTTATTTTGGGCTTTGGTCGGCTAAATCGATCCTTTGAAGAATAAGAGGATTTTTTTTCCTTGTTCCTCTTGTTCCCTGCATCACCACTTTTCCCACTTATTTTACTTTGGTTGGGTGATTCGGGTGAATCAGGTACTGTTTGAACCTACGGAACTACTCAATGATTCCTCTTGTTCATTGTTTCCTTGCCTTCGCCGATTCTCTGTACTCACTATTTAATTTAGAAAAATTGATATTTTTGAGAACTATTGGAACCTTGGGCCCTCAGTTCATCGATTGTATGTTTCATCTAAATTTCCACATATTAATTGGTCAAACCAAGAGTTGTGGGCACTTTAAGAACTAGTGGAATGATTCCTCCGGGCCCTTCATTCCTCACAACCCTAAATTATCTACATGGAAGTGTGGGAATATGCATTATGTTAGTTCATCCCACACCTGACATGACCAACTTAAAGAAATTAGGAGAACTTTGTGTTATAATATGTTCCCACAAGACTATTAACATTTAATTCACTATTTTGTTGTTAAAATAGACAAAATTGATTGTTAGACCCAAATTCTATATAATTTTTTACCCCCATTCACTCTCCCCACTTTTACTTATTTTTTTTGTTATGCCCTTTTCTTTCTGTGTATGTGAAAGTGCATATTTTCTCATAACTCCCCCATTTTTCAACCAAATTTAAAAATTCAAATTGTGTTGGGACTATTAAGTTGTCACCATCATTTACATCCAATAGGTGAGTGATTTTACACTTGTTTCATCCACTTTAATAGTAATTTATATTTTTAATCCTTCTTCCTCACATTCTCTTCAAAACCCACTGTAGAACTCTTTTTTTTCCTTGATTTTTTCCCAAATTGTCACCATGAAGTTCCAATATGCTATGTATGAGCATATCTCCTCCCTCAAAACCTTTGTCCTTGAAATTGGTGACAATGATGTAAAACATATGAATTTAGAGGATTTTGAACTAGAATAAGAGATGATAACCCAACCTTGTTGGCACAATGTATTAGAGATAGTGGGTTGGCCCATGCAACTGGTTTCCCTACTTTAGTCCAATGCATTGACACAATCCTAGTTTGTGCCTCAAGTTTTGATCCACAAACCTTAAAGAGCTAAAATATCCTTAGGGGTAGGTTATTTCTCAATTAGATGCTCACCATATTATCAAGGCCTTGGGTATTCCCACATTTTAATATTTTAAAGTATTAACTAGGGAAAAAGCTCAAAAATAATATGACCTAACCCCTATCAAGTACCAAACAATGATTACCAAAACTTGGCTCAAGATTAAAAGGAAAGGGTCATCCAAACTACCCAATACCCTCTACAGAATTGACTTCTTGGAGGAGCTATCTTATATGATAACATTTCTTGCAAGGGTAATGGGTTTTCCCTCAACTCAGGAGTTCCAGAACTAGATGAATGTCTATATCAAAATAATTTGTGAAGGTACACAACACTTGAACTGGGCATAAATAATTTGTGAAAATCTAACTCAAAAAATCACCCAAGTTCATAAAATTAAGACATTATATATGACCTCCTACCTGATGTATACTATAGTGGGGTATACAGTATGGATTGTCTTAACAAGTCAGGATAACAGGAAAAATCTAGCAATATATTATTTCTATACTCAACTCACCTATGAAAACAACTAGAGCCATCATAGGAGATTCAAATATTCCTTAACAATGTTTTTGGTAATTTTTTTGAAGGAAATATAACCAATACGGTATCTCAGGAGGCCCAACAATTGATTTTGGTGTATGGAAGCTTGTTCATACAATTCAAAAAATTCTCCTACATTCGTAAAGTTGGATTTAAGGGAGCTCTAATATAAGCTTATGATATATTCCAATGAAAAAATAGTGTTGGTTGAGCTCTGCATGTATTTGGATCACCTTCATAAGACCTGTAGAGATAAAAAAAAATAGTATACAATTTCCCCTCACTTTGGGGAATTATACATGCAGGAATGCTCTGGATTCCCAAAACATTGAAATAACTATATCTCCATTAAAATTTCATCCTTACTAAAAAAGGACTCATTTTGATAGTAATAATTTCATTGGTAATAATATCACGTTGACTTATTACCATACACCAATATTTGAAGACCACTAGGAGGATTGTGTTGATGAGTATGAGGTCAAGAAAATAGTCTATGTTGAGTCGTGGATCTTAATCGCTTCATTGGCATGATTTTGTAGACTTGTCGGAATACACAGTAACTGGCATCGGTTGACGAATTGTCTTCGGTCACCCATGGACTGGTATAGGTCAGGAAAGTAGGAAACGGCATCAGTTAGGGATAATCAGCATCGGTTAAGGCTAACTGGCATCGGTTGCCTATGCGTGACTATTGTAATTAAGTTTTGGGAATCATATCTATATTTAGTTGTAAATTGAATCTAATGGTTGTAATTTCATAACTAAAGTGCCCTAAGATTGTAGATGCATATATAAGAATAAAGATAGGGTTTATAAGGGTGAATTCAATTGAGAATAGAGAGAATTTTCCTTTTGAGAGAAAAGAGAAATTTGTGGAGAAGAAAGTACAGGAAATCCAAGAAGGTGTGGAATATTTCAAATCTTCATTGTATTTCCTCTGTGATAATAAATTGGTTGTTTCTTGGTGGACGTATCCCACACTGGGTGAACCACGTTAAATATTGTGTATTGTTTCTTCTTGTTTATTTCCGTATTGCTTGATTTTATTCTTAGATTTGATTAATATATCTATACAACCAGTGTGCTAACCCCAACAACTGGTATCAAAGAATCTTTGTTTGATGGTTGTGTGTGTTGGTAGATTTACTCATAGAGGGATTTTTTACTGAGTGGGAGAAAAGCAATGGGAGAAGAAGGAAAATTCATATTAGATAATTTTATGGTCGTGAATATCTATTATGGAAGATGCTGGTGGAGGATTATCTGTGTCAGAAATATTTATACTTACCATTAGATGAGAAGGAAAGACCTGCAAAGATGATTATTGAAGAATGGAAAATTCTTGATAGAAAGGCTCTGGGATCTATACGATTGAGTCTGGCAGCATCTGTGGCTTCAAATATTACTAAATTAGGATCTACAGTAGAGTTGATGAAATATTTAGCAAATCAATATGAAAAATATAGTGCTTCAAATCAAGTTTATTAGATGAAAAAATTGTTTAATTTAAAGATGTGAGAAGGTGGATTTACATCAAGTCATTTTAATGATTTCTGGTCTATTGTAAATCAATTAAAATCAGTTAGTATTCCATTTGGGGATGAATTGAAAGCAATTTCATTATTATGCTATTTTCTAGATAGTTGATGTAGTCATATTTTATACCCTTAGACCATTAGTCTAATCCCATGCGCATTGATCCTATTACTTAGCAAGCATTGGGCACTCACCCGAGGCATGCGCAGAGCATCAAGTCTCTCCTTTATGTGAGTCTTATGAGAATAAATCATATTATAACAACTATTTAAATGGAAATGAGCAGAAAGAATCATGTCATATCCTAGAACAAGTTATCTTATTGCATCCAGACAAGAGAAATAAAAAGCAACATAAGGAAATAGCTCATACAGAAAGGAAATACATTATTATACTTCCGAAAACATAGATGATTTATAAAAAATCATTGTATTCATATTAAGAGATTCAATAACCACATTACAATCCCCTTGGGTTCATAACAGACTCCCATATAATAATGCAGAGCCAAGTCATGCATAAAAACTATACCATGTTCATCACATTACAGAGAAAAATGTAGACCTATTCTCCTAAATGTGTCATCATCCTATATATGCTCGTATTACTAACCCATAGAATCCTCCATTCTTTTTTGTAGAGCTTTGCCTCTCTTCAACTCAATATCCTTATATATCTATCTTCTATCAAGGCTCTTGTATTTATAACCTTAGCACCCAACGCCATGCCTTCTAAAAGTTACAGATTGGTCACCAAGTGTTAAAGTGGTCCTCTATGGGAGCATGCCTCCCTATATTCGAGCTCTCCACTTCTTGCAATGATGTATTCTAGAACCTTCTATCGCATGCTTGGAATATTAACTTTTTGATCCATAGTCACCAGGATGACACCTTATCCATAAGGGTTATGCTTTTCTCATGTGCTTCCTGGGATGCCAAATGTGGCTAAGTACAAAACCTATTTTTGTTTTTCACGTGCACCTTGTGTTCTACAAAACCCTATGAGAACCCTTTCCCTACGCACCTTCAACCCACACACCCTTCTTCAATAAGGTCCCGCAAGCCCACACACCTTCTTGTACTTAGATGATATTTTGGGGGCCAACATCACCCCACACTATTCATATTCTCCATCCTCAGAAACAATTTTAAATAAAGAAATAAAGAATGGTGGATCCTTACAAATGGTTGGAAAAGAATGAAGGAATGAAGAAATGGGGAATGAAAGAATGGAGAACCTTATTTACTTCTGGAGGAGGAGGGAAATCCTTCCTTAAATCAGCTTCTAACTTCCCCCAAGCATCGACCTCATGTTTAGTGCTTCCTGACAGAGGTCACCCACTAGGGCACTCACTTCTTCAAAACTAAGCTCCTCTCCCTTAGCTCTGATTATCTCCACAATCTTCTCCAATTGTTTTCCAAAATCATGGAGTGCATCCATCCTCTGAGTGATTTGAGGGTACAATTCCTTTTGCTAGTTCTTGATTGAGCCCCACAAGGTCTCAATGGCATATGATTTATTTTCTACCTCATCTAGGATCTTGTCTCACTCTGCCCTATTCCCTTTTTTCTTTTCCTAGAACTCCTTGAGTTTTGACTTCATGGGTGGTAACTAAGATACTTTCCACTCTATCTCTATCTGCGTAGTTATCGTAAGCGGCCTCATCAATTTGCGTGGAAGCCATTACGTCAGCGAGGATATTTTTGTACTGAGCAAACAATATCCACATCCTTCATCTTATTTTCTTTCTCTTGGCACGCCAAAACCTCATCTACTGATTCTAGGGCAAGTGGTCACCTCTCCATAGTGAGTATGTGGGTCAAGACCTCTAGGCATTACAAGGATTATCCATACTTGTGTGCGTGGGTGGAGTTAAGTCTAGATTCTTTAAGAAAATGGCATCCGTGATCATATCTAGCTTCTTGTATGCCTCGCACACCCTTTCCTTCTCATGTTTTAACTCACACCTTAACTGAGCACTGATTAGTTCCTCCTACTTTGGGTCCTTGATTTTCTCTAGGAGCTCCTCTTCCCTTTTCTCCAACTCTACCTCTAGGAACTTTACCCTATCATTTCTCCCAGAAGAGCCTAGCTTCAACTTCAACTGAGACTTTGTTGAGCGCGTTACAGATTTTCTCAACTGTACAGCCACTAAACATTCATCAAGCATTTTATCCCTTTTTTTTTAGAATTTTCATTAATTCTCCTTGGCTTACCTCAAATTCTGGCTGATCAATGTGGGACTCAAATGCCCATGACAACATTTTCCTTGTCCATGGGTATGCACCTTCCTCATCAAATGAACTAATGGCTAAAATCTATTCCGTTGGCATGTTGCTGTAGAAGCGGCACGCACAACACCTTGTTTAGATCATTGATGTAGCCCATCTCCTTGAACTTGTGATGCTTCTGTGCTCTTACTTCCCATGTGCATGTGGCATTTGGAAAGCTTACAGCCAAAATAGGATCTCCTCCCATGCTGCCATATTATTTTTCTATGCTTTCCTCCTAAGCTTCCTTTAGCACTACATCTACGTTACGTTCTACTTCTTGTTCCACCAGGTCCTTGATGATTTTTTACCACTTCTTTTTCTGTTGCCTTATCTATCTATTCCTTCATGAGGCTTGGGGTAATTTTATATTTTGTAACTTCTTCCCCACCTACCCCCTTGCCTTGGGTCTTAAATTATTCTTCATCCTCCTTCTCCTCATCTCCTTCATTATACTCATCTCCTTATTCTTCAGAAACATTTATCTCCTAGACAGGATTGTCTTTTCCTCCTTCTGTTTCATCATCATCATCATCATGTCTACTGATGTAGGCATCAAGGTCTTCTATCTCTTCTGAATCAGCCTCATCCATCACATTCTGCTTTATTCCTTACTGGGGATTCTAGTACAAGATATTATTCTCTTTCTTTTTCTTTGATAGGTGATGTCTTCTTTGGAAATTCCTCTTGGGGTGAGGGGATCTTCATGTTTTGGCACCTCTTCTTCTAAAGTCTTTTATTTGACTGAAGACTTCTTCCTCTGTGTATAAGTATTAGGCTTAACACTTGTCTTTGGCACACTTACCGTCTGTGTGGTTTGAACACTTGGTGCCTTCTGCACCTCTTCTCTTTCTCTCTTTCTAGGCATGGCCTTCTTCCTTCCTTTAGGGTTTTCAGGAATAAGAGAACATCATTCTCCAAGTAAGCACCTTTTTCAAATTTTGGCCTTATGCGCACATACAACCTTGTTGTGAGTCCTTCCTGTAATCAGCATCGTTAAATGTTTCATCATATGTATCTCATGGGAGACATATATCTCCATGTATGCACACTTCTTTTGGTAGACCAACTTCTGGCACATCTCACGGTGGTCTATATATACCTCACTAAGGTCAAACCTTAGTCTCTTGGCCTCCTTGAACTAATTAACTCTAGCTTGGAAGTATAGCGTGGTGAAGGAGAAGGGTAGCTTGCACCACAGACTCATATTCTCATCTATCAACATAAATCTACCAATACATAAGTGTTGGTACACTGAAAATTATTCCTCTCCACTCACGAGCATGGGAAATTGTTCTAAGATCCTCCACTCATCCGTAAATGCATCATGCATTTGCTTATACCATTTCTCTAGGTGCGCCTTGTGAGTGCCCGTCATGTTTTCACAAGTATATTTTGCAAACCTTTTTATGGGCAAGGGATCCTCTTTTGGATACTCCCAAACAATTTTTTCTGGCCCATCAAGCACTCCAATCTCTGAGAACACAATAGTGAGGAGCATGTTACTGAAAATTATCTTCTCTCCCTCCTGCGCTTATAATCTCATCTGTGATGAAAGCATACAAGTTGTAGATGGTTCCTTCTTATATCTTCCAGCATACGTTCATCCATGCCTTATTCACTTGTGTCCATCGTTCTTAGTCATTGAGTTTGGTGACTAAATGTGTGGCCATCCTCATCATTAGGTCTGGTATCTCAGCAATATCAAAGTATCGCAACCCCTTCTTGTAGTCATACACAGCTACAATATCCTTGATAGCCTCCTTGTCACTTAGATCATCATCAATTCTATCTCCTTCAAAATTGAGGCCTGTGAACTTGGATATCAGTTGTGGTGTGATGCACACATTATGCTCCGTGAAATAAAAATGATCCTCATGCACACGTGACATCAGCCATTGATAAAGGCACTCAATCTTGAAAATTTAGGGAAACTCGTATAATTACAATAGCCCAGTCTTTTCTAGTTTGACCTTCACCTCATCATTGTAAATGGGCATTTCGTCTGGCGTCTTATTGTTAGTTGTTCGAACCAACTCCAATGTCATTTCCTTCTCCGTTGTGCTTGTGTGATGATTATAATCACTTATGGCCGGCCATCTTCCATAAGTGTGACTCCCACTCTTTCCCTAGCAATACCCCATCTGGGAACTACTTTTCCGCATACCATTCTTCATTGGTGCTCATGATGATAACGATTTACTTTCCCTTTCCTTTTCCTTTTGTTTTCTTTGGTGAAACAGTTTATTTCCTTGGTGTTATTCTTCTGGTTGGGATGATCTTAAACAATCCTTCATATTTCTCTACTCTACTACTCTGCTTAATCCCAAAGCTCACTCTGAAGCTTCAAATCCTGAAATAAATCCTTCTTTCTATGTGCCCTAGCTATTAAACCCTAACCAAAAAATCATTCCACAAGATGATACTTCTTCACACAACCTTTCTCACACCCATGTACTCCCTTCTTCTGGTTCGTAGATCTACTCTAGAGGCACACTCGAATTTTGGATTCTTCTTTCTTTGTACAAATTTCTCTAGATGCCCTAATTCACAAGTGTTTCTTCTAATTCATAAATGCAAGGCAACAAATGACTTGCCTAACCTTGTATTTATAGTTTTTACTTCTTTCCAACATTAAATGTTATACCATCTACCAACATACTTTAACATTAAATGTGGCTTTTTACTAAGTTGTCTTTAATTGCCTTTACCCACGTGCTACATCCTGTGTGAAAAACCCTTTACAATCTTATGGTGTGCAAAAATGCAACCCGACCGAAAACTCTTATGCGCGCTTCCACAACACCAAAGACACTTCTTCTATCCTTTACCTAATTTTTTCCCTCGCCTACCTCATGTTGTTTCTATGCTCTTCATCATTTTTGTACCTGGTTTCCAAAAATCCTTTTTGACACCAACCATTCTCTTCCACCTTCTCTTCTACACACTTCTTAACCTTACGTTCTTTTTATCCTTCAACTGGGCCATTCACCGCAACTTCTACCGCTAGCTCAAACTTGTATTATAGGCCTATAGTTTGTATCACTCCACCCCACACTAAAATAGATGTGTGGTCCTCTGTGCATACATAACCTTGGGAAAAATAATGTGGTTACCGGTACACAAGGCACAAAAATTAAACAAAATGAAAGGAACAAGCAACGAGAAATGGAAACACAAGACAAGAAAAATCACAAAGGGAAATTCTAAGCTAACTTCCAATACTACCTTATTAAAAACACCAAGAAGACTTATTTATAGTAGAGCTTCAGCCTACTCTCATTGAAGTGACCTGGTAACCTCGTCCCATCCCACGCTTGTAACTATCAAGTGCCTGAATCAAGAATGTACGAGATGATGTAAGGTCCCAAAAAATAGACTTTAAACTTCCCAGGATGGCGCAGATACTTGGAATCATACAACAACACAAACTGCCCAACTTCAAATTTATTGTTCTTGATATTACAATCATGTCATGCCTTTTGTCTTGCTTTTTCTACCTTCTGAATCCATCTAACAAGTGATCACCTATCGTCTAACTAAATCAAATTATAAATTCTTTATTCCAACGCTTGTTTGTCAGCTAACCCCTTACGCACGCTATACGCAACGAAGGTAACATGAATTCCATTGGTAAAATAGCCTCTGCGCCAAACACCAATTAAAACGGTGTGGCCTTGTTCAACCTTTTATAGGTTTTCCTATATGCCCATAGAACGGTTGATACATTATCATCCCAATCCTTTTTTCCAACGTCACAAATCTTACTTAATGTGTGACTTAGTATTTTTTTAAATGCCTCAGCAATTCCATTTTCTTAAGGGTGATATGGGGTAGTCTTATGATGGGCCACCATAAATTCTGCTAATAGAATCCTAACTGTTTCATTGAGAAAGTGTGTACCCCTATCACTTGTTAAACTTAAAGGGAAACCATACCTACTAATTATGTTTTCCCATAAAAAATATAGCAGTTGTCACTGTGGTGCAATCCTTTGTAGGCATTACCTTTGCCCACCGTGTCAAGTAATCAGTGCAAGTGATGATATACCATGAACTAGTCCTTCGCATGACTGGAACTATTGGCCCTACAAAGTCGATTGCCCATTTTTCAAATGGTTCGGCACTGAATATTGGTTGTAAGGGAATTTCATCTCTCTTTCCAGGTTTTCTAAAGTGCTAGCAATGGTCAGAGGCCTCGCAAAACTCAATACAATCTTTGTAGATGGTTTCCAACCATAGCCCAGCTAATAAAATCTTCCGCATGGTAGCATTTCCTCATAGTGTCCTCCAAAATGGCTCCATAAAGGCTTATTTTCCAATACACATCGGCACAGAACCTCATCACGACCTAACTTATACAAGTCTCCACTAGTCAACATGTAAGGTGCAATGTGTATTGCTAACTACTTTCTCTCTAGGGCCTTCATCCCTTCTGGTGCCACACCTATTTTTAAGAACATTGTGATATCTTCCAAGTCTGAGGGTGTGCACCACAACCTAAATAGTTATGCATCTGGCATGGTATCCTCAATGTTTTGTGCATCCTCCCCTGAATTAATCCTTGATAAGTGGTCAGGTCCTGAATTGCTTTTTCCTAGTTTTATGACCACTGTGAATTCAAATTCTTGAAATAACAGGACCCAATGGCATATGTGCCTTTACAGAATGGGTTTATTGACTAAGTATTTCAATGCCATGTGGTCTGTGTAGAATATAAATGGTGTTGCCAATAGATACTGCCTAAACTTATGCAGCGCGTAGATCATAGAAAATGCTTCATGCTCAGTAGTTGTGTAATTCTACTTTGTTGGTGTCAACTTTCTACTTGCAAAGCACAAGGGATGATCAACAATTCCCTCACCAAGTTGTGCTAGCACTACTCCCATATTTGTCCCTGAGGCATCAACATGCACATGGAAAGGATTATCCCAAGAAGGAAAATGTAATATGGGCATTGTGACAAGCCTGTCCTTCAAAGTGTCAAATGCTTTCTGTCACGCCTCTCCCCAATGAAAGGCACTTTTGTGTTTCAATAATTCCTCTAAGGGCATGGTGATTTTGGCATACCCCTTGATGAACTTCCTGTAATACCCTGTATGCCCAAGAAATTTGTGCACTACACTTTGACTAGTAGGCTCCCCTAATCCTACAATAACTGTAACTTTAGCAGGATCTACTAGAAAACCTTCTTTGCATATAATGTGTCCTAACAGGGTTCCAAATGGAGTAGTAAAGACACATTTTTTTATGTTGAGGGATATCCTCAATTTCTGACATCTCTCAAACATCAGCCTTAAGTTGTCACAATGGTCTTTCACCAATCCATACATAGTCTAGTCATCCAGGTAAACTTGAAGAAACTTATGGATGAAGTCCTGAAATGCTTGTACCACAATGCACGAGAACATAGCAGGCACATTCTTTAATCCAAAAGGCATAACCATGTAGGAAAAAATTCCCCATTCATTGGATAAAGTTGTCTTTCTCTGGTCTTCCTTTGCAATCCTGACTTAGTGGTACCCTAAGAATCCATCCGTGAAAGAGTAGACTTCGTGCCCAGATACTCCTTCCAAAATTTCTTGAGTAAAGGGGGTTGGGAAACGATCACTGAAACATACTACATTCAGATCCCTGTAGTTAATGCAAATTCTTATCCTACCATCCTTCTTGATATTGATAACCATTAGGCTTATCCATTCTGATTCTTCCACTACCTCAATGATACCAGATGCTATCATCTTGTCTATTTCTTCCTTGACCCATACGTGCAAATTTGGATTCATCCAATAAGGCCTCTTCCAAATCGGGCACGCACCTTCCTTCAACTTGATCTTCATCTCCCCCGAGGAATGGTGAATGCCTTTGAGTTCATGGTACCCGCGAGGGAACAAATCTTGGAACTCATGTAACACATCAATGATCTTTGAAACCTCATTTTCCAACCAATAGTCATCGATGATAGCTTCCTTAGGTTATGCCTCTGTCCTAATGTTAACCTTATTTGTTTTCAAGGGCTCATGGTAGGCGCGTGCTTGTTCATCAATGTTTTCTATGACTTCACGCATACCCTCCGAATGGTTAACATCTCAAGTCTCCATCCCTTATCCTTCTATTACATAGACCATTTTTCCTTTTTCTTTTTCCACACACGCACACTCAAGATGTATTTCCTCTTATTCTTATTCATCGAAGCGTGCCTCCAAATTAGGCTCACCTATCAAATTTAGTATCATATCTTCTGCCATGGCACTATCTCCCATCCTAAGGTGCTTGACAACCTATAATTCCTTATCCGTGGAGGGTTTTGTACTTTGATATTCAAATGCTTGAATGAGATCAGCTTTTAACTCCTTCCAATTTCCTATTTGACGACACATCTCTGAATGAACGTACGAAGCATACGCACAACCTTGTAAGGTGAGATATAACTTATGTACCCATAAAAATGGTGATAACACTTATGTGCTTCCCATCCATGCCTTCTCACATGCTTGGATATGAAATGAAGTGGTCTCTTTTCCATGGTAGTCTTATATGACCGTGGGTGCGTTGCTCCTAGAAAACCTTACAGAGAATGTGATCCTTACCTTGCGCCACTCCAGGATGTTCTCCTGATGTGTAGCCCACCAATGCGCTGCAGTTCTGAGTACGTTGTAATTGAGCATCCCTCTTCTCTTGTCCTCATTTTTCCACTGAGATTCCATCTCCCACAAGTAAATTTTAGGATATGCCCCTCCAAAGTAACTTGGTAACTTATTTCCTCCTAGGTGCTTGACTAAGCACATCTTTGTCACCCTTTTTATAGATCCTCTTAACTATCACCCAATTAACTCATAAGTCCCATGCGCCCAATTGTCACATGCTACATGAGTGGTATCACTCACTTGATTGAGCATCTTCAAACCAAGGATGTTTTTAGTGGCGAACATTCGTAATTTGGTGAATATTTGTAATTTGGTGAATATTCCATTTTTGGAAAATTTGAAAAGGTGAATTTTTTAGAGTAGGTCATTTTACTCTTCACCTAAAATTTCCAGTATAATTTTTTTTAGGGGTCGGCTTCACCTACCGTTGAAAACTACTCCTATATAAACCTAGGTAATTTTCCTAGTAGTATACTAGTAACTTACTAAGGTACCATCTGAATTACTTGTAAATTACAAGTAGACAAAGTGTGGATCAGAGTCTTAGACTGGTTGTTGTAGATTTGCAATAGGAAATTTTCACTGACGCATGAGAAGGAAGATTTTCATTTCTAGACAAGTGAAAATATAGTGTTGCTAACGCGTGACAAGAAAAGGTGTTGATGCATAACCAAAGGATTGTTGACGCGCGACCAGAGGGTTATTGACGCGTGACCAAATTGTTGTTGGCACGTGACTAGAGGGTTGTTGACACATGACCAAAGGGTTATTCATGTGCGACCAGAGGGTTTTTGATGTGTGACTAGAGGGTTGTTGACACGTGACCAAGGGGTTGCAGACGGTCAAAAAAATGAAGCATATTTTAGTGTCAAGTGACAACAAGGTTTGTTGTTGTACGACAACAAGGCTTGTTTTCGTCTGACAACAAACCTTGTTGTCACCCGACACCAAAAAATTTTTGAGAGGCTTGTTGTCGTGCGACAACAAACCTTGTTGTCACCCGACACCAAAAAATGATGAGTTCTCCCCCTTAAGAAAATAATAGGTGAAAATTTGAATCTAAAATCCTAGAAAATCACCTTTCACTGAGAGTGGTTGGAGGTATATTTGCCAAGGATTTTCCACCTACAATTTACCATAGGCTTCTTAAAATGAACCCTGCTTCAAACTGGATAATTCCCTCCGTGGGGTGAATTATCTCATGATCTCTAATGGAGTGCACATAGATTCTATCAAGGACTTCTTCTCCTAAGGGATCAGTATAGGGTGTTGACTTCCCATCTATCAAAGGGATGATCGCCCTTTCTTCCTTGTTCTCAAAACTAATATGCCCTTTGTTATATTGTAGGATGGCATGGTTCTTGTAACACTATCAGCACCCAAGAAACAATCAAAAGTTTTCTACCTCGGCGAGCGCCAAGACTTCAAAGTCTCCAGTGAACTTGGCTCCTTAAATGGTGATAATTACATCCTTTAGGACTCTAATGGGCATTTCTTTAGTCTTTTTTTCCATATACAACACATTCGAGGATGGATGCAACGTGGGCCTTCCCATCTGATGTTAGGCATCTAAGGTAAGAACATTTACCTCTGCTCTCATGTCAATGAGAATATTTCTCAAAAGCCACCCATCAACAACCGCATTCAAAGTAATCTCCTTGTCATCTTCAAGGTTGTGAGGGGGAATGTTTGCAAGCAAAACCTATCTTTCGCACTCTACTCCGGTGTGTGGTACCTTCTCTCTCAGCCATTCTCCTAGCAAGGGAATAATATTCTCTTGCCTTAACATCCTGCACACTTCTTTGACCTCATCCAGGTCATCCTTTAGGACCTCGGTATTTTTCCTTTGCTCCAACTGCCTTGATTGATCCTTCAAACATTGGATCTCCCCTTTGTAATATCTAAATCACGTTTATAGTCTCTTGATACACTTCTTTTTTATGAGCAGGGTCCAAATAATTTCCATGTACTACTTCCTCTCTTGAAACTAGTGTCCTTGGTCTCAGCATCTCCATGGCACATGTGGCCTCTGCTCACATCATCACCAGTACAGGTTCTAGTCCTAACTCACGCACCACTCTTGGCATCCACTGTGAATCAACCTTCTTGATGCTCACCATCCCAGTGCCTTTTTCCTTCCGGTGTTGCTGGTTCATATGCTCATAAAGTTCTAGACACTCTTCATACTTATGTTTCTTTCCACACCATGAGCATTGTAACAGATCAGGACACTCACATTTGTAATGCTCTGTAGACCCACAATTGTAATAGGTTCCTCACAGGAACTGATTCCATCCTCCACCGTGGTTACTGCAACCATGAATCCTCCACAAAAACCTCTTCCACGTGTTCCTCCATATGTGTGCCCTTCATAACATTGGTCATCATCCTTTGAACTACTTGCAAGGCTAGTCTGGTGCACACCCAGATCAATAGCATCATGGATATGATCAATCAGTCTGTAATCCTTGGTATCATGGGTCATAGAGGTACAAATCTTGTAATAGCAAGAAACATTCTTGTGGATTGCACGTGCTGGAGTAGGGGGCATCTACTTGCATCATGATCCCCATGGTAAATCTCACAGTCTACCGCCATAGTGTGCACTGAATTCTGAGGGAAACTATCCTTTGCATGTCCCTCCACTTCACAGTCTGTACACCAAAGCCCACTATGAACCTCATGTGCTGAGTTTGCAGATAGATTCTCCAACTGCTTGGCCATTGCAATAATTTGAGCCTCCAGAAAAGGACTAACACCAATATCAATGCTCCCAATAGCTTCGCATGCGCAAGGAAGCTTCCAATGCCTCACGCGGGTCTGTGAAATTCTTGTGCAACAGATCCCTTCTAAATGGTGTTATCAATCCTTCAAAAAACCATTGAGCATGTTGAGAAGGATGAATGTCATAGGATAGATTTGACAAGAGAGTCTTGAAATGCACGTCATACTCCCACACACTCTCAGTCATTCCTTGTTGGATCTCCTTAAGAGTGTTGATGCTCTTCTACTCAAACTCTGGGATATGGAACTCTTCTAAGAAGGTGTTCTTCAACGTGGTGTAGTCTACCACCGTTTGATGGGGGTCATACTTCCTATACCAACTATGTGCATGCCCTTGCAATGTTGTTGCAAACTGACTTGCCTTCCACTCCAGGGTAGTGATCCCCTTCACGTGCCATAGTAACTCACACTTGTGCACATGCTCTGTAGCATCTTCAATACCCCTATAGTCTGGTAAGTGCAAAGACATCTCAAAAAACACTTGGGGAGGTGGATGGGGTCCTTTTCCTCCTGATCCAGAGCCTTGGTTCCCTCTGGTGTTTCCTCCTCCACCAGATCCACTAGATCCACTAGGTCATGTTCCTCCTGACCCACCAAATCCACCTCCTATAGTCAGAAAAGGACCAGAATTGGTCACGCCTAGTGTTCCCAATGTCCCACTAAACTACGCGCCAATGGTTTGTGATATTATCCCACTACCAGTTGTATGTTCCACGCCACTCCCAGACGTGATACCCAATCCTTGCGTACTTGCACCTTGTCCAAATATTCTTCCAAATATAGGAATGGCTTATGTAGCCATGAATGTTCCAAATGAAAAATTATATCTCTTGGGTGTACAGATCGGTCACTCCCACCGATACCAACTGGGTTAACAATACTTCTCCCTTGATCTGGAAAACCAAGCGCCAGGGGTTGGTCGCAGGTGGGTTCAGATGCACGCTGATGGCTCTTCTTTCTCCATGTGATGAACTCTCATTAGAAGCTAAAGGGGCTTCTCTCCTGCACTTTCCAAGATGGGGTAGCACAGACTGCTCAGGTTCCACGTCCTCTGCATGAACCTCAACTCCTTCCCGCAACGTCTGCCTCCATAGATCCATCACACTTGTAACCTCACATTGTCTAGTCATCTCCCTTTCACAAGCTTTTCTATACTTGAGTCATCTCTCCTCCCTTTCCTTCTCATCCACAATGTCTGCCATCTTCCTCCACCCTAGCTTCCTCTCCCAATGCTCAAAGAAGCTTAGCCAACCATGGGAAATGCTTCTAAACTCAAAGTAATGACCAAGATCTTCATAGCCAAAGGAATAGCACAAAAAAATGATCCTCTAGGCTCCCTCAAAAACTCAAACTCAGCAACTTCTAGGCAAGAATACGTAGAAATGGCATGTATTCTAAAGTATAACTGGTTCAAACTCTCTTCCACCAGTGATCAAACATGTGTCCAAGTTAGATCTACATCCTGCAGCCTCTGATAGTCATCTTGGGTCCACACGCATGATCTATAGTACCAACTTAATCTAGGATGCATATGCTGAAAGCCATTCATATAGTTCTACTGGGAAGCAGCAAAAGAATGTCTCATATAACTCATGGTATAGGTTCTCTTCTACCCATCTACGTGCATCAAACTCAGGTCCAATGTTGAATCTTTGAGAAAACTCATCCTCCATGCTCTTGAACCATGTTTCAACACTTTCTAAGGTCAAGTGCTCTGTCATCACACATCACAGGGACAAAGATGCATGCCATTTCTCACAACAACTTTGAAAAGAGGTCCCGGCAATGGAACCAAGATGTAGTCATATTTTATACCCTTAGACCAATATTCTAATCCCATGCACATCAACCTATCACCCAGTGGGCACTGGGTGCTCACCTGAGGCACGCACGGGCGTCAAGTCTCTCCTTTATGTGAGTCTTGTGAGAATGCATCATCTTATAATAGATAATCAAATGGAAATGAGTAGAAAAGAACCATGAACCCATAAGAACCTAGAATGAGTTATCTCATTGCATCTAGAAAAAGAGAAATAACAAGCAACATAAGGAAATAGCTCATACAGAAAGGAAATACATGTAGTATACTTCCAAACACAAGATGATTTATAATAGAGCATTGTATTTATATCAAGATATTCAATAACCACATTACAATCCATTGGGTTCATAAAAGAACCCTCATATAATTATGCAGAGCCAAGTCATACATTAGAACTATACCATGCTTTTCATATGACAAAGAAAAATGTAAACCCATTCCCCTAAATGTGACATCATCCCTATATTCTCCTATTCCCTAACCCATAAATCCTCCATTCATTTTCTATAGGGATTCATTTTCCTCTCTTCACTCTATATCCTTCTATATCCTCTATCTTGTATCTCTATTCTTCCAAGGATGCTTGTATTTATAACCTTAGCACCCACCACCATGCCTTCCTAGAAGTTACAGATTGGTCACCAAGTGTTGAAGTGGTCCTCCATGGGAGCATGCCTTTCATATCTGAGCTCTCCACTTCTTGCAATGATGTCTTTGGAACCTTCTATCGCATCCTATTGAAGAGAATATTCCATTTTTGATCCATAGTCATCAGGCTAGCACCTTATCCACAAGGGTCATGATTTTCTTATGTGCTTCCTGGGATGCCAAATGCGGCTAAGTACAAAAACCTGTTTTTCCTTGCACATGCACACCATGTGTTCTACAAAAACCCTACCAGAACCCTTTCCCTGTGTTCCTTCAACCCACACACCCTTCTTCAATTAGGTACCACGTGCCCACGTTGCACCTTCTTGTACTTAGCTGATATTTTGGGGCCCTTCGGGGTGGTTACATAACGATGGTGGCGGTTGTTAGTAATCATAAGTGGTCTACTAGCTAGTGTTTTAAATTCTCGGTGATGGTGGGTACTTTACATCCTGAATGAAGAAATATGCAGTGAAAATTCACAGTGAGAATGGTATCATCTAAAAATGGTGGTGGCAAAAATATACATCAGTCGGTGCGAAGGCTCACTGGTCATGATCTAGGTTGGATTAATAATGTGAATATCAAAGTCTCTAGACATTGGCAGATATAAATCCAGATGTAGGGGTCCCAAGAATCCCTACTGGTTCATAGCTCTGGTAAAAAAAAAGTGTTTATGCAATAGAAGGAATGTAACCATTCAAGGAATACAAAGATAATGTAACAGGGAAAGTTCTGCTTTACCCTACTGTATCTCTAACTATTTGTTAAGCAAAATAGGTAATGCAAGATTGCCCTAAAGCGGTCTCCTTGGACAATACAATGGGCACTAAAACCATGGGATTTAGATTTAGGAACTTATTTCCATGCAACGGTTCCCCATAATTCATGTTATTATCAACACCACCCATATATACGTATAGGATAAAAATGTGCATATCTATTTAGGAGATCATGAACCCCTGCTAACACTCATTGGAAGAGGTGTACAGTTACTCCTGGATATACAGTATACAAATATATACGACACATTCTAACATAACTCAAGAAATGTTCCTAGTCTTAACAGAAATGGCTAAGTTCTACAGAATTCAAAGTGTTCTAGCACACTAGCTTGTATGGTTTCTATTTTTCTGCTGCATCTTGGAAATGTGCCTTGCTCCCGCACATGCATCATTGTATGTAGTCAAGATTCACTTTAGCGCAATATTCCATCTGCTCAACATTTATCTACTATGTATTATTGATTCCTTTTCTTGTTCTATCTACTACAAATTCAGATACAAGCATGTGACACAATCGGGCTAGGCCATATGAGTGAAAAGGGAATGTAGATCTTAAAGGAAAAGGGTAAGTTATCATATCTGAAATGTGTATATCTTGATTTTTGTGAGTATTCTATTTTTAGAAAGCACAACAGAGTGAGACTTCTCAAAGTTGGGGCAACAAAGAAGAAGCATAAATTAGAGCTTGTACACTCAGATGTGTGGGGACTATCCCAGGTAGTTTCTTGTGGAGGATCCCAATAATATGTTACTTTCATTGATGATGCCACAAGAAAGGTATGGTTTTATTGCATTAATCATAAATTTGATGTTTTTGAAACTTTTAAAAGATGGAAAGCACTTGTGGAAAAATAAATCAAATTCAAAGTTAAAATGTCCCTTAGATCTAACAATGGTGGTGAGTACTACAGTACAAGACTTTCACATGATTATTTTTTAGTAAATAGAATACGAAGAGAAAGGATGGTTCCTAGAACACCACAGGAGTTAATGGTGTTGCAGAGACAATGAACAAGAACAATTATGGAACGTGCTAGAAGCATGAGGATACATGCTAGATTGCCCTTAGAGTTTTGGGCGGAAGCAGTAGACAACGGAATTTTATTTGATTAACCATGGAACTTACAAGTGCACTAAATGGTGGAATACTAAAAGAAGGATCTTGGACTGGAAAAGAGGTAGATATTTATTTTCTTAGAGTATTTGGCTAAGAAGATTTTGTGCATATTGATAAAGAAAATACGAATAAATTGGATGTAAAATTCAAAAGATGTACTTTCGTTGGTTATGCTCTCGTGATTTCAGATTCTAGTTTTGGGATTTATAAGGTTCTAAGATAATTAGGATTCGTGACATTGATTAGAATGAAAAGAGAATGTACAGGGATCAAGTTTTAGTACCCAAAGGTGAACCAATGGAGAAGTTTATGGATGAAAATGAACTCTCATATTCAAAATTAACACCTACAGGTTTACACAGTAACCAGTATCGATTCATCCCTGACTGACATCGGTCCCCTGTACCAGCGTCGGTTACTAAAGAGACAAACCGACATTGGTTAGCCGAACCGGCATTGGCAGAAGGTGAACGCATCAATCACTATCAGAAGTAGATGAAAATCTATAGGATGAGCAGATTGAGCCTCTGGCACCCCAAATCTCAGTGAGAAGCTCACAAAGGGTAAGTAGACCTCCAGAAATATTTTCACCTTCCTTATCTTATTTATTATTGACCGATAGTGGTGAACCAGAAAGATTTGAAGAAGCAATGCATGATAAATCCCACAAGCAGCGGGAGCTTGACATGAATGAGGAGATGGACTCCTTAGAGTAGAATCATACATGAAATTTGGTTAAGTTGCCAATAGGTAAAAGAGAATTGCAGAACAAGTGGGTTTATAGGATCAAGGAAGAAGAGGGTGTACAAAAGAGATACAAGGAAAGGATTGTAGTATAGGGATTTGCACAAAAAGCATGTATTGACTTTAGTGAAAAAATTTCTCCTATTGTTAAGATGACTTATATTTTTATTGAGTTTAGTTGCAATAGAGGATTTGTATTTAGAGCAATTTGATGTCAAGACTACATTTCTTCATGGTGATTTAAAGGAAGATATTTATATGAATCAGTCATTTGGGTATGAATTCAAAGGTAAGGAGAAACTTGTGTGCAGATTTAAAAAGAGCCTATATGGGCTCAAGCAAGTTCCAAGCCAATGGTATATGAGGTTTGATAGTTTCATGTAATATCATAATTATTTGAGATGTGAATCTGGCCATTATGTTTATTTCAATATGCTTGGAAACGAGAGCTAGATTATTTTCTTATTGTATCTAGTATCAGGACATTGGTGAGCTTAAAGAAAAGATAGCTCACACATTTGCAATGAAGGATTTGGGAGCTGCAAAGAGAATCCTTGATTCATAGAGACAGGAAAAAAAGGAAGTTGTATTTGTCTCAGGAGCATTATATCAATAAGGTGTTGGAGAAACTTGTGTGCAGATTTAAAAAGAGCCTATATGGGCTCAAGCAAGTTCTAAGCCAATGGTATATGAGGTTTGATAGTTTCATGTAATATCATAATTATTTGAGATGTGAATCTGGCCATTATGTTTATTTCAATATGCTTGGAAACAAGAGCTAGATTATTTTCTTATTGTATCTAGTATCAGGACATTGGTGAGCTTAAAGAAAAGATAGCTCACACATTTACAATGAAGGATTTGGGAGCAGCAAAGAGAATCCTTGGCATGCAGATTCATAGAGACAGGAAAAAAAGGAAGTTGTATTTGTCTCAAGAGCATTATATCAATAAGGTGTTGGAAAGGTTTAATTTACAAATTTCAAAACCTGTAAGTACACCTATGGCTGGACACTTCAAATTTTGTAAATATCATTGTCCTAGATCACACGAGGAGGTTGAGTACATGGCACGAGTTTTGTATGCTTCAGTAGTAGGGAGCTTGATGTATGTTATGGTTTGTACCAGACCATACATTACACATGCAATGGGAGTTATGAGCAGATTTATGGCTAATCTAGGTAAAGAGCATTAGAAAGCAGTCCAATTGATTCTCATGTATTTGAGAGGGACATCTAACATGCAATTATGATATGGAGGGTAAGATACTTCTTTACGTGGCTATGTGGATTCAGACATGGCTGGTGATTTGGATGACAAAAGGAGCACCACTAGATATGTTTTCATAGTAGGTGGCACGAAAGTTAGCTAAATTTCTAGATTGCAAAAGTTTGTGGCCCTATCTACTATAGAGGTTAAGTATGTTGCATCTACATAAGCTAGCAAGGAGATGATATGGATGGACAGGTTCATGGGAGAGTTGGGAAAGGAGAAAAAGGATTGTAGATCATACAGTGATAGTCAAAGTACAATTCATTTGGAAAATAACTCAACATTTCATTCTAGAACGAAACACATTTAGTTGAGATATCACTTTAATAATAGGTATTGGAGGATGGGAAGCTAAAGTTGGAGAAAATTCATACAAAAGAGAACCCTACGGATATGCTAACGAAGTTGTTGACAAAGGAGAAATTGGAGCTACACTCCACTTCTGTTGGTCTTCAAGTTTAAGACTTGAATAGGGAGAAACATGCCAAAGGAAAGGATCATAGGATGGAGCTATATGATATAATGTAGTAATTTATCTCCAAGTGGGAGATTGTTGAGTTGTGGAGCTTAATCGCTTCACTGGCATGATTTCACAGACTTTTCGGAATACACAATAACTGACGTCAATTGATGAACTGTTGTCGGTCACCCATGGACTGATATCGATTAGGCAAGGAGAAACTAACATCGGTTAGGGCTAACTGGCATCGGTTAATGCTAACCGACATCGGTTTCCTATGCGTAAATACTATAATTAAGTTACGGGAATTAGATCTATCTTTAGTTGTAAAGTGAACCTAATGGTTGTAATTGCATAGCTAAAGTGCCCTAAGATTGTAGATGCATATATAAGCATAAAGCTAGGGTTTAGAAGGGTGAATTCAATTGAGAATAGGGAGAAGTTTCCTTTTGAAAAAAAAAGATAAATTTGTGGAGAAGAAAGTATAGGACATCCAAGAAGGTGTGGAAGATTGTAAATCTTCATTGTATTTCCTCTATGATAGTAAATTGGTTGTTTCTTAGTGGACGTATCCCACACTGGGTTAACCACGTTAAATCTTGTGTATTATTTCTTCTTTTTTATTTCCATATTGATTGCTTTTATGATTAGATTTGATTAATATATCTGTACAACTGGTGTGCTAACCCCAACAACCTATAGAAGGCTATTTTTACAAAAAAAAAATCAAATATTTCAAATTATATGTAGTACCTATGGGATAATAGATGATGGTTCAGATCCTTACACTGCATAGTATATAAATTCCTTCTAGTACACTCCTTTTCCCACCAATGACTGGTCATAGAAGGAGAAGGATAATCCCAATGATTTGAACACCCTTATGCTCCCGATGTCAAGACATTGGCTTAATAGAAAATTTAAACAATTAAATGAGTCTCAAAAGATGGCTTCCTCTCAAGAAGCGTATTATTCACAAAAAAAATACCCCATCTCATCAAACCCCTTCATCAGCTCCTATTGAATCTAGAACAAAATTTTATATCAAGAAAGATAAGGCCAAAGAGATGAAAAAGAAAGTATAAACATCTTAACAAGGAGTTAAATAAGAGAAAACACAAGAGTTAGGAGGTGAAGAAAATCCTAATCAAACCCAAAAACATTTTGAAAAAGAGACAAGTGAGAAGAAGCAAGTTAAAGAAGAAGCAGGGGAAAGTGAAGAAAATGAAGAAGAGGAAGATGTTGTTGAGGTGACTGCACCTAATCTGGGGAAGAGAAGTGTTTTAAGGCCAAAATTAGATGTAAGGAGGCCAAATTCCTCTATTGTAACTTCCCCTATTGAGGTTCTAGTCTCCCAATATCCAAAATAACAAATTTCTCTTGCATTTCCTTCTCCAGCAATATCTTCTAGAGATTCATTTACCTGGGCTCAACCCATGGTAGATAGTATAAAGAGGAAGGATCATTCCCGGATTGAGGTTCCTAAGTTTGAAGTAGTAGCCTCCCTCTTTGCTACTTCCCATCCTCCTCCAAAGAAATAAAATACTACCTCCTTTCTTGTTTTAGATTCCACAAGACAACAATTCCTAGAAATTCCTGGACCAAAGGAGTATAAGAATGAAAAGGGTGTATCAATTTCAGATATTGAGTTGCAAGAATCTAATTGGGTGAATAAAATTTGGAGGGTGAAGTAAATAATCTTAGAGAAACTATCTCTAATGTTATTAAAATATTTGAAAAAGGGAACCAAACCCAAGAGTAGCTAGAGGAACAAATATAAGTACTTGCAAGCTTTATCAAGTCTTTCCTTTCATCCGACAAGACTCCCTTGGATCCAACTCCTCTATGTACACTCCCACCCGATATTGCTGCTATGGAATTGATTTGAAAGAAATTAAAAAAAAAATCACAATCATACTACTTTTGGAAAGGCATTGGAAGCTTGGGATGAGGGGATTCTTGTTTTGGGTTTGTATTTTCTTGATGAAGCATGTAAGATATATGATAACATCATCTCAGCTCAAGAGAAAATTAGTTCAGGGATTGATGGTATTGACAAGGAGCTTGATATTTAGGCTGATGTTATCTAAGATCTTCGAATTATGGGTCTCACAGATGATAAAATCCTTCTTTCTGAGAATATTTTCAATGAATCTAAGAGTAATTTCTCTAGAACATGGACTTTCAGTGTGGAATGGAGGATAAGAGTCCTTGAAGAAGATGAAACTGAATTACATAATGTAGTTTAAAAGGGAGTATCTCTAAAAGATGAAATCTTTGTAGACTTGCGAGCCTTTCACTTCCAAATTTTCAAAGACAACTCGCTGGAGAGAAATTTAGTTGATCATATCAAGGATAATGTCAATACACTCATCCAATAGAACTTGTTCAAGGAAGAATTGGTCAATAAAGAAAGGATGGAAGAGTTGTCAAAACTCAACAATGTCATCAAAGAGGCATCTAGAGGACTTACTCAATATGGTGGAATGGAAAAAGAAATGGAGTTTTCCCTTGGTAGTTGTTTAAATAATCTTTCAAACACTATCGTCCCCAAGGATACATATATTTCAACTGCAATGACCAAATTTTGGATGCACTTTTTAAAACTCAAAGTGCCTGCATCAGTTCTTTTATTCCTTCTTCCTTCGGTTCTTAATATCACTAGTTGTTCTATTTCTTAATTGACTTTATTGTATAAAAATTAAAATTGTAATATAAAGTCATTTTATGTAAATCAATTAATTAAGTGTTTTAACATTTAATTAAGATAACTAGTTAGTTGAGGTAGTTACCTCCTCCCCTTTTCCTATATAAGGCTTCATTTTCTTTGTAAAAAGGGTTAGATATTGGTGTACATTATACGTAAGAGATACAGATTTTGAAATACAAAATTAAAAAAACTCTTTCTATCTATTCTTGTTCTTCCAGTATCTTTTTCTTGGTTCATTTGGTACATTGTTTTCTTTATCTGAAATTTGAAGTCATGTTTTTTTGTTCATGGAGTAAGATTTGATGAACTATGACTCAATCTACATCTTATGTGCTGTGAAATTTCCATTTAAGCAAGCATGTATGTTCTTTAATTCCATTTACATGCAGGAGTATGATAATATTTGCAATCTTCTTATCTGAAAATGTTGTTATTTATCTCTTTCATTTAGTCAATCTTATGGCAATCTTGTAAAACCAAGGAGGATCTGCATATCCTCAATTAATGAGTTAGTTAGAATTGTGTGTCTCTAATTAATCTATCTTGCCATAATCTCACTATTGTAGTTCTTTTTTACTAGTTTTTTATCCATATTTTGTATTGAAAATCATGGAGCCATTCATGTTCACCAAGATCCTCATTAAAAATTAATTAGTTTCTACATTTGTAAATATTTTAGTGTTCCAAGTTTTTGGCTCAATAAGGGAACCCCCCCATTAAAGAGGAGGGACTATCGTCCCCTAATTTGTTGTTTATTTCTCCAACGAAAAATTTTCCAACCAACATTTGGTATCGAAAATATTGATATCAACATTTCTAATTGCATGACAAGGGAACCCCCCCCCCTCTGTGTGTGTGTGTGCGCGCCCGCGCGCGCGTGATACCTACCTATATAACTTTATATAGTTGAAGGGTCCCTTTATATCTCATGTATATATAAGGGGGATCTTATATCGATGTTTGGATAAAGGTAATTCATCTGGTGTGCACAACATGTACCATCATTGTTATTCCTCGAAAACAAGATGCCCACACATTTCAAAAAGAAAAATACCAACCTAAGATCATCGAAATATTAATATCTATTAAAACCCAACTTTGTATTTGACAATTGTGACCAAGTTTTAAAATACTATAAATTTCACTTTCATATAAATTGTCTCCTTTGTAACCATAGTATTGAATCCAAGCACATACTCATTAGCAATCTTAGTTATGACTTGTATCATTTGAGAAACTTGTGTAAAGATAACTATCATGATAATTTTAATTGGAAAATGCGTAATAAAATCACCAATTAATGTATATAGATCCGCAAAGTAAAACATGAAACAAATCATGCACATAATCCTTTAAAATTTTTGGGAATAGCTTCGCCAATAATTCATCGTTGTGCATAAAAAATAGGAAAGAGGCATATAATGCCTAATATGGTGAGATACATTTCATTTACGGTTATATAGTTCAAACTTTGTAACTGTAAATCCTACTAGAAAGGAGTAAGAAAACACCTCATAAGACAAATAGTTAAATAAAATGTCGTTGTAAGTGACTTTAATACATGGATTTTGATTACCTTGGAATAAAACCTTAATTTGATTTTGTAACTCATGTGTATCATTTATCACCATAGTCATTTCAAACAAAGGAAGAAAAGTAGTAAAATATGTTAGAATACAACCATTAGGAAAAGAAGTAGGTTGAGAAGTATTATTAGCATTAGATGGAATTTGAGAAGTATGTTGAAATTTTTTAAGACATTAATAAAAAAATAAGTGGACTATGTTGTGGAATTTGAGAAGTAATCAGATTATTTTAACAATAAAAAAGAGTTAGCAATAGTAGAAGCATTAGAAGAAATAGTTTCAGAACAAATTTGAGAAACGATAATATGACTGGGAAAATAATATGATCCCTTCAGTACTTGATCCTTATTATTAGCATTCAATATCCATGGTTCATGTTCTATAAATTATCTTATATTGTATCTCAATTGTTAGCCTCTTGACCTAATGTTTGACACTATGCATTCTTTAACACATCCATAAAATCAACTATTTCACTAGGTTTTTTCAAAAGATGTTTTATAAGTCTTGCAAGGTCTTGATGCCTTTCTTTATCATATAAAACAATTTGTTTATCTTTACTATGCTCACATTCATTAATATTTTAATAGCCATTCACAATATTTTCATCCAAAGAAGCATAATTGGAAGGAGAAACCACCAGTAGCAACATTAACATCTTATAAAGAAACCATTTTCTTTTTCACACAAATTCTAGCATTAATCAAAGGAATTTCAACAAAATCAACTTGATTGGAATTTGTCCCAGCACTCCTACTTGGGGTTCGGATCTAATTACTTTGGATGGCATAAAACTTATAGGTATAGATCATAGGATTTGAACAATATAACAAACAATAGCTAGCGGTAATATATTTGGAACAAATAGAATGCTTATAGATAAAACTTTGTGAGCAATTTTTGGAACAAAGAGAATTCTTCTAGATAAAACTCTGTGAGAAATTTTAGATCAAATAAATCCCTACAATGATCATATCTACCACCAAAGATGAAATATCTAATCCTAGAAGGCTATAAGCATGCACACAATAATGGTAGTTTCCTGAAAAGGTGAAAACCTTAGATTGGGCTTAATATAATGTGGGCTAACAAAAATGTAGATGTGGAAAGTTTTTTATATTAATAATGCACTACAACTAACCACATTTATTGGAAGTTAGGTCCAAACAAATTTAAAGAAAAAACTTATACATGATCACATTTAAAAGAGTGTTCATGTAGTAAAATAAATTACAAGAGGGGGGTTTAGAGGAATATCTAATTGTTCATGCAATTTTAGACATAGTTGTCAAAGGTAGACATGAAATGTAGGTAAAAATAACAAGTCAAAGTAGACCCAATAAAACAACATGAACAAAGAACTTTGACAAGAACCATAGGGTACCATTTTGGCATGACCAAAACCGTACAATACAATTTTGGAAACTATCAAATCTGAAAATTTTGAACACAAATTTTGTTCACCTACTTTGACACTCCAAAAATCTTGCACAATTTTCTAAACTATGCACAAATGTTTGATCTTCTCCCTTGGAACCCTAGTCCAACAAAAAACTTTGGAAATACATAACTAAAAAAGTGAATGTTTCAGTGGGGCTATGTTAACTCTCCATTATTATCAGTTCAACAAGCAAGTGCTTAAAATTTATTAAACCTACTCAATGGAGCAATAAATGTTAGATGCTCCTTATATTCTTTTAAACGTTGAAGTGGTTTTGTAATGCTTTTGATTTCTTCTAGCACAATGATGATTTTGTAATAATTGTCATTTTTAATTTTGTTGTCGTAAATGTACTAATGCATTTATACAAATAATTAGTTCAAATTACACCACATTAGCATGCACGTCAACACATAAGAAGGGGAACTCCAACAAAACACACTCCTCGAGACCTTAACAAGGGTCAAAGGGCCCACATGAAAGAATATTTCCTAAATTGTAGGATATGGTTTTGACATTATCAAAACTAGACTACAATTTTGGTAATCATTCTTACAAATAAGGGGAGGAGAGAGTCAAAAGACCACAAAAAAAGCAATGCAAGGATAGATAAGAGGAATAAAAGAGAGCATGTCAAAAGACAACAAAAATGAGAAATATACAGCAATAAAATTCTAGTTGAGACCAATAATCAATAAACTGTAAAATTACACCAAAATTAAGTGTCATTTACCAAAATTAGGTGTCTTGACTTGTAAGGATAATTCTTTCAAGAAAACATATTTAATATATACTTAACAATTTATTACAAGTTGAAATCAAGTTTTATTTAAAATTTTAAATACCTAAAAGCAAACCAAGCTAGGGGTATTTATGGGTCAACTTATTCTTAAAGCCACCTAGCCAAGGAGTACATTAGGGGGTTGAACAAGTCTTAATACCAATTAGCTAGTACATGAGACTTTACATGAGACTTTTCAATAGAACATGTTTGTCAAAGAAAGTTTTACACAGATACAGAAGTAAAAAAATGTTAAATTAAAAACAAATTTTAGAAAATTTTATACAAAAAGAAGAGGTAAAAAAATGTTAAACTAAAAATAAATTTTAAAAAGGGAAGAATTGAAAAATAAAAAATGAAAGAAAGTGACTATAAAGTCCTTCGTTATAGTTGTGATAATAAGCCATTTTGTTTCATTACACTCTCTTCTTAAAACCCCTCTTGAATATTATTGAATACTCTTCATTGTAGCAACAAAGACCTTGTTAAAAGGAATACGAAACTAAAACAAATATATCAAATATCAAAATACCATATCACTTGTGAGTGCAAAATTTCATTAATGGCCACATGATATCCAAAGCTAATTTCATTAATTTCAAACTTTTTGTTGCAAACACAGATGCTTACTTAATAATCATAATAATATGTTTGAATGCAAACTTACATTAATGGGCACGTAATATCCAAAGCTACTTCTTCGTTAATCAAAATCACAATTGTGAGCAGGGACGATAGTCGTAAATTAGCACCATAACCTTTTGGTGCATGTACAGATGTTTACTTAATAAGCATAACAATATATTTGAGTGCAAAATTTCATTAATCAATACCACACCAATGCCGTTGCAAAACACACATAATAAATCCACTTCCCATATCAGGAGGGGTTCCACTTTGTTTCATGTAGATGACTGATCTATCCCATGGTGATGTCCCTTTACTGCCACTGAATTATATAGTACTTACACCACACACATATTTGTGTTGAAACTTAATCATCCTACAATAGTGAAACCTGCCAAATATCACATAATAGAATTGTTAATGGGATTGAATCCTTTCTTAATTCATTTTACCATATATAACACTATGTTTGGATCTTGTAAGTTGGTTATAATTTCTTAAGACTGAAGACACCATAATTCTCTTACTTACTTTCTAGTAAGTGGTTTTGAAAGGCTTGTAGTTCTGTTGTAGCCTTTCTATGACACCTGCAACTGAACCAACCAGGGCAGCCGAGGATATTAAAAAGCACACAATGCTCAACAGGTTCAGGATCATCCACATCCTGCTCCACGGCTTTACTTTATGTTGAACAATGTACATTTTTGTTGGGAAATATACAGTGAGAGGAAAGAATGCAAGGGATCCCAAGATGCCCATTACATCATTAAAGAAAGGAAGAATCATGGATACCAATGTGGTGAAAATAACAAAAGAGGTCCTCCACACCAAGCGAAAGAGAGTTAGTTCCAGTGGCCCATAGACTGGAAGTTTTATTGTATACTGCTTGTGTATGAAGCTGCTGTTTTTCCATGTGGTTGAACACCACTCCTCAACGAATGAAAACAGAGGCTGGGTGAAGACCTGTAGAAATATAGAATGAAATAGGATTGAGAAAACAGTCACTAGCACAATGCTCCTGACAAACAATATATCTGATTTTCATCATGGTCCTAATAAAAAATAATCATCTGCAATGGTGATTGCAATCTAACCTCACAGTGCCTTGTGGACAAGCTAAAATAAATAAATCCAAATTTAATAGTTCTATGCAGAAAGGATAACTAAGCTTAATATGCTGCATTCCCTACGTTTGGTTAGGATGAGCAAAAGGCAGGGGTTGAAATAAGTGCATGATAAGCTAAAAAAAATATTAATTTCAGTATTGATTAAAATTCAAGCAAAAAGGTGACATAAGTTTTATAATGCATTGTCGGTGATTTAAAGACCCAGAAAAAAGTGACTGAAATAGTTACATCAGGCACCCACTTCAACAATGATTGAAATTCAAACAGAAAAATGATCTAAGCATGATGGTGCATTCCATATGATTGGTTAGGATGAAAAAATAGGGCGATGGCTATTTTCCTGATAGAATGCACCATGCCCCCATAAAAGACATGCATGCGCAAGCATAGGTGGGCCCCACGGTCACCTGTCATATTATAGGTAGATTTTTTTAATAATAAATGAGTTTGAAAACGTATGGTTGCATCTGTGAAGCTGCAGAGTGATGGGTGGGAATGTGCACTTATATACTGCAGGTCCCCCATTTGAATCTCATAATTGAAAGGCTATGTCTTTTTCAACACACTGTTTTTCAACAACAAAAAAGTTGTAGAAAAAAAAAATTGTGGGCATGCCTGCCACGTGTCATCGGATGGGTGCATTCTATCCAGAGAAATAGCCATCACCAAAAAATAGTGTCTAGAATCTTGACAAGCTTAAAACACCAAAGTAAATTCCAGAAGAGATTGAAATCCAAGCAGAAAGGTGATCTAAGCTTATGATTGTTTATGCAAATTCTGAATGTGATTGAATATAAGAGTAAAGGTGATTTCATATTGCAGTTGATGGTATTAGTCAAAGCGAAACCAGAAAAAAAAAAAAAAAAAAATACAAACTTCATTAGCAACTGCAATCTAAACAAAAAGCTGATATAAGCATGACGGCTCATTCCTATCATTGATCAGGGCACAAGAAATAGCTTATTGAAAGAATGACCTGATAAGCTCCCACAAGATGTACTACAATGCAGATGTTGGCAATGTCCACCAACCAAAAGGGCTCATAGAATCCGAATCCTGTGAGAAGGTTGCCCGGTGCCTCATCTCCAAAGGCTGCATAGCCCACACAGCCCACAGACAAGTAGAAGACTGTGGTGACTGCCACACCAATGGTCGTTGCCTTTTTCATGGTAGCGTTCTCTGGTGGTGGACATTTTATGGTATCCTGCAGAAATATAAGAATTTACGTAAGGACCCATTTTTTGTAATAGCTGTTGGTTGATTGAATATGATTCTAACATGCAAAAACAAAAGGCCAAAACTTGCCTGTATCTCTATTAGAATCATGGAGAAAGAATATGCAAATGCAATGTTTCCGAGAGACTGAAATACTTTCCAAGTTTTATCCGCATTGCGGAATGCCTCGCTGATTGCAGCTCCTTTCAAGGAACCATAATCATTATGTTTCTCTGCAAGAATACATGGGGTAATAAGGTCTTTTTTAGATTTTAAACATTTATAGAAAAAAAGAATTGCACATTCAGAGAGAAATAAAAACAATTAATTAGAAGGTTAGGCAGAGCTGAATTATTAAGTGAAGTGGACGTCCTTTTTATAATTTTAATTAATAGTTTTTTTTCCATTTACGAAAATTTGTATAAGGATCATAATAAATCACTAATTTAAAGAAATTGGTATAAAAAAGAATAAAAATATCTGATAAAATTTTCAAATAAAAAAAAGTAATAATTCATGAATGGAGAGAATTGATCACAAATGGTGCTCAAAATGCAACAAATACAATTTTTTTATGCAAGGTTGGTTACTCATCTTATTTATCAATATGAGACTCGAAACTGAATATAGCACCATTTTTTCCAAATCAATAAAAATTCATAAGTAGTTCTCATGGTTTTGTGAAGAGTGGTATTTAAATAAAGCCAACTCATTCCTCCATAAAAACAAGACATGTCCCCAAAATATAGAAATATAGAATTAAATAATTCGTTCTTTCAATTATACTTGCCCCTACTAGTTACACAAATGACTTTATAAAAAATACATGAAAGTTTTCTGAAAAAAATTACACACCTGTAATATCTAAAGCTACATTAGAGAATGAGTAAAAAACCAATAGAATCGCGTAAAATTGATGTTCAATTAATATTGATTTCAGGCAAAAATATAGTACTATTAAATTCTAATAATAGCTAAAATAATGAAAATCTTTAAATTTAGACACTCTGACTGTTGGTGTCCTAGACAGTTGCCTAGTCTACCTAAAGTCTGAAAACAATAGCCAATTGAAAAACACTAATTAATCCTTTCTCGCTATTATTTTTTATTTCTGTAACATACCTGCTGCTTTGCCAATTCCCAAACCAAGTCCAATAGAGGAATATGCAAATGACATGACTGCTGCCACTATTGACAACCACCAGACTTCATGTAAATCAGGAATCTGTGAAAACACTATTTCTATCACCCCAAAAATGACCATGTAAAGGTTGTTAGAAATATAGCAATGAGCTTTCTTCCCTTGATTATGAAAGCAGTTAGATCTTCCAATGGCCCTGTATTAACCAATCAAAGAAAACATCATAAGTGTATATCAAGCCGAATTATTTCTTGAATATGTGAAGCACATATTTGAGTAGGGTCGCAAGATCCCTTACACCATGCTTGTCGAAGCAGTGATGGTATATCCAATTGACGTACCCAAGAGATTTGCATATTGTATAATCCCACATAAGAATACCTGCAAACCACCTAATTAAAAGGAAAAAACATATATATAGATTAATACTGAGTTGCTCATACTTTTTTGATACGGATTCGAAGTATCATATAGGGCCCGATACATATATAAATTATGTATGTGAAAAAATAAATAAAATAATCACAAAAAATATTACTCATAATTTAGTGAAGCCAAATGTTAAACAAAAACTAATATCGTGGCATATTAAATTAAAAACTTTTCACAATGTTATGGTATATTAAATTTACTTAATTACATCAATGATCAAACTATAATTCATTATTCTTCGTTTTGTTGATTGTGTTTTGCTTTTGTTTTGTATTTTTATCTTTTTTTTTTTACTTGTTAAGATTTGTATTATGTTTTTATTTTTTATTCTTTATATTATTTGTTTATAATGTTTTGTTTTTTTTTGAAGAAAATTATTTATTCCAAAAATGTCGATAGCTCCGAATATATGTGGGATACGACCAACAACAGTGGTACATCCAAGTACATATGTAGATGTACCTAAACATACCTGGATTGTTTTAGTCATATTTAGTCACATTTTTGAGGTATATCTGCAATCATATCTTCATTGTATCCAAGCATGTTTTTAGAGCTTATTTGTATTAGATATGTTTCCTACCCCCATGCCAAGCCCCTAGGACACTCAGATGGATATCTTAAAAAAAAATTAAAGGCAAAAAAAATTAAAAATACCCATTAACCCCATACCATGGAGAGGGGCTCTTAAAATATCTCAACGGAAGTTGTTGAGAAAATTTTGGGGCATTTTAGCGCTAAAATAGAATGCTTTTACTCAATTTCCTCAACAAATTCTTCCAAATTTACAACAATTTAATGGCTGGATGGATAGCGTGCAATACAGGGTGAAAAAATATTAAACTGTAAGAGGAAACATCTGACCCTCCTCCCCGACATCCTCTTACCCCATGGTCCCATAAAGGTGGGCTCCTAAAATATCTAAGCCCCTCCAGGGACTGCACCTAGAGGACGAAAAAAACAGAACTCCTATTTTTCAGGGCAATATTCTTTTTGCAGATCTTTTGCTACCAAAAAATACTTGAGCAGATGACCTCAATCTCCATGAGACTAGGCCTTAAATCAAAACAAGAAATATTAAAAAAAAAACGTGTCATTGAACTCTAGAGAACCGCTTTATTTTCTGCTTTATTGCAAACGGATTCTTTCCTCGACAATGGACTTTTTCTCTGCATTCAATGATACCAACACACAAGATAACTGCTAATCTAATCAAATTTCCATTTAATTGTATACATTAGATTATGAGAAAGATAACCTAAACAAACTTTGGATTCACTTGAGATTTACCCTAAAATAGCTTGTTTCTAATCTTGGTATTGCAAAATGCATTTCTTTACTAAAGTATATTTCGAGCAACTTATAACCATAAACAAATATCTTCTTATGAAACAACACTTGTTTGCTTTATATAAGTAAGAAGTTACCCAGGTTGGCTTTGACAGCATCCATGTACGTGTAATTTCGTCTACCAGTGATTGGATCTGGGGACCTGTAGCAGTCTGCAAGCAGAAGGGATGTATAATAGGTAATAATCGAGAAGCCCACAAGAACAATTGGCCCTACCGACCATCCCAACTGAGCCATACTCCATGCCAAAGACAACACTCCAGACCCAATTACAGCAGTTATCACATGAGAAGAAGCAGTCCACACATTGCCTGTACCACCAAACCAGAAAACCATTAGTATCCAAAACAAAGAATCATGAATTCAAATGCATATCCATCACGGGATTATTCATAAGGGTGTATGCTCATAATTTCTGATGCACATTTTATTGGGTACCTGTTCTCTTAAGGTGGCCATCATCATCCACGGAACTCACAATTACAGGACTTTGCACATCCTTGTTACCAGTCTCCATTCCAGAGACTCTATAATCCATCATCTCCATCTCCATTCCCAAGAAAAAAGACTGATCTACAACAATAATTTTCTGTTTATATGGACAGACTATATAAACCTAACAACCAAACCAGCCTCCTGCAACACCTTTATGCTTAGAACAATCTCTCTTCCTTCCTTTTTCATTTGCTAGCGCTTGACCGCCTTTTTGGTTTAAGAAAAGAAATAATTTTTCATGGCTATATGCAGCATATAGTGTAAGAAATCATCAATTCAGAAGAACCCGCCACCTAAATCAGTCATGAAAATCCAAGAAAATGTGTTATACACAACGCAGACCAAAAAAAGAAAGAAACCCATCACCTAAATGAGTCATGAACATACAAGGCAATCTACTATAACCATATGTAACATTGGCAAGTATTGCTCATAACAATACTACAAGCTCACCAATATTGCCTATACAGGCAATAAAAATCTAAGCATGCAATTTTTTTTATAACAAAAAAAGAGGAAGGTTCAGCTCAACATGGCTGAACAATTGAGAACCCATCAACTCCTAAATAGGACATGACAATACAACTACCTACAACCATATTCATCATGCATGCATTCCCAATAACCAGTACTGATTTCCAAGACAGTTGAATCTGTAAACCAATAAAAAATCAGATTTCCCGTCTCATCCACCTAACTAACCTAGGAAATCCAATGCAAGGTAAAGAAAAAGACCCAAAATAGATAGTATTTCACATTATTTTCTGCCAAAAATCGAATGCACTCTGCCAAATGTGGGGGAATCCCAAGGATTATGACTGGTGATACCAGCAGCAACCTATAGAATTTAAGTTCTTGAAAGGAAAATCGAAGAAACCTTTTACTCACATTGATATAAATGGCAGTTGCTGGTATTGATTTATGGAATCCCATATATGTCGGGGATTCACAATTCTGACTGCAACAACTAGATGTTTGGCTTTTTATAACTTATGTCTTGCAGTTTCTAGGAATCCACGTGGCACGATTAATACTCCTCCTTCGGATTAGGCTATTAAAGAGAGATACAGTCCACCATTAAAGAGGATTCGTTTATGATTTCATGGAGTCAATGGTGATGTGTATTTCAATTTCCAGCACTTGGCATTTTTGTTGGATTCCATTCTTCGTTCCTCTGTCAAATTCAACACAAGATTGCTCTCCATATTCCAACTCCATGATTCCCTGTCACCCACCATTTTCGATCATTATGAAAATAAAATAAAAATGTTTTATGTTCAAATTAATGAGTTCATATTGTTATAATTAATGATTATTAACTTCAACATGTTAAAATTAATGGTTTTTTGTTTTAATCCATAATGGTGTCATCTCAAATATTGATGTGAAATCATTAATTTGATCGAAAGATAATAACTGACCTTTTTTGATTCAGTTTCACTCCATCTTATCCTTTTAACATTGGAATTGTACAAGACTCGCAGTGTTGGATTTTGCAAGGTGTTTAGACGTTTTTAGTCATTTTAGATGTCAAAATATAACCACTTTTAAAATATGACCGTCATGATTGACAGTTACATATATAATTTAAACATCAAAATGACATGTATATTCAAAATTTAACCATCAAATTATATATATGTGTGTGTATATGTGTATGTTAATAAATTAAATATTAAATAGACACTACATATTTTAAATTTGTGAAATTCATAAGAAATATAACATAAAAGGAAATGGAAACTTTGGAATGCAAATAAAATAATAATAGAATTATCTTTATATCTTAATAATGAAATATAAACATATGCATATCTCATTGATAAAATAGAAACATGCATTAATTTTGATTTTTAATTAGTTTTGTTTGATTTCTTCTTTTTAATTTCTTTGTTTAGTTGTATTTTATTGATTTTGATTTGTAATTGTTTTTTTTTTTTTTAGTTTTTTATCTATTTGATTTCTTATAAATAGTCATTTTAATACATAGATGCATTGGATTTGACCTTGATTCATTGAGTGAGTTATTGATATCATTTTCTTCAGTAAATTTTTTAGAATTACAATTTGAAATTTTGTTTTTAATATTCTCATAAACTTTAATGATGTTTATGGATATTCAAATTAATTACTACAACATAATTTTTCGGGAGGCAAAATGAATATGTGAAAACTATGAAATTGATTAGTACAATCTATTATCCATAATTAAATAAAAGTAACATGACTATGAGAAATATTACAAAGAACACCAACATGAATATAAAATTTAACTTAATTATGTATTTTGTAATAATTATTATAATCACAAATTTGATGTGCATATTAAATTTTGAACGCCAAATGACATCCATATGATTTTCTAGACCGCCAAACAATTTTTACTGTGACATGTAACATCGAACGTCAAAATCCAGCACTGTACACGAGTAACCAATTAACTACTTGGCTGAAAAAGTTTAAGGCTATTGAGGACCCGCCGTTGCATTAGTTGTGGCCATTATTTTAGTGCATATTCTTATTGTAAACCCTAGATTAGTGGGCTTAAAAGATTATTTCTCTACATTAGGAGAAGTGCCGTAACTTTTTTTCATTTTTAATTAATCTTATAGTTCTGCGAAAGTTTTATTTGAGAAGGGGAACTTTCTCTCTCTTCCATATTAATAAATTGAAGCACAAAAAGGGACGCCCACCAAAATTCTGAAGTATAGCTACAAAGTCAAGTTATCCTTATGTCATATGATCTCAATTGGCATGACTAATTGTGGCAAGTAGCTCATCATCTTGGTCATCCGTAAGCGAATCGTCCCCTATGGTTTTGGCTTTCCAATTCTTCCACGTGATCATTTTGACGGTGCCAGTATGAGATGATAACCCATGTGGAAGTTTATGAAGTTCTCTTTTTTCAACTTTCCCACCCATTACATGTGGCAGCTTGCATGCTAACAGGGTCTCAAATTGAATTCAAGAATTCTATAAATATATACGTGCATTTGTGCATTTTAGACGATAAAATCAGGATTTCCTTTATTTATCTTCAAGTGGTAACCAAGCATGGATGAGCCAAAAATAATTAATAAGCCATTTAGACGTCAACATTCAAGTTTTAAAGGAATTAAGATTTGATTGCATCTAGAGTTAGTGTTACATTGATTGGGCCAATTTGAATGATGCCAGAGGGCCGGGAGAATCAACATTTAACACTTAATACACCTAACAAAGGTGTTACCATCAATCTATAATAATGGAGGGACACAAAGGTTTTTTAAAACATCCCTAGTTGAGATCAAATTATGAGGTGTTGTTCTTACATATAGGTCTCTAAAATGACAGGAGAATAATTTCCTAGATATTTTCGCCTTTAAATGTCTGAAATCGAGTTCCTGTACGTTTTTGATCATACCGACAAAGATAGATACTCATGGACCTGCGCAATGATTCGCTCAGTCCATATTGATATAGCTTTTTCTAAACAATTTGTTTTCTTACCGAACATTTATCCCACTTCCAAGGAGTGTATGGTTGTGGCCAAGGATTCATTTGAGATTGATTCTTTTGGCTTTTCATTGCTTTAATGTCTGGAAAGTGCAAATGAAAATGGCATTTTTTTACAAACATCTAATGAAATTCCGCGATAAAGTAGAAGGCCCACTTTTGCATTCTAGATTGACGTCTTATGCAGAAGGGGCTGTGTTACTGTCAGGAGCATTATTTTATGCAATTAGTTCCCGACTGGAAAGGTATCTTTATTATAAGCCCTCCCTACTTTGATATGACACATACAACTTATGGTGACTAGTTTTGGTCAGTGTACCGTTTTTTTTAATAACGTATCCTTACAGGCTACATTTCAGAGATAAAATTGAATAATTATCTTGTAAATGTTTTTATAATGCCTAATATTCACGGTTGTAACTGTTCTTCCATTAGTGAAAGATCTAATTGGCCTTATGGTATTTTTCCATTTTATTAGTATTGAAGAATCTATTAAGATTATAATATGTGTGTAACATTCAGCGCAAATCCTAGCGAAAGCTTACAATATCTACAAACATACATATGTTATATTTCAGGAGCAACAACAAACTCAGTCCCATGATAAATCACCTTGAGATTATGGAAAACGTTGTCATAATTTTGATTTCTTGTTTAAGTCTTCATTAGCAAGGAAAAACAAGGTTAGCCACTCAAAAAAAGGTAATCTTCATCTGCGTTGATATTCATTACTAAAGAATAGTCGAATCACGATGGGGTTCATTAGCTAGGCAATATCCTAACACGTTCATTCATAATGAGGTAATTAAAATTGATGAACTAAAATTTAATATACCGTTAGACATTAGGGGGTGAAAAAGTTTAATTTATTAATATTTTGAATTAGGTATTGGGGGCAGGTTAGAGAGATGGACCAGAGGAGAGGCATCGATGTTTTTAATAACATTTGAACCCTAGTTTTGAAACTAAATACCTTAAAATTGTTTAAGGAGTGTGGTCATAATATAAAATTATAATCTCTTATTGAATAAGGGAATATCAATAAGGAGATTCCTAACCAAAAAATAATAAGATGGTAGAAAACTAGGATTGAGTATGCTTTTCAACACAAATGATATTATTTCACTATCTTAATTATTTGAAGAATTATTGATAAATGATTAAAGTTTAAAACATTAAGGTAATTGGTAATAGGTCATATATGGCTTCAAAATCTCTTTCTAGAACAAAAGTGTATTGAGAAGATAATAATTGAATAGGAAACATGATATATTTTATGTTCAATATATTACCTAGGAGAAATAAAAAGGGGTAAATAAAATTCTAATGGAAAAATGTGTAAGGTACATAGAAAAAATAGGGGGTATTTTCATTTTAATAATATAATGGGAGGGATTATTATCAATTGAACAATTAGAGGTAAAAATTAACATTAAGGGTATTCTTTAATACTCTTCAAAGGGATGTGTTATACCATACTTTTACTAAGTGAACCCCTTGTGAGATATCGTAGACACCTAAATTTGGTCTTTAACACTTGGAAACATTAATTTTGGCACTCTTTGGCACACTTCTAGAAAATTGACATTTTTTTACTCTTGAGCACACTTTATATTTATCCATTTACCCATCCACTATGTTGGTCACCTCTAATTTTCATTCATGTTCATCTAGGATTAGCTCATTCTATACAAGACGAACTAATAAATAAAAAATAGATAATTTACAATCATCAGGTCCTATTCTTAGACCAAGCCAATTAACCAATGTGGGATTAATTTTTTGAATGAATGAGGATCTTAGAGTTGTAAAAGTAATTCCAATATGCATTGAATAGGCATAACGGGCTTGTTGTAGTAAGGCGTGTATTTAGATGTAACTGGATAATATTTTTTTATGATTGTCAAGCCATAGATGAGGAGAGGGGAAACTTGAGAAAAAAAAATGTACTCATATTATAACCAATCAACCTCGTTGACATATAAATTACGGTAATTGAAGTTCTTCTGATAAAGTATGAGTTAGGAGTGTTCATTTTGTCAAAATTATCTTATGATTAAACTCAACCTTATCCTTTATAGCACATCAAGATTGTAAACCAATAACCATTTGACATTTGGTGTGAAAAAATCCACAAAAAATCATACTCAAAATTTTCTAAAACAACTTTGCTATATTACGCACTCAAACATTATTTTTAAAAGGAATGATAACCATATCATACCAAGCCAAGAACATCGATGATAATCAAAAACCATGATCAATAACATGAAAGTAATTTGTCACAATAAATTTACATAAAACCTTTGCAAACAAATGAGCAGCAATATCATATATTATTATGGAACTCAATGAAATATAATGAGAATGAGACCTTGCTTATATAGGCAAGGAATAACAATCTAGGAACCATTCAAGGTCATAGATCAAGCCATAAATCAAGGAAAGAACTAGTCATCAAAGAACTAGTCAAGACCATAGATTTAGGAAAGAACTAGACATCAAGGATCTAGTCAATACCATAGATCAAGGAAAGAATTACACCTAACAACTAGATAATATCTCGTTAATATCTAAATAAATAAAAACAAATATCCACACACATAAGTGGGTGAGGATAAATATAATAAAGGTAAATAAAGTACCTAGGTGAACATGAGCTAAGGTAAATACCTACTCTGACACCCCCCTCAAGTGAAGATAGGGGCCAAAATTGAAGTGGCATGTCCACCATCTGAGTCCCAGAAAGTAGGCCTGATGAGGTACTCATGTACAATATATCCATGAACAAATCTCGAACCAAAAGAAGGAAATAATCATGTCAGAAAGAAAGAGCAAGAAGAAGAAGAAGGAAGATGTTCTCACGAACACCCCCCAAGAACAACTTTTGAAACCCCAAGCATTCCACGTAACTCAAGGTAGTGAGGTGATGTAAAAGGATTCGTAAAGATGTCCACAACCTACTGCTGAGTCGAGAATGTACTCCAAGCAAAATAATTTCATCCTAAATGTGTTGACGAAGTGAAGTGGATGTGTATCTCAATATGATTGGTCCACTGGTGCTCAATTGGGTTGCGAGAAATGTGAATTGCACTTTAGTTTTCACACCAAAGTACAGTCAGTGAATCCTGTAGGAATCCAAACTCTATCAACAACTATTCGAATCCAAAGAATCTGACTGATTTGTTGTAATTGCTGGTACCCTATACTCTACCTCTAAAGGTGAAAGTGTAATAGCCTATTGCTTTTTTCATGCCCAAGCAACTGGAGAAGAACCAAGAAAAAAAAGATTGCCAGAAGTGGAATCGTTTGTCATCAATAGAACCTGTCACAATTTAAATCTGTATACCCAACCAACTGAGTAGAAACGCTAGTGTATTGTAGGCCAAAGTGGGAAGTGCCCTACAAATAGCACAAAATCCTTTTAGCAGCCTGTCAGTGACTATTATGAAGAAAATGTGCAAACCAAGATACAAACCCTACTACAAATGAAATATCAGGGTGAGTATGGGTCAAGTACATGATACTCCCAGCTAACTGCCTATACAATGTAGGATCATAACGTGTTGTGGTACATGTAGAAGTAAGAGTAACCCCGGACTAAAAAGGAGATGGACTTGGCTTGCAATCAGTCCATATCAAAGCGCCTGAAGAAGAGCATGAGTGTACTTTTGCTTACTCAAATGAATCCCTGGATTTGTCTAAGAAATCTACAAACCAAGGAAATAATGCAATAACCTAAGATCTGTCATGTCAAACTATGTAGAAAGAGCCTTCTAAATAGTTTGAATGTGTGAAGAAGAACTACTAGTAAGTAACAGATCATCAACATACAAGACAAGTATCACAATATCCTCACCAACATGTTGAATATACAATGTATTATTAGAGTGGCAACGAACAAAACCATTAGATAAAAGAAAAGAATCCATCTTCTCATATCAAGCTTGAGGGGCTTGTTTGAGACCATAGAGAGACCTTCAGAGCCTATAAATAAGAGAAGAATCCTGAACAAATCTAATTGGCTACTCCATGTATATTTCCTCTTGTAGATCTCCATGTAAGAAGGAACTCTTCACATCCATCTAGTATACAAGCCACCCATGTGATGCAGTAATAGCAAGTACAAGGCGTATAGAATTCATCTTGGCAACGGGTGCAAAAGTCTCAAAGTAATCAATACCTTCAACTTGTGAAAAACCCTTTACAACAAGACGAGCCTTATACTTGTCAATGGACTCATCAGCTACGTATTTGGTTTGGTATACCCACTTATACCTAACCATCTTTCCTCCTTTATGAAGAGATACCAAATTCCAAGTATGATTCTTCATCAAAGAAGAATACTTCATCTACCATCGCATCATCCTACTCTTGTATCCCATGAGTCTTTGAAAAAGAATGTGGATCCTCAAAAACTTGCTTAACACAAAAGTACTATAACATGTAGATTGTGTGTGATGATACCTAGTGGGTGGAAGATCATGTATGAAAGGTGTTTCCTCAAAAACTGTAGTACGAGCCCACTTAGGCATAGTGACAATATCAATGGGAATAGGATCCTCGGTGGCATCGATAACCTCCTTATCAATCTCCTCAAAGAAAGGATCCTCAAGATGAGATGAAGAAGAAGGAGGAGGCATGGAAAAATATGAAGAATCATGAGAAGTGAAGCGCTCATCAAACTGAACATGTGTTCGAAAAATAACGTCATGTGTATCAAGATCTCAAAGACGATAAGATTTCATGTCCTCACAATACCCTACAAAAATCAAGGGTTTACTCTTCTTATCCAAAGCTTTCCTTTTCTTCTTTAGCACAAAGGCCCAAGTATGGCTCCCAAAGAATAGAAAAAATGAGACATCTGGCTTAATGTTGGACCAAGCTTCCTCTGGATTCAAATGCTCAAGTGCTCTATGTGGTGTGTAATCATGAATGTAGTTAGCACAACTAACTACTTTTGCCCAATAAATAGGAGGTATATCTGTTGATCAAAGAATACTTGGCAAAGATCACACAAGGATTTCGCATGGATAGAATGCCAGGATCAAAGGCGCAGAAGGACAGGACAGACCCGCACGCTGAAGGCAAGTTTAGCTTTCAGGACTTAGCCGATTTTGAGCATGAAGATATATTTTTGGAAGATGGCATGCGAAACACATCAACGAGGTAGAGACACGCGCGCCATGCATTGTCTATATTTGGAGAAGTGGTTCAAAGCGTCTATGCATGGATACAAGCTGAGAATACAATTGACATTTTAGTTAACTACAAGAGGACTACAGATAGCGCACTTGTATGTGTGGCTATAATTGTAAACGGCATGTGGATATCAATAGCATGCGACCTATTTCTGGAATAGATAAGCGGTGAAGGGCAAGTCCCCACCCTATATATATATATATATATATATATATATATATATATATATATATATATATAATGATTAGGTACATAGTAGGGCATGATGGTGGTGTGTTTTTGGAGATGCATGTATCACATAGAGTGATGTATGTATGATTCTAGATGTATGAATGTGTCTATCAAATCCATATGTACATTGGTATAGATTGACAATACTGTAAGGAGCTTCTGTATTTACTAATAGATGGAAGATATTGGCTGAATCTAAGTGTCATTCTGTGTAATTGGGTAGTGTATGTTAACAATTTAATCATGTTTATCGTTTAAGCTTGTTCTTTCATAGATTTGTGGGTAGCATGCGTTATAGAATGATGGATTAGTTATGAATCTATATGTTTCTTCCTTCATCATGTTAACATCATGTTACAGCAACCCTAAAGAGGGACCTGGTACCTTTGCGCACTTTTGGTGAGCACTCATTCTAGGCTGAGTGATGTGCCAATGCAACTAGAGTGTTATCTTGCAAATTCTAGGTTGCATTATTGGTTCCGTTGCCGGGACCTCTTTTTCAGTTTTTTTCAGGATGGTTCATGATGAAGATGTACCGGTTAACTCTAGAAAGTATTGAGGAATGGATACATGATCTGGAGGAAGAATATGCATGACAGTTCAACAGTGGGTTTGAGTTTAATGTATGCACTTGGGTAGAACATAACCTATACGACAGCTTATATGAGAGATTTTTTTATATCTTTCTAGTAGAACTATACGAGTGGCTTATTGTTTATGCATCTCAACAGAATTGGAGGTATCACGTGCTTGTCTGGATAGAGGGAGAATTTCAAGCCCTTTATGATGCTGATCTGATCTGGACTCGCATAGTGGATACATGGTTTCATGGCGTTTTAAATAGTTATATGCTGGAATATTCAATTTCAATGTACTCTTTCCCGGAGATAGCTGAATTTCAGTTTTTGAGGTATCCAAGAGGAACATATTTGCAAGGTATTCCGCTAGTGATCAAGATATTAATGGTAACTTTGAACCTGGAGAGTAAATCTATGGCTAACTAAACTTCACCACACGCGAGGGCAAGAACAGGTTTGGTATTAAGATGGTAGACCTAGCGATAGAAACACAGAGAGAGGAAAGGTGGCTTAAGTATAATGAGGCACGTGAGAGGGAGATAGAGAAGTAGTGTTCTGTTGTAGAAAGTATGGCATTGAGGAAAGAGATGGCTCATGAAGGATTTATGGCTCACATAGAAGACGTGGAGCCAGAGCATCAGGAACTCCCCCATCTTGGAAAGCATGATAGAGATCCCTTCTCGGCCTCATACAAAAGTGTTCCAGCAGAGACTACTTGGACCACAGGTGCACATCTTAATCCACCTGGCGACCTAGCCTTTGCGCTTGGTTTTTCAGTATCTAGTACGATAAGTAACCAACAAGCTAACTTGGGAAGTAGGAGAGAAGGAGTAAGTCAGGGATCAAGTACATCAATTGCAGGACATACAGCTTTAATTTTATATGGAGGAGCATTCTTAGGCACATCATCCGCACAGAATGTGAGTGTGCAGAATGTTGGATTCACCTTTGGAAGTGAAGCTACCTCACAGACTGTAGGTGTTTAGTATAGTACTACTATCGGAGCACGGTGGAGTACATCTACAGGTCCTACTCCAGCTACAGGTGGAGGATCAGGAGGTATAGGTGGTTCTAGTTCTGGTGGATCATGTGGTTCTGGAGGTAGAGGGAACCCAAGAGGTTCTGGATCAGGTGGTCAAGGTCCGCAGCAACCATAGAATATCTATATGGAGATGTCTCTTCATCTTCCGGAATATAGAGGTATAGAGGATATTATCGAACATGTGCATATGTGTGAAATCTTGTGGTTCTCTAAAGGGATCATGGCTAATGAGTGAAAGGCAAGTCAATTCGCTACTACATTACAGGGGCACATGCACAGTTGGTATAGGAAGTTTGACCCTGATCAAACTTGCATGGATTATGCAGCACTAAGAGAAGATTTCTTGAAAGAGTTCCATATCCATGAGTTTGAGCATAAGAGTATAAGTGCGCTCAAGGATATCAAACAAGGCACTACTGAGAGTGTACGTGAGTATGATGCTCATTTTAAGACACTTCTATCTAAACTACCTTATGATATTCACGCTAGTCAGCATGCACGGTGGTTTTTCGGAGGATTGATTACACATTTTAGAAGGGTATTGTCACATAAGACATACACTAATCCATACGAAGCACTAGAAGTAGCTTTACATGTTGAGGTAGTTGGGAGGATTGACACTGGCGTTAGTCCATTTCTAGAGGCACAGATTGCAGCTATGGCAAAGTAGTTAGAGAAGTTATCAGCAAATTCAGCCCATGAAACGCGCTCAGGAATTTGGTGTATAGATTGTGAAGTGGAAGGTCACACCAAGGATGGTTTGATATTTTTTCAGACCAAAATGTGAGGTTCAACCATAGTACATGGGATCAAATCCCTCCTCAAAGACAGGTGAGGCTGTTTGTTTATTACTAATCTAAAACACAGAAGAAATAATATATACAATATCCACACTATTCTAACCATTGGGGTTGGGATACAATCCCGAAATCCATATCAACATGAAATGGAGATGTTACGACTTTAGGAATGGGATGGATTAGAAAGGGAACTTATTATAGATGAAACAAAATGGAAAGGGAATAAGAGGAACGTATTTTCTTTCAAGCAAACACAGATCAAGAAATACTTATACGAGTTTTAGATAATGAGTGTAATATCCTGAGACAATTAAAATGATCAAGAATACTAAACAAAGAATAGCTCAAGATTTTGGACGTAAGAACAATCTCTCAAGATAGATGAATCCCACAACACAAAGTTTGTAAAATAACACATGTTTCTATTCTTCAATGATTAAAAAGAAAATACAAAGTTTTTCTTCTTCTTCACAATAGCTCTTAATATTCCAAAAAGTCTCCCCTTTAGGAATGCACAAACATCCCTTATTTATAATAAAAAGGGAAGAGAGAAAATAGGATTAAATCCTAGAAAATAGTCATTCAATAAAAGTCCTATTTTGCTTGACTCTCACGTAGGAGAACAAGTCAAAATTTGCTTCCTATGTGACAAAACGGAAATGAAAAAGACATGTCAATTTCTGGAAGGAAATGACATGTAACATCATTGCTTATTATGTTTCCTCATCCTTGTCTTCTTCCAGTGATGCCTGCTTGTCTCGAAACTCTTGAAACTTTCAGATTATGCCTTGCATTTCAGCTTCATCTGGTGCACTAGAATAATCACTTAGAACCTCACAAGTTTCCTGTGTGTCACTTGCGTTGCTAGGAAGTTTCTTCAATCTCTTATTAAGTTTTCTCAGTGATTCCAAAACATTCTCGATCTTTATAAATTTATCAATGATGCTCAGATCAAAGATGGAAGCTGGTTCTTGCTCGATTGATTCCTGAATTTGTTTATAGAAACCATCAGCAGGTAGAATGGTTGCACCTTCATCCAATACTTTGGGAAATATCTTGAACAACTCTTCTTTGATATTGCTGGTGGCATCAAGCAACTGATCCCTGGATTCTCTCAACTTGCTGCAAGCTTCACTGAGAATCTTTATCTTGAACCTAATAGCCTTGGTTAGCTGGAAGTGTTTATCCCCATGTGGAATGACTCCTTCTTCTACTAAGACCTGAGATGGAACTTGCTTCAGTGCATTGAGGGCCTCCAAAGTTAGTTCGAGGTTTCCAGCCTCCTGTGAAAATTCATCATTCATCTTGTCACCATCCTTTTTCATTTCCTCCAAGGATTTGTATACCTCTACTGTATCATCAATGACTTTCCTTCCCTGAAGGAGTAACCTCTGAATCCATTCATCCACTGTTCTCCCCTTCTCATTGATCTTCTCAATAACAGGCACTGATGAGAAGTCGAACCTGATAGGAGTAGGAGTAGAAGATGATGGGGTTGACTGAGAGGGCTTTGAGAGCTTAAGCAATACTTCTGTCAACTGTTCCACTTTCTCTTTTAGCTCATCCCTGCTCACCTTTGTTTCCTTCAGCTTTTGGCATAGCACATTCATGGCATCTTGTGCATCTTGTTGTGCCCCTTCTATTGTTACCTTTCCCAGATCCACCCTTGTAATCTGATAATCAGAAGCTGTTATGTCCTCCTTGGTTTTGTCAGCTACGGGAGTGGAAATCTCTGCAAACTTATGCCCTGAGGCATCTACTGAAACTCTTGAAACTGTTTTGGGTTTCTTGGCAGATTTGGTAGGAGAAGCCTTGAGTGAACTGAAATCGAAGGCTGGTAGGGGAACTACCACCTTCCTCTTCCTTGGAGTCTGGTCGACCAACCATTGAGGTACAGTGGAAGAAGTTTCTCCTATTGGAGGTGTCATGGTTGTATCTGTGGGTGGAGGAAGATTTTCTTGCGGAGTCGTGATGACTGCAAGTGTAGTGACTATGGGAATAGACTCAGGAAATGAAGGTGTGGAAGGAGGAGGCATTTCTATAGCCAACGTAGGTCCAGCAGAGAGAGGGGAGAGATCAGAGAAAATGTTGGCCATGGCTGATGAGAGTGGCGTTGAAATATGTGATGATGAAGATTGGGAGAGAGAAGGTAAAGATCCCAGAGCTAAAGCTTGAGAAGCAAGAGAAAGACTTACTTCTGATGAGCAATCAACAAAAGGAGAAATGAGAGGTTGAACAACCTTGACTTCTAGGAGAATTCCTCCTGTCTCTTCTGGGAGAATTCCTCCTGAATCCAATACCTCAACTATTTGTGTGGGAGTAGATGATTCAGCCCCCTGCTTTTCTCCTCTTCTGACAAACTTAAACTTTATTTGTCTTTTGGTAGGGATTTTATCTTTTTCCTTTTCTCCCTTGGAGGGTCCCGCTTCTAGAGTAGCTATCTTTGAAAATATCTTTTCTTTATAACTCATTCCCCAAGAAATGAGCCATGCCTTAGTGTGAACAAGGGTTTGAGCAGCTCTCTCAGTGATAGAATCCTTTTCAGCAATGGACCAATCGATGGCTGGGAATCCAAGTTGATCTCCATCTGACTGTTCATACCTAGGTTCCAAGACACTTTCATTATCCATGGTGCCTTCTGGGATATCAGCCAGATCTAATGCTTGGATTTCTTCAAGATTCAATCTACTATTGTCTTTTCTTCAGATGGAAACCTCATCCCGAAGATCAACCCAGATGTCCTCTACATGGGGCACATGCAGATACAAGGTTCCATATGACTTAAGGACTCCTCAAATATCGAATCCCTCTCTGAACTTCATATGCTTCTTTAGTTTGTCCTGAAGTTCATGCACCACATTCTTGGCCTTCACCACTATAGAACATGTGTACCTTCCAATGGAAATTGGGAAGGAGACAGTGGCCTTGTGTCTGCTTTGTTGGAACTTGTGGAAATCCAACAGTTGTCTGACCAACTCCATAAGGATGAGTTTGTCACCTGGAAACCTGGGAAAATGGAAAGGAGTACCGTGGAACCTTACCACCAAGAGATAGGTAAACTTCTTGAATTGTAAGAAGATGCAGCCCCATTTTGACACCTCCGCCCATGCCTCATCAGAAACTCTTCTCTTTCTCAGCTCAGGGTCCAGCCTACAAATATTTTCATAAAAGAAGGCATCATTCACTCTCCTAAACTGATCTTCAGATCCTTTTATTGTCAGCTGAGGGAAGTACCGATATATGTGATTAGTTGTTTGGTTCCCTTTTGCATCCAACCCCAGGTAGTTTCTCATACCTACTGCTGCATAGGTGACGTATGACATCATGTAGAACTTGCCAGTAGACAAGACCATTTTCATTTGAGAGTCTATCTCATCACTTATTAAGGTGCCCCAATCAATCCCTTGGTCATTCTTCTTTATGATGACCATGAACTGATACATCCACCCTTGGAATTATTTTGACTCTGGGAGCCCAAATAACTGGCTCAGTAGGGTGATGATATCACTGACTTCAAGTATAAAATCACTTCTAGGGACCATCTTAGGAAACCTAGAAACAACTGGCTTAGCCTTGATCAAGAATTTCTTGTTCACGTGCTTGATGCAGTCTTCTTGATCTTTGTCCCAAGATTTCTGTGCTGACTTAAGATTTAAATCAACATATTCCATAAAGTTAGGAAACTTTAGGAGTTGATCAAAGTAATCTCTGTCTAATTTTACTATAGACTCTCCTGCTTGATTTCTCACTGAGCGGGAGGCTGAGTCATAGTGAGAAGCACATGCCAGAATGAATTCAGGGCATTGGGCTGATACTGGAAACCCTGCTGCAAGTGGGAGACCACTGCCGGCTATTGACTTCATCCATGAATTCTGAGAAGAATCCTCGATCCTTTTCCAGAAGTCTTCCATGTCTATATTGTCGAGCTCTGTGTCCCAGATGTCATAATTGCAACTTATATAAGAAGAAGAATCTGTCTTCTGATATTTGTACTTCATCTTTCTAGACTTATCTGACTTATCCTTAGATGGGCTAGGGTCCGACATGAGGAGTCTTGAAAATTCCTGGAAGAGCAATCGGGTCTGGATGTTTGTTGGACAAGTGAACAGACCCGCCCTACTATTCAGGTTTTGAAACTTGCAAAGCAGCCTCAGAAACCCGACAGACTGGATTGTGTGTGTCGGGAAACAGACCATGTCGAACACCTTGAAAAACCTGAAAGACTGGCAGAATTCAGATGATGTCAAGCAGGTGATAATATCTGACACACTGCGGAACTCGAAGAGTGTCAAACACCGTTCAAGACCCAAAACACTGGCAGAGTTTGGAGGATGTCAGGCACACTGCAAAACCCAATACAAAGGTAGAACTTCAGAAAATTGTCAAGCACCTGGAGAATCCTAAAACAAAGGTGGAACTTGTATGATGTCAGACACCCTGTAAAACCCAAAACAGATGCAATCAGATTTCTACGATGTCAGGACATGAAAAATCCCCGCCATGTTGCTAGTTAGGAATTTTTTAACCCTTTTGAAAACTATAGGGTAACATCTATGGGAAAATAAACAAATACCCTAAGGGTGAATTCCAAACAAAAGGTTCAATGGGAATGTAATAAAAACAAAGAAAAGTAACCCAAAACCCTAAACCAAGAAGGAAGAGAAAAGAAAAGGAAACTCCATTATGAACACCTCAAAAATAACCCAAAAAGCATAAAAGTAGAAAGAGGAGAGAAATACCTTCAATAAACTCAAAAAATAATCGAAGACGGATCACGAAATCGATCAAGAAGCTCAATCGGGTTCGGAGGAGGTAGAAGCATGCACAACATTCCAACGCATCAAAATCATACAAAGTAAAAATGACGTGGAAAACCACCTATTTATAAAACCCTAAAATTTATTACACATAGCTTGACACGTGTGCCAACTACCAGACAACTGGGCATTTATGACATGTCATCATGCTTGGAGTCCCCGAAAACCTGACACAAAGGATTTGGTTCATTTCAGGTTTCAGGTTTCGGGAAACATGAGGCATGAAGCATGAGATGTTGAGATGCTTCCAAGTTCTGAAAACCTGACACACTGGCTTTGTTTGGGTTGCGGGTTTCGGGGAACATGGAACATGAAACATGCGATAGGAAAAGCATGTTCCGATGCTTTGAACCTCTAAAAACCTGACACAAAGGACTTAGTCAATTTGGGTTTCAGGTTTCGGGAAACATGAGACATGATGCATGTAAAGAACATGTTTTCATGCAGTGAAAGCCTGAAAACCTGAAAATCTCTCTCAAAGGGAAATTTAAGAGATTTTTCCAAAATTTAACTGTGGTTATATCAATTTTAGCTAGAATCACTAAAATGAGATAACAGCTGGCTCCAGTTGGGGACTTTCTTTGAGACATCAAAGGAAGAGAACTCAGAATCAAGAAGCTTTTATCCATTGGGCTAAGGAGTCGGAAGAAGAGAAAAAAAAGAAAGAAAGAAAGAAAGCAAACACACAACAGAAAATAAATTATAATACAGTGCAAGAGAGCATCTTGCATTACTGGTGGAACAACTTCAAATGTTGGCCACTGAAAGGTAGAGGAAGAAACTCTCCATCAAGGTATGATAGACAGAAGCTATTTTCACCGTTCAGCTGATGGATTTTGAAAGGACCTTTCCATAAAGAGTTGAACTTGCCATGCATCCCTTTCTGTTCCCTTCTCTTATCCCAGAGAAGTACTAGATCTCCAATCTAGAAATCATGTTGCTTTGATTTCTTGTCAAATATCCTTTTGAATTTTCTCTGATGGTCTGCAATGTGATCCACCACCTTGCTCTGTTCTTCTTCTAGCCTAGCTAGGTACACTATCCTTTTTTCAATAGAACTTTAAAAAGTTTCACCTCAATTGCTTTAGCCAACCATAAGGCTGGCAATTCTACAGAGATAGGAATCTCAGCATCAATTCCATACAACACTTGGAATGGAGACATTCCAATAGCTTTCTTAGGAGTAATCTGATCTTCCCATAATGCATCATACAATGCTTTGTGCCATGTCCTCTGATTCTCATCAACCATCTTTCTGATTATGGTCACCAGGTTCTTATTGCTGGATTCAGCCTGACCATTGCCTTGGGGGTAATAGTCAGATGAGTGAGCCAATGTGATTCCAAACCCATAACAAAATTCAGTCAACTCATGTGATGAGAAATTGGAAGCGTTGTCAGCAACAATCTTGTGAGGAATGCCGAATCTAACAATTATATTCTCTTTGAGAAAATGGCAAACAGCTTCAGAGGTAGCCTGTTTGATTGGAGTGGCTTCCACCCACTTGGTGAAATAGTCAGTGGCTGTGAGCACATAATTATGGCTGGCACTAGAGGTAGGGTTTAGTACTCCAATGAAATCAATTCCCCATTGGTGAAAAGGTTCTTCAATTACTACAGGCTTCAAGGGAAGAGCAGCCAGCTTAGGGTGGCCAACGAAATGTTGACAAGCTTCACACTTAGCCACCCATTCAGCTGAATCTCGAAAGAGAGTAGGCCAATAGTACCTGGCCCGTAAGATCTTGTAAGTTGTCATGGAAGAAGAGAAATTCCCTCTGCATGCTAGATTGTGGAAGGATTCTAGCAACCTTATCTGCTGAGACTTATCAACACAACGCAGGAATACACCATCAATACCCTTCTTGTATATACCATTATCCCAAAGAATGTATCTTGCAGACCTTAATTTAACTGTTCTCTTTTCTTTTTGGCTCAAATGTGGGGGAAATTCACCATAAGTTAAAAATAAAGTGATGTCTGCATACCATTCATCGGTTGTGCTTACAAAAAGCACCATGGGCAATTCTGAAGAAGTATCTTTAGTTTCTTCACATTCTGTCTCAGACTTATTTTCTGCAATCAATTGGCACATGCCTCTTCCTCATACCAACTTGGTAGGTCTGATGTCCAAGTCATATTCCTAGACTTTGGCTATTCAGTTACCCCATTGACTACCCAACTCTTGTTGAGTCAAAATAGACTTAACTGCAGTATCAGGAACAAGAACGAGAGTGTGGGAACTCAACACATAATACCTGAAATGTTTCACTACTCTCACCACTGCATAAGCATGCTTTTCAATTTGTGACATCTTCAATTCATGTTCCTTTAGGGGGGAGCTCATGAAAGCAATGGGAGCTTCGATTCCTTCTTCGTTCTCCTGCATCAGGATGGCTGATACTGTATGTGCGGAAGCGTAGCTGTACATGATGAAATCCTTCTTGAAGTCTGGGCATACTAGAATAGGAGTGTGAGAAATTGCCCATTTGAATTCTTTGAAAGAAAGCTTCCCTTCAGTGCTCCATTGAAATGGAGTCTTACCTTTCATCATCCCAAGGATATCCTTGGTTTTATCGGCAAAGTCAGGTACAAATCTTCTTAGGAAATTGACCTTTCCGAAAAAGGAGTGCACCCCAGTTTTGCTTGTGGGTAGGGTAAGGCTTTGGATGGCCTTCACCCTCTCTGGGTTGATCTTGGTTCCTTCTTTAGTCATGATATGACCCAACAACTTTCCTTCTGTTACTCTGAACATGGAATTTTTAGGATTTAATGAAATCCCATGACGCCTGCATCTTAAGAGTACCTACTCCAGATGATCATAATGATCACTTCACTTTTTAGAGAAGACCGTCAAGTCATCCAAATACACAACTATGACCTTGCCCATCAAATCTCTGAAAGCTAAGTCCATAGCTCTTTGAAACGTGGCTCCGGCATTAATCAAACCAAAAGGCATCCTCCTGTAAGAAAAGGTTCCCCATGGGGTGGTGAATGTCATTTTATGTTGATCTTCAGCAGCTACCTCAACCTGATTATACCCCAAAAATTTGTCAAGCATGGATAACATTTCTGATCCAGTGACGGTCTGTAATACTTGGTCCATGATGGGCAATGGATAATTGTCTTTCAATGAAGACTGATTAAGGTTCTGGAAGTCAACACAAATCTGAATCTCACCATTCTTCTTTCTGACAGGGACAATGTTAGCAACCCAGGTGGAATGATGGATTGGAAAGATAATCCTTGTGTCTAACATCTTCTGAATTTCTGTAAGGATAGTCCCTGAGATCTTTGGGTTGTAATGCCTTTGCTTCTTCCTGTAGGGTTTAACCTCAGGCTTTAATGGGATGCTATGTTGCACATCCTTGGGCTTGAAAGACTTTAGATCTGCATATGACCATGCTAGGACATCCATATATCTCTTCAGGAGTAAAGTGAATATTTATTTTTCCTCCAGAGAACAACATTTACCAATGTTTACCATCCATGGTTGGTCAGAAGAGCCCAGATTAACTTGATCTACCTCTGACAAGGAAGCACCTTCAGCTTTCCTTTTATCCTGAATGAAATGGTCATGCTTGTCAAACAGACCTTCCAGAGAAACTAATCCCTTTGGAATCTTATTGCCTTTAAGCTGGATGAATTCACCATCAATTTCTTGATATGAATTTGAGATGGACTCATGGAAAGCTGATTCTGATCCTTCAAAATAAAGCTCACTAAAATTATCAGCTTTCTCAAGAAAAGACAATACCTGTTGATCATCATTAAACACTTGCCAATGTGTTGAATTATCTGGAACACTTGGATGATACACAATCTCAATGGTATACGTGTCCTGTTTGAACTTTGGGTGAGGAAGGAGAAGAGATGCAGATACATCTAAAGAATCAGCTTTATCATTGTAATCTCTTAAGACTTCCTTAATGGAAAAAGCATCAAAGCATTCTATGTTGTCCCAAACCTTGTTCCTGTAATGTCTTAGGTGATCATTTTTTACCTGATAGGTCCCCCTTACTTGATTCACAATCAACTCGGCATCTCCCTGTACTTTAAGATTTCAGATTCCTTTTTGTCTTGCCATTTCTAATCCTAATAACAAAGCTTCGTATTCGGCTGTGTTATTAGTATTATCAAACTGCAACTTGAAAGCAAAGGGAAAAATCTCAAAATCTGGAGATATAAGAACCACGCCAGCACCTGAACCAGTAGTTGAACAGCTCCCATCGAACTCAAGGGTCCAAACAGTGTTAGGATCTTCTTCTTTGACTTCTACAGAGGGCACCTCAGATGTCATGAAATAATTACCCAAGCCTGCATCTTCAAAGAGAATTTGAGCCTTGGGATCGTCTGACTTAGTGACAAGGTACTTTTCCTGTGTTTCAGGGTGAAGGACATGAGGAACTCCATTTACTGGAATTTTAGCTTTGGTCCAATCCATGTTGATTTCTCCTCCAACATCTTTGCAAAAACCTCTTCCTAAGAGAATACCATAAGCAGCTGGGATATCAGCAACCAGGATAGTCATTTTCACTCTCTTTTCAGGGAAGGCAACAAATGCAAATTGTGCATCCTTGATTTGGCCAATCAAGGGGACTTGTTTGGTTTCCATGGAATAACACCACCCATAATATTTAGTCAAGGTGAGTCCAAGGGCATGAGCTACTTTTATGGGCATTACGTTATCAGAGGCTCCTGAGTCAATTATGCAATTGTTGAGTTTAAAATTGTTTATAAGTAAGGACAAATAAAATGGTTCAATCTTTCCTGAAGAAGCAGCAGAGGTCATATTACTCTGAGGTAAAGGCTGAGTGGGGCTAGGAAAAATGCCTTTTGAAGATGAAGGAATAACAGCCTTGCTTCTAATGAATTTGGAAAGTTTCTCAAATTTCTCAGGGTTGGACTGCAAGTACTCAGCTTCTGACATTTGGATTTTGGTTTTCTTTGCATGATCGATAATGTCGAAAGTGGTATATGAGGGAATGATGGTGGGCTCAGTTCTGGTTGCACTGGTCTGAGCTGAGGTACTGGCCTTGAGGGAAGGAGAAAAAGAGTTAGAAGATGAAGTTACCTTTTTAGTTGTCTCCTTTTCAGTTTGCGCTGAGATGGGAGAGCCTCTTTTAGCCATAACCACGGGAGCTTCTTTACTTTTCTCCTTAGAGCCTTCAACTAGATTTCTGGGGTTCTGAGATTGGGATCGAGTGAAGACTGCAAATGATTGGCCATCATGCTCACCTTCATCTTCCTCGTACTCCAAGTACCCAATGCTGGAGTCACCAGCTGAATCGTCAAAAGACTCATCAGCATATCCTGAAGCTTTGAAAGCTTCATGAGAATCTTGATCTTCTGGTTCTTCACCCTCCTCAACTATTTCAACTATTGTGTTGATAGGAGGAGCTTCAATGGCCAGCCTGGTGGGAGCAGTGATCAACCGATTCCTATCTCTTGCGGGAGCGCCATTGGCATTGTTGAAATTCCATCTAGGAATATCCCGATAAGGAATGTTGGTTGCTTGTTGAGACATTTGCTTCTTTAAAGTGATCAAGTCATTGGCCATCTTCTGAATCATAGGATCAGTAGTACTCTGAGAAGAACTCTGATTTTTAGGCTTAGATGATTCTCTTCTGATCTTTCTGGCTAGAATAAGATCATCTTCTATTTCAGTGGTTGTAGCTTGAGCAGTGGCCAAATCAGGGATAACAGATCTTCTCAACAAGAAGCTCACATCAGGGGGCTGAGCGTTGATGAAGAAACACTTTTGATTTTCAAGAGTGGGAATGGCTAGCTCTGGAATCTTACAAATCAACTTGTTGAATTTGGCTATGAAATCCTGCATGGGTTCGTAAGACTCCTTCTTCATGTGTGTAAGTTGTGCTAACAAGGCATGAGAGTCTTCAGCCGGTTTGAACCTTGCTTCGAATACAGACCGCATGGTAGTCCAGTTGGTAATGCATGCATTCAGAAGATGGTAGAACCATTCTGCTGCTACACCATGCAATGTCTCAATGAAGAGTCGAACAGAGACGTCTTCATGAGAAACTCCAAGAATGCCACATGCGACAAAGAATGAAGTGATGTGTTCATCAGGGTGCTGCTTCCCATCACCGTTGAACTTAGGAATATTCTTACGTGACCCATGTGGTAGATCGTGCAATGGTGGAGTTAGGGAAAGAGGACCAATAGCCACACCCCAAGGCACAGGTTGTGATGCCATTCTTCTGAATGAAGTGCATACAGGAATCTGAGTATCAGACAAGAATAACACATGACAGGTTGCAGAAACTTCTTGTTCTTGAAGAACCTGAGTTCTTCGGATAGGTGAAGAACTTCTCACTCGGCTAGATGCAACACTGTTGGGTGAAAGTCTGAAATTATGTTGCTGAAGAAAATCAAAGAATGGATCAGTTTCACCCCTGGCTCGGCTTGACCGAGTGAAGATCTTTCTGGCCAGCTTGAACTGGAAAATAGATCTTTTTGAAAATAAGGCAAATACGGAGTCGCTAGACACAAATAGGATAAGCTTAGTCTTATCAATCCGTATTCCCCAGCGGAGTCACCAAAAACTGTTGGTTGGATATTTTTTCAGACCAAAATATGAGGTTCAACCACAGTACATGGGATTAAATCCCTCCTCAAAGACAGGTGAGGCTGCCTGTTTATTACTAATCTAAAACACAGAAGAAATAATATATACAATATCCACACTATTCTAACCATTGGGGTTGGGATACAATCCCGAAATCCATATCAACATGAAATGGAGATGTTACAACTTTAGGAATAGAATGGATTAGAAAGGGAACTTATCATAGATGAAACAAAATGGAAAGGGAATGAGAGGAACGTATTTTCTTTCAAGCAAACACAGATCAAGAAATACTTATACGAGTTTTAGATAATGAGTGTAATATCCTGAAATGATTAAAATGATCAAGAATACTAAACAAAGAATAGCTCAATATTTTGGATGTAAGAACAATCTCTCAAGATAGATGAATCCCACAACACAAAGTTTGTAAAATAACACTTGTTTCTATTCTTCAATGATTAAAAAGAAAATACAAAGTTTTTCTTCTTCTTCACAATAGCTCTTAATATTCAAAAAGTCTCCCCCTTTAGGAATGCACAAGCATCCCTTATTTATAATAAAAAGAGCAGAGAGAAAATAGGATTAAATCCTAGAAAATAGTCATTCAATAAGAGTCCTATTTTGCTTGACTCTCACGCAGGAGAACAAGTCAAAATTTGCTTCCTATGTGACAAAATGGAAATGAAAAAGACATGTCAATTTCTGGAAGGAAATGACATGTAACATCATTGCTTATTTTGTTTCCTCATCCTTGTCTTCTTCCAGCGACGCCTGCTTGTCTCGAAACTCTTGAAACTTCCAGATTATGCCTTGCATTTCAGCTTCATCTGGCACACTAGAATAATCACTTAGAACCTCGCAAGTTTCCTGTGTGTCACTTGCGTTGCCAGGAAGTTTCTTCAATCTCTTATTAAGTTTTCTCAGTGATTCCAAAACATTCTCGATCTTTATAAATTTATCAATGATGCTCAGATCAAAGACGGAAGCTGGTTCTTGCTCGATTGATTCCTGAATTTGTTTATAGAAACCATCAGCAGGTAGAATGGTTGCACCTTCATCCAATACTTTGGGAAATATCTTGAACAACTCTTCTTCGATATCACTGGTGGCATCAATCAACTGATCCCTGGATTCTCTCAACTTGCTGCAAGCTTCACTGAGAATCTTTATCTTGAACCTAATAGCCTTGGTTAGCTGGAAGTGTTTATCCCCATGTGGAATGACTCCTTCCACTAAGACCTTGAGATGGAACTTGCTTCAGTGCATTGAGGGCCTCCAAAGTTAGTTCGAGGTTTCCAGCCTCCTGTGAAAATTCATCATTCATCTTGTCACCATCCTTTTTCATTTCCTCCAAGGATTTGTATACCTCTACTGTATCATCAATGACTTTCCTTCCCTGAAGGAGTAACCTCTGAATCCATTCATCCACCATTCTCCCCTTCTCATTGATCTTCTCAATAACAGGCACTGATGAGAAGTCGAACCTGATAGGAGTAGGAGTAGAAGATGATGGGGTTGACTGAGAGGGCTTTGAGAGCTTAAGCAATACTTCTGTCAACTGTTCCACTTTCTCTTTTAGCTCATCCCTTCTCACCTTTGTTTCCTTCAGCTTTTGGCATAGCACATTCATGGCATCTTGTGCATCTTGTTGTGCCCCTTCTGTTGTTACCTTTCCCAGATCCACCCTTGTAATCTGATAATCAGAAGTTGTTATGTCCTCCTTGGTTTTGTCAGCTGTGGGAGTGGCAATCTCTGCAAACTTATGCCCTGAGGCATCTACTGAAACTCTTGAAACTATTTTGGGTTTCTTGGCAGATTTGGCAGGAGAAGCCTTGAGTGAACTGAAATTGAAGGCTGGTAGGGGAACTACCACCTTCCTCTTCCTTGGAGTCTGGTCGACCAACCATTGAGGTACAATAGAAGAAGTTTCTCCTATTGGAGGTGTCATGGTTGTATCTGTGGGTGGAGGAAGATTTTCTTGTGGAGTCGTGATGACTGCAAGTGTAGTGACTATGGGAATAGACTCAAGAAATGAAGGTGTGGAAGGAGGAGGCATTTCTATAGCCAACATAGGTCCAACAAAGAGAGGGGAGAGATCAGAGAAAATGCTGGCCATGGCTGATGAGAGTGGCATTGAAATATGTGATGATGAAGATTGGGAGAGAGAAGGTAAAGATCCCAAAGCTAAAGCTTGAGAAGCAAGAGAAAGACTTACTTCCGATGAGCAATCAACAAAAGGAGAAATGAGAGGTTGAACAACCTCAACTTCTGGGAGAATTCCTCTGTCTCTTCTGGGAGAATTCCTCATGTCTCTAGTTGAGGAGGAGAATCCAATACCTCAACTATTTGTGTGGGAGTAGATGATTCAGCCCCCTACTTTTCTCCTCTTCTGACAAACTTAAACTTTATTTGTCTTTTGGTAGGGATTTTATCTTTTTCCTTTTCTCCCTTGGAGGGTCCCGCTTCTAGAGTAGCTATCTTTGAAAATATCTTTTCTTTATAACTCATTCCCTAAGAAATGAGCCATGCCTTAGTGCGAACAAGGGTTTGAGCAGCTCTCTCAGTGATAGAATCCTTTTCAGCAATGGACCAATCGATGGCTGGGAATCCAAGTTGATCTCCATCTGACTGTTCATACCTAGGTTCCAAGACACTTTCATTATCCATGGTGCCTTCTGGGATATCAGCCAGATCTAATGCTTGGATTTCTTCAAGAGTCAATCTGCTATTGTCTTTTCTTCAGATGGAAACCTCATCCCGAAGATCAACCCAGATGTCCTCTACATGGGGCACATGCAGATACAAGGTTCCATACGACTTAAGGACTCCTCGAATATCGAATCCCTCTCTGAACTTCATATGCTTCTTTAGTTTTTCCTGAAGTTCACACACCACATTCTTGGCCTTCACCACTGTAGAACATGTGTACCTTCCAATGGAAATTGGGAAGGAGACAGTGGCCTTGTGTCTGCTTTGTTGGAACTTGTGGAAATCCAACAGTTGTCTGACCAACTCCATAAGGATGAGTTTGTCACCTGGAAACCTGGGAAAATGGAAAGGAGTACTGTGGAACCTTACCACCCAGAGATAGGTAAAATTATTGAATTGCAAGAAGATGCAGCCCCATTTTGACACCTCCACCCATGCCTCATCAGAAACTCTTCTCTTTCTCAGCTCAGGGTCCAGCCTGCAAATATTTTCATAAAAGAAGGCATCATTCACTCTCCTAAACTGATCTTCAGATCCTTTTATTGTCAGCTGAGGGAAGTACCGATATATGTGATCAGTTGTTTAGTTCCCTTTTGCATCCAACCCTGGGTAGTTTCTCATACCTACTGCTACATAGGTGATGTATGACATCATGTAGAACTTTCCAGTAGACAAGACCATTTTCATTTGAGAGTCTATCTCATCACTTATTAAGGTGCCCCAATCAATCCCTTGGTCATTCTTCTTTATGATGACCATGAACTGATACATCCACCCTTGGAATTCTTTTGACTCTGGGAGCCCAAATAACCGGCTCAGTAGGGTGATGATATCACTGACTTCAAGTATAAAATCACTTCTAGGGACCGTCTTAGGAAACCTAGAAACAACTGGCTTAGCCTTGATCAAGAATTTCTTGTTCACCTACTTGATGCAGTCTTCTTGATCTTTGTCCCAAGCTTTATGGGCTGACTTAAGATTTAAATCAACATATTCCATAAATTTAGGCAACTTTAGGAGTTGATAGAAGTAATCTCCATCTAATTTTACTATAGACTCTCCTGCTTGATTTCTCACTAAGCGGGAGGCTGAGTCATAGTGAGAAGCACATGCCAGAATGAATTCAGGGCATTGGGCTGATACTGGAAACCCTGCTGCAAGTGGGAGACCACTGCCGGCTATTGACTTCATCCATGAATTCTGAGAAGAATCCTCGATCCTTTTCCAGAAGTCTTCCATGTCTATATTGCCGAGCTCTGTGTCCCGGATGTCATAATTGCAACTTATATAAGAAGAAGAATCTGTCTTCTGATATTTGTACTTCATCTTTCCAGACTTATCTGACTTATCCTTAGATGGGCTAGGGTCTGACATGAGGAGTCTTGAAAATTCCTGGAAGAGCAATCGGGTCTGGATGTTTGTTGGACAAGTGAACAGACCCGCCCTACTATTCGGGTTTTGAAACTTGCAAAGCAGCCTCAGAAACCTGACAGACTGGATTGTGTGTGTCGGGAAACAGACCGTGTCGAACACCTTGAAAAACCTGAAAGACTGGTGGAATTCAGATGATGTCGAGCAGGTGATAATATCCGACACACTACGGAACTTGAAGAGTGTCGAACACCGGTCAAGACCCGAAACACTGACAGAGTTTGGAGGATGTCAGGCACACTGCAAAACCTGATATAAAAGGTGGAACTTGGGGGATGTCAAGCACCTGGAGAATCCCGAAACAAAGGTGGAACTTGAATGATGTCAGACACCCTGTAAAACCTGAAACATAGATGCAATCGGATTTCTACGATGTCAGGACATGAAAAATCCCCACCATGTTGCTAGTTAGGAATTTTTTAACCCTTTTGAAAACTATAGGGTAACATCTATGGGAAAATAAACAAATACCCTAAGGGTGAATTCCAAACAAAAGGTTCAATGGGAATGTAATAAAAACAAAGAAAAGTAACCCAAAACCCTAAACCAAGAAGGAAGAGAAAAGAAAAGGAAACTCCATTATGAACACCTCAAAAATAACCAAAAATCATAAAAGTAGAAAGAGGAGAGAAATACCTTCAATAAACTTGAAAAATAATTGAAGACGGATCACGAAATCGATCAAGAAGCTCAATCGGGTTCGGAGGAGGTAGAAGCATGCACAGCATTCCAACACATCAAAATCGTACAAAGTAAAAATGACATGGAAAACCACCTATTTATAAAACCCTAAAATTTATTACACATAGCTCGACACGTGTGCCAACTACCAGACAACTGGGCATTTATGACATGTCATCATGCTTGGAGTCCCCAAAAACCCGACACAAAGGATTTGGTTCATTTCAGGTTTCAGGTTTCGGGAAACATGAGGCATGAAGCATGAGATGTTGAGATGCTTCTGAGTTCCGAAAACCTGACACACTGGCTTTGTTTCAGGTTGGGTTTCAGGGAACATGGAACATGAAACATGCGATAGGACAAAGCATGTTCTGATGCTTTGAACCTCCGAAAACCTGACACAAAGGACTTAGTCAATTCGGGTTTTGGGTTTCGGGAAACATGAGACATGATGCATGTAAAGAACATGTTTTCATGCAGTGAAAGCCCGAAAACCTGAAAATCTCTCTCAAAGGGAAATTTAAGAGATTTTTCCAAAATTTAACTGTGGTTATATCAATTTTAGCTAGAATCACTAAAATGAAATATTTACATGTCCATGACCCATGATACTGAGGATTGTCAGTTAATTGGTTAGATCCATGATGCAATAGACATTGGAGTACAACAGACAAGTATAACAGATAACTCTAAATGTAGGAATGAGCACCAGGATCGAGATCATAATCAAACGCGTTATGACCTGAATGAGGGGCATTTTGAAGGAGGTCATGGAAGGGGAGTGGATATCATGGTGGATATGGAGGACGAGGCCGAGGTGGAGGAAGAGGAGAGTTCCCTCATGAAACATGTTATACGTGTGGATATCCTGACCACTACATGCATGAATGTCCTCAAAATAATGCATGTTCTTTCTGCGGGAAGAACCATAGCTATGAAGAGTGCCCAGACTTATATCAGCATCTGAGTAAGTAGCATATACAAGAAAACAAAGGCATCAGGATGGTTAGAATCTAGTGCGAAGTAGAATATCAGTGGATGCCCAAGATAACATAAGGACCTGAGGCATTGATAGTGAAGATTACTACACATGTTGAAGTAGCACACGTGAGAGAGGCATTGCACTGGAATCCTACAATTACCAAGAAGGATATTTTGCATTCGAGGTACCCAGATCCTGCTCACCAGAAGGAAGTTTACTAGGATACCATGGAAGTGCTAAGGAATATTCAGGGTGAGATACAGTACCTAAAGGAGCAGAAGAAAGCATCGAAGACAATCCAAACTGATATTGATGATCTACGGGAGGTGTACAAGATGTTGCGCTAAGAGATCATTAATCCACTATTAGGAAGTTGGTTAAAAGGGAACACTCGGCAGGCAAGTCTTGAGACTGGACGGTAGATTCTACATGCAAATATTCCCCCTGATAGCATTGACTATGACAAAGAAATTACTCTGAATGTTGTTGTGGATGGGTGGCTTTTGAGTAACATATTGATTGATACAGGTGTGGAATTAAATGTGCTAACATTAGATGCATGGGTACAAATAGGGAGGCCTCCATTATAGGCATTATCTAATCTATTATTCATGGCAAACCAGACTAAGGCTACTCCCATAGGAGTTTAGAAAGATGCATTTATAACTATACAAGGGGCCAAGTTCAATGGGGATTTTGAGGTATTATCACTTGCAGAATCAAACAATTTTCCAGCCCTGCTTGGATGCCCTTGGTGTTATGCGAATAATGCTGACTTGGGATTCAATAAGGGATATGTTAGCTTTGAAAACAAGGAGGAAAGGGTTGTGATACCTTTGAAAGATGGGAATTCTACACCCTATGTTGAACCTCTAAGTGAGGAGGAATTAAACAGAGTTTATGTACACAATATTCAAGACCCAGAGGTCAATGAGCCATCAAAAGAAGGCATCCTACAGTGGGAGGATTCTCATTCTATTAGTGATACTATGAGTATTGCTTGTGAAAATTGGGCTCATGGTATATATGAATTAGTAGGGCACGAGGTGAAAAGTGTGGTTGTGTGCAAGAATGGACTTTGTTCAGTTCGAAGAATAGGTAGCATAGTACATTGGTTGGGGTCATATGTTATCACTTCTATACTTGAATGGGGTGTTTATCAGTTAGAAACACTTGATGGAACATGGCTACCCAGTTACTTTAACGGGAGTAGGCTAAAGCCTACTATAAATAAGTCTTCTTGGTGTTTGTAATAAGGCAGTATTGTCATTTAGATTAGGCTTTCATTCTGTATTTCCTTCATGTATTTCCTTCATTGTCACTATGCTTTGTCAATTTAGTTGTTGTTTTTGGTGTAATAAGCGTGCTTGCGTGTAAGAAGCTCATTACTGTATGAACAATGTTTATGCACATAGGACTACACATACTTTTAATTTGGAGTGGTTGTAGTGATCCAAGAAAAAGATTGTGGAAATTGAAAGGTGAAAGGAATAAGTTGCTATAGGTGTAATTTAAGTCAAAATAATATTGCTTCTCAAAGGTGACGAAGGATGGAGATGGATGAAGGAACAATATAACGCGAGGTAAGCAAAGGCCATGATAGCTACCAGGAGAAGGTATATTGAAAAGGTACTCGGGCGCAGGAGCGCGCACTGAAGAGAATTTTGTGACCAAAGGGTAGGAAGGTGCGCTAGAAGGTCATAGCTAGGTGTGAAGATGTACCGTGCAGAATGAATGGATTTGGTAAATGAATGAGGGGATATTTGGTAGGTGAAGGAGCAATAAATGCACCAAAATTTGAAATATATATATAAGGATGGGATGCGGATTCATTTTTACCGTTACAACTAAGATTATTTGAGAGAAGAGCCAAGTGATCGAGTTAAGGTGTGAAAGGTTTGAAACCAAGAGTGACAACTAGATATGTGTGATAAGAAGCTTGTGTCCCTAGTGGTGAAAGGTTTGAATGAAGCAGGGAGACAACAAAGAGTTAGGTTAAAAAATTTCCACCTAGGGCATAATTGAATTGAGCTAGGGTTTGATTCGCAGAGTTGCAGAGTTGAAGACAAAGGACGCAAAGATAGCGCGCATAACACAGGAAAGGGACTTCATGTAGAAGAAGAATGAAGTTTTCATAAGCATCGCAGAGGAGATTGGGGACAATGTAATCAAAGCAAGGCCACACTTGGAACCCAAGGTACCACAGACATTTCCTTTAGCGATACATTATGTGGGAAAGTTAGTGGACTTGGTGTTCGAAGATGAAACTCTGCGTATGCAAGTGCCAGAAAGATCAGAAAAATATTTTGAATGGGAGAAAGCATCTATGATGAGAAAAATTACATCTTATGAAGGGTTGTTGCAGGCATTACAAGAAATATTGAAGAAGGCGGATCAGGCTTTAAATATATGCACAGCTCCAGAGGCACTCATCAATATCAAGACCTTAGAAGAGAATAATGAGGTCCAGAAGGTGATGAAATATGAGACATCAGGGCTCACAGAAAGGTTTTCAATGGTTAAACAAAAGCGCAAGGCCCTGGCAGCAACACAAGAACCACAAAAGACGTGACTAGAAGAGCTTGGAAAGCTAATTGCGCAGAAGATGGACATTTTAGAAGGAAGAATGACATCAATGTCTAGTGTTGTGTTGGTTCTACAAAATGAGAAAGGGGAGATTACACGGGATGATTTGGAATCCATTGTTGTGGACATCCCAGAAAAAGTAGAGCAAGCACTCACTAAATGACAAGTTTTGGAGGCCGTAATAAAAGAGGAGTATCCAGAGCTGATACTACAGAGGAGGCTGCCTCATAACTACACAATAATTCTTTATTTTATCTTTCATTCTCATTCATTCTTATTCTTTCCTTCTAATTTTTGGAGATACCCATTGTTGGGACAACAATGAGATTAGTGTGGGGTAATTTTGATCAAAGAATACTTGGCAAAGATCACACAAGGATTCAGCGCGGGATAGAAGGCCTAGATCAAAGGTGCGGAAGGATAGGAAGGACCCGTGTGCAGAAGGCAAGTTCAGCTTTTAGGACTTAGCTGATTTTGAGAATGAAGATCTATTTCTGGAAGATGGTGTGTGAAACACATCAACAAGGTAGAGACACGCGTGCCATGCATTGTAAAGATAATTGGAGAATCGGTTCAAAGCATCTATGCATGGAGACAAGTTGAGAATAGAGTTGAGCCACTTCAATTAACTACAAGAGGACTATAGATATCACACTTACATGTGTGGCTATGATTTTAAACAGCGTGTGGTTATCAATAGCATATGACTTATTTTTGGAATAGATAAGCGGTGAAGGGCAAGTCCCCACCCTATATATATATGATGATTAGGTACATAGTAGGGCATGATGGTGGTGTCTTTAAAGGAGATGCATAAATCACAAAGAGTGGTGTATGTATGATTTTGGATGTATGAATGTGTGTATCAGATCCATACGTGCATTGGTATAGATTGAGAATACTGTAAGGAGCTTTTGTATTTACTAATAGATGGAATATATTGGCTGAATCTAAGTGTGCATTCTATGTAATTGGGTAGTGCATGTTAACAGTTCAATCATGATTATTGTTTAAGCTTGTTCTTTCATAGATATGTGGGTAGCATACATTATAGAATGATGGATTAGTTATGAATCTATATGTTTCTTCCTTCATCATGTTAACATCCTGTTATAGCAACCCTAAATAGGGATCTGGTACCTTTGCGCGCTTCGGGTGAGTGCTCAGTCTAGGCTGAGTGATGTGCCAGCATGACTAGGGTGTTACCTTACAGATTCTAGGCTACATCAATATCTCTAGAATGCATCATAACTTTCTAAGATTGGTTTACCCTTGCCCTTAGGATTAGATGCAACTAATGCCTTTTGAGATTGGGGAGAAGACTCAAGGTGAGACAATTTGGATTCTTCCCTAGTAAGTCTTTCACAAAATGTTTCTAAGTCAGGCATTTTGAATGTGTCACCTAAGGCATCCATGCTAGAGAAAAAGGTAGAAGAAAATATTTGAAATGGTCCTCTCAACTTGGATAAAATCAAGTAAACACACTCTTCATATTTCTTATCTCTACCACTCCCCTTCAATTATGTCAACAAATGCTTGAACTTGGTAAGATAGTTTATAATTGTTGGAAAATCTTCAAGATTAAGAGAGGTGATCTCAATTTCAAGTTACATGGCTCTCATATGATTCACCTTACTAAATAAATCCTCCAATTTCTCCCATATTTCAAAGGAGAGTCACATTTTGTCCAAATGAAACAAAAGACTATTACTTACATAAGTTTCTATCAAACCCATACACTCATCAAATTTACACTAGTACTGAAATTTCTCATAATCTCTAGTGAACACGAGTTGTTCTGAAGAAGTTAAAGCCCAGAATCCTTTTCGCTTAATTATTGTTTCCATTCTTGGTTTCCATGTGTGGTAATTATGTGTTGTTAATGGCTCAACATGATCTAATGTAGAAGTAGATAAATTTCTGCCATCCACAAAAAAATCACCAAAATAAATGCAAGAACCAAGCAATGCAACAAGAACCCCCCCAGATTTTAGCACTTTATAATGAGTGTGTGTCACAATATGGAATTTTATAATTATAGTGCGGTTCTCAAAATAAATATTTCCAATGGAAAGAGCACGAAAAAAAGTACTTTTGATAAAAACCGAGTTACCGATCAAAAGTTATAAGCTTTTCAATATTATGCTCTACTATTTATTTTAGTTGCCTCTAAAACAAAATAAAATACTTTTGCCTTCACCACACAAATAAAATGAAAGGGGGCTGGAGTTAAGCACCTACTAGTAGAAATCACAAGCTTTAATCCTTCATATGACCATACCATATGACTAGGGGGCCAAGGAGTTCAATGGGTGTGTGAAACTTACTATTCTGGGATGTGTCGAAACCCGTATCAGATCTTAAAAAATCCAAAAAACCCATAAAATGATTTACTGGGTTTTCTTCATGTCTGACACGTATCTCAAAGTAAATGAGCACGTTCATCTATGCCATAAAAAAACACAAAAAAATAGCTGCCTCCAGAAATGGTCGAGTTTATAGGGTTTTTCCACCTTCCAAATCTAACGGAAGACTTTGTTTTGTATAAAAACGCACGCAACAACCAAATATGAGCAAATCTCGAATATATGAATATACAAAGAACGCTTGTAAAAATTAAACTTACAGACGGATGTCAACAACAATCTCCTACTCTGATACCATAAAAGGAATGATAACCATATCGTACCAAGCCAAGAACACAGATGTTAATCAAACACCACGATCAATAAGATGAAATAAATTCACCAGACTAACTTTCCATAAAAATTTTGCAAACAAATGAGCAGCAATATCATATATTATTATGGAACTCAATGAAATACAATGAGAATGGGCATTGCTTATATAGGCAAGGAATAACAATCTAAGAACCAGTCAAGGTCGTAGATCAAGCCATAAATCAAGGAAAGAACTAGTCATCAAAGAACTAGTCAAGACCATAGATTTAGGAGTGAACTAGACATCAAGGATCTAGTCAATACCATAGATCAAGGAAAGAACTATACCTAACAACTAGATAATATCCCCCTAATATCTAAATAAATAAAAGGAACTATGCAAATTTTTGTGTCTAATCTATACTCTTGTAGGGATATATTATCATCATGTATGCATGAAAATATGTTGTAAATTTTGTTATTATATTGTGGAGAACTATCATCACCCTCTCTGATCTGCATTTTACTTCCATTTTTACACATTGGAAGCTATTCTCATTCCCCTTTTCTGGTGTACCACTTCTTTAGTATAGGATTTTTTTTCATGCATTATCTCTCCATACTCCCTTGAAAAGTTATATTGGGATAGATATTTTTACTTTCACTAAAGTAGATTGTAGCAAGTAGTTTAGGGGAAAGAACCATCCCTCTTTGGAGGTCTATCTCAAGTAGCAAGTCCCAAAACTTGGAGATAGTACCCATGTTATCCAGTCACACCTTGAGCTCAAGCATACACACTTGTGAAAATCGAAGGGTGCAGTGATTAAGTGATACCAAGAATTATCATAGATCTTATTTTTTAAATAATTGTCGGTTTTCAAAATAGTAAGATGTTACAATGCAACTTACTTGATCCAATATTCCTTGGTAAATAGTGGACTTAAACCCTCACTTCGTGATGATCTAGAAAATGTCCCAACCAATCTATATTACTTCACTACCCATTTTTATTGACAAGTTGAAGTATGAGCCTTTGTAATATGGTTACCGCTCCCTTGTTAAAATAGATAAATAACAATTTTTGGAGACTTACAGATTAACCTTTGTAACTCAGGAAAGGAGATGTTATGTTTCTTACATGTACCTTGTCATGTGAGGAGTCACTTTAATCCTTGAATCAACCTCAAATGATTTTCTGTGATATTTTTGATTCCCTTATAGGAACCATGTTACACCGTTTTGCAATGGTAAGAAGTTGCTAAATTTGAAAACTTGGATTTCGTATCGGCGTGTCATTTGAATCCTAGACAACAAAATGCATATCCGCCTTCACAAACCTCTATTATTTTTACTACAAAATTACCTAGAACCTTCAATTTTGGCAAAATACTCTTCTTGATAGTTTGGAAAAGGATTTTATAGGCGTTGGGTCACAGTTTAACTAGGTCAAAACTAGATGAATTATGACTGGTGGCTCCAGAAAACCTGTTGTTGTTTGAAAACCGATTCCTAGTTCTCAGTCCCGTCGAGTCTAGTGAATTATCCATATATAGGGTAACTTGCAGTAAGTCATTCTCATTGCATCTTTTTCCATAATAAATGTCAATTTTTGATATTGGGTTTAACTCCAGCTTATCCGAGGTAACTTTTGATCATTGTGCACAAGTAGGCCAATTACGACCAATGGCCTCAGCTAAAATTTTAAGCCATTGCGGTCATAAATTGTTCACCAGTATCTAATGATTCTGTCACGATTCCTGGTGAATTATTAGGGTGGAGGAGGACACGTACAAATAGAACTATGGTGTTTTTTATCATCCAAAGACAACGATTGAAAGTGGTTTCTTAGCCTTCAAGCCTAAAATGGGCATTTTTGACAACCAGCATGAAACTGTAAAAACTTCATTTAAATGGCTCTCTCCCCTCTCTGTTCTATTAACTCTCTATAGTATCTTCTGAAAATCTCTATAGGCTCGATCATAAACTCTCCCTCCCCTCCTCGTCTTCTTTTTTTTCTTTTTCTCTCCTTCCCCTCTTCTCTCGTTTTTCTTCTCCCTCCTCTTCTTCCTCTTTTCATTTCTCTCACTCTTCTCTCTTCTTTCCCCTCTCTCCCCTTTTCCCTCGTCTCTCTCGTCTCTCCTCTTTTCTTTTTTCTTGCTCTCCTTTTTTTGGCTTTAGGTCTTTTTTTCTCACTTCTTAATCCCCCTCTTCTCTCTCCCTGTTTATCCACCCCTCTCTCTCTCTTTCCCCCTGGACGTTCTCATGCTTTTTCTGTTTCTCCCCAATCTTTCTCTCTCTCTTCTCAATCTGTAAACTTTTACTCTTCGAATCCTTTCTTTTTTTCGTGAGGCCCTCTTTCTGAGTTTTCCCCACCCTATGTCAAAATCCCCCCCTGCCTCTCTCCCGAACTCCCCCCTCCTCTCTTTCTCCTTTACTTTCTTTCTCCCCCTTTTGAAGAATTCTCTTGATCCTTTCATCTTTTTCTCGGCTGATTTCCCTCCTTCTCTTCTTTGAATCCTCTCTCTCTCTCCCGCTTCTCCCCCCTTCCCCCCCCTCTTTCCCTCTTCTTTCTCTCCTTCCTCTCCTCCTCATTTTCCCTACCTAAGAATTTTTCCTTTCTTTTTTTTTTCTTTTCCCTTCTTTCTCTTTCCCCTCCTCCCCCTCCCCCTCTTAGCCATAGTCTACATTATCCCTCAACTTCTTCAGCACTCTCTCTCATCTCTGTAATAAATCTAAACTCTGTCAGAACATACTCTATCTCATCTATATCATGGTTGTTTGCGTTTGCCTCCAAAGACTATGAAGATATAGAATTGTGGTCGCAAAGCTATGATAGGTGAGTCGTATGATCCTAGCCACGTGTTAGAATTGTGTTATATAGTCTTGGTCACCTGTGAGCATTGTAATAAGGTTCGGGTATCTATTTTACACTTAATGCGTTGTCTTCAAAGAAGTATTACCATCAAGGCCCAAGCTAATAATAATGGAGGGAAAACACATGCCTCTCAAAACATCACTAGTTTTTATTGTGTTTTTGTAAAATTTTGTTCTTCCATTAGGTTGTAAATAGAGAGGAATGATTTCATTATATTACAATCAAACGCGTCAAATTCCACTAAACTCTAAACCCATGAGCAAGATTTTTGTAGCCAAAAATAAGACAAATAAGGTTGTCTTGATTAGACAAAACGCGTAGATTTGATAGTTGTTCAAAAACAGTGCAGCCTACTACCCAAACATTTTGATGGTCATGGTCAGCCAAGGAGTCCAATGTGTTTGGGTCAAGGTTTTTTTTTCTTATGTTTATTCTTTAGGTTCTCTATGCTTTATTATTAGGATGTGCACGATAATTCCTATTTTTTACAATTGTCTCGAAATTTTTCTAGATTCGCCTCTTATCAAACACTCATACTTCAAGTTCGCATTATTTTATGCAATTAGTTCTAAATTATATTATTTATATATATATTGATATGAAATGCATTGTATGTGGTTATTTGCAGTGCATTAAATGTAAAACTACCCTCACATCTACATTTTGGTAACCTATTGAATTATCTTGCATGCTTTGTTGCCTTATGGGGTTATAATTTTCTTTCACTAGTGATAGATCTAATTATTATAGGTATTTTTCAAGTTAATAGTTTAGAATCTATTATCCCTAACTTTTGTGTGTTACATTCAAAACCCTAGTGTGCTTGCAATATATCACCCCATATATGTTATTTTCAAGATTATGAGTTTTTTTAGAAGACCTTGAGATTATGGAAAACCATATTTTGATATGAGATAACCCTTTATTAAGGAAAAATATGTTAACATCCTCACAAAAAAGTAATCTACAACAACATGGATTCATATGTAGATATCATACACACCTAAATTTGGTCTTTAACACTTGGAAACATTTAATTTTAGCACTCTTTGGGACACTTCGAAAATTGAAATATATCTAACTCTTGAGCACACTTTCTTCGTATCCATTTTTACCCATCCACTATGTTGGTTGCCTCTATTTTTTAATTGAATATTCGTCTAGGATTAGCTCATTCTATACAAGATCAACTAATAAATCATAACTAAACAATCTTCAATCACCCGGTCCTATCCTTGGACCAATCCAATTAACTAATGTGGGATTAATTTTTTGAATGAATGATGATTTTATAGTTGTAAAAAAAATTACTATATGCATTGAAAAGGCATAACAAAAGTGTTGTAATAAGGCATTTTTAGAGGTAACTAGATGATTGTTTTTTGGATTATTGAGCCACGGATGAGGAGAGGATATAGTTGAGCAAGAAAACATACACCTAGCAACACTCATAGTTGTCATTACCTATGTGTACCCAACAAGAGGTTATTCCCTACCCAACTAGGCATTGGCTCATTATATTCCATAACAAATATAAAATGATATCGTTACTTTATAGAATGTGATATTTTTTCTATGATATTTTCTTTCTATAGGACAAGAAATATCTTTGACCAATCCATTGATAAGTTGATGACTATTATTTTCATTTCAATGAAATTAGTAAGTTTAATGGGTTTTGTAGGAACTCTAAATTAGAGAAGTTGGAAAATATTCCATGGATAATAATTTTTTCGACCTCACTAAAGACAATAATGTGCAAATTGACAATGGTGTACAATTATATTGCTTCCAACACTACCATGGATGACATCCTAGTATTTTTTGTTTTTTTTTATTTACAAGGTTCAAAATAACCTTTATAAGGAGGAAATTAAAGCATATGTGTGGTTAGGTGACGTGGAAAATATCAAGTATCCACAAATCCTTAGGATATATGATCTTATAAACAGAACCCAACAACTCTAAATCTACGTGACAAGTCTTTTTTATTACATATGTTATACAACTAGTCATCCATCCATTATGATATGTGTTCCTTCATCTACCTCTAGAGAGACGGATCAAAATATATTTGAGGGGAGCTTTAACTATATAAAGATATGGCTCATGTAGAGAGATAGTATAGAGAGATGGCCCCATATATAGACATCATATCATATATGCAACTCGTTGGCAATTATCCTTGAGAAGATGGTTGAGAATTCCTGAAATGGGATTAGATGCTTGGAGTGTGTTATCCCCATGCGAACTTTCCAAAACCTAGGTGATGATTAAGTGACCACTCTTAATGTGAAATAAATTTCATATAGAAAACAAAAAATTTCATACATATGTAAATATAAATAAATAGACTCAATTCCCTAATATTTACATAAAGAGCAAACAAAGAGCACTAATTTCTAGGAAAAGTTAAACAAAGGAATTTCAAGAGATGTTGGTGAAAGGCAATATAATATGTTTCTCAGTTTCAATTTCACTAAGGATTAAACACTCGTGAATTGTTAGAAATTATATTTCTCATTTCTAAAAGAGTTTGTAATATTTAAACAAAATTATCTTAAGCATAATGTGTTCAATAGTTCTTGTGTTGTGGCAAGAAAATATCAAACACAAAATTGTCTCATTATATGAAGCAACAATATCATTTTCTGTTTTATTTGGAAAATAATTTTATAATTACAGATGTAATTTTGATATTTCATAAATATATAAACTTAAGAAATCTATATAAATAAATTAATATGTAAATATATATAATTGCATGTGTGCCCTACATATTCCTATTAGAACAACCATGTAACATAATCTTATTAAGCATGTAACCTTTAACCATATACCTACTTCTATATACCATATGCAAAGCATAAATTTTAATTAGTAGTACATGTGTGTTTAAATTAATTACAAAACTTATTTATTTATAAGTGATTTTGAATTCAAATTCGGTAATATTGGTGCATATTATGAATTCTGACGACTAGTAATGGGTAAGATGGATATAAGGAATGGACCCAATTAATTATAGGTGAAGCTGAAATACATTACTGTTATAGTACAATACAATCCAAACAAGGGGGGGCAAAGGCACAAAAACATCAAATAGAGTTTGAGTTGAAGATAGTTTTAGGCTTCAAAAGTTGACTAGAGAGACTATCAAGGCCAAAGAGTTTAATTCTAGACAAGAGGACCAAAGGCACAAAAATAGTAGATGGAGGCTATTTCAAGGAGATATGAAGAAGGTTTTAAGGTCTGAAAGTCAACCAAAATACTAATATTTCTCAATTTGAGCCAAATTAACTATAAGTAAAGAAATTTGCAAAAACCAACTTAAATAATTACAATTTGGGATATTCAATTATTACATTGTCAAAGTGTATATCATCATTAAAAAATTCTATATTTTTTCACTCTATAAAAGTGTAAAATATGTTATAGGAGCATGTTTTATTAATGGGAAATATTTTAATATATTTATATAGAAAATATTTTTAATATAAAGTATTATTATATTTAATTGCATTTCATAAATGTTATATTAGCAATCTTCCTAAGGTCTAAAGTAGACAATAGGGAATGTGATATGAAATTATTCCCTAAGTAAAAATATCTTAGTGATTGTTTAGAAGCATCTTTAAAATATATATGATTAAATACTTCATTTAGTTTGTTAACATCTACTATCAAAAGGGATTGGGTGATTGTCATAGTATTAGTTTATTTTTGATTCTATCAGTTATTAGTATGTGATTGGTTAATTGATATGGTGTTAGTGTCTTTGATTGTTTATTAATCCTTACCAAGACGATAATTGAATTAATATAATTTGAAATAAATCTTAATATAGAGTAATTTACTGTAACAAATGATATTCATATGATTAATTACAATAATATGCAAACAATCGGCATTCAAAGATGTAGAATCCTAAGCAAATGAGAGAGGGAAGATGACTTAGCTAATTTTGTATAACTTGGAAGAGATCGGGACTATGTATCTTCTAGAAATAATGTCAAAAAGGATCGATGAGGGTTTAGAATCCCAGGAATGTACATGGTAGAAGTGCATGCAGAAGGACAGGAGTGCCTTAGGCGCTAACAACTGATATGGGTGCCTATGTCTTCTCAGATGCTCAAAACCTGGTCTTTTCTGGGTTGGAAGACCTTTGTTGTTATTCGCTCTTTTTCACTCTGGTTTCTCTGCTAGATCACCGATGGCACTTATAACCTGCAAAACAAATGACTACCTACACATGCCCATAAACCACATCAAATCTATTAAAAAAGATGCAGAATGGGGAATCGGAATAACCCTGGTGGTCATCCGAAGATTGAACGTACTAATGAGTGTTGCAGTACATCTCAGACTCCATGTAGTTCTCCATCTGTGTGTGTCTGTGTCCCATTCCCTAGGTTTCCCTTGTGTAATTTACACAATGATAATGAGCTAGATATAGATTATCCTAAATATGCAAAATGTGTGTGATGGAATAGAATAAACTCCCCTCCTATGCAGTGTATGCATACCAATGCAGCAATTGACCCTTGTATGGATGAGCTAGATTTCTACTTTTTAGTGCTCTTGTGCCTTTATGCAAGCTTAGGTGGTGATACATAATTCTTATAGTGCTTGGCCCCTTATTTGGAATAAGTAACTAAATTTATATATGATTCACTTATTTGAATTTCATAATTGAAAACTTAAAGGTTGACCCAAAGTATTAAAAGGTGACAAGAAGTGAAAGGGGCCCAAAAGATTAAGAAGAAGGTAGAGAGGGAAAAAAACACCCATGAGGGACAGGAGTGCATGGGATCTTTTGTATTAATTGGGCGTTAGTGTCTGAGGCCATCAAAAGGTAAATAAGTCAAGTACCAACAAAACTCTAAGATGTGCAAAGCCAAAAGAATGCTCAGTCAAGCTCAGAAATAGTAAAGTGCGAGAGATAAAGCAACCAAAAGGACAAAAGGAGTTTTCAACCACTAGTTTTATTTCTTAGGAATCATGTATACCTTAGTATGCTTCATGACCTAGAAATGTACCCAAGTGCATAGATTTTGTGTCTACAATAACTAAATTAATTAGTTATTTCTAACTAATGAAAAAAACTTGAAATGTATTATTTCAACTACAATAAAGTTTAGCACTCAAACAATTGTAGAATATTCTTAAGAGTTTTATCATGGAATATTCCCTTCAATTATATCTTTGTAAATATAATAATCATGCACTACTTCAAATTTGTAATTTTGAAAAAAAAATCACCTACCAATACCACTTAAAGACACTTAAACACGTCAACCTATATTAGTAAAAACAAAAAAATCCAGTAAACGACGTCTCAGTATTTGTTATACCAAAACAATTTAATACACACTTTTCATCAACCAATAAAATCAAACTATTTTAAATTCATGTTCTCTAGAAAATTGTTTATTATGTACACTCATATAATTTTCCTATAACCTCAACATTGATGTAGATGCCCCACTCCCTCGATGCATTTAAATTGGGAACTTGAACCCATGAATATGAGGTATGGGGTTCTTTAACGTATCCTCCTCAATCAATTAGTCCAGCCCAAGTGGCTTCTATAAATATATATCATTTATTTTTGTATACACACACACACATATATATATGGGAGGAATCACAATAGTGTGTCCCACTTGTCGTCCCAAAAACACGAGTGGGATTTTAGGTGGGGTACGTATTTTGGGGTGTTTTCCCAAACATCCCATTTGCGTGAACCCCCTTCACCTGAACTTCCGCGTAAGCCATGTAAGGGAGTTCGTGTGAACACCCCCCATTCACGTGAAATGTGTCCGCACAAATACCCCCTTTATATATACTAGGTGGTGCGGAGGCTACCATTTTTCCTCTACCCACCATCAAATATCTACCTAAACCAGCATGTGCCATGATATTTCACCCGAATGAGCTTGCTAGGAGCCTCCCAAGCTTGTATTCTAGGTTTTTTGACATTTTTTTAGTTAGTTTTTTTCCTAAAAATTGAAAAATAAGAGGGGTGATTTTCAAAAAAAATTGAAAAGAAATGAAAAAAATGGAATTTTAACATATTAGGTGTTGTTCAGAAATTTGATCATTGGAGACAATCAATAATTCAGGGGACAACAATCCCTCCTCTTTATGGGGAGGTTCCCTTATTTCAGTAAAAACTCCAAACTCTAAATATGTACAAATATACCGAATAACTAAATCTGAATGAGGATATTGGTGCATGTGAATGATTCCATATTCTCAATACAGAAGATAAACAAATAAATAGGGTTTTGAGGAAAGACAACAACTTATAAGGGAAAGAAGGATGAGTTAGGGAAACAATTTTCAGTCCAACTCATCAATCAATGACACAAGTACCCTCCTTTGTTTTGTAAGATTACTCACTACTGTAAGGAGAGAAGGGAAGAAGCAACACTTTCAAATATAGAGAATGCATATTTATATTTTAGTAAGGCATGCAAAATAACTTAAGAAAATTTGATTTCATATATATGAAAACCCATATAATAAGAAATATAGATAGACAAAAATTTCATCTTATCTCATTCTATGGATTGAACCCAAAGTTTCAAATCTCACATATATTAAACTATTTGTTATCACCAAATTACAACACCCTATGATTTTTCATGTGTGTTTGCATGAGCTACTAGTGTAATTGGGTAACATGGAATTGTCTCTCAAGTTGTGGGACCTGCTACTTGAAATGAACCTCCAAATAAGGTTGGTTCCCCCTCCTAATCTGAGAACTACACTACTCCTAATGCAAGAAAAACACATATCTAATCCTATCCTATCAATTCCAAGGGACCAGGGAGAAAGAGAAAGGGTGAAAGAGAGAAATCCTACAATAAAAGCGGTGATAACACCAAGAAAAGGGTGTGTTGGACATTTTATAATGCATGAAAATGGAGAAATATGAACATGGAGATGATGGACAAGCATCACACACCAAAATACATACAATACACCATCCTCATTAAGAATGACAATATTTCAAGCATGTAATGAGAGCAAGAAAATGCACATTATACCTGCAAGCATGAAGAAAGGCAAGAGAAATCAATGGAAACTAATGCAAGGATAGAGAAATAATCACAAACACTAGTTTTATTACTCCAATAGGTTGCATAATACATCATTATAGAGAAAAGAGGCATTATTTCCCATTATAAAGCTCAAAAATGGAGGCTTGGAGCTCCAAATCCAACCAGTAGTTAAGAAGAAGAGAGAGCAACATCAAAAAATGTGTCCAACTTTCAAAATGAGCTCTCTTTACAATATATGGAAGAAGGAATGAGAGAGAGGGGGGGAACTCAAAATTTGCATTCAACCACCAACAAAGAGCATTGAATGACCTGCAAAAACATGGATCACCCTGCAAAACCCATCCCTTCCTGTCATGTAGCTTATTGTAGAAGAAAATGGTTGCCCGTGCTTCATTTAATGTAATTTCAACCACCTCAAAGTGATGATTTGGAACTGGGTTCATTTTCTACATTTTCACCTACCTAACTCCACCAAATATCTAATTTATTGATTTTTGAGTGTAGAGGATAGAATCAAGATTCCAACAAGTATAATTTCATCTAATTTGGTGAAAATTTGAGGAAGTTATGGTCATTTGAGTGCATGTTGCTCCTTAGCTTGTTCACCACTTTACGGGACTATGCAATAAATCCGGTGGCTGGGAATAAAAAAAATCACTTTTCCCCCAATTTTATAAAATTTCTAATGTTTTCAATGTCCTGAGAAATCCATTTAAAAATTTTGAGGGGCCAATAGAATTTGAATCCATTGTATTTTTTGCATTAAAAAGGGGGGGCATTGACTTGGCAAAGGGGTCTTTAGCCAGCTTGGTGCTAGCTCGCCAGTTGGCTCACCAAGTTGGCAGTGTGCATTGTTTATAACCCACCACGTGGGCTCCCCTTATGCATCCCCAAGCTCATGCTCAATCTACCCCACATTAACCCTGTCTGACTCATCACTTCCACGTCAACTCTTCCTCGGCAAGTTGTTGATTTCTCCTGGTGACCCCTCCACCTCATGTTTTTTTGGCTCGGCGGGCTCCCCGACCATCTCACTTGTCCCAAACATGTGTTATACAAATATATCAGGCCCATGGGGAACTCAATCCTTGCGGGAAACCATTCCCCATGTTCCTCATGCATCTAATGCAGCCACAAAACATTGTGCCATCCCAGCCCTTCAAACCCGAAAGACACCTTAACCCCACATTTCATTATGCTCCCCTTTTCTTGCCTTGCAGCCATCTTGCCACGTTCTGACCCACCAACTCGGGCCCACAAAAACTTTCTATGTCACAAGGCATTAGATCCTTCATTATGTGGAGATCATGGAGTTCGAGGGAAGTCGAGGCCCTTGTGTCACGTGGGACGCCTGGACCCAAAATGTTTGATACGGTCGCAGTGGCCTTCCTTTGGAACTCAACTTTTTTGCACACCACCTCATCGAGAAACTCGATGAGTCACTCCCCGTGTCGATCTTCATCCCTGCAACCCATCTCAAATGAGCCCGCTATGTTCCAACTCTGTCACCCCACCAAGCTCCCAGACGACTTGATCTGCCCCCAACTCAACCTCAAACGTGTAGATCCATCTTAGCTCACTGATCCCTTAAGTGACTCAGCCTCCCTGCAACCGCCAGGCCACCATGCATAGCTCACCGAGTTGTTTCTAGCTTGCTAAATAGCTCGGCGATTTGTTTTAGCTCCTTAACCATTTTTTAGTATTTTTTCAGGTTTTCTCTGAATTTTTTGATTTTTTGGACTTCTTCAAAGTTATAGGGGGCAGAAGAGATGCATTGAAATTTTCCAACACCAACCTCCCCAATTTTCTTAATTTTGGCTAAATGTGGGTCCTAGGGACTTGTTGCCTTGCCTTAGACCATCTATGAACCTCTTGAAACCTAGAAGGGTAAAAAATGCTCCAAGTGATCCCACACCTCTTGAAAACACTACAAATGCTCCCAAAACCTGAATTTTTCCTGAAATACCCTAGATTCTTCCTTGAGGCCCTTGACAAGTGTCTAAGTTCACTTTTCCCAAATTGTTTATTTTTACCAGGGGTAAAAATGGATAACAATTTTGTGACCTCTCAGGGACATTTACCTGCTAGATGTTTTAACGAGTGACCTTGAAGCATCCATTGGGCATGGAGTCAGCTTGATAAACACTAACCTGATCCTAAACTTTGAAATTTTGTCCCTGGAGCCCACTTGAAACACTATTGAACCTGGATTGACCTGCTATTGCTTGGATTTTCCAACTTTTATAAGAAAATCTTGAAATTTAGATCAAGTGGAAAATTGTTTTGAACCTCAAATTATCTTTTATCTTTCCCTCTGCAAACTGATATGTTGAGACAAGGATGAATCTACCCCAAAATCTGATTTCTTTGTCAAGTATGGAGAACTGAAAATAATGATTCCTTGGCAAGGATGAATAATTGCAGACATTTTTGGAACATAAGTTTCTCTAGAATGCACTTGGAACTACTGCTAAAACTAGCTTACCTCATTCTGTGTGCTGCTTGGAACACTACTAAAGGTTGAAGCAATTCTGAAAGTGTCCAAGTTGCTCAAAAACTCATAATAATTTCAAATGAAAGTGGGTCCAATGAGTGAGAAAGGAGGATTTGAGGTTGATTTTCTACTCAAAACTCAAGAGTTTCATGAATTACCTTGGGGAGGGCTGCTCACTGAAATAGAGGACCTGTGAAGTGCCATGAGACCTTCCATTTGCAACACAACAAGCTACCCCTGAAACGTGTTTTCTAATTTTGTAAGAGGTATGATAAGCTCAACCATGTTTGATTTAAAGAGACAAAATAATAAAACACTGGAATCAGTCCCCAAATCTGATTTAGTTTGTCTATATTTGAAATTTCTTGAGGATTGCAACTATTTCTTATAGCTTGAGCTTCCTTGTACACATTCCTCTCTTTCCTGGAGATAGACTAAACTATGTAAGAGTAAAAATGAAGCATCAAAACTATGTACAAAGAGAAAAATCATGCATGCCCCAAGTGGGACATGCAGAGTGTGTATAATCACTTCTTCTGCTGAAAAAAACCTACTCCTACCCTAATCTAACTAGATAAATGAGAAATTCAAACAAATCCTGCCACTAGAAAGGAGAAGTAGATTCCCTTCCTCATAATTTATAGCCATGTCAATGATTTTGCACTGAATATGGATTTTGATAACAATGGAAAATTGTCTACGAGTTGATCTTCCACCCAAATCATCAAGGTATTAATTGGAAACAAGAGAAATACCTCTTTTATTTTCTCTGCATTTAGTTTTGAGAGGCATTACAACTGATCCTTGGTACTCTAAAACTCATCCTCATGCTCAAAAGCAAGAATGACTGGTGGAAACTCTGACTTTTGTTCTAATGAAGCTAGGTACTTGATTGGACATTGCATGATCCCCTAAATTTTCCCATTTCTTTGAAGCCCAAATTCAACAATGAAGTCTTCTTGCAAACTTTCCTGGAAAAAGGTGATTGTTTGCAAGCTGATTTGGATCTTGAGGTTCTTCAACAAACAGCTGATCCTCTGCCTTGATGACTGATTTGGAATGGTTGTCATCATTGTTCTCTTCTTCCTCCCCATCCAACGTGAAGCTTGGAAGATCAAAATCTTGCATTTCTGATTCAAGAGGATTGTTGTGGGCAACAAGTTATTCTTGAATGCTCTCTTCCATGGCAATAGGATTTCCATGATGAAGGATAAATGATGGGGCAACAAAGGCAATGAGTTTAATGGGCTCTTCTCCATCAATGCAATCCTCCAAATTTGATAGATACTCAACCTCTCTATTGTCAAAGTGTGCCAAGGATTCTTCTCCATTCATGGTGGCTTCCAAATTTGTAATTATTTCACCACAGTTCTCCTCATCCTCAAACATGAAGTTTGAGAGTTCAAACTTATCCAAAAAATCATATTTTTGGAAGAATAAAGTGAGAGAAGAATCTTAATTTTATTATGTGACATGCTCCTTACTCAAGACCTCTGAATTTTTGTTGTCTTCCTCCATAGTATGAAGCTCCTTATGAATGGTTACAGCTGATGATGATGGTTTTGGTGGATCAATGGAACCTCCCAACAATGTAGCAAGCTCTAGGCACGCAAGACAAAGAGGAACATTGCATTCCATTGAGACCTCCTATATACTTGGGACCTTTTCTTCATTTGCTTACACATTCTCATCTTCTTTTGGATTTGGAGCTGATTCTTCCTCTACCAATGAATCTGAAACCGGCGATGGATCAACAAACCCTAAGAATATAGTGTCAATGTGAACACTTCACTAAGAGAAAATAAATTCTTGATCATCTTTCTCTTGTTCTTTCTCTACTACTACTACAAAATTAGTTTTCACCACCTGTTTTTGAACTCTAACCTCTTGAGAAGGCCTAGTCATTAATAGCATTTAAGTAATGTTGAACTTGATAGCCCAATTTCTCAAATTTTGTGTTGATTCTTCTCTGCTAGGCTCCTTAGTTTTCTTCCCTCCTTGACTGATTTTTTAATTTTCTTCTTCCCTAAATTGATTTGGGACTACAAGAGGAGGGTTGGGTTGGGATTCAATTGATTCTTGTATTGTTGGTGGTGGAAGGGAAGGTCCAATTTCTTTTCTTTGTGGAGGGGAAGGATTTTTAGAAGAGAAAAGGGCAGAAGATAGAAAGCAGGATGGAAGGAAAGAAGGTGAAGAAGTGGAATTCACAATGGCAGCACAAAAGAGAAGCAAGGGGATTCAAAATTAGGCTAAGATGGTGTAGGTTGGGGAATGAGAAGAGAGTTTTGAGATGGTAATGTAATATTTTCCCATTGACATGAATGACTAGCATTGGATTCATAAGCCTCGATCTCCTTAATCCACCTTGCAAGTTGTGGTAGCATTTCAATCGTGAAATCAAGTTTCTGCAAAGGGTTGTAGTGTCTTTTCATAGGGCCAACCCATGGACAAGGGACCTTGAAACCAATCCTAAATTCCTTCAATTGATATGCAGCCCTAGTCTACACCATATTTTCCCACATTTAGAACTTTCCTCTGCAAATCAGTATTTTCCATGGAAATACCACCATCATTTGCATAACCTTGTTCTTGAATAACTCTATAATTTGGTGAATAACCAAACTGATTCTGATATTTCTCTTAAGGATACACATAATGATTCTGAATTTGATTATAAAACTGATCTGGAGGTGTTTTGAAAAAAAAATGGGGTGGATTTGAATGGCATTTCTGCTACAAGTGTGAATTCCATTATGGGAATGAAGTCATGATTTCACAACTTCATGGATGAAAACAAATGAAAGGTATTGAAATAAAATGGGTGGAAATGGGTGGAAAAGAAGGTATGCAACTTAGAAAATGGGTTGTGTAGATCAGTGGAGTCATCAGTTGTGCTTAGGCATGCCTCCAAAGGTTGAGATTTCATCAAGAGCACACCAACTTAATGAAATGAAATGAATACCAGAATACACACCCGCTAAAAATGACTTATGTGTGGTCTCACCATGTGTGTCAGAATTGTTATCACTAAATTGTAACACCATCTGATTTATCATGTGTGTGTGCATGAGTTACCAGTGTAATTGGGTAACATGGGACCATCTTTGAAGTTGTAGGACCTACTATTTGAGATAGACCTCCAGAGAAGGTTTGATCCTCCTCCTAATCTAAGCACTACACTACTCCTAGTGTAAGAAAAACACCTATCTAATCATATCCTATCAATTCCAAGGGACCAAGGAGAAGGAGCAAGGCTGAAAGAGATAAATCCTAGAATAAAAGTGGTGATAACACCAAGAAAAGGGTGCATTAAATGGTTTACAATGCATGAAAATGGAGAAAGATGAGCATGAAGAGGATGGAAGAGCATCACAAACCAAAATACATATAATACACCATCCTCATCAAGCACAACAATATTAAAGCATGTAATGAGATCAAGAAAATGCACAATATACCTGTAAGCATGAATAAAGGCAAGAGAAAGCAATGGAAACTAATGCAAGGATAGAGAAATAATCACAAACACAAATTTTATTACTCAAATAGGTTGCACAATACATCATTGTAGAGAAAAGATGATCGATTTCCCATTACAAATCTAAAAAATAGAGGCTTGGAGCTCCAAATCCACCCAGAAGTTGAGAAGAAGAGAGAGCAACATCAAAAAATGTGTCCAACTCCTTTCAAAATGAGCTCTCTTTACAATATATGGAATGAGAAAGAGAGAGGGGGGGGAACTTGAAATTTACATTCAACCACCAACAAAGAGCATTGAATGAACTACAAAAACATGGAGCACCCTATAAAACCTATCACTTCCTGTCGTGTATCTTGTTGTAGAAAATAATGGTTGCCCATGCTTCATTTAATGAAATTTCAACCACCTGGAAGTAATGATTTGTAATTGGGTTCATTTTCTATATTTTCACCCATACAAATCCACCAAATATCTGATTTCTTTATTTTTGAGTGTAGAGGATGGAATCACGATTCCAACGAGTATAATTTTTTTCAATTTGGTGAAAAATTGAGGAAGTTATGGAAATTTGAGTGCAAGTTGCTCCTTACATTGTTACCGCTTTAGGAGACTGTGTAATAAATCCGGTGGCTGGGAATAATCATTTTGCACTTTTCCCCCAATTTTATAAAATTTCTAATGTTTCAAATGTCCTAAGAAATCCATTTAAAATTTATGAGGGGCCCACAAAATTTGAATCCAATCCAATTGTTTGCATTAAAAAGGGAGGGCATTGGCTTGGCAAAGCGGTCTTTAGCCAACTCACTAGTTGGTTTGCCGAGCTGGCAGTGTTCATTTTTTCTAACCCACCATGTGGGATCCCTTTATGCCTCCCTAAGGTCATGATTGATCCACCCCGTATTGACCCTAGCCGATTCGGCACTTCCACGTCAGCTCTTCCTCGACAAGTTGTTGAATTCTTCCGGTGACCCCTCCACCTCATGTTTGGTTGGCTCGACGGGCTCCCCGGCCATCTCACTCGCCCTGGACGTGTGTTGTGAAGATATATCAAGCCCTCGAGAAACTCAAGCCCAGCGATAACATGTTCCCCATGTTTCTCGTGTGGCCAATGCGCTCGCAACATGTCATGTCGTCCCGACCCTCCACACCCGCAAGACACCTTACCCCCGTATTGCATTGTGTGTGCAAGAATTAGTTAGCTATGCAAGTAAAATCAAGACTAACACCTAATAGCCTCAATATAATGCTAAACTAAAATCTATGCACCATCATGCTTAGAGCTTAAACAAGATTAATCTATCAACATCTTTGCATTAGAACATGAATAAACATCAAACTAATATGTTAAGCAATTAATCTCAATCTCTATTAAATGCTAATCAATGGAATGAACCTTAGCAATCAAAAGGGTTGATTGTATGTTTGAATCCTAAGGTTTCAAGAATGGATTCTTGTCAATCCATGGCTACAAGACCACTTGACATATCTCCATATGACATCAAACTTTGATGGAAAAATGCAAGAAATGAAGATAGCTAGCTCCTCTAATGGAAGAATGCTTGAAGATGATAAAATGGCTATAGCTTATGCTTTATGCTCATTTAGGTGTAAGTATAATGGTAAGAGGAGGGCTCCTTATATAGCCCAATGGATAAAAGAATCTCTACATCCCTTTACATGTGGGATAATAGCTAGGTTGAGTTAGTTGGGGGTGACTATGGTTGAAAAGGAGGTTGATTCAACCTTAAGGAAGTTTAATTTTTCTTGTAGTGACTCATGGGGTTTGAGAGGATTTATTAATTAACCCAAGTGATTAATTAATAGGTGAGCAAGCTTTATAGGAGCTTTTAGAAGAACAATTAGTATGATTTAGGGAATAGGAAGAGTTTAGACTAAATAAATGATGATTCATTTATCTAATAGAAGAGGAAACTTAATTAATTCAAGTAGAAAGGGGTTTAATTAATGGAAGGTCATTAATTGTCATCTTTGCAAGATAGAAGGGTCAATTAATTAGCGTAATGTAATTAATTAACGATGATACAAGAGAAAGTGTGTCATATTCACGATATGTCGTCAATTTGTGGGAAGGGGGATAATTAGTGCAATTTAAGTATTTAAATTATTGGAGCTAGATTATAGGTGTCTACATTTTCCCCTCTTTGGGGTGGTGTAAGTAACGCCACTTCAAAGATAGTTGACAACTAGAATTTTGAAGAAGTAGAAAAAAAATTAGTAGAAGTGAGAGATGCCCCCTCAAGTGTTGATGAGGTGATGAAAGAAGGTGATCAACGATCGAAAATATGGGATAAATGGATAGAAGAATGGGTAGGAAAGGATGTCCCAAGTGAAGTAGAAGAATAATATTAATAGGAGAATGATCGAGAAGAAAGAGAGGAAGAAGGCCAAGGAAGAACTAGTCTTGCATCTAGTGTAGAACAACTTTCTTATCATCATTTTGCCAAGAATCTACGTCATCAGTCCTTATTAAAAATATAAGCATACGAAAAAAGTAGAGTGACATGAAAAGGCATACTACATACAATTGTCCATTTCTGAAAACACCAAGTCAATGCAACATACAGACAGTAATGTAATACGAGAAGGAAACAAGCTCATTTAACAGGGAAACAAGTACAAATGCACATACTCAAACCAACAACGGTTAAGACGGGTGAACAAATGTTTTTTATCAAGCCAAATATCCCCAAATGTTCGTAATTAACAACAAGGGTTAAAGATGATGCCCCAAGAAAGGATACATGCTAATGGAAATGATGAATGATGTAGGGTCCAATGATAAAGCATTGTGCACAACAAAACAGAATCAGGCAACAATATGTGCCCCAAAATAGTGATGAAGCAAGCAAGCTAGCTTTGTAGATGGTTGTAGATCTGATGATCTATGAGTCGTTAAATTCATGAACATGTGAAAATACTGGCAACATATGAGATGAATATCATGTGAAAGATACAAGTTTCAGCTGCTATGGGCCTATCACCAATTTTTGCTAATTTTTATGATTTTTAGGATTTTTGAAAGATGTTTAAATTTTTAGGATTTTCCATTTTCTTGTTTTTTGTGGAAATTTTTTATTTTTATTAAAAAAATTATGTATTTTTTTATTTTTACAGAAGAAATAGGAAGGTATGAGATCACCTAAAAGTGATAAAATTGTTCCAGGGATAAGAAACAGGTGTCAGGTAGCAAAACACATGCCCCAATATGGCAAAAATTAGTTAAAATGATTATTTAATATAAAATAATCATCGCAGCGGATAGAAGAAGTGTTAAAAGAATCACAACGGTCAAAACATGCCCTTAGGGCATCGCAGCGGTGTAAAATGATGAGATATATACCCCTCCCGAGGGGGTAAATCATCATGATCAGTTGTATTTGTTATCGAAATTTGCCAAATTTGTACTGTGAGATACCATGAGCAATTAGGAAGATGGCCAGAGTTCAAATCCACCACAGACGAGCCGACACCGTCTAAGAGTACGCCTGATATCGATAGATAGTTGTAATTCAATTGCAACTTCAATAGGTCATAGTTGTCTAGTTGTAGGCTACAGCGGAGAGGGACCAGGCCATGGTCTAGGTATAGACACTCATGGCTGAGCAGGATCAGGCCAAGGCACAAGCTCAGACACTAACAGTTGAGTGGGACGAGGCCAGGGCACAGCTTGGCCAGGGAGGTTATGGTTACATATGGTTTCAGCAGATATGACATATGGTGGCCTAAATGTCGTAGATTACAAGCACTTTACAATAAGCACAAGCTCGGGTCCTCACTATTACTGTAGATAGGGATAGACAAGTTACCTTATTGACACAAGCATAGGCTGATGTAGGTTGGGTTACAGGAGAGTGGGATGGTGATATAGAGGAAGCCACGATATTTGGATAGACAGATATGTTATCTAGTATCTTGGAATCCTTGGTTTGGTGCTTTAGGTGTTATTCTGGATGCAACTTCCAACATGTAGCGTCATTATGTCCATTTACATCACAATTCTTACAGAAATTCTTAGGATTTTTACAAGTATACAAAGCAGTAACAACATGTTTACCTTTCCATTTACCTCTACTACTTGTCTTCCATTGTTCTTTGTCCATTTGTTATGTTGATTGGTCTCCCTTTGGCTCTGTTTCTCCTTGCTTCTTCTCATCATCAATGTAGTATGCTTGTATACAAACTTCATTGAGATCCTTGGGCTTCAAGGAGATTACCTTCCTTCGAAGGTGAGTGCGAATTCCTCCCAAATACTTGGTCAGAATGTCCTCATCCTCCAAGTCCATATTAAACAACATGGCTTGTCTCAAAAATTTTGTAGTGTAGTCTTACACACTTTGACCGTTGTCCTTTCTAAAGTACTGCCACTTAATCATCATGTCAGTCTTATGGCCAATAGGATAGAAGTTAGCTCTGATCAATTCTTTAAATCCTTTCCAAATATTGGCAATAGGACGTTTCTTCTTCTCAGAAGTGGCTAGATGGGTTTCCCACCAAACCAGAGCATGACCTTCCATTTTGAGACGTGCAAAGGTGATCCTTTGTGCCTTAGTGATATTATGCACACTAAAATAGACTTCCAAATGTTTTAGCCATTTATCCAATAATTTTGCATCTACTTGTCCTTCAAAATTATTTATTTCCACTTTTGTTTCAACTTTAAAAGGTGTGTGAGAAGATTTTACCTTCTCGCTTACAATTGGCATCTCTTCTTCACGTTTTTCCCATTCTTCCTCTTCATAGATTTTTTTGATACTGAATTTTTCGACCAATGCTCGAACCACTGATTCTATCAAATCTTTCTTAACCAAATCCATCTTTTGCAGATCTGAAAGCTCTTCTTGTTTTCTATGCAATCTATCCATCATGGTCTCTAGCATCTTGACTCTACGGACCAAGTTCTCTTCCTCCATTTGAGCTCGAATTCTCTATTTCCACTTCTTCGTAGAAATATATGACTTGCAAGATAAAAATTCTTCACCTTTGGACCTTGTCACTATCATACAAAATCACAAGAAATATTTGAATACCACAATTCTAGATATATATAATCAACTCTGATACCAAAATTGATCTGTAAACTTCTACTTTGGAACTCTACGAATCACACAATTATATTGTTCTACTTTCAATTTTGGAAAATGACATATTTACTTGAAATTTAGAGCTTAGTGACTGATTATCTAGTGTTATAGAAAGGAAATTGCAGAGAATAGGAAAGAATTCAACTCCAACACCAACAATTTTATTCTAGAAACCTCCAATGGAGGAAAACCAGTCGGGAAGGGAAACTGATCTTTCTTCCCACTTTTATTGGTTAATTATAGACAATTATAGATTACAATAAGTATGAAAAGAAGAAACAATGTAAACCTTCTCTCCAATTACTTGCTTGTTCTATTTATTACACCTTGCTCCTACAATTCCACTCCAGCACTGAAGAATATTTTCTCACTTGCTCTCATAATAATACTCTGCTTCTTGATCTCTCTAGATCTTTGAATGATAATTCTCTTGCTCCTTTCATGCATTTATAGGCTTTCCCATGTCCTCCCGTGCACTGGAGGATGTGAAAGGGCATGGAAGGGAAGATACACAATTGGGCGCTTCAAATTTGCGTCCATTCATGCTCCATTCTTATTTTCTGTTCGAAGGTTTCATGACCACCGCTCTAAGCAGACTAGTGGTTTCAAGACCGTCACCCCTGCAGGATGGCGGTTCTATCCAGAACCTTCGTTTACCTCATTTTCTTCATTTTCTTCATTCCTCCTTCTTGGTGCTAATGGAAATGATGAAGTGGTGTCTTTTTCTATATCCCTATGGATCACATCCAACTGTATTAACTTGTCAATTATTTCTTCTAATGCATGTTCATCAGCTAGACCTCTAGCGTGCACAATACACAAAGATGGTAACATGAATTCTATTGGAAGAACTACTTCTGCACCAAACACCAATTGAAAGGGTGTGGCCTTATTCAACCTTTTGTAGGTTGTTCAATACACCCAAATTATAGCAGAAACTTTATCATCTCAATCTTTCCTTCCCACATCACAAATTCTTGTCAAGGTCTGGCTCAATATCTTGTTGAATACCTCAGCAATTCCATTTGTTTGAGGTTGATAAGGAGTATTCTTGTAGTGCACAACCATAAATTCATCCAAAAATATCTTGATTGTCTCATTCAAGAAGTGTGTGCCCCTATCACTTGTCAAGCTCAGCGGACATCCATACCTAGTGATAATATTTTCCCATAAGAACCTAGTTGTTGTAGCTATTATACAACCCCTACCTTCAATGGCAACGAAACTAATGATGTAGCCTAGAATCTACTGTATAAAACCCAGACACGCTAGTACATTACCCAACTTGAGCTGAGTTCTCACCCGAAGTGCGCAAAGGTACCAGACCCCTCTTTAGAGTTTCTTGTGCAGGATGTTAGTGTGATGAAGATAAGAAATATTCATATCCATAAATAAACATAAACATTCCACATTGCATAATCCAGATCTAGATCTTAGAGAATCATGAATTAAACAATAGCTGTAATAAAATTAGCCATACATGATCCAGTTTCAATTATGTCTAACACCATTATCCAGCCAATATCATTCATTACATTAAACATTGTAAAACACAGAAGCTTCTTACATTATAAATTATCACCATAGGTCATGCGTGTATCAGATCCAGCAGCATAACTCTACAATATTTACACACACTAAACTACATAGTTCATTACATATTTATAGGGGTGAAGACTTTCCCTTCACCACCTACGCACTTCTCAAAATAGGTCGCATGTTGATAATAGTCATGCGCCTTTACAATAACATGCACACATGCAAGTGCACTTATAATAGATGTCATATAGTTAACTAGAAGAATTAATCCTATTATTAACTACAACCATGCATGGCACTATCATCCGTTCGTTCCCAAAATACCATTTGTGTGTCACGAAAGTCTCCATCCCAATGTGTGCTCCGTACATAATCTCCAAAAATAGCATGTATCCATAAAAATGGCTAAGTCCTGAGCCAACTGTTCTGGCACGCATTTCATTTCCTATTATTACACACCTTCAAATGCACCTTTTTTCCATGTGCGTATTCTTTGTGTGTCTTCTCCTTAGAGCAACATTATGTCTACTCAATAGCCTTAGCCTTAGCAAATTCCTTATTTGCAACATTTACTCTTGTCCTAACCATTTTGTTTTGTTAGACAAGAATAAAAATTAATGTTATCCTAAAGACCGATTATGTCCAAGAGTTGTAAACCTTCACCTCTAATACCAAAATGTAGCACCTGTTGGGGTTAACACACTAGTTGTACAGATATATTAATCAGATCTAAGCATATAAGTAATCAATACGGAAATAAACAAGAAGAAACAATACACAAGATTTAATGTGGTTCACCGAGTGTTGGATACGTCCACCAAGAAACATCCAATTTATTATCGTAGAAGAAATACCATGAATATTTGCAATCTTCCACACCTTCTTGGATGTCCTGTACTTTTTTCTTTACAAATTTCTATTTTTCTCTCTAAAGGAAACTTCTCTTAATTCTCCATGAATTCTCTCTATTCTAACCCTAGCTTTATGCTTATATATGCATCTACAATCTTAGGGCACTTTAGCTATGCAATTACAACCATTAAATTCAATTTGCAACTAAAGATAGATCTAATTCCCATAACTTAATTATAGTAGTCACGCACACGCAATTGATGTCAGTTAGCCTTAACTGATACTAGTTCCTCCTTTTCTGACTGATATCAGTCCCTGGGTGACCAATGCTAGTTCATCAACCGACATCAATTACTTTGTTTTCCAGCAATTTCTGTAAAAGCATGTCAAGTGAAGCAATTAAGCTCCACAACTCAACAATCTCCCACTTGGAGATAAATTGTTACATTGTACCGTACAGCTCCATCCTCTGAACCTGTCCTTGGCTTGTTTCTCCCTCCTCAAGTCTCAAACTCGAAGACCAATAGAATTGGAGTGTAGTTCCAACTTCTCCTTTTCCAATGGCTTTGTTTGCATATCCGCAGGGTTCTCCTTTGTATGAATTTTCTCCAACTTCAACTTCCCGTCCTCTAATACATGTCGTATGAAGTGATACCAACTGAATGTGTTTCATTCTAAAATGAAACATTGAGTTCTTTTCCAGATGAATTGTACTTTGACTATCACAATACAATCTGCAATCCTCGTGATCCTTTCCCAACTCTTCCATGAACATGCTCATCCATATCATCTCTTTGTTATCTTTTGTAGTTGCAATATACTCAACCTCTGTAGTAGACAAGGCCACAACCTTTTGTAATCTAGAAATCTGGCTAACTGCCATGCCAACTACTGTGAAAACATATCCAGTGGTCCTCCTCTTGCTATCCAAATCATCAGCCATGTCTGAATCCACATAGCCATGTAAATAAGTATCTGATCCTCCATAGCATAATTACATATCGTATTTCCCTCTCAAATACCTAAGAATCCATTAGACTGCTTTCCAATGCTCTTTACCTTGATTAGCCATAAGTCTACTCACAACTCCCACTACTTGTGTAATTTCGGGTCTGGTAAAAACCATATCATACATAAAACTCCCAACTACTGAAGCATACAGAACTTGTGTCATGTACCCAACCTCCTTGTATGATGTAGGACACTAATCTTTTCTCAATTTGAAGTTTCCAACCATAGGTGTACTTACAGGTTTTGAATTTTACAAATTAAATATTTCCAACACCTTATTGATATAATGCTCCTGAGACAAATACAACTTATTTTTCATGTCTCTGTGAATTTGCATGCCAAGGATTCTCTTTGCAGCTCCCAAATCCTTTATTACAAATGTGTGAGCTAGCTTTTCTTTAAGCTCACCAATGTCATGCATACTAGATCTTGCAATAAGCATATCGTCCACATACAGTAACAAAATAATATAGCTCTCATTTCCAATCATCTTGAAATAAAAACAATGGTCAGATTCACATCTCAAGTAACCATGCTCATGAATGAAACTATCAAACCTCATATACCATTGCCTTAGAGATTTTTTTTACCCTTGACTTCACACCCAAGCAGTTGATTCATGTAAATCTCTTCCTCTAAATCACCATGAATAAATTCCGCCTTGAGATCAAGTTGCCTTAAATGTAAATCCTCTACTACAACTAAACTCAATACAGTATGAATAGAAGTCATCTTAACAATAGGAGAAAATATTTCACCAAAGTTAATACCTTCTTTCTATGCAAATCCATTTACTACAAGTCTTTCCTTGTATCTCTTATGTCCACTCTCTTTTTCCTTACTCCTGTAAACCCACTTGTTATGTAATGCTCTTTTACCTACTAGCAACCTAACCAAATTTCATGTATGGTTATGCTCTAAGAAGTCCATCTCCTCATTCATGACATGTTCCCATTACTTATGGGATTTATCCTGCATTACTTCTTCAAATCTTTCTGGTTCACCACTATCATTCAATAATAAATAAGACAAGGAAGGTGAAAATATTTTTGGAGGTCTACTTACTCTTTGTGACCTTCTCACTGAGATTTGGGGTGTTGGAGGCTCAATCTACTCATCCTGTAGATTTGTATCTACTTCTGACAGTGACCAACACCGATCACCTTCTGTCGACGCCAATTTGACTAATCGACGTCGGTTTGTCTCTTCTGTAATCGACGCTGGTACAGGGGACCGATGTTGATCATGGGTAAACCAATACCGGTTACTATGTAATCTTGTAGGTGTTAATTTTAAATCTGAGAGTTTATTTTCATCCACAAACTTCTCTGCTAGTTCACCTTTGGGTACCAAAACTTGATCCCTGTACATTTTCTTTTCATTCCAATCAATGTCACGACTCCTAATTATCTTAGAACCTTATAAATCCCAAAACTGAAATCTGAAATCATCAGAGCCATAACCAATGAAAGTACATATTTTAGATTTTGCATTCAATTTCTTTCTATTTTTCTTATCAATATGCACAAAATCTTCTAAGCCAAATACTCTAAGAAAAGAAATATCTACCTCTTTTCCAGTCCAAGCTTCTTTTGGTATTCCACAATCTAGTGCACTTGAAGGTCCATGGTTAATTAAATAAATCATCGTGTCTACTGCTTCCACCCAAAGTTGTAAGGGAAATCTAGCATGTATCCTCATGCTTCTAACATGTTCCATGATTTTCCTGTTCATTCTCTCTGTAACACCATTCTCCTGTGGTGTTCTAGGAACCGTCCTTTCTCTACGTATTCCATTTACTGAAAAATAATCATTGAAATCCTTACTGTAGTACTCACCACCATTGTCAGACATAAGGCATTTTAAATTTTTGAATTTGATTCATTTTCCACAAGGGATATCCATATTTTATAAGTTTCAAAAACATCATATTTACGTTTAATTAAATAAACCCATACCTTTCTTGTGGCATCATCAATGAAAGTAACATAGTATTAGGATCTTCCATGAGAATCTACCTGGGTTAGTCCCCACACATCTAAGTGTACAAACTCAATTTATGATTCTTATTTGTTTCCTCAACTTTGAGAAATTTTAATCTCTTCTTATTTCAAAAAATACAATGCTCACAGAAATCAAAATCTACACATTTCAAATCTGATAACTTACCTTTTTCTTTTAAGATTTGCATTCCCTTTTCACTCATATGGCCTAGCCAATTGTGCCACATGCTTGTATTTGTATATGAATTAGATAGAATAGAAAAGGAATCGGTAATACAGGTAGATAAATACAATTATCCTACCTTCTTTCCTCTTGCTGCACCAAGAGATCCCTGGTAACTTTCCAAGATTCGGCTATGAGTGTAACCATACAACCAGTTTCACACAATTGTCCTACACAAATTAGATTTCTTTTAAGGCTTGGAACATGCCTCACATCTTTCAATATCCATGTGTTTCCATTCTGTAATTTAAGATGAACTTCATCTTTACCAGTTTTATTGCATGGTTCATCATCTCCTAGATAAACATGCCCAAAATTACCCTGGACATAATTTCTGAAATAACCCTTATTAGGGGTTGCATGGAAAGAAGATCTTTAATCTAAAACCCATGACTCAATTTTATTATCGAAGGAGAGAATTAGAGCATCTTGCATTACCTATTTTGCAGCAACATTTTCCTATTGACCTTTCTCTAATACATTCTCTTTTTTTTCCTTGAACCAACTATCCTTCATTGCATGTCCTTTCTCTCCACAATTCCAGCAGGTTATTCCTCTACCTCTAGATTTAAATTTGTAATTCTTAAAATTTGATTTCTCATTATTCTTGATCTTAGATCTCTCCCTCTACCTTTCCCTTCTTTCTACATTCAAAGCATTCTCAGATGATGATTCTCCTGTACTTTTCCTTTGTATTTCTTCATTAAGGATTATACCAACCACATCATCAAACTATAAAACATTAGTAGCAGACGTTGTATTATTAACAGTCATTATCAAGTTATCTCAACTATCTGACAAAGAGCATAGTAATAAAAGTGATTTCACTTCATCCTCAAATGGAATACTAACTGATTTTAATTGATTTATAATAGACCGGAAATCATTCAAATGACTTGATGTAAATCCACCTTCTTGCATCTTTAAATTAAACATTTTTTTCATTAAATAAACTTTATTTAAAGCACTAGGTTTTTCATATAGATTTGATAAATATTTCATCAACTCTATTGTAGATCCTACTTTGGTAATATTCAAAGTCACATATGCTTCCAGACTCAATCTCACAGATCCCAAATCCTTTCTATCAAGAATTTTTCATTCTTCAGCAGTCATCTTTGCAGGTCTTGCCTTCTCATTCAATGGTAAGTATAGATATTTTTAATACAGATAATCTTCCATAATTTATAATCACGGCCGTCAAATTTCTCTACTCTGAATTTGTTTTCTCCTCCCATTGTTTTGCTCCCACTCAATCAGAAAACCCTCTGTGAGTAAATATGTCAACACACACAACCCTCAAACAAAGAATCTCTAATACCGGTTGTTAAGGTTAGCACACTGGTTGTACAGAAATATTAATCAAATCTAAGCATATAAGCAATCAATAAAGCAATAAACAAGAAGAAAAAATACACAAGATTTAATCTGGTTCACCGAGTGTTGGATACGTCCACCAAGAAACATCCAATTTATTATCGCAAAGGAAATACCATAAAGATTTGCAATCTTCCACACCTTCTTGGATGCCCTGTACTTTTTTCTGTACAAATTTCTCTTTTTCTCTCTAAAGGAAACTTCTCTTAATTCTCCATGAATTCTCTCTATTCTAACCCTAGCTTTATGTTTATATATGCATCTACAATATTAGGGCACTTTAGCTATGCAATTACAACCATTAGATTCACTTTACAACTAAAGATAGATCTAATTCCCACAACTTAATTATAGTAGTCACACACATGCAACTGATGTCGATTAGCCTTAACCGATACCGGTTCCTCCTTATCTGACCAATACCGGTCCCTGGGTGACTGACGTCGGTTTTTCAACCAACGTCGATTACTTTGATTTCCAGCAAGTTCTATAAAAGCATGCCAAGTGAAGAAATTAAACTTCACAACTCAACAGCACACATGTTATAACAACTCCAAAATTAAGGGAATTTTTTAAAAAACAAATTCTTTAACCCCATTTCATGTCTTTAATGATTTTAACTAGTAGCATTTATAATCCAGGAAGAAATACAATTTATAATCCATCTGATAACATCATAACCATGTATAGTTGTAAAGGTCAATTTGATCTACTCAATCCTCTTTATCATCACTCTATCCGAGTGTGCATAACTTGTATGTAGTTGGTTAACTTATTCATTTAGGTTTGATAACTAATGCAGTTTGAAAGTGTCTACCTGAAATTCAATAAGTTGAGTTTCAATTGGCATCTCGCACCATTATATAGGAACTCAATGAATTGACAGTGTATTCAGCTAGTATACTACTTAGGCCAAAGTTTTCAAGCTATGCTTTGCATGTTTAGTTTTGTGACCACGCAATAGCTAAATGAAACGTGTCCCACCACCACACAGTCATCTCTACAAAGTTATCCAAATCACGTCTCGTTAATTAAATTTTTAAGTTCTTGTATTAAGAAGGCCTAGAATCTAGATCTCGCCTCAAGACTTAAGAGTGTGTTATCAGTGCCAGCTTAGGACACCCATGAGAAATATAATGATTACTTAATGAATTCCATCAATAATTAAGTATTACCCTTCTTGTAGTCCTCATCAGATGGTACAAATAGAGTTCAATCAAGTAGATAGGCAGGATTTAGAGTCCACACTTTCATAATATAGTTATCTTATTACAAGGTAGATATCATCGTTTAGAGACTAATTCAAGTTATACGTTTAACGACATAGTCTATTGTAACTTACTAGTTACTATCGTACGAAGTGTCTTAAACTCGTAGTGTCGTTTTACAACTTTCGTTGTTAAGACTAGGTTTAGTTTATCCATGTCATTCTACTTTGATAACGATCCAATCCCATTTAGAATGTATCTTAATTCAACCATATTATTCATTATCGTTAAGTACTTCTTAAAAAGAGATATATTAAGTATTAAGACAAGATTTAATATTAACGATAATCATAAATATATCGTTCACATTTCATATTACTATCTCACTTAGGTAAAATAACTATGCATTTATGAAATCTTAATGTCGTTAAATAAGTTATTCTCATAAAGGTACAATTGTTAACAATGTACTCTTTAGAGTTGTATTACGTAATAAGTTAATTAAGGGAAATGTCATTATTTCATAGCTCTACTTCGTTGTCCCAAAACAGTGTTATTTAGTTAATTCATTAATTAAACATATATATGACGATGTCATTGATATAGTTGTAATAAGTATCATTCAATAAATTAGACTATTAATTGTCGTAAAGTATAATTATTTAAATCAAGTACAATTTTTACAATTCATAAGAGGTAATCAAATAATAAATGTATTTATTGAAACTCATTAAAGATAAATCCTTAATTCATAAAGTATTACAATAATTTCATATTAAGACAATTAGGCCAACTACCTTCTGAAATTCTACGAAATCATATTTCTGGTTTCAATAAATACATAATCCAAGAAAATGGATATTCAAACAAATCAATATCTGTAATCAGATTAAAAAAATCATCACATGACAAACATGCATGGAATCAACCCATTTAAAACTTCTTAATAAATAATCCAGCCTATTATCTTTAGTATAAAATAAATAATATACATGGTCAGTTCATCGAACTGACATGGATTAACAACTCCCTATCTAGTTGTTTCATTACGAAATAATTGAGTATTTACGGTTTTATTTAAAATACAACTTAAATAAAACAAGTGTTATATCAAGTAAACATGTAAACTATAATGAAGTGATCTAATAATGTAAAACAAGTTTCTATCAATAACAACTTGCAAACATCCACAAGTTTGTTAAGTCTCTAACATATTAACTTCATTTAAAACTCAAGTCGCATCAACCAAAACAATCTTCCTTTTTACCAAACAAATAAGCAATGCAATTTGCACCCAATTTACATGTATTTCAATCAACTTGCTTGTCATTTAAAGAATCAGAAAGGAGAAAGCAATTCTTTCCTCGAGACTAATGTTGTCAATAATCAACTTAAGCACAATAACAAAATGATAAACAGACTTCTTTTACCATCTTCAATTAATTGACAAGATAATTAATGTCACGGTTAACTTTAATAAGCACTTGTATCCTTCTTAGTCAAACTTATCATATTGGACAATCAAAATTCACATAAGGTTAATAACCTAATAATCTTTCATACATGCAGCAAGCCTCAACTTACACGGAATACTATTATCATGATAATCAAAATAATGATGTATTCGACACTTAAATCAAATAGTTAAGCAACATACTTTTATTCATATATATGATTACCCAAACTACTTCATTCCAAAAAATGGTTTAATCAAGGGAAGTGATAATTAATCATTCAGAGAGATATACATGGCCTTCTTACTTTAGAGTAAGAATTTACAAGTTTATTACTTAGATGGAGGTCTTGTTTTGGGAAATGCATTGGTCATATTTATCAGGCAGACTCCATGCCCAATGGATGTTTCAAGGCCACTGGTCTCTTCATCTAGTAGGCAGATGTCCCCGTGAGTCGCCTAATTGTTATCCATATTTCGCCCCCAGGCAAAATATTGGATCGGTCATGACCATGTGTGAGAAGAAAGAGAAGAAACGGCTCTGTCGCGCGAATTCGTGTCTTATTTCACAAGCTCTAAAATAAAAAAGGGGAAAAGGTCAATGTTTGAGCCTGAGTCAAAGCCAAAGCGGAGGCACAGAGACAAAAGGTGAAGCGCATTCCCCAGCCAACAAAAGGGTGCCACGTGTCCAAGTGGAGCTTCGGGGCTGCGAGAGTATTTTGAGTTTTGTGTTTTCTGCGGAAAAGGGGAAAAAATAAATTATGAACCCACAAGTCCAGTTTTTGCTTTTAAAGGGGTGCCACGTGTCCCATCTCAAAAGGGGACCCATTTTTCAAGTTGTTTTCCCACCCTCCTGTATGGACCCAATACAAACTTCGAAGGGGCATATCTTTTGACTTAGGGCTCGAAATATTACAAATCTGACGTCGTTGGAAAGATCTCAGCCTCACCAACCAGAAAGAAGAAACGTCTTTGGGCCTTCAATGCAAGATCCATCTATCTCAACAACCAGATCGGATTCGATCTGTTTCCTTCATTTCCTCTTCCTTCAAGGCACCGAACGAAGGATTGATGCAATAAAGACGGATTTGAGAGGTAGATTTTATGGGAAGCATTAACAGCGATGGTTGAGTTTCGACCTACTTTTCCCGCTTCTCTCTCTCTCTCTCTCTTTCTTCTCTCTGATCAAATCTATAAATACGGGGGCAGTATTCATTGTAAAAGTTGTTCATTCTTCTTCCCTACCCCCTCTTCTTTTCTTCCCTTAGGTCGAAAATGGAGTCTAAACCTCCTTTCACGGCTCTGTAATGGCATTCTCTTGCCTCTTGCCCACTAACGATGTACTGTGTGAACTTTTGGAGCAATAAAATCTATTTTTGTGATGCATCTATCCATTCTTTGCTTATTTTATTCTCTCCTCATCTCTCGTTGTTGCAGGGTATATTGTGCATATTCTGATGTTTGTTGCAGGTCCTGGGAACTGTGTTTAATGGGGTTTGAAATGGTGTTCTGTGTGAACTTTATCATTGGTCTGTGATGCATCTGTCCATCCTCTCCATTGCTCACGTCTCTCCATTTCATGCAGCTGAGATAGATGATCAACACTTCCCTTTTCTTGGTGCTATCACCTCTGTAGTGTAGGATTTCTTTATCTTTATGCACTTTCTCTCTCCCTATCTCCTTGGCATTGTTAGGATAGGTGTAGTTAGGCATCATTTCTGCATTAGGAGTAGTTTAGCATTAGGATCAGGGAGAAGAAGTCGACTTTCTCTAGAGGGCCATCTGAAGTCTGCAAGTCCCACAGCTTGAGAGATGGTCCAATAATATGCAATCACACCAAATGAGTCTGCCTTAGAAAAGCAGATTTTTAGAACTCATTTAGGGGTGTTGTGATTTCGCATTAACAGTTTTGGCACGCCCGGTGGGACACTGGGGTTAGATATTTCATCTTCTCTTAGTGTCTCATGCAAAAAACAACAAATCCAACACCACCATGCGCCATTAATAGTTTTGGCACGCCCGGTGGGACAGGTCTGAAGCACCTTACCACTTCACTTCATCATGTTCGATGTGCTCTTGGTGAAGATTTTAGCCTTTGGAGGCACTTTCAAGCACATCTGGTGACTCCATCTGGTCAAAAACTCATTCTCTGAGTTGCTAACCTTTTCCATCCATTTCCACTCATTTTCATCCATTTTCTTCTTCAATCTCTTACATTTTCTCTCATTCCATGAGGTTGTGCAATCATGACTTCATTCCCTTCATGGAACTCACACTTACAGCAATACATTCCACCTCCAATGCATTTCCCAACTCCTCCAGATCAGCATTATAATCAGATCCAGGACCACTATGCTTACCCATATAAGCAGTGTCAAAGTCAGTTTGGCCATGGAGGTTATCAAGAACAAGGGGACGCATATAATGGCGATAGTTATGCAAAGGATGTTGATCTACTGGAGAAGATTCAAAAAATGGAGGCTGACATGGTTCAATTAAGGGCAACATTTCAAACGAGGGCTTTCAACATTGGTTGCAGGGCACCTTGTCCATGGGAAGGCCCTTTTCCAAAACACTACAGCCCTTAGGAGAATCTTGACTTCATGGTTGAAATGTTATCCCAACTTGCACAATGGACAATGGAGATTGGGGCTTATGAGCAAAGTGCGGGACAACCTTGTCAATGGGTAAGTCAATCACTAGCTCCCTGCCTTTCATTTTCTCTTCCTCGGTCTTTATCATGTCAACATGATCAAGAGTCAAGCTTCTCAGTTGTTGCCCCAAGTGTTGATTCCATTTCTCCATTCCATAGTCTTCCATCCCACCTCAGTTTCTCTGTCATTTTCCCTTCCAAACAGCCATCCCCTCCAAACAAACAAGAAGTTTCACCTCCCCCCCACCACAAACAATTGCAACACTGGTTAAACCCCAACCTGCCACTCCTTTTGCTTTCCCAAGTCCATGTCGGGAAGAGACTCAAGAATCCAGTCAAGGAGAACAGCAAGAAGAGAAGCCCAACAGAAAAGAAATGACAAACAATCTAAAGAGTTGGGCTACCAAATTTGGGTTTACAAAGGTCCCCTTGATGGTTAAGCTAATAGAGGAGGTCAAGGTTGAAAAACCAATGGTGGTTGAGGCTGAGTTTGCAGCAGAAGAAGAGCAAGAACAAGAGGAGGAACAATCAGTCCCAAACCCCATTGAAGAGCAGCTGGGAGAGATCGAATCAGTGTTGAGGCCACTCAATGAAGAAGGCATCGTTGAAGATTTTTTGCTTTCATTTCAAGGGTCTAATTTGATTGATGAACCCATGATGGAAAGGGACCATAAAGTTTCAGAAACTCCAAGTGTGGAGCAGGCCACAGAAGAACCTTCAATTCTTCCTCCCACTTCATCCCCTTCAAGCTCTGATGTCGAAGAAGAGTTTGAGCTTTCAAACTTCATGTTTGAAGATGAGGGGAACCATGGCGAGAAAATTGCAGATTCGAAGGCTGCCATGGAGGAGGTCGAACACACGCAGTAGGATAGCAAGGAGGCAAATTACCTGTCTGACTTGGAAGATTGCTTTAATGAAGAGGAGCCTGAGGAGATAACATCATTTTTTGCTCCATCTTCAACCTTCCAAACACACAAGCTTGTTGCCATGGAGGAGAACGTTCAGGAACAGTAGCCTACACTTCATAATAGCCCTCTGGAACCAAGATTGGAAGACATCGCTCTCCCATTTTCTTCACAAGAGGAGGAAGAGAAAAGGCAGGAGGATGTCATCATCTCTCTCACACCATCCACCCAAGAAGGTCCACAAGAAGACTCCATTTTTAGAGTTGAATTTCAGATAAATGGGCACATCCAAAGAATCAGACCGTGCCCAATCAGGTTCTTGGCTTCATTGGAGTCAAAGGAGCAGCCACAACTAGTCATATCTACTTCAGGGCATGAGGATGAGCATCAAAGTACCAAGGGTCACCATCAATACCTCCAGAAGTCCAATGCAGGTCAGCTTGAAGAGGTATTTTCCATTAGTGTTGATACCTTGATGATTTTGGTGGAGGATCGGCTTACTGTCAATTTTTCACTCATACAACCAGCGATGTTCAGTGCCAAATCAATTGCATGGCTACCATTTTTTAGGAAGGGAAACTATTTCTCCCTGACAATTGCAGGTTTTGTTTGATTTCCCTTTGCTCTTGGTTAGAGTAGTGTAGGTAGATTTGTTTTCAGCAGAAGAAGTGTTTTTGCACACTATGCATGTTCCATTTGGAGCATGTATGATTTTCAGTTTGTACATAATTTTTGGTGCTATTGCTCTTGCACAGTGCATTCAGTTGGCTTTTGGTGAAGTCCAACTTCAAGTTTTAGCGGGTTTCCAAGTGGCTCAGAGGTCAGAATTTTAGAGTTCAGATCAGTTTCTTGTTTATCAGGCAGACTCCATGCCCAATGGATGCTTCAAGGCCATTGGTCTCTTCATCTGGCAGGCAGATGTCCCCGTGAGTTGCCAAATTGTTATCCATATTTCGCCCCCCGGACAAAATATTGGATCGGCCATGACCCTGTGCGAGAAGAAATAAAAGAAACAGCTCTATCGCACGAATCTGTCTTAAATCTATTTGGCAGGCTCTAAAATAAAAAAGGGGAAAAGGTCAGCGTTTTAGCCCGAGTCAAAGCCAAAGCGGAGGCATAGAGACAAAAGGTGAAGCGCATTCCCCAACCAACAAAAGGGTGCCACGTGTCCAAGCGGAGCTTCGGGGCTGCGGGAGTATTTCGAATTTTGCGTTTTCTGCGCAAAAGGGGAAAAGATAAATTCTGAACCCGCAGGTCTAATTTTTTTTTTTTAAAGGGGTGCTACGTGTCCCATCTCAAAAGGGGACCCATTAATCAAGTTGTTTTCCCACCCTCCTGTACGGACCCGATACAAACTTCGAAGGGGTATATCTTTCGACTCAGGCTCGAAATATTGCAAATCTAACACCGTTGGAAAGATCTCGGCCTCACCAACCAGATGGAATAAACGTCTTCAGGCCTTCAATGCAGGATCCATCTGTTACAACAACCAGATCAGATTCAATCTGTTTCCGTCGTTTCCTCTTCCTTCAAGGCGCCGCACCAAGGATTGATGCAGTAAAGACGGATTTGAGGGGTAGAATTTATGGGAAGCATTAATAGCGGTGGTTGAGTTTCGACCTGCTTTTCCCGCTTCTCTCTCTCTCTTTCTTCTCTCCGATCAAATCTATAAATACGGGGGCAGTATTCGTGGTAAAAGTTGTTCATTCTTCTTCCCTGCCCCCTCTTCTTTTCTTCCCTTAGGTTGAAAATAGACTCTGAACCTTCTTTTACGACTCTGTAATGGCATTCTCTTGCCTCTTGCCCACTAACGATGTACTATGTAAACTTTTGGAGCAATAAAATCTATTTTTGTGATGCATCTGTCCATCCTTTGCTTATTTTATTGTCTCTTCTCACCTCTCGTCGTTGCATAGTATACTGTGCATATTCTGATGTTTGTTGCAGGTCCTGGGAGTTTTGTTTAATGGGGTTTGAAATGGTGTTCTGTGTGAACTTTATTCTTGGTTTGTGATGCATCTGTTCATCCTCTCCATTGCTCACCTCTCTCCATTTCAAGCAACTGAGATAGAGGATCAACACTTCCCTTTTCTTGGTGCTATCACCTCTGTAGTGTAGGATTTTTTTATCTTTATGCACTTTCTCTCTCCTTATCTCCTTGACATTGTTAAGATAGGTGTAGTTAGGCGTCATTTCTGCATTAGGAGTAGTTTAACATTAGATCAAGAAGAAGAAGTCGGCTTTCTCCGGAGGGCCATCTGAAATCCGCAAGTCCAACAGCTTAAGAGATGGTCCAATGTTATGCAATCACACCAAATGAGTCTACCTTAACTCAGGTTCTTTTTGGGTTGTCGTAGAAACAAAAATTCTTACTTTGAAATGAATGCTTCTACCGTGATATGGAGTGTTCTAGATAATAATTGGAGTAGATGTCCTTCTCACAATTTTGATTAAAAAAATTTTATATCAAATAAATAATAAAAAATTATTTACATTCTCATATTTTAAAATTTACATCAAGATCATAATAAACCATAAACTTAGAGAAATTGTTACAAAAAAAAGAATAAAACTGTCCTATAAAACTACCACATAAAAACAAGAAATATTCCATGGATGGAGATAATTAATCATAGGAGGTTCTCACAATGTAACAAATACAATTTTTTATACAAGGTTGCTTGCAAATTTGATTTACCCATATCAAGAAGGTGATGAGACTCAAACTTGAACAAAGCACCATTTTTTCATAAAGCAATAAAATATTTATGTATCTCTCATGATTTGGTGAAACATGGTATTTGGACCAAGCCTACTAATTCCTCCATAAAAAATAATAAGCATTTCACACAAAAAATAAGAAAAGAGAATTAAATACTATTTCCTTCAATTATGTTGGTCTCTACCGACTACCCCAGTGACATTATAAAAAATACATGGACATTTTCCTATAAAAAATTACACACTTGTATAATTTGGAGCTACATCAAAAAATGGGTAACAATAAAACGTCATATGAGCTCTAAAATATGTCATATCATTTTTACTTGAAAAAATATTATTGTATCTTTTACGTGTATAGTGAAACATATGTTACTATATAATAATATCAATAAATAGTTCAATTACTGTTGAATCAACTCCAGTGACTCTTTATTGAAATCTTTTCAGTAGAGGCACTCTAAATTCTAAGCCTTTTTATACAAATCTCGTGGATTGCTTTAATTCTGTACAGCAATGTCAAAAATTTCTGCAGTTCACTACCATCATCCACCTCTCTTGATATGCATTTTGATTCTAGTTTGATTTTTCTTCTAATTTCTTGTAATTTGAAGACCATGAAAATTCTGAGATATATTTTAATCTCGTGCAATAAAGATGATGGTTGATGTGATTAGATCCAACATATAATAAAGATGGTTAGATATAACAAAGCCGTGATATGGCAATGGTTTAATTGTTTTTCTATTTTTTCGGACAGACTTAGCTGTAACAACATTAACATAATAAAATAGAGACCAAAGAAGCTAAAGAATTAGCTCCTGTCAGAAGAACCTTCGAGGTGTGATTCTACCTTATTCTAGTTTCATGGAAGTGTTAGGATGCTAACAAAGAATTACGGCAGATTCACAGAAATAAAGCAATCGCATTCACCCCAGATGCATACAATGAAGCAGAAGCTAAAGCCAGAATACATTACAATAGATTAAGAAAATAAGGCCAGTTCATGGGGACCATCTTATTTTGCTCTATTTTATTCTGTTTTGAACAAATTAATTTTGGTTTTGCAGAACGGTTGGTAACGGCTTTACCGTTATGAAATGTGATGCAAAATATCAGTACAATATTTGGGGCAAAAATTGTATACATTGGACAGGTGTAATGTTACAGAAAATAGAGGCAAAACGTTTTTTCAAGTTAATGTTAAGTAGTGGAAACAGTGGTTGCCCATCGTAGTAACGGGTATGGGATATTAACATTGCACGACATAAATTAATGTTCATGGCAGCATGTGGGTTATGCAATAGAAAACAAAAAAAAACTGTGATTTCAATCAATCACAAGTTGAGGCTACTTTCTCCATGGACAGCTCATTATGGGAAAATTGGGGCAACCAACACACATTTGATCTCACAATCAGATAAAGGCAAAGCCTCCTGTCAACTACACAAACCTGATGGAAATTGAATTTTATCGGGCACACATGGGAGTAAAATTGTGTCGATTGCCCTTGCTTCCATCTGTGTTAATGAGATCTGTCAGTTGGCAGGATCAAATGCAGGCCAGATATAACCATTGAGGTTGCGCACATTGGGGGGTCTATACATAGTGTGAAATTCTCCTTGACAGTTCAAGTAAGAACTCGGAAGAACGTAATAAACCAGCACAAAAACATTATCCATGAGCATCACTTGCACAAAACCTAGGGTTGCTTCCACTCAGTTTCACTTACCATTTGGCCTCACATCTAAACCACCCAGTTGCAAATCTTGTAGCTAACCATCCTCTTACAGGTCATTTCTTTTGGGCTAAGAGCAATAATATATGCATGTTTTAATTGCAAGCAAGCATTTCTATGCATTGCTTTCAAGAAGTGTTTCTACTGCTAAAGAAAATATTGACAATATTGACAACACAAAATACTCCCAAGCTCGTTTGTTTCAGTACCCAATGGAAACAGCATTTTCAAGCCAGAAGAAAAATGCAGAATAAAATGCTTGTACAAAAATAGCAATACTTGTTACAGTTTGTAAATATCCATAAAACAGATAAGGTTAGCACTCACGTGTACTTTCTATCGTGTACCAGCAACCACTAGTTGCATAGGGGGATACTCAGTTCTTTCATATCCTGTAGCAGGCTTTCTAAAAAACAAAATAACTTATAAACTGCAGCTCTCAGACACATCAAAGTAAGAGCAATAATATATGCATGTTTTAATTGCAAGCAAGCATTTCTATGCATTGCTTTCAAGGAGTGTTTCTACTGCTAAAGAAAATATTGACAATATTGACAACACAAAATACTCCCAAACTTGTTTCAGTACCCAATGGAAACGGCATTTTCAAGCCAGAAGAAAAATGCAGAATAAAATACTCGTACAAAAATAGCAATATTTGTTACAGTTTGTAAATATCCATAAAACAGATAAGGTTAGGACTCACGTGTACTTTCTATCGTGTACCAGCAACCACTAGTTGCATAGGGGGATACTCAGTTCTTTCATATCCTGTAGCAAGCTTTCTAAAAAACAAAATAACTTATAACTGCAGCTCTCAGACACATCAAAGGTTTGCATAGGAGGTTACTAAGACACGGTTATTGCCCTCTATAAGAGTGGTTCTTTCATGTCCTGGGGCAAGCTTTCTAAAAAATAACATGTTTATAAACCACAGCTTTCGGACACATCAAAGGTCATATAATCTTTGTAGCAAGGCCTTAACCTTGCTTGAAAGTCACAATAAGAAACAATGCAGAGAAAGCTGAAGACATAATATGAAATGACATAATTTACACGAAGCTATCTATCAATGACTTTCTCATCTCATCAACTATAGCACTAGGTTGTGATTCTCTCAATTTGAACACACTTTCAATAACTGACAATTCAGTTGCTGTTGTGTCCAATCCACAGAAAGCAGTCCAATCATTTACAATCATTCCAGCAGCCACAACTTCACTTCCACGATTAACACTGCCTGCCACAAGTGGTACTTGGAGAAGTGTTGATAACTCATCTAGATCTTCAATAGATGTGTGTGGATGAACCTATTGGAGACCAACAAAATTGACCCAATAAATATCACAAATGTGCTAAGTACAAACAATCAGTAACTAAAGTACTGATATATCAATCCAGAAAGCCAAAAATAAGTATTAGATGTTGGTAGAGTATGAGAAATAGTGACTCTTACCAGTCCACCTCTGTTAGAAAACACACCATAACTGCCAACGAGAATATTTCCGGCTATCGTTTGCCTAAAAACCTCAACTCCTAGAACATCTGCTATCAGTTCTTCTGTCTCCTGAATAAAATAATAGAATGAGAATCATGTTAAAAATGAAACGAAGGCATCATAAACCTCCTATATGAATAACACTAAATGAAAAACTCCTGCAGATATATGACCAAATAATAGAAAGACTATTCAATATCCCATGACTATGAATTAATAATCAGAGTCATTGTGGTATGATAATACAATGGAGGAGGATCAAACATGCTGCATAACACAAGGTAGAGCATAGACAAAGCATGCAAACAATTGGATTTGGAAAAACAATCTTCACAACCATATTTCCGAAACCACATTAACTGAAGAGGCACTGAAAAATCACACCAACATCCATAACCTAATACTTTAGGTTGTCTTACATATGTACTAGCCATGCGACAAATGCCATGCTAAATAATATTAATCGACAAATGGATAAATTACAAAGTTTGTGCCTGATTTAAGTGCCTTCAACATACCATTTTATCCTTAAATACATTCCTCAGAAACTTACATTTTATGCACCCCTTCTTGACATTGTTAAGTTATAAAGAGATGAGAGATAACACTCTAGAGAACCAAGGTCATCTTATCAAATATCGCCAATACAAAACATATACCAATTAATAAGCTGCTTGGAACTGTAGTTGACTGTTATTAAAGTACAAATACCTATGAAATTGCATCCCGGAGTAAATCAATCTCTAGGAAATTGCTCAAACTTCAAGTTTTTGTGGAAATTACAGAATTACAGAGTTGAAATCAATGCCATCTGAGATATTTTCTCATCTTTAGTTTGTAATATGTATAACACATTAAAACCTAAAGAAGAAAAACATGTGTTAGAAATTCAAGTACAAATACCTATGAAATTGCCTCCGTAGTAATCTCAATCTCTAGGAAATCACTCTTAACTTCAAATTTAATTACACACTGAGTTGAAATCAATACTATTGGAGACATTGTTTCATCTTTAATTTTGTAACACATTGAAACCTAGATAAGAAAATCATGTACATTAGAAATTCAAACAGTATTTGAACGTCGTACAAATACCTATGAGATTTCCTCCCGTAATAATGTCAATCTCTAGGAGATCACTCTAACTTTAAATTTTAGAGGAAAATTACAAATACCTACTAAATTGCCTCCCACAATAATGTCAATCTCTAGGAGATCACTCAAAAAACATTACGTTAAAAATTTGAACTGATACTTTATCAAGATTATTTCATTTTCTAATCCCTTTTTTTAAAACTAAGGAGCAGATTATTTTATTCCCCAATTAGTATTGGTAAGGAAACCAACTCTACTCTAGAAATGCCTTGGCAAAAATCAATTTCTAATTTTTGGAACTGTTTCCAATGTTTTTTTGAAAACAGGAGTGACATTCAAAGTACTACTCTTATTCAAGTGTCAGTTGAGTAATTTTTAAATACAGGTAACATACAAAAACTTTATCAAGATCATTTCCCAATTTCTGTTTTTTACAAGGAAAAGAGATGATTTGATCCCCCAAATAGTATGGGTAAGGAAACCAACTCAACTGCTAAAGACACTCATTTTTAATTTTTTAGACCTGTTTCTGAGGCTTTTTGAAATACAGGAGTAACATTCAAGATATTACTGTTGTCCAAAATCATAGTTACCAGGTCCGGAAATCTGGATCCATTCGGGAGGGCAAAAAAATCCAGAATTCTTGAAAATTTTCGGAAAAATCCGGTCCAGAATATATATGAGTTGAATTTTACAAATATGAAAATTTGACAAATAAAATGAAAAACTTAAATAATGTAATGTAAAATGTTATATTTTTAATATATAAGGTTGATAATTGACTGTTTTTTCTAGAAAACTACAGAAATTTTTAAAAATAAATAATATTTTTTTCCCTAAATTAGGGCCAACCCGGACCGAATTTATCCAGGTCAACTAAAAAATCCGGATCCGGCCTGATTTTGTGCAGATCCAGCCGGATTTGGTGACTATGTCCAAAATAGCACCCCGTGCTATTTTGAACAACTCATCCAAGTTTCAGACTTAGGCAGCTCCGGATTGAAGACCCACAGAATGAAGAAGTTGAAGACATAGTGTTCCACGGAAAATTGGGGAAAAAGTTAGTGTTCCACAGAATTTACAAGGTTGGAGGCCGCGAAACAAAGAAGTCAGAAGGTTAGTCTTCCGCGGCATTGCTGAAAAGATAAGTGCTTCGCAGCATGGAAAATACTGTGTTACGCGGACTTGAAAAATATGGAAATCTGCGAAGTTGGCTAACTCCACGTAACAAAGCATGCAGTCCGCTCAAGAGAAGCCGCGATGCAAGATAAAAGTGTTGCACGACATCGCGCGGCAAGGGCAAGCAAGTTGAATGCGACTAAGGTTAGAAGCCGCGGAACAAAGAATTGTGTTCCGTGAGTTCTCAAAATATAGTGTTCCACGGATTTCAAGAGCCACGGAACAAGGGGACATGGTCACGGGTAAAAGATGTCGCGCAACAAGGAAAAAGACCTTCACAACATAGTGGAAGAAGAGGCTAAGCACGGGAAAGTTGAAAAGTCACGGAACAAAGAACTTAGTATTCCGCAGACATCAAAGAACTATGTCCCACAGAGTTGGTAAAGCCGCGAAACAAAGGAAAAGCCGCAAATCAAAGCAAAAGCCGCACATCAAAGCAAAAACTGCAAATCAAAGCAAAAACATTAGAAAGTCGTGGAAGACAGTGGGAAGATAGCGGGTCATCTAAATTCCGCGAAACACAACAAAACCGCGACTAATTTGAACCAGACGCTCAACCACTCCAACAACTAGAATTTAAAATTGAATGACGTCATCCTCTTATATTGGCGATCTGATGGCATGTGATAGGAGAAATGTCAAGCGCCCATACCTGGCTTGCGAAATTAATGGCGATTGGTCCTTGGTGGGCAACGAGTGGTTGGTTCCCTTCATTACTGGTGTGATCTGATCTTCTCCCTCTCTCTTCTCTTCTTTTCTATATAATGCAACTCGTTTTCATTGTAAAGGATCCTTTTTGCATCTTATAAAGTTATTATACTAAAATGTTGACTAAACTTTAAGTTGCAGACCTTTGTTTTGAGCTTTTGTAATGCATCCAATGCCTTCTAGGTGATTGTAACAGATTGTGCATCCTTATAAGCAATAATATACGTCGAATGTGGCTCCTATCCGCCCTTCTGCTTAGATTATGCTCTTCTTGCCTCTATTCTTTCCATTTTATGTTGTGTATGGACTATATTTGCATGGCTTTCATTTCATTGTGTCACATACGCAGGGTTTCATGGTGATGGAGTTGTAAAGTTGCACTGTGGTCAATATTTGCCCTCTTAACCTTGTGTGAGCCTTCCTTGTTTCCCCGAACTCAAGGAAAGAGAGATCCCCTTTCTCCGATGCTATCACCACTCTTTAGCTTAGTTTCCCTTTCATGCATTCCGTCTCCCTTTTTCCCCCACAGTTCAGTAGTATAACCTAGCTCCGGAGTAGTTTAGCATTAGTCGGATAGGTAGAGGAAGCCTACCTTCTTCGGAGATTGATCTCATACAGTCAAAACCCACATTGAGAGATTATCCCATGTTTCACCGAGGTGTTGAATCTTTGGATTCAACAAGGGGTGCAACTTTAGGTGACAACAATTACTCTTGAATAATTTTAAAATACATGTAAACATACAAAAAAAATCTTAAAGAGTTAATATGAGTCAAAAACAAGGACTTTAGTCAGACAAAAATGTGTGACCAATCATAATGGTTCAGCAACCATTACAATAATAAGTATCCCAAATTCATGGACAAAATAACTAAAATGTCGAGGCCAGGAAATTAAGAAACTAGAGCAAACTACATCTTTGAAGAGATCCACAACTGGTGTAACCAAAAAAAATCATAAACAATGATTCAAAAACTCTTCTCTCGTTGCTTCACCTTGTACTTGTCTGCGTTACAGTCCTCCTTGACCAAGGGTAAAAAAATAACAGGAAGCAGGAGAAAAGGAAACATGCACAAGGGGAAGCAAAGAATGTCATAATAACGTCAAACTGTCTTGAGGGATGGATAAAGGGCAGTCATAAAATCATTCCTTCTTGATACAAGGAACTCCTGCTTGGCCATGAAGAGCGGATGGTTTTGGGAACAAAAACAACGAGTCAAGGGCAAATTTATACAGAATCTAAGAAAAGACGCAAACTACCAATAAAATTATGGAATTAAACGGAGGAACAAGCAAGACTCGTGTTCCATTAAATAAGACCAATGTATATTCATAGTGTCCTGATGAGCATTTAATGTCATCAAGGAGGAGAAAGAGGTGACGGGACCCCAAAATGTAGCTAGAAGCTTCTCCTCTCAATATGCATTCCAAGGATTTGATACATTTCCTGAATCCAATATGGCCTGGAATATCTTTCAAGTCTACTGGATCCTGAATAAAAGTATAACCAGTTCCCAGGGAATCAGTGGGATGTGATGCCATGAGCTCTAGCATTTAGTTGCTTTACTTACCTAACTCGTTGTTCTTCAAATATGATATGGTCTTGTCCACAATGGGAGCTATATCAATAGATTCACTTTTAAATAGGGTTCTCAGCTTGTTTACTCTTAATGTAATGTCATTTCATTTTACAGAAGATGTACTTCCTCAATTGGAAATGCTTATAGTTATGGCTGCCTCCAGGTTTGTGATCCTCTGCTTCTGTGCAGTGCATAAATTTCTATATCTGTGACAATAATATCCTTTTGAGTTACCTTCATACTTTCATTTTTGTAATTTGATTGAAATAATAACCTCCAAATTTTTTTAGCTCTGATATCACACTTGACAACATTTTATTGAACAAGGATATTTTACCAGGATAACTGAGGAAATTTTAAGCAATGTCACCACAATGTCTTAATTATGTCTGCAAATATTTCAAAATTCTACAGTTGCTAAAATAGTTTAGCAGGTGAATGGAGGGAAACCTGAGAACTCAGCAAATTTCCAGGACATTCAATTTTAGATAACTTTCCAGGCAATGCCCTTCAGAAAGTTCCATTGCAGCCTCCTCAATCCCCATCAAAAATAATTCTAAATCCACTCTGTGCCTGCTGTTTCATTCATGTTGAGGAAAATGGTAATTGAAACCTCTTAAGTCCAGCTTCTTTAGATGCTCAAATTTCATTACATGCTTTATGCCCAGTGACACGTAGAATGTGTTCACTCACACTTAATGCATTGTCACATTTTTGTCTTGCTACTGTCTCTCAGCTACGTTTGCATTAGCTTTGTCACAAACCCCACTAGCATAGAGTATGTCAATCATAGTCCTTGGGATTAGAATTTGAGAATGAGACGAAAATGGTAATTGAATGTTATCAACCACCAATAGAAACCTAGTAAGTCCAGCTTCAATAGATGCTTCATATTTTATTACATGCTCTAACCTACTTGCCAGTGATGCGTACAATGTATTCACTCACGCTTTATGCATTGTGACATTTTTTTCTTGCTACTTTTTTGCAGTTGCTTTAGAGTTAGCTTTGTCACAAACTACACAAGTATAGAGTGAGTCAATCTCCTTGGGGTTGGGATTTCAGAATGACTTCTAGCTTAGCTTTTGCTTTGGCCTTTAGCCACAATCACCTAATATCCTTCTCCGACAACTGCATGAAAAGAACAAGGTCCACAGAAAAGAAGATTGAGAAATGAAGTCAGGATCGTAATAAAAAATTAATACATTACAGCAATAAAGTCTACTCATTGTTATAGTTTGTCTGGTTCCTCCTTTCTACTCTAAAGCGATGGTGCTTTATTTTTGGATTATTGATTTAAGTCTTAAGAAGGTTCTTCTTTACAGTTTGATTAGAATAGGTTTTTAGCCTGTAGGTGCCAATTGCTATGAAAAATTACACCTTTTCTGCCCGATGACTAGCTCCTCCCAGGCTGGGGAAAACTAGTGCAAACCTAAGAGGACTATAAGTGGCACCCTAGCACTTCTTTGCATTTCCAGGAAACTGGAATCATTTCATCATTCTTCCCCATCACCGACAACTGATAAACACATTTTGCTGAGTCCTGAGACCCAAAGAAAACATCCCCAACCACCCCTGCTAAAGAAGACCAAAAAGTGGCTTCATTGTTGTCATCATTGCACAATCCCTAACTTCAAAAGCATATTCAAGGAAAGCCATTAACAGTAGAACAGGGGAAGAGCAATGGTTATTTTGCCAAAACCCAAACAGATTAGCCCTTGACATTTTCTGCTTCACATACTTCAAAATTCTCTTTGTTGGAAAACATTTTTATTCCAAAACTCAATTTTTTAAATTCTCATTTTAATTTGCCATTCCCATGGACACAAGTGCTTGGAAACACAGTCATGCTCACAGGACATGAATTGTACACGGTTCTTAATCAATAAAAGTAAACTGGGAGGATGTTTGACTAGTCGGTCAGTATATAATAATGCCAGCATGCTACTAATATTTTCTTAGCGACACCAATATCCTACAGAGAATGGATCTTTTCAAATAACATGATGAAGGAAGATGCACATACTCTGTCCAAGTCAGTATGAATTAGAGCGACATGATCATTGCAGACCACACAATTGCCAAGTGCAGACAAACGTTCGTCAACTCTTTGCACCACGACTTGATCCGGCAGACTATTCCTCAAGTGCTGAAGCTCTGGCAACATTTGAAGTAATTAATATTATGAAATTTACATGCTGCAATAGGACATGCATCTCGGGAACAATAAACAATAATAGAATACCATGATCAGATAAACGAGGAGCTGCAACAACACAACAATATCTGAAAAACAAACTCGAAAGAAAATTGGATTACAGGACGAGGTTAAATATAAATATATTGAGAAAAACGTTAGCAAATTTTGAGGGTTGATGTTAAAAAATAAACTAATTTTACACAAAATTCAATAACATTATGATTCAAGAAAAAGGTACCGCTAATGATAAACTATAACCTGTGTATGCAACCAAAATATTACTCATTGAGTACTTAAGATGTCATGACATTGCAGACTCTCTGTAGACAAAGATGAACCAGGTTAATAAAGGGCAGAAGCTACATTGCCAGGATAGGGGTACGAGTATCATTATGGGTATGGGTACGATACGCGGATACGTCAATTTTAAAAAACCCTTGGATACGATACGTCTTCGATACATCCGTACATATATATTAAAAAATTAGAATATATATTTTTATGTACATCTACTCATTTTACTCATTTTTTAGTCCATAAAAAACTGAAATAGTAATACAAAACTTGAATCAATGTTCAAAACATTCAATATACTTAAGACTTTGCATTTTTATTGATCATGTGGCTGCCATAGATATGATATACAAATATCATGTCAACATGAATACGAACAAAACTTGAAATTTGAAAAATATACTAGGATCCATGTTCAAATTTTCAAAACATAAAAAATGAGTAAGGGTGTATTATTTTATTCATTTAGTTTTTAGGGTTCGGTTTTAAAGAATAGAAAGTCAAAAAATAAAAATAAAAAATGAATTCAAACTTTAAAAAGACGTTTTTGGTGAGGGATACGTACGGGATACATATGGAAACCTCCCGAATACGTGCCCCATATCCGTGACGTATCCGGGAGGTTTCCGTACGTATCTGTATCCGTATCAGCATGTATCCGTATCTGATACGTATCAGGGGGGATTCGTGGAGGGGCTGGGCGTATCCTGGCAACGTAGGGCAGAAGCTTATGTTTTCTTACCTTTTGATCTTAAAACTGAATGATGTTGTCAACATTAATAATTCAAGAAAAAGAAACAGCTAATGAAAAGCTATAAACTGTGTATCCACCCAAAAAACTACTCATTGAGTACTTAGGATGTAACGGCATTGCAAATTCTCTGTAGTCAAATATGTCCCAGGTTAATAAAGGATAGAAGCTGCTGTTTTCCTACCTTTTAATCTTAATAGTGAATGGTGTTGCCAACACAAATACAGAGAGAACTTATTATCACAGCCAGTATTTTGGATCATATTGACACCTATACAAGCAAGTACCTGAAATTCTGATAAAAATAAGAATATGAAACTACCATTTGCGGTAAGATAATGAAATATGCCTTTAGTTCTGAAGTTAAAGACAGCATATACACCTTTAGTTCTGAAGTTACAGATGGCATCAACACGTCCCCTCTATATATAACTGATAAATAATTTGTTTTATACACATAATCGATCTTTATGAGTGAGTTTAGACCTTAATCTAACACCTGCTCTTTTCCAGTATCCGGTGGAAAAGAGAAGATATCAACCCTGTATATTACCTGGACATGCTATGCAACCTGAGGAAGAGCCAATCTTGTACATTAACCCCTGAGTTTAAGAATGTTCCCAGGATACCATGATAAATCAAGTAACTCAATTCAAAATATCGGCCTTTACTCTCTCGTGCAAAGAAACACTGCAAATCCTTTTCAACAAATGCATGTTGTGGTCAATCTCAAAACACAATTGACAAGAGTATAGCCTGAGCTGGTCAAGAGGAAACCTGAGGCCATTTCACTAGTGCTGTCAATAATTAGGAAAAACAATCATCCTGTGAGAAATATAAAGAGTATGATTGGAATAAAAGACCAGTTTACTATTTGGACTTGGGATTAAACTGGGATTTTCTGGGGTTGAATCATGTAATCTTGACAGAGCCTTTGTAAATATAACTAGCAATCGCATGTGTACAATGCAATGTGAACGCCGAATGGTATATGTTATTTGTGGTAGCATTTTGTGGCCAATTTTTTTCGCAATTAAACATGAATACATTTGATACCGTTTTGGATAGTTAATTACATTTGCAGTTGCTGTTGTTTGTAATTATTTCGGGGAAATTGTGTTAGTGTTGCATCGGTTCTTTGACTTTCTTATGCCAAGTGACCGAATTTGCTGTTCCTAACCTGTACATTCAGAAAATCTGTCCATGGCAAAGATAATGTGGTAACAGTCTACAAGCACACTAACCTACCCAAAATCAGGAATTGAACAAGTTGGTAACGAATGGAATTGTAAAATGTCATATTACAGAGCTTTGTGTGGTGGTTTCCAATACAGATATTAAACCTCCACATGACAGACTAATAACTCAATGAAGAAAGTTTGAGCCTTCTGGTGTTGATATCTTTTAAGTTTGCATAAATTATAAATTGGTATGCATGTTTTTTTGGATTCGTTGACAAAAGAAGCAACGCAGAAACAACCATATATGACACCAATTATACTGTTAAGTCTTCAATTATCTCAATGTAAGGGTTATGCAGAAATAGGCATCAATCCAATCTAGAACATTTGTATAAAGGACAGAGGCACAAATTTAGTGCCACTGATCTTGTCCAAGTCACTTGAACAAAGTTGTCAATCCTGAATTCTAACACATGAATAAGAAAGCCATTATGGATTTAGTGCCAATATTCTCAATAAATCCTGCAAGTTCATATTCTGCAAATACAAAACTGAGGCAGAGAAAGAATAGAATCTCTCATTGTCTCTAGTAATAAGAGTTTTGACCGGTAATCAATATCGGCTATCAAATTGAGAAGAGAACCTTCTCCTATAAATATTGCACATAATGCATGGCATATCAGAGGTATTGGAATTCATGTTTAAAACCAGTCATATCATCATCGTTTGGATTACATTAATAACACCTTCTATAAAGAAACTGATTTGTGTTACTGTGTTGTATGAGGAAAGACTAAATATTTCTACTAATCATAGCTCAACGGTAAGTACTAAAATTATTTACACAAAATCGGAGGCCATGCGAGCTTTATGTAAAATTTCTTCTAAAGTGCGAGAGATTCTTAACAACGTAAACCCTAAAACTATATAAAAGAGCTGAGATTATTAGTAGTAGAACATCAGCAGGTAGTTTGCTTACTGACTCTTCAGGGCAGAAGGGTGGCTGGGTTGCTTCGGCAGTAGGTAGGAAAAAACAATGCTCAGGGCCAAGCTCCTGTCTATAGTTGTGTTCTTGGAAACTCTTCTAATCATGTCAGAAAAAAATCATTCTCCTACTTTGTTTTGGTCTACTTGTTTGTGTATATTTATAAATTTTCATTCAGGCTCTTTATTTGGTCTTGTTGGCTTGTTTATAGCCTTTGAGGTTCCTAGTTCAGTGAAAGAAGAAACCAGGCCATGGACTTCTGAATGGAGTTTTGATTCTGGAATGCAGAGTGCTGAAATACTGTTGCAGAAAATTGAAAATCTTATATTGCACGGGATTTTTTTTTACATCAAAATCATTAAAATTATTTCCCAATAGCTGTCCTAAAATCAGCACCATTATGGGTTAAATCAAACTTGCAAACAGAGATAAATCTGTAACCCTAATATCTCCTCATTTTACTATATACAAATTGATTGATCTGGCTCTGTATCTGTACCTGGAGCGGGTTCGATGGTCTCTGAGAGGAAACTACTCCTTGTCGTTGTTTTCTTTGTTGTATGCAGAAGAAGGTGGATGATGTTGAGGGTGTTGTCGAAGAAAGGGAGGCGGTGGGTGACTATCATGTACAGTGGCACCATACGCTAGAGTCGTAGAAGTAATTCCCAGATGCATTGAATTTAGGGGAAGTTAAAACGATTAATATAATGACAATAAAGTAATGCAATGAAATTTTATGAGCATCATCTACCTCTTGTCAGCTGAGGGCTATGCTTATTTCAATGACATACAACAAAAACTACTTCAGTAAAATCGTGTCTGCACTTGAACCATTCATCTCAAAAGGAATAATCCAATTCAACTATCTACCCAACTTGAGATTAAGGCGGAAAAGCTCTCTAAATGATGCTAGAACGATATGTCTAAGATAGTAGGGAAAGAAGTTCAAAAAACCAAATTAATTTGGTCAAATTAACAAAAGGGTATAAATCATCAAAAATTGTTGTAAGAAACAATAAATATGAATAATCTTTCCAAGAATGGGAAAGCCTTACAAGGAACAAACAACTTCAAATCAATTAAATGAAGAAAAGTTAGCCAAGGATGAGAAAAAGGAAAGTGATACAGTATATGATGTTAATTATCTTAAATTGCAAAACGGACTTCAATTTATAGTAGATGAAGCACTGCAAGGAGAGGAGTGAGAGACTGATGGATCACATAGTATTAGATAAATCTAAGCAGTCAATCCAGGGAAACACTGCAAATGTCAATTTACAACGCCTTAGTTACCTTGCAAGTTTTGTTTACAGTGTCCGCGTATACTTTGGTTAAGCAGGTTACGAATTTGAATAGAAGCCAAAATATTTGTTCTCGTCACAACGAAAACAAAGGATTTATTCAATCTAAAAAAATTATTCATAAGAATACTCCTCGCCTAATTGAATCACTACATGCTTTGACCACATCAAGCAGTCCTCAACTTCTAAACTCAGTCTCCCAGGCATTCCATGAATTGAAACACCAGACTCCGTCAGTTCACATGGAGCACCTATGGTTACTTTGCATAAATCGATAAAAAGTTCATGCCCATGACAAGAATTAACTCGAATCATAAGTTCAGAAATGTTCCTTTCTAATAGTTTATTATAGTTTTGTATGACAACTTTGGACTTTCTTTTCTACTGGTTTATTACATTAGAAGGAAACAGAATAACAGTGAAGCCGTCGGCAAGCTAATCTGGGAGACATGAAAAAGAAATGAATCTAATCTTATGCAAAAGCAAGAGGATTACACAGAAAAATAAGCTGTGAAAAAGACAAAACCCTAAACGAACATGAACCGCCATCAAAGGGGGGTTGTAGCTAATATTCTTAAATAACCTGAACCAGACAGTAACTTCAGCAAGCTTAATAAATTACAACCATACATAGATTATAAATTTCTTCTGAAATGCTACTCAGAATTTTCTGTACAATTTCACTTACCTTATACAGAAGATAAGAAAGCCTTCTTATCCTTTAGATCCCAACACCGGAGTCTTCACTTCAGACAAATAAAAAGATATTTGAAAAAATCATTACTTATACAAAATTGTAAACACAGTCCTAGCTATACCAATTTGAAGGTAGATTTACCCTAAAACGTGACAGAATTCCGCGTCCCGTGATATAATTTCAATTACACACACTTGATTTTAGCAAAAGAAGTAATACCCACATCAACCAAAACAATCTGCGCATCTATGCAAATCTCAGGGCATTCAAAATTTTATATTTAAAGGCTATTGCATGCAAAAACTAAAAACTGTCAGCATGCGAAATCAGAAAAGCAAAATTGTTAAAAATAGCAAATCTCCGAAAATAGCAGGGAAAAGATAAAACGTCCCAACGGCTGTCAAATTTGACATAGTCCCGTGAATGTCCGCAAAGCTCTTTCCCATAGGAGGAACGCCTTCGGCCTAATAATATTAATAAATATCTTTCTTTTTATCATTTGAAAGAAGTTGAGCATCCACACAGATTAGAACATTCAGTTAGACAGTCAATCAAAAATATTCATAAAATTTAAGAAATGGAGCTCCATCATACATGGCAACAACACTACTTCTGAAATAACCAGTACCAGTCCAAAAAGCATGGGCACATCTGAGTAGCGTTGCCCAGACCTTCCTTTTGCTGAAATTATGATTGATTACAGCGCTTGCTATTGTTCATAAATGGACTCGAATTAACTTTACCAGCTCATGTAATTTGCAATACTGAATTAGGTTTTACTATAGCATTAGGTCCCAAAAATATCTCAGTTGACGTGATCTTTCAAACACGTACTAAGTGCAATGTCGCATTTTGTTTACACTCTACTCGGTACCATGACTGCTATTCTGTGAAATTCACTGTAAACTCTACCGAAGCAAAAACAAAAGACACTAAGAAGACAAAAATTGATGTCGCTGCATCTGGGAATACCTTGATCAGTTGTGCTATTTGGTAATAACAGACCCTTTTTATTCCCTGTCAGCAGAAAAGTAGAGGTTGAGACAAGAGGAACACCTGCCAGGTTGCAAAAAACTAGCTCAAATCAAGATCCGCATTTTCTCATCAATAGTGCACATACCAGCACAAAGCCGTCCAATAATTCTGGTTCCACCTATTGATGTCTTTACAACAGGAATGATATCTGCTAGCTCAGACTCAAATGTGCTGGAACAAAAAAGTGCCAAAATATTGAGTAAAAACATCCCAGAAAATCTATCCGAAATTGTATCACTATTATCGTGTCAAATACCACATCACAAGTAGAAGCTTAAAATATTGAGATCCAAACAATAATCCATTGCCATTCCCATATTTGTAAGTATGTGTAGTCGTAATGTAACCTGTAAAAGTTCTCTGATCCCCCAATGGCCACCAAGCAATATGCATTTGTAAGCTTTGAAAAAACGCCAATTTCACAAGAATTTTCAAACTGAGTTCCTGCATCATACCAAATTCAAATTTCTATTACTGAAAAGAAGGATTCATAGCTTTAGACCCTTCAATAATGCACTGCACGCAATAACCCCATATGTAAGATCTCATTCACATAAACAAAATATATACACAGATATATTCGCATGTACATGTGTATGTCTGTCTGAATATGTATATAAATGAGTATTTACGTACCTGCCCTGTGTGATGTGTTTTTAACATGGAAACAAAAAACACCCCAAACACATACACATTGTATGGACAGTCATAAAAATAAAAATATACCAGCAATTATATTTCTACAGTATGGTGTCTATGTATCTAGATTTCATATATATGTACAGATGAAAATCATGTATTTGTAAAATTTAAAAACATTATCTTCAAACATGTTTGCTACAGATGTTCTCCATAAGCATTTGCACTGAAAATAAAAGAGACATTAAAATAACAATATCTGAAATCATATTCAAATGCATCCATACATTTAGATACCACTCAACACTCCAAGGAGATGTAATACCAAAACCTAGCACTACTACTTTACATGAATTCTTCTCTTATTTGGAACAACATAAATCATTTCATTCACAATATGTGATTATGCCAGAACCATGCACCAGAGACATGCATACAACTGCTACGAAATTTGGAAGTTTGCAACCTATTGTCTGCACATTTAGAATGAAGCTAAGAACAGTCCCGATTCCTGAAAGGGAAATGGGAAAATGCAACCTACACAATCGTGATGTTTGCAATAAATGACATGTGAAAGGGGTGATCTACACCAGATTTAAAAGAGGGCAGTGACGCAAGAGATGGGAACTCCCACAAATTTGGATCGCCCCTCAACAACAAGCACTAGGAGGTCCTCTCTCAAGGAAGGACTGGCACGACTTCTTCATATGTAAAATACACAGAACAAGACATTGTTGAATGATGTCAGAATCCTCCATCAGACAAATACAGTGTTACGCGGGGACGCGCACCCCCCATTTTCCTAATGTCCGGGACGTCCCGGGGACTTGGGGAAGGGGATGGGACGTCTCCCTGACATCCCGTTTTTCCAAAAAAAAAGGGGGATGTCCCCCAAAACTCGGAACGCACCCAGGACGTCCTGAGTGCAAGAAAACATTGGGGACCTACGAGGGACATCACGATGTCCCCTACGACCCAGCCGCTTTTAACACTTAAAACATAAGCAAAAAAAAAATTATATATATTTTTTTACATTTAATACATTCTAATAAAAAAGAACATATCCTAACCCTAAAAGCATCAAAAAAAACTTATAAAAAGAACATTTCACTCTCATTGTAATCACACAAAGAAAAACTCAAGAGCAAGGGTAAAAAAAGAGAAGGAAAGAGCAAGGAGCAAGGTGCAAGGAACAAGAGCAAGAGCAAGGAGTAAGAGCAAGAGCAAGGAGTAAGCACAAGAGCAAGAGCAAGAAGTATGCACATACATTACAACCATTCTTTGTTTTTGTTTTTTTAATTTCCACATGCAAAGTTGAAAATGAAGGCATTCACATTGCTTGTATTTTTTTCCTATTTGGATTAGCAAGTGAGGGAATGAGATAAATCATAAAGGGGGGGCATTTTTATTGTTTTTTTTTAAATGTATTCATTGATGTTTTTTTTTAAGTGTATTCATTGTTTTATTGTATTGTATAGTTATATTGTTTTATTTTTTAATTATTGCAGCTGCAAAATGAGTTCAAATAGTGATTATCAAGCTGAATGTGAGGTTGAAATGGGTGATGAGATGGGTGTGCAAGGAGAAGGAACAGAAACACCTAATACTGCTAGTTCACAAGGGAGTGTGGACAAGTTCAGTTGCCTCTCCGCATTGTTGAAAAAGTATGCTAGGGCTAAGGGGACCTTTTGATAAGAAAAAACCTTTGAAACAATTTGGTTAAATTATGCAAGGTCCTAAATCAAACATTTCAGGGGGCACTAAAACATGGAAATGCAACATATGCTCATCATCTTGGTCAAGCAGCATTACTAGGTTGAATGCACATTTATTGCACATCCCGAGGAAAAGTGTAAGCATGTGTGGACAGCTATCACTTGAAGAGAGGTCAGAAATGGTGAGGCTGTATAATGGAGATATGGTGGAAAAAGTTCCAGAAGTTCGTGGGCGTCATGTTAGTGGCACTAGCACCCCTTCTAGTTCTGTGAGAATTAATACTGGTAGTACTACAGGTGCATCTTATGAGGTGTCTGAAGTGGATGCTTTTGGTAGTAGTAGTAGGGGGAAGAAGAAGACTGTGGCTTCCAGTCCAGTTGTTGACATGTATGATATAAAGGTTAGAGAAGAGGCTGATGATGCCATTGGAAAATTCTTTTTTGCTACTGGCATTCCATTTCATGTTGCTTGCTCTCCTTATTTCAAGGAGGTTATGGCTAAGGTAGCCAAAGCAGGTGTGAGTTATGTGCCCCCAAGAGACACGAAGTTGAGAACCACAATCTTGGATAGGAACTATTCCAAGGTTAATTTACTGATGGAGGAAATGAGGTGCACATGGGTCTCTCACGGTTGCAGCATCATCATCGATGGGTGGATAGATATCAGACACCACCACTCATAAATATCATTGTTTCATGCAAAGAGGGTCTTTACTTTTTGAGGGCAGTTGATTGTTCAGGAAAGAAGAAGGATGCAGAGTTCCAATTCACCATTTTGCGAGATGTCATTGAGAAGGTTGGCCCTGCCAACATTGTGCAAGTTGTCATGCCCCATGTTGTGTTCATGCCATGAACAATGCACTGAAAGATATTAGAAAACTTGACTGGGTCAAAAATGTAGTGGTTGATGCTAGAGATGTGCAGATGTTCATCTACAACCACCATACGTCATTGGCACTCTTCCATAGCTTTTCGAGGAAGGAATTCCTCGAGCCAGTGGACACACATTTTGCATCATACTTTATTTTGTTGGATGGGATGGCTGAGTTGCAAGAATCATTACAGTGTATGGTCATGACATCAGAGTGGTCTAGGTGGGATGGGTCCAAGAAAGAGCAAGGGAAGAATGTGAAAGAAATTGTGGTGAAAGAAACATTTTGGACAGATGTGAGATATATCACATCCATACTATTTTTGGTTTTCAGAGCGATAAAATATGGGGATTCTGAGAGCCCTACCCTTGATGAAATATATGAATGTATTGATAGTATGATTGGCCAGATGAAGGTTGTTGTTCGGGCAAGGGACCCCACCTTGGAGTTTTACCATCACCATATTCAACCTATCATTGAGCGGAGATGGGAGAAGTTGAACACTCCTTTACACATGGTTGCATATGCACTAAATCCAATGTGGTATGTTACGAGGCCTGGCAGAGTTCTCTCAGTAGATGAGGAGGAGGTGAGGAAGGGTTTCTTGAAAGCCCAAAAAAAAATTATAATGCAGAGAATGGTTCACGAGTCAAAACTAATTGGCTCAAGTTTGCTTATTTGGATGGCTACAAAAAATGAGCAAAGATAGACAAGACTACATTGGCACAAGGGAGTCCAGTTAGTTGGTGGCAATTGTATGGACCTACAGGATTTTGCTACGTACACTTGTTGTTCGTCTTCTTTCTCATGTTTCTAGTTCCTCTACTTCTAAGAGGAATTGGTCAACATGTGGGTGGATCCACTCTCTTAAGAGGACCAGACTTACCTCTAAGAAAGCAGAGAAACTTGTTGTACATAGTGTCTTGTGTCTCATGGACCACAAGACACCTACGTACAAGGAGACCCCAACATTGTGGTGGCATGTGAATCTTGAGGATTCAAGGCAGATTGATGAAGATCAGGAGCAGAGAGGATTGGTTGATATCTCCTTTGCAGATGCAGATGATGCCGATACAGATACTTCTACCAAGGAGGAGCAGTTCACAAGTGTTCCTTCAAAGGGCTCTGATAGTGATTTTTGGGCTATCACTTGTCATTTTGGTTATGTAATGTCATATAATGATATATGTACTTTTGAGTTATGTGACTACGAGTTTATGATACAATATTTCATAGCATATGTAGGTGTACTTTTCTCATGTTGATTATTGAAAAGTAAGACTTGTTGTTTTTAATTAACACCTTTAGTATTTCATTGTCATGTTTAAGTTTTGAACATTGAATATAATATATATAGCATTTTGGGCCTTGGCTTATGTGATGAATAATTGGATTAATCATTAAGGGTTTCAATCTTCAAACTTTCAATTTTAAGTCTTATTTTATTAAATTATTCATGTTATATTTGTAAAATTAATAAATTATATGTAATTTTATATACTTTATTAGCCATCCCCTTGTCGTCCCCTCACCATCCCCAAATTTTCAAAAAAAATTGCCGTCCCGGAAACCGCGTCCCTACTTCCCACCGTCCCGGAGTCTTAGGTAACTATGGACAAATATTTTATAACTTGCTCAGGGAAACTTATGGCCAGGATCTAGAAACTATTTATCTGCCCTGTTGTGGCAACTTGTAGTTTTCATTCTTTTATTTGCTCAATATTTGTAAAATTGTAAGTGATTTTTAGTTTAAAACTAAAAGCGTGGCAGCCTCTTAATAAAGCAGTCCCTTGATGTGTAAGAAGAATTGATAGTACTTGTCATCAAAAGCAACACTTTTGGGAACAAAATTAATAATGTCCTTGCTATGGACCCCCAAAAAATTTGGCAAACTCAACAACAAAGGGGCTCGTGCAGTATTGCAAAATACGCAGCCCCTATAGTTTGAACACACATATGTGCATGTTGGATACGGATACAGGTGCGTCGTAGCTCAGATTAAGATATGACCTGGATACCACATCCATGTGCATGAAGAATTAATATTACTTGTCATCAAAAGCAACACTTTTGGGAACAGAAATAACAATGTATTTGCTATGGACCCCCAGATAATTTGGCAAACTCAATAACAATGGCGCTCATACAGTATGCAGGTATGGGTGCATCATGGCTCAGATATGGCCTGGATACCACATCCAGGTACAGGTCCATAATTGTGATGAATCAGATATGGTATGCCGGCTCGCTGGCTGTCCCTAGCCATATCCATGTTAACAGAAAAAAAAATAGCATTAAAAAGAAACCCTCCAAAGGCTAAAAAGAAAAATTAAAACATTCCTGACAATCCCCTTAAATGCATTTTAGGGGCAGCAATTGAGGACATGGAGGTTATATATAGATATGCCGTATCCAGCCATATCCATATCAAGTGGTCTTAAAATTTAGCAGTATCCCTGTCTGATACTGTATCTGTATTTGTATCGAATCCGTATCCATGCAACTATGTGCTCGTGATATTCTAGTCACTGTACTTTGGGGAAAGCCAAGCATTTATCCTGTCAGTACCCCTTTAAACAACACTCGGATACCATCAAAGAGCAACAAATATAAAACAGGGTCTGCTAATTATACAGGGGATTATGGTGTAATTGTAATAGGGGGCACTCGAAAGAGCATAGACCAGGTTCAAATATACCCCATGTCAACAATGTAGCCCATAACTCTTGGCCATGGTTATGGAACTCTGCAAGTCGCGAGAAAATTTACTGTAATGAGCCAAGTGATCCCTAGTGAATCCAGCTGACACAACACGTGAGACTCACCACTCAATCATAAAGACCCAAAACTATTAGGGAAAAACGTTTATGCTGGCAAACTAACTGTCCCTTAATTAAACATCTAAAAATCAGTTTTAGAACACCCACAAGAGAAAATTAAAATTAAAATTAAAATTAAAAATCAATGGATAATAAAACGGATATGCAGCATAAAGGACTTAATTTACAGCTGAATTGAGTCTGGGGGATTTTGATTGAGCTTTGACAAATTTAATTTATTACATTTTTCGGAGTTCTTGCCAATTTTCTTTGTGAAGTTCAGTTCAAGCCCAAAATGGCCCTCCTGAGTCCATGTCTTGATACAACACTCCTACCCGTAACTCTAACAAATTACAAACATGTGGTCAGGTTACAAGCATCGCAAATGTAGGGTTACAAATCTTAACAATGTCCTCCAAGCTTAAAGTCGGGCCCTAACCTCATCCAGAACTTACCAAGCTTAACGAAATATAGGGTCAGCTAATTATGATAAGTTCCTTTGATTCGCAATATTTACAAGATCATAGCAGTAGATATGATAAATGCTACTAAACATTTAATCTTCAACACATTAGGGATAGAAAAACTTACTTGTCGCCATACTGCAAAGCCAAAAAAAGAACACTTCTCTTTTGTGCAGAATAAGTGCCTTCAAAACCAACAAAAAAGAACTAAACAAATAACAATGGTTGTTTCCCCACAGAAGAAATCTAAACGAGAGAACTCAAGATTGCTAGCAATTCACCTCAAAATCTGGAAAATTAAATAGTCAACACATTCTTGAAACCCTAATGAAATGCGGAATCAAAAAAAAGGGGAAAAAAAAGCAGAAATCGTCAAACCTGTGGATAATAATTTTGATGGCTGTATTGACACGCTTCTAACTGAAAAATAGATTCGACCGTCCAATTAAGGAAGAGAACTGAGGATTTTCAGAGTGGTAGAAGCAAATTCAAAGACGCACCAAAGAGGGAATTCTGACATAAGAGTGGTAATCGAATATGTATTTAGAGGCAGGAGGAAACGTGAAGGCCAAGCAAATAAACATATTCATATTCATCACACAATTAATCAATTAGTAAGTTAAACTTCTTACCACGCCTCTATTCTATTGACATAAGGATCATAATATATTAGGGTTTACATGTTACTATGGCCGAAGCTAATCAACCAATGTGGGATTATTATTTTTCATTTAATGAGGATTTGTAGAAACAATTCCAAGAGGCATATCCTATTTTGGGTGGTAAACATGTATTTAGAGGTTGCTTTTAAAGGGTTTATTTTGGATTTTTGTAAGCCATAGAGGAGTGGGGAACATCAAGCAAGTAAACATAATCATCCCACAACCAATCAACTATTATTTTAGTAAGAGGGCCACTTCCATTGTGGTGGAACCCAATTGACATAAGGATCAATGATATATTAGGGTTTAGATGTTAGTAAGGACCACCAATCAACCAATTTGAGATTATTATTTTTCATTTAATGAGGATTTCTAGAATTGTAGAAGCAATCCTAAAATGTTGATTCAACCCAAAAAAAAATAAGTGTGTGGAAGAGGAAGGAATTCCTTTACTTACTTACATCTAGATTAATATATAACGGGGTGTATCATTCACATTATTACACCAAAGGCATTTGCTCTAGTAGAAACTCATAGCGCCTTCTAATAGTGTGTCAGTCGCTAATCTCATCATGTCTGTCCACACCCTAGCCCATATGAACGACCTCAAATTGATTTCTACCATTCACGTGCATGTAGAATCTATTAAATCGGTACACCACAAAAAACAACATTGTGAATAGGTTTTGCTCATTTTCTACATCAACTAAAACATTTTTTCATTTGAATAAAATGGTCAATAGTTTATTTCCCCTTCACATCATTTCTGCAAACCGTTTAAGCAAAAAGAATACAAGTCTAAATCGCAAGAAATAATTCACCAGGAGAAAAAAAATATAAAAGAAATAAGAGGACACAATTTGGGCATAAAGCATATATATTATGAAACTATCATTCAACGTTGTGTTAATGATATGAAACATTTTAATATGCCTTATTGACAAAGAAGACACAATCCTTCTTTTCTATTTTCTTTGAAGAGATCCACGAATTACATTGAAAGCCTATTTTAGCTCCACCAATTTGGCCCTTTTAAGCTCACATTTCACTCACGTGAATAATGCACATAAGATTGAGACGATTAAGTGGAGTGCAAATAACAAATATTATTTGGGTAGGAACAATCTTCTCCGTAGAATAAGTGTGGGACATGTGAGTATTTAATTCCCACCTTTTAATTTCCTACATTCCATTCATGTCTATGTCTTACCTTTTTATTTTGGTCACTTTAAGCGTAAATTGCACTCATATGGATAATGTGAGCGTGATCGAGACGATACGGTGGAGCACATGTCGCATATGTTATTTGGGTGGGAACAATTCAAGTCGTGGAATAGGTGCAGGGCATGCAGGGGTTTAATTCCTGCCTTTTTATTTCTATCTTTATGTTCATGTTTTTTCCTTATCTAACAAATTAAATGGCGTGCACTCAAAAAAATTGATGCCATAAAAAGTAAAATAACAAAATAGAAAATCTCAATCAACAAATACAATATTCCTTTTGTTCATATATACATTCCTTTAAGGGGCTCAATTATCAACGAGTGTTTTTGCATTGCTTATTTTTCCTATAATTCCTCAAGCTTGCAATTGAAACGAATTCATGCAAAGTGCTACAAGAAGTAACCATTGTGGCTAGGTTTCAAACTTGGCATCTGTTGAATTCTCATGACATTTTTGTTTTGGCCCCTTTAAGTGCACATTTTACTCACGTGAATAATGCACATGAGCTTGAGACAATTAAGTGGACCACATATAACAACTATTATTTTAGTAGGATCAATATGTTGTGTGGAATAAGTGTGGGACATGTAAGTATTTAACTCCCACCTTTTAATTTCCATCATTCAATTCATGTTTACATCTTACTGTTTGAGGAGACTTCCTGCTCTTGTTACAAGTTAATGAAGAGGAATACAATAAATCAAGGAACTCGGAACTATGGGAGGGTTTAAGGCTACCTCTTGATGCGATGGTGATGGCAATGGCGATGGCGATGGCGATGGCGATGGCGATGGCGATGGCGATGGCGACGGCGACGGCGATGGTGATGGTGATGGCGATGGTGACGGCGACAGGATGGCGACGGCGATGGCGATGGCGATGGCGATGGCGATGGCGATGGCGATGGCGATGGCGACGGCGATGGCGATGGCGATGGCGACGGCGATGGCGATGGCGACGGCAATGGCGATGGCGATGGCGATATGGGCGCAAAATATCCTCTCTGCGACGAGCTTGATAGCATGCACAACAAAGAGAAACTCAACACAAATAATTAGTAGATAAGATGGCGGGTTGCTTGATAAGGTCAATCTCGAGAAGTGATAACTTCATAGGATGGATGTCAACCCACTTTGATAAAAAGATATGACAATTGATAATGAATAAAAGGATGCAGATAACATAGATCTAAGATATGTTAAAGATACTGAAATAAAGATGTGATAATATAAATGATGATAAATAAAATAAAACTTTCTCTGGTCGACGGTGACCCGAGACTAACTGGTACGGTCGACAGCGACCTGAGACTAACTGGTATGGTCAATGACGACCCGAGACTGACTGGTATGGTCAACAGCAACTAATGCAAAAATGATCAAGAGATGGCAGAAAACTGGTCTAAAACATGTTGTGATACATTGAATGTGATGTTGAGATATTTGGGAACAGAGAGGATGCAACATAAGCAAGATCTAATGATGATGTTGATAGGGTTGACGACGACTTTGTTAGACTGATGGCGACTGGGAATAAAAAAACTAGATTCGGGCTATCAGGAAGATGGGTGGCAGAAGCAGTGTTTTGAATGATGGGGGAGTTGTGAGGTAGAGGCAGATGGTGATGTCGATAGAAAATAGGGTCAACACAGATCGGGTCAACAACGACCAAGCTAGGTCAACAGCGACCGGGGTAGGATTTGGGATTTTACGAGTTGAGCAAATGGTAAAGGGGATGTGCAGGAGATCGGAGGAAGGTTGATGAAAGGGCAGAGCTTCAAGACGACCTACAACCCTATAAGAGATAAGTGATGAAGCAAAAGAAGGACTCCGAGTGATCTTCAAACCTTCAAAACCTCCATGGATAGCATGCAAAGACTCTAAAATCTCTAAGTAGATGAATGTAGCTCCTGAGAGAAGAAAAGAACACAACAAGCTTGTGGGATAGCTCAAACATCCAAAAAATTTCAACCCTTTGAGAGGAGGGGTGGAGGAGTATTAATAGGGTCAAAAATGACCCACCTAGGTTGTCGGCGATTGCAGTAAACCGTCCAATTGAGTGGTGGAGGTGATGAGAATCTCAAAAATGAGGGCCTAAAATGGGCTAAAATCGGAGGTTAGCCATTTTAAACGATTTATTGATGCATGGTAGGGAATAAATGGTAGTGGGATGATAAGGGAGGATTAAATGGGTGTAAGTGGGATCCTAAGGTCCATAAATGGGGGGTATTTATGGGAGGAATCCTAGGATAATTGATGGGTTAATGGGTAATTAAATGAAATTATGGATGGATTAAGGGGGATGGATAATGATAGGATTATAATGTGATTAGGATATGGTAAATGAGAATTAGAGAAAATAAGTGGGATGTGGGAGGGAAATAAGAATTTAAATAGGAAGGGAAATATGAATGTGAAAAATGAGGATAAAAGGGAACGAACATGGGTTGGGGGACAAGGGTACCAAAAATTGGTATCTACATTTGCCCCTTTTGTCACGTGGTTTGTGTTAAGCAAGCCGTAAGACAAAAATGAAAAGTGATGAAAGATGATGATTGAGGTGCTCCTCCTCAAACTAGGGATCGATGACACAAAGGGGAATCAATTACTAGTTTGAAAGAGATGGATGGAAAAAGGAGGGAAAGGATGGAATGGATGGGAAGAGATATAGAAAGATGCCCCAAGTGAAGGGGGGTGACCATTGATAAGAGTAAAAGTAAAACAAAGATATGGCGGTGACCTTAGAAACACATCGATAGGGACATAACATGACCTGTGATGGAGGTGACATTAATGTCCTACGGACCCTGTGAGTTGGTAAAGATCGCTACAAGATGGAGGGAATCCAATGGGGAATCCACTCGGATGGATGTGCATGTCGTGGGACCAACGAGTCAAAGGCAGACATAAAAAATATGCTCACACAAATACAAGGATGGTCAAGGTAATGGTTTGATGGATGACCGGAGGCAAAAGCAATGTTTGTATACATGAGGAATTGAAAATATGCATTAGGATGGGACAAGGATAAAATATGGCCACAATGGTGGGCTTAAGATGAGAGATGTTGCCCCAAGAGGGACACAAAGATGGTCCAAGGGTAGGTTGTTGGATATGATGAAAGATGTGTGATGAGATAAAAGATAGCCAAAATAAGTCTGACATGACAAATAAAGGTGTGTTATGAATAAAACATAAGTTGAAAATGGAAGAAAATATAATTTGGAAGAGGGATTGGATGAAAGAGGACAGAGAATGAGAAATAGGGTTGGGTCAACAACGACTAAGCAGGGTCGACGACGACCAGGTGGGTCAATGGCGACTGGGTCTGCACGCCTATATAAGCAATGAAGTAGGTCGATAAGGCCCATTTGAATGGTGTGAATTTAATGATTGAGAGCTCTAATAGAGAGAAAACAATAAGATTTGGATGAGATGGAAGCCAGCAGGGAAGGGAGGAAGCACCAGAGGACCCATAGAGTGGTAAGAGTCGAAACTCAATCTTGGTTTTTGGTTTTAGTTGATTTTTTATTTTATTTTTGGATTTTGGATTTTAAACTAGGTGCCAAAGGGGGTTTTTAAGTGCTTGGACATGGTCATCGTTGATCAGGGAAAAGAAGCGTCAACATGTACAAGATCATCATCGACTGGGGTAAAGAAGACGTCGACCCTCTCTAGGTTGACGTCGACTAAATAGGTAGTGTTTTTGATTGATTATAATAGATGAAAACTGATGATTTGTTGATAATTAGATGTTGATGGGTGTTTGTTCAAATTATTTTGCAAGCCAGAGACACTTTGTTTCTGAGAGACAAAGTCTTGGCCCTATTTGAGAGGATTAGGAGGGAGGTCGTAGATGTAGAGTGGGATCATCTAGAGGCAGTGGGATTGGGTGGATTCCACCATTATCAGAGGGTACCTATAGATACAAGGCTTATGATAGCATTGATTGATATATGGGATCCAAGGACAAGTACTTTCTGGTTCTATACTAGAGAGATGATGATCACGCTGACAGACGTGTACCGCATCTTGAGATTACTGATTCAAGGGGCACTTGTAGTGTTGATCACAACAGAGGGGGGATGGGTGTTTTGACATGGTTATATTATATGATGTGATAGATATGAGATGATATGACTTGGATTAGACTAGATGTGATAGATTTAGATGGGAAGCGTATATATTAGACTAGATGTAGATGTTAGATATGATGATAAGAATGATGTGATGGATTTAGGCATGATTAGATACAGATGATGACGTAGACATTAATGATATGGATATTGATGTTAGGTGTGATGATGGTTTATGATTTTTGATAGTTAGGAATATATGATGGATTTATATGATGTGATAGACGTAGATCAGGTGCGATCAGAATCTGATTAGATGTGATATGATGGATTGGATATAGATGTTAGACATATAATTAGACATAGATGTGATGATGATGATATTAGCTAGAGTAGATATGGAAGAGGCAGTTGCAGGAATTAGGATAGTGTAATTGGATAGGGCACAAATTTGATAGGGTGACCCAAACGTGAGAAAGTAAACTTCGCCATATGGATGAGCACACATAGAAAAGATGCTTTTGAATTGGATTAGAGGTAAAGTGCAAAAAGGGAACAATACAAAGCGATGCACTTGCGACCTTTGACAGGTATTAACACATAACTAACAGTATTTAGTCACATTTAAGATCGTGGGGGAAAGGTGGAAGGTATGCTCATATACCCACTATAAACACAACAAGGGGGTTAAGATGGAGCTTGTATGGAGAGGTAGGTTCTTCTTAAGTGGTATTCATAGGTCTATGCCCCAACTCTTAGCAATACTCAAACTGATACATGTGGGAATTTTGTTGTAGATAGGAGTAATCAATGCGGGAAGCTTTCTGAGGATGCTTTCTTTTGACATTTTTAGAAGGTTGATCAATGCGGGAATCCTTTGTTGTCATGATATAAGGAAGTAGCCATCCATCGAGGGAAAGATCTATGATTAGGGTTTTTGCTTTGGATTTTTGCTTCGATGGCAGAATGGAATGCATGCTAGTTTTCCTTCGAGGGATCATTCTATATTTTTAATAACTTTGTTTTACATGAACAACTTTCCTTCAAGGAAGAATTTTGTCTTTTGGATAAGATAACTTTTGATATGAGCATCTTGAATTTTGACTTTAGTAAAGAGCTGAGGATAACCAAGTAGACCGCCTGGGGAGGGAAAGATAAGATGTACAAGAAACACTTGTGGACCCTTATCATGGCTCCAATAGGTAGATAAGAGGGTGATGGATGCAATGATTGTGGAGTTCTCACCTATAAGAAGGAACTTTTCTATAAGGAATATGTTATGGGCATAGCTTTGGTGCCCCTATTCAAGGTCGTGGATAGGAAAGTGATGGAAGACCACATAATTCCAAATAATTGCGATGGGAAAAGGAAGGACTAATGATGGAAATGAGATCCTAGAATGGGACTAAGATCATGTTGGTAGATTGTTAAAACTAGAAAGGTTGTAAGTGCAAGACATTGAGAGGTTTCGCTTCTCATTTACCATCAAGGGATGCTAAGTGATAGGCTCCAAACCCATATTTATGCGAGATAATATATGGTCCAATCCAGTTGGGAGCAAACTTTCCATGTTGGCTCCTTTCCAAAGTAGTGACATTCTGATTCTCTTTGAGAACAAAGTCACCTATGTTAAAATCACACTCTTTTGGGTGTTTTTATAGGGACGTTTGATGTGCTGTTGATAGACATCATGATGTTTGGGAGTGATTAAGTGACACTCTTCTAGTAGTTCAAGTTGGGCCAGATACTCTTGACGATATTCCTCGTCATAGATGAAGTCACGAAGAGAGATGCACAAGGATGGGATTTGGACTTTGAGAGGAAGAACAACTTCATATCCATAGATGAGAGAGAAGGGAGTAGCACTGGTAGGGCTGCAGATGCTAGTCCAATAGGCCCAAAGGGTGAAGGGGATGTGAAATTGCCAACTTCATCATGATTTTTCAATAGTTTTGACAAGAATATTGCGAAGAGTCTTGTTAGTGGATTTGGATTGGTTGTTGGCTTGAGGATAGTAAAGAGAAGAGAAGTTAAGCTTAATGTTGAAAGATTCACAAATCTTCTTAAGGTCTTTGTTTTTTAAAGACTTTTTGTTGTTTATGAAATTTTTATGAGGACCACCGAAGCAGCAAATCATATGTTGATAGACGAAATCAATGATTTTGTTAGCTTTGGTGGATGCAAGTGGAATGACTTCCACCCATTTGGTGAAGTACTTAGTAGCGGTGATGATGGTGTAGATACTAAATCATGCAATTTGGGTAATTATTTAGTCTCAGTCTCATACTACTATTCATATGATTTTTTAGCGAAAAAGAGTACTAATTAACCCATGTATTTGGCCATTTTACTTTGTAATCTATCGTTACTTTTGATCTTTCACCCATATTTGCCTAGTCGGTTCTATCACACTATGTTTTTCCTATTCTAACTAGGGCGCTCAGCCAGGATTAAGGCGCCCTGATCCCCTCTAGGGTGCCCTAATCCTCTTTGCACTTTACTCTCACTATATGGGCACTTTCTAGTTGTTTGAGCTTTCTATCTTTTTGGTGGTCATCCTTTTTGGGGTTAATTACGAAATTAAAACAAGAGAACCATATAAATATAAAGTTATGAGACCATAATGAGGGACCAAACACTAAGCACTAGTATCTCCACCTAAAGTTACATCCATCAAAGGCTTATATTGTTCCATTTGCATCCATCTAGCTTCATCACAAGGGACAAATGTTGGTTCATCTGCATCACACTTCATAGGAGGGAGTTTATTCTATTCCATGCACCATCTATTTACATTTTACATCTAGTTATTGCTCGCTACTCACAAAGTGTGACTGACACAAGAGCACCTAGGGCACAATTTTCACACACACACACACCTCGAACTACATTGATTTTGAGATGTAGTGCAATGCTCAGTGATAAGCTCATCCATTTGGCAGTTGAGGACAATCTAACCCCTTCATATGCATCTTTATTTTTTAGTGTTTTGATGCTTTACTTGGGGTTTCACAGGTATTTCTTCCATATATGATTTACAACAACATCCAGTGAAGTTCAATGACATTCACGCGACACGAAGCGAACACAGATGATCATTTAGTGACACCTCATAGGAGGTTTCTTGGTCATTTCCGCAGACCAGGGTGACTAGATCTCATGCCAAGGCACCCCAGATGCCCCTATCCTTCTCCAGGCACCCTCGTCTGGCCACACATTCCATATCTACATTTTTCTAAGTCCTTGTGTGATTGTTTCCTCCTCTTGTCCAACCAGTCTCCACTGCAACACATTCCTATAACCTCAATGAATCAACTAAGGCCTTTATAACCCTCTTTACACATTAGGATTTCACATTTCATTACTTATATTGCTTTGGTACTTTTAGTATTGCATTTCCTTATTTATTTACTACTTCTATAACCTCTAGATTAGACTACAAATCTCCATTCTGGTGAACCCAACTTGATCTTCACGCTTTTAAGATCCTCATTATTTGTTTCTCATCCTAGACTCTTGTCATCATGAGTATCTCAATCAATGATTGCTTTCTTGCAAATACTGATTTAAGGTGTCGAGTCCAACATTTTCTTGCTACTACTCGCATTCATGTTGATATGCATCCTGATTCGGTATATCAAACATTTGTAGATGCATTTTCTCCACACATAGCATTCAAATCTAATCCTCCTGTCGATTTTAACAGTTTTGACAATGACTCACCCTTGCATATTATGATTCACATTCACAATATGGGTTTTAAACACAATTTAATTAACAATGGCTCTGAACTCAACTTATGTCCCATGTCATTCATTGAGAAGCTATGTATTTCCACTTGTGATGTTAGTCCATCTTGTCTTTCTCTATGCACATACGATGGTTTTTTTCATCCATGTGTTGGTCACATTACTTTACCTATCACTATAGGGCCAAAAACTGTCAACATTGTGTTCTTTTTCATTGACTTTCTAGTCACCTATAATTGTTTTCTTGGTAGACCCTGGCTCCATGTCATGCAAGTCATTGCTTCTACTATACATCATTGTGTCAAATTCATACATGAAGGCGTCGAATATATTATTTTTCGTGACCATCACCATTACCAATATTGTGACTAAGATCCTAATACCACTCTTCCTACTCCACGTACTGATAGTACAGATGATCCTCAAGTTATGGATGAACCACCTCATTTGCCACCTTTTGAAATTATTATTTGTGTGATAGATGTTGTTTCTTCTACTCCATCACCTCCACCCACTGCTACTACTATTATGGTTCTTTATCGAGGGCATGTACAATCTTCAGATGCTGCTCTATCTCCTACACATTCACATGCACCACTTTTATCACTACGACCTCCTTTCACATGTATGGTTTTCATGAATGATTCATATTGGGAGCCTATTCCATTTTATCCTAATTTTGATGTCAGTATATGTTCACATGAGGGTTTAGTTCAACTCGGTTTCAATTTTTAGGACCTCTATCCTCATACTCACCATCCTCATCTATATTATGGCTTCATTACTATTACTGTTGCTTATGGTTTTACGTGTCTTCCATCTCATAGTCTATTTATTACGCACTCCTCATTTTACTCCACTCACATTAGGGAAATCATGGCTTACTTATATAGGGGGTACATTAGACCCTGATTATATTGACATCTCATTTCCTATGCCCTTTGGTCATATATTCATTTGCAACAATTCCTTTTTGGGCTATACATTGAATCTCACTCGTTAGTATGCACATGGTTGTCCATGTTGGACCTTTGTCATTGTCTTAAGTGTTGTCATTGATTTCAAGTTGCATTGATGGCAAAAAGTGTGGTGCAGGTGTCTTAAGGTCAACCATGTATGGAAAAGGTGCTAACAAGTGTGTAACATGCTTCAGGAAGCAATTTAAGAAAGACTCTGCAAGTGAAATGTGAAGGTTGTTTGGTAGTGTCAGCTCTCAAATGATTCAAGATGATTATAATGGATTTAATTATTTTTTGAGAAAGCTACGAACATAGACTAAAGGAAATTGTTGTGGTCGTGAGGAGGCCACGGATTTTTAGTGAGAGCCGCGGGTAAAAAAAAAAATTTGCAGGTGAAAAATATGAAGCCGCACATATGAAGGAAAAGCCGTGGAAGGAAGGGAAACTAGAGGAATCCATAGATAAAGAAGAAAAGCCATGAAAGACTAGAAATAGTTGTGGATGACTAAAAAGAGTCAGGGGTGGTAAAGGAATGTCACGGGTAAAGGACAAAATTTGTGGAAGACCATAAAAGGCTGCGGGTAACCAGGATAAAAGTTTCACGAAACAAAGATATAGGACATGCAATACATGAAGGAGAAAGTCCTAGAAGCACGTGAAATGAACCACTGTGGATTGGATAGGGTTTGAGAATAATTAAATTGCTTTACATATGGTTAAATGGGACTTTGTTCTCTGAAATTGATAATGATCTGAACATAAAAAGGAGAGGTAGTACATTATGATTATGTATATAACTTGTGCTCCACGAAAAACTCATACCCAATTTGAGAAATCTCTAGACCCAGTTGTCAGCATTTAATGCTCTTTGACTTTGTGTAAAAGTGATTACATCCTCTCGATCACGAAATCTAAAATCTTGATTTTGAATCACAATTAAATATCAGAGAGGAAATATGGATTTCTCTTTTGATCATTTGAAAATCCTAGAATGATGGGAAATCTATTTTTAGAAATCATCTCATAAATGGCTCCTGAATTAACGAGCCGAATATTTAATGCATTGAGAAAACAACAAAGTCAGGCTGAATTTAGAGAGAATAAATCTAGAGTTTGTTGCACTTATTCAATTAACCAAATTTGTAGACGACATAGTGGAAGAGTGCACGACACACTGAGGAAGTGATGGAGAATTTTGATTGTCTATAAAATCAAAACTCCATGCAAATACAAAAGTTGCTCAAGTAAGAAAAAGAGAATGCATTCAAGATGGAGTAACATAGGAAGAGAGAGATAAAAAGAGAGCCAATAGATGAAGTGTTGAAATATATATCAGATGAGAAGAGCATCATTGTGGTTGATCCATTGAGAAAGAGAGTTCAACTCAGAAGTGCAAAAAGAGATGACATAGAACATAAATCAGAAATCCAGATTGAGTTTGAAAGCCAAAGACAAAGAAATAGAGAATGTTGAATGTGAGAGCCTCAAAGAGCAAGCACATAAAGAGAAAGAAAAGTGATCATAATCCATTGTGTAAGCAATTTTGATTCTAAGTGATCAATGTATTTGAAATATTGTATTTCTAAGTGGGTGCTTAGATTATAGGGGTGGGTGCTCCTTGCAAGTTGGAGCTTGATAAAATTTCTTGAGTGGGTGCTCAGTCATCTTTAAGTGGGTGCTTAGAGAATCTGAAGTGCATGCTTCACAGGTTAAGTGGATGCTCAACCTAAACCAAGATATAGTATGCTTTGAAATTGGTGTTCCTAATAAAGCCTTGGTTTCAACATGGGGTTTTCTCTCGAAATGGTTTCCCACTATAAATCCTATGTTCAGTGTTATTTTGTCTAGAATATGTTTGCTTAAATTCTCGTAATATATAGTTACACGTCACTAAGGAATTCTAGATTGGTAGTGTCTTAAAAATTTTAATCTACACTGATTCACCCCCCCTCGGTGCTTGTGATCTCTAACAATTGGTATCAGAGCGAGTCCTTCTGACAGAAGATTAACATCTTCAAGGAGATCCTCTCTTCACAAGAATGGAAACAAGTCAAACACATGATGGTTTATCATTGTCAAGATCACCTCTCTTCACTAGAACAAACTACACATTCTCGAGAATAAGGATGAAGACATATCTCATGTCACTTGGTTTTGACATATGGGAATGTGTTGAGAAAGGATACAATCCTCCAGCCATGATAATCACTTCTGCAGTAGACAATGCAGAATATGAGTGCAACTCAACAACCATGAATGTCATCCTATGTGGCCTGACTGAAATAGAGTTTGTAAAAGTAATGCATTATACAACTACAAAGGATATTTGGACCAAGCTTAAAATTATTTATGAAGGGGATGACAAGGTCAAGCTGGAAAAATTACAAACCTATAGAGCTCAGTTTGAGGATTTAAAAATGAAGGATGATGAGAGTATAACAACATACATGCAGAGAGTATATGAAGTAATCAATATGATCAGAGGCCTAGGTGAGAAGCTAGAATAATCTGTTATAGTCTAGAAGATACTAAGATCTCTTACTTCCAAATATGATGCAAAGGGTTCAGCTGTGGAAGAAGTCAAAGATATGAAGACTTTAACAATGGATGAATTACATAGCATCCTTTCACCATATGAAATGAGGACTATTGGATCCAAGTCTACTAAGAAATAAGTAGCATTCAAAACCAAGAAAGAGACTCAGTCCAAACAAGGAACAAAAGAATCAAACTCGGAGGATGAAGAAGATGATGAGAAGATTGAAGTAATGTCCACGAGAAGACTAAGAAGAGGTTCAACCATGTATAAAGGTAAACTTCCATTCAAATGTTTTTAGTGTGGACAAGTAGGCCATTTCCTTGCTAAAAGCCCAAATAAGAATAAAGAAACTCAGTCTGATCATGACGAAGAAAGTCACAAACACAACAAGCAAAAGGTTAACTTCAAGAATAAATATGGTAAGAAGGAATTCTTTAAGAATAAAAGGAATTTCTACTCAAAAGAAGAGTCAAGTGAATCTGATTCAAACAACCCAGTCATCTCTAAAAATGAGGTTAACGAAATTTAGTCTGAATGTTTGTTTATGGTCATGGATGTCTCTGAAGAATGCAACTCAAAAGGAAAGAATGTGGTTAATTATAAAGAATCTAATGAAGAACAAGCAAATGTAAATTTGGAAGAAGAAATTTTTTGTGCTCTCGAAGAATTAAAACTGTGCAGGAGAAAGAATCAAAAGTTGAGACGCACACTGAAAGATTATGAAGAACACATTCGTGACTTTAAGAAAAGACAAAGTTAAAAGGAAGAAGAAGAAACAAATGAGCTCAAAGAACTTGAAACTCATTTGGAAAATATTTCCAAATCTTACAAATCAAATGAGGATGAATGTATAAATCTGAACTCAAATTTAGAGTGATTGAAGACTGAGCTGGAAAAAATGACCAACAAAATTGACAATGTATGAAAATGCTATAAAAGAGCTCAAATGTTCTAATTGATATATTGAGTAGTCAATGGGATATCCAAATGACAAATTAGGGATAGGATTCAAGGAAGAAAGAAAAGAAATGGATCCTGCAAGCAAGGAAGGAAACAAGACTACATCAATTCCAAGTACCTTCTCTTGTGGATAAATAAAGAAGTCATCAAATCCTAAAGAAGAGGACTATTACTCCCAAGAATCACCTATGCTATGAGGTACACTCATTCATTCTATGGTTATTGCTTTTCATGTAATCAATTTTGACATAAAGTTGCCAAATGTAAAAAATATACTAGAGGTTATGGAAGAAACTATAACACATCATACACTAGAATGAAATATAATGTTGTTCATTACAAATATCACAAGAAAAGTCATGTAGCTTCAACAGTCAAACAAGAGCCTCCTAAACAAAAGAGATGGATGTATATTTTAAAGGAAGAAACCAATAAGAGAAAAGAGTCTTGCTCAATAATACAAACCACATTTCATGTACAAGATGAAGACAAAATATGGTACTTGGATAGTGGTTGCTCCAATCATATGACATGTGACAAAAGAAATTTCATCTCTCTATCAAACAATGCATTAAGAGCTATTAGATTTGGTGATAATAATTTCAGAAAACATAGTTAGGAAAGGAACTTGAGTCTAGACAATGGAAAAACTATTACATGAGAATGTTTATATGCTGAAAGGCTAAAGCACAATTTGTTAAGTGTGAGTGAAATGTGCAAGAAAGGCTATAATCTGATATTCCATGACAAAGGATATGATATTATAAATGGAAAAATAGGAAATAAAGTTGCAAAATCCAAACGGACCAAGAACAATATGTATGTTCTCAATGAAATAAATAAAGAAAAATACCTCACAAGTAAATTTGATTACAGTTGGCTATGGCATATGGGATTGGGACATATGAGTTTTGAAAATATTGTGAAACTAAGTGCCAAGGGTGGAGTGAGACACATGCCAAAGATTGTGAAACCAACAGACACTCTTTGCAAAGCTTGCTTGCATGACAAATAAACAAGGAGATCCTTCAAGTCCAAGGAGTATTATACCACTGGACCTCTAGAACTCATCCATACAGATCTTTACAAGACTACAAGAACTACAATTTTATAAGGAGATGTGTATTTCATGCTGCTAATAGATGACTACACTATAATGACATGGGTGGCCTGCTTGAAGCACAAATCAGAAGCTCTGGAAAGATTTAAGTCCTTTAAAGCATTTGTGGAGAATGAAAAGAACACCAAAATCAAATGCTTGAGATCAGACAGAGGTGGAGAATTTTGGTCCAAAGATTTCAATGAGTTTTGTGAAGAACATAGGATTAGAAGACAATTTTTAGCCGCCATAACACCTCAACAAAATGGGACTGTTGAGAGGAAGAACAAGACTATGTAAGAAATGGAAAGGACTATGCTAAATGAGTATAAAATTCCTAATAGATATTGGAGTGAAGTAGTCTACACAACAGTGTACATTTTAAACAGAGCATAATTGAGAATAAACAATGAAAAAACACCCTATGAACTTTGGAAAAACATGCCAGCCAATGTAAAACACATAAGAGTCTTTGGAAGTAAATCTTACATCAAAAGAGATGAAGATAACTTGGGAAAATTTAACTCAAGGTGTGATGAAGGCATATTTCTTGGTTATTCAGCATTCAGTGTGGCGTACAGATGCTACAATAAGAGGCTACAAAAGGTGATTGAAAGCACAAATGTAAAAGTTGACGAGTCTTATCTTACCAGATCCAACACTAAGTCCGATGACAGTCATGAAGATCAAGAAGATGATGAAGAAATGAAAAGTACACTTGAAGAAGTGGAAGAAAGACAAGACACCAAGACACCCTCAAGACAAGTTAAGAGGGATCATCCAACAAACCAAATTATTGGAAGCAAAGAAGGTGACATTCTCACAAAAAGAAGACTAAGAGATCATTAGAATCATGAAGACACAACACTCCTATCCATGATGGAACCCAAGATTGTTGCAAAATCTAGCAAGAATCAGCATTGGGTGTTGGACAATAAACTTCCTCACTAATCAATGAATGAACTAAGGATATAAACAACTAGTAACTAAGAAATGATGGAGGGTTTATGTTAACTCGGATGTGATATGATGGATGCACAGGCGCAAAATGGCTGATTCTCACTACAACTTGATAGACTTGCAAAACTGGAATGAATATGGGTTGGATAGATATATGTGGGGGTTTCCTGACAATGTGGTTCCTAAAAGCTTTTGGCTTCCTTTTGTGGATGTCAACCCCCGTTTGTTTAACAAAAGCGATGTAAAAGATGAAATTGCAAAAACATGCAGAAATAGGAATATTGTTGAATCTGGAAAATAATAGAGATTGTTCTAAAAAGATGATTAGATTCCAACAATTGTAAATTGACTATTACCTGGCATGGGTTGATGATGACCCAAACTATGCAAAGGCAGGTCGATGGTGACCCAGGAGGGTAAATCTGGAAAATAAGTAGAATATGTAGACCTGGAGTGTCTGAATGTCAATTGGAAGATGGGAGAGGTCTGTGACAACTGAGAGATGACCTGCAGAATGAAGACTGAGGCATAAGATGTAGAAAATATGGAAGAAACAATGATTTGGATAAGATGTTTGGCAAATTGGACTTGGGTCGACGACGACCTAGGTGATTCGGCGGCGATTGTAACAAAGTTAGATATGGTAGAGGATAAATGAATGAAAAAGGAAACCTGTAGTCAAAGGGACTGTAGGAGAAGGTTGTTGAGTGTTTCTTGGATGTTGCAAAAGCTACTATGTACCTATCAAGGTAGAAGACATCAAGGTATTTTTTAGTGTGGACTTAGTTGTCATGGCAAAAAATTTCATTTTTTCATGCTAGACATTCTTCATGACAAGTGGCTCTAGCTTGGGGAATTTCTTCGGATTAAATATAGTGATAATGAATCAAGGAGGAACCCAAGAATCTCAAGACACTAAGAGGACCAGTGCCTTATCCATTGGGCAAAAGAGTCACCATTCAATTCACATAAGCAAGGAATGAAACAAACGCACGACAGAAAGGAAAACACACAAAACAAAAGGGAAACATACCACACAACAAGAAAAAAAACATACCTAAATCACCTATGGTACATATGGGAGACAACCCACTTTCTATGTAGTGATTCTTATTGGAATGTGTTGCCTAAACATGGGCAACTTCAAATGATGATGTTTTGTAAAACCATTCACTATTTTAATGAACTAGGAACCCCTCCTCAATTGATGAATTTCTAGTACTGTTAACTCTTCTTATTTGTTTATCCATGCTAATAATTTTTATCTTTCAAACCATGATTATCATATATATGGTTCTCAATTATATCAACCTCGTCACATTTATCATTAGTCTATTTTTGGTCTTTTGATCTTCACCCTTCTGGTGCTCCATGGTAGTTACCCCTATGGGATGATTCTTAATAGACATTTTGAATTATTCCATATCATTAATGGCCTCTTGCTGACTTATAAGCTAATCAATACATTATCATTTCTCATACATTGTCGCATCAAGGCTTTCATGAGATGCAATGAGATCCTCCGTGATAGAGACATTATCTTCATACATGACACTATTTATGGGAGATTTAAACACATCATTTTCTTTTAATTCATCTTGTATATGATGTTCTTCTCTAAAAGGGAAGGAGAAAATTTCATCTCCACATTCATTTACATCAATGAATGTTTCAAGAGGCTTATTGAGTTCATACTTTTGATTTATCTCATCATGAAACATTTCCATATCACTTGAAAAACCAGAATTGGCCTCATACATGCCCTGCATATCCATGGCTTGAATTAAGAGTTCAAGACTTAGCTGAGGGTCCTCCATTACATATGTAACCTTTATGATATTTTGTAATGACCTTTCCTTTGGCTCTTTTGAATACTCATTAAGAACTAGGCTTTCTCCTTCATGATCAACATCCTCTATTGAGGCTCAAAAAATTTACTATTTGTACATTCATCATCAATGGAATATTCTTCTTCAAACAAGAAGGAGAAAAAATATTCTTCATCATCAAATTGTCTTGCTGATTTTTCATGCCCAGATTAATTAGTAACATCCTCCTTTTCTGCACAAATTGTCAATTGAGGACTACCTTCTTTCCATTATGGATGTACCTACTCTTTCTGATCCTCGTCATCATCAAATTGAAAGTCAAAGTCTATACCAAATAGAAGGGGTATACTTGGAACAATCAAGAAAGGAACTTCCCCATCTTCTTCTGAGGCTACAAAGTAATTCTGGTATTTGGATTCTTGGCATACACTTTCTTCTTGCAGGATACCTTCTCTCTAAACATTTTATTTCATCCTTTTGATAGGAAGAAACTTTTTTATCACATATTTTATTGGTATTATATCATACGACCAATCCAACTTCATTATTCCACCTATCTCGTGACAAAATATCCTGTTGAGAAAGATGCCATATGCAATCAGAATGTATGCCACACGTATTTTGGGGCTGAATTTCTTGTCTAAAAAGTCTACGAGGGCAACATGAGCATTTTTAATTTGACCAATGAGGGGGGCTTCCTTAATATCCATATAATAACACCGAACATTGGTAGTTGCAAGAGTGAGGGAAAAGGATTTTTTCAACTTTTAAGGGAATGACATTATCTGAAGCTCGGGAATCAATGTGTAGTTGTTCAGTCTATACCCATTGATCAACAAGGAAAGATAGAATGATTCTATTTTCTAGGAGGTAGAGGCTGTGGTGGTAAGATAGTTGTGGGATATGGTGTTGCTAGGATTGGTACTTACATAAGGTGGTTTAGAACTCTTTTCTTTGAAAAATTGAACAAGCTTTTTAAGTTGCTTTTTGGATTTTAGCTTTTTTGATACGGTCAATGATATCAAAAATGAGGATCATAGGAAGTGGAAGTTTTTGAGGAGATAGTAGAAACAAGAGGTTGACTACTCGTAGTAAGGGAATTATTGGCACTTTTACTCACACTATTAGAAATGGTAGAAATAACATGAAGAATTGACTTGTCATGAGAGTAAGGTGGAGACTTACTTGGAAGAGGAGATTTGGATTTGGATGAGGTGACTTTGGGATTCTTATTTTTGATCACATGAGAGAGGGCAAAAGTGATATTCCTTTTTATGTTTTATTTTGTAGAGTTGCTGGTAGAGGATTATTTTATTTGTCTTTCTCAGTACTAGATAGGTCCTCTTTCATTTGATCTTTGGAGCAGGTGAACACTGTATAGTTGTAGCTAGTCACTGAGTCTTCTTCACCAGATGAATATTTGAAGTACCTTATATCTGTACATGCCATCTTTTCTTCTATGTCATCTTCTTCATCATTCTAAGTTACAAAAGATGCTTAGGCAGGTGGAGCTTCTAAGGAAAGCCTTTGGGGTGCTCTGAAAATCCGATTCCTATTCTAATTTTGAACAAGAATATTTGTGAACCATTTGTTTCTTTATTGCATTCAATTCATTTTCCAATTTTTGAACAAGAGAGTCAATAGTACCTTCCTTGGAAAATTGACCCCTTTGCTTTCCATTTGGATTCTTCATTTTTCTAGACAAGATTAGATCATCTCCAATATCAATTACATCCTCTTGGGCAAGCTCAAGAGTATGAGGTTGACCTCTTCATAAGATGAATCAAATTTTAGGAGGTTGTGCATTGATGAATAACCTCTTGACATTGTCTACGGATGGTGAAGCCTCTATCGATATTATGTGGAGTAACCTATTGAAATGGGCCATGAAGTCTTTCATGTAGTTTCATTTGATTCTTTTTGATTTAATAAAAATTAAAATTAAATATGATTTTAGAGTAACTTATATGACTAATGATATACAAATGATGTTATACAACAATATACAAATGTTTAGTACTTAAACAATGTAGAACTCTAAGCAAATGGGAGGGATAAATGACTTAATTGGTTTTCTGGGTGATTTAGAGACAATCGAGACTATGTAGCTGCTGGATTTGATTGAAAATGATGTCAAAAGGGCTAACAAAGAGCTATGGGATTTGAGACTGTGTTGGACAATAGTTCCCACAAGAGGAAAGGAGTCTCTGGGCACTAGTGTCTGATTTGGGTGTTGACATCTGTGCAAATACTTAGGATCTACCTTTTTTTTGGTCTGACAGTCTTCAATTCAATATATGTTTTGTCACTCTGACTCTGCTATCAGGGTTTTGATGTCACCTGTAGCCTGCAAAACAAACCCTACCTATCTACAAAATCTCACAAAAACATTAGATTTGAAATAAAAATGTAATATGTGAAGTCGAACTGACCCCGATGATCACCCGAAGAGTGAGCTTAGTACCGAGTGCTACACTACATTTAAGAATCCATGTGGTTTTTTGTGCTTATGTGTGAAATAGTGTCCTTAGGTTTCTCTCACACCAATGATGCCAAGATAGAAGGATAAAATTAGCTTATATGCAAATGTGTGATATGGAATTCAACACTTCCCCTTCCTATGTAGTGTATTTAGTCCAAAAATGCAGTCCCTTGTGATAGTAGTGATAGTATGTAGATGAGATAGTTCCTTAGATTTTCCAGTCAGAATAATAGTGTGTATGTTGTATATATATATATATGAGTCTCTTTGTTTGAATTTTGACACTATTGAAACAAAAGGTTTACTATGAACATGGGATAAGGATAAGAAAAGTGAAAGGGATGACCAAAAATGTCAAAATGTGAAAAAGAAATAAATATGACAAGAGCCCCCACAATAGACACAAGCACTTGAACGTTAGTGTCCACAGTGGACGCTAGTGTCCTAGGATAAATGATGATAAATGTGAGAAGAGAGACAAATAGGGATCCCTGTGACCTAACCAAAAGAGGATTTATAAATGGTAAATGTGGAAGAGATTCACAATAGAAAACAATGAAATAACATGGATAGACAAAAGATAGTGTCACCAATGAATACTTTTCTTACTTAAGATTCATGCATATAACAACATACTGATGACATAGAAAAATAGTAATATGTGCATGATTTTGTGTCTACATTTTCCCCCCTTTATGATATTTTAATGAAAGTCAAGTAGTGTAAAGGAAGTAAGGAACATACTTGTATAGAGTCCAGAGAAGCCATATTACAAAGTGCGCGTAGAGTGTAGAAACTTGCAGCATGGCGTACCATAGATTAACGTTTTGACCCATGTGGCATAAGAGGAGATAGAAACTATCGTAAGGAGAAACTTGGAGAAATAATTATAATGTTGTTGGAGATATTGGATTGTTTGCAAAAGGCGATAAAGAGGGGTAGGGAGTGATCAATTCCCAACTCGATTGTGTAAATAATTAAAGGATTTGGGCATCCTACTACCAGAGGAAGAGTGTTAGGAAGAGAGGTATATTTTTCTCTCCTTCCATGAGTACATCCCTAAAAGGTCCTACTGTTGCAGATGGATATACACCAAATTTTGTTCCGTGTATTTTTTATTAGTTCCTGATTGAAGAATCCATATAAGATTAATATAGGAAAGATGATGACACATCATTCCCCCCACTCCTATAGTAGTGGGTGTTTTAATTTGGAATAGTGTTAGATTTCTTCCAAGCTAGGTCATCTGGAAACGATGGTGCTGTGACATGGCTCCCAAGTTAGGTCATCTGGGAGTGAAAGTAACTGTGACTATTACATTGATTAATTGACTTGAGTTATAACAGTTGATTGAATAAGATGTATTTAGAAAATTAGTCATAGAGAGGTTTTGCTCTGCTCCCAGATTAGGTCATTTAGGGGATATATTCAAAATAGTAGCAAGTATTGATTGTTTGTATAGAATAATTGTAACTATGTTCGAATGAGATCAGAGAAAATTGTGATAGTAATGTATTTGGAATGTCAATTGATCATGTTGTATACTTGGAGGGATTATAGAATGATCTTGATTGCATTCCCCCCTTTCAGAAAAAGGGTGAAGGGTGGAGAAATGAACACTGATCCAAAAACAAGGCTGTAAAAAGTTCTAATAGTAAATGAGAAATAACATATGGGAGATATTAATATTGACAAAGATTGGTATGTATTGCTTAGTATATGTGCCAAATGTGAATATGGAATGATGAAAAGTGTATAGTATAATGCTTGTAGTCTTTTCTTTTCTCAGTCAACTGCTATGCATGTTGGTACCTCGTTCATTCAAGTCTGAATGCTCACCCAAAGTGCACAAAGCTACCAAGTCCCTCTTTTGTATTTGTTTGTCAAGATGTTAACATACATGCCCATAATGGTATTCAATCAAGCATCCATTCAACATTATAAACCATTGCATTCACCATAACATAGAAACAAATATAATAAGGAAACATATTAGATAACCATGACTAAGATCAACTATAAGAACACATCTCCTTATTCAGACACATCAATGACCATAATCCAACCACAGTTATCCATTAATTCACAGAAATAACTACATAGTAGGAAGTTGATACATAATATCCAATATAGGTGCTCAGAATGTCATGTGCACAACTATACCAAAGCAACATAACACTAACACAATGGTGATCTCAATGGTGGTACAATAACTAGTCTTAAACCAAGAATTTATAGGGGTGGGGACTTGCCCTTCACTGCCCATGCACTTCCTAATAATAGGTGTGCTAAAAAATAGCCATGTGTACTTACATGCATGCTTTACAAGACATCTCCTATTAATATATTTCCTCATAATAGCCCACTTTACACCTATTAACAACTAAACTTATGCATGTACTTTCATCTTTAGTTTGTATGTGCTTTCTCCAAAAATAATCAATACTTGTTTGCTAAGGTATCCTTTGTGTGATGAGTACTCCTAGTCTATTTTTATCCTTTGCCTGGAAAATGGCTAATTCTTCAACCTATCTGTCTTCCTACGAAGTTCCGCGTGTGACCCTGTTCATCCTCCTGCACCTTATCTCTACTTCCGTCCACATGTGTGCATTCCTACATGTTCTAATACTTAGTCATTTTCTCATCCCAACATTACCCCACACTAGGTATGTTGTCTATCCTCGACAACCCTAGAGATTATCTAGCAAAAGAATGGTAGAGAACTCACCATGAATCAAAAAATGTAGTATAAAGAATATGGATTGTGCTAAAGAATTAAAGAATCAAGCTTCCTTAGGAGGGAGTAGGATTGGAAATTCCTTAGCCAATATTTTCTCCAGCTCTCTCCACCCTTCTAACTCCTTTTTCGCTTTGACAGGCACGTCATCAACAATGTCAGGAACCTCTGCCGAGGTTAATTCATCAATCCTTCCCTTTAAGTGTTCAATGAGACCCTCTAGATACTTGGCTACATCATCCAATGCACATCCATCCTACACGTGACTTGAGGGAAAATTTACTTCACTTTATCCTTATATGTGATCTTTAGGATTGTTAGACTATCCCACTTTTGTTCTACCACAACAAGAAAATTATCCCTTTTCACCCTATTATTTCTCATGTTGGAGTGGATTTATTTCAATTTTGCTTCATCTCTAGCAGTCAACATGCTTACCACATGGTCAAATATATTGGCACTGATAAAAAACAAACCATTCCTTTGTTGCGGCCTTTTTAGCCTCTATTGTTAGCACATCGTATTACGTGAGGTGTTCCTCGACCTGATCTCTATCACTCTTCTTTTGTCATGCAAATACTTCTTCTACGGATTCTAGGGCAAGAATTTCCTTCTCACGCGTAATCATGCACTCCAAGTCCTCTAGAAAATGTAGGGATGACTCATACATAGGCTAAACTTGAGCGATCAAATCTGGGCGTGCGAGTGTGATTGCATCTGCGATGCATTCAACCTTCTTATACACTGCGTGTGTCTACCCCTTCTCATACCTTACCTCCTGCTTCAGTTACACGATGATCCTATCCTTCTCCTTGATTTCTCCTTATCTTTTTCATCTATCTTCTTGAGCAATTTCCTTATTCGAAGTCCTTATAAAAAATTCAGACCCCTACATCTACCGATAGTTTATTAAGTGCATCACACACTTGTTCATCTATTAGCATATGTGTTGAGTTGTGGAGCTCAATTACTTCAGATTAGCATGCAATGTGAAACTTGCTGGAAAACACAGTAACCATCATTGGTTATGGAGGGACCGACATTGGTCACCTATGACCGGCATCGGTCAGGCAAGGAGGAACCATCATTGGTTAAGGCTAATCGACATCGGTTACCTATGCGGGAGTGTTTTATTTAACTCTCGGGAATTAGATCTATTTTTAGTATTAAAGAATATGTATTGATTGTAATTGCATGGCTAAGTGCCCTAAGTTTGTAAATGCCTATATAAACATGAAAGCTAGGGTTTAGAACTAAGAATTAAGAAGAACTTGCAAAAGTTGATGATTATTGTGAGAATAATTTTGAGAGAGAGAATTCTTGGAGAAGAAGCAAAAACTTGAGAGTAAGACATTACTGTACATCTGAGAGGTGTGGAAGATTGTAAATATTCAATTGTATATCTTTTCAAAGCTTTGGATAATAGATTGGCTTGTTTCTTAATGGACGTAGCCCACACTAGGTAAACCATGTTAAATCTGGTGTTGATTTATATCTCTTGTTCTGTATATTTCTTCAGGTAGAATATCCACTTTTATTTGCATGTATGATTAGATCTGATATATTATCTATACAACTGGTGTGCTAACCCCAACAATCTGGGCATCCACTATTGAATAAGCCTCCCCTAGTGTAGACTTAAGTCGGGTCTCTATTAGAGATAACGCACTAACCTTGAACTCTTGCTCTTCTATATGTGATTGAAATGCCCAGGAGAACATCTTGTGAGTGCATGGAAAGGCTTCCTCCTTCCTAAAGAATGACCAATATAATAATTCCTCTGTGGCCATTGTACTTTGATATCTTGCATGCAACACTTTACTAGGGTCATCATCATACGACATCATAGGGCCCTCAGGTGTATGTCTTGGCTTCCTATTTTTCCCGCACATACCCTTTGGAAAGCTAAGCACAAGAGTGGTCTCTGTGCCACCTCCTTTTGCTTTATCATCATGTTTTTCTCCTTCTCCGTGCTCCAATTCATGTTCCACTATGTACTCTACAATGATTTGACCTCATGTTTGATCTAGCGCTCAACTTTTGGCTCAGTAGCATGCTCATCCTTATACTCCTCAGTAGAATTCTACCTCTCCTCTAAAATTTGAGCAATGGGCACCTCAAACCCTTCCGCTTCTATCTCCATGACTGGGATCTCTTCATGATGCGCGTTGTTCTCTTCTGTTGTAGACACCAAAATTGGGTCACACGATCCTTGACCCTTCGTTAAATAATCAACTTGAACACACTCACCTAACCATGGCCCCTTACACCCCACACTAATATTAATTTAATTAATTAAATTAAATTAATCCATGTCCTCATAATATTTATTCCCACCCCACCACCTCACCTATACACCTCACCCAACCACCTCACCCTAAGACCTATTCTTAGTATGTTGTCATAACTAATTAAGACCTAACTAAACCCTAAAAATAAAAGCCTACATCCCCTCTAACCACATTCTCGCATAAGAAAAGGTAACTCCCACTCTTTCCCAGATGAATAGAGAGATCTGGCAGAAATCATTGCCATGATCTCCCATTTTTAGTAAACCTAGGGAATCCCGCCCTAACTGACGTTGGTCACCCCTAAACCAACGTCGGTCAACCTGAAACCGTCGTTGGTTACCTTTTATATTTTTTGGTAACCTTATTTTGAGGTTGGAACATTCTGAGAAAAAGAAAGGAGACCAGAGCTACATGCAAGCAAAAGAAGCATCCTTTTATGCATCTAGACATTCAGAGCCATAACCAGGACTAATCAGAGAGCCATTGCATTCACGGGAGCACTCCGGGAAGGCACCACTACAAGACCATACATGTATTCTCCGATCAACCACCTCTACCACTCAACCATCAAAAACATTAACACAATAAGTATGGCCCTAACCAATATAGTTTATTTCAGTTAGTAATCTTTATTACTCCTGTTATTAATCTATTCTTTGCATGCTTATTGCTTCATCACCCACCTGCTTGTAAACCCAAATATCTGTTCATTCACATCACAAAATCACCTATTCTCACCTGTTGTACACTTCTGAGCATACCTAGGATCTCTACCGACCTCCCCATTCACTTGCCCAAACTTTATTTGACCTTAGATCACCCCTACCATTTAAATTATTTTGAGTTTATTTTACGCCGACCATACCGATGCCGGGTATCTACAACCATCATCGGTTCTACCTAAATCGGCATCAGTTGCATTTAGCCGATGTTGGTCTCTGTGTTTTACACGTTGACCAAGAATAGAACCAGCAATCACCATACCAGTTGACCTAAATAACCCTGAACCTGACCCTAACCAGTCCCAGTACCATGACAGATAAATCACCTCTCAAATCCAACTATAGCCTAGCCTGTATATGAATCAAATTTCCATAACATATTTGAATGAAATCCTTCCAACTCTAAGTGTAAGGCCTTCAAATAGGCTCGTCTCTATAAACTAATGTTTTATCCTACTAGGACTCAAGAACGTCTAGTATGTATCCCAAAACACTTCCGGAACTTAAAAAAACTAGGCATTTTAAAAAAAAAAATCATGTAGCTATTTTCTTATGGTTTTGTTTTCTAATAACCCGTTAGTTCCTTCTAGCCAATCATGAAAAACTCAAAATCATCATCTGGGGATCTCATGAACCTCAGATTAGCACCCTACTAGACCATCAACCAACCATCCTTCAAACTTGTATTCCTCCTTGGCCCTTAGGTCATAAATCTGTTTCATACCATGTCCAAACCTCATGATTAATAAAATTGTGAAAGGTATCTGAACCAAGATCACAACACATACTTGAAGTAGCATCCTAACGGACCTCATGCTGGGCTCATGTAATGCCACTTTTACTGCAATTTGCTTCCAAACTACCCCACAAGTCAGTCTCTCATAAATAAGGCACACTTTACATCTGTCTTCCCCTAAAAATGACATGAAACATTATGTTTAAATCAATAAAAAACTCGGAGACTTCTATCATAAATGACAATTTAGTGTTTACCCTCATTTGGGAAACTTCTGCTCAGGTTTTGAAACTCTTCATACAAATAAGTATATTCACATGATCTAATAGTACCTTTGCTCCGAATAGGGGCTATAATATTCACTCTACAACATCCAATCATAAATTTGGATAAAAGGAATAAAAACTAGGCTCGTATACTAAACTTTCTCCATAGTCTTCTTCCTAGTGTAGGGTCTTCAAACCACATTACCTTCTTAATGATCATTCATAAAAAAGTGATCCCATCAAACCACCTCATTCTTCGATTTTGAAGTACATATAAAAACTAAACTTAGCCACATATAATACAAAGATCTTTGTTCCCCGTGTAATAGACATATGGTTAACATATTGATATCATCTAGATAGGTCAAATGTTTCTTCATAAAAACATGATTGTTACTTTAGATAAACATGTGTTTCGCCAAAACTGTGCATATCTTCATAATACTATTCTGTCTAGAATCAAACCTTAGAAATTTGACATGAAGCATCATGAAAAATATGTATCTAACTTCCATGCTCACTAGGAAGTGAATAAATGCTAATCGGTAAATATGTAAACAAAAAATTGTACCAATAAATTGTGCAATGAAATCCTTCAAATCCAAGTGGCCAATGCAAAAATGTAGATAGAACAACATACTGAAGCCTTAGTCCCTCCAACTGCGCAGGTAGTTCACTTAGGAAGTACCATTAGCTGATTAAAAATTAAATTGTGGATCCTCTTATACCAAAGTGAAAAATTTATGAATATAAGCAAGAGTGATGGTGTCACAGGTGTAAGCTCAGAAAACCTTGTGTGACAATATGATGCGCATAGACATGGGGAACTCCCGTATTGGGTCAATGGGCACCTAGTGCACTGTAGACCTCAATCTCAGGGAACTTGTGACAATGAGTAGGAGAACATTCAAAAAACTAGATTTTGGAGGGTCATGAGCTTGTTCAATTATCTCTATCTTCGTTTGAATTCATCTAGGTATGTCACACTAAGTCTTCATAGATGTTTCTTGTAACTTGCAATGAAGAAATGACCTAAAAAACCATAAAATGCATCAAATCTCAAAAAGAAAATAAGGAAAATGAGGGATTAAACTATCCTGGGTATTGTCATAAAGTAAAATTACGAATGAGAGCTTACAATTCATCCATTAGACCCAACTTAGTTCTCTGTATATGTGTGTGAAGAATCAATGCCCTGGAGGTGGCTCTTGTACTGTCGTCATCATCTTCCAATATATTGGACAGTTAAAACGTTGTGATATGAAGAGCCATGTAAATAGATGCTGTGAATTGCGCGGTCAAATGGAACTTCAACTCCTATGCATGTAGTGTAAAAAAAAACATTCCCATGTCCCTAAGATGTAGGGTGAATCATTCCTATAACACCTTCAATTAATGAATATTACCTATGGTCATGAAGTCAAGGAAGTTGACATCATGGGTATATGGAGTCAAGCGAAGTGAGTTCTATGTGATCAAGAATTTAGCATAATTAAACGTAGCGATTTTCCCTCCTACAATGTATATTCACAATTCTAATGCATGTAATAAGTTAATTATGGACATTTTCAAGGGATGTAGGCTGTCTAGTCATGTTTTAGGGGTTCTAAGATGAGTCTAAGTCATCAGAATGTATGAAGAATGTGGAAAATGTCCCATCAAGGTTTAGGTGGAAGGTGGAAAGCCACAAAATGGCAGTTACACTAAAAAAAGACTAGTTACATGGTGAGATATTATGAGATGTAAGGAGGTTAGCTAAGAAAAAAATGAGTTACATGGATAAGGATTTTGAATAGATGGAACAGGAAGGAGAGAAGGAGGTTATTCCTCAAGTGGGAGGATAGAGAAAAAGGAAGAGATATGTTTTTAAATAAATTATAGTTATGAAGAAAGAAAACTCTATTTTTATAGGAGTTCTTGTCTCTGTTATACCTTGATTTTCATGTATTGAGTGTCCTTGGATATGCCTTATCTCCATAGGAAGGTTAAATGAAATTTTCTTAAGAATATATCTTGAAGTACTAAGTAGTTGAACCTATTGTCATGCAAGGTAATGAATGCTCAATTTTATATTGAGCCTTGTGTGAGCATGGTGGTTTTTTTGAGCTTGATGATTGAAAAAATTATGTTTATTCCATTTTAAGACATCTAGCATAGTCATACAAAATATTAGAGCAAGTATGATGTTGAAGTGAGTAAAATTATGGGTCTTAGCTTAAGTGACAATGCATGGACTGTATAATGTATACATGAATGTGATTAGTTTTTGAAGGTAACCACATGAGGGGAAGGAAAGGTATTTGTTTTTCAAGCATTTAAGGTAACTAAAATCCATTCTTCATTGCATTTATAACAAACCTCAGTACTCAGGCTTGGATTATAACCTTGAATGCATAGATTGTGATTATCTTAAACTGAGCATGTTACTTGAGTTTATGTATTCCTTCTTGGAAATACATATTTGTGAAGTTACTAACATTATTTGGATTAAATGAAGATTCTCTCATGAGTGTCAAGGGAGAAAGCTCCGAGGGAATGATATCATGACTTATTTTGGAATGGAAATATTTTCTACACGTAACATGCCCAAATTTAAGCCTCGAGTTTGACTATAGGATTAGGGAGTGAAAAAAATGTGTCTTCGATAAAAATGAACACATCTACCACGTCATTTTAAAACATATTGGTGTGTAAGGAGTAGGAATTCATTATAAATAATGTGTAGACAAAGATCATAAGATCTCTACTTGAATACCTAGACTGAGAGAGAGGATTTTTCCCTTTTTCTAACATGCATATAGTCAATATTATGTTGGATCATTTAGAATATTTTATTAATTTTCAAAGGGTATTGGTACACAAACCTTGAGTGGATTCTACAAACAATTATTGGTACAAAAGGTTTCAAGTCATCATGAAATTAACCATGAATCTCTATAAGGTTTGTAAAATCTCTTGGGCCCACACAACCATCACAACTAGGGTTTGGATAAAAAATGATCTCAAAACCTTCTAGGTAAATTGAATTAATTACCTAAAACTTGGATACTATGTATGGTGAGGGTATCCCCAAGGTTATTCAAGTGGAAAATTGAATTTTCATTGTTGATACTCAAATTGAGATACATGATGTGATAGTCAATAAGCTTTAACACGAGTCAATGTAATCATATTGAAGGAATAGATTGGAGAGGCATATTAACAAAGGTGGTATCCTTTTTAAGTGGAATAAAGATTTGGATAGCTTAGCATACTTATAAGGCAACTCTCAAATTAGTTCCTATTAAATACTAGGGTTTTGTCTTCAAACTACCTTGCCAAAGAAATTTATGAGCTAAAGAGGACTGTCCCAAGCCTATTACAATGGTCTAGTAACTCTAATAGTGGTCAGGAGAAGGTTGAGGAAATTAATGGAGGGAAATAGGTTCTAAGGTTTTATAATAACCTCGGGGAAGGTTAAAGATGACTAATGAAGGTGATATATCAACCTTTTATGGCAAAAGCACCTCTAGAAATGTATCTAGCCATGACTGACCTAAGAAACATGATCTTAAGAAGAAAAGATGATAGATTTTGCAGAAAAGTAGTTAAAGTTGGAGGAATTGATCCACCTTTAGGGTCTGATTGAGTAAATGGTAGCATTATCTTGAGGGTGTAGAGACAGTTGGAATAGGGTAAAAAATAATTTGTGATGTCAAGAATCCAAATAATCAATGGAAACTTACTAAGTCTTGTATTGGCTTAGGTACTAGACATGAGGGAAAATGAATTAAACAAGTTGGTAGAAGGTGATATCTTGAAGGTAGAGATGCACTAAGGAGAGATAATTTTATTCAGTTGAAGAGACCTTATTTCAAGGCTTGGATTAGGGTACACCAGATAATTTTACATCCATTTATAGGGAAATAGATCAAACATTGTAGTCTTTATCCCTTGTAGGCTTGAGTATGGATCCTCATTACAGAGTCAAGTGAGATTCAACATGGTTTAGAGCTTTGTTGTCAATTGAATGGATGCTTGAATCCATAGTAGTTATATGCATCATTTTGGTAAACGAGTGAGAAAATTTGTGTTAAATTCATATGTGGTGCTAATTTTGAAGTGATTGAGTTTCAGAAAGTGAAGGAATCAAGTTTGTGGAAGAAAGAGGTGAGAAATAAATTGTTGAAAGTGGGTGTACCTACTTTTGGATATTGATACTTGCATCAAAGAAGAGAATTTACAAGTGACAAAAAATTGGTGAAGAATGAATTATTGGTTATGATATTTTAAGATTGTATCATTATGAAATTCTCGATAGTTTAATCCCAAGTTTAAAGAATGAACCTTGTTGTTTGAATATTTCTTGACATTTTAAATAAATTTGAGTAGCTTGAATATGAAAGGAATGATAACTAGATCGTACCAAGCCAAGAACATAGATGCTAATCAAACACCACGATCAATAAGATGAAAGTAATTTTCCAGAATAGCTTTACATAAAACCTTTGCAAATAAATGAGCAACAATATCATATATTATTATGGAACTCAATGCAATACATTGAGAATGGGCCTTACTTAAATAGGTAAGGAATAACAATCTAAGAACCATTAAAGGTCGTAGATCAAGCCATAAATCAAGGAAATAACTAGTCATCAAAGAACTAGTCAAGACCATAGATTTAGGAGAGAACTAGACATCAATGATATAGTCAATACCATAGATCAAGGAAAGAACTATACCTAAACAACTAGATAATATCTCTTAATATCTAAATAAGATAAAAGAAATATCCACACACATAAGTGGGTGAGGATGAATACAATAAAGGTAAATAAAGTACCTAGGTGAACATGAGCTAAGGTAAATACCTACTCTAACACCCCCCCTCAAGTGAAGCAAAGGGCTAAAATAGAAGTAGCATGTCCACACATATGATTCTTATTTTAACTAGGCCTGATGAGGTACTCATGTACAATAACTGGGAAAAAAGGGACACCGTAAAGGTACCCAAAACTAGTAACAACAAAGTAAAGAGAGTAAAGACCCACTCCAAGGCAACAAGAAGCTTGGCTAAAAAAATCATACAATGCTGAAGAAGTTTGGTGTGCACTGTGGTCTGAATCCACTGGATTTCGATCACAAAACTCAAAAAAACTGACACTGGGCTTCACCAGAATAGCTCCATACAAGGAGACTGTCAACAGAGTGATGTCAAAAGTGTAAAAAAAACACCAAACATAATTCCGATCAACTGCTGTAAATAGGTGTGCACATTTTATTGATCCAAGAACAAAATCCAACCAAAGCAGGGTTCAAGGCAAGGACAAAAATCCAGAGTGTCACGATCTAAGAAAATCCAAGGTAACAAGGTAAGGACACAAAACCTGAAGAAGTGATGATCAACACCACACCCTCCCATACTATTGAATGGGTGGAGTAGAAAATGCTACAAATCTGTATGAGTTGTCAAAACAACTACTCAAACACTGACAAACTAACACTGTAATCCTACCAAAATATCTCCCTCATAAGAGAGACTGTCAACATGCCAAAAGTGTTGAAAATAAAAATACAAAATCTCTCAACAAATAAGAGAGATATACTAAACCTACTAAAGAAAAATGCTCAAAACAAGAAGCATCATTAATGCATAAGGTATAGAAATTGGAGTAAGAGGCCGAATGGTGGAGGATCACGCCTGTAGAGTCCTCTCAATGAATGCCTATGTCACCTCCACGAGTGATCAAATATCCACCCCAAATCTACACGGATGGATGAATAAGATGTCTGCATATGACTTGGTGTAAAATGCACAATGGGTGCATGCAAAAGAACATCAGAATGTGTGTCAGGTTGATCATGTCTAACAGCTGAAATATCAGGTTTCTCAATCCTGAGTGAAGGTGCAAAACTCATGTGTTGCTCAGGATCCTCAGAAAGAGTCGAGCGAACAAAAAAAGGAGCTCTGTCAATGTGTGATCCCAATGAAGTATCTGCTCAAAAACTAATGTCATGACGAGAATTCCACTTAACATGTGGAATAGAGGAAACAATACCCTGTGAATGTCTACGAATGACTCTACTAGTGAGACCCATAGGTAACGTGAGCATGCAAGAATTGAATGTAGTGGTATGCTTCTTAAAAAATCCATGTAGCTGAGCAGAATATATGATACACAACATGTGGTACTATAATAAGCACAGATGTGGAAGAGCATGCAGTAACAAGCCTCGCAGGTTTAGAAGCATCAAAAGTGAGGTTCAATAACTCAAAGACTGGCAGATCAATGTCATTGGGTACAAGAGCAACAGTTGCAAGTGGACTAGGAGCATGGATATGGTTGTCCACAATATGATGGTGATGTTGTAGGCTAGCAAGTTTGTTCTGCAGGAAGTGTATTATTGTATCCTTATCATGAATGAGTGATTGTAGAAGATAATTTCACTTCTTGAGTGATCTATTTTCTTCCACAAATTTTACAATATCCTCTTGAAGTCCACATACTTCAATAAAAAGCATATCATTCTCAAAATCCATGATAGGTACATAGACTGCAACTCACAAAGTAATAGTTAGGACATCGGGCTCAGCTGAAATTGCATCCACAATTGATTAGAACATAAATATTTGGCACTTTATAATTACAAGGTGGTTCAAGTCAAAAATGAAGGATAACTCTTAATGGAAAGGAATATAGATATGGTTTTTAAATTCAAAAGATAAGCTTTTTAACATTTTTTAAATCTGGTACCCTCCACCTGATCCATGCATGTTTAGTCTACATGGTCTCCTAAAAGAATTGACTCAGCTTTTTAAAAGGTTAGATCAAATTCCATTTGCAACAAAAAAAAAACCAGATTTGTTCATTTTCATTACCAAAGTGCAATAAAAACCACATAGAGCCTAAGTGCATAGGAGAAAGTCATCTTTGGGAAGGCTAGGATCCAATGGTTTGAATCACATACGCAGTAAACACAATCCCAAATCTTTGAATTTAAAAAACTTTGTTTGCAAAATTATAAAAACCACCACAGTTGGACAAAAGAATTGGTGGAAAAATACTTCGTAAGAAATTTAGATTAAGCAACCAAACATGCCTCTACTTTTTTAGCTGATTAAATGAGCCTAATTTAGGGTAAGAAAATTATTTTTTTCTCCTAATAGCCATGTTAAGTTTTCATTTTAGACATTTTTTACGAAACTTCAGGCCTGTGGATATTTCAATTGTATTTTCAGTTATATTTTTTAATCTTTTTTGACGTAGTGGGTCATTTTGGGCTCTAGAGACCAACAGGGTCCACATAAAATATCGACTTGAAAATTGCATGCCATTAAATTTTTCTAATTTTATTGAATGCCATTTGTATTGAATTCAGAATATTGCACTAATTTGCAGGTTGCCATGTAACAGTTAACTTCTACAAACTTTGTAACTGATTGGAAATTGATACTATAGTAAAAAACCCATTAAAAATCGTTCTAAAAAATATGAGGGCTTAAAGATTGTGATTCCTACTAGTAGGTGCTTAACTTCAACCCCCTCTGGGAATTTTATTTGTGTTGAGTGAAGGCAACAACAATTTATTTTGTTTTAGTGGCACCTAAAATAAATAACAGAGCAAAATATTAAAAAGCTTGTAACTTTTGATCGAGTAACTCGGTTTTCACAGTGCACATGTTTTTTGCAAAAGTGCTTGTTTTTTCATGACATCTTTCCATTGAGAACTATTTATTTTGAGACTTGTACTATAATTATAAAGTGCCAAATATGGAAGGAGTGTTGTAATCAATTGTCTGATAGAGTAATTTACCTTAGCTGAGTTCACCGAGGTCTTAATTTTTTTGGGAGTTGCAGTTTGTACCTATCATGGATTGTGAGAATGATATGATTTTATCTGAAGTATGTGGATTTCAAGAGGATATTGTAAAATTTTCCTCCATCTAAGAAAATAGATCGCTCAAGATGTCTAGTGCTCTTCTACAATCACTCATTCATGATAAGGATACAATAATACACTCCCTGCAGAACAAACTTGCTAGCCTACAGCATCACCATCATATTGTGGACAACCATATCCATGCTCCTAGTCCACTTGCAGTTGTTGCTCTTGTACCCACTGACATTGATTTGTCCAGTCTTTGAGTCTGAACCTATTTTTGATGCTTTCTAAACCTATGAGGCTTGTTACTACATGCTCTTCCACATCTGTGCCTATTACAGTACCACATGTTGTGTATCCTACTTATGCTCAGCTGCATGGATTTTTTAAGAAGCATACCACTGCATTCAGTTCTCGCATGATCCGTTCTATGGGTCTCACTAGCGGAGTCATTGACAGACATTCACAGGGTATGGTTTCCTTTATTCCACATGTTAAGTGGAATTCTTGTCATGACATTGGTTTTTGAGAAGATACTTCATTGGGATCACACATTGACAAAGCTCCTTTTTTTGTTCGCTCAGACTCTTTCTGAGGATCATGAGCAACACATGAGTTCTGCACCTTCACTCAGGCTTGAGAAACCTGAGATTTCAGCTGTCAGACATGATCAACCTGACACACATTCTGATGTTCTTTTGCATGCACCCATTGTGCATTTTACACCAAGTCATATGCAGGCATCTTCTTCATCCATCCGTGTTGATTTGGGGTGGATATCTGATCACTCGTGGAGGTGACATAGGCATTCGTTGAGAGGACTGTACAGGTGTGGCTCCTCCACCATTCGGCCTCTTGCTCCACTTTCTATACCTTATGCATTGTGATGCTTCTTGTTTTGAGAATTTTTCTTTAGCAGGTGTAGTGTATCTCTCTTGTTTGTTGAGAGATTTTGTATCTGTATTTTCGACACTTTTGGCATGTTGACAGTCTCTCTTATGGGGGAGCTATTCTGGTGGAGCCCAGTGTTAGTTTTTCAGTGTTCGAGTAGTTGTTTTGACAACTCATACAGATTTGTAGCGCCACTCCACCCATTTAGCAGTATGGGAGGGTGTGGTGTTGATCCTGCTTCTTCGGGTTTTGTGTCCTTGCCTTGTTAACTTGGATTTTCTTGGATCGTGACACTCTGGATTTTTTGTCCTTGCCTGTTTGCTTTGGTTATTGTTCTTGGATCGTGGCACACCTATTTACAGCACTTGATCGAATTATGTTTGGTTTTTTTTTGCCACTTTCGACATCACTCCATTGACAGTCTCCTTGTATGGAGCTATTCTGGTGAAGCCCAGTGTTAGTTTTTTTTGAGTTTTGTGATCGAGCAGTGGATTCAGACCACAGTACACACCAAACTTCTTCAGCATTGTATGAGTTTTTTGAGCCGAGCTTCTTGGGATGCCTTGGAGTGGGTCTTTACTCTCTTTACTTTGTTGTTACTAATTTTGGGTACCTTGCAGTGTCCCTTTTTTCCCAGTTATTGTACATGAGTACCTCATTAGGCCTAGTTTTCAGGACTCATATTGTGGACATGCCACTTCTATTTTGGCCCCTAGCTTCACTTGAGGGGGGGGGTGTTAGAGTAGGTATTTACCATAGCTCATGTTCACCTAGGTATATTATTTACCTTTATTGTATTTATCCTCACCCACTTATGTGTGTGGATATTTCTTTTTATCTTATTTAGATATTAGGAGATATTATCTAGTTGTTAGGTATAGTTCTTTCCTTGATCTATGGTATTGACTAGATCCTTTCCTAGATCTATGGTATTGACTAGATCCTTGAAATCTAGTTCTCTCATAAATCTATGGACTTGACTAGTTCTTTGATGACTAGTTATTTCCATGATTTATGGCTTGATCTATGACCTTGACTGGTTCTTAGATTGTTATTCCTTGCCTATTTAAGCAAGGTCCATTCTCAATATATTGAATTGAGTTCCATAATAATATATGATATTGTTTCTCATTTGTTTGCAAAGGTTTTATGTAAAGTTATTCTGGTGAATTGATTTCATCTTATTGATTGTGGTGTTTGATTAGCATCTGTGTTCTTGGCTTGGTATGATCTAGTTATCGTTCCTTTCATAAATAGGCAAGGAATAACAATCTAAGAACCAGTCAAGGTCATAGATCAAGCCATAAATCAAAGAAATAACTAGTCATCAAAGAACTAGTCAAGACCATAGATTTAGGAGAGAAATAGACATCAAGGATCTAGTCAATACCATAGATCAAGGAAAGAACTAGTCAATACCATAGATCAAGGAAAGAACTATACCTAACAACTAGACAATATCTGCTAATATCTAAATAATATAAAAGAAATATCCACACACATAAGTGGGTGAGGATAAATATAATAAAGGTAAACAAAGTACCTAGGTGAAAATGAGCTAAGGTAAATACCTACTCTAACAGCTTGTTTGGGATTCCCTTTCTGGATTTAACTTTAGAGAAGCACCGCGTAGACACGTGGTTCTTTCCATTGCCTTCTCCATACTTAGTTGATTTCAGACTCTTTCCTGAACGGTTTCGAGACCGAAAAAAACTTCGAAACTTCACCGTTTTTTCCCCTTCTTGTTCCTGGTTCCTCTGCAGCACTGCCCCTTCTTCTCTGAACCTGCTATTCCATTGTTGAGTCCCACCTGTAACTTGTAAAATGGAATTAAGACATGGAAATGGCTGATAGAGTTGTTTCTTCTTGCATAGGGCCATTTAATCCTTCTCAGCCCCCACCACTCCATGGTTGAGTCCTTCTACAACCTGTTTATAAGATCTGATTGAGATTTCTTAGGTTCCTTCTATGCGGGGTCGTGGCTGATCCAATATTTTTCCCGGGGGGTGAAATATGGATAAAAATTTGGCGACTCACAGGGTTATCTACCTGCTAGATGAAAATACCAATTACCTTGTCATATCCATTGGGTATGGAGTCGAGAACGACGGTCTGATACCGGTTCTGCCTCTAATTCACGAGCCTCGCTGTTTGCACTCTCAATTTTATAAGAAATCTCAAAACAAAGGTTTTTGAGAGTAGAAAATTGTTTTGACCCAGGGCTTCATCTGATTCTCTGAATGGACTGCATAAGAGCAATAAAATAACACCATAACTATATACAAAATATAAAATCATACATGCTCCAAGTAGAACATGCAGAGTGTGTAAAGAAATTAGGAGAAAAGTAACCTAAACTACAGTAAGACAATGTGCACAAGCACTTAGAGGAAAAGGATTTAAACTAATATGTACAATGTGAGAACCTTCCTTCTAGTAGTAGTGTTTAAGATAGATTCCATTCACTGGAATCTGTAACTCCTCACCATCCAATGTAGATAATTGAAAATCATTGCTACTCTTACATCTTGTGACCATGTAGGGGCCACTCCAAATGGCATCAAACTTGGAATGCTTTCCTGGTTTTTCCTGATCTGCATCCCATTTCAAAACTAGGTCTCCTTCCTGGAAGGTCCTTGTTCTTGCCTTCTTGTCAAAGCATCTCTTGATTAAGGCCTGATCCTTCTCTATTGCTTGGAGTGCATGCTCTCTGGTTTCTTCTAATTCCATCAGCTCCACATACCTAGCCTCCATCGGTTCAAATTCAGACATCTCTAGCTACTTCATGAGCTCCAATGTTGGTAACTCAAGTGATATAGGCAACACTGCCTCTTTCCCATAGACAAGTTTGAATGAAGAGCTACCTGTAGATCTCTTGGGTGTTATCCTATCAGCCCATAAGGCTGATTTGAGATTTGTGTGCTAGGTTCTCTGATTTTCATCAAGATTTCTTCTGATGATCTTTAGCAGGTTCTTATTTGTGGACTCAGCTTGGCCATTACCTTGAGGGTAATAGTTTGATGAAGTGCTCAAGTAAGTCTCGTTCTTAACAACCCATCATGTGATCTTGGAACCTATGAATGCTAATGCATTGTCTGATATAATGGTGGCTGGCACTCCAAATCTGGTTACTATCCCTTCATATAAATCTAGTATACTAGACTCATTAGCTTCTTTGAGTGCCACTTCCTCAGTCCACTTGGTGAAATAGTCTGTTACTGTCAGAATCCATTTGTGGCATTGGATTGAATTTGGATTGATGAATCTAATGAAGTCCAATCCCCATTGCATAAAAAGGTTGGTCAACTGAGATTGGGTGTAATGGAAGTGCTGCTAGCTTTTCTTTGCCCTTGAAGAATGCATAATTCTTACACTTTTTGATCCATGCATAACAAGCACTAAACACTCTGGGCCAATAATAACCTGCCTTCATGATTTTGAGTATTGTCACCCTTGGAGCAAAATGACCTCCAACTGCTCTAACATGAAATTCTTGTAACATTCTCTCAACCTGATCTGTCCCAATGCATCTTAGCAGAATGCCATTTATGTCCCTTTTGAACAAGACACCGTCAATAAGAACATATGGGATGGCTTGCAGTCTAAAATGTCTTCTTTTTGCTTTACACATCCAATGAGGACACATGTTTGTTTGAAGGAAGTGCACCATGTCGTGAGTCCAACAAGGAGCAGGTACGTCAACATTTACTTCTTCTTGATTATTCTGTAGAACAAAAACAACCTCCTTTTCACTATTTGCTTCATCTTATTGACTTGAGGCTAGTTGTTCACACAACCCCTTCCCATGGACCAGTTTAGTGACCTTGATCTCAATGTCATACTCCATGACATGAGTGATCCACCCTGCATGTTTTTCATTCAGATCCTTGTTGAGAAGGAAGTCTTTAACTCCTGCATGGGAGACTAACAATTAGATTTTATTGTTTGAAACTAGATGTTTAAACTTCTTTAACCCTCTGATCACTGTCATGACTTGCTTTTCAATGAAGGAGTATCTCACTTCATAGTCTCCTAGAACTTGGCTAAAGAAAGCAATTGGCTGTTTTGTACCTTCTTTGTTCTGTTGAACTAAGATTGCAGAAATTGTGTCACTGCCAACAAAGGCATCCAATATGAAGTCTTTAGAGAAATTTGGATTCACGAGAGTTGGGGCTTGTGATATAGCTTCTTTGATGGCTTCAAAGATTGTTCTCCCCTCATCTGTCCACCTGAATGCTAAGCTCTTCTTCAACATCAACATTATTGGCTTAACAAGGGCTGCAAAGTTTGGTACAAACCTTCAAACAAAATTGATCTTTCCTAAGAAGCTTTGAAGAGCTTTCTTGTGGCTTAGCAATGGCAATGCTCTTATTACTTCAACTCTCTCTAGGTCAATTGCCAGTCCTTCCTTAGACACAATGTGGCCTAAAAGCCTTCCCTCATGGGCTAAGGATATGCAATTTTTAGGGTTCAATGATACCCTAAATTTCCTGCATTTTTGAAACACGTGTCTTAGGTGAAAAAGGTGGTCTATTGCATTTTTTGGAGAACACAGTAATGTCATCTAGATAGATCAACACTATTTTGTTGGTCAACCCTTTAGAAAGTGGCTTCAGTATTAGACAATCTAAATGGCATTTTTATGTAGGCATAGGTGCCCCATTTGGTGGTGAAAGCTGTTTTGAATTGATCATATTCTTTCACCATGATTTTGTTGTAACCTAAGTAGCCATCTAGGAGAGAGAATCTCTCTGATCTAGACATCACTTGCAAGATATACTCCATTGAAGGGAGTGGGTAATGATCTTTGAGGGAAGCTCTGTTCAAGTCATGAAAATCCACACACAACCCAATCTCTCCGCTCTTCTTCCTGAATGGGATTAGGTTTGCAACCCAACTTGAGTGTTTGATTGGAAATATGATACTTGCCTCTATCATCTTGTTCAACTCTTTCTTCATCAGAGGCTCGATGCGTGGATTGACTGGTCTCTACTTTTGCATGATGGGCTTAGCAGCTAGGTCTAGTTCAATTGTGTGTTGTGCTAGCTTTAGATTGAACCCTCTTAGGTATTCATAGCCCCAAGAAAATACATCTGGAAACACTTGACAAAGTTGTATGAATTCATACCTTTCTTGCTTGGTGGCCACTTTTCCAATTTGAAGTGTTTTGCCTTCTCCAACTGGGATTGAATCTGAATCTTCTCCTTTGATATGTATGTTAGCAATCTCTTTTCTAAACTGATCATTAGGATTGAAGATAGACTCCAATGTCACTAAGCCTTTGGGAAGCTTGTTTGTATGCAACTATACTATTTGATTCCCGTATTGCTGCTCTAATCTTCTTTGATTTCTAGCTGAGAATTCAGCTTCTTCTTACAAAAAATTAATGATCTACTGATCATTATCGAACACCTGCCAGCATGTGTTGTTAACTAGCACTTTTGGCCTCACAACTGTCGACCACATCAGACGTTGCTCCAACTGCAGCAAGCCTATCAATAGCTTCATTCTCCTTTCTGGGTATGGACACAATGCTGAAGGCCTCAAAATCCTCCATGAGATCCCATACCCTACTATTGTAGTTCTTGAGTAGGTCATTCTTGACAACATTAAGTCCTCTAACTTGATTGACAACCAGTTCACCGTTAACAAACACTTGCAAGTTCTTGATTCCTAGCTTCCTTGCCCAATGAATACCATGGACCAAAGCTTCATATTCAGCAGTGTTATTTGAGCAGGAAAACTGAAATCTGAAGGTTGAATAATATTTCATACCTTTGGGGGACAAAATCATAGCTCCTCCTCCAACTCTTTGTCTACTCCTTAAGCCATCAAAGAACAATTGCCATACCTCATTGTCATCTTTATATTCTGGCTTAATTAGGTTAGGAAGAGGATGATTCTCTTCACGTAGACAGTAGACACCCAACTTAGATTCTTCCATCTCCTTATAGGGGTCAAAAGCATGTCTTTTGTTGGCCCATTCATCGAGAGTCAAGTCTGGGATACATCCCACCTTGGTATCTACTTCACCAGTGCTTAGGAGGTATTCTTGATCAAAAGATGAGTAGTTGGCATTGATTGGGCTAGGCATATAAGATTCAATATGATAATAAGCAATGGGCTCAGATATAATTATGGAATTTTCCCCATACCTTGTTCTAAAGATTATATGTGACCAATCAATAGACAGATAGCCTCCAATTTTGGCAGTGAAGTCCCTTGACAAACACAAAGCAAAATATGGTGGCAAATCTATGATTGACACATTCTACAAAATGGTCACATTAGGGCAGACATGTAGAGTGAGGCTCAGATTCTTGATGATTCCAACAGTCGTCACTGCTGTCCCATCTAATTACATGACCCCTCTAGAAATGACTTCATATTGGAGACCCAGTTGATCAACTATTTGTTTGGGCATTACAGAACTACTTGCCTTAGAATCAATCATACAATTGTGCACTAATTTGTCTCCAATAATCAATGAAACATATAATGGAGGAGGTCTCATGTTATCAACTTGTTGTTCTTGATGGTTTTCCCCACATTGAGCTGTATTAGTAAGCACTTTCTCTTGATGGTTAGGGGTGTGATTTGAGCTTGACCAATTTTGTATAGCAATTTGCAATAGACCCCTCTACCGTGGAATGGCCAGTGACTCCCATTGTGAAATGTTCACACTTGTCTTTTTCATTTGCTCAATGATGTTGAATGATCTATCCTTTTGCTGCCCCTTCCAAAGCACATTTTTCTCTTGCACCTGGGCTGTTACAACCAGTGCCTGAGTAGGTCTGAAAGGTGGCTTGGATTGACTTTACACATTGGGAATTGTATTTGTAGCACCAAAACCTTGTGGAGTGATGGAAGGTTGAGGGTTACTGTACGTACTCAAAATTGTAGGGTAGTACACCACTGAAACAATGTTACACATGCCCCAATGATGATACAGGTCTCCTTGCAAGGTGTTTGAAATCCAGAAAGGCTCGCCAAGTATACGTTTGTATCCTACATGCCCTACTTAGCCTCTGCGTGCTTTGTTTTGCCATTTGCCCCCCTATTTTCTTGCTTTTTGGGCTTCAGTAATGAAACTGCCGCCCTGCTTGGGTGGCGGTCCCGTGACCGCCGCCCTACTCAGGAGGGCGGTCCCGTACGCATTTTCCAGATTCTTCCGACGATCGCGTCAAACGTAAATCTTCAAATTTACACACTTTCTTCAACCACTTTGGCTTGCATTAATGTTTTTGTTTCCCTGGTAATAGTGTTTTTCCATTATTTATAGTAAAAGAGTTCAAATGGGAGTTACCCTCTGGTAAATGCATTGGTTATAAATAGCCAGCTTGTTTTCAAGAAAATGGCCCCTCATCTTCTCAATTCTCTTATTCAGTCTTTTAATTTATTGCTTAGAATTCTACTAGCTTCATGTTTTGCATCAGTTATTAGTTTTCCTTTGTTGTTTAGAGGTCATTCAATCTTCTTGTTTCAGTCTTGTTCCATTGCTGCTCTATACAATTAGTTTCACATAGAATAGCTTCATTTCTAGACTAGAATCCATTAAAGTTACATGTTTTGTTTTGTCACAAGGATAAATTCTAAAACTCTCGGTGCACTTGTGTTGTATTCCCGCAATAAATCCCGATAGGAATTGCATAGTCAAGCTTTGTGCACTTGCGCTATCCCTCTCCTACTCGCATTGTATTCGATCTAGATCCAAAGCTGTCATTATTTGAATACCATCTTCTATTGATACTATCATATACAAACTTTTTGGATTCACGAGGACACGAAGGAACGAGGAGATCACACCGAGGGGACAAAATCACACACAACTGGATTTACCACTATTCTGTAAATGCTAGGTTTGAGCTATCAAAGTTCTAGTTACAACGTATCAAATAGAGTAGTGAATTACTTTATTTCAGTTCAAAGTTCGCTCTTGATATCACTAGGGAAGCTGTGGGGATTTATAGTTTCTGAGAAACTGTGATTCACTCCTCACTTCTAAGGTAGGATTGAGAGCCTTTCAATTTAATATAATTAGTTGCTTAGATATTTAGGATAAAATCACAACTGCACAGGCAAATAGCCACACTAGGCTACTTTGTTTGTTTTAAATTCTGTTGCTAGATTAGTTGTTCATTTTTCTAAATATACTAGAATAGCTGCTCTTTAATTTCGTTGAAATGCGTCATTGAAAATACAAAAATAGAAGAATGCTTGCATAGTGTAAATATTTCTTTAGTAATTAGTTTATTAATTTTAGTTAAAAATTGAATCATTTTGTATGACAATCACAGGACCTAGAGAGCCTCGAGAATATATATTTGAACCCATAGTGCCTCAGCCAAATCTACCCACAACAATAGCTGATATAGATCAAGATTTTAGGATACAGGTCTTTCAAGTAACAACAAATTTACAAGCAATTAGTGAGCAACTAAGAGGATTAAACATCAAAGACAAAAAAGCTTACACATTTTGGTTAAATCATCCTAACTATAGACTGCCTTGATAAAATACCTGAATGACCGTACAAGGATTTGAAAAATAACAGGCATTTGGTTGCAATCCTTTAGTTCCACAGCCTGACACAGGAGACCTCCTCATTGACATAGATACTAGCTTACGCATTCAAGTTGCCAGAACACCTGTTAGGTACTCTGAGAAAATTATACAACTTCTTGTTCTAAACATAGAGGCTGAAAAGGCATATGATTACTGGATAGTTGGGAGAAGGGATTGATTCTTCACATGACCATAGCAGGTCCACAACAACCATGAACTCATGGTTGTGATCCCCAAGTCACACAACCCAACGGGCCTACAAATTAGTTAAATATTGATACCGGCTTACTAACGCTGGTATTTAGATCCTCACCACTCCCGATAGATATTATAGTATAGTTCTCCATATTAAACATAGAAGCCAATCAATCTAATACTTTCTGGGCTAGACCAGAAAATCACCCATAGTTAACTACAAATCCACTAAAGCACCCATCACCATTTTCATGACCTTTTCTGGAGATATATACAAAGCTCCCACAGGTCACTTCCCACGTGTCCAACAACCAAGAAACAGGATCTCGGTAGATCTTGACATTGATTGGAGCCTCCGAACAGCCATTATATCCAAACAAACCATTACACCAATTCAGGTTAGGAGGGCCTTCTTCACCTTAGATTCGCAGATTCCATTATTGCGTATTGAGGATATAAGATTACTCGATTAGCTTGTCTGTATCCATTCGCATTCAACATTCACCGGCTGTCTCAACACGACCTCAGGAGGTCGGGTACAAGGAAGAGATACTTGTATATTCCCATGCTCGCATGTCACTTTTCCATCGTACAGTTACCTGAGTTTGATGGTTGACCTTCTCCAATATTTCTCCTTTTGGACCGTGTATTGGTAGCTACACTTTGAGAAGGGAACTGATTCATTCCATAAAAGTCCTCAACTTTCCAATTGACAAGCATAGCCTCACTTGGAGATCCCTTTTGCCGAGTGCCTTGCTGCTGATCTCCTTCTTGGCTAGGTTCTTGTGACACCATACTAGTCTGCACCATCAAGGCCTGATTTAGTGCACCATTAAAGCACATTGATTGGTTATGTGGCTGACTGCATGGGAAACACCAATCATATTCTTGTGCCATGTTGTTCTGTGCTATAACCAATGCCTTTGATGTTGAAGTTATGTTTGGATCATATGACCTGAAAGGTATAACAACTTGAGGATGTCTTTGGTTTTGACTTTGATTTACAGTCTGAGATGGTGGTCTATTTTTCTGATATTGGGGTCTAACCTGATACTGAGCCTGAGGCTGATATGGCCTAGAGCCATGAGCCTGTTGCCTTTTGATGGTTACTAACTCATTCCCCAGGTTCTGAAGCTGTTTCATGACTTGCTGGAGTTCTTTTGAAGTGTTAGATGATGAGGTGGAGGATTCAACTGACCTTTGACTCTTGGGAATAGGTACAGGGGCTAAAGTGGGCGTTTGGCTAGTACCTGGGTTTCTTAACTCGGGGTACAAAGGCATAGATGGCCTAGGAGTGAGTTTTCCAGCCTAAATCAACCAATTCTCATCCCCTATGGAAAGGCTATAGGCTATAGGTAAGGTTGTGCCTCCCATTGACTGAATCATCAAAGAAATATAAGAATTTAAAGCCCTAAGGAAGTATAAGAAGGCACCTTCATTAGTGGGCTTTACTGCTGTTGGAATCCTGTCCCAGGTCCATTGAAATCTGTCAGTTGCTCATTCGGGGCTCTCTTGATTGTTGTCAGTTGCTCCAACAAAGACAAGTTATCACCTTTTTCTCCAAACTAGTTGTGAAGAGCTGTGCACAGCTGGTTCCAATTTTGAATAGAGCCTACTTTAAGGCTCTTGAACCATTGTGAAGCTTTACCTTTGAGTGAAGAGGCTAGCAACTTGACTGCAATATCCATCTCATGGATCTCGTGGATTGTACAGACATTTGCAATATCTTAGACATGGTCACCAGGAGAAGTTTGGTTTTCCCGAGTGAAATATGGGATGCTCTTTAATGCTGCAATTGGGACCAGATTTTGTGCATTCAGGGCAAGTGGGCTACTACTAGTGAAGTTGACATAAGGATTTGGCTGAGCCATTCTGATCATCCTGAGTACCCTTCTTGTTTGAAAGAACGACCTAATAGGAGGAGGTGTTGATAAGGCTCTATTTGGGGGAGATGGAGACCTCTGGGCTCTTCTTCTTTTCCTTATGTTTGGAGACAAGTGTATGTGTACAAAATGTCATTCCTCTCTTGTTCTAGACCTTGTTTGTATCCTTCTCATGAACTTGTTTGGACTACTGAAACCAGTGGATTTTTTTCTTTTAGAGTCACCAGATGTACAATTTTAAAACTTCTAAAAAGTTAGAATCACAGCAAGTGCACATCAATCTTGCTGTAATGAGATGGAGACTTCTCTATCCCACCGGGCGTGCCAAAACTGTTAGTGCAAAATCACAACACCCCCAAATGAGTTCTACAGATCTACTTTTCTAAGGTAGAGTCATTTGGTGTGATCCGCATAACATTGAACTTTCCCCAAGGTGTGGGACCTTCCAAATGGAAAAGCTCTCCAGATTAAAGGTTGGTTCCCATTCCTCTATTTAGGTGCATACGTGAGGACTTGCAGAGGATCTATCTCTATACCTAATCTAAATTTTACCAAGGATACATGGATAAAAGGGATACAGGAAATCAAACTAAGCTATAAGGTGATGCACCAAAGGAATGATGAAAATTCATTTTGTTGATGGACACAAACCAAAAAAATGCATACAATAACCAAACATAGATGACCATATCTATATTGAAAGACCAGATGAAAGCAAAAGAGACAAGAAAAGATCTAAAATCAATCACAGACGTGTTTTATTACTCTGCAGATTGATACAATGCATTACTAATGGCCAGGAGGTAGGAAACATATTATTCTGAAGGGAGGTTTGATACTCCATAAATTCCTTTGCCAGAAGAAAGGGGACCCTGCAAAATGGGAGAATGTCCAACCCTTTACAATGAGTGGCGACCCAGTATTTGTAGACTTGATCAGAGAGAAGAAAGAGAGAGAAGCAGGGAAAGCAAGTTGAAGCTGAACCACTATTGTTAATGCCTCTGACAAAAAATATACCCCAAATCCGTCTTGACTGTATCAATCTTTGATTTAGCACCTTGAAGGAGGAAGAAACGACGGAGCAGATCGAATCTGATTTAGTTGTTGAGGCAAGAAGATCCTGCATTAAAGGCCCAAAGACATTTCTCCATTTTCCACCTACCAGGTCCTGAAAAAATGATTTTTTATCTTTCCATGGCGTAGAGGACATTGAGATGCTTCCAATGGTGTAAGATTTGTGATATTTTGAGCCCTTAGTTGAAAGATATGCCCCTTGGATGTTTATATCGGGTCCATACAAATGGGTGGGAAAACAGTTAAAAAAATGAGCCTCTTTTTGACCTCTGGGACACGTGGAGGGCTAGTGCTTGTATGAAAACCCTCTCTTAATTCAATCCTTTAATCAACACCATTTAGACACTTGGTAGCCTCCACTGGCTTGCCACATGCATTGACCATTCAACTGACTCTACCCCTTTCTTTAGAATTTAGACACGTGGAGGCACTGCGCTTGCATGAAAGCCCGATTCAAAATTTTACCTTTGAAGGAGCGTCAATTTGACACTTGGAAGCCTCCACAGGTCTGTGGACTTTTCAACGGTCCCTCTCACTTTTTTGGACTTTGGGCTACGTGGAGAGCTCGCACTCATTTGGGTCTCCGCGTTTAGACTAACTCTTAGAGATGCGCCACATTGACACTTGGTAGTCTACGCTTACACTTGTATACTTATCCAATTTTTTAGACTCACCCTATCTACCTTTTGACCCTGTTTGACCATTTTATACGTAGAGGGTTGGCGCTAGTTTGAGTCTCCACCATGGGCTCCCATTTCAGATTTGCGTCGAACCGACACTTGGCACCTTCTCTCTTAGTTGAAGACTTTTCGATGGCCCTGCAACTTTTGAGGCTCTGGATGCGTGGAAGCTTGGTGATCATTTGGGCTTCCCTTTTTGGATTCAACTTTGGAGAAGCACAATGTAGACACGTGGTTCTTTCCTCTGCCTCCTCCATACTTAGTTGATTTTTGGACTTTCCTGAACGGTTTCGAGCCCGAAAAAAACTTCAAAACTTCACCATTTTTTCCCCTTCTTGTTCCTAGTTCCTCTGTGGCACTACCCCTTCTTCTCTGAACCTGCTATTCCATTGTTGAGTCCTACCTGTAACTTACAAAATGGAATTAAGACATGAAAACGGATGATAAAGTCATTTCTTCTTGCATAGGGCCATTTAATCGTTCTCAGCCCTCACCACTCCATGGTTGAGTCTTTCTGCGACCTATTTACAAGATCCAAACGAGATTTCTCAAGTTCCTTTTATGCAGGGTTGTGGCTGATCCAATATTTTTCCCGGGGGGTGAAATATGGATAACAGTACCCATGTACAATGATCATCCTCCATAGTAGAGAGAGAAAGAAGTGAGGACAAGAAGGTCCCCTAAGAAGAGTGTCGATGATGTGGTCCTTTGCCTAAAAACTGAAGAGAATCCATCTGCATCGAACAATGTTCCTGCCCTTGGGAAGGACAAAAAATGAGCACTGAAAGTTAGCCCACTCCAAAAAGGAAGAAGAATCATGTAGTACCGTGATCTATGCATCTAGTCTATAACTGAAAGGTGGCATAAGTCTGACAACCATGTGCACAAAAGACAATGGTAATGCTATTGCAATATACATGTCTGAGAGAGAAGATGGTGGGGGCCCAATAAACCTCACAAAGGGATCCATAAGAACAACTAGATCGTGAAACATCTCTGAAATAGTGGAAGTGACAAATGTCCTAAGGTGGGTACTCCCAATGAGAGAGATGAATGGGTCCTCCAGAATGTGTGATGGCTCAATCAGAGCATATTCTTATAATCCAACACAAGTGGAATCTACAAATAGACAACTAAGGTCGGGAAGATACTCATCCCAATGGGGTTGATCAATAAGAGCAATGTTTGACAAGAATGTATAAACATCACAACATGAAGTAGGAGGAGAAGACTGCTGCAAAGAGCTACTGGAAGTCCAAGATGAAGCAACACTGCACTCAAGGGTAGCAACCTGTGTATGTGGAATTTCATCATCTAAGTAATCAAGATGCAATGGAGCACGAAAGACAATGGTCACACCTATCTCAGAGGAAGGTTTTCCAATAGAACACTGCTGGGGAGAGTGAATGGAAGCATGAACATGGGCGAAAATGAGCTCTGTGGAGGTAACAATGGGGAGAGTGTGCTCAATAGCAAGATCCTATGGCGAATGGTCAACATGTGACTCATGAGTAGAAACAGGTGCAGAGGAACACTCAACAATGAAAGGGATGTGAGAGGGGGAAGAATCTATGGGGGCACTAGAGTGGTCCAGGGAAGCATCGCTCTCAGATGGTGAAACAAGGTCGCCATACAACTGTCGGATAATGGTCTAGGCGGTGAAAGGGCACTCAGTGTGCTCAAAAAAACAAAATATATCCCTAGAAACAATAATAATGAGAAGGCCATAGACCTCATCATTATGTTTAAACCACTCATACTTCTGTAGAGGCTCATCAGGCTCAGGAACAAGACCACGGAGGTAGGGCAACAAATCATTCATAATGCAATGATTGATAATGTATGCCTTCCAAGACAAAAAGTTCTCAAAGTCAAACATAACAACAGAATAATGAAATTGAAACTCCATAATGCAGATAAACCACCCAAAATCATCCCAGATGGCACTTTATAACTTAGTGCGAAAATTACAAGTCTCCAATGAGTTTTGCTAGAACCCCCCCAAAATGCGGCACTTTATAAAGTAGCGAATTTATAAAAATAAATGAGTCCATCATGTAGAGAATGAGAAAACATGCACTTTTGACCAAAACAATGCTAAAAAATGAGCTACTGATCAAAAGTTATAGCAAAAACAATTTCCTGCAAATAATGTCTTATTTAATTAAAATTTTGTAAACTGATTAAAAAGTTTCCAGAAATGAGGGGAAATGGGGTTGTGTGTATACTCATTAAAACCAGGATAGAATGATGAACGTCATGGGACGTCAGGTTCATCCGAAAATGTGTCCATATGCAAAATAAAGGAAAAAGTGTTTATGCAAAGGGATTTGGCCACCTACCAAACCGAGCCTTACCCTCCATCTTTGACATGCAAATAATGGAAGGGTACATAATCATCATAATAACTTCCGTAAAATACTAATGATTTTGTTTTTATACCAAAATAAAATAAAATTGAGCCCCCCCCCTTTTAAATCAACTCCAAGCACCCCACCTACGTTACAAAGCCTATTACACCATCGCATTTGCTAAAGGAAAACCAATCCTCATTCAACCTTTTACCAAAACAAAAAAAATAATGGATTGAAAAGCAAAAAAAGGAATGTGTTTGACCGAGCAAATAGGTGAGAAAATTTTAGGGTTGCAAAACCTAAAAAAAATGTGTTATCCTTTGTTGTTGGAGACTATTTTGTGCTGCCATGACTGAAGGAAAACGTTGCAGGTTTTTCAAAGTCATGGAGGAGTGTGCAGATCCGGTTAAAGCCATTTAGATGAGGAGACAAGGTCAAGCCACCAATGAGTTATAGGGATTCAATCTGATAGAGTTTTGCATCATCAAACAAGAGTGGCAAAGGGTACAAGCCTATTATAGGAGCCAAGAGCACAAATCCACCAAAGGCTGAGCTGATAAAGTGGATGTCAGGCCACGTAGAGTCCATTTTGAGTCACACCGAGACCATATTTCTCTGATCCAAGCAGGGACGTCTAACCTGAGTTGAGGGACCTTGTGAATGAATAACAAGGTGAGAAAGACACCGATCCAACAAAGTTCAAATCCAAGTTTCCAAGAAAGCTGATCTGGGTCGAGCCATGGGAATGGAACACATGTTGTGCTAGACCAGATAGATCTCATACCAAAGAGGTGCCGAGTTGGAGTGACTATGGCAAGCAGGGTCACATAGAAAACTAGAGGGATTCATCACAACAAATCTAATTCTACCAATACCACCACAAAGAAGATCTATATAAACCACATAAAAAACCAAGGCACACAAAAATTCTCCAAAAACCCCTAAAAATTTCAAATATTTTGTAAACCCATGAAATTTTTTACAAACCTCAACTTGTTGAATGAAGTCAGATCTATTTACACATGATTTGTTAGTTTCACAAATGAAGCATTTGAAAACTACAAATAACTTAGTAATGGAAAATGTATCACCAGAATTGCTCTGATACCATATTAGATTTTGTGGATCTCTGATGAAAACGACGACTGAAGCACGAGTAATTACAAAAATTGAAATAACTAACAATAAGATGTAATATTATCAAAACTCACAAAGGCAAGAAGGGTTATAAATTAGCTCAATGCTCCATATAATCCATATTCACTATGTAGATAAACTGATGTAAATTCTAAGTAAATATAGGTGGTGAATTATGCAACCTCCTCACTAGATCAGTGGGGAAATAACTCTCACTAAACTAATACTAGAAATAGAGTTGACTCCACAAAACTAGTGAGCTAATTGAACACAAATGGTAAGCTAACTCAACCTAACTGGATAAGCTAACTCAACACAACTACTACAACTAAACAAGCATATCCCATGAGTGTAGGGAAAAATTCAAGTAAATAAATAAATACAAGGAAAATTAAATATCCTACACTAACATCTTCATGTAGCACTTTCTAGCTCCCCTTTCAACTTTTAAGCTCAAGTAAATGTAGGAGTAATTGCAGGAAAATAGTCGATGCGTGAATAATCATTAATAATTGAGCCCCTCTAATAATTAGTCATATAAGTGACAAGTATATTTTATCTACCAATGAACCCTTACATATGAGTAAAACATCATTAAACATTCATACATGGTAGCAATTAATATCAACCAATCAAATTATTTCATTTATTGGGCCCAATTCCCTTTACAATTCTCAAAACAGTTGTTTCCTTCACCCTTCAACACCCTGGAAACATCATAATGCCACCAAATTACTTCAACTAAACCAAATAATTCCATGTGACCACTCAAAGGAAATTGCAGAACCGGTAAAACACTTATAAGCATGTTATAATTCATGAAACATCTTTATATTTAAACCACAACAAGATTTTCCTTCACTAAATCAATCTACCAAAACAAATGTTTCCAAAGGTTATCTCATAAAATCAAATATACATTCAATAAATACATCCAATTGGATTCATTGGATGCCAACACCATCCATATTAACTTTACAAGTTATATGAAGCATCACCCAATCCATGTCATGCTTCAAAATACCTCAAACTTGCATAAAAAGAGATGATGTCCTGAACTACCAAAAACCTTCTTCCTAAAATATTTCCCTATAAATTCTGCTACATCACCTCATCAAGAGACAATCCATATATCAATGGAAATATATATGAATCTAATTTCCAAAACAACTTGAATCACTCAAAATTCCACATGTAGCTCAAGTTATGGCCAAAACATTGAACCATGCTATTTGAGATCCCTAAACTGCCATTTGACCAATCGACCTGTTCGGACCTCAAAACCTTATGAAACTGCATGAAAATTATCCTAAACTTCCATGTACATCAATAAAAACTCACATACATCATGAAACCTCAATTTTTCATGCTACTTCTTTGGACCATCTTGTCCAAAAGCCTTCATTTCCAGAAACTGATATTTATAGTTGGGGCCCACATATGACCATGAAATCAACCATACATTTATGGAAATCCCAAGGAGTCCTCTATAACATATAATCATCATATTTTCACTTTCAATCAAAACTAGGTCAGTATACTTCACCTTTTGCAAACTGCTCCTAGATAGGGTTTAACTAGGGTTTTTGACCTCTTTACCTTCTTAACATTCATTCATAAAAATGTGACAATGAACTGACCTCATTATTTTTGTGAAACCTTATAAAATTACCTTAAAAACATCCCTTAAATCCATAAGGTCCCATGCAAAGCACATGATTCACAACGGGCATCTAAAGTTGCACTTCGAGCTGGATTTTGCATTGTTCTTGACCCTGTCTCACTAAAACTGACGTAACTGGAAAATATTCATCATGGGCACATGAATTTTTGCTGAGAGAAATATGACACATAATATTAACATTTAAAATCATTATAAATTCAATACAATTTCTCAATATTTCTAGCTAATCTCATTTTCATAGTCCTGCCTTAAGGATTCTACCTGTAGCAACTAGGGCCAACTAAAATAATGCAATAAATCATCAAGTAACCTTTGAAAATGACCCAAAAATACCTCTTGTACCATGATATACCTATTTTCATGATTCCCTGAGTCATATAGATCCAATTCACTCTGTCATACTTCCAAGCAAGCATACATGTTCCCAATGAGCACCTGTAACCAAGTGAAATACATGTACTTGCACTATGCCACTGCTGTGAGTGCTCAAACACCCTCAAAACCTGTTATTTGATTAACTAAAATGGGGCTAAACTATGGGAAGAATAACAACTAGTTAATCTAATATAGGAGGACTGAAACACTGTAAACTATGCTAAGACAATATAGACTATTTTTAAATAAGTATACTAAATGAAATAAAACCTTAAATGTGCCAAGATGTAAAAGGAAAGGACTTAGCTGATTTCCAAAGACTGTTGCAAGGTATCACAGGTTTGACCATGGATTCCAGAAGTAGAAATGACTATAGAGAAGGCTCATAAAGGCCAGATATGTAGGATCTGAAGGGACATGAGCACCCTTGACCACTCTAGTCTTTCTCTAGGCTCTGCAGTCCTTGCAAATTTTCAAGATCTGAATTTTTCTAGGTCAGAAGAGTGTCACTCTGAAGTCGCACCAAGATCAACGGACTCGCCAAAAACCCTACAATGAAGAAAACACAAAGCCAAACATCAAAACCTTAAAAAAATAAAAATGCAAATAAATGGGCGGACTAACCTCATTTACCACAATAGTGGGCTTACTAATCTGAGTGTTGCACTACATTTTGGACCCAAATGTAGTTCTGATATGTGTGTGTATGTCATGCCCTAGGTGTTCTTGTGCTAGTCACACTTTGTGAATTAACAAGCAATAATAACTATAGAAAATGTAATAGCATATGTGCATGAAATATAATAGAATCCTCCCCTTATGTTGTGTGTATTGATGCAGAAATCCTAGCCTAGATGCATGACACTATGTGGATGAGAGTGATGCAATGGATTCAACTCTAGATGGAGTGATAATAGTATGTGATGCTAGGGCCCTCATTATGGTAGCATAACTTTGTATTTATAGGGTTCTCTTTCTCTAATTTCATAATTAACCCCGACATGGCTGACTAAGAAAAATATAAGGATGAAAAATGGCTAGAAATACCCTAAAAAGAAGCAGGAAAGTGGAACATGGATCGGGGTGCCCCAGGTTGGACCAGGGTGCCCCAGTACATTCCTAGGCACCCCGATTTAGGCTAAAATGATGGGACAATTGCGAAATAATTGGATATGTGTAGGAAAATACGCAGTAATAATGAAATAAAAGATAAAAATAAGATGGCCAAAAGGTGGGATTAATTAGTACTTTGTTCACTTAAGAACCCTCTAAATATTAGTATAAGATTGGGCTAAATAATTCCTAAAGTGCATGATTTTGTGTCTACATTTTGCCCCCACTTTATGTTGGTGAGTGGAATGCTCGGCTACATAAAGTAGATAGAGATGCGTACCTGATATCCATGTAGAGTGTAGAAGAGACATTCCGATGGACTAGACTCAAGCGTAGAATGAAAAAAAGAAAAAATGGAGGAGCGTGGATTATAAAGATAAAAAATACACATAAAAAATGATGAGAATGGACCTAGGGTGGAATGCGTGTGTAGTTGTTGTGGTGTGTAGTGTACCTGCATGGTTAGTAAAGGAAAGTACCATTATGGTGTGTTGTTGTCATCGTCGTCATTGTTGTTGCCCCCAATTTGACTGCTTGTTTCTCATATGGTCGGACATGCAAGGAGAAAACAATCAAGTAAGTATGTAAAAATGTTATGTAAAATACGCATGTATATAGAAATGTGTAAATTACGCAAATGTAAAATATGTGAAAAGAAAAGTGTAAATAGAACATGTGCACATGATCCATGTCAAGAAAAAGGGTGTAGAAGGATATCCTGTACTGTCATAAGTTTTTTACATAATTTCACACTACCTTGGTTGAAGAAGTATAGGGAAGAAATGCTCTATGTCCTCCAACATTTAACTGCTTTTGCTAAAATGTGTGAAGAGATCACTGTAGCGTCCTAGTTTTTTGGGTGATCCGATGCCACTGGATGAAGTAGTGTACAGAGTCACACCCACTGTAACTTCCAAGCCTGTAACTACTCCTTAGAAATGCCAAAGGACACAATGTCCTGTAGAGGCCGCTATGTATGGAGTTCATAGACTAGTCTGAACTCACTTGCTGTATGTAAACCCACAATGCCAAGGGCGGAAAGTGCATTGTATTGAACCGGTGTAAATACGTTGTGTTAGTATGTAAAACCCTCAATTACACCCCCCTATTTGGGGGCACATGCGACGTCACTGAAAGGAGAATACAACCCCGAAAGAGGACCTACCACACTCTAACTTGTAGAACTCTGCTCTACAGGGGGAATGGGAAAGCACTTGGTAGCAACCAAGGTGTGCAGAAAAGGGGATGACTAGACAAAACAAGTGTTAGTCCAAAAACATATGCATGTAATAAGACAAGTGTAAAATACATAGACAATGTAGTAATTACCAAACAAATTAGTGTAAGCACACAAGAAAATAAGTAGACTGCACAAAGTGGGTTGCAAACATGGGACATCACTTACGATGTTGCAAGACACACAAGGCCATCATGGCCGCAAACAACAAACAAGCAAAGGGCAAGACCCACATACAATGGAAAACAAAGAAAACAAGTAGAAATAAATAAGGAGTCATTGAAACATGTAATCCTACAAAAAAAAATGCTGAACATGGAATACTTGTTAGCAGGTTAGAGTGATAACCAATATGTCAAAGTGTGTATGAGAAAGTAATATAAGATTCTAATTACAAAATGAAACAATAACACCTGGATAAGATGAATGTGTATGCCCCTAGTACCAATATAGGAAGGGTAGAAGGTGAGTATCCATGTTGCGTGTAGAGTCATGTATCTACGATCACACTAAACAAAGGCATGAACGCACATGTGTTTATGATAATGACATATAAGAAAGTAGTCTAACATGTGTAATAAAGTGATCATGCAAAACAATAGCAAGAAAAAGGAAATACCCCCAAGACAATGCAATATGTTGTGGATGAATGAAATGGAATGGAATGTAAGATGGAATGATAGGAGAAACATGCCCCCCGAGTGTATGGAAGTGTATGCAGCGAGGTTTATTTTGTTTTCCCCCTCAGCAGTCAAGAATGAACTGTAAATGAGAGTGCGTCATCGGGAAATGGTCGAGTAGTGTTGGTTGTTTCTATCACATTGTGGTGAGTGTGTATATGTAATGGTGATGAGATGTGATATGTGGAGAGGTCCACGTAAACCCTATAGCTGAAGCGTATAATATGACTTGTTGAATGGAAGAGTGATGATGTAGCCCTAAGTGTATATCACTATGATGAATGGATGGAGATGGGTGATGATTTTATCCTAAGGCGTATGTCACTACAAGATGAAAGGAAGGAGTGGTGATGTAACATAAGGTGTATACCACTACAAGGTGATAGTATAGGTGACAATTTAACCTAAAGTGTATGTCACTAATGCTAGAAATGTCACATGGTGAATGTAAGGTCCATTTGATTGGTAAACCCTTGGTAGTCGAGTATGGACTGAGGAACTAAAGTGCATCATAGGGTGGTGATGAAAATGCATAGAAAACAATGTGGTAGAATAAATGACCAAGTGAACAATATGGCATGTGAATGCGTGGTGTGGGTAATGCAATATAGAATGTGTAGTGTGTGTAGGATGTGTAATGTGTGAAGAGCAATAATAGGTGCATCTAGAAATAAAGTTCATAATGGTAAAATGTAAAGCTAGACCCATATGAAATGTAACCGAGCCTAGTATATAAAATAGAGATGATGTATAAATGCGCCATATGAACCATGCAGTGTAAGATATGTAGGGTGTGTAGAATATGTAATATGCGGTGATAGATGTAGATAAGAAATAGAATGTGTAGTGATAAAATGAAAATATAAAACCATATATAATGTAGCCTAGCGTACTATGTAGAATGTAAGGATGGAATGTAAAACTAGACTCATAGGTAATGATGATTAGTGTAATATATATGGAAAATGTATGATTATGAAAATCTGCAGTGTATAATGTGACTAAGTCCGTAGATAGCGTAATGAATGTAATGTGTAGATGAGGATTAGTATAATGTAGAAATAAATGTAGAATGAATGGTGTATAACATGCAATGTAGGATGAAATGGAATATGTAGTGCCTATGGTGCAGTGTGTGGAGGTTCAATGTAATGGTAATCCCTTAACATTAAAGTGTGAACTAAAGCACAAGCGTGTGTCATCGAGTAATGGCAGTGCTAAAATGTCTGATGGTTATGTATATACTATGAGATTAACGTATGAGAATAAAAAATTAAAATATGCATGGATGCTAAGATTAGGGGGGGAATGTGGGATGCTATGCCCCCCAAGTGTATGATAACGTGTGTACTATGTAATAAATGATGTATAGGGGTGATGAAACATGATGGATTTTGTTTAATTAATGATGCGTAAGGAGTGTTGAAGTATGATAGATGTGTGTATGTATAGGTGGTGATGTAGTGGAGAAATGTAAGATGAAACAAGGTTCTTTATGGCAAAATACCCCTCAACAGTCATATACGAACCCTAGGAATATGAGTGCGTCATCAAGAGGGTAGAGTAACTAGAGTCACCTATCAAAGGCCAAGTTTACTTGTGGTGGGACCTTGTTGGACAAAGTTTGTAGAAGAACTAGGTAGTGGAAGTGAAAGTGAAAATGTATCATGAACACTAGGAGGAGGATTAGTTGCTTTGACAAAACTAATTGGTTGGAGTGAAGATTTGGGAAAAGGCCGTGTTGCACTAAATCTTAAGGGAGATTGCTTAGATTTATCTGATAATGCAGTAGACAACCTAGTAGGAGTGGTTTGTGAACTAATTTTTATAGGTGGTTGACTTTGTTGACTTGGGGAAACCGTAGGTGATTTCATAGGTGACACTTGACTAACTGAAGAAGGTGGAGAAGATGCAACATCAAAAATAGGAGAAACACTTATGGAACTAGGAGAAGGGTCGCTATGCACATGGGAGGGGTTTTCAATATCACGCATGTAATGAATAAGATAAGCATCCAGAACTTCCGTAGAAAGATTAGAGGAAGGCTCACTAGTAGCTGTAGGAGCTTGCTTAGATTTCTCATGACTAAGTGATGGCGGAATAGAATTAGGAGCCCATGTGGGTGTAGTATTTGTAAGATGGCGTGTAATAGGATGTTTTCCAGTGAATGAAATAAATCCCTGACACTCAAGATGTTTGAATCTACATTGTAAAGCATAACAATCATGGTCATTATGTGCATTTATTTGATGATAATGACAATATGGACGACCTTGATATTTTGTTCGGCACTAAGGAGGATAGTACTTGATAGATGAGAGAGTGATCAATTAATGACTAAGCAGCTCAATGAGAAGGTCACATGGCTTAACATTATGATCAATCATGAGAGGTTTGGGTAATGGGACGTCTTGAGGTTTAACTAGATGACATGTAGTGGACATATATGAAATAGGAGATGGCGAAGGAGAACACACATGTGATTGAGAATCATCCTTAAGTTGTTGAATTTCAGATCTAAGGGATGTGATGGTGGATTCAGTGGCTGCAAATTTATCTTGAAATAATGTATGCAAGGCTTGCAATTTTTCTTGAAATAATGTATGTAAAGCATGAATCGAGTCTAACAATGGTTGATTACATACGGGCTCATAAAAATTGGGATCGAAAAAGAAACTATGAAGTATAAAACTTAGTTCATGTGGTGGCGTATTGTCATCAAAATATGTGGTGTCTAGAGATTTTTGTAAAACAACTTGACAAGTGGGATATCGTTTAAGTAAATCAGATAAAGAGACTTGACCCATGATAGAAGAATAAGGATCCTAAGCGTGAAAGACATTGGGTTCACCAAAATTATTAACTAAAATGGGGCTAAACTATGGGAAGAATAACAACTAGTTAATCTAATATAAGAGGACTAAAACGTTGTAAACTATGCTAAGACAATACAAAATATTTGTAAATAATTATACTAAATGAAATAAAACCCTTAATGTGCCAAGATGTAAAAGGAAATGACTTAATTGATTGCCGGAAACTGTCGCAAGGTGTCGTATGTCTGACCGTGGATTCTAGAAGTAGGAACTACAATACAAAAGTATCATAAAGGCCAGATCTGTAGGATCTGAAGGGACTAGAGTGCCCCTGGCCACTCTAGTCCTGCTCTAGGCTCTATAGTCCTTGCAGATTTTCAAGATTTGGATTTTTCTTTGTCAGAAGAGTGTCACAAATATTCCCCTTTTGTTGCTCCGAAGTCACACCAAGATTAATGGATTTTCCAAAAACCCTACAATGAAGAAAACACAAAGCCAAACATCAAAACCCTAAAAAAAGAAGAATGCAAATGAATGGGTTAGACTGACCTTAGTTGCAACAACAATGGGCTTACTAATCTAAGCGCTGCACTACATTTTGGACCCAAATTTATTTTTGGTATGTGTGTGTATGTCGTGCCCTAGGTTCTCTTGTGCCAGTCACACTTTGTGAAGCAGTGAGGAATAATAACTATAGAAAATGTAATGGCATGTGTGCATGAAATAGAATAGAATATTCCCCCTATGTTGTGTGTGTTGATGCAGATATCATAGCCTTGATGCATGCCACTATGTGGATGCAAGTGATGCAATGGATGTGTCAACACTAGAATTTTCCTCAATAATTTCTATTTCATTAATGTATGTATTATGAATAAGGTGTTGTTAAGTATAGTTAGTAGTAGCATTCACTAGAAGATAACAACGCTGCCAGTACAACATTGCCAATAAAGTACAATAACAGTCAAACTATAATAGGAATGTTGTGGTAAAAAGTAAATATTTGTCGTAAAAAAGTAAATTAGGGTAAGTGTATAAGTAGGGTCTACATGATTTAGAATTAGAAATATTATATTTGTAATAATGACAAGGAGTGATGTCATAAATATTTTTTATATTTAATTTGTATAATATCTAGAAAGGTGGAACCCATGTGAAATGATAAGGTTTATCTTATCTTAGAAGATAAGGCTACATGTAAAGATAAGAGTTTAGGCATGGAACATGATTAGCTGGAAGAGATTTCCTATCCTATCTTAGAGATAGGGTGGATAAGCCTAAAAGTTCTATAAATAGAGAGGCAACCCCCCTCATTTATCATAGAATAAAGTTGTAAAAAATTATTATATGAATAAAGAAGTAATTGTGAAGGTGTGTTAAGGAAGCCATCAAAATGTGTAACTATGAAGTTTCTCCCAGAGTTACTGTTGGAAGGCAAGTGGAGTTGGTAACACTTGGAGTAATTCATAGGTGAGATTGTATTAGTATCATGTTAATAATATAGTTTACATTTGTATTTCAGATATGTCATCATTCCTTTATATTATAGACTGTGGTATTCTTGTGTTATGTTTATTATTGTGTTTCTAGATTACTACCACCAAACCAAAAACTGTTCATTACTAAAATAATCATAGCATGAGGAGTTCCCAGTGAAATATTATCATAGTGTCAGATTTTTGTTAATAGATACAAATCTAGATAGAGTGATAGTAGTATGTGACTCTAGGGACCTCATTATGGTCTCATAACTTTGTATTTATAGGTTTCTATTGCTTTAATTTCGTAATTAACCCTGACATGGCTGACTAGGAAAAAGATAAGGATGAAAAATGGCTAGAAAGACCCCAAAAAGAAGCGGAAAAGTGAAACATGGATTAGGGAGCTCCAGGTGGGACCAAGGTGCCTTGGGGTGCCCTAGCACATGCCTAAGCGCCCCGGTTTAGGCTAAAATGATGGGATGATTGCGAAATAGTTGGATATGTGTAGGAAAATACACGGGAATGATTAAATAAAAGATAAAAATAAGATGGCCAAAAGGTGGGATTAATTAGTACTTTCTTCATTTTCGAACCCTCTAAATAGTAGTATAAGACTAGGCTAAATAATTCCTAAAGTGCATGATTTTATGCCTACACTATCCAACATGTCAATATGCTTCACCAACATCCAAGAAGCTCATGCTGTTAAACTACACCTTCTAGACACCTGTATGGGCTTGCTAGAGCAAGAAAGCATCATTGAATCTCACTGTAACAACTCAAACACATCTAAAACAATGTGTTAGCATTACATACATCATCCTAAAACATCCACTTTTTCATTAATGTGGTTTTGCATCAATGACAACACCTATTATGCCTACATGCCAACAATCTCCCCCTTTGCCATTGATGGAAAACACCTTTAAATTCTCCCCCTTTTTACATTAATGACAAAGGCTAACATGTTACTCACCTCATTCACCTTCTTCAGCATCATACCTCCATGATTTGGTTGGAAGCATGCACCAAAGGTCTCAATTTGCTCATTTTCTTCATTTTCTCCAAAAAAATATGATTCTAGGCCTCATTTCAAGTATGCAAATGCCAAGCTCCCCCTGTAACAAGCACTTTTAACATCTGAACATCATTAATCATCATGAAAGAAACATATTCTTACCTTTCTTGGAGCAAAAACACCAACCTTCACCTTTTAGGCATGCAAAACAAGCAATTTTCACCATATTCTCTGTTTTTGGCTTCAAGAATCAACTGTAACTAAGCAATATATGAGCCACACACTCCTTGAACATGCTAACAATGTTAGTTTTTAGGCTCATCAAGTCTTCTCACCTTTATAGAATACAATTCATCACCTCTAGGTCCATTCTTAGCTATACTAGGCATACTCTAGCTCTTCATACCATTCATGATACTAATAGCCCTGAACAATCCTCTTAGTGCATTTAGGACCAACTTTACAAGCTTCTAGGATCAATACAAAGATGTAAACTAACCTTCAAATACTCCCCCTGGGTTTAAGACACCCAATTCTAACTAAAAGAGTAAAAATAAGCCTTCTTACCTTTCATTCCATCCATGGAGATGACTCAATCTACCTATCATAGTCCTAATGCATATTTTCCGTTCTTGACAACCATATTGAAAGAAATAATGCATCCATGAATCAAAATCAACTAAAAAATGAGACAAAAATTTCAATCATACCTTGTTTGACTTATGGTTTCCATATCACCTTCTAGAAGCATTCTCACTTGCTCCCCCTGCCAAACTTGACCAAATCACATCATTTACACATGTAGGATCACCTTTTCATGTTATTGTAGCACTGTACTTACATTCTCTTTGTCATAAGTGAGACAAAAATTTCTTCTTGACATTATTTATAGGCTTCTAGAAATATTTGGCCTTCAATCATCTTATCAAACTTAGACCTTCATCTTCTAACAACTACTAAGAGCTTTCATATGCATCTTAACATATTCATACCTATAAGAACACTTCTTGTTATTACTGTAGCATTGTTCTAGTCTTGATAAGGTTTAGACCTTATTTTCAACTTTATGATGACTGAAATACATGTAGTACTCTTGCTCATCACTGTATTCATTTGAAGCAGGCATTTACACAACTCTATAGTCCTTAACAACCCTGGAAATGCTTGTAAACTCCTTGTCTAGTGCCAAAAAACATTTTGTTATTCTTATCATACATGACTGTGTAGACTCAAGAAATATACCATCAAATCCTTCAAACTTTATGAATCATTATCACTTAGACCTTAAGCTTTCTTTGAGTGATTAGACCATCTTCATAAGCATAGAATAACATACCCAATGCTTTCAAGCTACCAAAAATAGACTGATTTTGCTTCATACTGAGTCTCCTAGCATGATTCTTCCTGAACGCTGCCACAATACCTTTGAAGTACTCTGTTCATACTTATAGAGTGCACTTGTAGTCTAGATTATTGTGTTCTCTTGTCTCTTACACTCCTTGCAAGAAGCTTCCTCTGCCTCCATAGGACTGTAGTTTTCTCTCTCATTCACCCTAACCATTTGAGCACATTATTGTTTGCACAAGTTCTCTGATTAAATTTCTAGATACTTCATCAAGCCTTGAACACTTTTGATTCTTGAAAACTAGCTCTTATTAGGTGATACTACTATGAAGGAACATCATAGACCCCATACTAAGTGAAGTATAGCTATTGGAAGCATCAAACCTTGCATGTAGCTTGTGTAACTTCTGTCTCTGTAGGAGTTTACCTTCAGTCCAAGAATCACCATGATCACATAACTCTTACCATATCATGCACATGAAGAATGGAAATTTTCACCTTTTTCAAACCCTGCAAATTTCATTCTTAATATAGACTTCTCATATAGTTCTTGACATCGTCAACATTGATTCACTTTACTCCTTCTAAGCAATGATCAACATTTGAGACTATGAATACTGTAGCATCATACTTTTACCCTAAAACTATAGACATGCATTTTGCAGTCCTTCAAGACTTCTTAACAGACATATAGGAGCTCATTTGACACAGAGAACTTTCTTAAGCTCACCAACTCTAGGATTTTGTTCAAAACTTCTTCCTTACTGTAGATGTAGCACTTATCAGTCACAAAGCACAATGGACATCTGTAGTTGTTCATTTTATGGTTGAGGACCCATAGAAAAATTTTCATAGTGATCAAGTTATTCACAAAGCTCTAACTCAATGGTATCAACCTTTTGCAAAAATTACTGAGACTTGTAGCTTCTTACCTCTTTGAGGATATCCTTCTTCTACTAATACTATTTTCTATCAATCACCATGTACAGTCACCATAGATCCCTGAGGTACTAGACACAAGATTTACTTTACAAATCCCAGACTTAGACCCATGGAGCTTAAGTTGGGTCTAAACACAACCAACTTGATCTTACACACTTGACAACAGTGGTGTAACATGCTTCATGGAAACCTGATACAACTTGGATTCACCTTAACTGACATACTAGCTTTTGGACCATATACTCTGATATCTTCATGGACTAAGATTTTATACATTAACCTTACTTGTCAAGAGCAACATACTTACTAAGAAGACCTAATGAAAAAAACACCCAACTCTTGATTTGGAGTACCTCAGACCCCTTTGAAAATAACTCTCAACATCTTGCAAAGTTTTACTGTACCTTCTTGACCAATATTCATGCAAGATCCATCTTCAAACCACATGCATAGACCTAAAATTTTTGTCATTTTGTCCTTCTGATCATAGATTTTGACTTGATCAAACAAATATACAAAGACAAGGACTACCATTATACCTTGAAGCACTATCAAAACCATCATGGATAGATATATGACACAATTCCACATGTAATGACCATAACTCAATAAGACAGACTTACATAAAGTGTACTTGCTAACCATTACTGTACACACATTGACATATGATATGGATTGAGACATTGAAACAATTCATGAACTCAGTGATTGTGTAAAAAAATTATGAAATCAACTGAATACACTTTATGATAAGGATTTAAAAACTACAATATAGATTTCAGACATTTGATTAACACATGACCTTCAAGGGAAACATAGACACCCATAACACAAAAAATTGAGCAACATAATAAAGACCTCTGTTGAAAACCAATGGACAACATCATCATAATGAAAAAGAATCAAAATATCTTCACCATCTTGCTAGTTCCCAGAGTACTGTGTCAGGTTGTCTTAATACAAACCCCATCACTTCATCTTGTAACCCTGAGATCATCCTTTTAGCTCTTTTCTCAGATGTGCAGAACACTGATATAGTGACTTTGAGTCTTAGATGACTTCCACCATTCCACTAAATGTGTAGTTCAACTATAAGAATTTATTACTTTGCTCCATGAACTTCACTCTGCGATATGCAATCACACTAACCTTGATTCATAGTTTACTTATCATTTCTGTATCTCACTGTTCCATATGGTCTGAGAAACTTATTGAGTGATGAAGGAACACCATAATTTGACCAACTTTGTATGATTTTTCACACTTTGAAACTTTTCAAACCTCCTTATACCTTAGAGTACTTAAATTTGTGATCCATATATATACTTTTGACAATGCTTAATGACACAGATCAAGACATTTTGTAGCTTTTAGCAACATGACATACCTTATAAATTACTTCATAGCACTATTGATCCTAGACATATTGAACAACCTTGACCTATAGATCATATAAATTTTACACACTTTGGAGGAACATGAATAAGACTTTATGTTGACAAATGAAACACAAACTACTTTTGATAGACTTAGAATTATGATTTCAAGACATAATGACATTGAGTATAAAGGACTCATAGAGAACCTACCACACACTCACAAGCTTAAGACACCAAGATTTGGATATTCATACATCATTTTAAGACACTTCATGGAAGAAACAAGACAAATACATACAACTTTCTAATCATGATCAATAAAGGACCCATAAAAGACTTCTTGGAAAACATAGACCTCTAAGGGAGATAATAGATGAATCATGATGCTTTAGACAACTTTATTACCTCTCACAAACATCATACATAACCCATTTGACTGACCACATAGCAAAAAGAAGCAGTTCATAGAATTTAAGATCATGACACTTGCACTAAAGTGACTCAACACAGAAATACATACTTTTCAACAGTGATAATGAAAAACTCAGTACATTCATGGACAAAAAATGAACTCATATCGATATATCAGACACCTATCAAGTGCAAGAGTTCATGAAAATAGGGAAAGAGTCACTTTCCATACCTTACAACCTTTGTGGTATCTCATAGAAAAAAAATCTTCAACTTATCTTGCACAGGAGCTTGGAATCCATTCAAACACATGTGCTCTTCTTGTACTTGAGAAAACATACTCTTTTGAGTTTTCTTAGGCTTGATGACCTTGTTTTAAACCTTTCTCTCACTAGAATCCTTCTTTACAACCTTCACACTGTGGATGATGGACTGAGAATCAGTTCTCTTGACTTCTTTAGCTTGATCAACCATCTCCTTGCCCTTGGAATCAGTTCTTGCAATGAACCTCCTTTTGTTTTGACAAAATATTACAATATGACCCGAATGATGACAATTGAATCAAACAACATTCCTCTTCCTTCTAGGCTAAAAAACACTTAAGTTTCATCCACAATATTTTACTCTATACCTATACTCACAACATGAATAACATTCAACCTTGAAGAGAGCTATGCCACTCCTAGGAGGTTTCTTTTTACAATCTCTAGCTCTATGTCCAAAATCATGACAAACAAAGCAATAACCATTGAATGAAGAACCATACCTCATAGCATTAGGTTGTCTAACTGAGTTATACCTTCTTGGATATGCCCTTTTGATCACCTTCTCAAGTGATTTTTTACTTGGACCAACTTCATCATCATTCTTTCGTTCAAACCCTAGGTCTGTTTTGTCATCTATGTCCTTTTGACCTTCTAGAACATCATCAAGAGTTTTGAATATCTTCTCAAGTCTCTCATACATCTTAAACCTATTAGAAGAATTCTCCAAATTTGATTCTAGGGCTTTCAATTTGTCTTCATACCTGGAACAAGTATCCTCTTTCTCCTTTAGATCATTAAACAAACTTTCCATTTGAGATTTCAAATCCTTGATGGCTTAATCATCATTTTTCTCCATATCCTTAACCTAAATTTGATAGGCCTTAATACATGACTGAGGAACTTCATTTCTTATTCTTAATTTTTTTATGAGATCTGCATACTTACCCATTACTTGTGCTTAAAAGGATCTCATTCAAGTTGCTAAACTTGCTTCACAAGGACCCACTCTGATACCAATTGTTATAAGCACAATGGATTGAGAGGGGGGATGAATCAGTCCTGTTGGTACCCAAATTGATCCTTCCTTTGAAATCGAGCAACACCACAATTTGATTAGGATGCTTAGAGACAATTAAATCATAATAGGATTCATTTTGTAGTCCGAGATGAATTTTAGACGACTCTTTGTTACTCTGGTTTAGAAAGGACTAGGTATCACCATGTTAAGAGTTTGACCTACCCTCACTACTTTAGGTTGTGCCTTCAACCAAGGTGAGAGGACCCATTTTGTGACCTATATTAATGGAAATCATCAACGAATTAGCAATATTTGACTATTCCTTTGCAATATTTTGAAGGAGACCTCAAGAAAACATGGCCAATACAACATAACCTAACTGTCACGAGTTGTCACTTTTAGAAAATGAAGATGTTCTCTAGATAAGGCCCATGTCACTAAAGGCAATGATAAAAACTGATTGCACTTGCATATTTTAGTAAAGGATGGATGCATTCAATGATCTTCTTTATCATTTGTGGATACACAGTGCAAACATGGATAATTCATGTATGATCTATCTTTGGATATGCATCTTATGGTTGGAAAGTTAAGCAGGATAAAGTTAATTATACCGAATCCTTGAGAAATTTAAACAAATGTTGACAAATCTACAAGGAAAAATGACGAATTGCTTCAAATAGTCAAGACAAACCTTCAACTAGAAAATTGTGCATCTATGAAAGCTGAAAGACACACAGCTTCACACATTCTTCAATGATTTAACATAAGAACTCATGTTAAATAATTAATCAAACCTTATAAGTCCCTAATATATCATGCTTATGATATACTCATAAATTGAAAAACAATCTGTTTCACTAAAATGAAAGTAAAATTAATTTAAATCACTTATTACATCATGAAATGAAAGCTCTCTTCATAATGTAATTGCAAATGGCACAATACTATCATGAGGATGATATTTTGTGTGATTTCAGAGGGATTCCTAATGTAAGATTGCAACGGGAACATAGATAACTATTTGAAAATATATAAAAGATGACAATAGACATAACATGGTTCATGATTAACACGAATTATTCAAGGTTTTTCAAAATTTGATCAACAAGGGAAAGTTTTTTTACAATATGAAAGTTTTGTCAATGGCTATACATCTACAACCATCTTGACATGATCAATTTTAAAGATACACAAGAAATAACTGGTTTCTCAAATAAGTTCTCTCGACTTTTTTCTCTTTTTCTTTCTGTGAGTAAATTTCAGAAAAATTAAACCCCCTCTTTGTGATTATCCATCCTCCTTTTATATCATCCCCTTTGCTTGTTAACTTTCAAAATTCCTTCCCCCCACAAGTTAGAATATTACTAGGAATATTATTCATTTCTAAAAGAAAAGTTCTAGAACATGGTGTTTAGAAAGGTCCTTCTTGAAATTGCCAGGTGTACAAATCACCAATTTTTTCAATCAAATTCATTGGCGTTTGACTGGGATGTCAGGTAGTCTTTTCTGGCTATTTATTTTAATCATTATTTCCTAGTATTGATTAGATAATCATTTTGAACAATCTCATAATACCTCTGAATAATATTGAAATGACGTATATCCATACTCATTTTTAATAGTCTACCTTGGGCACCACACCCTCTGCTTCCTGCTTCACTGGCTTAATTGCCACACATAACTTTAGTCGAATCATCCTAATTTATAATCTCTGCTCATTTCCAACTTCTTCCAAATCTTAACTTCACCTTTGTCTAAACTAAACACAATCTCCTTCATTTCACGGGAAAAAATTGCATCAACTCAGAACATATGTATCTGTTTCATTATAAAACTTGGCTTAATTTCATTATCATCATACCTTTACTTTCTTATTTTGAGTATAAGGAATTTCAGAGATAATGACAAAGGTGCTCGTAGCTCATAACTTGAAGGAGATTTCCTCTAAGGATTTAAAACTAATTATCAATTTAAGCAGTCCTGTTAAAGCTTTTGTTAGGGCTCTGTTTGAGATAAAATGTGTGGGTGACACCAGGGGGCCCCTAACATACCAAAAAGTCTGATTGGCGCTTCTTACAAGGCTGATTAGGATTAATCCTGTGTTTTCATCCTTCCAAGTTATGTATTTCCACCTTTTTAAATGGGAGCATATGAAAAATCTTGAAGACTTGAAAAAATATTGGGTTGAGAGAAGACCCCAAGTTTCTAGGCAGACCAATTTTCAATGTCCTTTTTTGTGTGATGAGGAATTTCTATAAAAAGAGATTCATAAGGAATCATATGTGTTGTATGACAAATCCTCCATCGACACAGTGCCTACTATCTCTCACAAAATAGAGGAGTTATAGAGAAGGCTCAACTTCCTGGAGAAGAAGCAAGTAGAGACCGTGCCTTCACAATCCATTTCAGCACCAGGGTCATCTTCAGGGAAAAGGAAAGGTGAACCATAATCACAACCCCCAATTGTTATCTCAGATGAGGAAGAAGACCAATCATTGTCTGCTCGTCGTTTGAGGGAAGCCAGTTCCTCCACTCGAGATAATAGAGGGATATTTGCTACTCGATCATCCATCCACCTAATGCATTGTGCTCCTTAGGTAGAGCATGAATTATCATGCCCTCAACCAATTCCTTCCCCGAAGGACAACCTTCTTTTTACATGGAAAAGGGAAGCTGGGTCAAGTTTAAGGCCTCTCAGTCAGACCAGTCAGCAACATGCAATACTTGCCCCTCCAATCACTCCAGGTGCCCCCTCTCAAACAACTTCCAGCATATCAATCCCCCATAAAGGGAAAGGAAAAACAACCTTCTTCACAGGAGGTCTAGATCTTTTAGATTGGGTCTCATCTCAACAGAAGAAAATTGAACTAGAGAAAATCATGAGTCATCCTAGAATGACTCTGGAGGCATTAATGGATATGGGAATGTCCTGGGACCTGGCAGGGTCAGTCATCTTTGTTCAAACAACACACGGCTCAAGTGAATTTGTGTTGAGGAAAAACAAGCTTATGAGTAAGCTCCCCTTGCTCAGAGTAAACTTATGAAGCAAGGCTGAAGAATGTATAAATGTTGTCTTCTTTTACTATTTTTTTTCTTGGCATGTACATATTTTCCTTTGTTATGGGTAGGGGCCCCTATATAACCCCATTTCGTTCCCTATCTAGAGTCCAAAAAACATAGCAACATCAATCAATTACATGTTTTTCTAGATGTATTTTAATTTCAACAAAGTGAATATGGCATTACTGCATTCTTCCATTTTCAATTGAAAATAAAAGAAAGATAAAATTTAGAAAAACAATTACTTCCAATGCAATAGAAGTGTCATTTTAAAACACTAGTTTAAAAAGGATGAATATGAAAAGAAAATACAGTTCTGGGAACAACTGTCTAAGCACATTCATCATCCTTTGCATCTTCTTCTTCAACTTCTAATTCTGGGTCTTGCTCTTTTGGTAGCCTCACCACATATGCATCATATCTTTTGAATAATTCATTAATCTCATCCTCATCTGGCCCAGTATGATGCTGGAAAATAAATTCCTGTCTAGAGATTGCATCAATGCAATGGCCCATTTTCTGCTTGTATTCTAATGGCCTTGCCTTCAACTCTGTAATTCTATTTTCTATTTTTCTCATAATCTTAATGACTTCATAGGAGAATTCATTCCTTAGAACATTCCTTTCAAAAGAGTCAAGTAAGAAATCAATTTTCATGTCTCCATAACTCCTCTTGAACTTATCAATAACAATATCCTCCATTTTTAAATCAATAACATTGAGAATTTCATCAGCCCAATTTCTTTTGACTTCAAGATTTCCTTTGATTCCATTTAGGGTCTCGACTCTAATCTTTGTTAACTCCTCAAGGGCATGTTCACTTCCTTTAACTGGTACAATGTCCTCTTGCTCAACCAACTCATCACTAAGTTGGGTTATATGGTTCAATTTGGGAAGAATTCCTTCTAAGTAGAAAATCTCATATCATATTGCTCAGTTATTTCATCAATTTCATTGAGCCTATTTTTAAGATCCTCATATCTTGACCTAGCTTCAGTGATAGCTTCCTTTCCCTTTTCAATCAATTTTTTGTTGGTGTAGGTGGTATTTTTATTCACTTATTTAGTGTTATTCCACCTCATCGAGTGAGTCATCTCACTTAGGTGGACATGGATATAGGTGTCATCTTAGTTATGACAGATTCTCTTACAAAATCTGTCATATGTGTAAGTGTGTCATAGGAGTTACATTCCCATTTGGGAAAGTAACTCCTCTTCTCCATTATGGAGGAATCTTCTCTTACATGGGAGTTACACATTCACTCCCCTATTTGTACTCACCTCCTTTGATCTATGATCAGCCTAAGCCAAGCCAAGCAATTCCATCCTACTCCATTTTTGAATCTTGAGCTCTCATATGCATGCACATTGCTTTACAAAGCTTGCTTGCTTTAATATCGCAACTCCTACACTTTGGTGAAGTGTAACTATTTGATGCATATGAATTCCTTCTAGGTCTTCGTCCTTAACTCCTTCATGGTATCAGAGTATAGGGGACCGGAATCACGTTGCTCCACCATGTAGTTGCTTGTGAAAGCTCTCGCTTTTGCATGTGCTTTGCTTGCATATTTTGAGATTCTTGTGGGTGTATGTTTTGGGTTTAATGTGTTGCAGGAGCCAGCTCACTACCTAGCTCTCTACCCAACTCATGGCTCATACTTTGCATTGCATTAGTTTCATTTCTTGTTGTTGCTTTTTCGAAACCGATTCCACCATTCGTTCCTTGCTTGTGATACGGTGCTCACGTCTCGAGCTCACTCTATGATATTGGATCAACGTTGAAGTTTATTGCACATGTGTTCACCTTTTCCCGTGCCTTGGATAGAAAATTGGTTTGTGGTTCTTCGTTACACTAACACTCCACTGCCTGGCCTTATGACTTGGGTTTTCCTTTGGAGATCATTGTTGCTATGAGCTCAGACTATGCATCTCCAGTGATCAGCTTAGTTTTTTGGTCTGCCGGCTTGAGACTTCCTCCTTCCGTGAATGGTTACAATCTACACGTGGCACATACCCAACATCTTGGTCACACTTCTGAGCTCGAACCTACATCTCTGTGCACTCTCCTGGTTTGAGTTGCTCGCTGCCCTACGTGGTTTGGCTTTTGCCCTGGTTCAAGTTTTCTGCCCTGTTTGCTCAAACATTTGATTGGTGTGAGCTCCTTCTTCTGGATTTCTGCATTCAAATCACTCAGGTTTCATTTGCATGCAGCGGATTACACCTGACATGTGGCTTTTCCATTTCACTGCCCGTCTAAGATCTCTCAAATTGTGTTGATACGTGGCTTCATTTACAGTCACATTGACCAATTACTCGGTGGTTTTTTGTAAAATAGACTCGGTGCTGAACCTTGCTCAACTCAGAGTCCACTCATGTAACTCCCCTTTCCGCTGCCTCCTAGCTGTCCAGAGGGATATTTACCCATGGACGTTACTCTGCTAAGCCTGCGTGGACGTGGAGACATGTGGATTCACATAACCATTCGACTGTTCGCTGCTACTTCAATGATTTTGTTGGTAAATGACATGTGGCCTCAACTCATCCTGTTTGCTTAGACTATTTCATGGTTACAAACCTACACACATGGCCCAACACCTTTGACTGCTTCACAGGAATCCTGCCCTCAGCCAACTCTTGTTGCATCCAACACCTAGCACCAACTCAACATTGGCTCAAATGACTCATGCTTCCCCTAAGCCAACTCGCCATGGAGAGCCATCAAACAACTCGGTCATAGCACCTCCATTCCCTTTTAGAACTTGTTTGGTGGTTAAAACAACTTGTTTTTAATGCTTTAAGGCAAAAACATTCTTATTATGACATTGTAATAATCTTAAGGCTTTATTTTGCTTGTATTATGTCCTTCATTTGTATGTCGAAGACGGAGGGCGAGGTTCGGGGTTGGCAGGAGGCTAATCCCCCTCACAAGAAAAACAAAACCTTCTTAAAATTTGATTCCATTTCCAACGAGTACCCACACGACACCCTTTACACCCATTTTGGGCACTTTTTTAATCAGTTTGCAAAGTTCATTGGCATTTTCCATCAGTTGTGGGAATTGTATTTTTGCTATAACTTTTGACTCGCTGCTCACTTTTGAGCACTTCTTTAGTCAAAGTTGCATGATTTCTTGCACATTACGTCATGACATTGTTATTTTTTGTAAACGCACTACTTTATAAAGTGCCACATTCTAGGGGGTTCACTAGTACTCTTGGGCCTTGTACTACATGCAAACACATTATCGGCCAAGTCTGATGTCTTGCTTTTGTGCACCTTGCACTTTTGATTCTACAACATGGAGGGTGCTCTTTCCAGACTTGAGCATCGTAGGATCACTTTACAACCTCCACCACTTCTTACTGGGAGAGAGAACTATTCAGCTTAGCGTGCTTCCATGGAACATTACTGTGCTCACAAGGGTCTTTCACCCTTCTTACTTGGGCTAGTTCCTGCACCCACTGATCATCGTCATCTGGAGGACTTCCTTAACACTTATGACCATGTTTTTGGAAACTTGATGATGCATGTCTCCAGATCTCTCTAGTTTCATGTGGCAGACTTAGATCCTTCCCACCATGTCTGGAGCATTCTTTAGTCCTTCTATGGAGACCCTTCACATACCGCTGCCGTTGTTGCTGTTGCCGATCCTATTATCTCCTCTTCTTCATGTGATGGCAGTTCCGCTGACAGAGACTCACTTGGTTCTACTTCTGATGTTGAGGATTGTGCATCCAGTTCTGATATCGAGATTACTACAGAGGAATCTTCTCCTTCTTCTCTCACTATTCCAGAGAGTGTTGACACATCCCACATCTCATTAGATATCGAGCAGTCTCCTATTTAGTCTCATACAGTCATCACACCCACCTCTTTTCCACCTTCACTATGCGAGGCCCCTTCCAATCCTTTACCTTCATTAGATGACTCATACCTATTAGACATCGCTCTTCTGTTTGTTGAGCCACCTCATTGGGATGAGTATCTACCTGACCTTAGTCATCTTTTCACAGAGTACACTTGTGATGTACTACTGGTTCCTCATCCATATAAAGGTATTTCAAAGGAGTTAATCATCTCCATTGTTAGGAGTGCCCCTTCTGGGACTCTTACCACTTCCACTTTTCTGGAGACCTTTATTGATCCACCCTTGCTTATGGATCCATTTTCTGTTGTGGGGGATGTTTTGTTGCCTTCACATCGGTTGGACATCCTTTCTATAGGTGTTCACCATTCATACTCTGATAGTTATACACTCGTGACATTACCTTCAGTTCTTTTGCTCTCATTCGCTAGACCTATGTCACACTTTCGTGGACCAGACTCAGAGTTCTTTGTGATGTTGCCTTTAGTTTCCTTTGCGGAGTGGGTAGACTTCCAACACTCCATTTTTGTCCTTCCTAAGGGTAGGCACACAGTTTGGTGTGGGTGGCTCTTCTTCAGTCCAGAGGCAGAGGATCTCATCATCGACATTATTTTGGGAGACTTCCTAGAGCTACAGAGTTCAGATCTATCCATGGCATCTTATACATTCCTCTCGTCTCCCTCTTCTTCTCTTTTCTTCTTCTTTCTAAGAGATTTCCTCTTTGTACATGGGTACCTTTACAGGTTTGTCTGTGGCTGGGACCCATCTTTGGTATATTTCTTAGATTAGAGAGTGGACTTGTCTCTGTTTTGGGGGGGAGTTTTTCCCACTGGGTTTTATCCTTTTACTCCAATTTTTGAGAGTTTCTTGTACGTGGGTACCTCATCAGGATTTGTGCTAGGACCCATTTCTCATTTCTGATTCACCACCTCAGTACTCCTTGTTTTAGTTGGTCACTTGAGGGCTTTCCTAGGGGAATAACCTGACCAATGTAATCATTACTTGTTATATTTTCTCTTGTTTTTCCTTCCAAAGGTGTTGCTATCTCTAAGGTTTTAGCTCTAGATGAGTCAGTATGGGTCTTTGTAATAGTTCTAGCCCTTTTGGGAACCCTTGTTTCCTTTTGGAAAGATAGGGCAGTGAGGTCCATGGCCTGCATAGGAGTACTTTCCTTTTCTTCACTATTAATCAGTTCACTAATCCATCCCTTCTCCAAACTTATTACATCTTTAATTTCCTATGACTATTGTGGAAATTTCCTAGAGATAATCATTAATTGTTTGATCATTTCCTGTTCATCTTGAACCCGTGTCTCTACTTGCTCATCATCATTTATATCAATAATGGTCCTTCCGCTATGACCCTGCATTAGGTTATTTTCCCTTTGATTTATGTCAATAGCCAAAGGATGCTCTTCTTCTGCTTCTTTCATTAGGGCCATGGTAAATCCAATTTTTTCCTCAATATCCTCAACTGGAGGTTGTACATATCTGTTAGTGGTGATTTTTTCTATGACAAGTTCCTTTTGCAGTATTTCTAATTTCTTCTCAGCAACAGGCCCTTCCTCCTGGGGTAATTCATTAGGTTTATTAATTCCAACAGAAAAAGAAGCAATCTCATCTACTGACTTTTCTGTGTCAATATCTTTCTCACCAATCAATTCTGGCCTATCTGTTTCTGACAATACCTTCCCCGTGGAAACATTTTCTGAATCTTGGGCCTTTAATTCACTAACTGATGCATGAATTTTCAATTCCAATTATTTATTTAAATGAGTTTCACCTATTGGTGTCAGTAGTGGTTCCCCCATAGAAAATTTGAGTGCACCAATAATAGAGAATTCTCCATCCATTCCAACATTAGCTTCATCATTTTGACATTCTACATAGTTATGTGGTGTCTCAACTGAAGGTATATTTACATATTTATTAGGCAAATTTTCAAACATCATCATATCTAGAGTTGTAGATTGACCACTTACTGAATCAATTGTAACATTTCCTTGGGACACCACACTCTGAACCCCTCCTAGCGTTGCCTATGCAGAAGACAAAAGTGTAGGTAAGAAATATGACTACTTCATACATGGTGGTGGCATATCTTGTTGAGCTTGAGCACATCGATCTATTCAAGTTCAGGGGGATCAATCACTACATCCCCGTGCTTGTGCTTCTTGGGTACATGAGCACCCACTTGAATTGAGTACTACAAAAGTAATGGGGGCATTCTCCATTGTCTTTAGAATCTTACCAATACTAGAACCTGATCAATCTTGTGCTTCTTGTGCATTATTTCAAACTACCTTAGGTTTGGTGCTACTCTTCACTCTTCTTTGTGAACCCTAGCTTTGGTATGACCACTTGCAATGGTCTCGCTAATCAGTTTTCCAGTACTAGGCGGCTTTGGTGAAGTACTTGGGTGAACAACTTGTTTTTCTAGACCCTTCATCTTTGCTTGAATTAGTAGCAGAATTGGGAAATTTTTATGCCCTTCAACATTACAGATCATATATGTCATCATATAGAAATCTACTGCAAAAGTAATAGGGGCATTCTCCATTGTCTTCATAAGCGTTTCCTCCATTTTCTACCTGAGAACTGACATAGGAGTTCCAGTTCCACTAGTGGCTGATGTCCATTCATTAATGAGCTCAGAAGTAGGCCTCTTGGAGGGAAATTGAGGGGCTTTTCCCCCTAATGGGTCAATCTTATCTGCACCCTCCCTTAGAGGTGGAATATCATCACATAAGATCTTCAAACTTATGAAGATGTTCAAGACCCTTGTATTCTATATTGACAAATCAATATCTGTATGGGCCAACGAATCCATCGTTTTCCTCATCACATCTGCTATCCTTACATAAGGATCATCAGATTCTGTCTTGTTCTAGTTTGGGGGAATTATAGGTTGAATTTCTATTTTTTGATCAACATAGTACTTACTTATTGTATTGGGATCATCCACAATCCCTTCTAAGATGACTATAATATTGAAATCAATTACCTATGACAAAGTCATTCTTGAGAAATCTCTCAATCTGACTTCCTCCTCATCTCTGCAATTCATCCAGTAATCCTCAAAATGAGACTCATGTTCAAAAGTATTGGCAATATTGTTAAACACCCACCTAATTTCATAATTGGCTCTTGCTTCAAAATTTTCCATATCAAACTTCTTCATTTCATCTTCAATTAGTCTTGCCTTTATGATGGAAGGACATACATACCTTCCAATATTGATAGGAAATTTAATATTTGTTTTATGCCTTCTAGAAATCAACTTATGCATTGGTGTCAACTGTCTTGCCAGCTCACATAAAACCAATTTATCATCGACATACCTAGGTAATTTATAAGTTTTTCCCTTAAAGCCACTAACCCTGATGTAAGTGAAACTTTTGTATTAGATGAAATAACACCCATACTCTAGAATCACATGCCTAGCTTGTTTAGATATTCTGTACTATCCTCATTTTGGTTTGAAAAGACAAATTAGGGGTGTAAAAAAAGCATCATTAACCAACATCACGTTACTACTCCAATTGGCCAACTGCAATTGAGGGAAAATTTCATGTATTTGACACTTCTTGAAGTCAACATTTGGTACCATACCTGGGAAACATCTATGCCCTGCAACATTTTAGATCATATATGTCATCATATAGAAATCTAACTCTGAAGTGCCTCCCATTTCAATCCTTGCTGCCAGATTAAACATGTGACCATGGAGTGCATCTGTAATGAAGGTGGCCTAATAGATACTTCCCTTCCTCTCAAGAATAATCCAAATATATGTGGTCATCCATTCCTTAAACTCATTTGTAGTTTCTAATCCCACCATCCAACTTAACAACACAATGATGTCCTCAACCTCCTTGACATACATTGCCCTAACCAGCCTCTTGGGAAGTCTATATGTTTCCATTTTTTCCTGTGAGGATCCATTGTGTGTTTATCATTTTGGCATAATCCTTCTTTTTCTCTTCGTAATCCTGCAAGGCTAATTGTATACCAATGGTGATGGGGTTTGTAATGACACAAAGCTTTAGCATTATCCTAAGTGTAACTGGTGTTAATTTCAACATCACATCCCCACTCCCATCTAACATTTCCCTCTTCACAGGGTCATATATCATGGCACATTACCATACTAATTCTAGGTAGTGAACAGATGGTGGGATGGCACCTGCTAGAGCAATATGACTTTCTTGAATTGCCTTTAAGGATTCACTTTTATCGGAGCTACCTAATCTTTGGAGGAAGTCGTTCAAGTTAGTATTCATTAGGTATGTATCTATAATGTTGTCTAAATCACTTGTGACTACCGACACAACTGAGAATGAGGACGACATAGTTTTCATTTTCACAAACCCTAGCTTATTCACAATTTTTTTTGTTAACTAGAAAGAAATAGAGGATTTTCTAGTTCTTACTAGTTTCCTACAATTACTCGAGCAATTTGACCTCAAATCAATAGTCCCTGCAACTCTCTTTCCCACAAATCCAAGCTTCTCCGTGAAAGTCACAATACTTCACGATTGTGCTATTTGAAAAACAAAAAATTGATTAACAAGAACGAGAAAACACTTAGCCAAAATTTCCTTTGATGGTGCGTAAGAGCATTGATGGCGGAAAAAATAAATGCATCACATCTCAACCATCCACCTCATCATTTCCAACTTTAAAAAAGATCCGTCCACATGGAGAACAAACTTCGCTGAAGCGGGCGTGGGGGCGTATTTTGCATCTTGTAATGTTTTTTAGAACTTATACACTTTTAGGCCTTTTGACCCGTCCATTCACTATTTGAATTTTAACATGGGCACGACACATGGTGCTTCATGGGAAATAGCAGAACAACAGGTGATTTATGCAAAATTCACTTTTTAAGTTAAAAAACCCAAAGTGCCAAAGTTCTCCCAACAGCCCACCCTCCCGCTCTATTGATAAAATGGCCACTTGTCTTCTCCACAGGCCTTAAACATTCTTATTATCTTTTTGCATTTTATACCAAATTACTTAAAGAAGACAACTAGGCACACTTTCTCGCATCTGCTCGATTTATGACACGTGTAAATCCTTATGGTGAACCAAGAACTTGTATATGCTGCTTGATAATTCTAAATATTCAAGGAATATCCGGCGGGTCACGGGGAGAATTTTTACATTTTACAATCATAACAAAAAGTGACAAGTTCACAAGTTAGCTCCGTCCAGCTGCATCCAATTAAAATCTGCCACATATAGACGGGTGGCATGATAAAATTTGAAAACAAAGACACGGCCCGAGGGCATTTTACAGATGAAGAAACTTCAAAATTTTGGACCAGGATTGCACATTACACTCGGTGGGGATTTTCCAAAGGATATACGACAGAGAATGACCCACGAAAACAAGAAAATGGACAAAAACATTTAACAGAGGAAAACAATAGGCTACAAAGGAAAAAATTTAACATAGCAGGGTGAGATTTGAAATGAGCACCAACAAGTCCTACAAATTTATTACTTCATTTACCATTAGAATCAGCAAGTAACATCATTTATCCATTCACATACATTTAACCATAACATAATAAATGTGCACAATATGAACAATGAACCACAACACATACAAGAGAGCTCATAAACACAATATTTAAGTTGGAACCCATCATGGGCAAGAAAACCCACTAAAGAATTAAAAATATAGTGTCATGATTCAAATTTAGTGAGGCACCAACCCCATAAGGAGCACCAACCCCTAATTTAGTAGAAAACCAACCCTATAAGGAGCACCAAACCCTAATTTGGTGAAGAAACCACTCCACAAGGAGGCTACAACCACCTAAAGATGACCAAGCACTAACTCAGCCACCTAAATATGTTTTATCTCTATATATTTTCTGCCAAAACTGATGGAGATCACTAATTCAACTCATAAACCCTAGCTCATATCCTAGGGCATCAAACTTGCTCTTTCTTCACTTTTATTTGTTCTATCTTCTTGATCTCATGATATATTATTTTAATCAATCTGTCATGATCTTCCTCATCCTTTAAATCATGCTCTCATACCTGCAAAATTTCTTCCTCTAGGTCGCACACCTTCCCTCCAAGAGCACTAGTTCAAAAATGAACTAAACAAGGACTTAAATATGCTTTTCTTCCTTCCAAACCAAATAGGTCCTTCATCATAAATGTGACCCATATAAATCTAGAAAATTAAAAAAATTGAACCACAACAGCTACATATGACCCAAGTAGGTTGGCCTAGCTAAAAACCTCATTACATGTGCCAAAAATGGCTCAAAACCCCATGGGCGCAATCTTAAAATTGCCCTAATATGAGTACCATAATTTTTCATGACCCATGAACCATTAAATATGAGTAAAAAATAATTAAAAATTAATAAATGGTCTCAATTAATATCAACCAATCAAATTATTTCATTTACTGGGCCCAATTCCCTTTATAATTCTCAAAACAACTATTTCCTTCACCCTTCAACACCCTAGAAACTTCATAATTCCACAAAATTACTTCAAATAAACCAAATCATTCCATGTGACCATGAAAAATAAATTTCATAACTTGTAGAACACTTATAAACATTTTAGAAGTCATGAAACATCTTTATCTTCAAACCACAACAAGATTTTCCTTCACCAAATCAATCTGCCAAAAAATATGTTTCCAAAGGTTAGCTCATAAAATCAAATATACATGCATTAAATAACTAAAATTTGATTAATTGGATTAAAAATTCATCCCTATTAACTTTCCAGGTGATAGGAAACATCACCCAATCCATTTCATGCTTAAAAAAACCTCACACTTGCATCAAAACAGATGTTGTCCTTAACTACCAAAAAATTTCTTTCTGAAATATTTCCTTGGAAACCCTATCAAATAAAATCATCAAGAGAAAATACATATATAAATGGAAATATATCTGAATATAATTTCCAAAACTTAAATCATCTCAAAATTCCACCTGTAGCTCAAGTTATGGCCAAAACATTGAACCCTGCTATTTGAGATCCCAAAACTGCCCTTTAACCAGTCAACCTATTTGGACCTCAAAACCTTATGAACCTGCATGAACTTGATCCAAAAACTCCATGGAAATATATAACACCTTACATACATCATGCAACCTCAATTTTACATGCTACTCCTTTGGACCATCTTATCTAAAAATATTTCCTTGGAAACCTTGTCAAATCACCTCATCAAGAGACAATCCATATATCACTGGAAAAAAATCTGAATATAATTTCCAACACAACTTTAATCACCTCAAAATTCCACCTTTAGCTCAATTTATGGCCAAAACACCGAACCCTTCTATTTGAGATCCCAAAACCGTCCTTTGAATAGTCAACCTGTTTGTACCTCAAAACCTTATGAACCTACATGAAATTTATCTGAAACCTCCATGGACATTTATAACAACTCACAAACATCATGAAACCTTAATTTTTCATGCTACTCCTTTGGACCATCTTGTCCAAAAACCTTCTTCTCAAGAAATAATTATTTATAGGTGGACCATCTTATCAATTTTGCATGCTACTCCTTTGGACCATATGACCATGACCTCAACCATAAATTTATGGAAATTATCAAGATTTCTTTACAACGTAAAATCATTACATTTTCACTTGCAATCAAAACTGGCTCAATATTCTTTCACCTTTTGCAAACTACTCCTAGCAAGGGTTTAACTAGGGTTTTTGACATCTTTACCTTCTTAACATTATTTCATAAAAATATGATGATGAACTGACATCATTATTTTTTTGAAACCTTATAAACTCACCTTAAAAACATCCCTGAAAGCAAAAATGTCCCATGAAAGTCAAATGATTCAAAATGAGCATATGAAGTTACACTTCGAGTTGGATTTTGCATTGTTTTTGACCATGTCTCACCAAAACTGACATAACTGGAAAAATATTCATCACTGGATCCTGAATTTTTTCTGAGAGAACTTTGATACATCATACTAACATTTCTAATCATCATAAATTCAATACCATTGCTAAATATTTCCATCCAATCTCATTTGCATTTTCTTTTATCAAGGATTCTACTCATAACAACTAGGGCCAACTGAAATAATGAAATAACTCATCAAGTAACCTCTACAAATTACCCAAACATACCTCATGTACAATGATATACCTATTTTCATGCTTCCATGAGCTTATATAGCTCCAATTCACTATGTCATACTTCTAAGAAAGCATGTCTGCTCCCAATGAACACATGTATGTTGGAAATCACAAGCACTGCGAGGGGGGTGAATAAGTGAATATCAATTTTTAACCTTTTAAAATTCTTGATTATAACCAAAATAAAACCATGAACCAAAACAAAGGCATACAAGAAGATGAGTATAAAAGACACCAAAATTATGGTGGGAAACTCTTAAAGGGAGAAAAACCCATTGAAATCAAAAGCTATATTTAGGAACACCCATTCCAAAGTCTTACAATGATTTCATCTTATTTGAGTACCCACTCAAACTATAAAGCACCCACTTCTATGTTTTTCCTAGCACCCACTAGACTAGTTTAGCAAGCTCCAAGTTGAAAGGAGCTCCTACCCCTGTATCCCAAACACCTACTTAGGAAACAAACACAATATCAATATTAATAATTGATCATATAGTTTCTTGTTTCTTACTCAATTGATTATGATCCATTTTTGGATCTTCACAATTCACCCATTCCTATGATTATGCACATTATAATGACTTTGATTTCACCCATTTGTTCATCAAAATAATCAACATTTATTGACCATAAGATTCTTGTAGACACTGCTATCTGTGTTCTTATATATTACTCATCATATTCTCTGTTCATAGTTCATCATAGTTATTTGCCCCATGTTTCATATATCTCAGACTTTTGCTTTTATCTCAGTCTTTTGTATTTTCTATATCATTCCTCAACATTTTCTAGATCAGACCTCTTTCTTTTCTATATCAGTCTTCTGCCTTTTATATATTAGTATTCTGCCTCTTGTATACCAGTCTTATGCTTTTAACATTGCTTCATGGTAGTAGTCTATCTCTCAATGTGACTAAGTTTGGTTCCAAGTATTTTCTTCTCTTTCAATTGCCTTCAACTTCTTTTCCCTTATGCCAACATGTTATCAAGCCATTTTTATCTGGGGATACCTGTCTTAGTCTGTCTTTTTAATAAGACATTACATGTCAGCTTCATATATGTTTTTCCTTAGTTTTTCTATCTTATTAGACATTGATTATATATCTTTCTAAGATTCCATGATTGCCTTATTATACCTCCATTTCAAAGTTTTGTCACTGTACCTTCTTGATGTCTACCCATTCTTATTGTCTCATCATCTTCACTACACACAAAATCCCCCTTGTTATTTCAATAAACTTGAGTCACTACTTTATGTTTTTGTCTATTCAACTTCCTTCATTACTTCTACTAACTCCTCTTTAACCTTTTGTCTTTATTGAAATCCTTTCCACATTCCATACATGACACTTCTATCCATGACTCTTTATTTTCTACTTACAAGTTTAATAGAATTTAGAAGAAATGAAAGAGAACACTACCGACTTTCAAACTTCCCATTTTGTGAACTCTTCAGATGACTGTTCAGTTCTCAAGAAACTGATTAGAATATTTTTACACATTTCCATCCATTAAGCACATAGTTGTTGAACATACCAGATCTCTAAGAATGAAGACTTGATGAGCTTAAACTGACACTTTACACCTAGCCTTTCAGGAACACACTTTGCACAATTTAGGAACCAATACACAATTTACAGTATGAAAGAACTTACTATTTTCACATGCCTTTGAGCACTTAGCCTTGGAAGAAGGAATATTCAAGTTGTTTTGCTCATGCTTAAGACTTTCATTCTTGTCAAACACATTCTACACACCTGTTACAAGAAGATTATGTTAAAAACACAAAGAAAACAACCTCTGCACAAAGCCTCCATGGGTTTAGGATTTCTGTCAAAGAATTCCCTCTTTATACTCAATGAATTGCCTCCAATTTTTTTCCAATGAATTGTATGACCGTCATAGAGATATTTGAGAAAAATTTTCTCCAGGAAACCCTAGTTTAGGGTTGCAAACTATGTAAAGCCCAAGAATAGAGAAAAAATCATGAATTTAGACACTTTGAGCTTCTATGGTCTAGTAACTTGATTCTCCACCTTCTCTAACAGTATTCATCCTTGAAAATTCTTCAAACACTTCTTGCTAGCACGAAAGCAATTCACAGACTTTAGACTGGCTAACACTGTTATGAATGTCACTTAATATCAATATTAAACACTTGATTGAAGTATTAAGGTGTATTGTATATGAAATAAGAATCTTCATACAACCCTTTCCAAATACAGGTTTCCATGGATCAACTTGAAGACTTGGCAGTTTCAGTTTACACCTAAGAACAGAGACAAAGTAGTCCAGTTTTAGCAAGAAGAAATTGAAGCAGGTATTAGATTTGATCTCCATGGAAAATAGGGTGTCTTGAGAACCCTTAGAAACTTAAATATGAAGGGAGAAACAATTTTTACATATTGAGGATGCACCTTAAGAGGAAGACAAAACTTAGCTTCATGTCTAAGTATGAGCGAACAAGTCTTCAGGACTCCAGGACAAGATGGAGATAGAATTTTCACCTTAATATTCATTTGGAATTTGTAACCTTCTATTTTTTTTTCAAAAATTAGATAACTGGGATTAGAAAATATGTTTTAGCCTCTGATCATGATAACAAGGTTGACTAAGTGTAAGACATAGAAGAAGACCTCTCAAGACCATGACTTCAGGCTACTGTATCTAGATAGCTTCTCTATTTGGAATTTTCCTTAAAAAAAATTCTAAGCTAAGAAAACACTATAAATGAATTGAATGAAACTTTAAAAATGATTAAACAAGATTTGGAGGCCAACATCACCTTTTTGCTAATATCACTTTGGTACACAACCCAGGAGAGAGAAAAACTGCTCCACCAAAATGCTCATAACTTTTCAGCCACACCTCCTTTTGAGAAAAATATTTTTGTACATGATTTATATGCCAATTTAATACAAAAATTTATTCAATGATTTATTTGAAGGAGAGTGTATGATTTTGTTTGAAGGCTAAGAATCTAGGCAACTCAAAATGAGCTTTTCAAAAGACTTGTTTTATAGAAACTCACATAACTTGCTCAAATGACCTAATATTAACATGAAAATTTGCATGAAGCACAAGAAAAAATTCCTTTTATTTGAAAGGAATAGGTCTAAAATTTTCTATCCCATATCATTTACATGCAAGAACACTGCTTGTTCTCAACATCATTTCTGACCAATAGACAAAACTGACTCCTCAGGCTAAGATGTGCCTAATTGTTTCTCATAAATTATGTAGATAACCTCTAAAATCCTCTCCCATGTTTTTTTGACCTGTACCATTATGTTTCACTTCATTAGATACCTGAAACCACTATGAAATGACGCTTTCACTCAAATTTCCAAGACCTTGTCTTCTTGAAACCTCATGAAGTCACTTGGAACCTCTGAAAAACACCTGAGAAGTATGCTCTTGGAATATCCCTTTGCCATCAATTCCTTTGACATCAAGGACAACAATAGGCAAACTAACAGGGTACACAACTCTAACTAAGTGAAACACCTATACTTGCACTATACCACTACTATGAGTGCTCAAGCACCCTCAAAACCTACTATCCAACATGTCAATATGCTTCACCAACATCCAAGAAGCTCACACTGTCAGGCTACACCTCCTAGGCACCTATATGGGCTTGCAAGAGCAAGCAAGCATCATCAAATCTCATTGTAGCAGCTCAAACACATCTGAAACAATATGTTAGCATCACATACATCATCATGAAATCATCCTAAAACATCCACTTATCATTAATGTGGTTTTACATCAATGAGAACACCTATTAGGACTACATGCCAACACACAGTAAAATAAATCTTCATCGATGCGTGATATGAGCCACTGATATAACTATTCAGGCTTGCCAAAGTAGGGGAGTTCATATAACTGGAGAACTCCTAAATTTTGCACAATGAGATACCCCTTATCATCATAGATGGGATTATCATCCACAATACTTTCCCCCATCTTCCAGACAAGCTCCATTTCTTTATCTCGTGCATTCGATTAAGAACGATGGTTGTAATTGCTGAACGTCATTTTGCGCACATACAAAACCCAATCCTTCCCCATCAACACTCCATCTAGGTACTACATTTCCAAGTACCATTATTCTTGTATATCTTCTATTGGGGTGGGCTTCTCCTTGCCCTTTCCTTTTCCTTTCCCCTAGGCTGATGTGGTTGCTGCTTTCCTCGGTGCCATTTCTACACACAAACTCAAACTTTGAGATTATTACCTTGTTGTGCCTTAAGTTCCTTGAACTTCTTGCTTCAAATAGTTCTCATGAAAAATCATTTCACCTGGTTCTATTTTCTCAATTATGTGCCCTAACTTGCAAACCCTAATAAGCAAATGCAAAACTTCTAGAAACAATCTTCCACACCGCCCAATATGCAAACTTTCTTCTGAAGGTGATCTTCTACTCGACTGCGTCCTTATTGCGATATGGTCAAAGTGATTTTCCAACTCTACACTTGATTTCACAAGGATTCACATGAATTTTCTCTTAAAAAAACACAATTTCTTCACAAGGTAAGGTAAAAATGAATTTATCCCGACACCCTTTTATAGATTTTCAAATTTTTACCGCATTAAATACTCACCACCTACCACCGTAAAACAACTTTAAATATGATTTTTATGCTTTTTTGTAGTTTTTCCACTGCTTCCTTCCACGCTCTACAGTCATAACCTTCCGACGTGCTCACTACTTTCTATGCTACAGACCTCCTTGCATGGACTTCCCTACACTGTGGTACATAATTCTCTGCACCTTATACCAAGTAGCTCAACATGCCAATGCCTACCTCACGTTATACTACACAATCATTCTTCGTACATGGTTTTCATCCTGGGAAATTTACTTATTATCACCATCTTTCTCACTTCTTGTGATACTCTTTTTCCTCCTTTCCTACGCGCACACCCTGCAACCAACACATTATTTTTATAACATTGGACGAATATATTTATCCACTTCAACTTGCCTTCAAGAACCCACTTGATCTCTTTTTAGTGCGCATTTCTACCTAGTTCGCCTCATACTAAAAGTATGCATGGTGCTCTGTGCATGAACTTAATAGAAAGTAATCGGCTTCCTACGCACAAGAACACTTATTAAAAAAATAGACACACAATAACAAAGCATAACAACTAGAAATATGCGAAATGGAAACCTAATCTAAATGGTAATGCTACCTTATTATAAACACCAAGAAGATTTATTTATAGTAGGGCTTTGGCTTACTCCTATTAAAGTAACCAAGTAACATGGTGCCATCCAATGCCTGTAACTGACATGTGCCTGATTCAAATATCTTGGTTACTATTAAAGATCCCAACCAATGCACCTTCAACTTGCTTGGGTTACACACAAACTTGGAGTCATAGAGAAGGGCCATCTTTCCAACCTTAAACACCTAGTTCTTAATGTGCCTATCATCTTAGGCCTTCTTTCTCACCTTCTCAGTCTTCTGGCTCCAACATACAATAGCGCGTCGTTCATCCAATCATATTAGTTTATCAATGCACTCCTCAACAAATTGTTTATCATCTAGTCCTCCTGCGTGTGCAATATGTAGGGATGGTAACATGAATTCAATTGGTAGTACCACTTCCTAGCCAAACACCAATTGAAAAGGTGTGGCCTTATTTAAAATTTTATAAGTGGTCTTGTATGCCCAAAGTACAACCGACACTTTATCATCCCAATATTTTCTTCCAACATCATAGATTTTTGTTAGTGTTTGTCCCAAAATCTTGTTGAAAGATTCTATAGTGCTATTGGCTTGAGGGTGATAAGGAGTGGTTTTATGGTGTGCCACCATAAAATTTTCCAATAGGATTCTTATTGTCTTATTTAAGAAACACGTTCCCTTATCACTTGTAAAACTTAATGGGTAGTCATACTTGCTAATAATATTCTCCCATAAGAATATTATTACAATGGCTATTGTACAATCCTTTGTACACACTACCTTTGTCCACCTTGTCAGATAGTTTGTGCAAGTAATAATGTAGCACACACATGTCCTATTTGCGGGTGGTGCAATAGATCCTATAAATTCAATAGCCCAATTTTAAAAAAGCTCCGTGCTTACTATAGGTTGCAAATGTATCTCATCTCTATGTCTAGGATTCTCAAGGCGTTGGAAATGATCACATGCCTTTAAAATTTCCTTAACATCCTTGTACAAGGTCTCCCACTAAAGTCTAGCCATAAGGATCTTGCATGTTGTAGCATCACCTGCATAATGTCCTCCTACTATGCCACCATGAGATTCCTCCATAATGGTGTCACGCTCATGTTATAGAACACAATGGCACAAGACTTCATCATGACCCAACTTGTACAAATATCCACCAACCAAACAATAAGGTGCTATGCATATAACAAGTTACACTTTCTCCAATGTCTTCATACCTTCAACTGCCTATCTAGTGTGCAAAAACACTACAATATCTTCCAAATCCATGGGCGTGCAGTTCAACCTAAACAACTATGCATATGGAATAGTGTATTCAATGCTCTATGCATCATCAACAAATTAATCCTTGATAGATGATCAAGCCCTAAATTTCTCTTCCCTTGCTTGAAAATAATTCTGAAATCAAACTCCTAAAATAGATGTATCCACATGTAGATGCGCCCTTGCAAAACCGAATGGTTTACTAAGTACTTCAGCGCCATATGATCTATATAGAAGATAAACAAGGTTACCAACAAGTACTGTCTAAATTTATAGAGCTCGTAGATCATAGAAAATGCCTCATGCTCAGTGGTAGTGTAATTATGCTTCGTGGGTGTCAACTTCCTGCTTGCAAAGTAAATAGGATGATCCACAATGCCTTCCCCTGGGTGCGCCAACACTGTGCCAATTTTCATGCCAGAGGCATCAACACGAACATGAAAGGGTTTTTCCCATGAGGGAAAGCACAAAATTGGTGTAGTGCTAAGATTCTCCTTCAATGTTTCAAATGCCTACTGTTGTGCGTAATCCCAATGAAACTTTCCTTTATATTTCAACAGTTCTTCTAGGGGCACAACAATCTTTACATAACCTTTTATAAATTTCCTATAGTAACAAGTATGTCCCATAAATCCACGCACCTCACTTTGGTTGGTAGGTTATTCTAAGCCCTAGATTACAACTATCTTAGCTGGGTCTACCAATAATCCTTCCTTACAAATGATGTTACCAAGTAAAGTGTCCAAAGGTATAAAAAAGATGCACTTTTTAATGTTGAGAGATATTCTCAACTGCTTGCACCTCTCAAACAAGAGTCTTAGATTATCACAATGATCCTTGACTAAGCCATATACTTTCTAGTCATCCAAATACACATGAAATAAGTTATGAATAAAATATTGAAAGGCCTATACAACAATGCGTGAGAATACCACTTGATCATTTTTCAATCCAAAGGGCATAACTGTATATGTAAAAATTACCCACTCAATGGTGAAATTCGTCTTCTCATGGTCATATTTCACGATGCACACTTGGTGATAACTAGAAAATCCATCTATAAAGGAATATATCTCATGCCCAAAAAATCCTTTAATAATTTCCTCTGTGAAATGGGTGGGAAAGGGATCTATTACACATGAAGCATTGAGTTCCTGGTAATCTATGCAAATACTTATCCACCCATCTTTCTTAATGCTTATAACTACGGGGCTAACCCATTCAGATTCTTCAATAGGCTCAAATATGCCAGACTTGATCATCTTATCAATCTATTCTTTCACCTTCATGCACAGATAATGATTCATCCTATAAGGCCTCTTCCTAAATGGGTGCACACATTCTTTTAGCTTGATCTTCATTTTTCCTAAATAAGTGTGCACACCTTTTAATTCATGATAGCCCCGTGGGAATAAGTCCTAGAAGTCACACAAAAGTTCAATAATCTTTGTGACTTCTTTCTCTGACCAGTAATCACCAATAATGGCCTCCTTGGGCATGTCCTCAGTGCCAATGTGTTGATAAGAGAACACTTGACAGAAATCACACAAGAAGTCCGTGCGGGAAAATAGGCCAGGTTTAAGGGCATGAATGGGTAGGAAGAATGCACGCGCAGAGCAGAAGTTCAACATTCAAGACTTAGCCGATTTTGAGCATGAAGACCTATTTTTAGAAGAGGGCATGTGGAACACACCAACGATGCAGAGACATGCGTGCCACACATTTTTTATCTTTAGAGGATTGGATTGAAGTGTTTTGCATGGAGATGAGCTAAGAAAAATATTGTCACTTCAATTAATTGTAAGAGGTCTCTAGATAGCACACTTGCAAGTGTGGCTATGCCTGTAAACGACGCATGGCTATTAATAGATGGAAGTTATTGGCTGAATCTAAGTGTCATTCCTGTGTGTAATTGAGTAGTGAATTTTCTTGATTCAATCATGATTATTGTTTAATTTTTTTCTTTCATAGATCTGAATATGGCATGCATTATAGAATGATGGATTAGTCATGGATCTATATGTTTCTTCCTTCATCATGCTAATATCCTGCTACAACAACTTTAAAGAGGGACCTAGTACCTTTGCATGCTTTGGGTGAGCGCTCAATCTAGGTTGAGTGATGTGCCAGCATGTCTAGGGTGTTATCTGGTAAATTCTAGGCTGCATCATTGGTTCCACTACCGGGACCTCTTTTTTAGTTGTTTTCAGGATGGTTCAGGATGAAGACATACCGGTTAACTCTAGCAAGTATTGAGTGGATACATGACCTGGAGGAAAAATATGCACGACGGTTCCATAGTGGATCTGAGTTTAACGAACACACTTGGGTAGAACAAAATCTGTATGACAACTTATATGAGAGCTTTTTCGCCATCTTTCTAGTAGAATTATACGAGTGGCTGATTGCTTATGCATCTAAGTGAAATTGGAGGTATCGCATACTTTTCTGGACACAAGAAGAATTTTAGGCCCTTTATGATGCTGATCTGATCTGGACTAACCCTGTGGATATGTGGTTTCATGGTGTTATAAATAGTTATATTCTAGAATATTCAATTTTAACATATTCTTGCCCAGAGGTAGCTGAATTCTAGTTTTTGTGGTATCCTAGAGGAGCATACCTGCAAGGTATTCCACTGGAAATCAAGATCTTGATGGTAACTTTGAACCTGGAGAGTAAACTGATGGCTAACTAAACTTCACCACGTGTGAGGACAGGAACAGGTTTGGTTAAAGATGGCAGACCTAGTGGCAGAAAGGTAGAGAAAGGAAAGACGACTTACGTATAATGAGGTGCGTGAGAGGGAGATAGAGAAGAAGCGTACCATTATAGAAATTATGTTGTTGAGGAGAGAGATGGATCATGAATGATTTGAAGCTCACGTAGAAGATGTGGAGCCAGAGCATCAGGAACTCCTCCATCTTGGAAAGCATGATAGAGATCCCCCCTTGGCTTCAAACAGAAGTGCGCCACCAAAGACTACCTAGGCTGCGGGTGCACATCTTAATCCTCTCGGTGACATAGCCCTTGCACTTGGTTTTTCGATATCTAGTATGACAAGTAACCAACAAACTAACATGGGAAGTAGGAAAGCAGGAGTAAGTCAGGGATCAAGTACATCAATGGCAGGATAGACAGGGTAGCTTCAAATGTCAATTGGAGGAGCATTCTTAGATGCATTATCCGTATAGAATTTGAGCACGTAAAATGTTAGATTCACCTATGGAAGTGGAACTACCACACAGACTGTGGGGGTTATAGTAAAGTACTAGTGTCGGGGCACAGATGAGTACATCTACACGTCATATTCCAACTACAGGTGGTGGATTAGGAGGTATAGGTGGTTCTAGTTCTAGATGGATCTAGTGGTTTTGGAGGCAAAAGGTAACATAGGGGGTTCTGAATTAGGTGGTCAAGGTCCACAGTAACCAACAAAATATCTATATGGAGATGTCTCTTCGTCTCTCGAGAGTATAGAGGTATAAAGGATGTTTCTGAACATGTGCATATGTGTGAAATCTTGTGGCACACTGAAAGGGATTACAAATAATAAGGGAAATGCAAGTCAATTCGTCACTACATTACAGGGGCATGCAAACAAATCTAGTATAGGAAGTTTGACCTTGATCAAACTTGCATGGATTATGCAGCACTGAGGGATGCTTTCTTGAAAGAGTTACAAATTCCCAGAGTTTGAGTAGAAGAGTATCAAGTGTGCTCAAAGATATCAAGTAAGGCACTACTGAGAGTGTACATGAGTATGATGCTCATTTTAAGACACTTCTATCTAAGTTGTCTTATGATATTCATGCACTAGACTAACATGCACAAAGATTAATTAGAGGATTGATTACACCAATTAGAAGGGTGTTGTCACATAAGACATACACTAATCTGCACGAAGCACTATTAACATAACTTTACATCCTAAGGTAGTTGGGAGCATTGACACTCGGTGTTAGTTCATGTTCTAGAGGTGCATAGATTGCATAGCTATGAAAAAAGCAGTTAGAGAAGCTATCAGCAAATTCAGCCCAATGAACGTGCGCTCAGGAATTTGGTGTATAGATTGTGAAGTGGAAGGTAACACCAAGGATAGTTTCCCTCATAGATCTATATGCTTATTACTACTGGACCATGTGATATCTTTCCATTTGAAATCATGATGCTGATTCACTGTCCTTTTTTACAGTGTGTGATAAAGAAGAATGTATCTTGCTTTTGCAAGATTTGTAGGTCCACGACCCATGATACTGAGGATTATCAGATTGATTGGTCCAGATCCAGGATGTTATAGACATTGGAGTACTGACAGAATAAGTATAACAAATAATTGTAAGGGTCAAGAATGAGCACCAAGATCAGGATAATAATCAAATGCACTATGACAATAATGAGGGCCGAACTTTGAAGGAGGGTTGTGGAAGGGGGCGTGGATATCGTGGTGGATATGGAGGATGAGCGCTGAGGTGGAGGAAGAAGGAGAGTTCCCTCGAGGGGGGGGAACATGTTATACATGTAGATCTCTTAATAACTACAGGTGTGAATTTCCTTAGAATATTACATGTTCTTTCTATGCGAAAGAGACTCATAGCTATGAAGAGTTCCCGAGCTTATATGAGCATATTGAGTAAATAGCATAAGAAAGAAAATAAAGGTGTTAGAATGGTTAGAATCTAGCGCATGGTAGGAAGACCAATGGATGCCCAAGATAAAACAAGGCCCTAAGGCATTGACTAGTGAAGATTACTGCACATGCACTGAAGCAACACGTGTGCAGAGAGGCATTGCACCATAAGCCTACGATTACCAAGGAGGAGGTTTTTTATGTGAGGTACCTAGATCCTACTCATCAAAAGGAAGTTTACTCAGGATACCATGGAAGTGCTAAGGGAATCTTCAAGGTGAGATACAATACCTAAAAGAGCAGTCTAGAAAGATGGAAGCATTAGAAAAGATAGCAGGGAAGGTCCCCTCTGATATCGATGATCTATCAGGGAGGTGTGTAAGATGTTGCGCCAAGAGAACATTATTCCACTATTAGGGAAGTTGGTTGAAAGGGAACACTCCACACGCAAAGTCACTGAGACTGGACGATAGATTTTGCATACAAATCTTCCCCCATGATAACATTGACTTTGAAAAAGAAATTACTCTAAATGTTGTTGTGGATGGGTTGCCGTTGAGAAACATATTAATCAATACAGGTGCATGGAAGTAAATGTGATGACATTAGATGCATGTGTTTAAATGAGAGACCCCCATTTCAGCCATCATCTAATGTGTTATTTATGGAAAACTAGGACTAACGCCAATGCCCATAGGAGTTTTCTAAAGATGTATCTATCACTATACAAGAGGCCAAGTTTACTAGGTATTTTTGAGGTATTAGCACTTGTAGAGGCAAAAAAAATTCCAACCTTTCTTGGATGCCCTTGGTGTTATGCAAATATACGATTGACTTGGGATTTAATAACGGGTATATCAAATTTGAAAACAAGGAGGAAAGGGTTGTGATACCTTTGACATATGGAAATTCTACACCATATGTTGAGCCTCTAAGTGAGGAGGAATTAAACAGAGTTTATGTAAACGCTATTCAGGGACCCGAGAGGTCAATGATCCATCCAAAAGAAAGGCATCCTACAGTGGGAGGATTCTCATTCTATTAGTGATACTACAAGTATTTCTTATGAAAATTTGGCTCATTGTAAATATGAATTATTTAGGATGTGAGGTTAAAAGTGCAGTTGTGTGTAAGAATGGATTTCATTCAAATCAAACATATAGGCAGCAGAATAACTTGGTATACAGGAGCATAGAAGATATTCCTGCCTTTTTGAAGGCCATGGAAACACAGTGGACAGACCAAGTTACAAGAGAGGAAATAATGTTAGTATATACACTGCATAGAGACAATTATGCACACTGGTGGGTAGTCCCATAGAGATAATTTTATGGACCTGGGAAGGAAATTAGGATAGCCTTGTCTACTAGGTTTATAAAGAAGCAATTAACCTAGACAAATCTGCACTTATAACGGTGATCAACCTATTTAGCACTACCTTCAGTAGTGTGAGAGATTCTAGATAATAGGACAAGAAGCATTACCACCTTCACTATGGGTGCATAAATTATATTCCACTCTACAAGGGTGTGCACGTGCTTGGTATATATACGCAGAACTACATCGAGAGACTAGAAACTAGAAAAATTTGACTGCAAGAATGATCCAGACCTTTGAATAATTTTCTTCCAAACCCCCATTAGAAGAGGCATTAAATTTTTTCAAGCGGTTAACCATGGGAGATAGTTCAAAGGCGGAGGAAATCATATATGAATTATTTGGTGAGATAGAATCAGGCTCGCGTTTTGAATAAAAAGGAGAAGACTCCTATTGCTTGAATGTGCTTACCTTGAGAAAGAAAAAGGAAAGATGGTGTACATTGTGGATGAAAAGGAAGTTAAAAACCTGGATATTGACCATTCACAGGGGGCACACGAGGTCTTAGATAGTGCATATAAGGATACACATGCATACCATGAACCAATGAAGACAAAGAAGGTCAATATAGGATCAAAGTGGAGTCAGATGTAAGAAAAGGCCAGGCAGAAAGCATGGCATGACAAAAATATAAAGGAGAAAAAGTTGGCAGTTGGACAAATGGTATTTATTTTTGAATCTAAGTTCTTGTGCTATCCAGGAAAGCTCAAAGTACATTGGTTGGGGCCATATGTCATCACTTACAAACTTGAATCAGGTGCTTTCCACTTAGAAGCACTTGATGGAACACAGCTACCCAGTTAATTTAAGGGGAGTAGGCTGAAGCCCTAATATAAATAAGTCTTTTTGGTGTTTGTAATAAGGTAGTATTGCCATTTAGATTAGGTTTTCAATTCTTTATTTCCTTCATTATCGCTATGCTTTGTTAATTTAATTGTTGTTTTTGTGTAAATAAAGCACGCTTGCACGCATGAAGCTAATTAGTATATGAAGAATCTTTATGCACAAAGGAATGCACATACCTTTAGTGTGGGATGGTTATAGTTATCCAAGTAAAAGACTATAGGAATTTAAAGGTGAAATGAATAAACTACTATGGGTGTGCTTTAAGTCAAAAGAATATTTCTTCTCAAAACTGACCAAAGATGGAGATGAGTGAAAGGATAAGTATAATACGAGGTAAGAAGAGGCCATGATAACTAATAGGAGAAGGTAGAGTGATGAGGTACTCAAGCATAAGAGCACGTGATGAAGAGAATATTGTGACCAGAGGGTAGGAAGGTGCGTTAGAAGGTTATAACTGGGGAACGAAAATGTACCGTGGGGAATGAACGAATTTTTTTCAATGAATGAGAGGATATTTGGTAGGTGAAGGAGCAATATATACATCAAAATTTGAAAAATCTATATAAGGATGGGATGCAAATTCATTTTTAGCATTGTGATTAATAGTATTTGAAAGAAGCCAAGTGCAAAGCGCCGAGTGATCGTTTTAAGGTGCGAGAGGGGATAATTTTTGAAAGTTCGCTAAAACATCCCTAAATGGTGTCAGTGTAGAAAATCATTTTGAGAGCTTTCCATTGACTGTGAGAATGTGAAAAACGAACATCGAGAGCTCTAGATATGTTTGGTCAAAGTTCAGTCAATGGGAAAGTCAACTCTAGTCAGCTAGTCAATATTGGCCCAATGGCACTGTGACACGTGGTGAAAAGGCAAAGGGAGTCATTTTTTTATTTTTGATCTCTGGTCTTTGACAGGTGTACAAGATTCCTCATTGGAACAAGAGGCTCAACTTTTGTTACAAAGGGGATCCTGGCCACTATGTGGAGTATGGTATTATCACCGATGTGGTGGGTCCACAAGCCACCACAAATTGAATACGATTGATTTTCCTATCAAGGGTCGACATTTAGCTAATTATTTGAGTCATACACAGACCGAGTTACATTTTATTTTGTAATTATTTTCCATACTTATTTCCAAATGCCACACACACACACAGATATATATATATATATATATAAATATATGTACAAACATTAGTATAACCACATAAACCAACCGACCACACATAACCGCCAACGTGCTAGGTTATGTACATGTGGTAAAGGCATGTAATGTCATGCATTGGAAGATTCCATGTGAGGAGAGGGAGGTGGAAGCGGGTGTTAGGGGGCTAGGCCCATGCATTGGTAAGCTCCACATGAATAATGGAGTGGGTAAGGGTTATTAAAACCTTACCTAAAGATAAGTGGTGCCAAATGTGGGATCTTATCCATTTATTCAAAACCGCTCCCACTCACCTTAGCCACTAAAATGGATTTTGATTCCATTAAAATATGCAATCCGCTCCATTTGGACGTTTTAATCCCATTTATTTAGCAAATCCGCTAAATTTGGGATTATATCCCACTTCACATGCTACGCTATGGTAAGGCTAAAATTAGCCTTAGGGATAAAATGTAATGCATTGTATAAGGGCCCTATTTTTGTATAAATAGGGAACCCATTTCATTGTCACACACACACACACACATACAACACAATGGATAAGATCATTCCTAGAGCTCGAAAAGGCGAAGAGCGAGCCAAGAGGAGAGTTAGTTGTCATGGGCATAGTTGTGTGAAGACCTAATTTATTCAGGCATTATTATTTTAATTATTATTGACCTATTATTTTTAGGCAATAGTAAATTAAAATTATTGTGGCTAGGAGTTATTAATACTACCTAGTGCAGTCCATAGCGCCACACCAAATTATTGTGAATCCTGGAATATTGACAGGAGTGCCATAGGGCGTTACGAAGCATCTGGAAGAATGATCAATGAACCAAAGGATTCCGAACAGTGGAGCTGGTGCCTTCGAGCTTGCTGAATATGCCAAGAAAGGGGAAGTTGGGTGTTATTTTTCACCCTTATCTTTTGAAGGTCTGGTTATTATTCTAAGCAAGTTCTTAATAGTTTCCATTAGGTTTTCTTGTGAAAGTACTATTGTAACTTACAAGTTTTGACTAGTGGAATGGTTTGAAAGAACTCAGAGACATAGGCAATTGCCGAACTCTGTAATCAATTTTTGTGTAATTTTCTTTATTGTCTTACATTAATTTTTAAATTGATTACTTAAAAAGAGTGAATTGTCGGTAATAATTAAAGCCTACAAGGGTCCAAGATCAGGTAGATAAAAACTTGATTATTTTTTGGATCAGGGTATGAAGGCGTGCTAGAAGGTTATAGCTAGGGTGTGAAGATGTACCACATGGAATGAATGAATTTTATTAATGAATGAGGGGATACTTGGTAGGTGAAGGAGTAATAAATGCATCAAAATTTGAAAATTCTATATAAGGATGGGATGTGAATTCATTTTTACCGTTACGATTAAGAGTATTTGAGGAAGAAGCCAACTGCGAAGTGCCGAGTGATTCATTTTAAGGTGTGAAGGGTGTGTAACCATTTGCATGACAAAGAGATCTATGTGCAGAAGAATCTTGTGTCCCCAGTGGTGAAGGGTTTGAGCTAAGAAAGGTGACAAAGATGAGTTAGGGGCCTATGAAGTTCCCACCTAGGGCATGATTGAATTCAAGCTAGGGTTTGATCTTCACACATTGTAGAATTTGATCAGAAAGGATATACAAGGGATTGCAAGGTAAAAATGGCACCCAAGAAGGAAGTTGCAGCAACAAAAAAAGGAAAGAAGAATATGGATCTTCTAGAAGGAAGAATGACCTCAATGTACAATGTTGTATTGGTTTTGTAAAATGAAAAAGGGGAGATTGTGAGGGATGAATTGGAGTCCATTGTGGTGGACATTCCAGAAAAATCATAACAAGCATTCGCTGAATGGTAGGCCTTGGAGGCCAGAATAAAGGAGGAGTATCTAGAGTTGATACTTTAAACTGATATAGAGGAGGTTGCCTCATAAAACTTATTTATTCATCTACATTCTTTCATTCTTATTCTTTCCATTCTTCTATTCTTTACTTCAATTTTTTGAGATACCCATTGTCGGGGTGACAATGAGATTAGTGTGGGGTAATGTTGATCAGAGCACACTTGACAGAACTCACACAAGAAGTCCACTTGGGAAAAAAGACCAAGTTTAAGGGAACGAATGGACAGGAAGAACCCGCGTGATGAGGGCAAGTTCAGCATTCAGGACTTAGCTGATTTTGAGCATGAAGACCTATTTTTAGAAGATGGCGTGCGGAACACACCAACAATGTAGAGACATGTGCACCACTCATTGTCTATCTTTAGAGGATCATATCAAAGAATTTTGCATGTAGATGAGCTAAGAATAGGATTGACACTTCAATTAACTGAAAGAGGTCTATAGATATCCACACTTTCATGTGTGGCTATGCCTATAAATGGCGCGTGGCTAATAATATCATATGACCTATTTTTGGAATTGATAAGTGGTTAAGGGCAAGTCCCCACCCTATATATAGGTAGTGAATTACCTGAAAGAGAGAGAGAGAGAGAGAGAGAGAGAGAGAGATGAGAGATATATAGGTATATGCAGAGCATAAGAGGTAAGCATAGAGAGATATGTGCATATGACTAGATTACTATATTAGATTCATGCGTGCATCGGTATAGAATGTCATTATTGTAAGGAGCTTCTATGTTTATTAATAGATAGAATTTATTAGATGAATCTAAGTGTCAATCATGTGTGTAATTGAGTAGTGCATGTTCTTGATTCAATCATGATTATTGTTTAAGCTTGTTCTTTCTTAGATCTGAATATGATATACAATGTACAATGATGGATTAGTTATGGATCTATATGTTTCTTCCTTCATCATGCTAGCATCTTGCTACAACAACCCTAAAGAGGGACCTGATACCGTTACATGCTTCGGGTAAGCGCTTATTCTAGGCTGAGTGATGTGCCAGCACGTCTAGGATGTTATCTGGTAAATTCTAGGTTGCATCAACTATCACATGTTTTTCCTCTTCAATTGTATTTTATTAATTTAATTAAATCTAAATTAAATCTAATAGAAGAGTAACTATTATATTAAATGATCTAAAAAATCTAAAATACAGTAATGACATTAGCAAACTAGCATGTAAAATATAAAAAACCTAAGAAAGAGAGGGAGATAGAAGGATTTATCTAATTTTCGAGGGAATAGGAAATGATCTAGGCAGGGTAAAATGTTAAAAAGACTATAAATAGTGTTGCAACTACTCACTATAAATTCTAGAACTCAATAACAGATTTGAACTAGGGTGCCTAGTATAGGGAAGAGGTGCCTAGGTGTGGATGACTAGACCTGGTAACTGGTGACTATAAAAATGCTCAATAAATGATGTCTTTTATCTCGCAAGGTCTTCATTGTTGGATCCTATCTATCATTTTATATTTTCTCTTCGATCACCAAAGGTACCTGTAACCTTAAAAAGAGAAGTTCACTTGCACATACCCACAAATCAGGCATCAAACCTAAAAAGTAAAAATACATAATGGGGAGTCATACTGACCCCAAAGGTCACCTGAAGAGTGTACTTATGATTGAGAAATGTACTACATTTCAAACTCCATGTAGTTCTGGTGTGTGTGTAGAAATGATGCCATGTGCAAGTTGCACTTGATAGTGGGTTGTAGATAGAATGCAACAATGTAATAGTATGTGTGGATGGAATAGAATAGACTTCCCCTTCATATGCATTGTATGCATAAGTTTGCATCCCTTGTCCCTATTGGTTGGATATTTTATCAAAGACAAAATATGAGGTTCAACCACAATATGTGGGATGAATTGCCTCCTCAGATAAAGGGGAGGCACCTTGTTTATTACTAATCTAATACATGCCAAAGAATATTTACAATATCTACACTGATCTAACGATTTGGGGTTGGGATCTCTTCCCACAAGTAGATTTATTCTTATTGGAAAGGAATGTGTGTAAATAAAGAGGAAGAAGATAAATAGGAGTAATTTCATAAGAATAAGAAGAGAATATATAGGAATGTGCTTTTACTTAAGAAAATGCAGATCAAAATATAATCACACATGATGAGATAGTAATAAATTGCTGTAGACTCAATAAACTAGATATTAAAACAAAGAACTATTTAGTGCATTGAACTTAAGAACAATACCTCAAATGAAAAGGATACATCGACAACACAAAGTTTGTAAAAGATATATTAATATTCTTCCAATAGTGAAATAGAAAACAAAAAGTTTTTTTTGCCTCTTCAACTTCAAAATATAATTCATGCAAAAATATCCAACCCTTTGTAATACCACAACATTTTACATTTATAGAGAAGGGGAGGAGAAAAATAACGAAACAAATAGAACTACATACTAAAAATAGTAAATATGAATTAAGAGTTCATTTGACTAGTTCTTGTACAAAGACCTAGTCAACTTTGCAAATTTAGAAGATGTCTCGACATTTTAGAAAAAACATCTTTAAAGTATGACATGATTTATCTTTCAATTAGACTTTTCTTTTTCTTCTTCAACTTTGACTTGCTTTGACCAAAATTCCTAAAATTTATTGATCATCTCCTGAGTTTCCTTTTCATATGTCCCACAGGAGTATCAATTTAACATTCCACAGGTCTCAATGACATCACCCACTTTCCCTGGAAGATTCAAATGCTTCTTCATCAATTTAGACAAGTTACATAAGAAATTTTCACATAAAATCAACTTATCAATAGTTCCCAAATCAAAATTTTCCTCCGTAGAGGACTCTTTTTTAACCAAACCTTCAAATTCTTTAAACAAGACATCAGCAGGTAAAATATTCAGACTGCCATCTAAAAATTTGTTTAAAACCTTCCAAATCATTAACCGAGGCATCAACCTCCACAATACTTCTTCCAAATCATTAGTAGCATCAACCTCCTCTTCCCTAGATTGTTACAGTTTGTCACAAGATTCCTGGAGAACTTTAACTCAGAATTCAATAGCTTTGCAGAATTCAAATGGCCTATTAGCATCCTCTATAATTTATTCTTTAATCAAGATGTCTAATTTAAGCTTTTTGAGTTCACTAAGAGCTTTCAAAGTTAGTTCCCAGTTACCATTTTCTTCTAAATTTTCTCTATTCAATTTATCTACCTGCACTTTGGTATTCTCTACATTGTTATAGGAATCTATAGTGTCCTTGATTATCCTTTTTCCCTACAAAAGGAGATGTTGAATCCAATCATCCACTGCTCTACCTTTCAAATTCATTTTCTCCATTTTGGGTATAGATGAAAAATCAAAATGGATTGGAGCAGTAGTAGGAGACGGGATCTGGTTCAGTGTGGGCTTGGAGATCTTGAGTAGAACATATGTTAATTGTTTGACCTTTTCTTTCATCTCGTCCTTAGAGGATTTATTTTCTCTGAGTTTTCTACAAAGGTTGTCCATAACAACTTGTACATCCTGTTAAACACCTTCAGTAGTGACCTTCCCAAGATCTACTTTTGGCATCTTATAATTTGAGGCAGTAATGTTCTCTTTGGTTTTTTCGGTAGTGGGAAAAACAATCTTTATCAACCTTTGGTTGGATACATTGATGGTGATATGCGAAATGGTCTTAGGTTTCTTGGTGGATCTTGAAGATGTTGGCTTAAAATAAATGAAGATGTGAATCCCTAATTGTTCCACAGTTGTCTTCAAGATGATCAGGTTTAAATTTCCAATTCGTGCCCAAATATTTTTTTTAAATATTGGTTAAATGTCTAATTATATCATGTTTGAGCATTTACTTGCTTAGATCTACGTTTCTGCATCTGGTTTCAGTTAACATTTTTCTCTTTATAGTTTAAATATGTCCTATATGAGCTTATTTTAAGTTTTCACACAGGTTAGAGTTATTTTCGACTATGGATCCGAAAGATCTCTTTAGATTTAGTTAGTTCAACTAATTTAAATCTTCCCCGACATTAAAATATTTATTTTTTGCCAGATTTTTTTTTCCAAAGCCCAATCCAATAATTAAGTACCAAGTGACTTCGTTGTGTCAATTTTTAATAGATATTTTCATTTTCTACAAAGTTCTGCTACTGCGAAGACTCAATCCAATAATTTTGCACCATCTGGCTTTACACTGTCAGTCTTTTTAATAGACCTTTTCATTTTTGTGTATCCTAAGCCAATCAGAAGGCTCCACCTTACTTTTTGTTGTCAGATTTTTCTTTATTTGATTGTCAGTCGTGAAACACGAGCCAATAAGGGCTTTACAAGTTTTTTTGCGTTGTCAAACTTGGGTTAGCTTTCCTCTATCATTTGTGAAATCTGATCCAATAAGAAAGCCCCAAGTCACCTAATTCTTTGCATTTTCATTCTTTTGTTAGTTTTTTTTGTCTCTATGAAATCCAAGCCAATAGGATTTCTCCAAGTATCTACGTATTTTACATTTTTAGTCTTTTGTTAGTTCTTTATGTATTTCCAAAATCTGAGCCAATAGGATTGCTCTAAGTAGGTTCGTATTTCACATTATCAGTATTTTGATTGCTTTCTTCTAACATATGTGAAGGTTGATCCAATAGAATTACTTCCAAATTATCTTCACATTTTGCAATTATCAGTTCCCTTTATATATGGTAGTGGTTATCTAATAAGAATTATCCACTCATGATAAATCTCTAGATTTGCATAAATAAATTAAGCAATAATTAATTAAAATCAACACATGAAATGAAAACTACAGAAGATAGAAACCAAATGTAAATAGAATGGAGCAATTTCTATTGAATATGAGAGGGCATTTCATACAATTGCTTGCTCCTAAAATCATGGAGTCAAGTCTTATCATTTTATCCCCATATCTCTCATTTATTCCCTAGTATTACTCTTAATCCCAAGATATTCTCACACATTTTTATCTCTATGAGTTGTGCATGACAACTAATTATGCACACTCATATATTATTTTATAAATATTAAAACCTATTACTACCAAATAACCCAAACCACTCCTAAGTGTTCACACTATGAACAATATTTCGGTAACAGTCACCCCTTAGTGTGAACATGAGGAAAGTTATCTCTTGTACCTGATCATGGTCTACAAAGAAATGAAGGTTTTCAATGAGTACCAACAACTCAAATAATATGAGGTTTTCAAAGAGAACCTCCAACTCAGAAAATGGTTTTCTAGTGGAACCAGCCACTACATAGCAGCGTATATTATTTTTCTCACATCATTGTTTCTAACTTAGAGGGATTACAAAATAGAAACTATGCTCACGCAAGAGATTTGAATAGGAATATTACTTTTGTTCATTATTACAGTGGAAATCAAACACACCACACAACTGAAACAAAAGGTCACCAATACAATGAAGCAATCTCTTTGTTGGTGAATAACAAGAGATGCCAATTTTCCTCCATCCTCCTATGCCTCCATCCTCCATCATGATGTTGCTAACTCAGCTGAATTTATCTTTGAGGATCATTTTACAATTATATTGGGTGTCGGTTCAACCGATAATGCACTCTTACAATAGTAACGAGCTTTATATTTAACCAAAATAATAAAGCATATCAGAGTTTTATTGTTGGAAATCACTCACTATTTTTTTACAAAATAATTAGAAATGTCAGAATTTTTTCCATGAATTATCTTAAAATATGAAATGAGTTTCTGTAAGATTTTGATAGAAGTTTCCCATAATACAAATAAAAAAACCCAAAAAATTTCAGAAAATTCTGAATCTGGGTTTTTGAGAAAAACACGAATTACCAATCATTTTTTTTAAGATCAGAATCCAAAAAATGGTGATGAAAGCTTTAAAACTCTTAGATCTGCATCCTTGAGGATGCGGTTTTTTACCGCAATCACTCTCATAAATCTTCCTAACCTGCTCTGATACCAGATGATGATAAATCTCTATATTTACTTAAATATATTAAACAATAATTAATTAAAATCAACACATGAAATGAAAACTACAGAAGATAGAAACCAAATGTAAATCGAATGGAGCAATTTCTATTGAATATGAGAGGGCATTTTATACAATTGCTTGCTCCTAAAATCATGGAGTCAAGTCTTATCATTTTATCTCCATATATCTCCTTTATTCCCTAGTCTTACTCTCAATCCCAAGATATTCTCACACATTTCTATCTCTATGAGTTGTGCATGACAACTAATTGTGCACACTCATATATTATTTTGTAAATATTAAAAACTATTACTACCAAATAACCCAAAACACTCCTAAGTGTTCACACTATGAACAATATTCCATGATTACTCTTAAAATATGAAATGGGTTTCTATAATATTTTGAAATTTTTTTTTCATAATACAAATAAACAAACCCAAAAAATTGCAAAAAATTTTGAATCTGGGTTTTTGAGAAAAACATGAATTACTAGTCATTTTTTTAAAGGAATCGTTTTTGAGAAAAATGGCATGAATTAGACTAGTCATTTTATTAAAGACTCTTAGATCCGAAAAAATGGCGATCCTTGAAGCTGCGGTTTTGTCTTGAAATCACTCTCATAAATATTCCTAACCTAATTTAATACCAGATGATGATAAATCTCTAGGAAATGGCACCAACAAGAGTTGGAAAAAACTTACTGTGGAGCGTATAACTGCTTAGATATGCATCCTTGAAGCAATAATGGTAATTAAAATCAACACATGAAATGAAAACTCTCATAAGATAAATTCCTAACCTAATGTTAATACCAGAATGATGCAATTAATATCTGAATATGAGAGGGCATTAAATACAATTTAAGCATTGTGTTATAATAATTAAAATCAACACATGAAATGAAAACTACAGAAGATAAAAACCAAATGTAAATCAGAATGAAGCAATTCTTATCATTTTGAATCCCCATGAGAGGGCATCTCATTTATTCCCTAATCTTACTCTGCAATCCCTAAGATATTCTCACATACATTCCTCAAGTCTCTATCAGTTGTATCCCATGAAGGGGACAACTAATTGTGCACACTCATATCATCTCATTTATTCCCTAGTAAATACTCTCAATCCCAAGATATTACTACACAACATAACCCAAACCACTCTCTATGAGTTGTGCATGACACACTAATTGTGCACACTCATACATTATTTTGGTAGCATAGTAACCCATCCATTACTACTCTTTTAACAAGAGAGAGCTTGATATCTGCCCCCATCCAAACCACTCCTAAGTCTCTCACACTAGGATGTGAGACAATAACACTCTGGATATGCATTAGTGGAAAGCATCCAACTCACTTTTAATTGATATCTGCCCCATAACGAAGATCTCTCTCACTAGGATGTGAGAAAAACCTCACATTTGGCATTTAAATGTGACTATGATTAGTGGAAATTCACATTACTTCAATTTATTTGGATCCCTCATGATGGAAGGCCACTGGTTTTTCCATGCATTCATAAATTTGTGACTATGTTTAAATTCACATTACTTCAACATTTGACTCAAGCATTAGCTCCATATGGGCTCCTGCTTTTTCCATACAAAATTCATCATTCTTGCTATAGTTTAAAATTAACAAGTGTAGGAGCTTGAGCAATTAGCTCCATGTTGCAATACAATAATAAAATTTCCTTCCCTTTAGTTTGGGATTTGAAATTTGAAGTGTAGGAGCATCAAGCATCAAAGCTACCAAGAAGTGATAGGATTGACTTTTTTGTTTGATCTTATCAAAACTTTCCTTCCCTTTAGTTTTCCATTTGAAAGTTGAATCCTTCTTCAACATCAAAGTGATAGGATTGACTAATCCTACAAAATTAGGAACAAATCTCCTAACAAAAGTAGGATTGACTAATCCTACAAAATTAGGAACAAATCTCCTAACAAAATTAATCTTTCCAAGAAATAATTGTAAGGATTTTTTATGAGTTGAGAAAGTGAGAGAAAGAATGGCTGAAATTCTGTTCAGATCAATAACAAGGCCATCCTTTGAAACAATACTTTGAGAAGATGGTAATATCATTCAAGTATACAAGGATGAACTTATTAATATAACCTTTGAAAGCAATATCCATTGTTCTCTGAAATGTGGCACCCGAATTTGACAAACCAAAAAGCATCTTATGATAGGAATCTGTGGAAAGTTCATTTTCCTTGTTGACAATATTTCCTTGATTAGAAGAGGATGTAGGTTGAAATTCCAACATCCTTTTCTTAGACCTTGTAGTATTAACAACTACTTGATTTAATGCACAAAAATCATCATCTCTAAAGAACATGGTATTTGTGCCCTGGTTGGCCTCTTGAGCCCCTTCCAAATTAGGATTTGATGATTCTACCAATGGATCTTTCTGGTTATAAGAACGTTGAACCATAAGGGTATGGTCATGTAATGCATATGCACAACCATATGGACTATGCAGTTAGTTGCAAGAGAAAAATTATTCACCCTCCTATACCATATTATTTTGCATTGGGACCAGTGATTGGTTAGAGCTAACAACAGGAGGTGACTGAGGAGGGTAAATTGTTACAAGTGGAAGAGAAACATTTTGGGGATGCCACCTAATATTATGATAATTCTATCCATACCTTTGATTGGGATACTGATTTTTGAATGGTTGATAACCTTGATTAAAGCCTTGGTTTAAAGCCTACCCTTGATTAGATTTTTTTTTGTAGGATTAGGCTTGCTTCTTTTCCAAAGATATAACTTTATTAGACAAATTTCAAATCAAATATTTCATTTCCTCATCCTCATTTTTCTGTGTAGGAGAGTAATATGTAGAGGTAGTGGGTTAGGAATTTTTCTCGAGAATTGGAGCAATGGAAGGTTGAACAACTTGGGGTAATTCAAGGTACAAGGGCATAGGTGGTCTAAGAGATAATTTTCCAGCTTTAATTAGATAATTTTCAGCCCTAATGGCTATTTCATAAGCACCAAGAAATGTTTTACCCCTATAGAATAAACCATGACAACAATATCATAATTTAATGCTCTTAAAAAGTAAAGAAAAACACCTTTCGCAGTTGGTCTTACAAGGGCTGGAATTCTTTCCTAGGTCTTTTGAAATTTGAACTTGAAAATGCCATGAGCTCATTAGGAGCCCTCTTAATAGTTTTCAATTTCTCTAACAAATAAAAGTTATCTACCTTCTCTCCAAAATGATATCCAAGGGATCTCCCCAACTCATTAAAAGGAACGATAACAAGATCATACCAAGCCAAGAACACAGATGCTTATCAAACATCACGATAAATAAGATGAAAGCAATTCACCAGAATAAATTTACATAAACCTTTGCAAAAAAAGAGAGCAGCAATATCATATATTATTATGGAACTCAAATGAAATACAATGAGAATGGGCCTTGCTTATATAGGCAAGGAATAACAATCTAAGAACCAGTCAATGTTGTAGAGTCAAGCCATAAAATCATCGAAAGAAATAGTCATCAAAGAACTAGTTAAGTCCATAGATTTATGAGAGAACTAGACATCAAGGATCTAGATCAAGTCAATACCATAGATCAAGGAAAGAACTATACCTAACAACTAGATAATATCCCCCTAATATCTAAATAAATAAAAAGAAATATCCACACACATAAGTGGGTGAGGATAAATACAATAAAGGTAAATAAAGTACCTAGGTGAACATGAGCTAAGGTAAATACCTACTCTAACACCCCCCCTCAAGTGAAGCTAGGGGCCAAAATAGAAGTGGCATGTCCACAGTATGAGTCCTGACAACGAGGCCTGATGAGGTACTCATGTACAATATATCCATGAAGAAATCTCGAACCAAAAGAAGGAAATAATCCTACTAGAAGGAAAGAGAAAGAAAGAAGAACGAAGATGTTCTCAGGAACACCCCTAAGAACAACTTCTGAAACCCCAAGCATTCCATGCAACTCAAGGTAGCGAGGTGATGAAAAAGGCTTTGTAAAGATGTCTGCAACCTACTACTGAGTCGGAATGTACTCCAAGCAAAGAACTCCATCCTGAATGTGCTGACGAATGAAGTGGATGTGTATCTCAATATGCTTGGTCCGCTAGTGCTCAATTGGGTTGCGAGAAATGTGAATTACACTTTGGTTGTCACACCAAAGTACAGTCAGTGAATCCTGTGGGAATCCAAACTCTGTCAATAACTGGCGAAGCCAAAGAATTTGCTGACTCATTGTAACTACTGCCCTGTACTCTGCCTCTGAAGATGAAAGTGCAATAGCCTATTACTTTTTGCACGCCCAAGCAACTGGAGAAGAACCAAGATAGAAAAGATAGCCAAAAGTGGAACACCTGTCATCAATAGAACCTACCCAATCTGAATCTGTATACCCAACCAACTGAGTAGAACCCCTAGTGTAGTATAGGCCAAAGTGGGAAGTGCCATGTAAATAGCGCAAAATCCTTTTAGCACCCTGTCAGTGACTACTATGAGGAGAATGTGCAAACCGAGATACAAGCCCTACTACAAATGAAATATCAGGGTGAGTATGGGTCAAGTACATGAGACTCCCAACCAACTACCTATACAATGTAGGATCACAAAGTGGTGTGGTACATGTGGATGTAAGAGTAACTCCAGACTGAAAAGGAGATGGACTTGGCTTGCAATCAGCCATATCAAATCACCTAAGAAGATCATGGGTGTACTTTTGCTAACTCAAATGAATCCCTGAATTTGTCTGAGAAATCTGCAAACCAAGGAAATAATGCAATAGCCCAAGATTTGTCATGTCAAACTATGTAGAAAGAGCCCTCTGAATACTCTGAATGTGGGAAGAAGAGCTGCTCAGTAAGTAACAGATCATCAACATACAAGACAAGTATCACAATATCCTCACCGACATGTTGGAGATACACTGTATGATCAGAGTGGCAACAAAAAAACCAGTAGATAGAAGAAAAATAATCCATCTTCTCATACCAAGCCTGAGGGGCTTGTTTGAGACCATAGAGAGACCTTCGGAGCCAACAAACAAGAGAAGAATCTTGAACAAATCCAACTGGCTGCTCCATATATATTTCCTCTTGTAGATCTCCATGTAAGAAGGCACTCTTCATGTCCATCTAGTATACGGGCCACCCCTGTGATGCAGCAATAGCAAGTACAAGGCGTACAAAATCCATCTTGGCAACGGGTGCAAAAGTCTCAGAGTAATCAATACCTTCAACTTGTGAAAAACCCTTTGCAACAAGACGAGCCTTATACTTGTCAATGGACCCATCAGCTGCGTATTTGGTTCGGTATACCCACTTACACCTAACCATCTTTCTTCCTTTAGGAAGAGATACCAAATCCCAAGTATGATTCTTCATCAAAGAAGAATACTCAGCTTGCCATTACATCATCCCACTCATGTATCCCATGAGCCTTTGAAAAATACCATGGATCCTCAGAAACTATCTGACACAAAATTCCAGAACCTGTAGAATGTGTGTGATGATGCCTAGTGGGTGGAAGATCCTCTATGAAAGGTGTTGCCTCAGAAACTATAGTACAAACCCACTTAGGCATAGTGACAACATCAGTGGGAATAGGATCCTCAACGACATCTATAACCTCCTCATCAATATCCTCAAAGAAAGGATCCTCAAGATGAGATGAAGAAGAAGAAGGAATGGAAGAAGATGAAGAATCATGAGGAGTGAAACGCTCATCAAACTGAACATGTGTTTGAAAAAGAACATCATGTGTATCAGGATCTAAAAGATGATAAGCTCTCATGTCCTCACAATACCCTACAAAGATCAAGGGTTTACTCTTCTTATCCAAAGCTTTCCTTTTCTTCTTTGGCAAAAAGGCCTAAACATAGCTCCCACAAATCTGGCCCAAGCATGGCTCCCATGTTGGAAGATTGTTGAAAAAATAGGTGAGTCTCCGCTACATCACCAAAGTTGGCTTAGTCCATGTTGGACCAAGCTTCAGTGTTCCGAGGAGTTTCAAACTCAAATGCTCACCAGTGCTCCATTGTGTGGTGTGTGATTCTTGAATAGTAGTTAGCACAATGCCAACAACGCACTGTGTGGTGTGTGATTTTGAATATAGTTAGAACAATTAGCTGCTTCTACCCAATAGATAGGAGGTATATCTCTAGAATACATCATACAGTTAGCCATTTCCTTCAAAGTTCTTTTATTCCTTTCTGCTAAGCCATTCTGTTGTGGAGTATGAGGAACAAAATATTGGTGAATAATGCCTTGAGTTCCCAAAAATTTAGAAAACTCATTGCTAAAGTACTCCTCCCCATTATCAGTACGAAGGTTCTTTATGCTACTAGAAGATTGTTTCTCAACCAAAGCCTTGAAGACTTTGAAGTGTGAAAAAACATCACTTTTTTACTTGAGAAAATAAACCCAAGTACGCCTTGAGAAATTATCAATAAATGTAAGTGCATACTTAGCTCCATTGAAAGATGGGGTAGGAAAAACCATCAAGTCACTATGCACAAGCTCAAGTGGTGAAGAAGCTCTCTTAGACAAATTCTTAGGAAAAGGATCTTGGTGTTGTTTCCCTAATGCACAACCATGAAAAAATCCCTCAAGACAAGAAACTCTAGGAAGACCATCTACCATACCATGAGTGCTCAACTCCTTCAAATTATTTTTTATGGCAAGGTATGTCCAAGAGAAGTTCATGCCATTTCACTTACTGGCTCTGGGATAAGGTTTGAGAAACCAATCATGTCCCTATAGAAGAAGTTTGGGTATCAAAAGATATCGAGAAAGTGATATGAGGCCCTCATTGCTAAATTATGGGCTGGAGAATGTTGTCTGAGAAACAACCCTGGATTGATTTAATCAAAGCAAAATATTTAAATCATCAATAACTGTGTACTCTTTCCTTCAAGATGAGCACCTAAAAACCTATGGTTCCATTTTTTGGAATAATCTGGTCAAGAGTAGAAATTTCATCAAGCAGGGCAGTAAATGGAAAGTGGGGGATGGTATGGACATAAACTTATTGGGAGGATCAATTGGTTTAATGGCAATCTCTTGGATAGTTTTGGGGCGGTTAAGGACAATCTTATAAGAAAGTATGGCGTTAAAATCAAGGACTATATTGAAGGAAATGGTACCAACAAGAATTGGAAAGAACTTACTGTGGAGAGAAATGATCTGGAGAAATTTACTTCCTCCCTTCAAGATCAATTAGATCTTATTCCATTAAGTCAGCTAGATTCCAAGGATGAGCTGGTATGGAATAATTCCAAGGATGGGAACTTACTCTGTCAAAACTGGATATAATAATTTCTTCCACAGTAGTCAAACAGAGTTCAATTGGACACACAGATTTGGATGTCTGAATTAACTCCCAAAAGGTAAATTTTTTTCCTTTGGCTGGTTGATCAGAGGCAGGATTCTTACCATTACACAACCTGATGAGAAGAGGATTTATAATCCCTAATAGGTGCCATCTTTGTAAGAAAGATTCTGAGGATATCATCCACCTGTTCAGGTACTCATTGTGAGTATGCCACTAGAATATGGAGTTTTTCCCTCTCTAAATTTGAAGCTCTCTGGGTGTTTCTCGAAGAATCTTAATCAGCTATGGACTCAATGGAATCCACCCTTTAGGCATTGTGTTGTTAAAAGGATCTGGAAGCTGGTTATCCCTCATTTAATCTGGAGGATATGGAAGGATAGAACATGATATTATCTTTAGAAATAAGAAGCAAAACTGTAAACTTAGTATTGGTAAAATTTCTAATGGTATCAAAGAGAATATTGACTAGATGTTAAACCCCATAAGAACAAGAGATATCCAGAGAATGAAGCAAGGACATCTTATCCAATTGGCAGATGGGAACTGTCAATAGTTGAAGCAATCCCGGGAATAGCATTGATAGATCTTCGATTAAATGGCATCCTCATAATTTTAATTGGTATAAGCTTGAATTTTGTATGGGGCCTCTAAGGGAAACCCTGGGATTGCGAACAGGGGGAGGAGTGATACGGGATCCATAAAGGTAATCTGATTGCTGTGTATGCTAGGAAAATGGGACATCCAAACTAATCATTTTACCGAAGCATTATCTGCTCTATGGGGCCTGAGAATTGACCAGACTGCAAAATATTCAGAACCTCATTATTGAAGGGGACTCCTTGAATGCATTAATCTTATAGAACAGTGGCTCAATCTCCGAATGTTGGAGCATCCAGGATTTTATCTCAGAGTCCTCTAACGAATGTCCTACTGTCGCCTCCATCGAGTGATCATGCATACTTACCAGGAGGGTAATCAACACGGATGCGATGAAGCTAATTATGCCTGCATTAATGTTAAACCTTGTTTGTGCAAAATAACATCAATGAGCAGCTGCAAAACAACATCAGTGGATGTGTGTATAAGTTGATCATATCTTACAGCTGAATGATCTTAGGTTTCTTAGCATCAATAATACTCCCACATGATGTTGAATTCATGTGTTGCTCAGGATGCTTAGAATCATGTCAAACTAGTAAAAAAATAGCTGTGAAATCATATGTGTGAATTCCAAGTGAAGTTCATTGATTTGAAAATTGAGCATGTCATGATGAGAATTCCACTTCGACATGTGGAAAAGCTGGATATAATAGCCCTGTGGATGTTTGTCAATGAAAATAGTTAATGTGATTGATAGACATGGAGCATGTGAGAACTGATTCCCACATGTGGTTTTCCGCAAGCTCAGATCAGTAGCCATGCAGCCGTTGTGCAGAAAAGCAGCGGATCTCATTTCTAATATTGTGCGTATTATAATAGGCATAAAAGTGGAAGAGCATGCAGCACTAACAAGAATCATGGGAATTTGTTAATTAAGCATGAGAAGTAGGTTCAGGGTCAAAGACTTGCCAAATTGATGTCTAGTGCGGTACCAAGACTGCAACAACTAATAGTTGAGCTATGGAGCATTCTCAGATATGGTTGGCATCACCAACTATCATGGTGAAGCTGTCAAGGCATAGCAAAGCATTTGTTCTGCAGGAAGTGTATTGGATTGTATCCTTATCTGAATGAATGATGGGGGGTAGAGAATTTTGCTTCAATGAGTGAACTATATTGCTTCCACCAAATTTTTGGAGGGCTATCATTTCTTAACAAAAAGTCGATACATATGTTGAAGAGAAAAGCATATCATGTGGTCAGGGAACATGAGAAGCTGAACAAACTGTTAATCGGGCCAAACTTTTAGCTCGATCGGGCTCCAGCCAAAATGATGAGGTACTCACAATTGATGATACAACATCTCCTCGGAAGGAAGGTTTGTCACTATTCCTAATTAAGTGCAACCTTAAAATAAATAACTCACTTCCGGGAATCGCATGAAAAAATAAGTTTTCCCAAAAAATTGCACTGAAATCCTTGAGCGCTCCATTTTGGAGTTTCAAAAGCATACAAGGGTAATATCCTTTACACCAGGGGCTTATTTTGGTGCTAACATAAAGCTATCTGTCTTAAGTATCTTTCTCCCCACTCAAATCCTTAAAGGGGTTCGAAGTTAAGCACCCAATGCACGGGTTCTAAGCTGCTGCCATGACCTGTTTTCTCCATTCTATGCCCAAGGGCCACCGCTGATGTTAATGGGTGTTTGCGTCCAACTTACTTTTTGGGGTTGCCGCGTACTGTTTCGAGAAAGTCACCTTCATTTGCCTGAAAATCGAGCAACTGGTTACAGGGATTGGCCCTAGAAATGCTTAATCCTTGAGACTCCTGCTATGGAAAAAGGTCCTCAAAATCTGAAATTGCACATTCCTGCGTGCAATATCGAGCAGTAGCTACACCGGGATGTGCATATGGACACAGATCTTCAAAAAGGCCAAAGACCCAAAAAGAGGCATGATATCTTTTCTGGTTGCACGGATCCCGAGGTTAAGCAACTTGCTTCTCTGCAAGGTAACAGGAAAAATCCAGGAGGAAATGACTTTGATAGCAGCCAGATTGACCGATATTTACAAGAAGCTGAATCCTTAGGGTTTTCACACCTTTAGGGAATCCAAAACTGGACATGATTACAACATTGCCATTTTAGGGCCATTAGGAATTCATTGCAGCAACATGTCAAAAGTGTCTCCAACCTCAGCGGAGTTCCGGCAAACTATATGGAATACATGAATAATTTATTTGCAATAAGGAACATTGACAGATGGATGTCAATAGCTGATCTCTAGCCTGATACCATGACACTTTGGGAATGTTATTCCAGATCGAATATCAAGACCAACATAGACAATGCTGCCAAACACCACGTATTAATAGATGAAAGTAATTCTTGTTTGAATAACTTTACATAAACGGTCTCTCTACAAAAAAATGCAGTATTTTTGCAATATCATATATTGTTATGGTGAACTCATTGTTTTTGCAATACATTGAGAAATTATTACAGATCTCATGTAGTCAATATTTTGGCAATTTAAATAAGCAAGAAATAACAATCTAAGAGCCAGTCAAGGTCATAGATCAAGCCATAAATCAAGGAAATAACTAGCCATCAAAGAACTAGTTCAAGACCACCCATAGATTTACTTCGGGGGCTTTCGCCCCCGAATACTCAGCGGCAAACTAGACATCAAGGATCTAGTTAATACCATTAGATCAAGGAATCTTTTGAACTATACCTAACAACTAGATAATATCTCCTAATATCTAAATAAGATAAAAGAAATATCCACACACATATTAGCAGGTGTAGATAAATACAATAAAGGTAAATAAAGTACCTATGGTCAACAATACCATGAGCAACTAAGGTAAATACCTACAAAAAAAGTTTGTACTTCTGCCCCATGTGGTGTAAAAGTCACTATTTTTTCCTTGACCAGGATGAAAAATTTCATATACACAAAGTAAATTTGTAGTGATGTTAGGAACATATAGTGCATCTTGGATATTTCCACCATCAAGCTGTATATCACCTTTTCCCTCAACAAAAAGAAAAGAAGAATCTCCAACCTCAATTTTGGAAGTAGAACTCAAACCTACAGAAATAAAAAACTCCTTGGAAGAATTCATGTGATGAGAAGCACCAGAATCTATAACCCAACTGCTCTGCAAGTGGTGACTGAGATCTTCCAACAACATTAAGTGCTTTTCCATGTTGATTAGAAGGAGGTGGAGTGGAGATAGAAATTTTGTGTTTCTTGACTTCATTCTCTAAGGCTTGCATTCGCTTATAACACCTATGTTCTTCATGATTACTACCCCCACAAAAAGAGCATGAACGGCTAGACTTATTCTTGGATTTAGAAGACTCCTTGGGGTTTGAGTTGTTTTCTTTAGGGTTTAGGAGCATTTTGAGATGGAGAAGGTGTGGATTTGATTATACTGTTTGGTTTTCCCTTGCCCTTAGGATTAGATGCAACTAATGCCTTTTGAGAGGTGGAAGACTCAAGGTGAGACAATTTGGATTCTTCCCTAGTAAGTCTTTCACAAAATATTTCTAAGTTAGGCATTTTGAATGTGTCACCTAAGGCATCCATGCTAGAGAAAAAGGTAGAAGCAAAAAAATTTGGAATGGTCCTCTCAACTTGGATAGAATCAGGTAAACACACTCTTCATCTTTCTTATCTCTTCCACTCCCCTTCAACTGTGTCAACAAATACTTGAACTTGGTAAGATAGTCTATAATTGTTTGGAAAATATTTCAGGATTAAGAGAGGTGATCTCAATGTCAAGTTGCATGGCTCTCATATGATCCACCTTACTAAATAAATCCTCCAATTTCTCCCATATTTTGAAAGGAGAGTCACATTTTTCCAAATGAAACAAAATACTGTCACTTACATAAGTTATCTATCAAACCCATACACTCATCAAATTTGCACTGGTACTGAAATTTCTCATTTTCTCTAGTGAACACTGGTTGTTTTAAAGAAGTTAAAGCCCATAATCCTTTCCGCTTGATTATTGTTTCCATTCTTGGTTTCCATGTGTGGTAATTATGTGTTGTTAATGGCTCAACATGATCTAATGCAGAAGTAGATGCCATCCTCAAAAAATCACCAAAAAGAAATGCAAGAACCAAGCAATGCAACAAGACCCCCAAACAATGCAACAAGAGCCCCCCCAGATTTTGGCACTTTATAATGAGTGCGTGTTACAATATGACACTTATTAATTATAGTGAAATTCTCAAAATAAATTTCCAATGGAAAGAGCACGGATAGAAAATAAGCACTTTTGCAAAAAAAATGGCACTCAAAATCGAGTTACCGATCAAAAATTTATAAGCTTTTCAATATTATGCTCTACTATTTATTTTAGTTGCCACTAAAATAGAATAAAATACTCTTTGCCCTTCACTACACAAATAAAATGAAAGGGGGTTGGAGTTAAGCACCTACTAGTAGGAATCACAAGCTTTAAGCCCTCATATGACCATACCATATGACCAGGGGCTAAGGATTTTAATGGGTGGATTCAACAATTTGATGAACAAAATAGACATTGGCAATATCTTGAATGTGGTCAACATGAATAGTATGGTTCTCCCCAGTAAAGAAAGGGATACTTTTCAGAGTCACTACATGAATGGGATTCTGAGCTTTTAAAGCAAGGGGAATGCTACCTAAAAAGCTGACAAAGGGTAGATTTTCTTGTTATGCCATTCTAATAGGCTTGAGAAATCTAGTGGATAGTAAGAAGGTCCTACTAGGAGGTGGTCTAGATATATTTCTATTTAGAGGTGAAGGTGACCTGTGAACTATCCTTCCTCTTGTTCCTCTTTCTGCTGATAATTGCAGATATTCAAAAAATCATTCTTCTGCTGCTTTGGAAATTGTCTGAATCCTTCTCATGAACCTGAGCACTATTACTATTAGAATTAGTTGATTATAATGATGGATTTTCAAGATGTGAAGACAAAATCCTCCAAAGGATAGAAATTATTGAGTTACACACCAAAACTCAAAAAAGATGAAAATAAAGTTTTCACTGTTCCACCAGGTGTGCTAAAACTGTTGGAGCTTAAATATGCACATGTCCCAAATTAGATTGACTTAGGGCTTAAGACAACATGGGACTGCCTCCAAGTTATGGGAATCAAAATGAGATATACTTATGGATAATTCCAACTTCCTCTACCTATTCCTAACATTAATATTACTCTTAGAAAGGGAAATGCAACTACCTAACACTAATCTAATATTCCAAACAACCAGGGACATAGGAAGATGTATAAAATTAAAACCCTAAACTAAGGGAGGTGATAACACAAATAATAAGGGGTGGAGATATTCCAAGTGAGTGAAAATAGAAATAAACACTGTAGGATAGGGTGGATAGAAGTGCCACAGTACAAAACAACATTCAAATCTCAATTTTTTGAAGCACAACAAATTTGAGTCCTGTAAGAAGAACAAAGTATCCATAGTATATCTACAAATGAAAAGGAAGGAAAGAAACATAATATAACAAAAGCTAGGGTAGAAAAAGCCACAACACATGAATTATATTTCTTAAAAGGATGCACAATCTATTATAAAGTAGAAACAAGGAAAGAATCCTCTACATAATTCTCAAATTTGAGGATTACAACTCACAAGAGTGCTGGAACAATTTTGATAGAGTTCCTTTACGTTTCAGAACCCCCCCCCCCAAAAAAAAAATGAGGGGGTTTTACATATATATAGAGAATTCACCTCATCTAGCATGCATTAATTTCTTGACAGGTAATTGAGCTACCCAATACTATAATCATTGATTCTCAATTTGCAGTTGATGCTTCTGTGTTCAGCTAATTACAAAATTCTTGCCATCAGATGGTTGTATTTCCTTTTTGGTGTCAAACGGGAGCATGTTATCTTGCTTGCATTCCTACTGTCAGCCAATTGCGATATTCTTACAACCAACTGATAGCACATTTCCTTGCTACTGATTGGTGGCTACCGTACCATCACTATCTATCATACTACCTGTAACATCTCTAGCATGACTGTTACTGTGATGAATTCCACTCTTTATGGTGCAAATGTTGACAGGTGATTTGTCTTAGGAAGGTGTACTCTTATGACTTTTTGAAATCATGTTTGCAATGGATAATTAATCATCTGTTGAAAAGGTTCATTCCATTGTGATTTTTGTTGTTTGATAATGAGGCCATTCATCTCTTTGTAATGCTTAAATTCAATTTTAAAGATGATGAACTTGTATTTTTGTTTCCACAACTTATTTTGTGTAAACAACAACACCTTAGATCAATTCCATTGATCCAAGGTATGATTAAGTTCTTCTTACCTTTCATCTTGCTGTCTTGGCATTTTGAAAGGAAGGACAAAGTTGGACTAGGCCTTGTTTTGTTTACAATTGTGAAGGACCCTTCTTTAGGGATCCCTGCTTAGCATCAGGCTTTAGGTGATAGTCCTGGGTCTTCTTGCTAATGTTAAAGTGCTGAGTAGTGTATAGGGACCTTGGACCTAATAATAAAACACTAAGGTTGATACCCTATCCTAAGGGTTAGATCAAACCTAAGTTGGTATGTTTTATGTTTATTAAGTTTGAAAACAAACTTAAGTAAATAAGACTTACCTAAGAACCTAGGTTGATTTTCTAACCTAATGTTGATCTAACCTAAGTCATTGCTAACCTAAGGGGTACCTATGGACGACATGACAAGTTATATAGTCGGTGGCATTGGGTTTTAAGGCATTAAATGGAATTGATTTTGGTTTTGTTATGAAGGACTGCCAAGAAGTTTGGGGAATGCTTAGTTGACATCACCACTAAGTTAAGTTTCATGTAAAATTCGAATATTGACATTGCCAAAGATAGATGGTAGTGGCATGGAGAATAAGGAGGGAAATAGTTGTCCTTCGCATTTAATAACTTAATTTTTGGTGAAGAAACTACCTAGGAAAAATGCATGGTGGGTTTTTGGCATGGTTATTTTGGTCTTTCAGTTCATTTTGAGCTTTGGCTCTACATGGAGTTTTTTGGTTCTTCGAAGCAGAAGTTCTATTTTGGGTATTACTGTTATTTTTGCATTCTTGGGCTATTTTGGACTCTTTCAAAGTTATAAGAAGAAGAAAAAGAGTTGAGGTGGGTTGACATTGCATGGAGAAGAGGAGGTTGTTGGAGTTCAACTTGGAAAGCTTCTACAAATCAGGAAGCAACTCTATCAGGCATGATAGGCTTTACTTATTAAATAGTTTTTCTTTTATTTAAGTGATTCATAAAAACAACTTTGCTCTTCTTAGGATGATCTGGTTTTGTTTTCATATTGAGTTGATCTCTTTCTGTTGTGAATCTTAGATTGTTTTTGAGAATGAGAATCAACCATGTCTAAATGTTGTAAGGGTTCGATGTGTTGAAATAGTTTAATTATTGAATGGGTTTTTTTTCTATGTGTACACATTATGATAGTTTAAACTGATATTACTTTGTTCTTCTGTGAGAACTTGTGTGGATGGTTTACAATTTCAACTTCTTTTTGAATGTGTGAACTAGTGTTGATAGTTGAAGCTATTGAATCTCTGTTTCGGTTGTTTAACTTGTGATCTACTTGGCTATTTAAAATCATGGAAAATGTTTGTGCAGCTTTGTTTCACTTCTGTGAAAAATGTAATGAACTTACTAGTATAATTTAGATTATGAGCAGTAATAGAACACCAAATAACACAATATTTCAGAATAATGATCTCAATATGCAATTATAATAGCTTCACCACTTCGAGGGGGAAATCTCAAAACCATATAATAAGACTCAAATGCTCAAATGATAATGAAATACGACCTACAATCCCCTATATATACTATTCATATGATATGGCCATCATCAAGGCCAACCTATTAAGTATGAGATTTCTCATCAATCCGGTAATGGAAATGAGCTAAAAACTTGCACACAGGCTCCAATTGAAAAACCTATCATAACGGAGTTGATTTTGTCATGATCAGAGACAAAAACTAGACATAAAAATTTCAAGATCCATTAATGGATGCCATGGTAGCTAAATGCCTAAAACCACTACCAGGAAAAAAATTAAATTTTATTTCTAAACATTCTAGTGGGTGAAATTAAGTGAGATATTCCTTAATGACTCTGGACCGCAACGACTTAGCACGAGTCTGAAAAAATATGTTTCATCGCCAACCGAGCACTAGAATTCTTCTTTCCTCGTAATAGTTATGGTAACTCTGTCCTAGACTACATACTTTATATCCAGTAACCTTGGGAAGTCAGGCATCAAACATGTAATACTGTGGCAAAAGTATGTGTGAAGATGGAAGGTCAACTCTAGGAAGTCAACAATGCCAGTGTTCAGAGTATAAACTAGTGAAAATGACCACTTACTAAAAATAGGAGCAATTTCTTTATCCTGGGTTCTATTGCTTTAGGCACATCTGTTAGTCACCCCAAGAAGTTGGTTGACGTATGAAGACCAGTGTGCACCAAGAGTCAAAATGTCTTTCACTATGAAGTTCATCTGCTTGTTTTTTCATCATGTTTGGTGCTAATGCTAAGATTCTCTTTCAAACTAGCCATCACCTCTTACTGATGTTGAATGTGTTCCTCAACAAGTCTCACCTTAGTCTGGACCCACAAGGAGGAAGTGATAGAAGGTGGATGGTAACCATCATAATGCTAAAAATGGAAGTCATTTGAGAAGAAATAGGACATAGATGGGATAATACTACCATTAGGTCAACCTGGTAGTCATTTGAGATCCACCTTTCCATGGGAATTTGATCACAGGACAATTTGAGATCCATCTTAAGGAAATTATTAGTGTCTTTTGACACTCACTCAATGATTTTGTTCACAAGTATATCACGTGTAGGGTGGAAGTTGCGGTCATCAATGAAACATTTCATTCAACTTGGTAGGATTTTTTCCAAAGCTTCATTCTCTTCAGAGGGGGTCTTCATGAGCAACTTCGTGGTTGCCAAAGGTTCCATTCAATAGTGTTTTTAAACACTTAGTTCGCGGTGTTTATGGGTCATCCAGAGGTGGTTTCTCACCTATAGCCAAAGACCTGGGCATATTTTGTGAACAACATATCTGCAATCATAAGAAATATCATTCTTACCATAAAGGGTTGAACAAGGTATTAAGGTGATGAAATCCATGAAAATCTTCCCATCTCAAGCTAGTGAACATGGCTAAGGGTCTGCAATCAGACCAGGATTCCTCCTTTCTCTCTTTCTCTCTCTCTATTCTCTCCCCCAAATTCATATCTCTTCTCAATGCTCTAATTTTGTGTTAAGGGTTGCGCTTGAGTCATATGTCTTAATGAATTCTCTAATGTAATAATTCTACCTGATATGTCTATAAAAAGGGAATTAGATGTATCCTCCAACAGGCGAGGAATGTAGCTCTGCAAGAGTATTAAGCTTCACACTCGAGAATCTTTACTCAAGTAGTTACCTGGGGGTTATATGATAGAGTCTTTTCTCTTTCCTACTCTAATTTGTATAACCATTCCCATGTCAAAGGTCCTAGTGATTGATATTATGTAAACTAAAGAGTGCATTGTATCCTTAGAGAGAACAAAAGAGAACCATTCCAATCTTTCTGTCATCCACGCAATCAGCAATTTTTACATGGACATTCCACTTAGTAAGGCTATCTACCAATGTATCCCTTCTATGCATCAATGCATCAACTACTAGGAGTTTCTTTAGCCTTTTTTGAATGAGGGATTTCATTGATACTTTGTGCTCATACATTCTAATTGGTACCCACTTGTTGTTATTCCTACAGAGCTGATAACCTTTGCTCCATAAATGCATTTGTGACTATCATGATCAATTTCTAACTTGAAGTGTGTACCCATGAGACAGGGCCTTACTTGCTATGACCTACAATGATTAGAATCTCCTATATCATTTCTCACTCCCCTTTTCCACTTTGAGTAGATCAAATTCCTCTCTAGCAATAAATGGTCTAGCTTTTCTGCATGGTCATTGGAGTACTCCCAATTTTGGATTCCTGGTCAAAAGGCATTACATTCCACAATGAAGGTCTGTTAGAGAAGTTGGGAGTATATAGTGCTCACATGGAGTAGTACTCATATATATGGATGCAAATATATATTTATGTAATATATTATTAAGTGTGTAATAAACAAACTCATAATATTAGGTTAGTATATGTATATATGTGAGTTGTTTGGGAGATATAACAACTCACACACACACACACACACACACACACACACACACACACACACACACACACACACACACACACACACACACACACACACACACAGATTTGTGGTTGAGTTGTTTCCTATATTAATAGGAAAACATATCTCCCTATATATTTGTTAGCTTGTTCATATATGTAATCATCCCGGATGAATGGAATATAGTGATTATTATTACTGAAGTAATGTTGATCTAATCTTATGTAATTCAGAGTAGACTGATTCAGATATTAGATTTGGCATCAGAGCGGTTTAAGACATGTAATTCCTGTGAGAGAAATTCACGTGAAGCATCGGCCAACACTACGTAACTTACCTCATTTCTCAGATGAAATTGAGAATCGTAGTGAGTCGTTCTGGTTCAAAGCTAGACTATGTGAGGATTCAAAACCCAAAAATGGTTTTTGAAATCATTTTTGGATGAGTGAGAACGTTTTGTCATTGATTATCATGACATTTTTTTAAAAAAAAGTAAATAATCATTGTATCCTCACGGAGTGATAACATGTTTGCAATTGCAATCTGAGCATGTCAAGAGAATGAAGAACGTGAAGGTAATTATCTTATAGAGTCCATGCACAGTGGATATATTTGTAGAAAATCATATGTGTAGATGATTGGACATCTATTTTTTTTTTGCATTGCGTCTAATCGGGAGCAGTCCAAAATCATTGAGAAGCATCTCCAAGTGATTTTCTATGCATGGACGTTCAAATCCTCCGCAGCTCAGTATAGTATCCAATCCTCAGCCCCTGAACTGGTAGCAAATGTGATTTCTCGTGTCTACATCATTGCATTAGTTGCATCGTATCCTAAGCTTCAAACTGATGCCAGTTTCTTTATCAATCAAAATGTATAAGAGCGGCATATTGAAGATAATCGACATGTTCTCAACGGTGCGTAAAAGAGAATTGATTCAGGCCAAGCCTATAGCTATATTTTATACTCAAAGTGCAGCAATGTGAGCATCAGATGCTACAGCAGTAAGTCATGCATAGGGGACTCCATTGATTCTGCGAGAGTGAAATAGAAGTTACATGAGTAGTTAAGTTTTGTTTTTTCTAGTGTTGGTTTAGTTATTTTTCCCCTTTCCGTTGCATAGTGTTTGAAGATATCAAATCCAATCTTTAATTGGATTTAATTCATGAAAATATTATTATGGAGAAAATGGGTCATATTGAAAAATTTGATGGAAAAGATTTTCAAACTTGGCAAGTGCGAACTTAGTTGATATTGATTAACAAAGATTTGTGGGACATTGCAGATGTAACATTCAAGAAACCAACTGATGCTAGTAAAGTGGCCAAATGGGAGAGTAGAGATCATAAAGCAACAACAATAATTGGACTTGGGTTGTCTAATGTATATTTGCATCATATAGACCTTTCAAAAAGTTCAAATTTCATTTGGATAAACATTGAATAAGTTGTTTGGATCCCAAACCAGAAGTGCAACAGTGACCTTGAAGCAAAAGTTGTTCGGACTCAAGATGGATGAAGGAGAAAGCATGGTATAACATATAAGTAAGTTTCAGTCTATTCTGATTTAATTTTCAGGGATAAAAATTAAAGTAGAGGATGATGATGCAAAAGCTGTTTTGTTGAATAGTATGCCATCTTGCTATGCAAACATTATTTTTACTTTGAGAAAGATCACTCCCAACCTAGAAGATATAATTTCTTCATTGATAGATGAAGAAAATAATATTGTTACACCAGAAGAAAATGCATTGTATAGTGATGATAAAAAAAGACGATCCAAATTCTTTTCTAAGTAGAGATCAAAATTCACAGACTCCAAGAAAAGATTCATTTGTCATTACTGTAAAAATCAAGGACATGGTATTATGTATTGCAAGAAAAGAGCACAAGATTTTATTGAGGGAAAATTAAAAGAAAATGCTTTTATTTTTGAGAATAGAAAAGAAGAAAGTGATTCAGAAGCAAGATCCAACCTTTCACATGATAGAGAAGTTGATGCTTAAGATAGTGAAGAAGAATTTCTCTTCTAAAAAGAATGCATCTGTTGGAGGAAGGAGGCATAGTAGGTTAGAGGATAATTGGTGTCCTCTCATCAGTCACCAATGATGGGGCCGCATGAAGTTGTGGTAACACTGTGTGTGTGTGTGTGTGTGTGATTTTACTTTCATTTCTGGATTGCAGTAATGATTTTAGAGTTCCTGTTTTGTGTTGAATAAGTGAAATGTTCACATTTAGGGGGAGAACATGGTCTCAATGTTCCATTTTCGTTTCCACCTCTTGTTCATGTGTGTAATTTATGAGTATGATTTCTAGATCAACCCCTGATGTGAGATAGTACCGGAGATTCAGAACAGAGTACTGAAGTAGGAGATGTTCTTGATAAAAAGTAGATGGTTGATGTCATGTTCACACTAATTTTTTGATTAGTTGGTCGATGTTCCTAGATATGGTTGATGGTGATGTTATTTTCCCAGTTCCCTTTGTATGGTCGATGTGTTCCCAAGTGGTCGATGTAGTTTCCCATCTTGGTTGATGTTCCCATGGATGGTTTGATAGTGTTCCCATATCTTGGTTGATGTGTTCCCACAATCAGAGTGCACAGAGGAAGGTCAAGACATGTGTACACTTGCTTAGTAAGAATATTTATGTTTCTCCCCATGTTCGCACTAAGGGGGGGGAATGTTAGGAAAATGGATTAGTACTCACATATTTGAGCAAATATATATTTTTGTGATTATTATTAATGTGTAATGTGTAAACCGTAAATAGTTGTATTGTTATAGATTTGTTATTATAAACAAATCATAACAATATTCTAGTTATGTGAACTCAGGTAGAATAGGAGTGTAGAGTTATTTATAGGAATGTTGTTGAGCAACCTCCATATTTATAGGAAAGCATATTCCTATATATATGTTATCCTGAATGTATGAAAAAACTCAAGAGGCTAATATTATTTCTGGTGTGTTGTTTTTGTTTGTAATTCATATAGACTGAACCAGATATTACAGGGAGTAGCCAAAACTAGGGTGCTACACAAGGCTTCCTTCAACTACTCAAAGGATTTAGTGGCTACGTCTGTCCAATGGAAGGCATCCTTCTTTAGCAATGCAGTGAGTGGGGTTGCTATTCTACCATATCCCTGCACAAATATTCTGTAGTACCCTATTAGTCCTAGGAACCCATGAAGATTTTTGAGAGTTTTGGGCCTTGGCCTTTCCACCATAGATTTGATCTTCTGAGGATCAACTTTGACGCCTTCATGGGAGACAATGTGACCCAAGTACTCTACCTCTTGTACACCAAAAGAACATTTGGATGGATTTGCATAGAGAGTATGTTTCTCCAAAACTTCCAACACTTTATTTACATGTTGTAAGTGTTCTTCCCATGTCTTACTATAAATCAATATGTCATCAAAGAAAACTAATACAAATTTCCTTAAAAATGGCCTAAAAATAGTGTTCATCAAGCTTTGAAAGGTTGAAGGCACATTTGTAAGACCAAAAGGCATTACGAAAAACTCATAATGGCCCTCACGAGTCCTAAAATCCATTTTATGAACATCTTCCTCTTTTATTCTAATTTGATGGTACCTCAAACGAAGATCTAATTTTGTGAAATAAATAGCACCATGCAATTCATCAAGTAAATAATCAATTAATGGAATAGGAAACTTATCTTTGATGGTTTACTTATTGAGTTCTCGGTAATCTAGAAACATCCTCCATGTTTCATCCTTCTTATGTACCATGACCACTAGTGAAGAATATGCACTCTGACTAGATCTGATGATACCTTCCTTCAACATTTCCTGAACCATTTTCTCGATCTCACTTTTCTAGGAATATGGGTATTTGTATGGTCTGATGTTAGGTGTTTGGATCCATGGAATCAACTGAATGAAATGATCATGATACCTAACTAGTGGTAGTCCCTTTGGAATTGCATCAAAAATAGATGAGTGAACAACAACAATCTTCTGAAGATCGGGTGGCATTGAAGACTCTGTATTTTTTACTTCTATGGAAAATAAATTTGCTACAAATCCATCTACTCCTTTTCTGAGAACCTTCTCCATCTGATGAGAACTAATAATCTATGGAGACTTATTTACCATCCCATTCAATTGTATTTTCCTTCCATCTGAATGAAATCGCATGAACAATTCTTGGAAATTCATCTCTATAGTACCTAAGGTTGTGAGCCATTGGAAACCCAAAACAATATCTACCCCTCCCATAGAAATAACAAACATAGGTGAGTATAACATGTAGTCTTCCATGGAAAGCTTGATACTATGGCACTTTCCTATGCACTTGAATGTCTCACCATCCGCAATTGTAACTTGTATTTCTGGAGCTGGGTAAATAAAAAAATTGAGGCAGCTAGCTAACTTACTATTTATGAAGTTATGAGTACTCCATGACTGAATTTTAGAACTTATCTCAAGGAAAATTAACTGTAACAGAGTACTGGGAGAGGTTTACTAAACTCCTTAAGTACGCACCTCAATATCAAACTGACGAGAAGTTCATGATAAAAATTTTTATCATGGGATTAAATCCCATTATAGGCGGTGAAGTGGATGTTCACAGCCCAATCAATATGGAAGGTGTTGTCGAAAAAACTATAAGGCAGGAGCAGAAATTGAAAGTGATCTCTTCCCATAAAGAAGAAATCAGAATGAAAGTTCCCAATTCTTCTTCGGCCCTTGCACCCAAAAAGGGGCCATGGAAGAAATTTGGTATGATTTTTTTTGTTGTTGCTGATAATAACAAGAAAATTGCAGCAAATAAACCTGCTACTAATGTATGAAACAACTTTGTCAAGAACAATAACAACGGACATAAGTCCTATGAGGGTCAAAATGATAACTATAAAGCTGGAAATAAATTTGAGCCTAAGAAAGGACCTGTAAGAGGCTGTTACAATTGTGGCAAGGATCATTATGCAAACCAATGTCCTATGAGAAAAGATGCTCACAATCAGTATTATAAGATACACACTGCAGTAGCTAACAAATAGGTTGAAAAGAAAGTTACACCCATAGAAGTTACAGGTAAGTTATTTGGTATACATGTAACTATACTTTTTGATACTGGAGCTACTGAATGTTTTATTTCTACTAAATTATCTTTGAAATTAAAAATAAAATATGGAAAAATGGATAAATCATAGGCTGTACATTATGGGAATAATTCTGTTCACATAGTTAATATGTGTCTTTTTGGAGTAGTCCTTGACTTGCCTAGTTTTCCCACTAAAGTTGACCTGTATGTTGCTCCTTTGGGATCTTATGATGTAATCATAGGTGTTAACTGGCTAGTTGAACATAAGGAAAAGGTTGATTGTTTTAAAAAATATATTAGTTGCTTGGATGACCTGCAGAAAACAACAGACATTTAGGTGATAAAACGTGAGATTTCAGTTAGGAAATTGTTAGCTATGCAACTTAAAAAGGCCAAAAACAAAGGTTGCACTTTGTATGCAGTAAAAATTTATGAAACAACCGATGAAAGTAGTGAATTCTTGGAAAGATATCCGCTGTTACGAAATTTCAGTGATGTGTTTCCAGAAGAGTTACCCGGTCTTCTGCCCAAACGGGAGTTTGAATTCACGATTGATATCAATCTGGGAACCGAACCTATTTCCAAGGCACCATATAGAATTACTTCCATTGAATTAGTAGAGCTTAAGGAACAGTTACAAGAAATTTTGTCTAAGGGTTTGATAAGACCGAGTGTCTAACCTTGGGGAGCACTGATAATTTTTGTCAAAAAAAAGGATGGAACACTTAGATTGTGCATTGATTATAGGATGTTAAACAAAGAAAAAAAAAATCCACTTCATAGAATTGATGATCTTTTTGATAAGATGTGTGGTGCATCGGTGTATTCTAAAATAGATCTTTGATCTGGATATCATCAGTTAAGAATAAATGATGAAGATATTCATAAAATAACTTTTAGAACAAGGTATAAACATTATGAATTCACAGTTTTACCATTTGGTTTAACAAATGCACCTACAAATTTTATGAATTTAATGAATAATATTTTTTAATAATACTTGGACAAATTTGTGCTTGTATTCTTAGATGATATTCTCATATAATCTAAAAGCATTGAAGAGAATCATGAGCATTTGAAAATAGTTCTGGAAATATTAAGAAAGAGAAGGTTGTATGGTAAGTTGTCCAAATGTTCTTTCTACGAGATGAAAGTGCACTATTTGGGACATGTTATAAGTAAGGATGGAATAGTTGTAGATCCCTAAAAAATTGTTGTAATAACTGAGTGGCCTGCACCTAAGAATGTACATGAAATTAGAAGCTTCATGGGTCTTACTGGTTACTATACGAAGTTTTTTAAAGACTTTTCTAAGGTTTCTGCACCAATAACTTCGTTGCAGAAGAAAGATAAGAAATTTGTGAGGAATGAAAAATGTGAATATGCATTTAAGACTCTAAAAAATCAATTAACATATGCACCTATTTTGGCTGTACATGATCCTAATGGAGACTTTAATGTAGTAACCGATGCTTCTGGGAAGGTCTTGTAGGTATTTTGTTGCAAAATGATCATGTTATAGCTTATGAGAGTAGAAAACTCAAGTTATATGAACTGAACTATGCTCCACATGACCTAGAGCTTGCTGCCATTGTTCATGCACTTCAAGTATGGAGGCATTATCTTCTTGGTAGACCTTTTGAATCAAAGACTGATCATCTTGGGTTGAAGTATATTTTCACTCAACCAAATATGAATGCAAGACAACGAAGATGGTTAGAATTTCTATCTCAGTATGATTTTGACATAAGTTATATTAAAGGCAAGGAGAATAGAGTGGAAGATGCACTAAGTCATAGGAAACACATTTATGCTCTTATAACATTGATAAATTAGTTTAAAGAGGAAGCAAAAAGTGTTATGGAATCTAATTCTTATTTTCAGCAAGTAAAAAAAACACTTGTTGCAGATCCAAACGATATGAGATATAAAGGTTTTCACTTTGATAATGAAGGAATTTTGAGATATGACAATCGAGTATATATACCTTCAGGGAATGAATTAAGAAAAAATTATTAACTAAATTTCGTAATTCACCTTTTTCTGGACACCCCGACATTACAAAAACACTTACCGATATAAAACAACAATATTTATAAAAAGGGATGGAAAAGGATGTGATTGATTTTGTGACACACTGCTTAAAATTTCAATGTGTTAAAGATGAACATATGCATCCAGCTGGTTTATTATATCCTCATAGCATACCACAATATAAATGGAAAGTAATAAGTATGGATTTTTTTCAAGGGTTACTTATGTAAAGAAATAAACATGATGTTATTTTAGTTGCGGTGGATAAACTAACAAAAGTGGCACATTTTATTGCTAGTAATCTTAAGGATGATTCCCCTATTTTAGCAAAAATATTTGTGCATGAAATTTTTAGATTGCATGGAGTACCTGAATTGATCATATCGGATAGGGATCCGAGAATGACATCTATATTTTGGCAAACACTCAATGTAACTTTAGGATTAAACTGAATTTTAGTCCAGCGTACCATACAAAAATGAATGGGCAGACATAAAGAGTTAATCAATTTTTAGAGAATATGTTAAGAATGTATTGTATGGATCAATAGTATAAATGGGAAGAGTATCTCCCATTAGTTGAATTTTCATGTAACAACATGTATCACACCTCACTAAAAAATGGCACCTTTTGAAGCATTATACAGAAGGAAATGCAAAACTCTAGTTAGTTGGGATAACATAGAGGAAAAGGAGGTAATTGGGCATGAAATCTTTATGGAAATGGAACAAGTTAAAATAATTTGTGAATGTTTAAAGGAAGCAACATATAGGAAAAAGAGTTATGCACAATCAAAACGGGTTGATAATAAATTTGAACTTGGTGAGAAGGTATTTTCAAACCAAAAAAGAGTTCTATAACTTTTGGAAAGGCTGCCAAGTTATTACCTCGTTATGTGGGAACCTTTGAAATTATTGAAGTAATCAACCCCATAGCTTATCATTTAGCTTTACCTCTTGCTTTATCATGAATGCATGATGTTTTCCATATTTCTTTGCTTAAGAAATATGTTTCAGATTTATCACATGTGTTAAATTGGAATTCGTTGCAGGTCCAAGACCCATTTATAATCATAGTTAAACCCTTGCGTGTGTTGGAAACTTGCTAGTTGCACTTAAGGAATCATGAAATAAGTCAATGTAAGGTCTAGTGGGACCAATTTAATGAAGAAATTGCAATGTGGGAAAACACTGAAGATATGAAAACTACTTTTCCATATTTATTTGAACAGAATTGATTATGTTGACTAATAAAATTTTAAAATTTTATTCATGTTATGTTAATAAACCTGTCAGTTTTTGGAAGATACTAAACTATTTAGTGATAAGACAACTATTTTAATGCTAATTATGAAATATAAATTTCTCAAATCTAGTTCTTTTATGAACATATGAATGGAAGGATGGTAGTTTGATTTTATCCTAGACTTATATTATTTTACTAAGTTAATCATCGTGACGATGATTATTTTTAGGAGGGAGTTATGAAACATCTCTGGCATGACTGTTACTATGATGACTTCCACACTTGATGGTGCAAATGTTGACATGTGATTTGTCTTAGGAAGGCGTACTCTTATAAATTTTGGAAATCATGTTTGTAATGGATAATTAATCATCTGTTGAAAAGGTTCATTCTGTTGTGATTTTTGTTGTTTGATAATGAGGCCATTCATCTCTTTGTAATGCTTAAATTCAATTTTAAAGATGATGAACTTGTATTTTGTGTTGCCACAACTTATTTTGTTTGATAATGAGGCCATTCATCTCTTTGTAATGCTTAAATTCAATTTTAAAGATGATGAACTTGTATTTTGTGTTGCCACAACTTATTTTGTGTAAACAACAACACCTTTAAGTTCTTCTTACCTTTCATCTTGCTGTCTTGGCATTCTGAAAGGAAGGACAAAGATGGACTAGGCCTTGTTTTGTTTACAATTGTGAAGGACCCTTCTTTAGGGATCCCTGCTTAGCATCATGCTTTAGGTGATAGTCCTGGGTCTTCTTGCTAATGTTAAAGCGCTGAGTAGTGTATAGGGACCTTGGACCTAATAATAAAACACTAAGGTTGATACCCTATCCTAAGGGTTAGATCGAACCTAAGTTGGTATGTTATATGTTTATTAAGTTTGAAAACAAACTTAAGTAAATAAGACTTAACTAAGAACCTAGGTTGATTTTCTAACCTAATGTTGATCTAACCTAAGTCGTTGCTAACCTAAGGGGTACCTATGGATGACATGGCAAGTTGTATAGTTAGTGGCATTGGGTTTCAAGGTATTAAATGGAATTGATTTTGGTTTTGTTATGAAGGACTGCTAACTTTGACAGAAGCACAAGAATTTTGGGGAATGCTTAGTTAGCATCACCACCAAGTTAAGTTGCATGTAAAATTTGAATATTGACATTGCCAAAGATAAATGGCAGTGGCGTGGAGAATTAGGAGGGAAATAGTTGTCCTTCACATTTAATAACTTCATTTTTGGTGAAGAAACCACCTAGGAAAAATGCATGGTGGGTTTTTGGCATGGTTGTTTTGGTCTTTCAGTTCATTTTGAGCTTTGGATTTGCATGGAGTTTGCCAGTTCTTTGAAGAAAAAATTCTGTGATGCCCATTAAAATAACCCACTTGAGACCCAAGAAACAACCTAGGGTTAGTTAGGAAAATTATGGAATAATTTTTTTTTGTCAGTAGAAGTGTCCACAACTAGGTTACAAGACAACAGTTGACACTAACAGGTTCCAAAACAAGTCTAAAATTACTAGAACATACTTTTCATTTATTAACAATGATGAGAGGTCACAAGGTCCAAATTTTAAGATTAGAAGTTTCAGTTAGGTTCAGGGGGTAAAAATATCACCATACCCATTCTCTAACAGGATCAGAGTTTTAAATTGATTTTCCTCACACGTAATGCATTCAAAATTTTCCTAAATAATTCCTATTCAATAGGAAATTTTCTTGCCTTTCCAACGATATAAAGAATCCCTCCTAACTCCTTGTAAAACTCTAGTTATGGACATGCAGACTTTAGGGGTCAAATTTTCCCCAAGGGGACACGTGTCGAGCAGGGAAGAAGACCCATTTCTTGGGTTGGTAGGTCACGGGGTGGCGTTGGAAAATTTTCCCTATGCGGGTGCAAAGTAAAAATTTCTTCCGCACCTCCATGGGTCCTCCAGGGACACATGTCGGGCCCTAAGCCAAGGCGGGGAGAAAGAGCGAAGGGCAGGGTGGTAGGAGTGTTTAGGAAATTTCACCGAAGGGGAAGAAAGGCCATTTAGCGCCCACGCGCCCACGGGTCCGTTAGGGACACATGGCGCTCCAAAAACCAATGTGAGGAGAAGGGAGAGGGGTGCGGGTAGAGTGGCGGAGAGGGTTGGAAAATTTTGCCAAGGGAGGGAAAAGGGGTTAGTTTTCCGTGCATGGGTTCGTGCGTCTACGGAGTGGACTTTCCCATGGTAAGGGCGGGAGTGTGGGGCTGTGGAGGTTTTAAGGGAAATTTTCCCAAAAAAAATTTGTAAAAAACAAAAATGTTCTCCCTCCCCCCCCCCCCCCCCCCCCGCGTTGTCACCCCCAAAGGTACCACATGGTAACCCCTAGTTGGCTGTGGGCCGAGCAGGGTTATTTTCAAAAATTTTCCCCAACACAATTTGTTCAAATTTTTTTAAGGATTTTAATGGGAATAGTTTCGGGCCACAGGACCTGCCAGGGAAATTTTTCTCAAATTTTCCCGCCAAGGAAAGAAAACTTTCGAGGGCCACAAATTTTTCTAGAAAGCTTGGTTTTTGGGAAAACGAGGACTTTCTGGAAATCTCTTGATGCCCTCTTTGTACAAGAAACATAAATTTTACATTTTGATAAAGTTTAAGGGGTAAATTTTTTTAAAAATGATCTGCAGGATTTTAAACAGCCAACTGGTAAATTTTAACTTATGAAATTTATTCAATTTGGTCTCCTCCTTCACTCAACATGCCAAACAAACATGGAGAATTGATCTAGGAAGGATTTAGAGTGTTTTAGGAAGGTAAATTTTCTCAATTGATTCCAATTTGAATTTTGTCCAACAATTGACAGAAAATGGCTGTGAAAGGGATTGGGCTCAATTTTGCAATGTTTAAATTGTTTTCTTAAGTGTTCTTTGTCAATTTGAGTTCATTTATGTCATAACATGCTAAATTATATCATTTCCAAGTTGATTATTATGTGCAGGTCTGAACTGTACATTTTTAAATAAAGTTATTTGCCATTTTTAAAAATTTACAAAGAGATCAAATTAAAAGAGGTCCTTCTAACTTTTTCATCATTCAAGTATGGAATTTCATTTCTAATATATTATAATACATTCATTTGTTTTAAACAATCCATTCTAAATCAAAAAGAAAATATTAAATTTCATTTTACACATTTCCAAAGATACAAAATACAACATTATTTCCACGTACATTTCTTCTTTTCAAACAAAGATCTAACTATCTCTTTTGCCATATTATGAAACATTGATTTCAATCCAACAATGCATATGAGAGAAGATCTTGAAATTATTTATTGACTTCAATTATAAAACTTTACATCTTTCCATGTTTGAATGCAAATAACATAATTCTATTGCTTTCCAATAAACAAAACAAAATATAATTATCCTTCACATTTGAATGTACAACTTTCACAATCAGTTACAACATATTTTCTTCATAAATATATATTACAATTTCATCCACATCAAATGGGAAAGGATTACAATTGAATTTGTTTCACAAGGGGATGGAAAAATTGTCTTCTTCTGCTCTAGAACAACAACATGCAAATTTTCCTTTTTATTCCAAATTGATCACAACAAAAGTGGGGGAAAGGCAATGCTCTCCATCCAACCAAGACATCCAATGAAAGGAGAAGCCATCCTTCATAATTGGACCTCGAGCCCCAACCATAATACAATAAGAGGTGTGATTCAACCCATGGCAACAATAGGATTCCACAACGCACAACATTCTTTCAACATGCACATTTTAATTCTTAAAACATAGTTCAAATGAAGACAACAGTTTACAACTGCATTTGAAACCATTCAAACAGAACTCAGGCTTGATCATGAAAGCCAATGGAGCAAGGTCTACGGGGGAAGCTAATTATGCCTCTCAATGGGAATTGGGAATCCACCTGTAACAAACCGCTAATAAAATTCACCAAACATATCCTTATGCCCCCCACAATCCCTCCTTATGCCCCCCCACAAATTTCCTTATCCCCCCCACAAAGTAAGAAATGCAAGCTGTTTCTTTTCCATGGTGGATGCATAAACCTAAACTCCCTCCACAAAATTTTGATGCAAATGGCATTCCCTTATGCCCCCCACATGGATTTCCCATAGCTTTCTCCTACACCATCCCTATGGCAGTCTACCCCAACCAACCAACAATTACATAAAACATTCACCATTCACACAACACAACAAGGAAATAATAACATAAAATAAGAGTTAAACTCCTACCTCTCCATGGTAGCTTTTGTTTCCAAATAGCAAGCTTCAATGCCCAAAAACATAGTCCCAAAATAGCAATGCCAAGTATGAACTTATCTCCAATCTCCTCTACAATCCACAAGAGCTCCAAACAGCAAAAATACACCCCCAAGGAAGTTTGCAAAAAAATTTAACAACCCAAAACAAGCAAGGAGTTTGAATTTTATAAAAGAGGGAAGATAAGAGGATGATGTGGATCCATGTAGGATGCCACATCACACATCCTCAATATCAAACACAAAAGACAAAATTTCATTCTCCCAAGCACAATAAACAGGTGGGTGAAAATATGACAAATTTCTTGCACACTCCAAAAAGACCACACCCTAAAGGACTGAAAATAAAATAAAATGTAAGAGAGTGCAATCAAAACATGCAACATGATTGATAAAATGAATTATAAAAGTCTAAAATCACCTCTCCAACCATAAGTATGGTTGGTGAATTAAATTGAGAGGTATGAGACAAGTTTTACTAGTCCCACAAGCCTCCAAAAACAGTCCCCAAGGAAAAATTCGGATTTCCAAGGAGGTGGAGTGTTTCTTACTCCAAAATTTGACTTACAAAAACTTACACATCTCTTACATATTTAATAAAAAAAATCCAACAACATCCATTATTACTTTCCCATATCCCAATTTTATTTATTTAAATTTTAACCATATGATTTCTCACATTAATCTATCACAATTTTAATTAAATACAAGAAAGGGACACATTACTAATAAAATACATACAACAATAATAAAAATTAACCACATTAATAATTACACAAAACCCATGGTCACATATAAAGGTGATTCCCCCCCATGGGAATCCCTAACAACAACAAACACAACACAATAAAATAAGTTGCCATGATGACCTTATTGAATTCACCTAGAATTCCATTGTGGTTGGTCTCAAATCCCCCGATGTTTGTTGTGATATTTAACTTGCAAAACAAAAATACCTCCTTCAGCCTCATGGCCATATCATAACGTCCAAAATGAATGTAAATTAAATATGTGAATCAAAACAACATCAAGGCAATTTAACATTATCACATACAATTTATATTAACAACTATATCATCATCATATAATATCCATTTTCTAGATCTACTCATAATATCCAAAATCACATGTTCAAACAACATCCATAAAACATCCATGTCAAATAATATATCATCATCCACATATGAGTGTCTCTAGAAATCATCGTGCATCATCACCAAATCAAGATCAACAATACTCCATGATCAAATGTCTAACATCATACTAAGTCAAAGAATAATAATGTCCATAATGTAATCAAAAGTATCAATATAAGCGTTAAACGGTGTCAAAGGGAAGCGAGCACTACAAATTCTATTTTGGGTATTACTATTATTTTTGCATTCTTGAGCTATTTTGGACTCTGTCGAAGTTATAAGAAGAAGTGAAAGAGTTGAGGTGGGTTGACGTTGCATGGAGAAGAGGAGGATGTTTGAGTTTGGATCGGAAAGATTTTGCAAATCAGGAAGAAAATCTATCAGGCATGGTAGGCTCTACTCATTAAATAATTTTTCTTTTATTTGAGAGATTCATAAAAACAACTCTTCTCTGCTTGGGATGATCTGGTTTTGTTTGCATATTGAGTTGATATCTTTCTGTTGTGAATCTTATATTGTAATTGAGAATGAGAATCAACCCTGTCTAAATGTTGTTAGGGTTCGATGTGTTGAAATAGTTTAACTCTTGAATGTGTTTTTTTTCTCTGTGTACTCATTATGATAGTTTAAACAACTATTATTTTGTTCTTCTGTGAGAACTTGTGTGGATGGTTTACAATTCAACTTATTTTTGACTGTGTGAACTAGTGTTGATAGTTGAAGCTGTTGAAGCTCTATTTGGGTTGTTTAACTTGTGATCTACTTGGCTATTTAAAATCATGGAACATATTCGTGTAGTTTTGTTTCACTTCTTTGAAAACACTTCCGGGTATTTCCCAGTAATATACTAGCTAATGCATGATATTTGTTCAGATAAATTGGGAATCTATCCTTGCATTTCTGAACATGTCCGTTAAAGGATGGTTGGAACTCATTAAATTAAAAAAGGTGAATGGAATCTTATTCTGAGTATGATTTGGTTTATGGGTTTTACTTGAATGGGTTTCATGGTAAGTGTTGTTTAAGAGTGACTACTTTATTGTATGTACGAGCCTATGAGCAGATAGTTATATTGAGGCCAGTTAGCGGGTTGTAGGCCGATTAGGCCTGATCAGAGATATTTTTAGCTATGAGGGTGGGTGCTCATAGCAGGAGGATGGACATAACTACGTAGAGGTTGATGATAGACCAATTGAGCCCTAGGGCCATTATATGGATACCATATAGAGACTATGGCGGATGGGTGGAGGATAGTGTGGAGCCGCAGTGTAATTCACACACCATATGGTTAGAGGATTGATTCCCAGGGACAACATAGTTGTTTGAGGGTGAGTTTCTAGACAATCTGGCATGGTTTAGGATGTGCCACCAGAGCCATATATATGATGTCAATCTACTAGGGTTGTAAGGTGACCAAGGTGGAGGCTAGGACCAACAAGGGAACATCTGGTGCATCCAAGACCATACGAGTCAAATCCGGCCATATGGCCTATACAGGTTGATGATGCGGGCACACAAGCATATAGTAAGTGGTGGGAAACACACCGATGGGTGTTGTTGTTTCCAGTGGTCGTAGATTTATTCAGTGGGCCAACAGTTGGAGGAGCGGAAGGTTAGGCACTTTTCCCCAAGATAGATGATGTAGCATCAAAGAGAGTGGATCATAAGTATTATTTATTGTTGCTTGATTGATATAATGTATGAATGGAAATATGTGTAATAACTAATGTTGGTTGTGTGATTGTAGGAAATGACTATTGGGCATTGATTATAGATACCTCAATACACACATTGATGTAGAATGTGCCCCCTGATGTGCTTGTAGGAGGGGAGCTAGAGTAGGTATAAGTGATTGCGGGTGAGCATGCCCATTTATTTTAGTTGGTGGATATAACAGTAGCCACATGTAAAATTTTGTTGAGAGAGAACGATGAGGCTCATATAGAGGTAGAGCAAGTGAGAGAGGACATAAGAGGAGGAGGCCTAACACAAGATATATTTTCATGATGTGTGGATCTATAGGGATGATATAAAAAGAAAACAATAGAGGTTTACATGTTAGGGAGTCAGTTGGAGAGATATATCGGCTGAGACCAGTGGAGTAGAGTTAGCAGTGAAGCTTCGAGTTTGTGAGCTCGTGGGATTATAGCTAGTGATAGTGAGGATGATAGATGATGTATTGTATATAATGTGTTGATGCATGAAGGGCTTGCCCCAAATGATTATATATTGTAACTATGTTTTTGATAAGATATATATATATAGATATATGTTGGTGATATTGTATTTGGTCGTTGATGTGCATTGTATATGATGAGATGATTATGATTTGTAGTTGGTAGTAAGTGTTTAGTTTGTTAGATTCTATGTTTATGGTTAGAATGGTTGATTGAACACTTATTGTTGATTATTTGAAATTTGTTATGATGTGGAAATAATAGCCAAGTAATTCACTAATAGGAATTATATGTGAATAAGAATGAATAGTATAACATATGTTAAAAATAAATATATGTATGTGATGTAATGTGGTAGATAAAATAGAAACGGTATAGTGATGTAGATGAGTTAAGGGAATAAATGAATGATGCATTGATAATCATGTAATGATAAGATGTAAGATAATGTTCGTAATCACATGTGATTAGGATGAAGGGGTGGAGAGATATTTTCCCCAGTGTGAGAATGAGGTTCATTTATAAATGCCCCCTTAGTAGTTAATAATGAAACATAGAGCAAGAGTGCATCATCGAGAAACAAGTCTATCACGTTCAAGTATATGAAAGAGAATTTATGTCATGAAGCACAAATCCAAAAGTGTGGAATGAGAGGTTCATTGAAGTATTGCACCCTCAACATTCAAGTGTGAACCGTAGCATGAGAGTGCATCATATGGTAATGAGGTGGAAATAGAGACTATTTACCAAAGGTGGAGAGGTTTGCTATACACAGTATGATCATGTGGAATAGTAGCATTGTGATTATAGGTGCTAAATTGGAAATCAAATCAAATGTTGCCAATGATGGGGGATGTGTTAGTATGAAGTGTAGAAGTGGGATGCTTAGGAAGCCAATGAGATGCAGAAGTGATGTGTGGAGAATGAGATGACATGGAAATAAGTGGGCCAACTTAAGGAGGCAGATGAACAATGACCTTAGGAGGTGGATGGATAATGAACTTAGGAGGAGGTGAATGAGATAAGTTAATTATGGTAGAGGCTCTCCTATGTAGGATAGGAGAGTGAGAGTTCTCATGAGAGCGAGGTTGGAAAGTAATGAGACCTATATTTTCTAATTGTTTTAGTTTATCATAGAGAGTATAACAATCATTGTCATGGTGGCCATTGATGTGGTGGAAATTACAAAAAGGATGGTCATGATGGCATTGCAACTGATGAGGGGGATGATGTTGGGTGGAGGGTAAATGGATTAACTGCTTATCAAGTAATGTATGCAAGACATCATGTGGTTTAGCACTATGTGGAAAATGTAATGGTTCACGAGTGGGAGATGTAAAAGAATTAGGTGAATGATGACACGGTAGTGGGGAAGGAATTTTATTGCGTGGAGGCAGAGATGGGGATAATGCAAGAGGGTCAATAAATGGGGGAGGAGAAGACTTTGTAGGCACGGAAGGAATAAAAGAAGTAGAAGGTGGTGTTATAAAATGTTCCTCAATTAAACCCTTCTCTAAATCAACAACTTTATATCACAATATAGTAATTGATTCACATGTATCATATAAGAGATTTTATTTTAAGGGAGGAATTAAGCCAAAAAATAAATAAATTGCATTTCTAGATCAGTAGACTGAAATAATAATTGATGCTTATAAGAGTTAAATTGTAAAATGTAATCTAAAATTGGTTCATTATTTCCTTGATGCAAAAAAGGAAAGCATTTGTATGTAACTTTAGGATCATTGTCAGAAATAAAACATCTAAGAAAAAAATCCTCCATATCATAATAAGTACTAATGGATCCATAAGGAAAATGAGTATAGCATCTAAGTAACAAGTGATCAATGGAATAAGAAGCCATGGCTAAACAATAATATTTTAGATGTAAATAAGGATTTCTAGTGCCATCAAAATAGGATAAAGTAGGCATGATGATGTCCTTGGGGAAAGAAAATTTTTGAATCTTCTCAAGAATGGGATTTTCATTAAGGGAATCATTATCGATGGAGTCATAATAAGCTCTAATCTTGAGGGTAAGGGTATGAAATTGGGTTTGTAAAGAACCAACGACATGCATGAGATATAGAATATCTTGTGATGGGATGGTTTGGGAAGTGAGAGGCACATTAAGAGGTTGAATCTTTCCATTGTGAATGCTCATAGGAACCTGAGAAGGGGTAATGGATGTCGAAGGAGGGGATGAAAGTGTGATAGGTAGAGATAATTATGGAGGATCTACAAAGATGTTATGTGTAGAATCATGAGACATAATGAGATGTGTATGATAAGTAAGATTGGTGTCAACATGGACATCATTGGAAGGAGCTTCAGAAGTAGAAGGAAGAGGAAATGTAGATTCACATTCAACAGTTTTATCTAAAGAAACATCACTATTAACATGTGTAGTATAATTATTTGAATCAAAGTCACTATAAGTAATTTTTTGCAAGAAAGGATTTCATCAATATTATCATCAACATACAAAGAAATGGTAGGAGTACTAGTGTTAGATATCTCTTTGTAATAGTTAGAAACATTTTCAGAAGTAAGAATGACAGGAGAAATAGATTCACATATAACTTGACTAATAACAAGAGCAACATTTTCCGTATTTACAATTGCAATATCACAAGTAGAATCATTAACATCCATGTTTTCACAAGCAAGAACCTCATCATACATATAATCTATATTAATGCTATCATGTGCAATAATATAGGGAGGGGAGGATGGAGGCTTATGCATGGCTATGGGAAATGAGGGATAAGATAGGGTAAAATGTTGGTCAGGGGAAACTATGCAAATATCAGAGTTTTGGAAACCAACATGAAGTGATTTTTGGTGGTCAAGGAGTAGTTAGAGGGTTTTTGTGTCATATTGGGGATGATAGACAACATTAAGAAATTCATGTTTTTCAGCAGCATTGGAAAATACTAGTTGGATATGCATATAGGTCATATTGTGCATTAGAGATGGGTACCTTTATTTAGCCATGAGGGTTTGGGATCCAAGGGAAAAGGGTTCAAATAGGAGTGGGGTTCACCAAATGATTTAATAAAAATAGAAATTTAATTTAATTTATTAGTAACTTTTATGACCAATGATATACAACAATATACCAATGCTAAGTACTCAAACAATTTAGAACTCTAATAAAATGAGAGGGATAGATGAATTAGCTATTTTTGGTTGATTTAGAGACAATCGATACTATGTAGCTTCTATATCTAACTGATAATGATGTCGCGAGGGCTAACGGTGAGTTATGCGACTCTGGAATGTGCTGGACAGGAGCACCCAGGGGATGACAGGAGTGCCTCAGTGCTAGTGTCTGATTTGAGCATTGGTGTTTGTGTAAATACTCAGGATCTACCTTTTTCTAGGTATAACGGTCTTCGCTCCAATATCTGATTTTTCAGTCCAACTTTGATATTAGGGTTTTGATGTCACCTGCAGCTTGAAAAAAAAACCCCTACATATCTACATAAGATTATAAACACATTAGATATGAAATAAAAATGTAATATGTGAAGTCGAATTGACCCCGATGGTCACCCGAAGAGTGAACTTAGTATCGAGTGCTACACTACATTTAATATTCCATGTAATTATATGTGTTTGTGTGTGAAATAGGGTCCTTATATTTCCCTTATGCCAATTACGCCAAGATAGCGAGATATATCTAGCTTAGATGCAAATCTGTGATATGGAATTCAACACTTCCCCTTCCTATGCAGTGTATGTAACCCATAAATGCAGTCCCTTATGATAATAGTGATAATATGTAGATGAGATAGTTTCTTATATTTTCCAGTCAGAATAATAGTGTGTATGTTGTGTATATATATGAGTCTATTTGTTTGAATTTTGACACTAGTGACACAAAATGCCGACTATGAACACATGATAAGGATAAGAAAAGTGAAAAGGTAGACCACACATGTCAAAATGTGAAAAATAAATAAACATGATAAGAGTGCCCAAGATGGACACAAGTACCTAGATGCTAGTGTCCAGAGTGGGCACTAGTGTCTTGGGATAAATGATGAAAAAGGTGAGAAGATAGACAAACAATGATCCCTATGAGATGACCAGAAGTGGATGCAAAAATGAAAAATGTGGAAGAGAGACACACTAAAATTGGAATATGGGTAAGTGCAAGCAAGTTGGGGGACAAAAAAGGGGTCATACGTGGGCGTCATATTGCAAATAACAACATAATATCAACTTGTAGGGATTATTAGCAATACATACACTCAAAATTAGAAAAACTTATACTAATATGAATCGTAGAATCCAGAATCTAGTTTCTAAAATACTAATTTTTTTAAAAAATGGACAAGATTAGCTATATTAAACACTCAAAATTCAATGACTTGGTTTTTAAAAAAAAAACAACCTATAAGATTATAGTCCGTTTTCCCACAATTTGGATGACCAAAAATTGATATATATTTTTATCATTTTGTGAAAAGTTAGATACCACTATCTATCGTGGGATGGAATTTATTTTATATTTTTTTTGAGCAATATTTTAATTTTTATGATTTTTTCCGTGAAAGTGGTATGAAAACATAAAGAAAACAGAGCGCTTTCTCTTTGCCCGCCATAACTTCATCAAAAAATATTGAAATCAAATAATTTTTGTTTTGAACATGTATATAATTTCACCATGGCTGGGATGGTATAAGTTTTATCACATTCTGATAAGTGAAAAAAAATTTGCAGTCTTAAACGCAGACATAAACATTCACGGGAAAAAGTGTCTTAAAGACCTACTATTAGTAAAAAATTATAAAATGATATTTATCCTATTCTATTCACTTTAAAATCAGTATTTCTACAAAACTAACCATCTCCCCTACGCAATGGTACCATTTTTATGACATATTTTTTACTTTTCGGCATGTTCAAGTCCATGGAAGACTAAATTTGATGTTTTGTTGTTTTTAATGTAAAATTCAGGATTTGATGTCCACTTAATTGTCCCCCAACTTGGTGCACTTACCCATATATGAGCCTAATTTAAATGCTATTGTAGCAATAAATAAATGAAAAATTAAGTACATCAATGATACTAAAGAAAACTAGACAATAAATTATGAAACCCTAGTTGCAAGGGGGAGAAGAAGGTACTTAGTTGATTTGTAATTAATTCTTAGCTATACCAAATTACTGAATAAGTGAATTGTAAGGAAGGAGCATCATACAAATACCTAGAAAAATGTAGATATGATAGAATAGGCTAGATAGGGGTGCTCAGAAAGGGGCAGGGGCACCCATGGGTGCTACAGACTGGAAACAAACACCTGAGTTTTTCAAAATGCTCGAAACTCCAACTTTTCATGATTACAAGTTATTCAATTTTTCTTCTTTTGTCACTATGAGGTCACACCAAGATCACCGAGCTCACTGGAAACCTATAATGAAGTATGAACATGCAAAAACCTCAAATAAACATCAAATCCTAAAAAATGAAAGATAAAAAATGAGGGGTCAGACTGTCCTCACCTCTCACAATGGTGATCTTACAACTGAGCGCTAAAATACATCTAAGACAAAATGTAGTTTTATGTGTGTTTATGTGTGGAATTGTGCCCTAGGTGGCTCTTGTTCGTGTCACACTTGATAGTGAGTAAGTAAGCTAGATGTAAAGAAATGGAATAAATGTGTGCATGGAATATACTGAACTTCCCTCCTATGAAGTGTATGTAGAATGACCAACCCTTGTGTCCATTGGATGGTTCTAGATGGATGAAATAAAGCTATTAGATGCTTGATGGATACAACCTTAGGTTGTGATAACTAATGCTTAGTGCTTGGTCCTTTATTATGATCACATAACTTTATATTTATATGATTCATTTGCTTAAATTTTGTAATTAGCCCCGAAAATTTTGACTTCCAAAAATATCATATGCTCAAACAACTAGAAAGGACCCAAAATATGTGAATAAAGTACAAAGGGGTCAAGGGTACCCAGAGGGGATGAGGGCACTTGACGTTCAGGATGATAAATGCTAAAGTATAAAAAGGAAGACTGAGCAAGTAAGGGTGTAAGAAAAAAACTAGTAACAGAAAGCAAAGAAAGGTGGGACAAAAAGTAGTAACAGAAAGCAAAGAAATGTGGCCAAAGACATGGGTTAATTAGTACTTTTCTTATTTAGGAATCACATGAATAATAATATGCAATCAAGACTAGATAATTACCCAAAGTGTGTGATTTAGTGTCTAAATTTACCCCCACTTTATGCTAGTGAGCAGAAATCTTGGTAACATAAAGGAGATAGAGATGCGTACCTAATAACCATGTAGATTGATGTAGAAAGAGTGTGTCGAGGGACAAGACAAAGCATGGAGTGGTAAAAGTGTGAAGCGTGGATACTAAGGATGAGGAAGTAAAACAAAGTGATGAGATGACGAACCTAGGGTGGAAACACATGTGTAGATGTTGAGAATGTGCATGTTGTCGATGTCGATGATGTTGTTGTTAACTTTGACTACTTCTTTGCATATAGATAGACCTACAAAAGATAAGAAAAACAAGTAGTCAAATATGCCCCCCGAGCGTGTGATGGTGAGTTCACTATCCGATGAAAGTAAAAGATGAGGGCCCTCCACTCGATGCTGGCTGAGATGAAGGTGTGTGAAAATGCTCGAAGAGTGGTGGTATATGAGATAGATGCTATGTAAGTGCATGAAGCTTTTATGCATGCGACATATGAGTATACAACGGGAACCTTTGTGTAACAAAATGAGGAGGTGATCGAGATACATGTGAAGCAAAATGTAGAGGTGATGGACACCTATTTGAAGCAGAATGCAAAGATGATGGACACTACGTGGAATAAAATGAGGTGGTGAAATATGTATAGATGTAGGATATATCATAACGATGTACCTATAATGATGCACTATACTAATAGATCGATAAGATAGTGCGGGTCGTGTGTGAATAGGATAACTAAGAGCTAATTGTGCTATAGGTTTGATAGGGTGTGGGGAAGTAGATGGACTAGGTGATGCAACAAAAACCTCATGAAGAGGTTGTGACCATGGAGTAGATGGAGGCACACCATTGATAAAGAAAACTTGATTGTTGTGGATGAACTTAAGAGAAAATGATTCATGGAGATAATAGACTGAGACCTGTGAATCTAGTTGAGACTTAAGAACATGTCACACCCTTTGAATTTTTGTGCTATAAGGAAGGGAAAAAGCATGGTGAGAGGACCAAGAATAACTGGAATTTTGAACACCCCATATGAATTTTACATTGGATATGAAATATGTGAAATTGGATAGCCAATCAAAACAATAAGTAGAATAGGACACACGTTGATAGGCCATGATGGGTCAACTTTAGTGTTATTGACAATGATGGAGCTGATAGAAGCACTAACATGAAGTGATTAGAAGAGAAATTAGCATGATAATCATGATCATATAATGGAATGATAGGTGGAGAAACATCAATATGAGAAAATAGGAAATGAGAGCCCCTGATGTAAGAGGAGGAACTACGTGATATGTATGATTTGCTGAGGAATCAACCTCTTTTTTTTCATGTTTTGGAAGAAAATTATTGAATATTTTAAGGTTATGATTTTCATTGTTAGGTGAAGAGGCCGTAGGCTTTGCAAGCTTGAGTTTGTTATCATAAATAAGATCTTGTATGATAGTGTGAAGTTTGAAACACCTACCTGTATAATTTCTCACACATTGATGATAGCTGCATCAAAATTTCTCATTGTAATTTTGAACTTTAGGGTGAGATGGATCCAAGTTGAGTGGAGGAGGAAGTGTGATAAGATTTATCTCAAGAATTTGTTGTAAATAAGATGTAGAGTGATAGTTAACTTTTTATATGTACACTTAGGTGGTTTTGATTAACTAAAAATGGATATTTCAGATAGTTAATCTAAGAAGTACAAAAATATATAAGAGCTAAACTAAATAAGGAAAGTGACCCAAGAAACTTATTGGCTCCTGGATCTACCCCCTGGGGAAGGGGGACTAGGCTTAGAAGTTGGCAGGGAAGTGAGGCAATGGAGTTAGACCCACATGAAACATTGTTTGGTATTTATAGGTGGGGCATTTCTCCGCTCACCCGCTAACCCTTACCTAGGGAGAGAAAGGGAGGCACCCAAACAAAATGTGTGGCTGATATCCCTGTTGCTTTTGACCTTTGCCTTGGTCAGGGTGAGAGGACCTGAGATGTGGTTAGGGGAGCACAGGGCATGGCTGGAAACCAAAATGAAATATCATATCCATTGGATTAGATTATTGGGGTTAAGTGGAGCCACTAGATGTAACATTTTCTCAGAAAGAGTGGTCACTTAAGCATTGCAAGCACCCAGAGACCTGATATGGAACGTGAACAATAGAGTTAGCCTAACCCACACATTGATCCCAAGGGTTTACACAATTTTTTAAATGGTCAATGATGGGGATCTAAGATCAGGGGTGAGAACGCACTAGGTGTAAATATTGATGATGTATTCTCTGGGGTGGATATGTAAAGTTCGAATAGAAAGTTTGAGATCCACACAGTGTGTTAAGATTTTTTCCAAAGGTTGTTCAAATTTTTAGTGGGGATAAGAGGAGCTTCAACTGAAGAATGGGAAAAGGGAAAATATTTAAAGGGTAACTATGGGAAATGTAAAAACAAAATTTTAACTATCATGTTTCCCCATGTTAGGAATTAGTGAACCAATATGCATAAATAATTACTCAAATCAAAGTAGTAGGAAACTATATAGCAGAATTATACTTGCAGAAATATAACAACATAAATAAATAATGCACAAAAGAAGACAAGATAAGATTTAATGTGGTTCACCCAATGTGGGCTATGTCCACTAAGAAATTTCTCAGATTTTATTATCAACAAGAGTAAAATAAATCTCATAGTCTTCTCTCAATTATGAACTCACAACAGAATTCCAAATATGCTAAACCATATCTAAACCACATTTGACACCCAATTTCTTAACCTTGATCACTCTTGATCACCTCTTGATCACTAAGACTCAAGACCTCTTGAACACTCAAGATATATTCAAGATACCCTAACACCTCTATTTATAGGATTACAATCCTTTTAAGAAGTCCTAAAGCTAACCCTAAAAGTTTGAAAGTCATAATCTTTCAACTTCCCACGGCTAGAAAAACTGTCACAGCATTGACAGCCAATTAACAACTTAACAACAACATCATAACAACATCACAAAATATGACTAAAAAATGCTCTTGAAGTCTCAAAACTTAACCGTTTGAACTCCAACACTTCAATACTGATTCCAGAAGACCAAAAAATAGGCTCTACACCCCAAAAATCTCCCACTTGGAGACTGTTTCCACTGAGAAAATTTCTCAACCCTTCATTATCAACCATGAAGGCTAATCAAAGTTGAACACAACTTCTCTCCTTGTGATTTCCTTAGTCATCATATGTGAAGGATGCTGACTAGAATGAATCTTTTCTAGCTTCAACTTATCTTCTTCCAAAGCTACCCTAATGAAATGATATGTCAGCTGAATGTGCTTCATCCTAGAGTGGAAAACAAAGTTCTTCACTAAATGAATAACACTCTGACTATCACTGTGTAGTCTCCCAACTTCCTGCTTATGACCTAACTCATTAAGAAAGTGCTGTAGCCAAATCATCTCCTTTCTTGCCTCTGTGGAAACAACATACTCAGCCTCTGTGGTTGACAAAGCCACAACCTTTTGTAATTGTGAAATCTAGCTCACCATTGTATCACCAACTGTAAATACATAACCTGTCATGCTCCTCATACTATCAAAATATCTTGCCATGTCTAAATATAAATATCCACGCAATGTAGTGTCTGATCCACTGAAACACAATGCTACTCCCATGCACCCTCTCAAATACTGAAGGATCCACTTCATTGCCTACTAGTGCTCTCTACTTGGATCACTCATAAACCTACTCACTACTACCACTACATGGGTAATGTTAGGCCTAGTGCATACCATAGCATACATCAAGCTACCAACCACTGATGAGTACAATACCCTCGACATACGGATTCTATCCTCCTCAGTCTTGGGATTCCACTTCTTTGATAATTTAAAGTGACCTGCCAAAGGAGTACCAACCAGTTTAGCATTCTGTTATCCCGTAAAATTGAAAAGGGAAATTTTACCGATAACCATACCGAAAATTTTGTTTTGATCCCTCGCTAGGGATCCCGTGCTTTCGGAACATCACAAAATCCCTTTCTAGGAAGGTCTGGTTTTCCGAACTTAGTCTTTTTTAGTCTTTTTTGGTTGGGCGCATGGAATTACTATGTAACACCAACTTTTGGTGCGCCCCCTTTAACCCCATTTGCGCATACTTTTCAGTGTCAGCACGCCTTTTCATGCACCAAAGTATGTTGAGTCTTCCCTGCGTGCGCCAAGGCGCGTGCGCCTTCATGTTAACACAACTTTTGTTGTGCCATGTTTTGGTGCACCAAAGGGCGCACATAATCTCATGTAGACATCCCTTTCAGTGAGCCAAAGGAGCGATTAATTTCATGTTGGCAGGCACTTTGGTGCGCTAAAGGGCGCATGCCTTCCCATGTCGACAGCAACTCTGATGTGTTTTTCACAAAGTGGGTGGCGCATTTATGACTAGTTCACCTATATATATGTTTTGTGCGCCCACAAATGTCATTGTCATCCAGTCGCAGAGCACGTGATTTCTTTTCTCAGAGCCTGTCAGCCCTTGCCTCGTCGTTTTCAACGCTTTGTGGACCCGTTACACGATCTCTTGCTATTTATCCAGGTAAGAGATTCTTTTCTCTTGTCTCACATTTTGCATTTTTGGTTCTTGTTGTGCTTAGTGGCCTGGTTTTGGTTTGTGCCTGAAATATTGAAATGTTGATCTGGTTCCCATTCCCCCTCCTTCCTTTTTGTTGTTTGTCTTTCCATTTTCCTCCCCCTCTGTCCAGAGATGCTGGTAGAGGGAACCTGTCTTAAAGCATGGTTTTAAACCCTTTTTAAATTGAAGCCGTTATCATATGCCTAAAACAATCCTGTAAAAGAACAAGGAAGGAATGGAGTTGAACCATGTGAGGACTCTATTTTTCCCCTGGGTGCACCAACGCGTCTTGTTACACTATGAACAGTTACACCCCCATGGTGCATCTGACCACCTAGCAACATGAACAAAACCCACGACAGTGGAGCACCCATTTTGACTGCTGCATCATTAACTTCTGCGCCCTTAGGGCGCGCCTGCATCACATGCTACAAGCGTTAAACTTGTGCCCCAATGGCGTGCCAACCTTCCTTGATGCATCACAGTTCCATGTGCCAATGACACACCCAGCATCTATGCAACACCGGCTTTATCTGCGCCAAGTGTGAAGTCATAAAGGCGCAGGTGCTTTCCTCATCACAGTAACATTCGTGTTGTGTAAACCCTTCGTGCGCTGCGCCATATTCCCTTTGGCACACGAAAATTTCTTATTACACAAACTTTTACTAGGCGCCAACAGGGCGCACCAAAACCCAATGTAACATGAAAAGTCCATGCGCCAAAGGGCGCATCCTGTCTCTATGCAACACGAAGTTTTCATGCGCCTTTTATAAAATGCACTCTACAGTATGCATGCGCCATGCGCCTTTGGCACCAGTTTAACCTTTGCAACACGCCTTTTCTATGCGCCCTACCTATTTAGCCCTGTAAGCTGTAATTTTCATGCGCCCTGAGCCTAAAAATCTCTAACTCTTTCTTCTGCTAACATTCCAATGGAAGATAAAATGGCTAATTCAACCTTTTTGGATTGGGTCTCGCGTCTTCTTCATGTAGATCAGCAACTGAGTTCGAAAGAACATATGTCTACATCCAGCAAGAGACCCACCAAATCGAAAGGAAAGGCTAAGCTTACAGAGGAAGAGATGAAGTATAAATATCAAAGGGTCACAATGCCTGAGTCCCATGTCGAGTGTAGCATAGACATCATAGATTTAGAACTGGGGCATATTGATATCGAGGAATTCTGGGCTAGAACTCAGAAAGTCACAAGGAGTCCATGGATGGACAAATTAATCAGTAGTGCCCTGCACTTCGCCAGAGGAATTCCAGTAAGCGCCGTCAACAATGAATTCTTGATGGTGATTTCCCAAAGTTACAACAAAGACACAAGATGTGTTGAAAACAGCAAGGGTGAGGTAATCATTAACCTCACTACCCGTCACTTTGAGGGAATACTCGGCATACCTCACCACCGACACTTTGTGGCCGTTAGCCAAGCAGAGTGCATCAACGCCTGGGAAGACAATGAGGATCAATGTACGCAACTAATGAACGAAATCTATCTGAATAACAAGAAGATAATAACCCGGTGGCCCCAAATAATCCACTGCAGTGACTTCTCAGAAGAGCTCAGCGATACCATTACATTCCTGAGCAAGGTCTTCGGGCTTTCTGATGCTCATTATTTCCATAAGTGGATGTTGGGGTACTTAGAGACCATGAACAAGAATATGCCTGATCAGCGCTTTTTGCTAGGGAGAGATTATAAGCAGTACAATCTCTTAGTTGCTACAACAATTCAGCACAATAGGGGCATTCCATATGAACTCCTACATAGTCTACGCTGCAGCATCAGCAAGGGACTATCCAGGCCTGATGCGGAGTGGAGTTTGGCCTCAGGTCAAGATATACGAGTACTACCCAGAGTTGAGGTTGGAGAATAGCATCTCCTAGTTCACAAAAGTTAACGATGTGTTTTTCTATCACATCATCTGCCTCCTGAGGCTGAACATGACTTATGGTCGCATGACCAAAAGCATAGTGGTAGCCACGGAGAAATGGGGAGCCCTGTTCACCCAGTTTCCTACATTCACCTATCTAAGGGCTGCCAACTTTTTGGGAGAGCCAACCAGGCTACCAAGGTATGCTGGGCCTAAGATGATTCTGTTGGAACTGTCAAGGCAGCTAATCACATACCACAAAAAATTCCTGAAAGGAAAGAAGGGCGGAAGTCCTTTCGCCCTCACGGTGGGCCGATATACATGCTCTACCCACCATAAGGCGAAGGAAATGTTCACAGAGCTGGAGTTACTCAATTTGAAGCATTATTTCCCAGCCAGGCCTACTTTTGACCCAAGGAACTGTCTGCCAAGAGTGAAACTTGATCCAATCCACGTCCCTCAGATCGAGGACATTTACATTGACATCATCCATGAGGTGGAGCTCAGAAGAAAGGATCATTCTCGCTTAGCCTTGGGAGAAATCGTCCAATATGGGGTAGCCATTGTCCCCAAAGGCTACCAAACTATAGAAGATGAAGTAGACAAGGTATATACTGATATAGATGGGGATGATTGGCCCTTTCCGGCCATTGACATAACTAAGGCTCCTCAGACAATAGAGGAGAGGGTCAAGGAGACTTTGCGGAGGACAGATCATTGGTGCCGGATGAACAGCCTAATCTACCTCGGGGTTGATTTCACTACCTCCCCACTGGGTAATGCACCTCCACGATCCAAAAAGCAGCCTCAAGGTAAAGGCAAAGGCGTAGAGGGTGAGTCCAGCACCACCCAAGAAGAAGCCCCTGAGAGTCCTCCTTCCGCGGCACCCGAGCAGGTAATATCTCTGGTCACACCAGAGAAAGAAGCAGAAGAGGAAGTTCCAATTGGCCCATCCACTCAGGATGTCGGCATTGTTACAACAACCAAAGTTCCTTTCATCCCTCCTTCTTGTCTTCCTTCCCCTCCTCAAGTGACTCAAGCGACCATCCCTTTGGTCGTGTCCTCTTCCCCTTCTTCTACTGTTCCCCTCGCCTCTTCATCTATCTTCTCTTCCCTCGCTGATCTTTCCTCCTCCATTTCTTCCCTCATCTCTGAGCTCCCTTCCCCTCCTATGTCTTCCGCTGCTGCAGTTTCCCTTCCTCTCGTGGGCACTTCTTCGGATTTTTTCTCAATGTCACCGCCACATGTCTCCATGTTTTTCCCCTCTACTACTGCAGCTGCCCCCTCCTCTGTTTCCGGTCCTTCTACCGTAGGTCCAGCCTGGATCTCTCAGCAGCTAATTCAACAGAAGAGGAAAGTTCCCATCGCTCCAATGGACTTTTCCGTAATCCCATCTAAGGGGGCAAAAAAGTAGAATCTTGTCACACGCTTCTCTTAAAGTGCTGTAGGGGAAAGAGTTATGGAAATCGCATACCCCAATCCTCTCAAAGAGAAAAAGGATCTGTTTCCGAAATATTTTACTGTGACCCAAGTCACAATGGGGACATCTTCCGAAAGTCTTCAGGGGGAGGCTCTTTCTGCAGTTGATGCCCTCTGCAAGAAGCTTCAGGAAATCAAGGAAGAGAAAAGGCAACTAAAGGAGCAAAACAAATATCTGTTCCAAGCCTTACAGAAGATGGGTAATGCACCTCCCACAATTGCCGCCAAGACTTCTGAGCTTCTCAGCCAGGAGAAAATTAACGAGTATGCCAAGATTGGTGAGCAAGGGTATGGCCGTTACCACTTGGAGGAGCCAAATCCTCAAAGACAGTGAAAAAGTGATCGCCGAGTTCTCTGACTTGTACCTGAATATCAATAAGGCAAATAAAGAGCTCCAAGCGCTAGCAGGGCCCGTATCAGAAGAGATGGAACATGCTAGACTACAGCATGAGGCCTTCCAACAAATGTTTGACTGTTCAGTCGAAGATCTGGTCAAGTTTGGCGTCTTTGGCCATCCAAGGGCTCTCAACAAAATCATGTCCACTCTAGACTATCGGGTGGATCAGCTAGAATTTATTCTAGAAAAGATTGACAAAGTCAAGGAAGAAGCCCTGGATGCGATGCACCAAATGGAATGAATTGTTCCTAACATGTCGCTAGGGTTGCTTACTCCTTCCTTCACTTTAAGGGAAGATGATGAAACCATCTGGATCTTCAAGGAGATCACTTCTCAAGGAATGGGGCCAGAGGTCACATTTGACGCGGAGTCCATTAACAACCTGCTGGCCTGTAGGGACTTCGTCGGGTTCCTCATTGACGCAGAAAATGAATTTTCCAAACTCCCAGAGAAGCTCATAGATGAGCGGGAGACTTGTGAGGCAATAAGCGATAGGCACAAGGATCCTTCTCAGGATCAACTTGGGCCAATAATTAACAAGTTCATGGAATACCGCTCTCAGTTCCATATCTCGTCACCTGAGGAGCAACAAAAGCAGTCCACCCCCTTTCGAGCCGCAAGATGATTATGACGAATAGTTGCTGCTCCTTCTTCTTCTTCTTCTTCTTCTTCTTCTTCTTCCCTTTCTCTTCTTCATCTTTCTGGAAATATCTAAAGTATGTTGATGTAAATGATGACATCATCCATGTTGCATCATGGGATGATGTCATCCATCAAGTTGTAAAAAGTCAACATGACTTTTAGATATTTTGTAAATATCTTTGTAAATAGTTGTTGGCTCCTTTTTGCCTTCTTTTCCTTTCTTCTTCTATAAATACTCCAACACTTGGGAGTATTATGGATGCATGAGTGAATATATTTCAGATAAGAAATAGGAGTAAGGAAAAGAGACTTTGAGCTTTTTGTAACAGAAGAGTAATTAATACAAATATTTAGACTTTGTGCTGAATACCATGTGTTATCGCCATTAGATCTTTCTTATGTCTGATCTATGTGCTTATTTTGTTAAATCTGCTTCTGTTTCATTGTCATTTATTCATCATCAGTATTGCTTTGTTTATTTATGCAAGTAGGTTTGGCTCTGTTTACTACCAATCCCAAAACATAAATCTTCTGACCTTTCTGCTTTGGAATTCATTTCTTTTCTTCCTTCAGACCTGCTCTTTCCTCATCCCCTCTTCCTTTCCTTTCTTTTCACAGTCGGAAACACCCCACTAGGATGAGATCCCAAACCCCCGAAGGCAGAATCTGTGAGACTTGCATAGATTCCTGCTGGTAGAATAGCAATAAACCAGTTTCACTTTGCTGACTCAAAGAGGGACTATGCCCTGCACACTGTTGGCTCGTTTATCCATAGATCTGCCCAAGCGACAGATTTTCGGACCAACAGTTTTTGGCGACTCTACTGGGGAACAAATAGATCTGTCAGATCTATGATGGTGGTAAGATAGAAAAATTAGAAAAAAAATAAGACAATCGCTGCCTGTTTGTAAATATGAACTTTTTGTTAAAAATCCAAAAATTTGCAAAAGTGCTCTGAATTGAAAATTTTTCTTCTGTGATCCATAGATCTGGCCTAGTTACAAATCTTTAGTTCGCTGAGTTTTTATAAAAATCAGTATTTTGCCGTAGATCTGAGTTTTTGGCTGTTTGCTAAAAGTTTGAAACCCTCTGAAAGAAGTCAAAATCAGATCCGAAAATCAGCTTGCTAATCTTCCTTGCCATCTTATCCTCATTGTTATTTGTCATTAACCGCAATCGGTTTTCTGAAGAGGATAGTTTTAAATATTTAGAAAAGTATTTGCTGCTGGTTTTTATCAAAAAAACCAGAAAATCAGCAAGTACAACCAAAAAGAAAGTTTGACTCTGTGCCATAACGTTACAGATCTGGAAGGTACACTGGTGAGTGAACCTTTTACGCGCAGCAGGAGAGCCCGTGGAGAAGCTGATCCTACTTTTGATCTGCTTCAAAGGCACAATTTTAGCGTGACACCGGCGCGTTTTTCAACGCTAAGCTCGGCTAGCCGGACATCAAGGAGTGTCTCACCTTCACGAAGAAAAAGTCTTTCGCAGGGGGCATCCACATCCCTTTGTAGTGCCTTGCTACTCAGTGGAACCACACTTCCAGTTCATGTTCTCTTTCCAGCTTTTCAGATGGCGGTACCATGGGGAAACGGCATGGGTCCTTTGGCCTTACCACATCCAGTTCACGCGCTCCCTCATGGAAACCGAAAGAATTTTCCCAAATTTGACAGGAGCGGAAATCAAAGCACGGATTCCCACATATTTGCATTCATCATGTCATGCAGTATCCTGGACGTAACTCACGAGGATGTGTCGGTTCGCCTTTTTCTTGAAACCCTACAAGGGCCTGCGGCTGAATGGTTTCAGCATTTGCCGGCCGGGTCTATTACTAGTTGGGCCACCCTACGGGATGCTTTCGAAGACAGGTACAAGCCTTCAGAGGATGCATTTGCATTATTATCATGAATCACTCACCTGAAGAAAGAGGCAAATGAGATCATGCGTGATTTTATCACCCGGTTCAATGCACTAATCAACCGTGTCCCTGTTGCCATGCTTCCAACGCCGGAAAATCAAAAGTGTTTCTTCGTAAATGCTATGAGTTCGAAAGTTAGTTTCTTACTCCTTCAAGAGCGAGTGGCTACCTTGATTCTCACCCAAGCCGCTGCCATTCGGATAGAGGATAATATGATAATATCTGGCGAATTGAAAAAGGAATCAGCCAAGCCTAAATCTTTGGGCCCTTCGCCCACTACTTCGTCTGATCCAGCCTTTCAAAAGATGGCAAATGACTTGCTTGCATTAAAGAATCAGTTGGCCCAGGCCTCCCCCAGTTCCTCGTACCGGGATATTCCGCGGAGGAATTTCGTTCCCAACAATGTTTCACAAAGGCCGCGCCTACCTACAGCTGCTCCGCGGTTGGCGCTTGAAGCACCTCCGGTCAACGCTCTGGCCGAAATCGAAAGAGAAGAGTAGTATTATGAAGAACCTTCGTCTCAAGGCGAAGATGATCAAGATGTCGGTGAACCGACTGGCAACTCTACTATCGGGTATATGGAATTTGATGAGGAAGAATCTGATGAAGAAGAGGGTACCCAGGGATATGCAAGCGGACAGTCATATGCTGTTTTTACTCGCTCACAAGGAAAAGAAGCGGAGGTTGCTGCCCATGTCCAGCAGGAGAAGGCCGTGTCAAACGCGCCTCCGATCATTGCTAAAAGAGGTAATCCTCTTCCTACTCAACTCCCTGGCAAATCTTTTACAAGGAAACCTTTTCCCCTATCTCTCCTCCAAATCAATCCTCTCACATTCCTACCAAGGCCTGTAATCCTATTCCATCATCGCGAGGTGAGGGACTCATTCCTTCACCAACGCAACCCTTGGCCGCATTTGATATCATAGATAATGCAAAAAAGACCAAGATCCAAATGTCTGAAGCTGAGTACCTTCAGTCAAACCCCGAACAGCTTGTAAGATTGACCAAATATATTCAGAGTCAAGCTGTTGCATCTAAGCAGGTTTCCCCAAAAGGAATCCTTTCCACTCCCCTTGAATCCCACATAAATGTTGCTTCAACATCGGCATCAGGAAAGATAGAGCCTTTCTATCTCTCTCTCCTGATCAATGGACACAAGTTGAGTAACTGCATAATTGATTCCGGGGCTTCTGATAACGTCATGCCGGCAAAAGTCACCCATGCTTTGGGCCTCACTCTTACCAAGCCTTTCGGCCGATGTTATTCATTGGAAACCAAGCAGGTTCCGTTGGTTGGCCAAATCAAGGACGCGCAATTTGCATTTGTGGCTTTCCCAGATAAAAGAGTAAAAATGACAGTCCTCGTTGCTGACATTCCGGCAGCCTATGGAATTTTGCTGGGAAGAAGTTTTTGCAGCGAAGTTGGTGGAGAAATTCATATGGACTGGTCTAAAGCTAGAATTCTAGTCAAAGGCGTAATGCATACTTTGGAGCTAGAATCACAAAAAAAGTACTTGGTTACTAGTTCTGAGGACCCCAAAGCTCAAATCCTTTTTGAATCATCAGGGATGGGGAACTACTTCTTGTCTACTGAGTCTGATAAAGGGATTGTTCTCATTCAGGAAAAAGATCTTAATAAGATCTGGACCTTGCAGTTTGATGGCAGCTGTGCAACTAGTGGATGTGGCGCTGGAGCCGTGCTGATATCTCCCGAAGAGGAGGTAATTCATCTCTCTTTCAAATTTCAGTTTTTCAACACAAACAATACTGCTGAGTATGAATCTCTCTTACTCGGTATGCAAGCCGCAAGGGAAAGAGGAATTAAAAATCTAAAAGTACAAGGTGATGTAGAGCTAGTTGTAAATCAGGTCAAAAGGATTTACCAAGTGAAGAATGAAAGGCTCAGGCATTACCGCAATGCGGTGTGGGACAACATCGAAGAATTCGATGCTTTTTCAATAGAGTCCATTCCAAGGGCTCAGAATGACATGGCCAATTCATTGGCCGTTTCAGCGTCCCTCATGCTCCCACACCCAGGTTTGAAAACAAACAAGTACACCATTGAGGTGGTTTTCCGCCCGAGCGTGCCAGACAATTCTCAGCATTGGCAGGTGTTCAATGACGATAATCAACTCATTTCTTTTCTGGAAAAGGTGGAAAATTTTAAAGAATTGCACTTTGAAGGATCTACTTCCACTTGCCGTGAATCAGTCACCGATCAAGGCGACGAATCCGAAGGGAACGACGGCATATGTCAGCTCAAAAGAAATAAAATTCCAAAAGGCCTGGTTTCTCTGGAGCACCTGTTCGACAGGCATGACCGTTTTGTAAAAAAGAAAAAGCGGGATGACCCTGACTCATCCCCAGAAACCGAACCGGTCAATATAGGTTCGATAGAGCACCCGCAATTTGTGAACATTGGTAAATGTTGCACGCCTGAGGAGAAACAGAAATTTGTCAAGTTGCTAAAAAAATATATGGACGTGTTGGCATGGTCTTGTGCCGATCTAAAGTCCTTTAAGCCAAAGGACGTTCAACATAACATTCCGTTGAAAGATGATGTCAAAGCCTTTTGCCAGAAGCAGAGGCACTATAATCCTAAGATCTCGGGTACCATCCAGGCCGAAATTTAGAAGATGCTGGATGCAAGGATCATCTTTCCTATCCATCACAGTACTTGGGTAGCAAATATTGTGCCAGTGCGCAAGAAAAATGGCGAGATACACATATGCGTAGACTTTCACAATTTGAATCAAGTTTCCTTGAAAGACAACTACCCTCTTCCGATAATGGATCAAGTTCTGCAAGCAGTAACTGGATCAGAGATGCTGTCCATGCTTGACGGTTTTTCAGGTTACAATCAGATTGAAGTTTCACCTGAAGATCAATTTAAAACAGCATTCACTACTCCCTGGGGTACATTTTCCTACAGCAGGATGCCTTTTGGCCTAACTAATGCTGGTACCACTTTTCAGCGGGCCATGGATTTTGCATTCAAAGGTATGATGGGGAAAGTCATTGTGGTTTATCTAGATGACTTAACCGTGTTCTCTAAACAACGAAATGATCATTGTGATCATTTGGAGCAAGTGTTGGCCAGGTGCCGAGAACATGGGATTTCCCTAAACCCAAAAAAGTCTGTTTTTGGAGTCACGGAAGGGAAGTTGCTAGGGCATGTGGTTAGAAAAGAAGGAGCAAAGATAGATGCCGAAAGAGTTAAGGCTATTCAAAGCCTTACTCTGCCTACAAGCAAGACTGGTGTTCATTCTTTCTTTGGAAAGGTGAAATTTCTCAGGCGTTTTCTACCTGACTTTGCTGAGAAGACCCGTCACATATTGAACATGATGAAGGGGTCACCAACTTTCAGATGGAGTGAAGAGGGAAAAGGGTCATTTGAAGAAATAAAAGCTTCCGTTGCTCATGCACCAGTCCTGGTATGTCCCGATTTCTCCAAGGACTTCATCATGTATAGTTACGCATCTGAGCATATTGTGTCCGCAATCTTAATGCAAAAGAACTTGGAGGATGTTGAATCTTCGATCGCGTTCATGAGTTCTCCCCTCAAGCCTCATGAAATAAAAATGACTCAACTAGAAAAGCATGCCTTCACCGTTGTCAAAGTAGTGAAGAATTTCAGGTATTACATTCTCAACTCGCATACGGTGGTGCTGGTCCCCGACACGGCGGTGAAATCAATTCTAACTCAGCAGGAGTTAGGAAGCTTGCGAGGAAATTGAATCGCAAAGGTCCAGGAGTATGACTTGGATATTAAACCAACCAAGCTGGTAAGGGGCAAGGGCCTATGTCAGCTTATGGCTGAAAACAAAGATTTAGAAAACCCTGAAAGGGGTGACTACACCAATGAAGCACAGGACCGGCTGGAAGAACCCGATTCGCTGCCTCTGGTCCTATTTGTTGCAACTAGTGATGAATGGTATTCCAATATCACTTTCTTCCTCACCTACGGCGAATGCCCAATGCACCTGACTACAAAGGAGAAGCGCACTATAAAGCTCAGAGTGGCTAAATATGTCATCTGGGATGATGGTTTATATAAACGTGGGATAGATGGCATCTTTTTGCGATGTGTTGACAAACCCCAGCAAGTAAAACTACTGGAAAGTTTTCACAATTCAGCCTGTGGAGGGAATTTCTCTTCCTCCGTGACTGCACACAAGATCATTCGAGCCAGGTACTATTGGCCGACGCTCTTTCAAGATACAGCCATCTGGGTGGCGAAGTGTGAACCCTACCAGCAATTCATCGGCAAGCCCAAGTTGGCTGCCTTTCCCCTAAGGCCGGTCATTATCAATGAACCATTCAGGCAATGGGGAATTGATTTTATTGGCGCACTCAATCCTCAATCGAGTGCCGGACATAGCTATGTCCTTACAGCAATGGATTACTTTACCAAGTGGGTGAAAGCCATACCTGTCAAGCATGCCACTTCTGAGGTGGTTTGCAATTTCATTAAAGAAAATATCATTGTCAGGTTTGGCGTTCCAAACAAAATCGTTGCTGATAATGCTTCTAACTTCTCCTCACGAGAAGTTATTAGTTTTTTCTATGAATATGGGATAACTTTGGCTCACGCCTCAGACTATTACCCTCAGGGAAATGGTCAAGCGGAATCCAGTAACAAGAACTTGGTGACCATCATACGGAAGTTAGTAGATGAGAATCAGCGAATGTGGCACAAGTCTTTGTACGACGCTTTGTGGGCCGATCGTATTACTCCCAAGAGATCTCTCGGCATGTCACCTTTTCAAGTGTTATATGGCACTGATGCTGAACTCCCCATTTCTACGGAACTTCCTGCTCTACGCTTGGCGCGAGCTATCGAAGATGAAACTTTCCAAAATTCTCTTGAAAAGAGAATCATGTATCTGGCAGAACTTGAAGAAAAGAGAGTAAGGGTGGTTGACAGGATCACTGAACATCAGAATCAAGTTAAGAGGCTCTTTGATAAGAAGGCCAAGTAGATGGATTTTCAAGTGGAAGATCTCGTCCTTTTGTGGGACAAGCGAAGAGAGCCAAAGGGCATGCACATAAAGTTTGATTCCCTGTGGAGAGGGCCCTTCAAGATCAAGCAGCTCAGCGGAGAGAATAGATTTTATCTCTCATATCTGGATGGAACCGAGCTCCCGATTCCTTATAGCAGGCAACATCTGAATACCAATATCTCTAGAATGAAATATTTTCTTGTCCTTAAGAATCCAAAAATGAAAACCAAAGTCATCCTCACCATATCTAACAAAGGTGCATTTCTCAGACTTATCCTCTAACTTGGTCCTCACATCTAAATACTCTAAGAAATGAGTAATCAATTTTATTACCAGACCAAGCCTCCTCAGGTATACCTCCATCCAAGGCCATAGAGGGTCCTTTGTTAATCAGATAAATAGTTGTGCTTACCGCTTCCACCCAAAACATGAGTGACAGCCTCGCATGTAACCTCATGCACCTAACACACTCCATGATTTTCTTGTTCATCCTCTCTGAGACTCCATTTTCCTATGGAGTATTTGGAACTGTTCTTTACCTGCGGATCCCATTTACTAAACAGTAATCAAGAAATTCATTGCTGCAATACTCCCCTCCATTATCCAACCTGAGACATTTCAACTTGAGACCTGTTTCATTCTCAACCAAGGCTTTCCATCTTTTGAAATTTTCAAACACAACATAATTTCTTTCTAATGCAATATATCCAAACTTTTCTAGTTGCATCATTAATGAAAGTGACATAATAACATGAACCACCAATAGAGTTTACCTTAGCTGGCCCCCATACATCTATATGCACTAAATCCAACTTACCCTCCTTCTTGGTAGGTCCAACCTTATGGAATCTCACCCACTTCCATTTCCCATAAACATAGTCATCACATAAGTCCAAATCTAACTCCTTTAATCTGAGCAACCTATCTTTTATAATTTACATGCCCTTATGATTCATATGACCAAGTCTCTGGTGCCACAAATTTGCATCTCCATCTGCAACAACTAAATTACAATAATCAACACCACTAGTTAAATACAAAGTACCCATTTTCTTACCTGTTGTAAACACAAGAAATCCCTTAGTAACCTTCCAAAAATCCTCTATAAAACTGACCATTACAACCCATCACTACCCAGCTGACCCGTTGATATCAACTTACACCTCAACTTAGGCACATGCATGACATCCTTAAGAAGCCATGTGTTCCCATTCTACATTTTTAACCAAACACAACCTTTCCCTAGTATGCTGCATGGTTCATCATCACCAAGATATACATGTCCAAAATCTCCTTGAACAAAATCAGTAAAGTAATGTCTATGTGGGGTGGCATGGAAAGAAGCCCCTGAATCTAACACCCAAGACTTAGTAATATTATCTAAAGAAAGAATTAAGGCATCCTGAAAAACATCACCCGCTACCACATTTACCTCTTTAGTTACCTCCTTGTTCTTCTTATTTTGAAGATCCCAACAATCTTTCTTAGCATAACCAACCTTCCCACAATGCCAAAATTCTAACTTTCTCTTAGACTTTGACCTTTCATGATCATTCGACTTCCCACGGTTACCTTTCCATCTATTGTTTTGTCTCCCTCTTCTCTCCACCATCAAAGAGTTTCCAGAAGTAGAATAATATCCAGTGCTCTTCCTTCACATTTCCTTGCTTAGGATCACACCTATTACATCCTCAAACTTCATCTTTGAATTATTAGAGACTGAATTACTTACAACCATAACCAAGCTGTCCTAGCTATCTGGAAAGGAGCAAAAAATCAAAAAAGGCTTGACCTCATCATCAAAGTAAATTTTTACTGACTTTAACATACTCACAACTATATTAAATTCATTCAAATGATCAGAAACATAACCATTTTCAGAAATCTTCATATTAAATACATTTTTCATCAAAAATATTTTATTAGAGGCAAAGGTTTTTTCATATAACTTCCCCAACACACTCATGAGACCTTCCGTGGTCTTCTCCTATGATATGTTGAAAGCAACCAAAGATGCAAGGCATAACCGAATTTCCTTGAGTGTCTTTCTATCCAGAAACTCCCAATCCTCATCCGACATGGTTGTAGGTTTCTTTTCTTTTCTAGCCAAAGGAACATGGAGGTGCTTATGATACAAGTAATCCTCCATTTGCATATTCCACAAACCAAATTTCTTCCCATTGAACTTCTCAACCCTCGATCTGCCATCATCCGCCATAGCTCCCACTCAAGATAAAAATTTTCATGTGATTTACCACTTTAGCAAAAAACCACCAAAGCTATGATATCGGTTGTTAGGAATTAGTGAATGAATATGAAGAAACAATTCCTCAAATCAAAGTAGTAGGAAACTATATAGTAGAATTATACTTGTAGAAATATAACAACATAAATAAATAATGCACAAAAGAAGACAAGACAATATTTAATGTGGTTCACCCAATGTGGGCTACGTCCACCAAGAAATTTCTTAGATTTTATTATCAACAAGAGTAAAACAACTCTCACAGTCTTCTCTTAGTTATAAATTCACAATAGAATTCCAAAAATGCTAAACCACATCCAAACCACAATTGACACCCAATTGCTTAACCTTGATCACCCTTGATCACCTCTTGATCACTAAGACTCAAGACCTCTTGAACACTCAAGATACCTTAACACCTCTATTTATAGGATTACAATCCTTTTAAGAAGTCCTAAATTCGACCCTCAAAGTTTAAAAGTCACAACCTTTCAAATTCCCACGGTTGGAAAAACTGTCATGACATTGATAGCCAATTAATAACAACTTAACAACAACGTCACAACAATGTTACAACATCATAACAGATAATGACTGAATGCTCTTGAAGTCTCCAAACTTAACCATTCAAACTCCAACACTTTACTACTGATTCCAGAAGACCAAAAAATAGGCTCTAAACCCCAACACCCCATTATTACATGAATACAAGTGAAGGAATGAATAATCCTTTTGCAGGAGATTGGTTTGCAGGGAAAGCTCGAGGACGGGATAACCAAACTTTAAATTCCTGACAATCCAACTTAATACACCTAAGGATACATTTTCCCATGCAAATCATGTTGAATAGTCTATATAAAGGGACCCCAAGATTTACAAATCATACCTCCAAATCCTACTCAGTTTGTAAGGATATTTTTAAAGGTTTCAGAAATGATGCTTTCAGGTACCCCCTGATTAACTAAAATAGACCAAGTGCAAGGAAATAGTAATCCTAGTTAATCTAATTAAGATGACTAAAACAATGTATAAATGAAGTAAATAACATGAGCTAGATGCAAATAAATATGTTAAGTAAAATGAAACCCTAGATGTGTAAGAGAGTAGAGAGAAATCGTTTAGCTGATTACTATAGATGGTTGCACAGTGTTATAGATATGAGAATAAAATCTAGAAGTGTAAATGAACACTCAAGGACCCTGTAAAGGGTAGATTTGATTTGAATGGGGCACTTGGGAGTATACTAGGGAACCCAGAGGTGCCCTAGTCTGCAATCTGGGTGCTCTGATCACTGTAAATGCTCAAAACCTATAACTGGTATGGTCGTAAGTTGGTTCCAAACCTTCCATGTTTGTCATGCTGGATCTATCAGATGAGCTCAAAAATGACCTCCAATGCAAAGAGAAGTATCAAACCTTAGAAAAATAAAATATGCATATGAATGCATTGGACTGAACTTGACTGCCAAACTAGTGGACTTATTGCTGAGCGCTGCACTACATTTCATACCTAGATGAAGTTCTAGTGTGTGTGTGTGTGTGTGTGTGTGTGTGTGTGTGTGTGTGTGTGTGTGTGTGTGTGTGTGTGTGTGTGTGTGCATGTCGTGCCCTAGTTGCTCTCATTCCAGTCACACTTTGTGAGGTAGCGAGAAATAGTAGCTATAGAAAAATGTAAATAGCATGTGTGCATGGAATAGAATAGAATCCCTCCTTCTATGTAGTGTGTGTGATGTAAATCTCCTATCCTTGATGTATGACACTATGTGGATGCAAGTGATGCAATGGATGCAAATCTAGATGGAGTGATAGTAGTGTGTAATGCTATGACCTATGACCCTCATTATGGTCTTATAAGATTTGTATTTATAGGGTTCTTAAGCTTAATTTCGTAATTAATCCTAACAAGGACAACCGAGAAAAAGATAAAGAAAAAAATGACTAGAAAGGCCCCAAAGAGAAGAAAAAAAGAATGTGCATAGATTGGGGTGCCCAGAGTGAGACCGGGGTGCCTCGGTACAGACTGGGGTGCCTTGATTTTGGGCTAGAATGATGGGGCAGTTGCAAAATGGGCAGATAAGTGCTGGAAAATACACGAGAATTAAGAAATAAAATATAAAATAAAGATGGCCAAAAGGTGGGATTAATTAGTACTTTGTACACTTGAGAACCTTCTAAATAGTAGTATAAGACCGGGCTAAATTATGTGTAAAGTGCATAATTTTGTGTCTACATTTTTCCCCCACTTTATGTTGGTGAGCGGAAAGCTCGGTAACATAAAGTAGATAGAGATGCGTACCTAATATCCATGTAGAGTGTAGAATAAGATGTGCTGATGGACTAGACTCAAGCATGGAATGACAAAAAAGAAAAATGTGGAGGAGCATGGATTCTAAAGATGAAAAATGTGTATAAAAAGTGATGAGAGTGAACCTAGGGTGTAACACGTGTGTAGCTATTGCTGTGTGTAGTGTACCTGCATGGTTAGTAAAGGCAAGTGCCTATAGCGGTGTGTTGTTTTCATTGTCGTCTTTGTTGTTGTTGCCCCTAATTTGAGTGCTTGTTTCTCATATGACATTCATGCAAGGAGAAAATAATCAAGTAGTCATATATATGTATGTAAAAATGTAAAATATGTATGTGTAAAGTACACAAATGTAAAATACTAGAAAAAGTGTAAATGGAACATGTGAAAATGATCCTTGTTGAGAAAAAGGGTGTAGAAGGATATCTTGTACTGTCATGAGTTTTTTGGGCGATCTCACACCACCCTGGCTAAAGAAGTATAAGGAGGAAATGCTCTGTGTCCTCCAACTCTAACTGCTTTTGCTGAAATTTGTTGAAGAGATCTCTATACTGTCCTGGTTTTTAAAGTAATCCGATGCCACTAAATGGAGAAGTGTAGAGAGGCACACCCACTGTAACCCCCAAACCTGTAACTACTCCTTAGAATTTCCAAAGGACACCATGTCCTGTTAAGGCCATTATGTATGGAGTTTGCAGAAAAGTTTGAACTCACTCACTGTGTCTGAACCAGTGTAAATACATTGTGTTAGTAGAAAACCCACAATGATGCCCCCCCTTTGGGGGCACATGCGATGACTGTGGAAGGAGAATGCGGCCCTAAAAGAGGACCAACCGCACTTTGACCTGTAGAATTCTACCCTACAGGGGGAAAGGAAAACGCTTGGTAGATACCAAGGCACGCACAAAAAGGGATGGCTAGCCAATACAAGTGTTAGTATGAAAACACATGCATTCAATAAGACAAGTGTAAAATACATAGACAATGTAGAAACTACCAAACAAAGTAGTGTAAACACACAAGAAAACAAGTAGACCACACAAAGTGGGTTTCAAACATGGGACATCACTCACGATGTTGCAAGACATGAAAGGCCATCATGGCCACAAATAGAAGACAAGTTTGCACATAAGAAAAGGGAAAAACCTGTATATAATGGAAAACAATGTAGAAAAGTAGAAAGAAACAAGTAGTCATGGAAACATGTAATCCTGCAAAACAAGTGTTACACATAGAACACCCATTAGCATGTTAGAGTGATAACCAATATGTCAAATCATGTATAAACAAGTAGTATAAGATGCTAAGTACAAAATGAAACAATAACACCTGGATAAGATGAATGTGGATTCCCCCAATGACCAGTATAGTAAGGGTAGAAGGTGAACATCCATGCCGCATGTAAATGTCCTGTATCTGCACGATCACACTAGACAAAGGTGTGAATGCACATGTGTGTATGATAATGACATAGAAGAAAGAAATCTAACATGTGTAGTAAAGTGATCATGCAAAACACTAGTAAGAAAAAGATTAAATGCCACCAAGACAATGCAATATACTATGGATGGATGGAATGGAATGCAAGATGGAATGATAGGAGCAACGTACCCCCCAAGTGGATGGAAGTGTATGCAGTGAGGTTCATTTTGTTTTCCCCCTCATTAGTCAAGAATGAACCGTAAATGAGAGTGCGTCATCGAGAAATGGTCGGGTAGTGTAGGTTGTGTCTAGTGTGCTATGATGAATATGTATGTGTAGTGGTGATGAAATGTGACATATGGAGAGATGTGCATGAACCATATAGCTGAAGTGTACATCAATTTTTTGTTGAATGAAGGAGTGATGATTTATCCCTAAGAATATATCACTATAGAATGAGTGTATGGGAATGAGATATATGGAAAGATGTGCGTGGACCCTATAGCTTAAGCATATACCATGACTTGTTGAATGAATGAGTGATGATTTAGCCCTAAGCGTATATCACTATAAGATGAAAGGATGAAGATGTGTGATGATTTATCCTAAATCATATGTCATTATGAGATGGATAATAAGGGTGTATGAAGTGTATATGAGTTTAAGGTGGATTAGAAAAGCTGGTGATTTAGCACTAAGCATAGACCACTCTTGTGATGAATAAGAATGATTTGGTGATTAAGCCTAAAGCATATACCACTAAGTGATGAGTAGGATAAATGATGATGTAATAGAATGACATAGAATAGGATAATATAATATATGATGAGAGGATGTAAGAGGATAATGAGAAATTGATGAAGAGAGTGGTGATTTAACCTAAGGTGTATACCACTACATGATGATTGAAGGCATGATAATGAAATGGAATAATTTTGGAATTGGAAAAAAAGTATAACATAAGAGGATGATATAAGAGGAGATGATAGAATGTAATAGGATGATGTGGAATTGATGAAAAGAGTGGTGATTTAACCTAAGGTGTATACCACTATGGTATGTAATGATGAGTGTGGGTGATGATATAGTCTAGAGCATTGGTCACTAGTATGATGAATGTGGTATGATGATGTGTCGCATGAATGTAAATTCCATTTGATTGGTAAACCATCAGGAGTTGAGTATGGACTGAGGAACTAGAGTGCATCATAGGGTAGTGAGTGCAGTGCGTAGAGGACAATGTAGTATAAATGACAAAGGGATGAAGATGGGAGGTAAATGTGTGTTGTGGACAATGCAATGTACTATGTTTAATGTATATAGGATATGCAATGTATATAGAAATGGAATATGTAATGATGATAAAACTAGACCCATATGTAATGGAATCTAGTGTAGCATGTAGAATGTAGATGATAGATAAATGCGCGATGGTAACTATGCAATGTAGGATATGTATGATGTGTAGGTTATATAATATGTAGATGTAGGTGTAGATAGAATATGCAGTGATGACATGTAAAGCCAAACCCATAGATAATGTGACCTAGCAAAAATAGGGAATGTATGGATGAAATATAAAACTAGACTCATACATAATTATGACTAGTGTAGCATGGGTGAGATAGATGATGATAAGATAAATGTAGAAAGTAATGTAGGATGTAGACTATGATGAGATAATGTAAGTATGTAATACCTTTAGTGTAATGTGTGGGGTTCAGTGTAATGGTAATCCCTCAATAGTCGAGTGTGAACCGAAGCACAAGAGTGCGTCATCAAGTAATGAGGGTGCTATAATACATGTGAGATAGAAGTGATGATGATACAACTAAAGTATATAGTGTATGATGATATAAGTATATGAGGATAGAGAAAGGGGGGGGGGTAAGTATGTGTTGTGATATGCCCCCTAACGATAGTGTGCATGGGACAAGGTGAACTCATCAAAGAGATCTTTGTCCTCTGGATCAAAGTCAAAGGGATTGGAATTGGAAACTTGGTAGGCTATAGTATGAGGTTGACCACGTAATGAGAAAATGAAAGACAAACGATACATGCCCCATAGCATATTCTTCATCAGTGAATGGAGGACATGGGTAATTGAGTGCATACCATCGAGTGTAATTAGGTGAATAGCCAAGAAAGGAACTATTACAAATGAAAACATGACCAAAAGGAATAGGGATTGAAATATCAATGTGACTAGGGTCTAAGGTACCTCTGATGTAAGTAAGCCAAGAATATCCTAATGTGTGTAAAGAAGAAAAAGGGGTACGCAAAAGATAGACTAAAATATCAAAGATATGCAAACCATAAGCGACAAAGATGGTGACAAAACCATAATATAGATGAGAAACATGAGTAGATAATTGAAGGTCCTCAAAAGAAAATCCAAGACAAGCTAGAGCAGTGGGAAATAGATGGTTTCGTCGCATGTGGGGTCAAACAGAACATGTTCCCAATAAGAATCATGAATTAAAAGTGTACATGAAAAATGGGTGTGAGCTAGTGGGGAAGGAAAAGAGGGAAGGGTATTGTGTATGGATGGAACAAACGATGGATGTGGAATGATAACAGTAGTAGGAGATAGTGTAGAAGGGATAACATCTAGTAAACAAATAATGCCTTCAAGTGGTGGTAAATGAGGCTCATCATCCATAGGTTGGGGTTCATCTGTATTGTTAATGCGAGGAATAGGGATACTAATATGAGGATCATGAACACAATATTGAAATGGATCACAATAATGAAATATAGTATACTCAATATGTTCATGTAAGAAATTGACACAACATTGTACTGTAGAAGAAATGGCTTAATGGCATGAAGCCATGTTCTTCTAAGTAGGTAATTATATGAAACAGGGAAATCGACGACAAAGAAGACAATAGGGAAAATATTAAGACCTATAGTTAAAGGTAAGGTAATATGGCCTAGACATGGATGAAAAGAACCATCATAAGCATGAAGTGAAATGGAATAAGGGACAATGTCACGAGAATACAAACCTAAGGCTTGGAGAAAAGACATAGGGCACAAATTAAGCTCAGAGCCATTATCAATAAGAGTGTGCTTAGCAACAACATTGTAGATGCAAGACATGATGTAAAGTTGTGGGTCATTGTCAAAGGGTTGAATGTCAGCTAGAGGATTTCCCTTGAATGCTATATGTTGAGAACATGCCTCGACAAATGTGTCATACAAGGAATCCAGATGCATTTCAGTAGAAACATTAGTAGTAGAAAAGAGGGTTTGAACACGATGAAGAAAATAAGGATGGGTAAGAAGGTATTCAGTGATGGAGATATTCATGGTGGTGGAATTAAAAAAAATCCCTATAAGGTGGTAAAAAGAGATGTCAGGCTCACCAAAATGATTAAATAAACTAGACTAAGTGCAAGGAAATAGTAATCCTAGTTAATCTAATTAGGAGGAATAAAACACTGTTTAAATGCAGTAAATAACATTAAGTAGATGCAAATAAATAAGTTAAGTAAAATGAAACCCTATATGTGCAAGAGAGTAGAGAGAAATGACCTAACTGATTGTTGTAGATGGTCACACAATGTTGCAAATTTGAGAATAAAATGTGGAAGTGCATATGATAACTCATGGACCCTATGAAGGGCTAATCTAGAAGATCTGAGGTCACTGGGGTAACTAGGAGTGTACTGGGGCACCCCGGGGTGCCCTAGTATGCAATCTAGGCACTCTTATTAATGTAAATGCTCAAAACCTACAACTGGTATGGTTACAAGTTGGTTTCAAACCTTCCATATTTGTCACGCTGGATCTATGAAATGAGTTGGAAAATGACCTGCAATGCAAAGAGAAGTATCAAACCCTAGAAAAATAAAATATGCATATGAATGGGTTGGATTGACCTCAGTCACCAAACTAGTGGACTTATTGCTGAGCGCTGCACTACATTTTAGACTTGGATGTAGTTCTAGTGTGTGTGTGTGTGTGTGTGTTCATGTCATGCCCTAGGTTCTCTCATGTCAGTCGCAATTTGTGAGGTAGCGAGCAATAATAATTATAGAAAAATGTAAATATCATGTGTGCATGGAATAAAATAGAATCCCTCCCCCCTATGTAGTGTGTGTGATGCAGATATCTTAGCCTTGGTACATGAAACTATGTGGATGTAAGTGATGCAATAGATGCAACTCTAGATGGAGTGATAGTAGTGTGTAATACTATGACCTAGGACCCTCATTATGGTCTTATACGCTTTGTATTTATAGGGATCTCAAGCTTAATTTCATAATTAATCCCAACAAGGCCAACTGAGAAAAGGATAAATATGAAAAATGGCTAGAAAGGCCCCAAAGAGAAGTGAAAAAGGATTTGCATAGATCGGGGTGCCTAGAGTGGGACTAGGGCGCCCTAGTACAAGTTAGGGGACCTGATTTTGGGATAGAATGACGAGACAATTGCGAAATGGGCGGATAAATGCTGGAAAATACACAGGAATTACAAAATAAAATATAAAATAAAGATGGCCAAAAGGTGGGATTAATTAGTACTTTGTACACTTGAGAAACTTCTAAATAGTAGTATAAGATTGAGCTAAATTATATGTAAAGTGCATAATTTTATGTCTACACCCCTAGAAAATGTCAAATGCTCACACCCTTCCTAGACAAGAGCTAAGTAGTTGCAGGATACTCTCATAATTGAGTTACAATGACAATTCACACAAAATCATAACAAAATACACATATCACTTCCTTCTCAACATCCTTTCACAACAAGAACAAAGGAAATATAAAAAATACTAATGAATTTTCCGAGTGAGACCCATTAAACTTAATAAAAATAAGGGAGACATATTCACGCTATCAAATCTAGTTAATGACTGTACACATACAATCATCTTAACATAGATTCTAGATAATGGAGTTACATAGAAAAAACTTCATTAGAAAATTGTGTCGTCTCCCTGGTTGGCAATGCATCTGCAAATGTAAATTCCCTCTAATTTTTCCCTCAAGAGCTTCTCGCCATTTTTCCTTAACAAGGGATTTTTTTTTAATAATGTTCACGGTTCTAAATAAAACATTATTTAGAACACACATTCAATGCCAATCAATCTCATAACAGATAACCATATGCAGCTATGAATGACTCGGTGATACACCGATCTATTCATTCCATGACTCGGTTACCTACCGATCTATTCATGTTTAACTTCAGTATTAAATACTTGTCATATACTACGTATACTTGGTTTTCTTACCCTATTCTGGGTACTGAGTGATCTGTTTAAAGAACCTATCTAAATATTTGTTACCAATATTCATCTGACATCACATTACTTTAAACTAGGTGACATAGGACAACGCAACCAGCAGCTTGCGATACTTTGGCCAAAGATTTACAACATACTGTGTATGTCACTATTCCTAGATGACATACTCGTCATATTGGAATACATCCTTCACCTCACTCCTCTATTATCATGATTGGTCTTTACTGACTACCATCAGTCCACTTGTTCCAGGTTTAACCCTAGCCCTAGATAGAAACATAACCTATTATAGGAAGACGCTCACAATGGCTTAGGGTAAATGGGCATACTCGGTTGACCTAAGTCAACTGGATGTGCCAACGTACCCTGAGCCATTGGAAGCTAATTCCTATCCTAAATATGCTCCTATCCTGACCTAGAGAGAAACTAAGTTCAAGTCCGAGTTCCTATTGTGTGTAGATCTAGATGATCAATGTGGAAGGGTGATGCCACATGTCAACTACAATGTTGTATTCTCGAGAAGACCCAAGCCTTCTCAAAAGTACAGCCCTGCAGTTGGCATGTGCCAACATCCTACAGAAACTACCTCATCAAGATGTACATACCCCCAAGGAGATTGTTAATACGTTGTTAGTTTGGATTATTTCTTGATTACAGCAACCCTGCCAAACCCTAATCCAACACTCAATAAGTTCTTTCCTAAATTTGCTTCATTTAGTCCATGAAGAACTTCGTTATACTTATGGTTGTTTTTACTGTTTGATTTCTCAGTTAAACTGCCAATTAACCACAATAAACAACATTATCATAAGTTTCATTTAAAAAGTACCATAACTTTTAGAAAGTTTCAATGTTCAAATATATCCAATTAAAGTAGACTTTATACAAAATGAAGTCTAATACATTGTAATCATATTTCCAAACCTTTTTGGTTTATATTCAATTAAGAAAGAGAAAGAGTCTTTCTCTACATGTTTAAGTGTTAGGGTATATCCTACCCAATATCCATATTTCTTAATGTATGTTCATCACACATTACATTACTATGTTAAATAGTTTAGATAAAGAACATCATATTCTGCAACTTAACAAGCTGCATCTTAATTAGGGAAATTGAACTAAATCCCTTTATCCAACTTATCAAAGGATAACCAATTAAGCATATAAATAATATGAAGAATATCAACAAGATAGAAATCCATCTCTTTCATACAAGTACAAGATAATTTACACAACCAATACAAGTAAATTCTCAACTTTCAATTCATCTTTATAACTTATACATTTACAAGACTTATGCATTTTAGGCATACTGCATAACAACTGCCTTCATTCTAAAAAGAATACAACTTTTCTTTTTCAATACAATCTCAAGAATGAATCAAAATTCTTCACAAAGAATCAGACTTAAATCAGCCAATGCATCATATAAGTTTTTCCTTCTTTTATCACTTACGAAGTCCATCTGCAAAAATTGCTAGCACGGGTCAGTTCCATGAACTGAGCATGATAAGCACTAAGCCTTAAAATGAAGTGCATTCCACTAATTGTTCCATTAAAACAACTCTGCTTTAATGAAACAATTAATATATCATACATATCAGTAAGTAATAACAATCAGAAAAGAAGTACATTAACCCATATGAATTCACTTCTAAGAGAAGAACAAAATATAATCCACAACATCTACCTCACAAAATTAAATTTTAATTGATCCTATCAATTACCTTTAATCAAACAACAGATCATAACATCATATTGTTCCCAATTCTATCATAATGGAAAACAACATTTAACTTTACTATAAGACAAAGAAAGGGTTTACAACATAGTTCTCATTAGGATGATTCATCTAGCTCCTAAGCATGGAAGAAGAATATTCATTCCAAACTATGCTCAACAAAAATATCTGAAAACAGAAACAGGTTCATAACATGAATTTAACTGTTTCGTTTAAAACACAACTACTTTTAAATACAACATTTAAGATTTTAAACAGAACAAAATCCCATATCAATCTAAGAAGGAATATAGAATTTAAACAGTCTGCCAACAAGATTATATTTTCTGTTCAACAAAACTGAAACATCAAATCTCTTCCTACATCACTTCAACAAATGATATGAACAAGGAAGACTAAATAATTATAATAAATCTCCATTTCACAAGAGAACTAATAATAGAAGGGTTCAATCAAATGAACTAATCCCTACATGTTAGAAAAGGAATCTTATCAAAATTTGATTCAATCCTTAATTTATTTCTCTAAACTTAACAACAAATTCCCATTTCTAATCCAAACAATAAGCTCATACACTAGTTCCCAAAAGAGAGAACAAAACCAACTCATTGCAAAGAAAACATACTACAAGTCCCCCTTACAATCCTTATCATTAAAAGCATGAGTTCCAATTTCAGTTCAGGACAACATAACAGTAAAGTTCTAAAACAACACACTGTCCCTAAGGGTTCTCAATTTCCTTTTTCTTTTAAAAGACTCAAGTATTCACTTATTGATCCCAACAAGATTAGAAAACCCAAAACCTTAAACTAAACCAGTTCAGGAGTATCCTTGAACTCAAAACTGAAGTTCCTTTAAAATGCCTCCACAACATTGTACTTAAGCATAGGTGGTTCATAATTCTTTTAGAACTATAAAACAAAATCAAACTGAATAGATTTAAGTATTCCTTCCACTACAATTTCTATGCACTGGTACAAACTCATTTTAAAATAAATTCCAAATCCTACTATCAAACGAAAGCGTTTCCAGTTAAATCTCCAAGAGATATTCAAACAGCTCAGTCATACTACTTCCCCAGATTTTCTTTGAGTAAGCAGTTTGAATTAAAAGAGTTATAAGCTTTCAACTTGAATGCAATATAAAACCAACTCACAACTACCAGAATAGAACCAACACATCATTTAGGCTATAAATTCCAAACACTAAGTACCAAATTACATGTACAGTGTCAAATCACAAAATCTCAAACATGAGCACAGATATATACAAATATCATGATACAAGACAAAATATAATACGAACAACCTTAACCATTTTATAGCATAACCAAGAAACCTATTTCTAACTCAAAATGAACACAAGTTTCTCACAGAAGAGTTCAAATCCATTCAAGTGGATATTCTCAGGTTCAGGGTAACCATAAGTTCCCATTCCAGTTTGTATTTCAAACAAAGAAAACTCATACCAGCTCAAAATGAAACACAAGCTTCTAACCAGAGTTTAGAACTATTCACATAATAAAATACGAGTGCTGTGTACATTATGAACTCCCATTAACAGTCCAGAATAACACAAGAATAAACACGAGTACAAAGGTACATACGAACTTCAAACAATAGTCCAGGATTACTCGAGAATCCAAACACGGTTTCAAAGTAACAAGAACCTCCAACACAAATTCTTATCAAAACACTAACCTCGAATCAACTTTAACTAAACACGAACTTGTATACCGGCTCAAACAAAATGCGAGCTCAAATACAAGTTCAAGCTCAAACAAAACACAAACCTAAATATAGGCTCTAACGAAATACAAGTTCAAATACAAGCTCAAGCTCAAACAAACACGAGCTAAAATATAAGCTCAAGCTCAACAAAACACAAGCTCCAATGAAAGATCAGACAGGACTCAAGGTTCCCAAAAACTCAGAACCAAGTAAACAGCGATGAAGGTCAGTCATAAACACAACTCTTCGAATACCGGTTCAAGAAATGACAAGCAGAGCCACAGAAACAAGTTTCTCATGCATGCTTTGTTATTTAACCCATATAAAGAAAGTTTCCAAGACATACACTAATTTTTTCCATGGATTCATACCCAAATTTACCAGAGATTACAAAACCCAGCAAGAAAATAACCAGATAAAACATGCAAGCCAAGAATCTCATAAGAGCAGAGTCATTTTAATGAAACATTTAGAAGAAAGCAAGAGATCTTAATGGTTAGAGCCTATCATGCCTGATAGTGCTTCTACCAAATCGAAGGAGACTTCCAGATGAGCTTCCAACTCCTTTTCTCCTCCATGAAAGATCAACCAACCAACAACTTTCCTCAAAATGCCTCATATACCTTCCCATGATCGAAAATAGACCAGGTGAGTTAAAAATAGCAATGAAGTGAAAGTCAAACTACTGGTTCGAAGAACTAGTTTGCTCCATGCAAAGAAAAATCTGAATAGCATGCAAAAACCAAAAACCTCCCACAAACCCACCTTCTAAGTTTCCAAGATGGTTTGTGAACAAAACCCGAGGCCAATTAATTTCATTAATTCCAATTTTCCCACTTATCTCTCCTTGCCACCACCTCCCAAATCTGGCGAATGCCAATTCCCATTTAACATGCAATTCCATCTTTAGTGGAGCTTCCACATAAGCCTCCGCCAAGTCAACTAGCCCCTGCCAAACTGGCAGTACTTAATGCCTTTAAGAACCTTATCAACAATTCAATGCCATTGGAACCATCGCCACAGAGGCATGCAACCTTTTACGTCCCCATAAAATAGCTTAGGATAGATCCCTTAAAACTTAGGTTAGTTTAGGAATAATTACCTTAGGCCTTAACACATTACCTTAGGTAATTCCAACATTAGGTTAGATTAATTCATAGCCTTTTAGTTTTAGGAAATAGGTTAGATTATCTCATAACCTTATAGCATTAGGTTTTAGGTTAATTTAGATAGCCTAGCAACCTTTCCATATTCCCCTAGCACAAGGCTTAGGTTTGGATGCCAACCCAACAAAGTAGAATAGGTGAAGCTTAGGTTAGAATAAAAATTCAATTAAGTAACATAGCTAGGTAGTAAATATTCTTACCCAGCTTAGGATTCCGTAGGATAATCCTTTAGTTTTAGGATTCTGAATCCTTCCTATGTCATGAGCAGGTTGTATTTCATTTACGTCAGCAATGTACTGCCAAGATCGATCTTCAAGGACCTAAGCACAACATACAACTGAATGGAAACACGTTCACACAAGATTAAAGAACTTGTAATAACAAATTTCAGTCCACCATGTCCCTCAATTATGGAATGTCAATTTACCATTCATTTAACTGAGAAGGTTTAAAACATTCCTTGGATCACTGAAATTGATCCAAGGATGAGTCAGATAAAGAGATATGTTTGCAACTCTTAAACCAGATTGTAACTCACCTACAAGAAGTGAAAAATGGATTCAAGGAAGCCATTCCATTCCAGTCTAATGATCTTAAGAATAGAAAATATTTATCCATATCTAGCATGATCTCCAACAATCAAAAGAACACATCTTTAGAAGAAAATCACATGTCAACACTTGAAATACAAAAGAGGAATATAACAATTGTCGAGGGTGTTACATGCTTCCCTCCTAAAAAGTATCATCGTCTTGATGATTACCTCATTTTAACAATTTACATCAAGGACAATCAATTCATTCACTTCTCTTACCATAAGTCAAATATATCAAAACCTTATAGTTCCATAAATCAGCATTAAATAGCTGTTTATTCAATTCATATAAATATCTGCCCAAAACTGGCATACTTATTGTCATATAAAGAAGAAAATCATAATTTTTTTTCAACAGTCTACAAAATCAATTCTATTCAAATAGATATGGAAAATAAGTTTTCATATCCTCTAGGTTTTCCCAAGTTGCACTATCTTTGTTAAACTGGTCCCACTGGACTTTACATTGACTTATTTCTTGATTTCTCAAATGCAACTGGCGAGTTTCAAGAACTCAAATGGGTTTAACCACGATTATTCCTGGGTCTTGGACCTGTAAGGAATTCCAATTTAACATGTGTGATAAATCTGAAATGTATTTCTTAAGCAAAGAAATATGGAAAACATCATGCATTCATGACAAAGTCAGGAGGTAATGCTAAACGATAAGCTACAGGGTTGATTACTTCAACTATCTCAAAAGGTCCCACATAATGAGGTGATAACTTGGTAGCCTTGCCAAAAGTTATAGAACTCTTTTTCAGTTTAACCCGAAGAAATAATTTCTCACCAAGTTCAAATTTCCTATCAACCCTCTTTAAGTCAGCATAACTCTTTTTCCTATCTGCTACTTCTTTCAAGTGTTCACGAATCAATTTAACTTGTTGTTCCATTTTAGTAAGAATTTCAGGTCCAATTACCTCTCTATCCTCTATGTTATCCCAACTAACATGGGTTCTGCATTTTCTTCCATATAATTCCTCGAAAGGTGCCATCTTAAGAGAAGCATGATATGTATTATTGTATGCAAATTCAACTAATGGAATATACTCTTCCCACTTATACTGTTGATCCATGCAATACATTCATAACATATCTTCTAAAACTTGATTTACTCTTTCAGTCTTCCCATCTGTTTCTGGATGATACGCAGAACTGAAATTTAGCTTAGTTCCTAGAGCTGCATTAAGCATTTTCCAAAATCTTGACGTCATTCTAGGATCTCTATCCAAAATTATTAACTCAGGTACTCCATGTAATCTGAAAATTTCGTGTACAAATCTTCTTGCCAAAATAGGAGAATCATCCTTCAGATTTCCAGCAATAAAATGTGCTACCTTTGTTAGTTTATCCACAACTACTAATATAACATCATGCTTATTTCTCAACATAGGTAACCCTTGTACAAAATCCATGCTTATTACCTACCATTTGTACTGTGGTATGCTATGAGGATACAACAAACCGGCTGGGTGCATATGTTCCGCCTTAACATGTTGGCACTCAAGACAATGTGTCACAAAGTTTAGAACATCCTTTTTCATTCCTTTCTAGAAATATTGTTGTTTTATATTAGCAAGCATTTTTGTAATGCCAGGGTGTCCAGAAAAAGGTGAATTATGAAATTCTGCTAACAATTTCTTTCTCAAATTATTTAGCGAAGGTACATAGACTCTATTTTCAAATCGTAAGATTCCTTCTTTATCAAAGCAAAAACCTTTATACCTTGAATCATTCAAATCTGCAGCAAGTGCTGTTTTTACTTGCTGAGAGTAAGAATCAGACTCCATAATACATTTTACTTCATCCTTAAACTGAGTTCTTAACGTTATAAGAGTCAGAAATGTGCTTCCTATGACTTAGAGCATCAGCCACTCTATTTTCTTTACCCTTTATATAACTGATGTCAAAATCATATTGAGACAAAAAACTCCAACCACCTTCGTTGTCTTGCATTAAGATTTGGCTGAGTGAAGATATACTTCAGTCCAAGGTGATCAATTTTCAATTCAAAAGGCTTACCGAGAAGGTAATGCCTCCAAACTTGTAGTGCATGAACAATGACAACAAGCTCTAAATCATGTGGAGCATAATTCAACTCATGTAACTTAAGTTTCCTACTTTCATATGCTATGACATGACCACTTTGTAACAAAATACCTCCTAAACCTTCACCGGATGCATTAGTTACCACCATAAAATCTCCATTAAGATTTGGTACTGCAAGAATAGGTGCTAAAGTTAACTGTTCCTTCAAGGTTTTAAATGCAATTTCACATTTCTCACTCCAAACAAATTTTTTATCTTTCTTCTGTAAGGAAGTTATTGGTGCAGCTATCATAGAAAAATCTTTTACAAATTTCCTGTAGTAGCCAGCAAGTCACATGAAGCTTCTAACTTCATGTACATTCTTTAGTGCAGGCCATTCTATTATAGCTATAATTTTTGAAGGATCTACAACAATCCCATCTTTACTTATAACATGACCCAAATAGTGGACTTCTATGTCATAGAAAGAACATTTGGATAGCTTACCAAACAACTGTCTCTTTCTCAGAATTTCTAAAAATATTTTCAAATGATCATGATGCTCCTCAATGCTTTTAGAATATATGAGAATGTCGTCCAAGAATACAAGCACAAACTTGTCCAAGTATTCTTGAAAGATATTATTCATTAAGTTCATAAAAGCTAAAGGTGCATTCGTCAATCCAAAAGGTAAAACTGTGAACTCATAATGTCCATACCTTGTTCTGAAATCTGTTTTATGAATATCCTCATCCTTAATCCATAGTTGATGATATCCAGATCGAAGATCTATCTTGGAATATACCAACATGCTTCACGCATTTGATTAAATAAATCATCAATCCTAGGGAGTGGATATCTATTCTTGATTGTTGCCTTGTTTAACATTCTGTAATCAATGCACAATCTAAGTGTTCCATCTTTCTTTTTCACAAAAAATATGGGTGCTCCCCAAGGTGAAACACTTGGTCTAATCAAACCTTGAGACAAAAGTTCATGTAACTAAGCCTTAAGCTCTACTAGTTCTATAGTAGTCATTCGATATGGTTCTTTAGATATAGGTTCATTTCCAGGCTTGATCTCAATTGTAAAATCAAATTCCCTTTTGGGTGGAAGACCTGAAAATTCTTTCAAAAAAACATCACTGAAGTCTCGTAACATTAGATATCATTCCATAATATCGTTGCTCTCTTCTGTTGATTCAGTAATTTTTACTGCATATAAGGTACATCCTTTATTTTTGACATTTTTAAGTTGCATAGCTAACAGTTTTCTAACAGAAATCTCATGTTTCACACCTTGAATCTCTGCTATTTTCTATAGGTTGTCTAAACAACTGATGTGTTTTTCAAAACAGTCCACTTTAGCTTTATGTTCTGCTAACCAATTAACACCTATGATTACATCATAAGACCCCAAAGGTGCAACATAAAGATCAACCTCAGTGAAAAAGTTAGGTAAATCAAGGACCGCTCCAAAAAGACACATACTAACCATATGAACACCATTATTCCCATATTGTACAGTCCATGTTTTATCCATGTTTCCAGCTTTTCTTTTTAATTTTGATGCTAGTTTACTAGAAATAAAACATTCAGTAGCTCTGGTATCAAAAATAATAGTTATAGTTAAGCCAAATAACTTATTCAGAACTTCTATGGGTGTGTCATGTTTCTCATCCTACTTATAAGCTACTATAGTGTGTATCTTGTGTTTTTGATTACGATCATCCTTATTCAAAGGAAATTGATTTGCATAATGATCTTTACCACAGTTATAATAGCCTCCTACAGGTCCCTTCCTAGGCTCAGGTTTATTTCCAGCCTTAGAGTTATCGTTCTGACCCCCATAGGACTTCTGTCCGTTATTATTGTTCTTGGCAAAGTTGTTCCATGCATTACCAACAAACTTGTTTGTTGCTGCTTTTTTATTTGTATTAGATGAAAACTTACTTTTCATTCCAAATTTATTCCATGGTCCTTTCTTTGGTGTAAGAGATGATGAAGAGGAGTTGGGATTCTTCTTCCTTACTTCCTCCTTGTGAGCAAATGAGGCCCAAATATTCCTTCCTTATGGGGTTTTCAAACCTTGCACTTCTACCTAGTCCACCCTGAGTTCCATTTAAGTCCACAATCCTTGAGGAATCACTAGTCTCACCATTTCCTATGCATTCATGATGACCATTGACATATGTTTAAGGAATATTATGCCCCATCCCTGCTAGAAACAAATCTCCCTATTTCATCCAAACACAAGAAAAAAAGTGAAGATCCATCCTCAGATTCTCGCATGAGAAGAAAAAAGGAGCAGATTGTGGAATTAGAGTTCGCTCTAGAAGATATCCAAGTTGTGGTTGGATTGTAGAAATTTTCATCCAAGAAGAGGCATGCTCTCCATAACGTATAAATTAGTGACATGATACTAGTTCCAGAGGAACATTTGACCAGATGCCAGCATATGAAAGAGGAGGGCTCACTCTGTGTGAATGGGTGAACTCTCCTGAGTGGAGGAAGGAGCTGGTTGACATTCTGAATGGGTCGAGAGTGATCATCCTTGAATTACATGAGAAAGGGATATCGAGGATCCTAACAAGAGACATATAATTCGTCTTCAGCGCCGTGGCCAATGAAGACTTTATTTGGTGTCGAGGCTAGTTCCTGAAGGGTACCCCAAATGTGAATGAAATAATGGAAGTTTGATATAAGTTCCATTATGTTATATATATATGAATGTATCTTGTTTTCTTATTTTATTCGTATACTTATACATCGGAGGGATAGGGCCCCTTAAATAAAACCCTGATTTTGCTATTGTAAATCCTATGTTTGAGTCTACTCTTCTGTTTCATTTTCACTGGACATAATTTTTTTTGGTGTTCTTAATATTACATTTGTTTAATCTTCAATTACAAACAAAAATACCCCCTTAATCCACTACACATCTTTCTAGTGGCATGAAACCAATTAAAACATAGTGAAATACTGAAATGATTTTCATCTTAACTTATAAATCAAGCTTCCAAAGTTGAAACTGATAAATCCATTATCATTTTCAAAGTGTTTGGACAAAGTACCACATTCAACTCTGGGGCCTGAAACTTCATCCAAATACGAGTATCCATGTGCACCAATCAGGTTTCGGACCATAAATGCAATCTCAAAAAATCTCGGGTATCTGGATTATCCCCAACATCACACTTTATATATCATTAATATAAGTCTAGAAACCTGAACCAAACTTTTGGAAAGGACCAATCCTTGGGCCTTGGGGGAAGAATCTCTTTTCCGCATAATACTTATCTTTATAATAGAATCCCAAAATATTGATTTTAAATTAAGGCACATTCTGTCCCATTCATTTGATTATGTGAAATCCTCATGAACTTTTATAATAACAACACGACCATTTGCATACTTAGCCATCCGATTGTAGCAAAAAAAAGGGAAGGAGAAATACTCCTCAAAATTGAACCCTCATTGATCTGTCTTCTTGAAAAAGGATTCAAAGGGAAGAATAAAATTGAAAATAGGATAGACATAAATGGTTACCAACATAACTAAGTACATAAAAATGTGAAACCCTAATTAACAAGTAGGGTTAGAAAGAACTAATCTGATTCGATGAGCTTGCTGGACCATATCACAATGATGGCTAGAGAAAAATAAGGAGGAAACAACTTTGTCGCTGTCTAGAAAAGTGTAGATTTGAGAAATCTTTGTGGACTGGGACACCTGGATAGGTGCAGGGATGCCTGTTGGCACCCTAGTATGAGATATGGGCACCCTAGTTTGTGAAAAAGCTCTATAACCTTCCTCTGAGGTGTCACTTGATGGTTTCCTTCCTTCACTTCCTATTGCACTAGTTTCATTGGACTGAGCAGTATGTCACTGGAAATAAAAAATGAAGATGAGAACTTAAAAAACCCAAGACGAGCATCAAACCCCTAAAAATAACTGAGCATTGCACTACATCTCAGACCCGATGTAGTTCTATGTGCTTGTGTGTAAAATCATGCCCTAGGTGCTCTTGTACCAATCACACTTTATGAAATTAGCGAGCAATAATTGTGTATAAATGTAATAGAATGGGGTATGGAATATAATAAACTTCCCTCCTATGCAGTGTGATGTAGATGAACAATTTTTGTGTCTTGTGATGGAGCTAGATGGATGCAACCTTAGGTGATGATAGTAGTGATTAGTGTTTGGTCCCTCATTATGGTCTCATAAATTTATATTTATATGGTTCTATTGTTCTAATTTTGTAATTAACCCCAAAGAGGTTGACCAAAAAAAACAAAGAATGCTCAAACGGCTAGAAAGTGTCCAAAAAGTGGTGGGAAAATGGAAAAAGGATCAGGGTGCCCCGATTGGGACCAGTGCACCTGTGGGCACCCTAGTACTAGCCCGAGCACCCTAGTCAGGGATGGAATGATGCAAAACAAAAAAAAAAACTGGGCATGCATGTGTGGGAGGTCTATGGTGACGATAGAAAAAAAAACTTAAATGGCTAAAATACGGGGGTTAATTAGTAATTTCTTCACTCAAAAACCATACGAATAGTAGTATGAGACCGAGACTAAATAATTTCTAAAGTGCATGATTTTGTGTCTACATTTTACCCCACTTTATGTTGGTGAGTGGAAAGCTTGGTAACATAAAGTAGATAAAGATGCATACCTGATGTCCATGTAGAGTGATGTAGAAAGCGTGCCGATGAACTAGACAAAGTGTGGAATGAGAAAATAGTGGAGCATGGAAACTAAATATGTAAAAGTGCAAAAAGTGGTGAGAGTGAACCCAAGGTAGAAACATGCGTTTAGTTTCCAATGTGTGTGATGTACCTACATGTTAGTATGAGGTGTGTGTTACCACAAAATGTTGTTGTTGTTGATGTCATTATTGTTGTTGTTGTTGACTACTTTCTTCTCATACGGTCGAACCTGCAAGGAGAAGATGATCAAGTAGTCAAATACACATGTATATATGTCAAAAATGCATGTATATATTAAAAATTATATAATGGAAATGAAAAATGTAAAAGTAACATGTGCACCTGATCCATGATGAGAGAAAGAGTGTAGAAAGGATATCCTGTACTTCGAGTTTTTTGGGAAATCTCACATCGCCCTGGCTAAATAAGTATAGGGAGAAAGTTGTATTATTCTCCAACCTGTAACTGATTCATTGAAGTTGTGTGAAAAAATCTTTGTACAGATTGGTTTTTTGGGTGATCTGACACCACTGGATGAATGAGTGTAGAGAGGAAATCCATTGTATCCTCTAACCTGTAACTGCTCCCCAAAATGATAATTATAACCATGTCCTGTAAAATCCATTGTGTATGGGGTTGATAGACTGGTCTGAACCCACTTGTTATATAACACACAATGCCAAGGGTGAAAACTAAACTCAACTATACCTGTGTAGAAGTGTTGTGTAGTATGTAAAACCCCAAATGATGCCCCTGTCACTAAAAGGAGAATACGGCCACAAAAGAGGACCAAACACATAAAATGTTCCCTACAGGGTGAAGGCAATGCACTTGGTAGAAATAATGCACACACAAACAAGTGACTAGAAACAAGTGTTACTACGAAAAATCATGCATGTAAAAGACAAGTGTATGCTATGCAGATAAGTGTAAGCTAGGATCCAAGTAAACATGTAAGAAGCCAAACATAGACCACCAAAGTGGGTTTTAAACACAGGAAATCACTCATGATGTCGCAAGACACGTAAGGCCACAATGACTGTATACAAAAAATAAGTTTGTAAACAAAAAAAGGGTAAGGTCCGCATATGATAGCAAACAAAATAAGCAAGTACAAATAATTGATAGCCATGTAAGTGAATAGTCCTGCAAAAAAATGCTACACATGAAGCACCTATTATCATGTTAGAAAGATAACCCCTATGTCAAAAGCATGTATAAGCAAGTAATGTAAAGTTCTAATTACAAAATAAAATAATAACACCTGTAAGAGATGAATGTGGATGCCCCCAATGAGTGTTATAGGAGTGGTAGGAGGTGATCATCCATGCTACGTGTTATCTAATTTTGCACACATGGCAAGATTGGACAATGGGGTCCTATCACGTTCAAAATGAAATAATAGTCCCAGGAACCCACCTCTGGTTATTATCGAGATACAATAATTAAAAATAATTCCTAAATTGCATATGAAGAGATCACCTAGCATCGAAAGGTACCCAGTTGATCTCAACTCAGTGAAGAGTTCGGGGTCGAGTTGATAGAGAAGCCGGTGTCAAATTGATAGTCATCTCAGAAATCATCTCGGTAGGGTCTCTCAGTTGTAAGAGCTCGATGAGATCTTGTTAATGCAAAATATAGCTAGTTGAAAATTGATGAATGAAGGGAACTCTATAAGGATCTCGGTAGAGATCAATGCAAAAATATATGAAGGCCGAGTCAGGGAAAGCTAAGTTAACATGATGCCAGGTTTAATCCATTAGACAGTGCTCGACCAACCACTTGGGAGAATTATCTTGTTTGACAGAGATGATATGAGATTATGCAGATATGGGAGGTTCAACATCATTGAATCTCAGGTTTGTAATTATGTAATGAAAAGAATTCTATCGATCCAGGAAGATTATATAAGCATCATAGAATACCAATGTAAAATTGAGTTAAAATGAAATCTTAAAAGGAGCTGTGAAGTATAATGGTGTGACAAATTGCAAGGATAAATCAAGCTCGTAGAAGCAATCAACATTCATGTATAGCTTGGCCAATGGAAAATTTGATGGATTGAACTTTGTTCTGTAGAGCTCACTCAGGAAATATTTAATGCAACGTAGAGCTTGTGAGAAGGTTAAGGAGCTCAGGTCATTGATATCAGGTGGCGAGTTTCTCACGTGATGGAATTGAGCTAAGTACACATGCTGTAGACATAAATCGAGAGCTTGTTCACCCAAGCTAAGCAGAATCAAGGTAAAAACATGAGGTCATTCAATGTTCGGATGCTGGTGAAAGTCTTCAGAAAACTCACGGTGAGACTCGGAGACTGGTTGCGGTGACTCATGGAATATGATAATTGGGAGATTGGAGGCATGGAGCATCCTGTAATCAATTCAAATTTATTGCCTGAAATTATAAATCCCTCAGCTTCGGGATAGCTCGGTAAGCCATGTACATTTTTCCTCATTGTTGGATGAGCTTGAATCATCATTATAAATAAAGAATAGAGCTCGGTTCTATTGAGGGACCATGACGACAAGCGTGGTGTAGAGAGGAGTGACTCAGGGATCGATACTTAAGTTGGCAGGCATAAAGGTTTCTGTTGGAATTATCACACCTTACAAGCTGCAAAGGAATTTTTTTCATTGATAGTTTGATGTTGTCCTCAAATCTGATGAAGGAAAAGGTTTATATATCAATACGGTAGATGCCTTTCAGGGCCATGGGAGCTGTATAGGTGATTCAAGTCATTGCAGAGCATTGTTTCAAGGTAACTCATACATGGGCATCAAGAACTCGGCTCGATAATGGAGATAGTGTCATGGCAAGACGATATGATATTTCCACACATTGGAAAATTCCACGATGATTTCCAAGTGGGATTTCATGAATGGCAAGCCAAAGCATGAACTTCATGTAAAGGAGGTTTGGATGTTCGTGGGATGAAAGAATAGCCCATTTAGCTCGACTCAGGAGGAAAAAAATCATGGTGACGCCGGGTGCTGGTGGGAATTATGGAGATAACGAACTTACTTGCCAAGTTTTTGAGGTGAAGCTTGAGGTTGGGCCCCATGGATTAATGTGGCCAAGCCATTACGTGGGGATTTAGAGCTAGTATGCCAAGTTTGAGACATTGGAGACAATGCCAAGCTTTTAACTCCACATAGGGGAGATTCAGGAAAGCATGGTCAATTGGAAATATCGGGATGGAAGACCAACATGAGACTTCCGCACGGGCCGTGTAAATGGGAGGATTAGAGCGCGTTGGTGAATTTGGAGGAGGAAGGTGATGACTAAGGTATGACGAAGTGAATCACCATATAAGCATAGTGAATAAGGAATGACACCAAGTTGGAAGACCAAGTCAAATGCCAAGTGGAGTGGTGCATGGACCTTGAATGCATCACAAAGTGAGGAACACCAAACATTGAAAGGATATCGGTAAAATGAATCTCAAGTGTTTGTCAAATGGGAATCATGTAGACTGAGTTGAGGTCTGAGTTGGCATTAACTAGTGCATGGAGATCAAAGGATGCGAGGAAAGAAAGGCCAATCAATTTGAACTCGACGGTGTTTGGCATGATCAAGTTGAACTAGATGGTGTTTTAGATGAGTGAACCATCTGATGTACGGAGGGTGAAACTCGTAGCAAAGGGATTTTCTCAGTTTTGAGCTTAAATACATGTTCCAATAGTGATGAGTTGTTGAAACCACGGTGAGATCTCATCTGGTTGACAGTATTTAACCAGGTAGCAGGCATGTTGCAGTATAGTAGAAGCCTTTTTGAGTGCTTCCAACAAGCAGGTTGTCCAACTATGTTGTTATCTATTCAGTATCGAATGCATCCTCAAATTTGGGATTTTCCTTCAAGATATTTTTATCAAAATCGATTAAGTGACAGTGAGAGTGTTACCAGGAGACCTGATGAAATTTATTACAAAGATTCTCTATTGAGACCTTACTTGTTTTACGATGTAACTCATGGAAGTGAATCTCATAGAGGTGGATCTGTTTCATATCAGAATATTCATGAAGCATAATTTTCTTTGCAATTATATGAGCATCTTCAATGAGTCACTCAGAAAGTCGAACATGTTTCTTGGGAGAAAGGAAATAGCTTAGCATTGAAACATTTGAGCTCACTGAGAGATCAAGCTTATAGCTCAGACTGAAGTTTAGTTAAAATATTAATCCTGGTTAGACCCAAAGGAATTGATGGTTGAGTTTACTGATATCTTGAGTGAAATCACTTATGGCATAGCGGTTCTTAGAGACATGTTGTAGATATGATAAGATGACATGGGAAAACAGGATATGGCTGAACTTGGCTCGATAGATAAAATGATATATTCATAGCCACAAGTTCAAGGGATCACTTAGATGGACTCTATCCTATAATATCCATGTTTGCAGAAGCTTAAAGCTCAAATGGGTCATGTAAAATCTTTGGGAAAAAATTGTTGCAAGGTATGCATGGAAGAAGATCAAGCATGATCAGGACAATGATCCAAAAAGACGTGTTGAGGTTTGGAGCTCGACATGATATAAAGGGATTAAGCATGTATTCAAAGATAAGCCCTTGAAATACCACATGAAATTATTAGGGTGATCGCAAGAATCAACATCGAGGAAGAGGCGTGAAAATGTGAACATGATTGAATAAGTCTTAATATTTCCTGTAGATACAAAGCATAGAATAGCTCGAGAGATCGACCAAATCAAAGAAGAGCTCAACGCATGAGCTAGTGCTTGAGTTTATAACCAATGAGCATAGACCCATTGTTGCTGAGGGATTAAGGAACTCAGATGTGCAAGATGGTAAATATGAGCTCGGTACATAGACATGTGAGAGTCTGAGTTGAGCCAACCGGGTGCTCGGGTCGACATGCAAAACAAAGCTAGGCTGAGTCAGTTGAAGAGCTCATGGGGACACACTTGGCGGTGATATTGATGCTAGGAAAACTCAGTAGATTTTGTGTAGAGCTCGCCGAGTTGGAAAGAATTGGCTCAGGAAAGTGTGAATGACAATTCAGGGAGCTCGTGGTGTTGTTTCATGGAGTTTGAACATGGAATGCATGTGAATATGTGGTCCAAAACAAGAAGAAATAACTCTATCTGTCAAGCTAGAGCTATCACAGAGAAATCAATCGATTGAGTGTTGACAGGGCCACGTGACGTGATCCCTAACAATTTTCATAGCTCGAAAATTATTTCTAAATAGCGCAACATGCAGGAGTGAAATAATTTAAATTCATTGAATTGTTTAACCTCTGTGGGTCACCAATGTATTATAGAACAAAGCCACGAAGTATGATTTAGAGTCAAAATTTTTCATATTGTGGAAATGTTGGTACCAAGTTGAGATAAAGACTAAGCTCACGGGTGTCGAAGTTTAATGTATTTGTAGAGGCTTTCAATTTCGAGCTTAAAGCTTCATGTTCACGATGCATGTAGGTGGCTTGGTAATTTAGAATGGCTCGATTTGGAGTTTGAAGCAAGACCGTAGCAGTGGCATTCGTGAGGTGAGTCTTAACTTACGTCAGGCTAGGTTCATAGGATCTACATGTATTTTGGTTTAATGAGGAAGATATACAACTTAGTCAAGGAACCCTATGCATGAGCATCGAGAAAAGCTGGTGAAAGACGAGTTGTGGAGAATTGAGTTCATTTTGATTAGCTCACAAGGTGTTCAAAAAGCCATGACGGTGGGGTAAATTGGCTCTGGTCAAGCTTATAGAGGATGAGCATGTAGAGAATGAACCAAGCTCGTGGAAAAATGGAACTCGGAAAGGATAAAAATAACCAATGGAGCTCGGTGACTTCGTGGGGAAGCTCACATATGTTTCACGAAAGGCAATGTGGAATGCATAAATGGCCTCGAGTTAACCAAGGAAAATGATAAGAATCAAGTTTGATAGCTCACCATTTGAAGGACTCAATGCAAAAGAGCTCGATTGCCAAGGCAAGGAAAGAGTTGGTGTGGGGTTCAAAATCGAGTGCAACACCGAGTTAGAGGATTCAAAACTCACCGAGTTGGGCTATGTGCAGACTCTATCCACATGGACCCCCCTCCTCTTCAAGTCAAACGGGTCAACGGGGGGGTCTCGACATTATGTTAATTAATTTAATATTTTTTACTTAAATATTTTAATAATAATATTTATTATTATTATTTAAATATTTTATTTAAATATTCTTTTAATTAATTGAGAAGACTAGGTCATCAGGCAATTAATGACCCATGATGGAACCTTCTCAAGTGATTCAACTAACTGTAATAAATACATCATGGGCCTTCAATTTAGGAATGTAATTATGACCTTTCCTCTTCTTTCTCACATATTCTTCTATAAATGTAAGTTGGAAGCTCATTTCAAAGGGTTCCAACAGTTCAGACAAGTTGGACAGTTAGATATCTCAGGCGAGTGTATGCTTTTCAAGAGTCCTCTCTCTTCTGCAAGTTGTTCTTGTGTGTTGAGAGAACTTTCAAGCTTCCTCTTCAAGACTGTAATGGAAACTATTGCCTCTTCTGAATGTATGATGCATTGTGCATGTTATTGAAGCAATAAAAGTGTGTGTTTTGTGACTAATCTTGGTCCTTTCATCCTTCTGTGCTTCTTTGTGCCTTTCTCATACTTATAGGTACACTGTGCAAGTTTAAGTTTCTATTGCAAGTTCTTGGAGTTATGTGCTTATCGAGTGGTGGAGTATTGCATGTAGTTGAGTTGTGGTGTCTGTTCACCCTTCTTGAGTTCATCCTTCTTCACTGGGAAACTGGTATATTTCTCGGTCTGATAAAGTTTAACAAAGGGAACACATGTCTCTTAGTTTGTGGTATCATGTACCCTCTCTAAGTTGTAGTAGGTGAGGTTGACCTGTGGTGCACACACCCTCTTCAAATTAACCCTTCCTGAGTCTGGAAACACCCTTTATTTGGTGCATCACCATCCCTAGTATAATTTCATTTCTGTAAATCTCTTTCCCTAAAACCCCATGAAGATGTTAGCATAGGAATAGATAATCATTTTTGTTACACTAGGAGTAGTAAATCACTTAGTTTAGGAAGAGGAAGCTGGCCTTCTCCGGAGGTTCACTTCGAGCCCAAGTCCCACAGCTTGAGAGGTGATCCCATGTGTCCCAATCACACCAAACATCCTATTCACATCTTGGCCATTCGGAGGGTGCAGTGATTTGGCGACAACAATTTTTGGCATGCCCGGTGGGATAGAGTTGGTACTTCTCTTCTCACTTACACAAGTCAAAGTACCTGGCGACTCTATATCTTTGGATTCCAAATCTCAGTGCGGTAACTTATGCGAAGAATTCAGACAAGAGCTTCTTCAAAGAAAGGAAATTATCAACATATCAAACTTTCCTTGTCTCCTCCAAAGAGAAGAAGAAGAGGCATTTCCACATCCCCAGTTGCAGATTTACCTAGTAGGGGTCATTCGACTCCTCCTTACGGAAGGTTTCCTCCACCCAGGAACAATCAACCTTTCATTGCTATGGCGAGGAACCAAGTTTTTCCCCCTTTCAATGCAAGCAGTCCTCTTATGTTGGCTCAACGTGACCCGATACCTATTGCGGCACTCAAAAGTTTACCCTTCTACATGGGGGAAACTCACGTTACTCCAGTGGAGCATATCTTTGATGTAGCCAGCATCTGCGTAGTACATAATATCATAGAAGACAACATTGCAGTTAGACTTCTTGCTACCTCTTTCAAGGGAAAAGCACTTCAATGGTTTCGCGGGTTAGGTGTTGGCACTATAACCACTTGGGACGAGTTGGGAGAAAAGCTATGTAAATAGTTCGAAGACAAAAGTGATCACCTATCACTTTTGGAACAACTCACTACCATGAAGAGAGCTTCCCAAGAATACATGAGTGATTTCAACTTCCGATTCCATAGGACTTGGAATAGGATTCCGGTGCTTGTAAAGCCTTCTGCACATAATGCATTCTTGTACTATTTGCGAGCCTTGAATAGTGATGTAGCAGTTATGATCCAGTCCATGGGAGGGACTACACTTCCTGATGCTTACGAAGTTGCCATAAGTGCAGAGAATTATTTGATTCAGGCTGGAAAGATAGCTCCATGACCACCAATGCCCTTTTCTCCAGATCTTATGAATCATCAGCCTATCATTGCTCCTATTCTAGTAGACTCCAAGAAACCATCTCAATCTTCCCCTACCTCTTCAAATGACCTATTTGAAGTCAAGTCACTACTGCAAAATTTTGGAAATGAGCTCGTTGCACTCAAAAGGCAACAGTTTCAATACAATCATCCGTATCAGCCACAAAATCAGCAGTATCAGGCTAACCGTCCTCCTTTTCAAGGAAACAATCAGCCTCAAAATCAAACTACAAGTCAAGTTGCAAATGTCAGGCCCTTGAACTTTCGGAACCCTCTTGCAGCTAGCTCATCTAGAGCTATAGTACTTGTTCAGAATAATCTAGTTCAAGACTACGAATGGTGCTATCCTTGCTCTCAACCCCACAATCAAAATCTTTGTCCCAATGGAGTTCTTAGCCAGGCCCTTATGGTTCAAAGTGTATATGCCCCTTCAGAGTTAACAAAAAATTCATCTACGCAAGAAGCAGTAGATCAACCGCAGGCACCTGAAGAATCCACTTTGCTAAACTGGCAAGCAGAAGATTTTTGTGGGTTGAATATAGATTCTTCATCAGTGGCAACAAACACTTGTTCCAAGAAGAGAGAAATGGAGCCTAAACCTCCCAAAGCTGATCTAGCATCCACTTCTCAACCTGGGTTACAAATGGCAGTTGATAAAAATGTGGGAAAGAAATCACCAGAAACACCGGCTAGCCACGCCGTAGGGAAAGATGGTTCTCCAGGCATCACGGTACCCAACAAACATTTTCCAAAGGAGGACCCCAATGCCCAAAAAAGTGTCATCAAAGTAGGAGCGATTCCCTTTAGCATAGTAGAACAAATGAAGAAAACCAATCTGAGTGTTACCATGTGGGATGCACTCTCGATCCCTTCTCAAAGAAACCTGTTGCGAGAAGCTCTGAACAGTTTTGCTACAACCAGCGGATCACCAGGTCATGGAGTGACAACTGCTACAAGTTTGTGTCAACCAGAAGGGAAAATTATTCCTATGACAAACAAACCACTGCCATTCTACATTTCCCTGATCATTGGTGACCACCTGGTACATAATTGCATGATCGATTCTGGTGCCAGTAGCTTTGTCATGCCTAAACAAATTACAGATGTACTAGGCATACAATATGTGCCAGTTGCAAGAGGGGTTGTTCAGCTAGATGGCACAGCTGTTAAGACTGTTGGGGTTATCAAAGGACTTCAACTTACCATCCATGCATGCCCAAGTTTTTCATTCACCCAAGACATATCGGTCATTGATCTCCCTCCCCTCTTTGCCATCTGCCTATCACGGGATTTCACCACCAAGATGGGCGGTTACCTATCGGCCGATTGGTCGCATATGATTCTCAGGACTCGATACAGAACCAAAGTAACTATAAGGGCAGAACCAATCTACCATAATCATGTAGAACCCTACACTGCTAGTCCCATAAATGGAAATTACACCATCGGCGATCCCGAAGAGGAAGATGCCGATCATGAACCAACCACCCTTGTTGAAGAAGTCCCTGATACTTTGCTAGATGAAGTAAGTAGAGATCATCAGTATGATCCCTATGTTGATGTATTGGTAGAAGAAGAAGTTGGTTTGCTGGTCTTGGAAGAAACAGGATTAGGTACTTACTGTATCCATGAAGAAGATACGATCATACCACAACTTGTCAAAACACCAAGTGATTCTAAAGGACTGTGGCAATTGTTCTTCAATGGCTCAAGAAGTAAGAATGGATCTGGTGCTGGTGTTATGTTAATTTCTCTAGAGGGAGATAAGTACTTCTCATCTTTCTAGTTGTAGTTCAATTGCACTAACAATGTTGCTGAATACGAGGCTCTTGTGCAAGGAATTCAGCTAGCCCAAAGGAAGGGAATCAAGGCCCTGACTATTTTTAGAGACATTGAGTTAGTTGTTCATCAAGTTTCGGCATGTAGTGCATCCAAAAATGATCTTTTAAGATCATACAAGAACCGAGTCTAGGAACCTGATTGAAGATTTCAAAGCTTTTGGGATCCATGCAGTTCCTAGAGATCAAAATCAAGATGTGGATAGGCTTGCTACAATTGGTTTGCAATACAACATACCAGTTGATATCATGAAAGAAGAGCAGTAATTTGTTAAAATGGTGGTTCGACCGGTAGTCCCTGATAATGTGAGTAGTTGGCAAGTGTTCGATAGTGACAAACAAATTGTCCTCTTCCTACAAGAAGAGGCGGAGTTTGCTGTAAAGAATCAAGATAAGTTGTAGGAGTCATATGGTGAGAAAATTATCCAATTGAAAAGCAACAAGTTACCAAAAGGTTTAGTCACTTTGGAATCCATTTTCAATTCAGATGACCAAGCCAAAAGACAAAGCCCTAACATGGTGGTCAAAGAAGAATATTTTGAGGAAGTCGAAGTATCAAATGCAAAGTTTCTCAAGATCGGAAAAGTGTGTACTTCTGAGGAGAAAGAAGCTTTCATCAAACTTTGTCAAGAGTATCATGACATATTTGCATGGAGCTATAAATATCTGCGTGGTTTTGATCCAGGTCTAGCACAACATACCATCAAACTGGATCCTAATGCTAAGCCAGTTCATCAGAAACAGAGACCAATTAATCCCAAAATTGAGCCACTAATGAGAAAGGAGCTAACCAAGCTCATCGAGGCCTGTATAATTTTTCCCATCAAGCATTCCTCATGGGTAGCCAATTTGGTGCCTGTGAGGAAGAAGAACGGAGAGATCCAGTTATGCGTAGATTTCAGGGATTTGAATCGTGCGTCATTAAAAGACCATTATCCTCTTCCATCGATGGAACAGATCCTTCAAATGGTGGCAGGAGCTCAAATATTTTCTTTGCTCGATGGATATTCAGGTTACAATCAAATCCTAGTCCAAGAATCTGACCAATTCAAAATGGATTTCACTACCAAGTGGGGCACGTATGCCTACAATAAAATGCCATTCGGATTGTCCAATGTTGGGGCTACTTTCCAAAGAGCCATGGACATGGAATTTAAGGGACTAATCAATGATATTATTTTGGTTTACCTTGATGATATAACTATATACTCTAAGCATGCAGAAGATCACATCACGCATCTAAGGAAAGTTTTCCGAAGGTGTAGGGAATTTGGGGTTTCACTTAACCCCAAGAAATGTATTTTTACAGTGCACGAGGGAAAATTTTTGGGGCATGTTGTTTCAGCGGAAGGATTATCAATCGATCTAGCCAGGATTCATTTGATTATGTCCTTATCTCTCCCAAGTCACAAGAAGGGCCTCCAGAGTTTTCTGGGAACCATAAATTTCGTGTGAAGATTCATCCCTCAATTCGTGACATTGGCTAAACCACTGACAGCCATGCTAAAGAAAAACATGCCATTCTCATGGACAAAGGAAGGACGAGAAAGCTTCGAAGCCATCAAAACAAGCCATTTCTCAAGCTCCCATGCTGGTGAACCCCAGGTTTGACAAAGATTTTATCCTTTATGCTTTTGCAGGTCAAGAGAGCATTTCAGGGATCCTCACCCAACAAAAAAACAACCTGATGGAGTAACCAATTGCTTTCTTCAGTCAATCCCTCAAAGACTATGAGTTCAAATACTCATTCATTGAAAAGCAAGTCTTTGCGGTTATTCAAGCTTTGAAGAAATTCAAGCACATGTTGTCCAACAACAAGATTCATCTGATGGTGTCTCATCCAGGTGTCAAGGAGTTTTTACTAAACAAAGAAATGAATGAGAAGCATGTTGGATGGATCACAAAGGTAATGGAGTATGATGTGCACATCAAAGTCACTAAAATTGTCAGAGGTAAGGGTTTGTGTCAGCAACTTGCTACAGACATGGAATCAAAAGGTAATGAGGACGTGACACTCCTAAATACTGATGAGGATGTTGATCAAGCTGACTGGTTATCCAAAATGAAGAATTTCCTCTTCTCAGGAGCATATCTGGCAAACATGGATAAAAACCAAAGATGAACTTTCCATCTTCAATCTATCCCATATGTTTTGGTAGATAGCATTCTCTTTCGAAAAGATTTGAACTACGTTCTCCTTCAGTGCGTAGGACCGGAACAGGTAAGTAAGATACTAGAAGAATTTCATGATGGCCTATCTGGAGGACATTATTCCACACGAACAACAGCTACCAAGATCATGTGAGCTAGCTACTATTGGCTAGATTTATTCAAGGATGCCCATCTCTTGGTAAGGAAATGTAAGGAATGTACCTTTTTCACAGGTAAGCAGAAGTTGATAGCTCTTCCGCTGCATCCAATTCAAGTGGATCAACCCTTTGTTCAATGGGGGTTGGACTTCATCAGAATGATTAATCCTCCATCCAGTGACGGACATAAGTGGGTCCTTACTGCAACAGACTATTTTACTCGATGGATAGAGGTGGTAGCATTAAAAGAGAGCAATGAAAAGGTAGTTCTAGATTTTTTGGAGGGTATAATGACGAGGTTCGGTGTTCCGTTTACAGTCATTTCATACAACGCGCTGGCTTTTCTTAGTATGAAATTGAGTGAATGGGCTGTTAAAAATGGGGTATACCTCAAAACTTCATCCAATTACTATCCGCAAGGAAACGGATTGGCGGAGTCTAGCAACAAAAACCTCATAAGGATTATTAAGTGCACAATGGAGACTAACAAGAGGACTTGGCATACATAGCTTAAGACCGCCTTATGGGCAGATCGGATCACACCTAAAAGGGCCATCAAAATTCTCCTTTCGTTCTTGTATATGGAAGAGAGGAAAAACTCCTGCTCTCATTGGAGTTACCTTCTTTGGAGTTAGCTCATCAACTTGAAGTTATAGAGAGTGATCCTCTGACAGTAAGGTTTGTTGAACTCATGGAGTTAGAGGAAGTACGAGACAAGGCTATGAAAACTTTGGAGCAACATCAGGCTCAAGTTAAGAAATCTTTTGACAAGAAGGTGTCCGATAGGCATTTTCAAGAGGGAGATTTAGTTCTCAAATGGGATGAAGACAGGGCCAAACTAGGCAGGCATGCCAAGTTTGACGCTCTCTAGAGTGGGCCATACATCATCACAAGTTGCAAAGAGGCAAATTCATTCTATCTATCTAGGCTCAATGGAGAAGAACTGCCCATTCATGTGAATGGGATGTCTCTCAAATCTTGTTTTTGAGAAGTGTTCCACCCCCTGTATAGTTAAATTAGGTGTTTTCCTCCAAGTGCTTATGCACATTGTTGTGTGTTGTTGTTTTTCTTTCCTTGTTGTTGTGTTTTGTTTTGTTCTGCACATTGTTTCATCATTGGAAGGTGTCAAGGAGAAGGAAGGTTCAAGGTTTCCATAAGAGTTTCTAAATATGCTTCATTCTAAATTTTGCAACGTTCCATAGATGTCAAGCATTCAACAGTTTTAGTATACTTCATGCTTAACATTCCAAGGAGGTCCAAGATATCGGCAATGCTCAAGGAGATTCCGGGATGTGTCAAAGAAAATCATACTAATTTTAGGATTTCAACATAGACTCCATGCCCAATGGATGACTTAAGGCTACTGGAATCATGCTTAGCAAGGCAATCATCCCCGAAGAGGTTGCCAAAAATGTTATCCAATTTTGCACACGTGGCAAGATTGGACAACGGGGTCCTATCACGTTCAAAATTAAATAATTGTCCTAGGAACCCACTTCCAGTTATTATCAAGATACAATAATTAAAAATAATTCCTAAAATGCATATGAAGAGATCACCTAGCATCGAAAGGTACCCAGTTGATCTCAACTCAGTGAAGAGTTCAGGGTCGAGTTGATAGAGAACCTGGTGTCAAATTGATAGTCATCTCGGAAATCATCTCGGTAGAGTCTCTCAGTTGTAAGAGCTCGATGAGATCTTATTAATGCAAAATATAGCTAGTTGAAAATTGATGAATGAAGGGAATTCTATAAGGATCTTGGTAGAGATCGATGCAAAAAGATATGAAGGCCGAGTTAGGGAAAGCTAAGTTAACATGAGGCTAGGTCTAATCCATTAGACAGTGCTCAACCAACCACTTGGGAGAATTATCTTGTTTGACCGAGATGATATCAGATTATGCAGATATGGATGAGGTCATCTGGTAGTGTTTGATTGAAAAAATGTTTGCAACCAAGTAAACCAAATACATCTCAATCAAAATCTCATAGCACTCTATGGAGAGGGTCACTTGAAGGAGGCACTACACGTTCTTCTTACAACACACAATCCATCTGTAAATTCTTCAACATATCTTCATCTGACAAAGGCTTGCATTGCTAAGAAAGCCCTTGCGGAGGGAAAGAAAATCCACTCTCACATCAATGGCAATGGACACATGTTTGGAAGACTTTGCACACTACTACCAAATAAAATATTCTACATGTATGACAAGTGTGGAAGTTTAAGGAGCTCAGTTCATTGATATCAGGTGGCAAGTTTCTCACGTGATGGACTTGACCTCATTGAATCTCACCGAGCTAAGTACACATGCTGCAGACATAAATCGAGAGCTCGTTCACCTAAGCTAAGTCGAATCAAGGTAAAAATAGGAGATCATTCAATGTTATCGATGTGGTGAAAGAAAAGAAAACTTATGAGGAAGAGCTCAGAGACATGGTTTTGCAGTGACCTGGTCGATCCGAGCTTGGAGATGTGAACATTTAGAGGAGCTCTTGGAATTGATTCAGGAAAATGCCTGATTATAAATCCCTCAGCTTCGGGATAGCTCGATAAGCCATGTACATTTTTTCATTGTTGGATGAGCTTGAGATCATCATATAAAAAGAATAGAGATCATATTGAGGGACCATGATGACAAGCGTGGTTTAGCAGAGGAGTCACTCAGGGATCGATACTTCCAAGGTGGAATGCAATTTCTAGTGGAAATCCAACACAAGGTTTCCAGCATAAAGCCCTGAAGTCTTTTCACCAAGGTTTGATGTTGTCCTCAAATCATTGAGGAAGGAAAAGTTAAAATATCAAATAGATGCCTTTCACAGGCCATCGGAATAGTAGAAGGTGATATGCAGAAATTATTACAGATGTTGTTTTAAGGTAATCGTAAAAATTGTAGAACTAAAATAACACGACAATGGAGACAGTGTCATTGTAACATGATATCCCCCACATGGGAAATATTCCAGTGATGATTTCCAAGGTCGGAAATTTTCATGACATGGCAAGCTAAAGTCATACAATCCTCAGAGGAGGTTTGGATGCTATGCTCAACAAACTCTACTGATTTCACATGGTGGAAAAATTTGGCAGTGGAATACATTTGCTTGTACATCTAAGGTTTGCATAAGACCATATAAATAGACAACTTCCCGAGTTTACAAAACCATGGGTATCAAAACCATGGGCAAAACCCGTGGATAATGTGGTCAAGCATCACTAAGCGGGGATAGAGTGTTTCTCGATATGTCGGGTGCATTTTTCGAGGCCAAAAGCTCTTACATCGCAAAGTGTACAGTACCAGTGTACAAGGTCCGAGAAATTTGCACACATGTCAAAGAGTTACTTTCCACAACCTAACAAGGATCACCAAGCAGTGAATTGGAGCGGGTCATGCTTGACAAGCGAAGGGAAAAGCTCCGCAAACCACATACCACGTCAAGGTTGAGAAATTTGTAGGTCATAGAGTTACATTCCAATTTAATAGGATAGTTGTGAACTGGAGCAGGTCATGAGGAAAACAATGTGATGTAATACCAATTTCAGAGCAGATAATACCAAACTCATCAATACGAAGCATGGCAGAAGAATAGGAGGTGGACCGAGTTTCTCACTAACAAGAATATTAAGGCGTTATAGCGGTATCAATGTAACAAGCTCTTCTTACTAACGATCAAACTATCGAATGGAGTGAAATGACCCATCATTGGAGAAGTGTTGCAGAGGGATTTTAGGTGAGCAAACCATCTGATGTATGGAAGGTGAAACTCATAGCAAAGGGATTTGTTCAGTTTCGAGCTTAAATACATGTGCCGGACAGTGATGAGTTGTTGAAACCACGGTGAGATATCACCCGGTTGACAGTATTTAACTAGGCAGCAGGCATGTTGCAGTATAGTAGAAGCCTTATTGAGCACTTCCAACAAGCAGGTTGTCCAACTATGTTGTTATCATTTCAGTATCCAATGCATCCTCAAATTTGGGATTTTCCTTTAAAATATTTTTATCAAAATCGATTAAGTGACAATGAGAGTGTTACTAGGAGACCTGGTGAAATTTATTACAAAGATTCTCTATTGAGACCTTACTTGTTTTACGATGTAACTCATGGAAGTGAATCTCATAGAGGTGGATCTGTTTCATATCAGAATATTCATGAAGCAAAATTTGCTTTGTAATTATATGAGCATCTTTAACGAGTCACTCAGAAATTTGAGCATGTTTCCTTGGAGAGAGGAAATAGCTTAGCTTTGAAACGTTTGAGCTCACTGAGAGATCAAGCTTATAGCTCAGACTGAATTTTAGTTAAAATATTAATCCTAGTTAGACCCAAAGGAATTGATGGTTGAGTTTACTGATATCTTGAGTGAAATCACTTATGGCATAGCAGTTCTTAGAGACATGTTGTAGATATGATAAGATTACATGGGAAAAAGAGATATGGCTAAACTCAGCCCGATAGATAAAATGATATTTTCATAGCCACGAGTTCAAGGGATCACTTGGATGGACTCTATCCTGCAATATCCATGTTTTCAGAAGCTTGAAGCTCGAATGGGTCATGTAAAATCTTTGGGAAAAAAATGTTGCAAGGAATGCATGGAAAGAGATCAGGCATGATCAGACAATGATCTAAAAAGACATGTTGAGGTTTGGAGCTCGACATGATATAAAGGGATTAAGCATGTATTCAAAGAGAAGCCCTTGAAATACCACATGAATTTCTTAGGGTGATCACAGGAATCAACATCGAGGAAGAGGCGTGAAATTGTGAACATGATCGAACAAGTCTTAATATTTCCCGTAGATACAAAGCATAGAATAGCTTGAGAGATCGACTGAATCAAAGAAGAGCTCAACGCATGAGCTAGTGCTTGAGTTTATAACCAATGAGCATAGACCCATTGTTGCCGAGGGAGTAAGGAACTCAGATGTGCAAGATGGTAAATATGAGCTTGGTACATAGACATGTGAGAGTCTGAGTTGAGCCAACCGGGTGCTCGGGTCCACATGCAAAACAAAGCCAGGCCGAGTCAGTTGAAGAGCTCATGGGGACACACTTGGTAGTGATATTGATGCTAGGAAAACTCAGTAGATTTCATGTAGAACTCGCTGAGTTGGAAAGAATTGGCTCAGAAAAGCATGAATGACAATTCAGGGAGCTTGTGGTGTTGTTTCATGGAGTTTGAACGTGGAATGCATGTGAATATGTGGTCCAAAACAAGAAGAAATAACTCTATCTGTCAAGCTAGAGATATCAAAGAGAAATCAATCGATTGAGTGTTGACAGGGCCACTTGACGTGATCCCTAACAATTTTCATAGCTCGAAAATCATTTCTAAATAGCGCAGCATTTAGAAGTAGAACAATTTAAATTCATTGAATTGTTTAAACCTATGTGGAGTCACCAATGTATTATAGAACAAAGCCATGAAGTATGATTTAGATTCAAACTTTTCATATTGTGGAAACGTTGGTACCAAGTCGAGATAAAGACTAAGCTCGTGGGTGTCGAAGTTTAATGTATTTGTAGAGGCTTTCAATTTCGAGCTTAAAGCTTCATGTTCACGATGCATGTAGGTGGCTTGGTAATTCAGAATGGCTCGATTTGGAGTTTGAAGCAAGACCGTAGCAGTGACATTCGTGAGGTGAGTCTTAACTTACGTCAGGACAGGTTCACAGGATCTACATGCATTTTGGCTTAATGAGGAAGATATACAACTCAGTCAAGGAACCCTATGCATGAGCATCGAGAAGAGCTGGTGAAAGACGAGTTGTGGAGAATTGAGTTCATTTTGATTAGCTCACAAGGTGTTCAAAAAGCCATGACAGTGGGGTAAATTGGCTCCGGTCGAGCTTATAGAGGATGAGCATGTAGAGAATGAACCAAGCTCGTGGAAAAACAAAACTCGGAAAGGATAAAACTAACCAATGGAGATCAGTGAATTCATTGGGAATCTCACATATGTTTCATGAAAGGCAATGTGGAATGCATAAATGGCCTCGAGTTAACCAAGGAAAATGATAAGAATCAAGTTTGATAGCTCACCATTCGAAGGAATCAATGCAAATGAGCTCGATTTCCAAGGCAAGGAAAGAGTTGGTGTGGGGTTCAAAATCGAGTGCAACACCGAGTTAGAGGATTCGAAACTCACTGAGTTGGGCTATGTCCAGAATCTATTCACATGGACCCTCCTCCTCTTCAAGTCAAATGGGTCAATAGATTCGGGGTCCTCTTCAAGTCTATGTATAGACTCTAACATGGGTCAACACGGGGGGGTCCCGACATTATGTTAATTAATTTAATATTTTAACTAAAATATTTTAATAATAATATTTATTATTATTATTTGAATATTTTATTTAAATATTCTTTTAATTAATTGAGAAGACTAGGTCATCAGGTAATTAATGACCCATGATGGAACCTTCTCAAGTGATTCAACTAACTATGATAAATACATCATGGGCCTTCAATTTAGGAATGTAATTATGACCTTTCCTCTTCTTTCTCACATATTCTTCTATAAATGTAAGTTGGAAGCTCATTTCAAAGGGTTCCAACAGTTCAGACAAGTTGGATAGTTAGATATCTTAGGTGAGTGTATGCTTTTCAAGAGTCCTCTCTCTTCTACAAGTTGTTCTTGTGTGTTGAGAGAACTTTCAAGCCTCCTCTTCAAGACTGTAATGGAAACTATTGCCTCTTCTAAATGTATGATGCATTGTGCATGTTATTGAAGAAATAAAAGTGTGTGTTTTGTGACTAATCTTGGTCCTTTCATCCTTCTGTGCTTCTTTGTGCCTTTCTCGTACTTGCAGGTACACTATGCAAGTTTAAGTTTCTATTGCAGGTTCTTGGAGTTATGTGCTTATCGAGTGGTGGAGTATTGCATGCAGTTGAGTTGTGGTGTTTGTTCACCCTTCTTGAGTTCATCCTTCTTCACTGGGAAACTGGTATATTTCTCGGTCTGATAAGGTTTAACAAAGGGAACACATGTCTCTTAGTTTGTGGTATCATGTACCCTCTCTAAGTTGCAGTAGGTGAAGTTGACCTGTGGTGCACACACCCTCTTCAAATTAACCCTTCCTGAGTCTGGAAACACCCTTTATTTGGTGCATCACCATCCCTAGTATAGTTTCATTTCTGTAAATCTCTTTCCCTAAAACCCCATGAAAATGTTAGCATAGGATTAGATAATCATTTTTGTTACACTAGGAGTAGTACAACACTTAGTTTAGGAAGAGGAAGCCAGCCTTCTCCGGAGGTTCACTTTGATCCCAAGTCCCACAGCTTGATAGGTGATCCCATGTGTCCCAATGACACCGAACATCCCATTCACATCCTGGCCATTCGGAGGGTGCAGTGATTTGAGTGAATGGAGTTGTATGCAGTGAGGTTCATTTGGTTTTCCCCCTTAGCAGTCAAGAATGAACCATAAACAAGAGTGCGTCATCGGGAAATGGTCTAAGTGTGTGTTATGTCTAATGGAATGTGATGAGTGTGTATGTGTGAGATGATATGTGACCTAGATATGAATTGTGTGATGATGTATCCTAAAGTGTATATCACGATGAGACAAATAGAGGGAATGGTGACGTAGCCTAAAGCATGTACCACTACAAGATGAAGAAATAGGTGACCATTTAGCCTACAACATATGTCTCTAACCTAGTAATGTCACATGATAGAAGGTCAAGTGATGAATGTGTGTGTATGATAAAGTCCATTTTATTTGTAAACCCTCAGAAATTGAGTATGGACCGAGGAACTAAAGTGCATCATAGGGTAGTGAGTGCAACACGTAGAAGACAATGTAGTATGCGTGATGATAATAGCTGACTATATGATGTGTAAGACGTGTACTATGTAATGTATGTAATGAAAGATATTTAGATAGTCAAATAATGTGAGATGCAAATTATGTAATATATAAAATGAGTAGGATGTAATGCTAGACTCGTAGATAATAGGGATGTGACATATGTATGATGAACATGAATATGATGTGCAAAGTATGTAGGATATGTAAACATGTAATGGTCGAAATGATGTAGTCTAAATGTAGGATGTATGATATAAGATGTATAATGCATGATGTGTGAAGAGTGTAGTGTGTGGAGGGTTCATGTGTAGTATGTATTCCTCAATATTCAAGTGTGAATCGAAGCACAAGAGTGTGTCATCGAGTAATAATGACACTAAAATGTGTGATGAGTATATCTAATCTCGGAGATTGATGTATGATAATACAAATATGAAAAATGCACTAATGCTAATATGGGGGGGGGGGGGCGGGAATGTGTTGGATGCTACGCTCCCCGAATCTGGATGTTATGCAATATGTAGAATGAGTAGGATGTAATGCTAGACTTGTAGATAATAGGGATGTGACATATCTATGATGAACACGAATATGATGTGCAAATTATGTAGGATATGTAAACATGTAATGGTTGAAATGATGTATTCTAAATATAGGATGTATGTTATAAGATGTATAATGTGAGATGTGTGAAGAATGCAGTGTGGGGTTCATGTGTAGTATGTATCCCTCAATAGTCAAGTGTGAACCGAAGCACAAGAGTGTGTCATCGGGTAATAATGACACTAAAATGTGTGATGAGTATGTTTAAGCTAGGATATTGATGTATGATGATACAAATATGACAAATGCACTAATGCTAATATGAGGGGGGGAATGTTTTTTATGCTATGCCCCTCAAGTGTGGAAGATGAAGGATTGATTATGTAATATCATCTAAGAGATCGTCAATTTCAGGGTCAAAGTCATATGGATATGCATTAGTTACTTGATAAACAATAGTGTTTGGTTGATCACGTAATGAGCCATTGAGGTGTAAGTTGTACATAACTATGGCATATTATTCATCAGTAGATGAGGGAAAGGGACAACCATGTGCATACCAATGAGTGAGATTCTATGTATAGACAAGAAAGGAACTATTGCAAATGAATATGTGGCTGAAGGGCATAAGAAATGAGATATCAATATGATCAGGATCCAATGTGCCCCCTATATAAGTAAACCAAGACTCTCCTAATGTGAGTGGAGAAGAGTGATGAGTGTGTAATAAATATCTTTTGAGATGAAAGACACGTAAACCATAAGAAATAGTAATAGTGATGAAGCCATAATATAGATGAGGATTATGAGCAGGAGGATAAATGTCCTCGAAAGTGAAACCAAGTCGAGCTAGACCATAATGTGAACATATAATGACATCACAAGTATGATCAAATGGAATATGTTCCCAATACGAATCATTCATGAAGAGTTTGCAAGTAAATAGTGAGCGCGCTAGTGTGGGTGGGACATGTGAAGGTCTAGGTGATAGAATGACATCCATAGACTAGACAAGCCCCTGATAAGGAATCATAGTAGTAGTAGATGACATAGAAGAGACTGAGTTTATCACACAAATGAAACCTTCAAGTGGTGGTAGATGAGGTAGTTCATCCATTGGTTGAGGGTTATTTGTAGTATCAGTGCATGGAATAGGAATGGTAGTATTAGGATCTCGTTCACAATATTGGAATGCATCACAATCGTGAAGTACAATATATTTAATACCTTCATGTATGAATTTGAAACAACGATGTATAATGTAAGAAATGGATTACAAAACATGGAGCCATGGTCTACCAAGTAAAAAATTATATTAGAATGGAAAATCAATGAAAAAGAAAACAATGTTGAGGATTTTTGGTCCTATAGTGATAGGAAGTAAAATGTGACCTAATCATGGGTAGACTGAACCATCATATGCACAGAGTGAGAGGGATGATGGATTAACATCGTGCACTGAAAAACCTAAATTTTCAAGGAATGACATAGGACATAGATTAAGTTCAGATCAATTATCAATTAAAGTGTGCTTAATACCCATATTGAGAATGCATATCATAATATGCAAGGGTGGGTCATTATCAAAAGTGTTTAAATCAGCAGGAAGATTAGTTTTGAATGATAAGTGTTGAGAAATTGCATCTACAAAAGTTTGATATACTGAGCCAGGATGGATATAACCGTGAATGTGGGTAACAACTAAAAGGTGTTGGACTCTATACCTTACATCAGGATGTGCAAGCAAATAATCAGTGATTGAGATATTCATGATGACTAGACTCTAAGATAAATAGAATGAGGATGCTAAAAGTGTGAAAGTGTTGGGTTCACCAAAATGATTAACCAAAAATGGATATTTTAGATACTTAATATAATAAGTACAATAATAAATAAGAGCTAAACTAAATAAGGAAAGTGGCCCAAGAAACTAAGTACATAAAAAATGTGAAACCCTAATTAACAAGTAGGGTTAGAAAGAACTCAGCTGATTTGACAAGCTTGCTAGACTTTGTTGTAGAGATGGCTGGAGAAATAAGAGGAGGAAACGACAGTACCAAGGTCTAGAAAAGTATAGATCTAGGAAATCTGAGTGGAATGGGATGCATGAATAGGTAAAGGGGTGCCTATGGGCACCCTAGTATGAGATAGGGGCACCTTGGTCTGTGAAAAATCTCTTTAACCTTCCTCTAAGGTGTCACTTGATGGTTACCTACCATTTCTTCCTGTCACGTTAGTTTCACTAGACTGCGTAGTATGTCACTAGAAATCCAAAATGAAGATGAGACTTGAAAAACCCTAAGACGAGAATAAAACCCCTAAAAATAAAAATTCATATGAAGGGATTAGACTATCCTTAGCGGCCACAATGGTGGACTTACTAACTAATCGCTGCACTACATCTTAGACTTGATGTAGTTCTATGTGCTTGTGTGTGTAATCATGCCCTAGGTAATCTTGTACCAATCACACTGTGAAAGTAGCAAGAAATAAATGTGTAGAAATGTAATAGAATGGTGGATGTAATATAATAAAATTCCATCCTATGTAGTGTGATGCAGATGAAACAACCTTGTGTCTTGTGATGGAGCTAGATGGATGCAAATGGATCCTTTGATGGATATAACCTTAGATGATGATAGTAGTGCTTAGTCTTTGGTCCCTCATTATGGTCTCATAAATTTATATTTATATGGTTCTATTGTTCTAATTTTTTAATTAACCCCAAAGAGGTTGACCAAAAAAACATGGAATACTCAAATGGCTAGAAGGTTTCCAAAAAGTGGTGGGAAAGTGGAAAAAGGATCAGGACATCTGTGGGTGCCCCATTACTGGCTCGGGAACCCTAGTTAGGGCTACAATGATGCAAAATGACAAAAATAGACTAGGCGTGCATGTGTGAGAGGTCGGAAATGATAATAGAAAAAAGGTAAAATGGCCAAAAGACGAGGGTTAATTAGTAATTTCTTCACTCAAAAACCATATGAATAGTAGTATGAGATCGAGACTAAATAATGTCTAAAGTGTGTGATTCTGTGTCTACAGATTCCCATTGAAGTTATTTGGTGTTAGAGATGGAATTGATGGTGACCTTAGCTTCAATAGGTTTGGTTATTAATGGATTAAATGTTGATTTACTTTGACATCACGTAGAAGATGATGTTTTCTCTGGATAATTAAACTTTCCTATAGATAAGATTTTTGTTTTGTGTAGCTTAAGAGTATACCATAGTTGGTCAAATGATGAAGATGTCTCAAAGAGAACAATCTCCTAGAGAGGTGGCAATAAAATCTGAATGAATAAATCTTGAATCTCAGAGTCCGCAAGCGCATTAGACATCTTAGCTAGGTTATTTTTCTGTCTCAAGATATAGTCCATTAGATGTTAATTAAATCCCTGTTTAAGTTGTGTAAGTTGAGCGTATGAAATCTTAGAACCGATATTTATAGATAAATGAACAAGAAAAATATCAGCCAAATGTGTGAAAGATGTTACGAGTGGATAGGTAGGTCATAAAACCAATGTGTTGCATAATCATGAACACTATGAGGAAAGGACTTAGCTAGCTGAATATGATCATCCAAAAAATCTAGACATGCCACATGAAATGCTCGTAAGTGATCTTATGGATCACCATGCCCATTGAATATGGGAAGTTGGGGGTGAAAAAATTAGGAGGAAATGGGCAAGTGGAGATGGTAGGTGTGAATGGAGTGTACAGTAATAATGTTCAATCTAAAGATGAAGAAGCACGAGAAGTGGCCTATTGTAATTCACATATTTGAACTTGAAGATCTTGATAAAGGGAGGCCAAATTTTGATTAAGAGTGGAAGATACTTGGCTCGCATGAGAAATAAGAGGTGGAGTGAAATGATTAGTGGGAGTAGGAAATGAAACAGGAATGGAAGAAGTAGGCACAAGGGTAGAGGCTGGTGGTTGAGTAGTAATGGAAGTGGGGATAACAGAGGAAGCAAAAAGCTTTGCGATATTAGTAGCTTCCTCACGAGCAACGAATAAAAATAAATCTAAATCCTATGAATGTTTAACAATATGATCATTAAGGTCTTTGAGATGGGCTTCCATAAAATTTCCATAAGGTTGAGCCATGGTGGCAAGAAAAGAAAATCCCTAAAGAGGAGGAGGATTCGAGTGACAGGTTCACCAAATGATTAAGCTAAAAGTGGAATATATGAACCTAATCCAAATGCTATTGTAGTAGTAAATAAATGAACAATTAAGTACAACAATGATACTCAAGAAAAATAGGCAATAAATTATGAAACCCTAGTTGCAAGAGGGAGAATAAGGTACTGATACAGCCTAGAATTTATAGTAAATGACCCAAGCGCGTTGACACATACCTCAGCTAGAGCTGAACGCTGACCAAAAGTGTGCAAAGGTGCTAGGTCCCTCTTTATAGTTGCTTGTATAAAATGTTAGCATGTTGGTGCATATAGATATCCAGATTCATTATCAATAGTAAACAACTTATAGTACATAAAACAGATCTAGTTCTTAGAATAGATATAAAATGAAATAAACAATGACTATAACAAGATTTACCATGCAAGAATCAGATTCAGCCATGTTCAATACTATTATCTAGCCAATAATATCCATTGTATTGAATACTGTAAAACACAAAATCTTCTTACATTACACAATTATCTTCACGAGTCATGTGCACAACAAAACCAACACCATAACTCTACCATAGTTTTTCACACTCTCTAACCCATACAACTCAATACATATATATAGGGGCAGCGACTTGCCCTTCACCTCCCATGTGCTTCTCAAAATAGGCCACATGCTAATAATAGCCATGCAAATTTACAATAAGATGCACACATGCAAGTGTGTAAAACAATAGACTTCCTATAGTTAACTCTGAGTAGAAATCCTATTATTAGCTCAAACTATGCATGGTGCTAAGCTATCGCTTGTTCTTAGAATACCATTGCATGGACCGCAAGTCTTCATGTCTTTGTGTGCTCCGCGGGATATCTCCCAAAATATCCCTTATCCACAAAACAACTAAGTCTTGAATTAAAAGTGTCCTGGAGTGCACTCATTCTAATATTCTTCCACGCCCTTAAATGCACCTTGCTCTAGCGTGCACATCCTTAGATAAATATATTATATTCTCAACACTAACCCACACTAAAGTACATTACCACCTCGAAAATGGGAATTCCTTCTTAGGTATCCAACAATAAATAATAAGGAATGAAAGAATGAATGAAACAATATACAAAAGAATGAAGTTTACTCTGTAGTACCCTCTTCCTCAGGTAGGACTAACTCTGGGTATTCATTTTTGAGTTTAGCCTCTAAGGTCTACCAGTCACTTAGCATGTTTCTTGTCTTCTTCGGGATATATGTTATGATGGCGTTCATTTCATCCTGATTGATATTTTACTTATAATTTTGTAGTACTTGGAAAACATGTGCCATACTTGAGACCATTCCCTCCATGGAGTCCATTTTCTACGCTATAAGTTTCCCAATTTCATCGATCCTATGTTTGTGTGGATCTTGGGCTGCTATAAGGGTCTTACACTTTTGTTTAACTAGGGATAACCCATTATGATTCCTCTATGGGCTCAATAATGCCAGATTCCAACATCTTCTTTATTTCTTTTTTAACTTTGACGTGCAGGTTAGGGTTCATCCTATAAGGTCTCTTCCTAACCGGGTGCGCACCTTCCTTTAACTTAATTTTCATCTCACCTAAATATTCATGAACCCCTTTCAACTCATGGTATCCCCTAGGAAACAATTCCTTGAAATCACGTAGTAAATTAGTTATCTTAGCCACTTCAGAGTCAGACTAATAATCTCCAATTATGGCCTCCTTAGATTCAACATCCGTGCCAATGTTCACTTTTATTGTCTTCATAGGTTCATGGTAGGCACACAATCTTCTCATCTACACTATCTTAGACCTTGCGTGTATCCTCTAAATGATCTATGTCTAACTATTCCACTTATTCATCATCCACCATATAGACCATCTTTCCTTTATCCTTCTCTAGTAAAGCATGCTCAAGCAGTTATGCATCTCTCTCATCTACTTCGTCAAAATGCGCTTCTATATCTGACTCACCAAATAAATCCTAAATGAGTTATTCAACCTTTGTACTATCTCCCATGGTCAATCACTTCATAACTTGTAATGCCTCTTTCACTGAAAGTTTAGTTGAGAAGTAGTCAAAATTTTTGGATCATTCATGTAGTCAAGTCTTTCCAATTTTCAATCTCCTTGTGCAACTCTGCATAAACATACCAAGTGTGCGCACAACCTCACAAGCTGAAATAAAGTTTTTGTACCCACAATAAAGGTGGTAAATCTTCCTTCCTCTCTATCTAGAGTCTCTCACACTACTGAACAGGATTATTACCATGATATTCACAAACTTGAGTAGGTGCATTACTCCTAAAAAACTGGGTTGATAGATCAATTCTCACTTATCTCCATTCTATGAGATTATCCCCATGAACCATCCACCAGCACGCTACTTTTCCACATAGGGTATACACTAGCATATTACTTCTATCCACTTGATCATTCCACTATACTTCCATGGTTCACAAGAATACCTTAGGGTTTCCTTTACCAGTGTACTAGGGTATAAGGTTGTTGCCTAATATCCTAACACAACGCGGCTTTCTTATACGTGTAACTACGCTTCTTACTTTGTACCAACCATCTCGTAACTACCATATGTCCAATTATCATAGGTGATAATTTTTAGTATCATTGATGGACTCTGTATCATACCACTAGAGAATTCCTTCCTTAGATGGCTCAAGCACTTTTAGATCTTTAATAGTGGGCACATAAATCCTGTTAAGGTCTTCTTCACTTAAGGGCTCAACATTAGGTGCAGATTTACCATCTGTCAAAGGGATAATAACTCATTCTTCCTTGTTCTCAAAACTAATATATCCCTTATTGAACCATATATCAACATTATTTGCATAACACCAAGGGAGCACAAGTAGAGTTGGGAAGCTGTCTTCTTCTGCAAGTGCTAATACCTCAAAGTCCCTAGTGAACTTGGCCCCATGTATAGTAATAGATGCATCCTTCAAACTCAAATTGGCATGGTCTTAGTCATATTTTCCATATACAATACATTGGAAGATGGATGCAATGGAAGTCAGCCCATTTGAACCCATTCATCTAAGGTAAGCACATTCACTTCCACGCCTGTGTTAATCAAAATATTTCTCAAAATCCATCCATCTAAAATTTCATTTAGAGTGATCTCATTGTCATAATCCAAGCTATGGGGAGGGATATTAGCACGCAAAATATGTTGTTTGGTCTTAATACCAATGCAGAGAGTGTTTCCTTTCAACCAGCTCCCTGGTAATGGAATAATGTTCTTCTGACACAACATCTTGCATACTTCCTTCGGATCATCAACATTCGACTGGAAAGTCTCTGTTTCCTTCTTCTGCTCCAACTTCCACTATTGTTCCTTTAAAAACTATATTTCACCCTACAAATTTATGAATACCTTCATGGTTTCTTGATAAACCTCCTTCTGATGTGTAGGATCTTAGTATTTTACATGTAAAACCTCCTCCTTAGTGATGGTAGGCTTCTGTTGCACCACTTCTATGGTGTGCACTCAGCCTCAACACATGTAGTAATATTCATAGGTACTACCTTAGAATCTGGTGCTAACTTTGACATCCATTGGTTTTCCACGATTGCATTGTATCCTAACCATCTCCACACCCTTATTCTCCTATTTTTGATTCTTTCTTAGATGTTCATGTAAGTCCAGACACTCTTCATAGTTATGATTCTTTCTATAAAAATAACAAGTAATATTCTAATTAAATTCACACCTATAATGGTGAGGAGATCCACACGTATAACATGTTCCATGAAGGAAATCACTTCATCCACTACCACGGCCTCAATCTCTAAATCCACCATGGCCTCCCTCAAAGTGCCCTTCATTTTGATCATAGAGCCCTTGAGTGTGTTCATGATCATGTTGCTCACATTTATCCTTAGAGTTGTTTGAAACCCCTGTTTGTCATAAACCAATGTCAATGGCATCATGGATCTGATCAATCAACCCGTAATCTTCTATATTGTGAGTCATGGACCAAATTTTTTTACAGTAATAAGACACGTTCTTTCTATACCGCATGTTGCAAATAATGGGCAATGACTTGTGTCATGGTCCAAATGACATATCTCATATTTCAGTAACAAGGAGTGCACCGATCTACGATAAAAATATCCTTAGTATGCCCTTCTAGTTCACAATTTGTGCACCAAATTACACTGCGTGGCTCATGTGCTGTATTGGCTGATAGTTTCTCCAATTGATTTTCCATTGCTGCTATTTGATCTTCCAAGAATGGGATCACTCCAGTGTCTATGCTCCTGACTGCCTCAGCACACAGAGTTGTTTCAAGTGACTCGCATGAGTTTTTATAAGTCTTATGTGAGATAACCCTCCTAAAAGGCATAATTAGGTCTTCAACAAACCACCATGTATGATGAATTTCATGGATATCATATGATAGTTTAGACAAGAGTGTTTTAAAATGATCATCATACTCCTAGACACTCTTAGTAGTGACCTACTTGATATCCTTGAGTGCACTTATACTTCTCTTCTCGAACTCAGGTATATAAAATTCCTTAATGAAACCATCCCATAATGCTATATAATCCACATGATTCTGACCAGGATCAAAAATTTTGTATCAAATGTGAGCACGTCCCTACAATGTAGTTGCAAATTAATTGGCCTTACACTTTTAAGTTGTTATTCCTTTCACACACCACAATATCTCACACATATGCACATGCTCAACAACATATTCTATTCCGATATACTCTGGGAGATGAAGTGAGGATCTCCATGTAAATACTTTGGGGCTGGTGAGGACCATGCCCACTAGATCCAGAACCTCTTGTGTTACCCCCACCTCAAGATCCACCAGATGTGTCAGATCCTGAGTTACCTATTCCACTTGATCATCCACCTGTAGCAGGAATTGGACCAAAGGATGCACTTCCCTATGTCTCAACAGTGGTGCTAAAATGAACTCCTACAGTCTACAAAGTTGTGCTACTCCCCAATGTGAGTCCAAAGTTCAACATGCCTATGTTCTGTGCCAATGATGCGCCTGAAAAGGTTCCTCCAACCGGTCCTCCAAATAATAGGGAAGATGTATTCCCAACCATAAATGCACTTGCTCTATGATTCACACCCGAACTTGCTGATAAGTCAACTCTACCTCTTGCTACTCTACTTCCCAAGCTAGCTTGCTGACTAATGACTATATTAGAAACTGGAAAACCAAGCGTAAGGGCTAGGTTTCTAGGTAGATTCAGATGCATTCCCACAACCCAAGTTGTCTCTACTGACGTGTTCTCATAAGAGGCTGATAAGGATTCCCTATCATGCTTTCACAAATGGGGAAGTTCAAGATGCTCTAGCTCCACATCCTCTGCGTGAACTCCAAATCCTTCATGAGCCATCTCTCTACTCAACGCCATCCATTCTACAATCTCGCGTTGCTTCCCTAAATCCCTATTGTGCACCTCATTATACTTAAGTCTCCTTTATTCTCTTTGCCTCTTTACAACCAGATCTGCCATCCTTAACCAAACTTGCTCCTGGCCCCATGCGTGGTGGGGTTTAGCTAGCCATCGAATTTTCTTCCAAATTCAAGGTTACCAACAAGTTTTTGATCGCCAGTGGAATTCCTTATAGATAGGTTCCTCTGGGATAACGTAAAAATTGAAACTTCAATTACCTTGGGTAAGAATCAGTGGAAATTGAGTAATAAAAAATATAGCTATTCAAAACACCATGGAACCAAGTGTCCACAATGCACGTGTCCAAATCAGATCAACATCATAGAGGGCCTGAAATTATTATTTTGTCTAGACAAGTGTGTGAAACCTCTAATTTATTTTAGATGCATAAACAACCAACCAATCATATAGATATATTGGGAAGATAACAAAAAATCTCTCCTACAAGCAGTCATATAGATTATGCTCCACTCACACGCGTGCGTCAAACCTAAACCTAGTGTTAAATCTCCAAGTGTTCTCTTCTTCCAGATCTATTATTCAGTCCTCAATACTTGCCAAGGTCAACTGGTACATCTTCATCATGCAACATCCTAAAAGCAGCTGAAAAAGAGGTCCTGACAATAGAACCAATGATGCAACCTATAATTTATAGTAAATGACCCAGGCGCGCTGACACATAACTAATCTAGAGCTAAGCGCTCACATGAAGTGCGCAAAGGCACCAGGTCCCTCTTTAGAGTTGCTTGTACAAAATTTTAACATGTTGGTGCATATTATAGACACTAAAATTAGGTCACACTCCCCTTTGATCCCTCGAAAAATAAGCACCCTTCATCACATTCACCTAGCTATGGCCCCCTTCACCCCACTAATATTAATTTAATTTAATTAATTCATTATCCTCACCATATTTATTATTTAAATATCTTAATTTAAATAATATCCACACATACATCTTCACTTAGACACCTCACCAAGATAACTCACCCAACAAAACCTATTCTTAGTAAGTTTTCATAACTAACTAAGACTTATCTAAACCCTAAAAATAGAATGCCTACATTCCCTCTAACCACATTCCCACATGCTTACAAGAAGCTCCCAGTCTAATCCATGGGTTAAACATAAGACACAAGATCCAAGGAAATCAAGAGGATCTCCCTAGTTTAGTAAACCTAGGAAATCCTATGCCTTGACCGACGCTGGTTACCCCTAACATGTCGTCGATTAAGCCAGAAGTCCACCGTCTGTTACCCTTTTAACCCCAAAATAACCTTATTCTCAAGGTTGGCTAGAAGGTTGGAAAAGATTGGAAAAGTTGGCGAACATTAGCACATTCCAGAGCGATATAACATCTTTTGATAGTGAATTCCCTCAAGATTTTCCTTGTTCCATGCAAGAAGGAGATGAAGCATCTTTTCCTGCACAACCATCCCAACAATGATATGATCTAACAAAGCAAAGAGCAATGTACATGTAGCCCATGCAGAAGATTTCCTTCAGTTGGTGATCACCTGCAGCACTTCAAACCCTCTCATCATGCACCTCTTCCCTCACTCACATGCATCCACGACATAGGCTATCCAAGTAAGTAGTGTTATACTTCTCTGGATTATTCCATTTCATCATTATATTATCATATTTGTGTTTACCTAGCCACCCATTGACCTCCCCAACACTCACCCCTCCACACCCCATTAAAACCCCCACCAAATCCTACCTAAATCATCCAATACCTCATCCTACACACAACCAAAGTCCATTGACCAATCACAAGGAGACCTAAATTTCAGTTCGTTGTGGCATTCCCAGGGGGCAACTCCAAATGTAACCAGCACTAGTTACACCCAACACTTGCCGGTCACCCTTAACCGACATCCACTCTGTATTTTTCCCACACAACCCATAACAGTGACCTATCCACCTAATTCCTTTTACCCTCATTCACTTGTGATCTACCTGTAGACCTTTGTCAGACCTGCAAAGATAGAATCAGTTACTTGACCTTAATCCTATTCTAACCTAGCATGTTAGATTAGATATATTTCTATTTTGATCACATTTTATAGTGAGATACACTAAATCATGGATGATTTACAATAGGATTTACCTTATTTACCGCATTAAATTGTTTCCTAGTGGATTGACACCATCTAGGAAGTATCACACTTTTGCAGGATCTAGCATACCACTAGGTAGTTCATCTGCATATATTGTTTAATTTTTTCTCAGTGGTCTTGCTTTGTATTACGAGATAGTTCCTCCTAGCTAAAAGGAAGTATCTCACAATCATTTGTGGATTCAGAAGTCATACAATGTGCAACAACCCGTGTTTTCAACCAACATTTGAACGTATTCCTCCTATCGCTCATTACCCTATGCATGTTTACGTCAATACTTCAAAGAAATGATCTAGAACATGGTGAAACATTTTGGCACACACGGTGGGTCTTCCATCATGGGGTTCCTTGCATACTTCATTCATTCCTAGGAAAACTTGTGTGTTTGTTTCCCTTCTGAAAAGCATACACATTAATTTTATTCCTTGGTAACCCACCTTTTCTTTCTATTTTCTCTAAAGGGTTTTCTTTTGGTGCAATTAAAAAGTTGCATTTCTTCATGTTTTCTGCATTATATGAAAGAGCATCCCTCTTCCTCTTCATCAATTGTGTCATCCAACTTCACACTTCGATTTGGGCTTAAAAATAAGTTTGGATTGAATCATTTTGATTTATCACATTAGCTCACATTAATTAGAGCAACCTATAACTGGAGGGTCATGACACAGCTGACTACGTTGATAAAAAAATCGTAAAAATCACCTTTCTCATCTCTCTCTGGATTCTTACCAAACCTCACAAAAATTGAAAATAGCACATTCGTTAAACAACATCTTACTTGGAAGAAGCTGTAGGTGATTTCACGATAGTTGAAGGTTAGAGGATAACACCCAGCTTCCTGCTCTATCGAGTCATACTTCAGAGAAGGCCCGCCCCGTCCATAACATACCCTGAAACCTCACCTTTTAGATCTCCTTCTTCGTAGGAAGCCATCCTCAAAGGTTGGAGGATAAATCAACTCTATTTCATAATTCTTTGTGCTAGTCCTTAAATAGCCCAAAACAAACATAATAGAAAATGGAACTTCCTAGGATTGTATTTTTCATAGTGTTCAGGTGCTTGGCTTGCGTTTTGAGGTGAGAGATCAGCGTTCTTCATTTTTACGTCCTTAAATTTTTATATGCTCCTCATCACAGCTGGTGTATTTTGACTTCACTTGTGTGCATGGGCCATATCATCATCATTCCCAGAATTCTGGGTCTGATTCTACATCAAATTTTAATTCACAACCACTTTTCTTTCATCACTATTTCAATTTCACAGTAACACAGCATCGGTTATACCCAACTGACATTGGTTGCCCTAGGTCCTTTTTTTAACCTACCCACAAGGACATTTTATTCATTTTCTTCCACTTTTCATAGTCCCTATCACTACCATCATTCCCATTGACATTGTAAAACACCATCAGATTTGGAATACCTATCAGATTTGACCTTCTCCCTGGTTTTTCACTCACTGACCATTTTCTACCAAGTAAAGTGGCAAGCGGTTACCCCTGATCACGCACTTTGGTTTGCCTTAATCTAGCATCGGTCACAGCCTATTTCACTTTCCTAACCACCATTTGGTACCTAATTAATCCGTGTTTTTACCATCAAATTCACCTGTTCCTACACTTTTTCTGTGTCATTTACAGAGAAGAAGCCCTTTGATCAGTACTGGCTCACATGGTGCTGACTTCAAGACAAGAAAGTGAACTTGGGTGTTTCACACCAGTTATCAACACTCCCATATAGTCCTAGTCACCACATTCCATTTTATCACCAACCATGGATCCCATCCAACCTATCACTATCACTACCAAAGATGAGGAGTTCACATGAATCCTTGACCAAAACCCTGCCGCCTTCCAATTTTACCTTTCCCAGTCATCCACTTGAGATGCCTCGGGTTAGTGGATATACGACATGCCCATATATATCCCCCGACTCTTGCTCCCACTCCTGCATCGGCCCCATCTAGCTCTATGCTGCCTGCATCTACCTTACCCCTAGTTATTTCGCAGCTATATCCTATACTCTACTATGACTGCCACATCTCACCTACGTTACCCCCTTGCCACATCCACCATACCCTAGGGCACAACTACCCAAAACATAACCTCATCCACCCCTAATGTCTCACACATACCCGTAGTGATACACTACCACCTCCAGTAGTAGTGACCCCTACCCCTTTTTAGAACGTGGTCCTTTCCATTCCACAATCATTATCCCCCATTTCCACTAGGGTTACCACGACCCTTCCACCTCCATAGACATACTATTAGCCACCTCAAAAAATTTCATCCATTATTCATCTGAACAGGGTACATACCTCTTATTTCAGAGGCCTTCTTCCTGAGAATCAACCTACATGGACCAGCACCATACACTGGAGTGCTACCCCCCAGTCTCCATTATATGCCCAAAACCAACCCTCTCATGCTACAAGAGGCACCCATCATCGCAACCTACCAATGACATTAATCAAATTGATGTTGGACAAGATGCAGACATTAGAGGCATCCGGTTTTCATGGCTCTTGCAACACTCTCACCTACGACGAGATTTGCAACGAGCCCATCCACCCATCCATTCCTATCCACCCATACCCTTGTATTGGGAAATGCCTAAATTGCAATCATTTCAATTACAAAGAAGACCCGCATTAGCATTAGGCTATTTGTTTACGGGTGTTATCTAATCAACTCACAATGATGCCTTGCTTTCTTGAGAACCTTTCCCATGTCTTATGACTGGACCCATGTGTCTCTATATTCTCATTCAATTGAGGTAGCCCAAGCCTTCTTGGATCATTTCTCTAGGAAACATCATCAAGAAGGTTACCATGAAACTAAACTCGTGATGTTCAATACGTGCCCAATGTTCAAGACTAATCTGTTACATTGATAGTGTTTTTATCGCTAACATAGCTTGATCAACCAACTTTATGCACCTTCTATTTTCTTACTACCACAAATGAGAACTCATTGATCTCTTCACACTTGGGCTTGTGCTAGACATATCTCACTAATGGATGATATGTCATGTGAAATAGAAGAGTAAGGGGATTTAGAGGAAATATTCACATGATTTTTGTGACTCTATTTTGTTTTTGTTTCTCGCAATTATGTCAATCCATCAAAGAAAGAAAATCCATTACGCAAAGAATATCGACATTCAAGTCGAATGATACCTCTTCTTCTTCCAACCACAAACCAATTATTCAAATCCCCTTGTTTAGTAAAACTAGGAACTCTGCCTTGACCGATGACGTTAACCCCTAACCAGTCGGGGGTAAGAGATACCCACCCGTCGGTTACCCGTTTAACCCCAAAATAACTTATTCTCAAGGTTGGCTTATAGGTTGGCCAGTTTTGCAAATTTGGCGAACATTGCACATTCCAGAGGAGATATAGCCTCATGATGGATAAGTGCATTCAATGAGAAAATGAATTGCACGGAAGGAGTCAGATCTTTTACTGAACAAACAAGTACCAACAATGTATGCTCCTACCACGCAAAGCGTACGTACATGTGGCCAGGCAAAAGATTCCTTCAGTGGTGGTGATCACTGCGCCTTCAAAACCTCTAATCAGCCACGCTAGCCCTCACTCACCTGACTCTAAGACCAGATCCAAGTAAGTAGGACATTAGTACTTCTATGGTTGTATTCCATTTCTCAGTATTTATCATATTTTGTTCCCTAGCCACCCATTTTACCTCCCCCACCACGTCAACCCCTCCATATACCACTTGTAAACCCCACCAAAGCCTAATGAAAGAACAAGACCTCATCATGGACCCAAACAAAGTCCATTGTGTAAGCACAAAAGAGAATAAATCATTCTGTGGCATTCCCAGCACTCCATGTAACCAGCACCGTTTACACCCAACCGCCGGTTGGTCACCTTAACCGCACAGGTTATGTATTTTCCCACACAACCTAGAACAGTGAACTTAGTAAAACCTTAATTCCCTTTCCAACCCCCCCCCCCTCCTTCACTTGTGATCTACCTAAAACCTCGTCAGAACTGTAGAAACCAAACCCCGTTACTTGACCTTCGGCTCCCTATTCTAACCTAGCCTGTTAGTTAGATATATTTCTTATTATGTTTAGTGAGATACCTAAATTCATTTTGAAATTACAGTAGGATTTACCATCTATTGACGACATTAAATGTGTTTAAAAAAGAGGACTACCAAGTCATCTAGGAAGTTCTTCACACTTCCCAGCTCTTCGATACGCTAGGCCGTTTCATGCATTAGTGTTTAACTTTTTCTAGTGGTCTTGACTTTGTCTACAGATCGTTCCTCTTAGACTAAAAGGAAGCTTTCATCATCCGTCTAGGCTCCCGAAGTCATAAACGCGCAACAACCATCAACCAAACAGTTGAACCGGTATTCCTCCTATGCCTTTTCCCTATTTGTTTCATCACATACTTCAAAAAGAAATGATCTAGAAAATGGTGTGGAAATTTTGGCCCACCGGTGGGGAGCCATCTGGGGTCCTTGCATTAATCATTCATAGGAAAGTTGGTGTGTGTTTCACTTCTGAAAGCATACACATTAATTCTTATTCCTTGCGTAACCCCACTTTTCTTTCTATTTTCTCTAAAGGAACCCTTTCTTTGGTTGCTCTTAAAACGAACACATTTCTTAAGGTTTTTTGCATATATTGAAAGGAAGCCTCCTCTTCCTCTTATCTTGTGTGTCATCCATTCACACTTGATTGGGCTTACCAATAAGTGTATTGCATTTATTTCTCACATTAGCTCCACCTTAATAGGGCAACATTACACTGGAGGTCCAGACCCCTTTTCTTGTTGAAAACTGAACCAAAAAGCACCTTAGCTTTTATTTCGCTTCGTCCCGTTACCAAACCTCATAAAAATTGAAAAAAATACACAAATTCTTACACAACATCTTCCTTGCAGCCGTATAGGTGCTCACCCGCTTCACAACAAGCGCACTCAGCTCGAGGCTCTACCGAGTCATACTTAAGAGCACGGCCCACCCGACAAAGAACATACATGAAAACATAATCTTTAGATCTCCTTATTTGTAGGAAGCCATCCTCCCCCAAAAAAAAACCTCTCTTTCCCACAATTCATTGTGCCAGTACTTACAATTAGCATAGCTACACAAAAATAATAGAAATACAACGAGGATGGTATTTTTGCGGTTTATGCTTGGCTTCGTTTTGAGGTGAGATTGTGATAGATCACGTTATTCATTTTTCTATTAATCCCTTGCATGCCCTCATCCAGCGGGTATTCTGGTTCACCTGAGTGTGCCTGGGCCATATCTCATCATTACCTAGAAGGTATGGTTTGATTATACATCATAGTTTAATTCCACCCAACCTTTTCTTTCATCACTATTCAATTTCACAGGTAACTGGCATCGGTTTATACCCACCGACAATCGATAGGTCATTGTTAACCTACCCCCAAGACTTTTTATTCATTTTCTTCCATTGTCAAGTACCTGGAACCTGCCATCATTCCCAGGACAGTGTAAAACCACATATTGGGCATACTGTCAGATTGAACTTCTCCATAGGTTTGCACTCACTAACCTTTTTATAGTAACTGACAGTGTTACTCCTGATGCGTTGGTTTGCCCTGTAACCAACATCGGTTAGCCTATTTCACTTTCCAACAACCCTTGGAGACAAATCCACGGTTTACCATCAAATTCACAGTTTCCTATGCTTTCTGTGTTCCATTACAGAGAAGAATCCCTACCTGATTAGTACTGGCTCAATGGTGTTTCTCCCATCAAGCAAGAGCACTTGTGTTTCACAATAGTTATAACCACTCCCACCAGTCCTGCACCCACATTCCATTTTATCACCAGCCATGGATCAAATCCAACCTATCACACTATCGCTACCATAGATGAGGAGTTCAAATTGAATCCTTGCCCACAACCCGCGCCTTCCAATTTTTACCTTTCCCACGTCATCCACTTGAGTGCCCGGGTTAGTGGATATACGACATGCCACATTAATATCCCCGAATAGTGCTCCCACTCCGAAGTCGGGCCCCATCAGCTCTATGCTGCAGCATCGAACTTAACCCCAGTGTTTCGCAATATATTCCATACTTGCTATGATTGCCGCATCTTTGCATCTGCGTTACCACCGCACCACATCCACCCTCCCCAGACAAAAAACCTACAATGCAAACAGAATCCACCCCGAAGGTCTCACACATAACCATAGCTACATATAACTCCAGTGTCGGGGCCCCATACCCCTTTTCAGGAATGTGTCTTTTCCTCCCCAATCTTATCCTCCATCACCTCGGGTTACCCCGACAAAGGAACACCTCCAATTCATACTCTCAGCACATCCAAGTTCAGACATCTTCACTAGGGTACATACCTCCTATTTCAATGCAGTCTTCCTAATCAACCACATGACACCACATACACTGGGTTGCTACCCTTGTATATGCCCACACCCCACCTCTCATGCGACATGAGGCACCCAATCTTCACAACTAACAAATACCTAAGACAATTGATGTTGGAACAAGAGGAATACATTAGAGGCATCAGTTTTGCTCCTGCAACACTCTCGCCTATGCGATATTGCACTCTGAGCCCCCCATTCCACCCATCCATTCCTATCGCCCAGACCTGTGTTGTATGGGAAATGCGAATTCCCTCATTTCATAGCAAGAAGACGCATCAAACTTACATTGTTCAAACACAGGGTGTTATTTGGATCACATCACGATGAGCCGTGCTCTTGGAGAACCTCCATTTCTCTCCTTCTATCAATAAGGTAGGCCAAGCATTATTTGATCATTTTTTCTATCAATATCATCAAGAAGGGTTACCATGACTGACCTTACTCCCACACCTCCCTATGAGGACGATCTATAGCAGATTTGTTCCCTCGCTAGACATAGTTGATCAACCAACTCACCTTCTAAAATACCACACCAGAAATTCATGGATCTCTTCACACGGGCTTGTGCTACCAGATATCACGACCTTACAGGTCTAAAACTTTTGAACATTTGATGAAGCCGTTCATCTGGCCATGACGTTCGAGGATTAGTTGCCATTCAAAGCAAAGAAAAAATTCATTACGAAAAAGAATTAACCATTCAAGTGAATTGATACCTAGTTATTCTTCCAAACCCCCACAACCCATTATTCTAAAAGCTAAGGGAAATGCTAATGTAGTGGTACTCAAGGCTTGCCCAGCTCATCCATCCCAAACTTTCGGCTACCTACTAATCTAATCTCTCCCCATCCAACCTTTTTCATGCCGACGAGAGCAATGGAAATACACACCAATTGGGGCACCGTATTTTTTTAGTCTTAGAAAAGTTTTAAAAGCCAGGACCATGACCCTTCACCCATCCAACCACACACTGGTTTTGACCCTTGCTCTGCCCATGCTTCGCATGTTATAAGAACATGCCTTTTGTAACTATCATTGCGTAACGGGTCAACAGTGAGGGCAATTGAATACTTTCAACCCTATTGTCCAATAAATGCTCGAGAAAGGTGAGTAAGCAAATGGATAATCTAATGCACCTACTAACAAAACCTAACCTCTCTCAGAAACCATTCCCTACAACGCCCCGGCATATGATCAACTGGTGAGGACCTTAATCATGATACCAGCCACAAGAGTTTCCATGCTATATGTAATGACCTACCGTTCCCCTCCCAATTACCTCACATTACTTCCATGAGGAAAATCCTTATCCCAAAATCCTCCCTCCACCATCAGAACCAACCTCCACCTTCCTTCACCACAGAGGAAACATCTTTCATCTCATTCATGAAACGACAGAGGAGTCCCCCACTCACACTCCAGACCATCTTCCACCTAGATTCTCCACTTTCGAGAACATTACCCCTAAGTACTCCTCAAAAATAGCGGAAACCCATTCATCTCATCCAACTATAAAGGAGCTCCCATCATCTCCTTCTGCCTATAATAGACCCAAGTTGAGCGACTTACTCTTGGATCATTGTTTCCATCAGGACCCAAAGTCCTCACAGACCGACTTTCGGCTCCCCTACCCCCGGAAGAGGAAGGAGCTAGCCCATTTCCCGGTCTTAAGAAAAAGTTTTATAGAAATTTCCATTTGGTCCTCCTCAACCTTCACTACAGAGTGCCATTCTCGCGTTTGGCTGATCACTTAGATGATGTGTGTATAGAGCAGGACGAGTGGGACAACTTCTGCTTCTGGGCTTAAGGCCGAGGCAGAGGGTCACGTGTGTTCCTCACACTATCTACCCAAAACGATTTTTGTGACCATCGAACCAAACCCAACAACCTCTATCACAAAATCATTCCACAACACCTGGTTCCCCCAAGAGCGAACCCCACAGCCTGAAAATCGCAGATGAGAGAGAAACCAACCAAAAAAAACACCAACTCCAACAATGTACCAGGACAGTATCAAGTCGGACCTAGCAAAACCAACCTGATCCCCCCCTCGAGGACAAAAAAGAAAGCGGTATTGGCGACTCCCGCGCAACACGATAAAACTAAATCCGACCAAGCATCATAAGTGAACCGCAAGAACGCCGCCACTAAAAGGACTCAGACAAAAAATGATGAGGGGAGAGCTAACCATCAACGCCAAGCCCCCCCCCAAAAACCACTGGAACACAACTACCCAACACTACAATCTTCCTTCCAGCCCACAGCAGCAGGCACCCAGTTAACTCCCTGATTCCCGCATCCTCACAAAATCCTTATTTCTCATAGCCACCCCACCACCAAGCAAACAAAAATTACAAACCTACTCTCTGAGCAAACGTTCAGACCCCGAGGGGCGGGAATGAACAACAAGAAAAAACGTCGCCACCTGGACGAGCAGGCGGAAGCGGGGGAGGTAGCGTAAGACGCGAACCTACACGTAGGGGCAGATAACAGGGCGACTCCAACCATCGTGAAACCAAGCAAACACAACAGAACCTATAGGGCCGCCGACAAGAACGGTATGTACGAGAGCGAGGGAATCTGCCATCCTCAGGCCCAACACAACGTGCTAAAACCCTTTATAGCACTGGAGAATCGGTACAAATAAATACCTCCCATTTCTAAGCTCAGCGGGGGTACAGGCAGGCCAACACAGTAATCACAGCTCGGTCCCAGGTACACAGAGGCAGGACAAACAGTAAGGGACAGTCAAAAAAGAGGGGGGAGAGAAGGGGGGAAACGGGGAAGAGTGCAAAAGAGCGGAAGGTGAACGCATACGAGAATAGAACGAACAACGAAAGCCGAAAAGCCCCTCCGGATATACCGAAATATAAAAGAAGGCGGGCGGTAGACAAAAAGGAAACAAAAAGCAACGAAAACAAAGGAAGGGGAGGAAATAAAGAAGCCAAAAAAACAGGGTCGCACAGAGGCGAGGAGACGGAGAACCCCGACGACACAAAAGATCAGAACCCAATCTGCCCCCCCCGACCCCAGCCCTCCCCTTCTCCTTAGTACCCCCCCTCCTCCCCCCACTAATACCCCACCCCTTGAACCTACCACACTCTAACCTCGACCTACCCCGGGCAATTTCTCACTCCCTCCACCATGACACACACATAACCCAAATCCACACCAGCCGGTCGTAAAACGAACCAACCACCCCATCCAACACTCCCCTTTCATCCCCACCCTTCACACCCCAACACAATACCCTCAACACTGCTCTTCTCCGTGTTCCCCGAATCCGCCTTACGTCATGAACACTCCGGAACCCTCACACCCCGAGTCCACCGAATGCCTAGTCAAACAAGAATGGGCTCAACACAAATTAATAAACTACACTACACCCAAAAACATGTTCCACTCCCTTGAAATCCACTGTAGGTGTACTTGCCAAAAGTTGACACCCAACCTCTTGAGTACCTCTATCATCACATTCCATCCCTTTCAGAAACCGTTACGACCCCACTCAAACCCCAAGCCAAACGGGTGTTGATGATACTAAAAATAGTGTTCCCATCTATGTGACAAGGCACGATGTGGGAAAAACTGTCGGCTTGAAAAACATCCTATCTCGTTATTTCCCCCCAGCATCTAATTTGCCGCCGATGACCTTATCCATGCGGATCCGGCTTCCTCAACACCCAAGAACCCACTGACCACTCAAACCCCCCACAACCTCCATCCTCATAGTCCGAGCCACCCCAAGATTTGAATTAACATGGTTGGCATCAAAGAAATTGCCCGCTCCACCAAAATGTTGTTGCGCCCCAACTCCCCTACAGGTTTGATCCTGCGGTAGGTTTTTTTCTGTCATGTCGTGATGTCACTCAAACCGACCCCGTATCCAGTTGCCAAAACTCCCCTCAGCTCAACATGATAACACATAACTACAGGTGCTCAGAAGGATAAGGGAAAAGAACATGACAAATTGACCCAACCACCAGCTAACCAACATTACCCTTTGTCCCCCTACCTAAAATACACTATCCAAACCCTAGTCCCATTTCTAACGGCCTCACAAATCAACCATGCCTAAAAAATTCAACCGTCCGTCCACTCAACAAGGTTAACTAGATGACCTCATCAAAACCTCAGATCCCATCATCAGCTCTCATGGAGTTCTGCACTCTCTTGATCTTTTTACCCAATGAACCTCCACCCGTGGCCTCCATGATCCAACCCCATCATGTCGAATATCTCAACCAAATTAACCACCTATCTTCAACCCACCCTCTCACCAAGTGCCTCACCTTAGCTTCTCAGAGGAGAGGAGAGATCCCCCCCCACACCCAAAACTGCTGCCCTAGGCCCATCCTTTCCTCTCTGTCAACATCACTGACATTACGGTTAAACCGTGTTGTGATGATTGATGGGGGTGTAGCATTAACTATCGATCATCCCATTGCATCCACTCAAATGGCATACCGAACAATTGCATTGCATAACATATCGTCATGTTGGAGGTCATTCAATGATGATATCACCTCTAAAAGAGGTACCATCAACCTCCACAAATGAGTGGGCCCCTCACTGTTCTAGAATTGTTTTCCGTTTCGAAGGGCATTCCCCTATAACCATTACTTGGCGCCCCCTAGATTTGTTTCATGGGTGCGTTTCTGTCCCCCTTTACCGAGGGGTAAAGTTTGAACATGAAGACACACCCTACCATTCAGATGACCATAACCTTGAAAAACATTGTAACATGCTTACAGACCAATAATTTGCTCCTACCCTCTTAAGTCCCTACTTCACAACCGTTACTTCCTTCACCTACACTTCCAATTACCAGTGCATCGCAATGATTTTAGACCACAAATACCTCCGCAGTCTAACTACACCATAACCTCCAAAGATGAGCATCATCTTTCTAATCCATTAACTCCACTCCGCATCGACCTCCGACCACATCATCCATTCCAAATACCTCCTACCAAACAACTGTGATCCCTTGGAAGGTGCGTTTTCAAGGCCTCACTCTGGGGGAGTACCACCTTCATATAGGCAACACATTTCCTTACCCACAAGAAGTACCGAAGTCTTCACAACACCACTCGTTATGAGAAAGTCGTATAGGAGAACGTACTCCTAATGGGTATCCTCACTTGTACTAGCCGACAATATGGGGACGTGATACTACCACGTACACCACCAGAACACACCATCACCAAACTTTCCCCATTTTCCAAATGACTTCAAAATCACTGTACCCGCCGGTTGAACCACACTTACTTACCCGTGTGGTGGAATGTTTTGGTTTTGGATTCTTATGACCAAGGATGCCACATACAAATTATTCCATGTACCACCCCAAAACCATAACTGGGACCATAGTGGTATCGGATTTCCTGAACCAAACTCCAAAACAGGCCACATCGAACTCTTGGAAGGACATACCCTTCTCCCCTTCTTCACCAGACTCACACCTCATAACCACCTTCACCGACGGCGTCGATGGATCCTGGGAAATCTATCCCTCTAACTTTTTTTTTCCCTACACAACATTTCCTTAGGGCCTCTGACTTCTAAACACGGAGGGAAAGGCCCCCACTTCCAATCTTCCCTTCAGTAATTCATGAAATGAACGATGTGCTGATACACCTTCAATTAATATCATTCAAGGTCAGGATGATGAATCATAACTCACTACCTTGTTGTTAAAAGAATCATATATCATTGCTCATTTCCCTGCTGAGACGCAACAATGTTGATGAATTAGGACTATCCGATTAACATTCCATATCAGGGGACCCACAAATCACTAAGATCAGGACAATCTTAGCTGCTTACTGAAACAAGAAGCCATTACTTATTTTCTCAGCGATCATAACCATGCTTGCACGGTCTTACATCGAAATGCCTGATATTGACCCCACCATAGTGGTCCAAATATATCACCGTGAACAATCCAAACCCAGTACCCAAAAGCTGAAGGAAAAATGCACCCTCGCATTGCCCTTCTCGTCAAAGGCGGAAAATTCAGTGCCTTCTTTCCGTTTCCTATCTTAACATTGATTCTCCTCATTGGATTATACTTTTTCCATGTCACTAAGGGAAAGGATGCCTCATATTTGAACGGAATGCAAGACCTCAACCTCTAACATGTCCAAAGATGACCTTCCCTTACCTGTATTACAGCTGGTTGCCCTTTCCGCTGGCCATGAGATTATATCACTCATGAGGCTTCTTCGGTTTATAACCAAAAAAATCCTGCTTGCCCAAGGGTCAGATCACACACAAACCCGTTCATCACACCTTGGGGGCCATTTTTCTATTGAGTAATTCCTTCGGCCCTTAAAAATGCTGGGCCCTATCGTGGGCTATGACTTTCCATCTTGGCTGACCTCATGCATCGCAATTGAAAAGAGTACCCTGGAGTATGATTTTGGCCCACACTGAATGAACCTCAAGCAACTAACCCATCCTTAAAAACAAAGTATTTGGCCCGTTATTCAATATGTGGGCACCTTCAGCCAAAGAAGTGCGTAGGTGAGGTTCTCTCAGGAAAGCTCCTGGGATTTATCGTTGCCCTCCGTGGTTATTTTTTTATGTGTATTGACCTGACTTAAAGTCAAGTGCAAGTATGGAACTGGCCTCAGCCACTAACCTTTAAACCACTCACATATATATAAGGTAAGTTGCATTCTAGTACACTGTTCCTTTTCACAATTATTAGATCGGTGCCAACATTTCTCAGCGGCGCATGAAGGACTGTCTCCTGTATGGGATGCTGACTACCAACAATTCTTGTGATGCCATAAAACAAACCTGGTCCAAACAACCAATACTCATCAACCTACCTTGTTCGGTATTAGCGAAACATCATCTTTAACGATATGGATCACCTTTAAGTTTACAAAAAAGGTATCAAACATGCCTACGACCAAGGTGTCCATGCCCGAACCTTCAGTCGGTGACTTGTCCTCAAAGACCTCAACATGGTAACTAAAGCAGAAAAAAGTAAACGGGAGGAAAATTTGCTTCCTATTGGCTTGGACCAGACATCGTGACTCATACCTATGGACAATGCCTTCTTGTTACCTCACTCGATGGTAAGAAAGCTAAACCTAAGTCCCTTAACCTCCTGCATATTTTGGATCATTATATTGTGAATGTAGTACTACTAAATTTTTTCTCTTCCCTGGTCGTCCCTTTGAGTACTATTCACTCCATACACCTTCATTACTGATTAAACCGAATCATGTGGTACTCCTCACTTGTATCTTCTCGAATAGGTGGTACCCTGGAATTGACATAGCATGATTATCATGGATACTTGCATCTACCTTTAGATGGATCCCATGGTCATGACTTGCCTTTTGAACAAGCGTCTTCTTATCCAACTTGGTCTTGTCATGACTTCAACGAACTCACATGGGACCAAACTCATTGAGTCCAAATGTATAAAAAATGACTCCCCAAAAGGAACATCTCCTCTCATAACTACTACTATAAATGGAATACTCCTCGAAGAAAACTATGCACAGATCTTAAAAAAAAAATGGAGGAGCAACCGAAGCTTCCCGAAAGGATGAGCTTTCACGAAGACATCCCGGCAGTTAAGTTTTCTTCAGGACAGATAGATTCCCGCAGCGCTTCGGTCTAATCAACTATAAGTCCAAAACACTCACATTTTGGGAATGGAATTGCCCCCTTATGATCTAGTTCTCTTTCCCCCCCAAGTGCCTTACCTCCACCATATAAAGATTACCCACGTATTTCACCCTTCACAACATGCCACTCTATTTCCTATTGCCCGACAAGGGACTTCTGTAAAACTTAGAAATTTGGTGATCATGTGACTACTTTTACCCATAGATAGTCCATCATGCAATGCTTTTTTAGGGTCGACATTCATCACCCTGCCTGCAGGAATGATCTACTTGATATGATCACCAAACCAGGTGGCCTTTATTTTCAACCATCTTTTCTTTTAACATCTTTTTTTATGTGTTTTGATTACCGTATGACATGAACTGGAGTCCTTGCCACTTACTTTTGGGGTAGTCTCTTCTTTCGACAAAATCACCCTCAGCACATCATTACCTATACACTCCCCACCACTAAAAAACTAAAACACAACCAATTCCCCTAAAACCCTACCAACTAATTTTCATACCTCCTCATTTTTTCCCTAGCTATGGAGAATAAGAGCGAGGTCCTTTTCACTGGGGATATGTAGGAACACTCCAAGGCATGGGCGCCCTTGGAGGTTTTAGCTTGGCCTCCTCTACCCTAAATAATTGTTATTCTATTGTGCCCCTCACATTCCCTCACACCTAACTTGTTACCTTTTATACCACATTGGAAAGGTACACCACATTAAATAACAAGTTGTATCAGATTTTCAACATGATTCACAACATACATTTATATGCTACCATTTCTCCATCTCACTATGCATAGATTATTACCACATCTCACAATATTGAACTATAGTCTCATTCTTACATAAAATAATGAATCACCACCTAAAACCGCCATTGGTTGTCCTTTAAAGACAGTCGCGGTGTCCTGACCGAATACTGTCACCATCAAACCATACAGTGCCCCGACATTTTAACTGTACCATACCAACTTACTCCATTTTTGCCCCACCACCTTCACCTGATCATTTACCACCCAACCTTTACCCTACCCATTTACCTGAACCTTTTCATGACACCACACCTTTACTCCATCCATTTTATCCATAGGGCCTCATTATTTACCCCCTACCTTGGGCCTTCCTGTGACGTGATCTAGATATTGGACTTGGACCATCCTTCGTGACCTTTTACTCATGTGTCCACTATACTTGTGACCCCTTTTACCTATGTGTTGACTAATGACATTTACCTCGCTAATTGACCGTCTGACCCGTTTATATTGAACTCCCTTGGGTGTAAAGGAACCTCCCTCCCCGTTCCGGACCTAACCTACGTTTGTGTTTCCTGACCATATCCTATACCTTGGATTAACATAATCAATTGAACCTCCATTTGGATAAATTATCAACTAGACGATGTAGAGTTTGCCTACTCTTCACAACCCCCCAGGTCGCGTGCTGTGCCAGTTTATTATTTGTTGCGTTGCATTTGAGTTTGTTACATTGGACCTTACCCCAATTACCTAGATTATCTGAGTAGACCTTTAAAAATTTTCCCTCATTTCACCACATCCCCTCTCACATTCACCTTTTATCAACCACTCACCGATTCTTATTTGGCCTCGTAACTTTCTTGTTTGAGGGGGCGCACCTTTACCCACACAGGGGGCAAACCACATAGTATTTTGTTAGCGCGCTTACCAATACACTCTATGCGAACAAAAAGGGGAAAAATTTAGACACTAAATTAGGCCACTCCCCTTTTATCCTCGATCAATAAGCACCCTTCCTAACCTTCACCTAAGCCATGGCCCCTTCACCCCCCAAGATTAATTAATTAATTAAATTAATTAATTACATATCCTCAACCCTATTTCTATTTAAAATTTTCTTTAAATAAATCCACACATACTTCACTTGAAACCTCACCCAGTGTACCCTCACCCTACACACCTATTCTGAGTAAGTTGCCATAACTAAAGTAAGTCCTTTCATAAACCCTAAAAATCAATGTCGACTTCCTCTAACCCAAATTACCATGATGCTTTACAAAAGGAAGCTCCCATTTCTTAATCTATGGGTTAACGACCGAAGATATGAGGGAAATCCAGAGGGTTCTCCTATTTCTTACACTCGAAAATCCCACCTTGACCTCTCATCGTTCCCACTAACCATCGTCAGTAGTTTAAGACAAAACCACCGTCCAAGTTCCCTTTTAACCCCCAAACCCCCCCATTCTTCTAAGGTGGCAGGCAGCAGGTTGTAACCGATTGGCCCCGTTGTCAAAAGGAGACATTATAGAGAGATATTGCATTTTTGAGAGTGAATTCCAGTTGAAGAACAAACATGCAAGGAAGGAGATCAAGACTCTTTCCTACACAGCCCATCCCAACAATGATCTGGATCTAACCCGAAGAGTCTGTCCATGCAGCCCATGCAGAAGCTTCCCTTCAGTGGTGAGTGTCAACCTGCAGCCCTTCAAAAACTATCATCAGACCCTTATCCCTCACTCACATGCATCCAGAACCAATCCAAGGAAGTAGACGTTATACTTCTCGTTATTCATTTTTATCATCTCTTCTCATATTTGTTTACGTCAACCCATTCACCTCCCCCCACACTCCCCACCCCTCCATATCCCCATTAAAACCCACTTTAAATCCTACCTAAATACCCAATCCTCATCCTGACCAACCAATAGTCCATTGTGCAATACAAGGAGACTAAATCTTGTTTGTATGGCATTCCCATAACCCATAGTACCGGGACCAGTTACACCAAACGACTGCCAGTCACCCTAAACTGACATCGGGTAATGTATTTCCCATACAACCCAAAACACGTGACCTATTCCACCAATTCCTTTCCAACCCATCATTCACGGTGATCTACCGAGACCTCTGGTCTACTGATAGACCCAAGAATCAGTTACTTGACTTACAAATCTATTCTAACCTAGCCATGTTGATAGATATATTGTATTGTGTTTTAAGGAGTACCTAAATCATTTGAATTTACAATAGGCATTTAACCTTATTCACACATTCAATTGTTTAAAACAGTTGGACTTGATAGCCATCTAGAAATCTCACACTTCCCAAATTCGCCTATGCTAGGCCAATTCATTGCCTTATATTGTTAAATTTCTGGTGGTCTTGTTTGTCTAAAGGTAGGTTCCTTTAGCCAAAATGAAGTTCTTCCAATCAGATGTGGATTCAACACTTCATAAGCCGCCACCACCCATCACCAACTGTGACACCCCAGTTTCCTACTACGGACAGTTACCTATTGGTTTCCTCATACTTCAAAAGACACGATCTAGAAAACAATGAAACACATAGAGATATCCATATTTCATATCAATAAGAAATACCACATTCGTGCATAAACCATATCTATTTTACCCTAGATAGAGCATGCATAAACACTGCCTTAATAAAGCTTACCTGTTAGCCTCTCGATTTAGCATGTGAAAATACCCAGGATCCAGCCATATTATCAAGTGTATGAAATACATAAAAAACAAAATCTTCTTACATTACCATAAAGTTCTCCTGAGTCATGCATGACGACAAAACCCAACACATAACTCTACCATAGGTTTCAAACCTCTAAATAGTACAAACACCACCACAAACAACCACACCACACACACACACAAAAACACACCCACGGGGTGGGGAATTTCCTTCAGCCCATGGCTTCTCAAAATCGGTCACATACTACTAATAGGCCACACACCTTACAATAAGATGCACCCCATTCACGTGCTCATAAAACAATGAGACTTCCTATAGTTAAATTTGCGTAGGTCCCTCCTATTAGTAGCTACACAATAGACATGTATGCTCACCCTTTCGCTTGTTACCAAATACCATTGCGTGGGGGACCACACAAGTCTTCATGTCTGTGTGCTTCGCGTGTATCTCCCAAAATAGCCTTATCACAAAACACAACCAAGTCCAAATTCAATGTGGTATGGCAGGGGTGATCATTCTTCTATTCTTCTGGCACCTAAAATGCCCTTCTTAAGTGCACACATCTGTAGAAGTACTCCTTCGTTTCCACAGTCCTTCGCTGCTTTGCAATTAATTTGAATGTCCCACAGTGTGACCAAGGGACATGGAAAGGTGATTAGCTTGCACAAAGACCCAAGAAAATGCAGATCTGACAGGGGAAAAGCTAGATGAGGCACTAGAGAGGAGCAGGACGCTACATCCTTTGGACCCCTTTATCTTCAATCTATGAAAATTCTCCGAAATCCACTTTCATGTTTCGAAGTTGGTTGCTCTTATTTACTTTTGTTGTTAGGAGGCTGTGCTTGATCATAGATCATTGAGCTCATTGAAACCTGCCATGAAGTATCCAACCGTGAAGATGACCTAATAGACATCAATCCTGACAAAAAAGAACGATTGTTCAGGATGGGTAGACTTTCCTCAAGCTCTCACCAATTGTGATCTTACGACCTGAGTGCCTGCACTACATCTCAGGACTTAATGTAGTTCTTGGTGTGTGTGGGCTGTGCCCAGTGCTTCTTGTGTATGTTCCCCCCCCTTTTTGTTTCTCGCGAGAAAGTAAGCTAGAGTAATAACTGTAATCGATGTGTGCATGGCTGGAATAGATGAACTCCCGTACTATGAAGTGTATGACAGAATGCCAACCCTTGTGTCCCTGGATGGTGCTAGCTGGATGCCAATGATTCTCAGTAGGTTTGATGTAGGAAACTTATGGGGTGAATACTGCTTAATGCTAAGCTCCTTATGATGATCACACAAACGTTATATTTATATGATTCATTTCTTTAACATTTTGTAATTCATCTCCGAAAAGGCCCAATACAAACGATAAGATTCTCAATGCGATAGAAAGTACTAAAAATCTGTGAATCAAGTCCAAGGGACGTTAGGGGCACCAGAGGTATGCGTGTTCCTGACACTGACGTCCTTACTGTGGGCCGTTGGCGTTAGATGATAAATGTCCAGTTACAAAAAGGAATAGTGAGCAATAAGGGTGTTATTGTTAAGACCAAAATTAGTAATAGAAAGAAAAAGAAAGGTGGCCAAAGACATTGTCGTTCGTACATTTCTTCAGTTGGCAAACAATGACTAATATATGCCCCCACCCGTCCTCGCCCCACCCAAACGTGCGGTGATTAGTGTCTAGCCCACTAACTAAACAAATCCATATCCTTATAAGGTAAGTTGCTTCTATACCTGTTTATTTCACAATATAGATCCGGTGCCAACATTTCACAGGATCAAGAAGGATGTCTCCTGTAAATGGGATGATGACTACCAAAAATCTTTTGATGCCCTAAAACAATACCTTGTCCAACCACCCATACTCATCCCACCTAAAGATGTAGAGTCATTAGACGAACATCATCTTAACGCTCTGGATCACCTTTAAGTTTACCAAAAAATGTATCAAACATGCCTACGACAAACATGTCCATGCATGAACCTTCCAAGTCGATGACCTTGGCCTGAAATGAAATCAACATGTAACTAAAGTAGAAAAAATTAAACGGGTCAAATTTTCTCCTAATTGGCTTGGACCATACATCGTGACTCATACCTATGGATCAAGTGCTTATTGTTTATCCTCACTCGATGGTAAAGCTCAACCTAAGTCCCTTAACTCCTTGCATCTTTGATCATTCTATTGTTGACTTGTAGTCCTACCTAAATTTTTTCTCTTTCCATGGTCGTCCCTTGAGCGCTATTCACACCATACACCTAATTAACAATTAAACAAGAATCATGTGAGTACTTGTCACTTGTTATCTTCTCTTGAATTTGTGTACCACGGCATTGCACATAACATGATTCTCATGGATACTTTTTTTCTACCTTTAGATGAGATCCCATGGTCATTTGACCTTGCCTTTTTAACAAGAGTCTTATTCTCCACCTTGGTATTGTCCATGACTTCAACGACCTCACATGGGACCAAACTATTTGAGTCAAACTTCTAATAAAAAGACGACTCCCTCAAAAGTACATCTTCCTCTTGATAACTGATACTATAAATAGACTGCTCCCTCGAAGGACAACTATCCAAAGATCTTAAAAAAACTGAGAGCAACCAAAGCTTCCTACATCGATCAGTTTCACGAAGACCTCAAGGAGTTAAAATTTATTCATCCCATATAGACTTCCCACATTGATCAGTCTATCTCAACTATAAGTCAAAACACTCAACATTTTTGTCATGGACTTGCCCATTGTGATCTAGGTTCTCTTTCCCGAAGTGCATACTACCTCATACCATATAAAGATTACTCAGTTTTCACCCTTCAAACCATGCCCACTCTCATTTCCTACTACCTCAAGGGTTTTCTTGTAACTTATACATTTGGTGATCATGTGACTAATTTTTACTGTAGGACAGTCCATCATGCAATGTCTTTAGGGTCTTACGTTCATCACCTCTACTAAGGAATGATCTACTCGATATGATCCTAACCAACCAGGTGGCTTTATTGCCCCATCTTGTCTTTTAACCATCTTTTTTTATGTTTTGATTACCTTATACATGACTTGGTCCTTGACACTTACTTTTGGGGTAGTCTTCTTCTTTCGCCACAATCACCCTCATCTACATCATTTTACCTATAATCTACCCACACCTAAAAAACTTAAACCCACAACATTCCTAAAAACCTACCAACTCATTTTCATACCTCCTCATTTTCTTCCCTAGCTTATGGGAGAACTACATCAGCCTGAGGTCCCTTTTTCACTGGGACTATGTAGGCAACACTCCAAAGGCATGGGGCCCTTGGAGGTTAGCTTGGCCCTCCTCTACCCTAAATAATTGTTATTCTATGTGCCTCACATTACATCACACCTAACTTCGTTTCCCTTTTATACCCAAAATTGGAAATTAAACCACATACATAACAAGTTGTTTCATATTTTAAACATTATCACAACATACATTTATTATGCCTACCATTTCTCTATCATCACTATGCATAGATTATACCACATCTCACATATGACCTATAGTATCATTCATTACATAAAATAATGAATCACCACCTAACCGCCATTGGTTTTCCTTTACCGACGTCAGTTATCCATGACTGGCATCGGTCACCATCAACTATACATTGCCCTACATTTTAACCTTTACCCTACCCCTACCTCCCTTTTTGCCCCACCCAACCTTCACCCTGATCATTTATCCCACCCCACCTTTACCCTACCCATTTACCTCACCTTTCGTGACCAAATCATTTACTACCTCCTTTTTTTCTCCTTTAGGGACTCGTTATTTTACCCCTACCTTGGCTTTACCTATGTCGTGGTCTAGATATTTGGACCTGGACCATTGCTAGTGACCTTTGACCTCATGTGCTCACTATACCTTGTGACACTGTTACCTGTGTTGTTGACCTAATGATCTTACCTAGCTTATTGCCATGATCGTTTATCCTGACCCTACCTTTGGTGTACCGGAACATACCTACACATTCCTGCACCTAACCTACATTGTGTTTCCTGACCATATCCTATACCTTGGATACCCGAATCACTTTAACCTCATTTGGATAAACCTATCGACCTTAGATGATGTAGAGTTTTCCTGCTCTTCAACCCAATAGTGTGTTGCAGTTTATACGTGTGCGTGCATTTGACTGTTGCTACCTTTGACCTTGACCAATTACCTAGATTATCTGAGTAGACCTTTAAACATTTTCCCTCATTCCCCACCTTCCCCTTTCTCACATTCACCTTTTATCAAACCACTCACCGATTCTTCCTTTGGCCTCGTAATTTCTTGGTTTGAGGGGGATCACCTTTACCCACACATGGGGCAACCACATCTTATTTTTGTTAGCGTCGCTTACCAATACAAGCTACGCAACAAAAATTGGAAAAATGTAGACACTAAAATTAGGTCACACTCCCCTTTGATCCCTCAACAAATAAGCACCCCTGATTCATCAAATTCACCTAGCCATGGCCCCCTTCACCCCACTAATATTAATTTAATTAATTAAATTAAATTAATTCATTATCCTCACCATATTTATTATTTAAATATCTTAATTTAAATAATATCCACACATACACTTCACTTAGACACCTCACCAAACTAACTCACCCTAAAAATATATTCTTAGTAAGTTGCCATAACTAACTAAGACTTACCTAAACCTTAAAAATCAATGCCTACATTCCCTTTAACCACATTACTTGCATGCTTACAAGAAGCTCCCATTCTAATCCGTGGGTGAATGGCATGAGATCTGAGGAAATCAAGATGATCTCACTAGTTTAGTAAAACTAGGAAATCTCGCCTTGACAGATGCTAGCTTACCCCTAACTGTCTTTAGTTAAGCTGAAACCACCGTCAGTTACCCTTTTAACCCCAAAACAACCTTATTCTCAAGGTTGGCAGAAGGTTGGAAAAGATTGGAAAAGTTGGCGAACATTAGCACATTCTAGAGAGATATTGCATCTTTTAAGAGTGAATTCTAGTGAGAATACACATGCAAGGAAGGAGATCAAGCATCTTTTCCTGCATAGCCATCCCAGCAATGATCTAATCTAACCAAGTAAAGAGGAATGTACATGCAGCCCATGCAGAAGCTTTCCTTCAGTTGGTGATCACCTGCAGCCTTCAAAACCTCTCATTAGCACCTCTAGCCCTCACTCACAGGCATCCAGGACCAGAATCCAAGTAAGTAGATGTTATACTTCTTTGGTTTATTCCATTTCATCATTATATTATCATATTTTGTTTACCTAGCCACCCATTGACCTACCCCAACACTCACCCCTCCATATACCCATTAAAACCTCACCAAATCCTATGTAAATCACCCAATACCTCATCCTAACCAACCAAAGTCCATTGTGAAATCACAAAGGAGACCTAAATCTTGTTCTATGGAATTCCCAGAACTCCATAGTAACTGGCACTAGTTACATCCAACCATCTGCCAGTCACCTTTAACCGACATCAGTTACTGTATTTTCCCATACAACCCAAAAAAATGACTTATCCACCTGATTCCCTTTCACCCTCATTCACCTGTAATCTACCTGAGACCTCTGTCAGACCTGTGCAGAGACCTAGAAGTCAGTTACTTGACCTTTAGATCCTATTCTAACCTAGCATGTTAGATTAGATCTATTTCTTATTTTGTTTTAAGTGAGATACCTAAATAATTTCGAATTACAATAGGATTTACCTTATTTACCACATTAAATTGTTTAAAACAGTGGACTGATAGCCATTTAGGAAGTATCACGCTTCCTAGATATAACACATGCTAGGTAGTTCACTGCATATATTCTTTAAATTTTTCCGGTGGTCTTGCTTTGTATTACAGGTAGTTCCTCTTAGACAAAATGAAGCTCTCACAATTAGCCATGGATTCAGAAGTCATACGCACGCAACAACCCATCAACCAACATTTGAACAAGTATTCCTCCTACGCCCGTTACCCTATTTGTTTCATCAATACTTCAAAGAAACGATCTAGAAAACAATGAAACACATATAGATATCCATATTCATTATCAATAGTAAATAACACATAGTGCATAAACCATATCTAGTTCTTAAAATAGATATAGAATGAAATAAACAATGAATATAATAAGATTTACCATGTTAGATCTAGATTTAGTCATGTTAAATACCATTATCCAGCCAATATTATCAATTGTATTGAATACTATAAAAAACAAAATCTTCTTACATTACATAAGTATCTTCATGAGTCATGCATGCGACAAAACCAACAACATAACTCTACCATAGTTTTTCAAACTCTCTAACTAGTACAAATAAATACACACACACACACACACACACACACACACACACACACACACACACACACACACACACACACACACACACACACACACACACAGGGGTGGGGACTTTCCCTTCACCGCCCATGTGCTTCTCAAAATAGGTCACATACTAATAATAGCCACACACCTTTACAATAAGATGCACACATTCAAGTGCTCTAACAATAGACTTCCTATAGTTAAATTTGAGTAGAAATCCTATTATTAGCTCAAAATATGCATGATGCTCAACTTTCGCTTGTTCCCAAAATACCATTGCGTGGACCACAAGTCTTCATGTCTTTGTGTGCTTCGCGTGTTATCTCCCAAAATAGCCCTTATCACAAAACAACCAAGTCCTAAATTCAAAGTGTTCTGGCATGTGCTCATTCTTCTATTCTTCTGCGCCCTCAAATGCACCTTTCTTAAGTGCACACATCTGTAGAGTAATATATTATGTTCTCAACAGGTACTTAGCTGATTTGCAATTAATTCTGAAATGTACCAAAGTGTTGACCAAGTGAATTGAAAGGTAGTAGCATTGCACAAAGACCCAAGAAAATGCAGATCTGACAGGAAAAGCTAGATAGAGGCACCTAGAGAGGAGCAGGGACGCTACATACTTGAAACATGTATCTGAGTCTATGAAAATTCTCAGAAATCCAACTTTTCATGGTTAGAAGTTGTTTGCTATTATTTTAATTTTGTTGTTATGAGGCTGCTCCTAGATCATTGAGCTCATTGAAAACCTGCAATGAAGTATAAACCCGTGAAACCCTCAAATAGACATCAAATCCTAAAAAAAGAAAGATGTATAATGAGGGGTCAGACTTTCCTCAGCTCTCACAATTGTGATCTTACGACTGAGTGCTGCACTACATCTCAGACCTAATGTAGTTCTATGTGTGTGTGTGGAATTGTGCCCTAGATGGCTCTTGTGTATGTCACACTTGATAGCGAGAAAGTAAGCTAGATGTAAATAAATGTAATAGATGTGTGCATGGAATAGATTGAACTCCCGTCCTATGAAGTGTATGCAGAATGACCAACCCTTGTGTCCCTTGGATGGTGCTAGATGGATGCAATGAATCTCTTAGATGTTTGATGTATGCAACCTTAGGTGGTGATATCTAATGCTTAATGCTAGCTCCTTTATTATGATCACACAACGTTATATTTATATGATTCATTTCTTTGAATTTTGTAATTCATCCTGAAAAGGCCAACTACCAAAAATATAAGATGCTCAAATGGATAGAAAGTACTAAAAAGATGTGAATAAAGTACAAAGGGGTTAGGGGCACCCATAGTGGATGAGTGTTCCTGACACTGATGTCCTTGCTGGGCATTGGCGTCTAAGATGATAAATGTCAAAGTACAAAAAGGAATACTGAGCAAGTAAGGGTGTAAGACAAAAAGTAGTAATAGAAAGAAAAGAAAGGTGGCCAAAGACATGGGTTAGTTAGTACATTTCTTACTTTGGAATCACATGAATAATAATATGCAATCAGTACTAGATAATAACCCAAAGTCCGTGATTTAGTGTCTACAACAATAGAAAACAATAAAAGAACATGGATAGACAAGAGATAATGTCACAAGTAAATTTTTTTAGTACTTACGATTCATGCATATAAAAACATATTGATGACATAGCAAATTAATAATTTGTGTGTGATTTTGTGTCTACAATTTTCTCATTTGCACCAATTGAACGAGGAGGTCTTGGAAATCTTCAGCTGGTTTGAATGTTACTATGAACTTTTCTTGAATGTTACCCTAACATGTTATGGAGTGGGAGGGAAAGAGATAAAACCATTGAGCTGCCTTTTATTGGATTGATTCCACAAACAATCCCACAACAACATCCTTTTTTTTGATTCCAAGAACTCTGCATGATGTGATGAAGGTAGATATTTTTTTTTTTCAAGAAGTTGTGCACCCTCACCTTTGAATTGTGGAAAGTTATTACAGGAACTTGTCAGTAGATCATGAAGATGAGGTGCAATAGAAAGTAGACATGTATTCCTTCCACATGGAACAATTAGATGGAGTATTTCTCTCTCTTCTGCCATTTATTCTTCTTCATCTTATCCTTCTTCTGAAAATTCAAAGTTCAATGGTGGGTGGAAGGTATGAGAATCAAGAGGATTTTCAGGAGTATCAATAGGAGTTTGGATAGAATTTCCAGGTGTACCACTTGAACAATTAGATGGAGATGAAGCTTGAGAGAAGAAATATAGATTATATTTGATTTTTTCTTGCTGATTTTGTAGACCCTTAAAAACACAGTCAATAATTCTTCTCAATCTATTCAAACTGGTATATCTTCTTTTAGCCAGTTTGCATGGAACTTTGCAAATGGGAAAAAGGGATGATTTATGAAAGGTTCTCAACAACAAGTTTTCTCAAAGGGATTGCAGATTTTTAGACTCTATGGGAATTTATTTTTGGGATTTTTAGATTTTTGAGTTTTTTTAAAAATTATTTTGGATTTTGGGAATATGTATTTTTTAGGATTTTTTGGTTTGTATATTGGGTAAAAAATATGCAAAATATTTCCCATGGTGGGCACCAAAAATTGTTGACAAAATAATTTTTTGGGTGGGAAAATTGTGGGATTTCACTAACGCTCTAGGACTAGGTCCCTATACTTGAATGGGGCAGCTCCATTTATTGAAAACAAGGAAACATATATAGGCTAATTTAATTTCAGGTATGGTCTTATGACTAGGGATCACACATGAATACTTATTTATACCTGTTGTAAAGTGGTTACGTGGAACACAAGGGAGGAATTGTGAGGGAAAAATGCGAGGAGAGAAAGTATGAGAAGGGAATTTATATTGCAAATAGCACCTGTAGAGTTTTCCAACATAAAATCAAGAGTAGTTCCATGCATTTATTGAGAATAAACTATGGCAAGACAAGAGGAACAAGATACAAAATTATGTCATTATAGGAGTACTGATGATGAACAAGACATGAGACCAAATCCTTATAATTAAAAAGTGAGGAAAGGAGAATGAAACTAAAATAAATTTCATCCACCAATTGGTTACGCATTCCATGTGAAATGAATTTAAATGGAACTCGGGGTAAATTCAACTTTTTTGTCATTTCTATATTTTAAGCTCACGTCATCAGGACATTCAAAAATTTATTTGAAATTTGAGAGGAAGACCTTGTGAGTTCCAGAACCATTGTAGGACAAGTGAAGGGATGAAGTGATTTTTTTTAGCTCATTTCACCTATTTACTATTTTTATAAAGTTATTCCCCACCCTTACCTTCTAAATTTAGCAATTTTATTTTTCCAATTTTTGACAATTTGCAATTTTGGAGTCTCAGACTTTAAATTTTCAAAAGGGGTTCAGGATGATTACTTCCTAATTCTTTGAATTATCATTCTTAGTAAGGATCAGAGGACAACTTACTAAAAAAATAATTATTCCTTTCGGTTGTCTGATCGGGATGAAAATGGTCTTGTTAGATTAGGAATTTTCCCATGATCTCCTGCTCCAAATTTTAGAGGTTTTTATCCTCCTAATTTCTTTGAATTTGAAAAGGAAACTTCTTCGGGAAGAAAAATTCAGGTGGATGCTGTGAAAAATTATAGGTTCAATGGGGATGAGGATTGGATCATCTCAAAGGTGTTCACCAATGGAGTGGTCAGATAAAATTTGAGGGAAAAGAAAGCAAAAATGAGTGAGATATGAGCATTTTTGTGTTTCTGGAAATGGTGTTTCTTGGTGCAGATGTAACATGAATAGGTTATAACAGAAATCAGAAAAAAAAATTCAAAGATGTCTCCAAAAATGCATAAGTAAGATTTAATATTTGAAAGTTAGCTGTAGTTAAGAAAAACTCACCCTTGACTTACTTAGACACCTTCTCCTTAATCTGGATCGAGAGTGAGTTGAGACTTACTAAATGGGTCTGGGAGCCTCCAATGCACCTTATCAAATTTAACATGAGGTGTAATGGTGAAAAGGTGTAGTATCATGGAGAAAATGTTCCATGGGTCATGTTTATCATGAGAAGAGGGCAATATGACTTGGTGAGTGCATAACTTGAGCCTGTAGACGCAAAATTTGTGCACTTGTGTACATTTCTAAGTCCTAAAATCATGATAGAATTTACATGATTCCTAAGAAATAAAAATAGTAATTGACAACTCCCTTTATCCTTTTGCTTTACCTTCTGTATTTTTATTTCTTTCATACATCTTGTACTCTTGTTGACATTTGATTGTTTTATCTTTCAATGGCCTCAGAAACTAGCGCCCAGTTGGGAAACTAGCTCCTATCCTCCTATGTGATCATATCTCTCTTTACCTCTTTCTCATCCTTTTGGAAACCTTTCGCTTCTTAATTAATTTTTACTATTTTGGGTCAGATTTTTAGTTACTAATTATAAAATTCAAGTAAGGGAATCATATAAATACACATTTATGTTTTCAAAAAAAGGGACCAAACACTAATCAATACATACTATCACCTAAGATTACATACAAAGGTACATAATCACTTCAAAACATTCTTCTAACAAAATCACTCAAGGTACAAGGGCTCAATCACTTCTACATACACCACATAGGAGGGGAAGTTTATTCTATTTCATCTCACACATTCTATACATTTGATACATTCTAGATTTAGCCCACTATCATTATGTAACTTACACAAGGGAATCCTAGGGAATGCTACACACACTTACACATGAAAATATATGGAGTCTAAAATTTAGTGCAATGCTCGGTACTAAGTTCACCCTTCACATGACCGTCGAGGTCAGTCGGAATTCACATTCTGCAATTTTTTTTATTAGATTTGATGTGGTTTACAAACATGTGCAGGTAGACAAATTGTTTTGTATGTTACATATAAATTAAGCAATCAAGGAGAATAAATAAAGTGACAAATAGAGACTAGAAGCGAAGCTCCTCCTGTACAAAAGAGACTAGGTCCAAAACATTCACACAAACACTAGTTCCCATAACAAATGCTAGCACCTAGGTTCTACTATCCTTCCATGGGCACTCCTTTCTGACATATTATGGAATTTTAGAACCTCCAATGAGTATGGATGGCTCTCTCCTCAGTCTATTTCAGTATTTCACCTAGCCAAATCATATCCTGACTGCTGAAAAATCAGCTAAGTCACTCTATCTCCCTCTCTTGCTTAGGGTTTCACATTTATATGCTTGTTTGCTTGTGTTTTATTGTGTGTTAGCATTTTTTACATCATTCATTACATTATTTACTTTGCAATTAGATTTAATTCAATTTATACTAAATCATTTGGTGAACCCACTCAATAACACCTTACCTTCCCTTAAGGTTTTCTTTTTTTGTATCTCACACGTAGTGGTCATTTTTGTTCCTTTGAGTACATTGAGCTTCCTCCATCTATCCACAAGTTCTATAAATCAATGGTTGAATATTCTAATCCTTTTCTTAGCTCAAACACCGTTCATATTGAAAATATTGAAACTTCTGACAGTGAACAATCATATGATGAAGACACTAACATTGATCAAGAATAGTTATACAAGCTCACTAATTTTCATTCTTCTTTACGTGACCACCTTGTGCATATTCCATATGTTCTAAATTCTCTTCTATCTACCAAAAATACTTGAGATGATTCCTCTCACCCTCTCATGGGTTCTTCCTTGGCTATGATGGCCTCCACATAACCCCTTAACATTCCTACTTCCATTACTACAACCACTGCTCCCCTCATTACTCCCAATACCTCCAATTCACAACCTGGTTTCTCTTCATGAACCCATGAACTAACTTATTTATACTAGGATCTACAACTTCAAATATACCAATAACATCAAGCTACTTCACATTCCTCTCCATCTCTTGATTCAGCAATCCTCCTTCATAGTCATTTTACACCTGCCATATCCTCTCATCCACTACCTCCTAAATTAATTTCACCCAAGCTTCCTACCTTTAATGGCCATGGAGACCCTAAGGAGCATCTTCTATCTTTTCATGTGGCATGTCTTGACTATGCGGATGACTTTACATTATTAGCTAAACTATTTCCTAAAAGCTTGTAAGATTAAGCTATGCATTGGTTCTATGATCTACATGTTTAATCAGTAATATATTTTACACACTTAGCCGATAATTTCCTTGCACATTTTCTATCAACATCAACACCAATATATCTTATGCAAAAATTTCTGAACTTAAACAAGGATCTAATGAGTGTTTAGAAGACTATGTTTTGTGTTATAAGAACAATGTTGCTAAGACAAATAATGTACTAGCTGACTTTGAATTGTAATACCTCTTTATTCAAAGTATTCTAATTCCACTTCAAGAGAGTGTTATATTTGAGACCTATCCCCCCTTTAATCAACTATTCCATACACTTAAATTACGTGAAGACAAACTGTTGAACAATGAAAATGACTAAGTACAAGCCATGCATAGGGATTTTGGGTACGTGCAAGGTAGATGTGAAGGGGCACGAACAAAGCATAATGGATAGTGCATGAAGGTTTGACCTAAGAATGAAGCTTTCAAGACTTATCCAATTTTGTGAACCACGTGCTAAAACTAGAAAAAAGTGAGTTGGAGTGTGGATCGCACAAAAGAGAAAAGCTAGGAGACTTGAAGATCAATGAACATATATTTTTGGGATAAAGCACATGAAAAGTGAAGATGAAAGAAAATGCATCGATTGAGATAATAATAGGATTAAAAAAGATTTTATTTATATGATTAATATATTATTAGACTAGTATAAAAACATGCATGCTTTACAATTTCTCTTATATGTACACATGGATATTTTTGAGCATGTGGTATATTTTGAGAATGCATAGGTAGTGAAGGAAAAGTACCCACCCCTATATATACTTTTTTTTTGTTCATAGTTTTGGGTACCATGCATGAGACCTCTATATGTAATAGGGTTATGTTGTTTTGATGTACTAGCGCACGTAACTCTGTGATATTATTTTTATGTATTTAATTTCAGATATGTAATACTTTGGTTATTAATGGATCAATGTGGATGGATTCTAGTGATTAACGTGTTTGAATATGGTGATCACATAGTGCAATTGATCTTAGTGATGGTTTGATATGTTATGTTTCCTTATTACATGTGTTTCCTTATGATAGTTGTAATGATCTACTCTTGAATGTATGCTTGGTATTGGTAATCATGAATATGCATGCTAACATATTGACAAGCCAATGCAAAGGAGGGACTTGGTAGCTTTGTGCACTTTGGGTGAGAATTTAGATATGTTTGAATGAAGTGAAAGTATGCATAAAAGTTATGTGAAATAAACATGACTACATTTTGGTTCCTTTTTCGGGAGCTCTTTTCAACTGTCTGCTAGGATGTTGCATGTAGATGACATATTGATCAACTCTTGAGAGCATTGAAAGTTGGGTTGAAGAAAAAAAAGATAAGTTTGCACAAAGGTATAATATTGGACATGATTTCAATACATGACCATGGGTAGAATATAATTTTTATGATTCGCTCTATGATACATTATTTACCTTCTTTCAAGTAGAATTGTATGAGTGGTTGGCAACATATGCACAAGGGAAGAGTTGGAGTTATAGACCAAATATTTGGATGTAGGAAGATTACCAGAATTTGTTTGATGTTGATAAGGACTAGAATAGAGTTGTATATCATTGGTGGGATGGTGTATTGTACAATTATACATTGGAGTATGCTATTTATACTTACTTGTGTCTAGAGGAAGCTGAATTTTGATTCTTGCGTGAGCCCAGAGGATCGTATATACACTTTATGCCCTTGGAAATTAACATTTTGATGATAGAATTAGATTTAGAGTGCCACCCCATGGCTAGATAAATACTCACCATGGGCAGGGGTAGGATTAGGTGTGGTGAAAGATGGCGGACCTAACGACAGAATAGTAGAGAGAGGAAAGATGACTCAAGTTTAATGAAGCGTAAGAGAGGGACATGGCACACACATAGGAGGTTATAAAGGAAATGATGTTGAGGAGAATGATGGCTCATGAAGGTTTTGAGGATCCTATGGAAGACAAGGAGCTACAGCATCAGGTACTCTGCACATTGGGTAAGCACAATAAATAATACCCTTTGTCTTGGATGAGACTATATCAGAAGAGATCATGTAGACTACATGTGTGCATCTGACCCCACCTAACCATCTAGCCCTTAAGATTGGTTTTTCATCTCTAGAGGTAGTCATTGAGAAGCATGCTAGTGTATGTAATCAGGTAGCTATGGGTAGATATCATTTTATGCTGTATTCATAAGTGTAGCAGACAACAAACACAACTATGGAAGTGTAGATGAAGTCATTTTTTTAGGTTTGATTGGAGGGTCATTTTTAGTCACGTTATTAGGATACAGTGTGTGTGTGAAAACTATTGGAAATACATCTTGGAGTACTGTAAATTCATAGATTGTTGGGGTTTAGTTCATCACTATAGTCGGGACACAAGGAAGCACATCCACTGGTCTGCTACCCACCGCAAATGGCGTGGGAGGATAAAGAGGATTGGGATCTAGCAGATTAGGTAGATCAGGAGGTAGAGGAAATAACTGTGGAGGCTCTGGTTCTAGATCTGGTGGGCAAGGTCCACACCCATAATGACCACCTCAGCAACCTCTACAACAAAAAAAACACCCCAAGTATTTTATGATATGTCTCTCCACTTGCAAGAGTATAGGGGTATTGAAGATGTGACCGAGCATGTGCATAAGTGTGAGCTACTATGGAGTTCTAAAGGAATTACAACTTTAGATAGAAAGGAAAATGTATTTAGTACCACTCTTTAAGGGCATAAACATAGCTAGTACAAGAAGTATGACACACATAATATTGCAATGGATTATGATGCTTTCCACTCTACGTTTCTAGCTAAGTTTCACATTATGGAATTTGAGTAAAAGAGTATAAGCGTGCTCAAAGACATCAAACATGGCTTATCTGAGAGCGTGAGGGAGTATAATGCGTGTTTTAAAACTTTTTTGTCCAAATTTTTCTTATGATATCCATCCCAATAAGCATGCACAGTGTTTTTTTGGTAGATTGTTGACTCCTTTCAGATGAGTGCTATCTCATAAGAATTATGTGGATCCATGCGAGGCTCTAAAAGTAGATATGCACTATGAGGCAGTTGGAAGTGTTGATACTGGAGTGAGCCCATTCTTAGAAGCATAGATTAAAACTATGGAAAAGAAACTAGAGAAGCTTTTTGCTAATTTAGCTCACAAGATGTGTAGTGGTATTTGGTGTATAGATTGCGAGGTTGAAGGACATACTAGAGATAATTTACCATACAAGTCACTAAACACATTGTTACTATATTGTGAGGTCTGTCACCTAAACCATGATGTTTGATATTTCCCTATTTTTTAGTGTGTTATTCAGAAGAAGGTGTCAATGTATTGTAAGATTTGCAAGTCTCATACTCATGACACCATTGATTGTATATTGATTGATCACATCCATGAATCCATTAAGATAAGAGTGCACCAAAATAGTGTGGTAAGTGGATCCAAGGATCATGAAGGACATAATAATGAAGGGTGTAATAATGGGGATAACAAGAATAGATGATTTTGTGGAGGATATAGAAGCTAAGGTCACGGCGGTGGCAGAGGAGGCTTTGCTAAAGGAACTTTCTATAATTGTGGATCTCCTGATAATTATCAGTGTGAATGATCTCAGAATAATATTTACTCATGGTGTGGGAAGAAAAACAAGTTATAGGAATCCTTGGATTTATATGAGCACATGATTAAGATTAAGAAGCAAGATAAGGGCATAGGGATGATCTAGGTATGGCATGCCATTTCTGATTAGTGGATTCCTAAGAAGAAACTTGATCCTAAGTTACAAATTGTGATGGTTACAATACACGTTGAGGATGCACACACACGTGAGCCTATTAAGGATAAGACACTCATTAGAAGGGAGGAGGTGATACATGATAAGTATCTAGATGTTGCATAATAGAAGGAAGTCTAGCAAGAAACCATGGGAGTCATCAAAGAACTACAAGGAGAGATATAGTACTTGGAAGAGAAAGCACATGAGAGATAAGAAGAAAAGAGAGTTGAGCTCCCACAGAAGGATGTGGATGATGTGAAAGAGGTATGCAGGATGTTACGCCATGAGAACATCATTCCTTTGTTAGGGGAATGGCTACGAAAAAAGGTATCGCGTATTGGGTATGAGTGCAAGAGGTAAATACTTCATGCAAATCTACCGCCTCATAATCATGAGTTTAACAAGGATATTACACTGGATGTTATAATTGATGGATTTTTTTTACGCAACATACTGATTGAAAATGACACGGAATTGAATGTGTTGACTCTAGATCCATGGAATCATATGAGTAGACCAACATTGTATCCATCTTAAAATGTGTTGCATATGGAAATAAACTAGGGTGATGCCTATTGGGGTATTGAAGGATGCATCCATTACAATTCAGGGGGCTAAGCTTATTGGAGCTTATAGAATTAGAAAATTTTCTAGCATTACTTGGATGGCCCTTGTGCTATGAAAACAACGCTATTTTGCTCTTTTAAAAAAGGTACATCAGTTTTGAGAATGTTGAGGAGCATGTGATCATACCCCTACATGATAAGAAGGAAAAGCCTTATATTGAGCCCTTGAGTGAAGAGGAAATTAATATAATTTATGCTCATACAATGCATGATCTGGAGAATATAGAACCATCAAAGGAAGATTTCATTCAGTGGGAAGATGCACAGTCTGTTAGTGAGTATAATAGTGTTTCTTGTGATAACTAGGCTCATGGAATGTATGAGATGGTTGGGCACAAGGTCAAATGAAGAGTCTCTAGAATGATTAGGCCACACATGGTGAGGTGGTTAGGATATAACCATGTACCAAGGTATATTGGTGAAGGGAACCCCGATGCATTCTTGTGTACCATGGAGACTTAGTGACAAAATGAAGTGGATAAAAGAAATATGTTATAGATCATTAGTGGAGTGGTGTTTCACACAGTTAAACATTGGAATACATTGTTTTTACTTATTCCTATCAAGAGGTTTCTGAGTTTTAGTTCTTGCGTGAACCAAAATGTAGTCTCTATTTGTTTCTCAAAAACCTAGATGCACTGTCCCATCACTCAGACAAACATGAGTGCTATCGCAAAGCACGCAAAGGTACCAGTTCCCTCTTTTTATACCAGCTTTGTCAAGATGTTAGCATGATTATTCATATATTCCATAACCATAAATAAGTAATAAAAGGTAAAGCATAACATGAATTATCTCACAATCATAGTGCATGATGGATCAAATAAGGATCAAGATCATATTTACCATAAAATAGTCATGAGAAGTAACATCAACAATCAATATCCATCCATAAAGATCCATTATATTACTTTGTCACAAACCAGTAGTTGAATACATATCAAATAACACTATTATGAGCTATGCACATGCTCATAAACCAACAACATAACTCTAACACATATATTCTGATGATAAAAATGATGCCAAAACATATATATACATACATACATACATACATACATATATATATATATATATATATATATTATATATATATACATATATAGGGGTGGGGACTTGCCCCTCACCGCCCATGTACACTCAAAATAGGCTACACACTCAAAATAGCCATGCGCTGCTACAAAATCAACTAACGAAGCATGCAAGCTTTGCAACTAATAATAGATCCCATCTATTAATTAACTCTAGAACTATAATCCTATTATTAGCTCAAATTCTGCATGACTGCTTCAACTTCCTCTTGTTACTAAAATACCCATTGGCATCATCCTTCAAGTCTTCTTTCTCTTATCTAAGGTGTGCTTTGCACTCAATCCTATTCTTATCCTGCAACATGCAAAATGGATAAGTCCCAAACTCTAACTTTCCCCAGCACACTCTTTATCCACTGGAATTTTGTGCACACGCATGCGCCCCTTTTCTCTGTGCCCCATCCTTTTACACCTCTAATAATTAGGAAATAATTTTTCTAGTCAACATTACCCCACACTAGCTTCATTCCCACCCCTAGAAATGGGTACTCATACCTTGTCTCTCCAAAGAATACAAAATAAAGAATGACTATACATGAAAGAATATTTCCACATCTTGGACATTATTCTTCTATAGGTAACAAAAGTTCAGGGTACTCATTCTTTATATTTTATTCTAGCTCATTCTAGTCACTGAGTCCCTTCTTTGATTTTTTAGTAATGTCTCCAAGAACTCCATCCATCTCATCCAAGGTCATATTTCCACCCTTGTTTTGTAGCACCCTAAGAACATTCACCAAAATAGAAACCATTCCATTCATTATATCCATTCATCTTGCTATCAATTTTCCAATTTCTTTTATCTTCTCCTTTTGAGGATCCTGGGATGCTGTGAGCGCATCATGCTTCTCTACAGTAATGTCAGCCTCTCCTTGCATCCTAAGGTTTCATTCTTATTTTTAAAAGGGAATTCATTCTCCTCAACCAAATTCCTTGTCTTAGTTATCCGATTTGGTTCTGCACATATATTTAATGTTGATTCTTCCTTCTTCATCTCATTCTTTAATGTTTGGAGTAAAGAGTCATACCAAAGTATTAAACATGCTATTATTTCCTTAGTCCTTTCCTTCTTGGATACATCCTCCTCCTTAGTATCTTTTCACTCCCCTAACTTCTTCTTAATCAATAAGTGCAGACAATCTTGTATGAAGTACAAGGATGACTGATAGGTCTGCTCGGTGTGTTCATGAATATATGGATGCGTATTGATAATATCATTCCCTGAATCTTCCGCAAAATCAAAAATATATTTCTAATTTTATTTATCCTTCTTCCACCCCTCACTTAGCTATTCTAATTGTTCTTTCAAGCTCTTATTTTCCTCCATCAACGCCCTGAGTTTAGTGGCCTTGTCTACAATCCTTCGCGCCACTTCTGCTGCCATCTTTGTTAAGGCATTACTTGCATGTTCATCTATAAAATATGTTGGCTTAACTGTCCAATGCGCAGTGGAGCCTTCTTCTTTATCTTCCTCTTGATGTATGCACTCTCCTTGATGATGAATTTAGGCTCATCCATGTGTTAGGAAATAAGGGTTAAAATATGCGTAACAATCCCTCATAGAATCGTAATAGTAGAAATTAATATGCAAAAATATTACATATCTGAAATAAAAGTGCAGAATAAAAAGAACATAACACAAAGAGACAATATTTAACGTGGTTCAAATAATTTGGGCTACGTCCACCAAGCATAACTTGCTCAAATTTTATTACAAGCCACCGTTCTCTCAATACAATACCTAGATCTGTTTGGAAATATGCTCAAAAAACTTGAATTCACACCCAAATTCACACACATTTGCAATGTTACATAAACCATACTATACAGAAAAAACCACATAAGTATACAACTGCTTAAGTAGTTTTATAATATCGTGGGTATCAAAACCATGGGACAAAACTGTCCCATAAACCTATGGGTAAAAAAATCCTTCCCATATGAGAATAACATGTTTCTTGAAATATCAAACATGTTTTTCGAGGCAAAAAAAAACAATTTAACCTTGGCAAGAATACATGAAGAGTGTACAATACTTTTAGTGTACAATATTCAAAACTTCCACACATGAAAATAGGCTCCACAACATAACACCATGTGAATATGTATGCTCTAAGATAATTATTCTCTGGTGATGCAAGTTGGCTGCTTCAGGGTCCATTAGTTCCCATCCATAAATCTCCTCAAGCTCCAAAGTGATTTGAAACTTGTTTGTAGGATCATTAATATAACAAGCTATGGGAATTTTATACATCTCCTCCTTATCCCTCCCTGAGCTCCTACCTTTATGAATGTGTACCCTTTCGTCCAAAGTTAGGACTTCTCCTGTAACACCTGCTTGTTCATTCATAGGATCACCATAAGGTTTTCCCTTATATTTTTCTATTTATTTCTCCTCATTTCCACCCGCATCTTCACATTCCTTGAAAAAATTTGTATCATATTTCACCTCTTCCTCCCGAGGATCTTCTACATCTAGTTCAATAACATGTGGTTCTATTTCTATGCACATGATTCCATCTGAATCCTCATCACCATTTCTCAGTATATACTTCCATCATTTATTCTTCTCCTAAAAATGATTGGTGGGAGAGGTCTTATGATTCTCAATTTATGAAGGTCCTGCACTCGTACTTGCACCCTATGGATTTGTTCTCCTTAGTACACTTCTGAATTGTTTCTCTTCAGTGCCCCCAACATCCATCCCTATATCCTTAATGCCTATCTCCTCTCCTACTTCTTCTATCTACATGGGAGCAGTTACCTCGCACATTCCCTTTACTCCAACTATAGGATGCCTCTGCAAGCCATGGTCTAATCCAGTGCTATCTTCCTAAGAATATTCTTCTTCTAACACTTCAGGATCTTCATCTTAAAACATGCCCATTGTGTGTTTCCCCTTTGGCAGTTCAGGAGCCTTGAAATCATTTTCAATATACTTACCATCGACAAGTTTAGGCTTAAGGTTATGTATACCTTAGCCGTGCCAATATCCCTAACTGCTAGGCTGGAAGTAGTAATATTAATATCATCAAAAATCATGTGCTTAATGTACACAGACTTGCTTGGGTACACATACCTTTTCCGCAATATATGCTACTCGCAGTCCACTTTATCCACATCAAACTTCAACTTCCACGCATTTGAAAATAAGTTCACAGACACCTAGAAGTAGTGCGCTGTGAATGCATAAGGCAGTTTGTACCAGGGGCTCCAAGTCCCATCCTTCATCCTGAATTTTCCAATATAGAAGTGTTGTAAGATTGTAAATTACATTTATTTATCCAATACTGAAGGAAGGTCCTTGGGTATTCTCCATTCATGTTCAAATGCCTACCTTAGGTGCTTATACCATAACTCTAATATCTGCTTATACGGTCCACTCATAGACCCCTCACACTTGTATTTTGTGAAATGGTATACTAGAGACTTATTCTCTTCTAGAAACTACCATATCTTGTTGTTTGGCCCATTGGGCACTCAAATCTAAAAACAAATCAAAGTAATAAGAATGGTGCCAAAAATGATTTTATCACCTTGTTTTTCTTCCTCAATAATCACCTCAAAAATGAAGGCAACAACATTGTATACCACTCCTTTTGATATTTTCTTCATGATGTGTAACCATCACATGTTTAGTTGTGTCTAGTGCTCTTAATTGTTTAGTTTTTTCAAAAGGTGCACAACTACCTTAATCAATTTTAATTTATCTAACTTGACAATGTCTATCATGCACATGCCTTTTTTATAGGAAAACTATGTAGAAGTTGCGTCAACAACTTGATCATCTATCAAATCACTTGGGATCTCTATTCCTGAGCTCCTTAACCGAGTCAATGAACAAATTAGGGGCGCAATGATGCACACCCACCTCCAAAAAATAGAAGAAGTTCTCCTGGAATCTTGACATGAATCACTAGTACATTCTTTTTAGATTTCCAAAGTAACGGAGCTCATATAACTATAAAATACTAAATTTTTCAAGCAACTTCTCACTAGAGTCGTTGTAAATGGGCTTGTCATCTTCTATGGGTATGTCTATTTTTATCACCGGAAGTTTTTATAATTCATCTTTCATGTCCTTTTTCCTATGGTTATAATCACTTACTTTTCTAGGGTGGATGAGGGACTCATAGTCATGCCCAACTATAACCCCTTTGGGGTACTACATTTTCGAAAATATGATTTTGGGAGCATCCTCCATCTGTACCTCTACTTATTTTTACTTCCTGCCCCTTGCTATTTCTCCAATTCTCATTTGGGTGCCATTGCGATGATAAAAATGTGTTCTTGCATTAGATTCAATCTCTGTAACTTAAAACTCATGTGTTCCCTAGCTTCTCTTTGAACTTCGAACCCTAGCTTGCATGATTTGCTCCCCGCACACACCTCTTCTTCACTTAAACACCTTCTCTTATGGAGCTGTCAACCAACTTCTATGCACAAATATCTCTCTAGTTTGATGTTTGTCATATCTCTTCCACACACTTTTTCACACTCAACTCGTTCTTCGATCTCACTCTTTAACTTTCTTGAACACTTTTCACAATGACAAGGTAAAAATGATATCGCAAGCCCTCGTTTTATAACTCTTGTGAATTTCACCGTATTTATTGCTCTTCATCTACCACCGTACTCAACATTAAATGGCATTTCTTTTCTTTTTTCGTATGCTTCGCAAATAAACTTTTACTGCATGCTGATTTTTCCACGCCCCAGTGGTAACCTTCTAGCGCGCCCACTACTTCTCAGCCAAAAAACCTCCTCTCACACTCCTTCATGCGACGAATTACAAAACCTTTGTGCCTAATACCAAGTAGTTTCCCATGTTGTTGCCTACCTCACGTTACACTGTGCGTCCATACATCTACGCATGGTCTTCATTTATGAACATATTTTTTCTTGATACTACATCTTTACTTCAAGTGCACCTACACCATATTTCTTCTATGTGTACCCATCTTCTAGAGGAATGTTCAATCTCTTCCTAGTTTGGCCTATTTATTATGTACCTGCTGCCACCCCACACTAAAAGTATTCACAGTCCTCTACACATGAACCCACTAGATAGTAATCAGATACTAGCACACAAACATGATTATGACAATCAAAAACATTGAACTAAATTGACAAAGCATAACAACGATGAAAGGAAACACATATAAATAAAAATGTATTAAAGGGGAATCTTAATCTAAGTGGCACCAATACCTTATTACAAACACGAAGAAGAAGACTTATTGATAGTATGGGTTTCAACCTACTCCCCTTGAAGTAAATGGGAAATTGAGTGCCATCCAACGCTTGTAATTGAGCAATGCACCTGAATCAAGTATATATGTCACCACATTCAGTCCCAACCAATGCACCTTCAATTTCCCAGGGTGGTGCGCAAACATGGAGTCATAAAGAAGAACCATTTGTCGGAAGGAACAACCTCAAACTAATTATTCTTAATATGGCCATCATGCCATGCCTTCTTCTTATCCTTCTCTATAGTCTTCTGGTTCCAACTCCAACGTATGATGGCGTACTTCAAGGAATGCCAGTGGAAACTAGAGGGAGACAGAAGAATCCAAATGCATCATTTTATCTATACGCTCTTTAAGCATGTTTGTTCATCATCCAGTCCTCCTGTGCGCACAATACGTAGGGAGTTCTGTAGTTAATATAAATTCCACTGGTAAAATAACCTCTATTCCAAAAATCAACTAAAAGGTGCTTCAAATGGTTTTGTTCAATATTTTGTAGTTTTTCCTGTATACCCAAATGTGTGGGGGCTGGATATCATCTCTTGGGGGTTCAAGAGACTTTATCATCCCAACCTTTCCTTCCTTAACATCACAGATCTTCATAAATGTATGTCCCAATATTTTGTTGAAAGCCTCAACAGTGGTGAGCACAACCATTGTCCTCAAGTGGGTGATAAGGTTTTTTCTTGTGGTGTATCACCATAAAATCATCCAATAATATTCTGATAGTCTCATTCAACAGGGAAGAATCAAAGAAAGAATATGTAGCGGTAGAGGATCTTCCAGATGGGAAAGTGACACATGAATTAGTTCAGGGACCCCATCAACAGGAACCCCAAACTCCTATATTGAGGAGGTCTTCTAGGGTAAGAAGAGAACCTGAACATTTTTCTCCTTCTCTTTATTATTTATTACCTGATAGCGGAGAGCCAGAGAGCTTTGATGAAGCAATGCAGGTAGATGCCAATAAGAAGTGGGAGCAAGCCATGGATGAGGAGCATAAGTCTCTCATGGAGAACCGGACTTGGATTTAGTGAAGCTACCTGAAGGCAAAAGAGCATTGCAGAACAAGTGGGTGTATAGAGTTAAAGATGAAGAAGGAGGAAAGAAAAGATATAAGGCCCGGTTGGTGGTCAAGGGGTTTGCACAAAAACAAGGTATAGATTTTGATGAGATTTTTTCTCCTGTAGTAAAAATGACTTCTATCAGAATTGTTCTTGGAATAGTAGCAGCAGAAGACTTGCACTTAGAACAGTTAGATGTAAAGACTGCATTTCTCCATGGCGATTTGGAGGAGGAGCTATTTATGCAGTAGCTAGAAGGATATGAAGTCAAAGGTAAAGAGGAGATGGTGTGCAAACTGAAGAAGAGCTTGTATGGCCTGAAACAAGCTCCATGTCAATGGCATAAGAAGTTTGATAGCTTCATGATGGAGCAAGGTTATATTAGATGTCATTCTGACCATTGCGTGTATACAAAGAAATTTGAGGATGGAAGTTATATTATCCTGTGTTTGTGTGTTGATGACATGTTGGTTGCAGGTAAAAACATGCAGGAAATAAAAGTACTCAAGAAACAGCTAAGTGAATCCTTTGATATGAAGGATTTGGGGGCATCCAGACAAATCCTTGGTATGAGGATAACTCGGGATAAGAAGGAACAGAAGTTGACTTTATCTCAGGAAGAGTACATTAAGAAGGTATTGGACAGGTTTAACATGTAGGGTGCTAAACCGGTTAGGATGCCTTTGGCAAGCCATTTCAAGTTATCAAAGGAGCAGTGTCCCATGATAGAGCAGGAAAGAAACCAGATGTCCAAGGTACCTTACTCATTAGTAGTTGGCAGTTTGATGTATGCTATGGTGTGCACTAGGCTTGATATTGCCCATGCAGTGGGAGCTATGAGTAGATTTATGAGTGATCCAGGTAAAGAGCATTGGCAAGCAGTAAAGTGGATCCTTCGGTATTTGAGAGGGACCATGGGGACAGTTTTGTGCTATAATGGATCAGACACCACTTTACGTGGTTATGTAGATTCAGACATGGCTGGAGATGTAGATAGCAGGAGGAGCACGACATGTTATATTTACAATGTAGGTGGGACAGTAGTGAGCTAGATTTCATGACTACAGAAGCTGGTGGCTTTGTCAACCATGGAGGTTGAGTATGTTTACTGCCCACAGAGGAAAGTAAAGAGATGATTTGGTTACAACAATTTCTTGAGGAGTTGGGGCATAAGCAGGAAAAATTTAAGCTACGTAGTGATAGTCAGAGTGCTATACACCTAGCTAAGAACTCTGCTTTCCACTCCAGGACGAAGCATATACAGTTGAGATATGACTTCATCAGGACAACTTTGGAGGAAGATAAGTTGAATATGGAGAAGATTTATACCAGTTAGAATCCTGCAAACATGATGACCAAGGTGGTCACAAGGGATAAAATAAATCTATGTTTAGCTTTGGTTGGCCTTCATGGATGACAGTGAAGGGTTGAGAAGCTTGCTCAGTGGAAACTAGTCTCCAAGTGGGAGATTGTTATGTTTGTGGAGCCTATTTTCATGTTAGAGTATGGTACACCTTCCATGTGTTACACTCGGGTATTTTTCGGTAACCGTTATGGGCTGTTTTTGGGCCCATGGTTTTTTCGGTCTTTTGCCCATTGTTTTGATACCCACGGTTTTTTGCCCTTGGTTTTTTATACCCATGGTTTTGTATCTAACTGCTTAAGCAGTTGTCTACTTATATGGTCTTATGTATATGATAGATGTACAAGCAAATGTATTGCATATGTGTTTTGAATTCGGCTGTGAATTCTGTAGAGTTTGTTGAGCATAGCTCCAAACGGATTTGGGTATTGTATTGAAAGAGCAGTGGCTTGTAATAAAATCCGAGCAAGTGATTCTTTGTGGACATAGCCCAAATTGGGTGAACCACGTTAAATACTGTCTCTTTGTGTTGTGTTATTTATTCTGCACTTTTATTTCAGATCTGCAATATTTTCTGCATATTAGTTTCTACTTTTGTGATTCTGTAAGGGATTATTCCGCATATTTTATCCCTTATTTCCTAACAAGAAGACTTATTTATAGTAGGGTTTCAACCTACTCCCATTGAAATAACTAGGCAACCAAGTACCATCCATTTCCTGTAACTGACAAACTCCTGAATCAAGTATATACATCACCACATATGGTCCCAACCAATGCACCTTCAATTTCCTAGGGTGGCGCATAAACTTGGAGTCATAAAGAAGAACCATTTGTCCAACCTCAAACTAGTTATTGTAAATATTCCTATCATGCCATGCCTTATGCCTGGTCTTTTATGTCTTTTGGCTCCAACGTGGGATGGCACGCCACTAATCCAACTACATCATTTTGTCTATACACTCTTCAAGATCTTGTTCATCATCCAGTCCTCATGCACATACAATACACAAGGAGTGTAGTATAAATTCCACTAGTAAAAAAACATCTGTGCCATATAAAAACTAAAAGGGCATGGCTTTGTTTAATTATTTATAAGTTGTCTTGTATGCCCAAAGGATAAAAAAGACTTTATAATTCCAGTCTTTCCTTCCAACATCACAGATCTTCGTCAATGTATGTCCCAATATTTTATTGAAATCATCAGTAGTACTATTAGCCTGTGGTTGATAGGGTGTGGTCTTATGGTGTGCCACCATAAATTCTGCCAATAATATTGTGATAGTCTCATTCAAAAAGTGTGTTACCCTATCACTTTTCAAACTCAATGAACATCCATACCTGCTGACAATATTCTCCCATAAGAACCTTGCTGTTGTAGCTTCTGTGTAATCCTTTATAGACATTGATTCTACCCACCTAGTTAGATTATCTCTACATGTAATAATATAACACAACCTAGTCCTACGCGTAGGTGGGGAAATAGGACCCACAAAGTCTATCACCCATTTCACAAAAGATTTTTCACTCCTTATCAGTGTCAATGGAATTTCATCCCTATTATGTAGCTTCCCAAGGCACTAAAAATGATCACACGCCTTGAAATTCTCTTTAAAATCCTTATATAGTGTTTCCCACCAAGCGCCAACTAGTAAAATATTACACGTGGTAGCATTTCCTGCATAATGTCCTCCTAAAATCTCACCATGGGATTCCTCCATTATAGCTTCATGCTCATGCTCAAGTACATATCGGTGTAAAATATCATCACGACCTAACTTGTATAAATCCCCACTAATCAACATGTAAGGTGCGATGCGTATGGAAAGTTAATTCTTCTCTAAGCTCTTCGTCCCTTCAGGTGCCACACCAGTATGCAAAAACACAAAAATGTATTCTAAATTAGAGGTCGCGTAGTTCAATATGAATAACTAGGCATATGACATTGTATCCTCAATGCTCTGTGCATCTTTGCCAGAGTTAATTCTTGATAATTGATCTGGTTCAGAATTGCTCTTTTCCAGTGTTACCACCATGGTAAAGTCAAATTCCTAAAACAAGATAATCCACCAGAATATGCACTCCTATAAAATGGGCTTATTAACCAAGTAATGAAGTGCCATGTGATTTGTATAAAATATAAAGGGAGTTTCCAACAAGTATTGTCTAAACTTGTGTAGCGCATAAATCATGGACAATGCTTTTGAAAGAGTTGGCGATAATCATATCAAAAACTGTGCACCAATATAAAGTTGCACTTTGATGGAAAAGTAATAGCTCTAGTGTAATCACAAGGAGGAATTGATCAATCAATGGAAGAGCTTGCATAAATAAACAAATCTTGCACATAGAGAAAAGACAACAGAATGTCTTGGCATACTCATAAATGTCAAATGAAGGGATACATATAGGGTGTTGAGTAACCCTAGTGCATGACACACAAGAAACCCTAAACCTAACCCATGTGAGATGACCCTCCATATGTGTGTGGATGACATATAGGATCCCACACACCAACATACCCCTTCATCAAACCTAGGGTAGTGGCTATGATGAGCTAGACAGAAAAAGAAGACACTCCTAAACAACTAAGAAAGATGTGTTAATGGGGATTGACAACTAAAGGCTTGATAAGGTGCCCATGTACAAACAACATCTTCCTAGAAGAAGAAGAATAAGAGGAAAATATAGCTTGAAGAAGATGAGCAGTTGCATAAGACCTCACCCCAAGAAGAGACCACAAGTCAAGAAAATTCACTTCAGTGAAGGGCTTGGTGAATATATCTACAATCTGATCAACTGTCTGAATGTAATGAATGTTGATGATACCATCATAAATAATCTCTCATATAAAGTGCATATGGATATCAATGTGCTTCATTCATTGATGCTGAACTGGATTTATGTAAATTGAGATAGTGCTCGTGTTGTCACAATAGATAATGGTAGGCTTCCGAAAGTGGATGCCAAAATCTATTAGAATACCCTGTAGCCAAACAGCCTCTGTGGCAGCGTTAACTGCTCCTCTGTATTTTGCCTCTATAGAAGATATCATAATTGCATTCTGTTTCTTGCTAGACCAACTTATAGGACCCAAACCAAGAGAGAAACTATAGCCAGAGGTAGATTTATGATGATCTAAGTTACTAGCCCTGTCAAAATCTGTGAACCCAATCAAGTCACTATCCACCCCTCCATGATAGTGAGTGCCATCAGTATAGGTTTCATGAACATAATGAAGGATCCATTTAACTTCTTTCCAATGTAGATCTTATGGCTCCTGTATGAATCTAGAACAGAATCCCAACAACATATGATAAATCTGGTTGAGTTTGAGTCAAGTAAATCAAGATCCCCACCAACTTTTGATAAATGGTACCATCAACCAAGGGAGTAGGGCAATCAGAAACCAACTTAACCCTAGTAAAGAAAAGGAGTAGGAGAAGACTTGCAATTGGACATCTGAAAATGAGAAAGAAAGTTAAGAGCATACTTAGGTTGCAAAATAATAATTCCCAAGTTAGATTGTGCAAATTTGGATCCTAAGAAAGTAATGAAATAGACCTAAGTCAGTCATGGAAAACCTGTTGGCCAAGACGGTCTTCACAGAATCAATGATAGAGGAAGAGATACCGGTGATCAACAAGTCATCAACATAAAGAACAAGAATGATTATGGAGTCATCTTGCCGTAGAATATAAAATTTGGATCAGAGTGAAACCTGGTAAACCTTGATGTAAGTAAAAAGGAGTCCATATTGGCATACCAAGCTCGGGGGGCTTGTTTAAGGCCATAAAGAGACTTCTTTAACTTATAAATGAGGGAGGGATCATAAACATAACCCAGAGGTTGTTCCATGTAGATATATTCCTTTAGGAACCATGAAGAAAGGTACTCTTAACGTCCATTTGATGGACTTTCCATTTGTTTGCTGCGAAAATGGCTAGGGTCAGTCAAATAGAAGTCATCTTCACAACCAGAAGAAAAGGTTTTAGTATAATCAACCTCAGCTATCTGGGAGAAACCCTTAGTTACTTATCATGCTTTAAACTTTTCGACATCTCCATCTACTCCGTACTTTGTTCAAAACACCCACTTACACTGAATTATTTTTCTTCCTTTTGGAAGAGGGGTGAGATCCCAAGTATCTTTCTTCATCAGAGAGGAATCCTCCTCATCCATGGAAAAATCCCACTCAGGAATACCAGAAGCCTCTCAAAAATACTGTGGATTAGAGGTAGAGGTGAAGAAAGAGTGGGGTCCAAAAAAATATGAGTGATTATGTCTCATATCCAAAGTATCTCTAACTAAATCTCTAGCACTTTGTAGAGTTTTCCTAGCCCAAAGAGGACCAGGAGGGTCAGCCTCTGAGTCAAAATATTTATCACTTGAGTGAGAAGGGACATATTCCTCATCATCACTATTATCAGAATCAGAAGACTCAAGGGTTTGATGGTTGGGAGGATCAGGAAGAGGAGCATTCTCAACAACATTATCATCTGATGAGTCATAATCCGAATCAGCAAGCTAAAGAACCTCAATAGGTAGAGAACCATAAGTCAAAGAAGACTCATCAAACTTAACACTTCTCTCAATATAAAGATCATGAGAATTAGGATTCAAAAAATCAATATCCCTTCACACCATTATGATACCATTTAAAGATATAAGGTTTGGATTATGGTTCCAATTCCTTACGTTTCTTCTTGGGAATCCAAGCCATAGCCTTGGATCCGAAGACTCAAAAGTGCTCAACATCAGGCTTGCATCCAAACCAAGCTTCAAAGAGTGTCATCCCTCTTACTACCTTGTGTGGAACATAGTTCTGAATGTAATTAGCACAATTCACTGCTTCAGCCCAATACTGTGGAGGAAGAGACTTCGAGTGAATCATACAAGGTGCCATCTCTTTAAGAGTATGGTTCTTTCTTTCTACTACTCCATTCTGCGAAGGGCTGTATGCAACTATATGCTGCAAGGAGATCCCTTCAGAAGTATAGAAATCCATGAACCTATTATTTACATATTCACCTCCATTATTGGTTTGAAGAACCTTGATAGAATGTTTCACCTATTTCTCAGCAAGAGCCTTAAAGTCCTGAAAAATTTCAAAGACTTTAGACATAAGCTTAAGAAAATATACCCAAGTATATCACGAATAGTCATCAATGAAGGTTAGCACATAAAGAGCTCTAGTAAATGAAGGAGATAGAAATAGACTAAAAATATCGATTTGAACAAGATTCAAAGGACGAGTAGCTCTCCAGGATTTTACTTTGTCAAAGTTCTATTCAAGATGCTTTCCAAGGGTACAACCCTCATAAATACACTTATAAAACTTGACACGGGGTAACCCCATTGACCATTTTGATTTGGCTCAATTGTTCAAGGTAGCGATAATTTAGATGTCTAAAATTCTCATTCCATAGCTTACTAACCTCATTTGCATGAGTGAGCAAGGCAATGGGCATAGAATCAGAATTAAAGTGGGAAAAGGTATACAACTATGAATGGTGATCCGCCTTTCCCTTAGCCACTGTAGTGTCATCGTTAAGCTCACGAATAATCACCGAGTTAGGACCAAATTCCACTCGCATTCCTTCACCAAGGTGAGTAATTTGATAAACTGATAGGAGATTGGTAGAGATATCAAGAACACTCAACACTTGGTTGAATGTTCCCCCATCCATCTCTACCGATCCAATAACAGAAACTGACACTGTCATGTCATTACCCAGCATGATTTGGGACATACCACAAGGTTCGATGTTGGAGAACTCAACATACAAAGAATCCATGTGGTGCAAGGTACCGAAATCTATAATCCACGTCGATGAAGGAGAAACTTTGACTATAAGGTCCTTTCCTTTCTTCTTATCAAATTTAGAACCTTTTTCCATAGAAGACTCGGCCTTCAGAGTATTTTGTTTGATAGACTCAGGAACACCTATTTGATTTTTCTCAAGTAAATGAGTAAGGTGATCAATTTTTTTTTCTCATACACATATGCTCTTTATCACCAGGATTCTTACAATAGGAACACAAATACTTGTCTTTCTGTGCTCTAGGCTCAGAAGTCAAAGTGTTCGTGTTAATTTTAGTTTTTGTCTTGGTTTCCTTCTTAGGTTGATCCTTTTTTTCTTTCTTCTTTTCAGTCTTCTTTTCCTTACTGGTACTTGCTACCAGGGCATGTGAGTTGGACTTAAAAGACCCCATTTGAATGAGTTTTTCCTGTTCTCAAATGAGTTGGGATGAAAAATAGTTAAAGGAGGGCATATTCCAATCCTTGCCCAAGGAAAATTTTGTAGCGTAAAAAGTTGACACAAAGACAAAATATCCAGGACCTAGCTTAGAGAGAATCGAAAAGATCAGTTGAGAATCTTTCTTCTCTACTTGAAATTCCTTTAAGAACAATCTAGTGTGGACTAACTTAGAGAAGAATGCTTGTAGGTTTTCAAAATCACTAGGATTTAACCCTAATAGTTCATTTTCCAACTCATGCACTCTCATGTCATCTTGTTGTCCAAACATCCCATCCAAAATTTTCCACACAGAATTAAGTGTTTTGGACGACTCAATGTGGAAGAGCAAGTTAGGAGAAATAAACATGCAAAGAAGACTTAAAGCTTCATCACTATGGTTTAACCACTTAGATTTTTCAGGGCTGTCATTTGGTTCAGTCTCAATTCCCATGGTGATGCGGAATAACCCTTTACCCCTTAGTTTCATAATTATTTTTGATCTCCATTCGAAGAAGTTGAACGGCGTAAGCAAAGGAATTAAAAGTGCATCCATAGTGAAAGGAGAGAGAAGGAATACAGAAAAGAAACATAACCACCCAGGATAATATAATAACCCCCCTGATTTCAGCACTTTATAGTTTAGTGCATTGAATACAATCGGTTCCGAGTGTGCGTCTAGAAACACTTGGTAAGTCACCTTACAATCAGCGTAATAATGCACAAGAGAGGAGACCACAATCATGTTTTGGGGAGCGCAACAAAGTGACACCATACACAAGCACAATTGTAAAAAACTAGGAAGGAGGTGAAATCAAATCCTAGTTGTGAGAAAAAGCATCTCACGTCACAAAGGATACCCCCTTGTTGCAAACTATGGCAGATGCGCTCACTAGTCACAAGCAATAATAAGGGTAAAATACAATGTTTTGAACTCAAGATGAGTCCAGATGACCTTCAAAATGCCAGAAAGGCATGCAGAAGATAAAGAGGTGCTCAGAGTGATACTGCACACTTGAGTGCATGATTAGTAAAAAATGACAATAACGCTTTTAAAAAAGTTACCATTTTGAAACGTCTGATTTAGCTAATTTTAGAGCTTTTGGAGTTTAAAAAAATGATAAAAAAACATTACTATAAGACAATTTTTTAAAAAGATATTGACTAATCATTTTGGAGAAATTGTAATTAATACAAATAGATTTAATTAAATCTAATTAATTACAAAAAACTAATTAAGATCTAATAAAAAATTAAATCCTAATTAAATTTTAAATATATTCCCCTTTTTTAAAAAAAAATCCCACTTTAAAAAAAAACTCAAATTTAAATTGGAGAAACTTGCCTTAAATAAAATGAAATGCCCACTCAAAAAAAACACCAAAAGATATGTTAAAAAACTTACCAAAAAAATGAAATAACGGTTATAAAATAAAAGGCCCACAGTTCGGAAACTTACCAAACTCACCGTTTGAAATCTCGATGGAGGTGGGAACTGATCGGGTGGATCTTGAGTTGGGTGGCACAACAGTCAAGAGAATCCTGAGTTGGATGTGGTTGGGAAAGCTGTTTACCAGCATTTGGAAGCCGAGCGGGGTAGAGCACACAGTCACATGTAAAGAAGTCACCGAGCAGGGAAGAGCACACAACCTGGGAGGAGAACCAGAGCAGGTCGGAGCAAACACGTCAAGGAGAGGTACTCGACTCGACACGACTCAACATGCCACACAGAACCGACCCAGCTAGGAAAGCCACAATGAAATGCGACTTGGTTTGTAGGTTATAACACGAGCAAGGATCTCAGTTGAGAGGTGTTGGGAGCTCAGAAAGATAGATGACTCGCAAACACCAGGCAACTCGATTGAGGAAGCTTGACGGTGAGCTAGATAAGAGCTCAGTTTGGAGAGGTGGAAGGAGCTCGCAGCAAGTTGGAGGAGCTCAGGGTAGAGAAGAGGAGCTCGATGGACTCGGTCGAGCCAGAACTAGCTCGATGAGCTAAAGAACATCTCTTGAGCTCTCCACAAAAAATTTGAAACCTGTATTATGTAAAACAAAACATGCAAAAAATAAAGAAGATCAAAAAAACAAAGATAAAGGAATTTCCAGTTTAATAAAAAATTAAAAAACCAGAAAATAAACCTCTATTCTTAGCTGATCTACTAAATTTAGCTGTAGCTAGCTAAATGTAGCTATAAAACCCCTGATAGCTTAAGGAGATCTATACATGCACGAAGAACACATCAAAACCAAAAACTTTCCAAGAACAACTTGTTAATAACATTAGCAATGAAAATCCAGAATCTAATGATCGAAAAACTTGCATGAGGAGTAAAAAATGAGTGCACATTTACCCGATCTTAGCTTTGATACCATGACAGAGTTAGCAAGAATCATAAAGTTGCACTCTGATGGAAAATTAATAGCTCTAGCCTAATCACAAGGAGAAATCGATTAATCAATGGAAGAGCTTGCATAACAGTACATAGATTACACATAGAGAAAAGACAATGGAGTGTCTTGACATACTCATAAATGTCAAATGAAGGGATACATATAGGGTGCTGAGTAACCCTAGTGCATGACACACAAGAACCCCTAAACCTAACCCTAAACCTAACCCATGTGAGATGACCTTCCATATGTGTGTGGAGGACATATAGGATCCCACACACCAAAAAATTTGTGCTCTGTAGTTGTATAATTATACTCAGCTAGGGTCAACTTCTTGCTCGTGAAACAAATAGGATTATAAAAAATCCCATCACCAGGATGTGCTATCTGATGCAGCCTATAATTTAGTGACATAAACCCAATGACACCCTATGCACGCTGGCACATCACTCAGCTTAGACTAAGTGCTCACCCGAAGCATGTAATGGTACCAGGTCCCTCTTTAGGGTTTATGTAGTAGGAGGTTAGCATTACAAAGATTTAACATATATAGTTCTATTACTAGCACATCACTCTACAGAGAATACTAGATTTATATCCAATGAAAAACAGAACTAAGTACTAACCATGATGAGATCAAAAGCATACTGATTCAGATCCTCATAGAACTAATACTTAGATTTAGTCAACATCCTCCATTATATTCAATGCATTAAGTTACAGAAGCTTCATTACAATATCAAAAGTATGTGCATAGCAGTATAACACTGTATGTCTCAATCTCATCACCTCTCTATCACGATATCCTCTATATATCTTATATCAATTACATAATATACTACATATATAAGGGTGGGGACTTTCCCATCACCACTTATCCATTCCAAAAATAGGTCGCTTGCTATTCTTAGCCATGTGCCTTTACAAAACTAGCCACACATGTAAGTGCGCTAACAATAGACTACTACTAGTTAACTGATAGTAGCAGATCTATTTCTAGCCTATGTCCATGTAGAGTACTTCATGTCCAATCCTCCAAAGTTAGCTAATGAGTGGAACGCATGTCTCTGCCTTGTTTATGTGCTCTGTATGCCATCTCTAAAAATAGACCTTTATGAGTGAAAATGGATAAGTCCTGAAAAATGAACTTCTGTTCCGCGAGTGTGTTATCCCTATCCATTCACATCTTTTCATACGAATTACTTTCCCATGCAAAATTATTATGTTCTTTCTCTGTCAAGTGTTCTTTGATCAACATTACCCCACACTAATTTCATTGTCACCTTGACAATGGTCATCTCCAACAACTGAAGTAAAGAATAAAAGAATGGAAAGAATGAAATAATGTATGAAAGAATATTTTACCCTGCAGTCTCTTCTTCATCCTAAAAAGCTAATTCAGGATATTCCTATTTTATTTCAGCCTCCAAGGTATTTTATTGAGTGAGTGCTTCCTCTACTTTTTCTGGAATGTCCACAGCAATGGACTCCAATTCATCACTCACAATATCCCCTTTTTCATTTTGCAAGACTAATACAATGCTAGACATTGAGGTCATTCTTCCCTCTAGTAAATCCATCTTCTGCGAAATGAGCTTCCCAAGCTCTTCCAGATGAGTCTTGTGCAGTTCTTGTGCTACTGCCAAGGCCTCACATTTCTGTTTAACCATTGATAACATTTCTGCATGACCCAAGGTATTTTCCTTCATCGCTCTCTAGAATTAATTGTTCTCTTATAGGGTCTTTACGTTGATAAGTGCCTCTAGAGCTGTGGAGCTGTTCAAGGCTTGGTCTGCTTTCTTCAATTCTTCTTGTAGTACTTGCAGCAGTCCTTCATTGGATGCAATCTTTCACATCACTGAAGCCTTCTCTCGTTCTGCCTCTTTTTCTGGATCCTTTAGCGCTGACATGCACAAAGGCTCATCTTCAAGTACTAGGTCCAAAAAATTTCCTACATAATGTGTTGCTGATGGAAATGTCTGTGGTAATTTTGGCTCCAAGTGTGGCCTAGCTCTTATGGAATTGTCTCTAATTTCCTCTAGGATGCTGATAAATAAAATTTTATTCTTCTGTGCTAAGTCCCTCTCTTGCGTTAGGAATGCTATTTCTCCATCCTTAGTTTTAATCTCCTCCCTGAGTGCCCTAATTGTGGCTGCCTTATCTATATTCCACATTTCCACCTCTGTTGAGACTTTGACCAATGCATTACTCATCTATTCATCTAACATAATAGTAGGCTTTACTGTCATGTGTCTAGCCTGAGGGGTCTTCTTCAACCTCCTTGATACACATGACTCCTCACATACATCAAAATATGGCTCATCCATGTGTGTGTGCATGGACCATGACAACTGATTCCTTGTGCACATTATGGCTATATCTTCATCCATGAGCTCCCAACCATATAATTCTTTCTATGTTAGCGTGCTCTAGAAACGGGCATGGACAATTTTACCTGTGTCCTTTGCATAACCCACAGCTAGTGGAATGTGCTCTCCACTCTTTCTTCTAGACCATTTCTGCTTAGGAACTTTAGCTTCCAAATTTGGGACTTATGTCTCTATGTTCTGAGTAGTCTCTACAGATGTCTCCTCCATTCCCTTTTCATCTTCTCCTCTTTCCTTCGATTCCTAATCCTTTTGTTCCTCTATGTTCTTTGGAAGTGTAGGAGAATTAGGCTTGCTTTCCTCTAACTCTTCTTCCTCCTCATTCAACTTCAATTTTCTCCTTTGTGTGGTTGTCTCCTTCCATGGAGAGATTTTAGGTGAGTTGTGCACTATTTTTGGAGTAGCATCTTGGTTCCTTGTTCTCCTAAAAACCTTAAATCTATTCTCTCCTTTGACTGCATTCAAGTCCTCATCATCCCCTTCTTGTGACTGAGGTGGTGTAGTGGCACACTCAGCTTCATCCTTATTTGTAGGATGTCTTCTACCTCTATGCTCCAAACCAACACTATCCTCTTGCTCATCCTCCTCATCCTCCACTTCTATTGGTTTTGTGGGCTTAGGCACTGGGATGTTCTCCATCGTGTGCTTACCCTTTAGTGGAGATGGAAGTGATAACTCATCTTCCATGTAATTTTTATTATCCATCTTGCGTTTCAATTGAAGATACACTAATGCTGCTCCAATATCTCCCACAGCCAAACTTATTCGTTTAATGCTCAATATATATGAAATGAGTCTTTCAACATATGCATCTTTCCATAGATACACATATTTCTTCCTTAGTGTGTGGTAGTCACAATCTACCTTACCCACGTTGAATGTCAGTCATCACGTGTCTATGAATCTGTGTACTGACGCCTGGAAGTACCTTGCTATGAAGGAATATGGAAAATCACACTAAGGGATCCATGCTCCATCTTTCATGGCAAACCATGCTATACAAAAATGTTGGTATATAGCGAATTGAACTTCCTTTCCAAACACCGAAGGAAAGTCCTTGGGAATATGTTATTCTTCTTCAAAGGCTGCACGAAGCCTATCATACCACTTCTCAGCCCTTTTCTTAACCTGCTCTGTCATGGATCCCTCACACAAGTATTTCTTTAAGCGTTCTGTAGGTGATTTGTGTTCCATTGGATAATCCCATACCTTCTCCTTTGGTCCATCAGGTACTCTAATCTCCTTGAACACCAGTGATAACAAAACAACTCCAAAGCTAATCTTTCCTCCTATGCACACTTCCTCAACGATTGTTTCTTCAATATAAAGTGAAATGTTTTAGACTACCCCATCAGACCTCTTTTTAGAAATGTGCAGCCACATGGTGTTTACTTATGACCACCTTTCCTGGTCATTTAGCTTTGTAACAAGATGTGCGACAACCTACACAACTGGATACTTATTCAGTTTGTGGATGTCCATACCGCACAGACCCTTTGTGTACCCTAACTCCTTTTGGTCTCCAATATTTTGGTCTTATCTATCAGATCATTTTGCAAATCAGCTCATGTGCCTTTCAACTCCATTACCATGGAGATGAGCATGGTTGACATTATGACTCTGTGACCTGCAAAGTAGAAAACATCCTCGTGCACTCTCCTAATGATCCATTGGTACAAGGTCTCATATTTCCCATAGTAAGGGAGCTCATATAGTTGGTAAACTCCTATCTTCTATAAGATCTTCTTACCAGCATCGTCATACACCGGCATGTCTTCCACCATGAATTTATTTGTCTTTATGTTCAACAACGCGTTAAGCTCCTTCTTATTCCCTATGGTACAATGATTTTAGTCACTCACCTTACTTTTCCTTATGTGATAATCCCACTCCTGGTCGACGATAACCCCTTCTAGATATTACATCTCAGAAAAGTTGCTTTCAGGAGCCATCTCCTCTTCTTCTTCTACTACCTTCTTCTTTCCCTTCACTCCTACTGCAACTACTTTCTTGGGTGCCATTTCTACCTTGCAATCCTTTATAGATCCTTACCTCTTGAATTATGGAATGTGTAAAGCAAACCCTAGCTCGATTCGGTGTGCCCTAGGTGAAATCACGTGCCCTAGATCCTCTCTGTCACCTTGCTTCATTCAAACCCTTCACCACTGGGGACACATGCTCTCTCTGCGTATAGATTCCTTTGTCACGACTGGTTACATAACTCACGAACCTTAATACGATCACTCGGCTATTTGCACTTGGCTCATTTTCAAATACTCCTAATTTTAATAGTAAAAATGAACTCACATCCCATCCTTATATAGATTTTAAATTTTTTGATGCATTCATTGATCCTTCACCTACCAAATATCCTCTCATTATCTGACCAATTCCATCCTTTCCGTGCGTTACATCCTCATGCCTCAACTATAACCTTCTAGTGCACCTTCCTACCCTCTGGTCACAGACTTCTCTTCAGCACGCATCCTTGCACCTGAGTACCTCGTCACTGCACCTTCTACTGGTAGTTACTATGGCCTCTTCTTACCTCGTGTTATACTGTTCCTTCATTCATCTTCATCTTTGGTCATTTTTTAGAAGCAATCCTTTTAATTGAAGAACACCCGTAGCAGCTTATTCTTTTCACCTTTCAATTCCCACATTATTGTACCTAGATATCAACAACCACCCCACAATAAAAGGATGTGCAGTCCTCTATGCATAAACATACTTGATGTAGTAATTAGCTTCATGCGCGCAAGCACGCTTATTTCACAAAACACTAAATAAATTGAAAAAGCATAACAACAAAGAAAGAAACACATTAAGGAAATATAAAATTGAAAACCTAATCTAAATAGAAATACTTCCTTATTACAAACACCAAGAAGACTTATTTATAGTAGGGCTTCAACCTACTCCCATTGAAGTAACCAGGTAGCCATGTTCCATCAAGTGCTTCTAACTAGCAAGCACTTGTTTCAAGGATGTAAGTTATAACATACGGCCCCAACCAATGCACCTTAAGTTTTCCTAGATGGCACAAGTACTTAGAGTCATAAAGAAGTAACATTTGTCCAATCTCAAATTTCTTATCCCTTATGTGTCTGTCATTCCATGCTTTATGCGTGGCCTTTTCTTGCTTCTGAGTCTAACGTACTATGGATCATCACTCATCCAGAAAAATTATATTCTCAATCCATTCTTCTAAATCTTGTTCATCAACTAGACCTCTAGCATGTGCAATATGCAAAGAAGGTAACATAAAATCCATAGGAAGAATGACTTCTGTGCCAAATACTAACTGAAATTGTGTGGCTTTGTTCAACCTTTTATATGTTGTTTGATATGCCCAAAGTACTGAAAATAATTTATCATCCCAATCATTTCTTATAACATCACAGATTTTTGTTAATTTCTGGCCCAAAATTTTGTTGAAAGCCTCAACAGTCCCATTTTCCTGAGGATGATAGGGTGTAGTCTTATGGTGTGCAATCATGAATTCATCCAATAAAATTCTGATTGTCTCATTAAGAAAATGTGTGTCCCTATCACTGGTCAAACTTAAAGGACATCCATACCTTGTAATAATATGTTCCCATAGAAACCCAACTATTGTAGCCACTATACAGTCCTTGGTAGGTGTTGCTTCTGCCCACCTTGTCAGATAGTCTGTGCAAGTTATAATATAGCATGATCTAATTCTACACGCAGCTGGAGAAATATGACCCACAAAATATATAGCCCATTTCTCAAATGGTTCTACATTGATAATAGGTCTAAGAGGCATTTCATCTCACTGACCTGGTCTTCCAAGATGTTGACAATGATCAAAATTCCTTACAATATTTATGGAGGATCTCCCACCATAATCTAGTGAGAAGAATTTTACGCACTGTGGCATCACCTGCATAGTGTCCTCCTGCAATTCCACCATGAGCTTATTCCATAATGCCTATGTGATCATGTTCCAATACACAACGACGCAATATTTCATCCCATCCCATTTTGTACAAGTCACCACTAATTAACATATAAGGTGCAACACACATAGTAAGTTGTTTCTTCTCCAAGGATTTCATTCCTTCTGGTGTCATCCCTGTGCATAAAAAGATAGCAATGTCCTCTAGTTTTGATGGTGTGTGTTATAACCTATATAATTATGCATCTGGAATGGTATCCTCAATTGCTTGTGCTTCTTCTCCCGATTGTATTCTTGATTGATGGTCAGGTCCAGAATTACTTTTTCCTGGTTTTACCACAACTGTGAAATAAAAATCTTGAAATAGGAGTACCCATCAACATATGCACCCTTGTAAAACAAGCTTATTTACCGAATACTTTAATGCCATGTGATCTGTATAAAAGATGAATGGTGTAACTAGTAGGTACTGATGAAATTTAATCAATGCATAAATCATGGACAAAACTTCACACTCTATAGTTGTGTAATTATCTTCTGTAGGAGTCAGCTTTCTACTAGCAAAACAAATAGGATGATCTACAATACCTTCTCCAGGTTGAGCCAACACCATACCAATGGCTGTGCCAGAGGTGTCAACATGTACATGGAATGGTTTGTCCCATGAAGGAGAATGTAGAATGGGCGTGGTAGTAAGTTTCTCCTTCAATGTCTCTAATGCGCGCTGCTGTTTTTCACCCCCGTAGAACATACCTTTCCCTTTCAGTAACTCTTCTAAACGTGCAACAACTTTAACATAGGCTTTGATAATTTTTCTGTAATATCCTATATGTCCCAAAAATCCGCGCACCTCACTTTGACTAGTAGGCTCCCCTAGGCCTATAATGACTACAACCTTCACTGGGTCAACCAACAAACCATCCTTATAGATTATGTGTCCTAAAATTATCCTGAATGGTGTAGCAAATATGCACTTCTTGATGTTCAAAGATATACTCAACTGTCTACACCATTCAAACATTAAGCATAGATTGTCACAGTGGTCCTTAACTAATCCATACACCATCTAATAGTCTAAATATACATGTAAGAAGTTGTGAATAAATTCTTTGAATGCTTGGACGACTATGCGTGAAAATACAACAGGTGAATTTTTCAGACCAAAAGGCATCACAGTATAGGTAAAGCTACCCCATTTAGTAGTAAATGTAGTATTTAATTGATCTTCCTAGGCAATCCTAACCTAATGATACCCATAGAATCCATCTGTAAATGAATAGATTTTGTGCCCTGTAACTCCTAATATTTCCTTAGTAAATGGCGTAGGGAATGGATCTGTTACACATGTAGCATTCAGCTCCCTGTAGTCCACACATATTCTAATTCATCCATCCTTCTTGATACTGATCACCATTAGACTAACCCATTCTAACTCATCAAGGGGATTGATAATTCCATATTTCAACATGTTATTAATCTCTTCTTTGACCTTTTCACACAAATTGAGGTTCATTCTGTAAGGCCTTTTCCTAATTGGGTGCACTCCCTCTTCAAGACTTATCTTCATCTCCCCTAATGATTTATGCACTTCTTGATGTTCGAAGAGATACTCAACTAGCTACACCATTAAAAAATTAAGCACAAATTGTCACAGTGGTCCTTAACTAATCTATACACCATCCAATTGTCTAAATATACCTATAAGAAGTTGTGAATAAATTCCTTAAATGCTTGGACAAGTATGCGTGAAAATACAACAGACACATTTTTTAGACCAAAAGGCATGACAGTATAGGAAAAGCTACCCCATTCCATAGTAAACTTAGTCTTTTCCTGATCCTTCTGGGAAATCCTAACCTGATGATACCCAGAGAACCCATCTATAAATGAATATATTTCACCCCTGCAAATCCTTCTAGTATTTCCTTAGTAAATGGTGTAGGGAATGGATCTGTTACACATGCAACATTTAGCTCCCTGTAGTCCATGCATATTATAATCCATCCATCCTTCTTGATACTGATCACCATTGGACTAACCCATTATGACTCATCAAGGGGCTTGATAATTCAAAAATTTAACATGTTATCAATCTCTTCTTTGACCTTTTTGCGCAAATTTGGGTTCATTCTGTAAGGCCTCTTTTTAACTAGGCACACACCCTATTTAAGCTTTATCATCATCTCCCCTAACGATGCACGCCTTTGAGTTCATGGTACCCACTAGGAAATAGGTCCGTGTAGTCCCTTGGTAACTCTATGATTTTTGCCACTTCAGAGTCTAACCAATAGTCTCCAATTATGGCTTTCTTAGGCTCAGTCTCTGTTCCAATATTCACCCACTTTGTCTTCATAGGTTCATAATACACACGTGCGGTCCTATCCGCACTATCCAATACCTCATGCCTTCCTGTTGAATGGTTTACATCTAGATTATCTACTTCTTCATCATCCACTAGGTAGACCATTTTTTCTCTCTCTTTCGCAAGGCAAGCACGTTGAAGTAATCTTGCATCGTCCCCTAGTTCTTTATCAAGATGCGCTCATGAGTCCTCTTTATCTAATAATTCCTAGAGGAGTTATTCAGCCTAGGAACTATCCCTCATAGTTAATCTCTTGATAACTTTCAATGCTTCTTCTACCAGAGGTTTTGTAGAGAAGAATTCAAACGTCTGGGCCATTCCTGTAATTAAATTTTGCCAATTTCCAATTTTTCTATGGAGTTCTGCATATACATACCAAGAACATGCACAACCTCGTAAAGTGGAATAAAATTGGTGCACCCATAGTGAAGGTGGTAAAGCTTCATGCCCTTCTATCCATAGCCTCTCACACTTCTGAACATGGTGTTGAACAGGTTGATCATCGTGATAATTACAGATTTGAGTAGGTGCATTGCTCCTAAAGAACCTAGTAGTAAGCGAAACCCTAATTTCATCCCATTCGACCAAATTATTTTTATGGACCACCCACCAGCATGCTGTTGTCCCATGTAGTGTATATGCTAGCATATTTCTTCTCTCTAGTGGGTGTATCCATTTTTCTTCCATGGCGCACAGGAATACCATGGGATCCCCTTCTCCTATGTAACAAGGTACCAAGTTATTATCTATCCTCCTGACATAATGTTTGTGCCTCAAGGGAATATGATCTTTACTTCACACCCTACCAAATCATAAGTGCTATGATCCCAATTATCACAAGAAACACTTATAGTATCACTAATGGACTGTGCATCCTCCCACTAAATTTTTCCTTCTTTGGTTGGTTAAATCATCTCTAGATCTCAGATGGCGTGTACATAAATCATATTCGTATCTTCTTCACTTGAGGGTTCAATGTAGGGCACGTAATTTCCATCTGTTAAAGGGATAATGACCCTTTCCTCTTTATTTTCAAAACTGATATAGCCCTTGTTGAATTGAAGATCAAAATTATTTACATAGCACCAAGGATGCCCTAATAGAGCTGGGAAACTATCTAGTTTTGCCAGCGCTAAAACTTTAAAGTCTCTAGTGAACTTTGCTCCTTATATGGTAATGGATGCATCTTTTAAAACTCCTATGGGAGTGGCCTTAGTTTGATTAGCCATGAATAATACATTAGAGGATGGTTGCAACGGTGGTCTCCCCATTTGTACCCATGCATCCAAGGTAAGAACATTGAATTCCGCACTTGTATCAATCAATATATTACTCAACAACCACCCATCCACAATAGCATTCAGAGTAATTTCCTTGTCATTATCCAGGCTATGAGGAGGGATATTTGCATGCAGGATCTGTCATCTAGTCTTAATACTTGCACATAGAGTGTTCCATTTCAACCAACTTCCTAATAGTGGAATTATGTTCTCCTGGAGCAACATTTTGCACACTTCTCTCAAGTCATCTATATCAGTTTGGACTGTCTCTGATGCTTTGTTTTGTTCCTTTAAATATTATATCTCATCGTGAATATTTCTTAGCACTTTCATGGTATCCTGATAAACCTCCTTCTAATAGGCAGGATCTGGGTACTGTTCATGAAGACCCTCATCCTTAGTGACAATAAGTTTTTGCTGTAATTCCTCCCTGACACGTGATGCCTCAGCGCAAGTTGCAATCTTCACTTGTAGTGCCTCAGATTCTACTCCCATCTTAGGAATCCATTGATTGTCCACAATGCACTGTATCCTAACCATCCATGCACCTTTATTTTCTTGTTTATGTTGCTTACTCAGGTGCTCATATAAGTCCAGGCACTCTTCATAGCTATGGTTCTTCCCGTAGAAAGAACATGTAATATTCTAAGGACACTCACACCTATAGTGGTCAGGATATCCTCATGTATAACATGTTCCGTGAGGAAACTCACTTCTTCCACCACCATGGCCTCATCCTTCAAATCCACCACGGTATCCTTGACCTCTACCATGGTTTCTTTCAAAATACCCCTCATTTCGATCATAACACACCTGATTATTCTCCCAATCCTGATTCTCATTCTTTCCCTTAGAGTTATCTGAAACTCCTGTTTGCCATACACCAATCAACTGGTAGTCCTCCATGTCATCTGTTGTGGACCTGCAGATTTTACAATAGCTTGAAATGTTCTTCCTTATCACGTGTTGCAATAATGGGTAGTGGCTAACATCATGATTTAAGTGGCATATCTCACAATCCATTAGCAATGAGCATATTGTTCTTGGAGGACAACTATCCTTTGTGTGACCTCTACTTCACAATCTATACACCAAATTCTTGAGCACGTTTCATGGACTGAATTTGCTGATAATTTCTCTACTTGTTTTGTCATAGCTACAATCTATGCCTCTAAGAATGGGATAACACCAGTGTCAATACTCCCAATTTCCTTAGCCTGTAGGGCTACTTCCAATGCCTTGTGAGGATCAGTATATGTCTTATGTGACAATGCCCTCCTAAATGGTGTAATAACCATTGTGCATGCTGGCTTGTGTGTATGTCATAAGAAAGATTTGATAACAACATTTTAAACTGTTTATCATACTCTCTAACACTTTCAATAGTGCCTTACTTAATATCTTTGAGGGCACTTATACTCTTCTGCTCAAACTCAGGGATATGAAACTCTTTTAAGAATGCATTAAATGTTGCATAATCCACATAAGTTTGATCAGGGTCAAACTTCCTGTACCAAATGTGTGTGTGCCCTTGTAACGTAGTAGAAAATTGGCTTGCCCTATGCTCAGAAGCTATGATTCCTTTTGCGTGCCACAATATTTCACACATATGCACATGTTCAACAACATCTTCTATGCCCATATACTCTGGAAGATGTAGAGACATTTCCATATAAATATTCTGGGGTTGGGTTGGACCTTTCCCACATAATCTAGAACCTCCAGTGTTTCCACTACCTCCAGAACCTCTAGATCCACCTAAACTAGAACTTCTCATACCTTCTGATCCTAAACATGTAGCTAGAATATGTCCTGTAGACCTACTCCCCTATGCTTTGATAGTAATATTATACTAAACCCATATGGTTTGTGAAGTAGTTCCACTCCTAGAAGTAAATTCAACATTTGGTATGCTCATATACGTCTGTAAATGATGTTCCTGAAAACACACCTCTAAATAGCAATGAAGCCTTCTATCCTACCATTGATGTAATTTCTCTCTTACTTCCCAAAATTGCTTGTTGATTACTTGTCATACTAGATACTAGAAAACCAAGTGCAAGGGATAGGTTACTAGGTGGATTTAGATGCACACCCACGGCTCAGGTCATCTCTTTTGGCGTGCTCCCTTGTGAGGTTGAGGAGGGTTCCCTGTCATGCTTTCCTAGATGGGGGAGTGCCTGATGCTCTGGCTCCACGTCTTCTACGTGAGCTCCAAATCCCTCAAGAGCCATCTCTCTCTCCTCAACTCCATCCATGCTGCAACATCACGCTACTTCTCTATCTCCCTCTCGCGTGCCTCATTATACTTAAGCCACCTTTCTTCACTTTTCCTTTCCGCTGCTAAGTCCACCATCCTTTACCAATCCTGTCCCTGCCCCCATGCATGGTGGGGTTTAGTTAGCCATTGGTTTACTCTCCAGGTTCAAAGTTACCATCAGGATCTTGATCGCAAGTGGAATGCCTTGTAGATAAGCTCCCCGTGGATGTCGTAAGAACTGGAATTCAATTACCTCTAGACACGAATAAGTAGAAATTGAGTATTCCAAGATATAACTATTCCATGGCTCAAGTCCAAATTAGATCAACATCATAAATGGCATGTAATTCTTCCTACATCCAAACAAGTGTGTGATACCTCCAATTCCATTTAGATACGTAAGCAACAAGCAATTCATATAGTTCTACTGGAAATATAGCGAAAAATATCTCATAGAAGATGTCATATAGATTCTGTTCTACCCAAGTGCGTGCATTAAACTCAGATCCAGTGCTGAACCACCATGTGTATTCTTCTTCTAGATCACATATCCATTCTTCAATACTTGCTAAGGTCAACTGGTATGTATTCATTGCAAACCATCCTAAAAACAACTGGAAAAGAGGCCCTGGGAATGGAACCAATGATGCAGCCTAGAATTCAGTGACACAAACCCAATGACACCCTATGCGCACTGGCTTATCACTTAGCATAGACTGAGTGCTCACCTGAAGCACGTAATGGTACCAGGTCCCTCTTTAGGGTTCCTTTAGTAGGAGGTAGCATGACAAAGATTTAACATATATAGTTCTATTACTAGCACATCACTCTACAGAGCATACCAGATCTATATCCAAGGAAAAATAGAACTAAGTACTAACCATGATAATATCAAAATCATACTAGATTCAGATACTCATAGAACTAATACTTAGATTCAGTTAACATCATCCATTAAATTCAATGCATTAAGTTACAGAAGCATCATTACAATATCAAAAGTATGCATGTAACAACATAACACTGTATGTCTCGATCTCATCACCTCTCTGTCAAGATCTCCTCTATAAATCTTATATTGATTACATAGTCTACTACATATATATAAGGGTGGGAACTTTCCCTTCACCGCTTATCAATTCCAAAAATAGGTCACATTCTATTCTTAGACACGTGCCTTTACAAAACTATCCACACATGCAAGTGCGCTAAAAATAGACTACTACTAGCTAACTGACAGTAGTAGATCTATTTCCAACCTGTGTCCATGAAGAGTACTTCATGTCCAATCCTCCAAAATTAGCTAATGAGTGGTGTGCATGTCTCCACTTCGTTTGTGTGCTCTGCATGCCATCTCTAAAAATAGACCTTTATGAGTGAAAATAGCTAAGTCTTGAAAACTGAACTTCTATTCCGTGCGTGCGTTATCCCTATCCATTTGTGACTTTACGTACGACTTGCTTTCCTGCGTGGACTTCTTGTGTGCTTTCTCTATCAAGTGTTATTTGATCAACTCTATCATTACACCAATGGCCATGGAAAAAGCATCAACATGTACATGAAATGATTTTTCCCAAGAACGAAAGCGTAGAATGGGCGCAAAAGTAAGTCTTCCCTTCATTTCTCAAATGCTAGCTATTGCACCTTATCCCAATGGAAATTTCTTTTACTTTTCAACAATTTTTCCAAGGGTGTGACAATCTTAGCATATACTTTAATGAACTTCATGTAATAACCTATGTGCCTTAAAAAACCCACACACCTTTCTCTGATTGGTAGGCTCCTCCAAACCCAAGATAATTGCAACTTTAGCAAGATCTACCAACAAACCTTCTTTGCATATAATATGTCCCAAAAATGTCCCAAAGGGTGTCACAAAGATACAATTCTTAATGTTGAGAGAGATGCTTAATTATCAACACCTCTCAAACATAAGTCTCAAGTTGTCACAATGATATTTGACCAGCCCATATACAGTCCAATCATCCAAATAAACCTGTTAAAAATTGTGTATAAAGTCCTCAAATGCTTGTACAACAATGTGTGGAAAGACTGCAAGTGCATTCTTCAACCCAAAGGGCATAACTATATATGCAAAACTTCCACACTTAGTGGTGAAAGTTGTATTTTCATAGTATTCCTTGGTAATTCACACCTGGTGATAACCTGGAAATCCATTAGTGAAAGATTATATCTCACTCCTTGCAACGCCTTCCAAGATCTCCTCAGTAAAAGGTGTGGGAAGAGGGTCTATGAAACAAGCAACATTAAAATCTTTCTAGTCCAAAAAGATCCTTATTTTACCATCTTTCTTTATTCTTATCACCATGGGGCTAACCCACTTTGAATCCTTAATGGGATCAATGATTCTATATTTCAACATATTATCAATATCTTCCTTTACTTTGACACATACATTAAGATTCATCCTGTAAAGCTTCTTCCTAACCATGCGAGAACCTTGTTTTGAATTGATCCTTATCTCACCTAAAGAGTGATGTACACCCTTTAACTCATTATATCCTCACAGAAATAAGTCCTGGAAGTCATACAATAGCTCAATAATGTTCTCCACCTCTTTTTCAGACCAATAGTCACCAATAATGGCCTCCTTAGGTTATGTATCTATCCCAATGTTGACCTTCTTCATTTTCATAGGCTCATGATAAGCGCACGACTTCTCATCAAGACTATCTAAGACCTCGTTCATACCTATAGTGTGATCAAAATCTAGATTCTCTACTTCATCATCAATCATGTAAACCAGCTTACCATTCTCTTTTTCCAGCCATGCATGCCTAAGCTGCTCCTAATATGTCTCTTCTTCTTCAAAGTGCGCCTTCAAATCTAACTCTCCAAACATATCTAATAGAAGTTTCTCAACTTTTTCACTATCCCCCATCATAGGGTGCTTCAAAATATGTAATGTTTCATTCACCAAAGGTTTATTAGATAAATAATCAAAAGTGTGAATCATACCTTAGGTCATCTCCTGCTAATTAACTGTTTCTCTTGTTAGCTATGCATGAACATACCATGCATGTGTGCAACTATTTAGGGTGGAGTAGAACTTATGTACCCAGAGTGATGGTGGAAAGGCCTCCTACCCCTCCATATAGAGTCTCTCACACTTCTGAATGTGGTGCAAATTATAATCCTTCCCATAGAATTCACATATCTGAGAATTACATTGTTCCTTATAAAACTAGTAGAAAAGGTGATTATCACCTCTTACGATTCCAATAGGTTATCTCTATGTTTATCTCACCAACGTGCTACTATGTCATGTAGGTTATAAATGAACATATTCATTCTATCACCCTCATCCTTATACTAGACTTCCATGGCACGTAAGAATACATCCAGGTTCCCTTCACGAGTATACCGAGGTACCTATTTATGACTCAAGTTCTGAACAACACTCAACCTGATAACATAATTAACTATATTATTAATCTCTCACCTAACTATTTCATACATTCCATGCACCCAGCTGTAACAAGAAACATTAGTTGTATCACTCATAGACTGAGCATCATCCCAATGAATAATACCTTCTTTAGATGGCTCAAGAAATTCAAGATCCCTAATTGTGCATGCATATATCCTGTTCAGATCCTCTTCACTCTAGGGTTCTACATACAATGCAACCTTTACATATTTCAAAGGAATAATTACATTCTCCTCTTTGTTCTCACAACTGATATAACCTTTCTAAAATGCAGATCAACATTATTCGCATAACACCAAGGGTACCCAAACAATTCTAAAAAACTATTTTCTTCTGTAAGTGCCAAGACCTCAAAGTCCCCAGTAAACTTGGCCCCCTATATATAAATAGTGGCATCCTTCAATGCTCTAATGGGCATGGCTCTAGTCCTGTTTTCTATATACAACACATTAAAAGAGGGCTATAATGGTGGTCTCACCATCTAATTTAATTTTACACCTGCATCAATCAGTATGTTAATCAACATCCACCCATCAACAACTGCATTCAAATTGATCTCTTTATCATACTAAAGATTGTGAGGGGGTAATTTCACATGTAATATATGTCTCTCACGTTCAGATCCAATGCACGATATATTCTCCCTCATCCATTCCCTTAACAATGAAATGATATTCTCCTGGTGCAAAATCTTACAAACCTCCTTCAAGTCATCAAAATATTTCTAAGGAGGATCAATTGTCTTCACCTATTCCATCTTCCATGACTATTCCTTCAAGTACTATATCTCACCTTGCAAGTTTCTAATAACCTCCATAGTCTCTTAGTATACCTCTTTCTCATGGGAAGGATCTAGATATTTTGCATTTATCACCTCTTGTTTTGTAATAAAAGGTTTTCGATTCAAGATCTCATGAGTGTCAACAACCTTAGTACGTGTAGTCACTAACACAAGTAGAATTTCAGGATCAAGTGCAATCTTAGTAATCTAATGGTCTTCCACGATGTGCTACACTTTAATAATCCCCATGCTCTTATCATTATCTTTATAGTTATTACTCATGTGATCATATAAATTAGGACATTATTCAAACTTATATTACTTCCCACACCATAAAAAAACTACGTTATGAGGGAATTCATGCCTATAATGATTAGGGGATCCACATGTAAAATATGTTTCGTGAGGGAAGTCACTTCTTCCACTTCTACGACCAATGCCTCTGTATCCTTCATGGTAACCTATACCTATACCATCTCCATTAGAGCACCCTTCATGATGATTTCCTTCCTTCTCCTTTGAATTATTTGTGATTCTAGTCTAATACACACCATTTTCAATAACATCATGGATATGATCAATCAATATATTATTCTCTATATAATGAGTGTGGGAATTAAAAATCTTATAGTAATAGGATATGTTCTTACAAATCACACGCTACAACAATGAGAATCTACTCGAAGCATGATCCAAGTAACATATTTCACAATCCAGTAACATCTCACACACTGATTTATGAGGGAAACTATCCTTAATATGTCCTTTAACCTCGTAATATGTACACCATATTCCACTGCACATCTCATGTGTTGAATTGGCTGATAGTTTCTCCAACTGTTTTGCCATAGATGTAATCTGAGCCTCCAAGAATGGGCTAACTCTAGTGTCTATGCTCTTAAATACCTCAACACTTCGAGATGCCTCCAAATCGTCATGCAGATATATAAACGTCTTATGAGAGAGAACCCTTCTGAATGCTAGCTAGTTAGGGTGAATATCATAAGAAAGCTTTGATAGAAAAGTTTGAAAGCGTGCATTATAATCTCTTACACTCTCAGCCATGCCGTGCTTAAAATACTTTAGTGCGTTGATGCTTTTTCATTCAAAATCAGGTATATGAAACTCACCCAAGAAAGTATCATGTAACGCGTTGTAATCTACAAAAGTCCGGTTCAAATCATACTTCCTATACCAACTATACACACACCCTATAAAAGTAGTAGAAAAATGACTTGTGTTACGCTCTGGAGTTGTGATTACCTTAGCATGCCATAGTATTTTACACATATGCACATGCTCCACTGCATCCTTAATGCATTTTTAATCTGGTAGGTGAAGAGACATCTCATAATAGACTTTCTGTGGCTGGTGCAGACCATGCTAACAAGATCTAGAACCTATATTACCTCCAGTATTCCCTCCACCTCCAAAACCACCAGATCTACTAGATCTTGAACCTCATGATCCTCCTAATCTGCATCATATAGTAGGCACTAGACCAGAGGATAAAATACTATCTGTTCCAACTATTGTACTAAATTTAACTCCCATATTCTACGAAGTTGTGCTACTTCTAGACGTATTACCAATGTTTTGCGTGCCTACATTTTTTCCTAGTGATGCGCCAAAAAACAATCCTCCAATTGGCCCTTCAAACAAAAAATATGTTTTCCCATGTGATGTCATAGATGTTGTCGAATGCACTTTTGTATTCAAAGGAAAATGATATGTACCTATTGCTATTCTATCACCAACACTATCCTGTTTCTCAATAATTGTTTCAGGAATTGGAACACTAAGAACAAGGGAAAGTTTTCCAAGTGCGATTAGATGAAGCTGAAGGGGATTATCTTCCATGATTTCCTAAATGGAGGAGTACCAGCTACTCAGGTTCCACGCCCTTCATGTGAACCTTGAATCCTTTGCATATCACCTGTATCCACAACTCCATAAACACCTCAACGTAGTGTTTCTTCACTAATTACCTCTCTATCACTTCATTATACTTAAGTTGTCTTTCCTCTCTTTCGTTTTCTTCTGTAAAGTATGCCATATTTCACCACACCTACTATTGCCACTATCTGTGGTGGGGTTTAGCTAGCCATAGGTCGTTCTTCAAAATATAGAGTCACCAACAAGATCTTAATTGCTAAAGGAATAATGTGTAAATAAGATCCCCTGGGTTCACGCAAGAACTAAAACTCAACAACCTATGTGTAGACACCTTTAGTTTGATCAAATCACTATTATTTCTAATATTGCACTAACTATTCTCCTTACAAATTGACAACATACCATCAGTTAGACCTATCTAACTCCCCTCTTACGACACTCTTTTGGTCATATTCCTCTTGTAAATCAATTAAGTAGGCTAATATAGCCTTTTATCGGCTAAACCATCTTCTCATTCCCTTATAGACTACTTCTACTAGCTTTCTATACTATCAATCCATTTCATTGGATTGATTAGACCTATCAAAACCCTCTTGAAACCCTAATTCCTGTCTAAGTAGGATTAATTAGCCTAGACCTAGGTTAGTTACCCTAAACCATGATTAACCTCTTATAAACCTAGTGAAATCTTACTTTGAATCACTAATCAACTTGTTGACTCCCTTTTAGTCCCACATGCACCAAAATTCCCCTACTTTCCCAAATGGAAAACTATAAATATCCCACTACCCCCTCTCATTTCTAGGAACTCTCCTTCTTCCTAACATAAAATATAACGTTTTTCTTAGGGTTTAGAGTTATTTCATTTCTTTCATTGAGCTATTGCTTTGCCATTGCACTACACACCAAGCATTGAGTAAATGGGAAGAACCATTGGCCTTGAAACCATTAATGGTGAGCTTCCATTCTCATAATCACATAACTGATTGCTTAGAATCTTCCTAGGTTCATTTTAAATCTTTCAAGAGTAGAGGACTACTAAATATGCTAGATTTGTGTGTTTCTTTCAATATTAATGTATGCATAGTAATGAATCCTTGTTTATCTCTCATATGATAGTCCATTGACTAGTTTGTTAAAATCCTTTGGGTCTATTTATAGATTCTTACCCCATGTCCATGGATTTTGCAAATTTTCATTGAACACATTTGGCATGCCTGGTGGGACACTTAGTCCATCCTCCATTAATGGGGTCATTTTGAAGCTTTTATTTCAGTTTCTAACTTTTTACATGTTTTTGTAGGGTTAAATATTTTGCGTTGAGATTTTTAGCTAGGTTTTATGTAGTTAACCCTCATTTTCATGCTTATTTGTTAAGTTTATGCTAGAAACTACATTTAATGGCTAATTTCTAACCTGTTGACACTTTTAAAATTTCATTTTCTGTGTTTTTTGGTGGTTTTTTAGGCAGGTGCGCACACACCTTTATGCCAGTGTAGGTGCCTTCAAATTTTCATTTTTAGAAGAGAAGAACAAGCACCCAAAAGCATGCAAAGGTACCCAAAAGTAGGTATACAAACCAAAATCATGGTGCACACACCCTTCTGCCATCGCAAACACCCTATAACTTGTTTTTTTCAGTAGGCACGCAGGCACCCAAACCCACACACAAGCACCCTTTGTATTATCGACCCTCTGTCAAAATGTTTTACCAGGTGCACACATGCCCAAACCATGGCGCATTCACCCTTTTTCTGGTGCAGGTACACCTCTACCAGCACACACACATTGTCATAGTTTTTACCATTTCTTTCTTTACTAGTGCAGGCACATATTCTCTTGTGCAGGCATCTCTCGGGTAGTGCAAGCACCCTATAGATCCGCTAGGTTTACAAAGAGGTGCACATGAACCATAACCAACATGTACATGCCTAAAATGGCGTGCATAAACCCTGAGGGGTGCGCAGGTATATTTTTTGATCTAGATTTGTTCACATAAGTTTTAGTGCTCCTAGTTTGGGTCATATCTTTTGACCCGTTGACCCGTTGACCCGTTTTCAGAGTTTGAATAGGAATAAGAAAGAGAACGAAGTGAAATTTGTGAGGAAATTTCTGAAAGTAATATACCTTTGGTATTATTAATTATATCATTAAACTCCCAAAGTGCCCCAGAGACCTAAAAAAATGCAAAATACTGCTAAAAATAGATTTCCAGAATTTTCTGATTTTTGTGGTTTTCTAACTTTTTTGCACGGTTCTAATAGTGATTTGTGGGTTTCTTTTTCGTCATATTTTTGTGCTAACTTAGTTGAGTGTTCATGTTTTTCATTTTTAGGGGTCCTTTGAAACATGTATGCTCTTCCCTTGCACCTTATAGGTGATCTTGGGAATAAAAAATGTTTCAAAAACCTTCTATTTTACTTCCAAAACACTTCAATTTAAGTTTTAAAATGAATTAACTTGTCAAAGTTTTCTAAAACAAGTTTCCTTTTACAAAAAATTTAAATTATTTTCCACAAAATTGTCTTAGTTGAGTTTTTTGCATTGTGTATGCTCTTCCTTCACGCCTTTTTAGTGATCTTAGGAATCAAAAGCAACACACAAACTCTCTTTCTTGGTATCATTATCTGTTTTGGAAAACTACTAACTCGTCATATGTAGGGCCTAATGCTTGTTTAAAAAAGGAGCATTCAAGAAAAAAAAAATTCTAATACACATGTTTTCATACAGGTTTCCAAATGGTGTGCTACTTAAAACCACATTAAGTTAAGCAAGATAAAAAAACACACCATTTCACTTCACATTGTATTGTAGGTTTCAGAAAAGGGTACGTCCTTATCCGCTCAACTAGAACATAAAACCTTTGGCATAACACCTTAAGATACAACAATGGGGATGGTTCCAGGAACCCTAAAGTAATCCACCACTGAGTAACATCATGGATGAAATAGGTGTTATGTTTGTGGAGCCTATTTTCATGTTAGAGTGTGGTACACCTTCTATGTGTTACACTAGGGTATTTTTACGGCGGTCCCGCTCACCGGTGAGCTGGTCAAGGGGGCTCGGGGGTGAAGCCCCCGAAGCAAATTTTCATGGGTGGTTTATTAACCCATGGGTAATGGGTAACTGTTATGGGCTGTTTTTGGGCCCATGGTTTTTTGGTACCCATTTTTTTGTAAAACCACCTCTTCGGCTACCCATAGGTTTATGGGATGGTTTTTATTTTTTCCCATTGTTTGATACCCATGGTTTTGTAAAACTACTTAAGCAGTTGTCTATTTATATGGTATTATGCATATGATAGAAATACAAGCAAATGTATTGTAGATGTGTTTTGAATTTGGGTGTGAATTCTGTAGAGTTTTTTTAGCATAGCTCCAAATGCATCTGGGTATTGTATTGAGAGAGTGGAGGCTTGTAATAAAATCTGAGCAAGTGATTCTTTGTGGATGTAGCCCAAATTGGGTGAACCATGTTAAATCTTGTCTCTTTGTGTTGTGTTATTTATTCTGCACTTTTATTTGAGATTTGTAATATTTTTTGCATATTAGTTTCTACTGTTGCGATTCTGTAAGGGATTATTCTGCATATTTTATCTCTTATTTCCTAATAATTGGTATCAGAGCATGGTTTGGTTTGCTAAAGTGTTGAATCACAGGGAAAGTTTTATCTTGAGTGGGAGCTATGGCAGATGATGGAAGATCTAGGGTTGATAAATTCAACGGGTAGAATTTCAGTCTTTGGAAGATGCAGATGGAAGATTACCTTTATCAGAAGGATCTTTATACTCCGTTTGTCTGAGAAGGTGAACAAACCCTCGAGTATGACAGATGTGGAATGGGATTTGTTGGATCGGAAGGCACTTGGAATGATCTCAACTATGTCTTGCATCTTCGGTATTATTTAATGTTTCAAAGGAAAAGACTACAAAAGATCTAATGGATGCATTAGGGAAGTTGTATGAAAAACCCTCTGCCTCTAACAAGATATTTTTAATGAAAAAGTTGTTTAATATGAAGATGTCTGAGAATAGTTCAATAGCAGATCATTTAAATGATTTCAATACGGTTTTGAATATGCTAGCTTTGGTTACAATAGAATTTGATGAAGAAGTTAGGGATTTATTAATTCTGTGCTTTTTACCTGAAAGTTGGAATAGCCTGGTAATGGTGGTAAGCAACTTGGTTCCAGCTAACTTGAAGTTGAAGTTTGAGGATGTTGTAGGGGTGATTCTAAGTGAGGAAATGTGAAGAAAAAGCTCTGGGGAATCTTCTACTTCAGGGAATGCTTTGACAGTGGAAACTAGAGGGAGACAGAAGAATAGAGGAAACCGTGGAAAATCGAAAGATCAGGCAAGGTCAAAATCCAAGAGCAAGATTGTATGTTGGAACTGTGGAAAGTCTGGGCATGCAAAGAAGGACTGTTGGGAGCTTCAGGACAAGAAGAAACAACAGGAAGAAAACAAGGAGGTAAATGTGGCATCAGGTAATGTATGTCAGGATGCTTTGATTCTTTCTTTGCATAATATTACTGAATCTTGGGTTTTAGATTCAGGGGCTTCTTTTCATGCTACTCCACATAGGCATTATTTTGTTGATTATGTTCAAGGGGATTTTGGGCATGTTTTTCTTGGTGATGATGAGCCTTGTAGTATAGTTGGAAAAGGTTCTGTTCAGGTTAAGATGTAGAATGTGAATACATGGCTATTGAAGGATGTCAGAAATGTGCCTACATTAAGGAGAAATTTGATATCGGTGGGGCAATTGGGAAGTGATGGTTGTACTGTGATATTTACAGCTAACTCTTAGAAGGTTACCAAGGGTGCTCTTGTGGTGGCAAGAGGTAAGAAGGTTGGAACCTTGTATTTAACCACTGATAGTACTAATGATTGTAATCTTGTGGCTTCAGATGCAGATACAACATTATGGCACTATAGGCTCGGTCATATGAGCCATAAGGGCATGGACATCATAAAGAAGAATTTTCCTGGATATACAGAAATAGGTTTGGATTTCTGTGAGAACTGCATATATGGGAAACAGAAGTGAGTAAGGTTTCTCAAGGTTGGACCTACGAAGAAAGAGAGTAAGTTAGAGCTGGTACATTCTGATGTGTGGGGGCCAACTCAGGTATCATCTCTTGGGGGTTCAAGTTATTATGTTACTTTTATTGATGATGTAACAAGGAAAGTTTGGGTTTATTGTATTAGAAACAAATATGATGTATTTGATACTTTTGTTAAATGGAAAGCCTTGGTAGAGAATGAAACAGGTCTTAAGTTAAAATGTCTCAGGTCAGATAATGGAGGGGAGTATTGCAGCAATGAATTTGATGATTATTGTTCTAAGAATGGAATCCGCAGGCAAAAGACGGTTCCAGGAACTCCGCAGTAGAATGGGGTATCAGAAAGGATGAACAGAAAAATAATGGAACGTGCTAGGAGCATGAGGATACATGTAGGACTGCCTCTTTATTTTTGGGCAGAAGTGGTGAGCACAACTGTGTACTTGATAAACAGAGGACCCTCAAGTGCCTTGGATGGAGGCATACCTGAGGAGGCTTGGTATGGTAAGAAAATTTGATTATTCATTTCTTAGAGTCTTTGGATGTGAGGTGTTTGTTCATATAGACAAGGATGATAGGACCAAGCTAGAGGCTAAATCAAAAAAATGTACTTCATTGGTTATGGTGGTGATGAATTTGGATATAAATGTTGGAGTATTAAAGACAAGAAAATCATTCGATCTAGGGATGTGGTCTTTAATGAGAAAGTCATGTATAAGCATCAGTTGCAGGAAAATAGGGAAGAATCCAAGAAAGAATATGCAGCAGTAGAGGATATTCCGGATGGGAAACTGACCCATGAATTAGTTTAAGAACCCCCTCAACAGGAACCCAAAACTCCTATATTGAGGAGGTCTTCTACGGTAAGAAGAGAACCTGAACATTTTTCTCCTTCTCTTTATTATTTATTACTCACTTATAGTGGACAGCCAGAGAGCTTTGATGAAGCAATGCAGGTAGATGCCAGGAAGAAGTGGGAGCAAGCCATGGATGAGGAGCATAAGCTCTCATGGAGAACTAGACTTGGGATTTAGTGAAGCTACTAGAAGGCAAAAGAGCATTGCAGAACAAGTGGGTGCACAGAGTTAAAGATGAAGAAGGAGGAAAGAAAAGATATAAAACCCAGTTGGTGATCAAGGGGTTTGCACAGAAACAAGGTATAGATTTTGATGAGATTTTTTCTCCTGTAGTAAAAATGACTTCTATCAGAACTGTTTTTGGAATAGTGGCAGCAGAAGACTTGCACTTAGAACAGCTTAGATGTAAAGACTGCATTTCTCCATGGTGATTTGGAGGAGGAACTATATATGCAGCAGCCAGAAGGATATGAAGTCAAAGGTAAAGAGGAGATGGTGTGCAAACTGAAGAAGAGCTTGTATGGCCTGAAACAAGCTCCACGTCAATGGTATAAGAAGTTTGATAGCTTCATGATGGAGCAAGGTTATATTAGATGTCATTCTGACCATTGCGTGTATACAAAGAAATTTGAGGATGGAAGTTATATTATCCTATGTTTGTATGTTGATGACATGTTGGTTGCAGATAAAAACATGCAGGAAATAAAAGTACTCAAGAAACAGCTAAGTGAATCCTTTGATATGAAGGATTTGGGGGTAGCCAGACAAATCCTTGGTATGAGGATAACTCAGGATAGGAAGGAATGGAAGCTGACTTTATCTCAGGAAGAGTACATTAAGAAGGTATTGGATAGGTTTAACATGCAGGATGCTAAACCGGTTGGGACTCCTTTGGAGGGCCATTTTAAGTTATCAAAGGAGTAGTGTCCCAAGAAAGAGCAGGAAAGAAACCAGATGTCCAAGGTACCTTACTCATCAGTGGTTGGTAGTTTGATGTATGCTATGGTGTGCACTAGGCCTGATATTGCCCATGCAGTGGGAGCTGTGAGTAGATTTATGAGTGATCCAGGTAAAGAGCATTGACAAGCAGTAAAGTGGATCCTTCGGTATTTGAGAGGGACCATGGGGACAGTTTTGTGCTACAGTGGATCAGACACCACTTTACGTGGTTATGTAGATTCAAACATGGCTGGAGATGTTGACAACATGAGGAGCATGACAGGTTATATTTACACTGTAGGTGGGACAACAGTGAGCTGGATTTCATGACTACAGAAGCTGGTGGCTTTATCAACCATGGAGGCTGAGTATGTTGCTGCCACAGAGGCAAGCAAAGAGATGATTTGGTTACAACAATTGCTTGAGGAGTTCGGGCATAAGCAGAAGGAATGTAAGTTACATAGTGATAGTCAGAGTGCTATACACCTAGCTAAGAACTCTACTTTCCACTCCAGGATGAAGCATATATAGTTGAGATATCACTTCATCAGGACAGCTTTGGAAGAAGATAAGTTGAAGTTGGAGAAGATTCATACCAGTCAAAATCCTACAGACATGATGACCAAGGTGGTCACAAGGGATAAACTAAAGCTATGTTCATCTTTGGTTGGCCTTCACGGATGACAGTGAAGGGTTAAGAAGCTTTCTCAGTGGAAATCAGTCTCCAAGTGGGAGATTGTTATGTTTGTGGAGCCTATTTTCATGTTAGAGTGTGGTACACCTTCTATGTGTTACACTCGGGTATTTTTATGGTGGTCCCACTTGTCGGTGAGCGGGTCAAGGGGGTTTGGGGGCGAAGCCCCCGAAGCAAATTTTCATGGGTGGTTTATTAACCCATGGGTAATGGGTAACCGTTATGGGATGTTTTTGGGCCCATGGTTTTTCGGTACCCATTGTTTTGATACCCACAGGTTTATGGAACGGTTGTTTTTTCCCATTGTTTGATACCCATGGTTTTGTATCAAACTACTTAAGCAATTGTCTATTTATATGGTCTTATGCATATGATAGATACACAAGCAAATGTATTGTAGATGTGCTTTGAATTCGAGTGTGAATTCTGTAGAGTTTGTTGAGCATAGCTCCAAACGGATCTAGGTATTGTATTGAGAGAGTGGAGGCTTGTAATAAAATATGAGCAAGTGATTCTTGGTGGACGTAGCCCAAATTGGGTGAACCATGTTAAATCTTGTCTCTCTGTGTTGTGTTATTTATTATACACTTTTATTTGAGATCTGTAATATTTTCTGCATATTAGTTTCTACTATTGTGATTCTGTAAGGGATTATTCCGCATATTTTATCTCTTATTCCCTAACAATGATTTAATTATCAAAGTTGGTTAAAAAGAAATTATTTTCACATTTTACTTAGGTTCAAAATTTTGAGTGAGATACCCTTGTTGCCTTGTGTCTTAGATGATCTTCAAGAACAACATCTTATTTCTTTTATATGAAGTTTTGGAAAATTACTAATCCTGGTATGTAGGATGAAAGGAGGAGCTAAGACAAAACAAAAAATCTAATACACGTGGTTTTCATACATGTTTCCAAATGGTGTGAACACATTGTTAAGCAATATAAAAAACAAACCAATTTTACATTGTATTACAAGTTTCAGAAAAGGGTAGTTACTAGAACATAACCCCTTTTTCATAATGCCTTAAGATACAACAATGGGGGTGGTTCTAGGAACCTTAAAGTAATCCATTGCTGAGTAACCTCGTGGATAAAGTAAATTGCAGTGTACGCGCTCTGCTTACCCACTTGACTAGATTTTCATTATGAGTTAGAGTCACAAGTTGGATCGCGACCTCGGTGATGGTACAAATGAACATACTACTCATTTTATCAAAAGGGGGGTAAATTTGCGAGATATTCCCAAATTAGTCAGATGTGATTTTTGGGGTAAATTCGAGCTCACTTCTTTTTAACTTTTGAAACCTAGTTGCGAGTCATATATTAGGGAGCAGATGTAAGTCTTCTGAGCCCACGAGTTTGTTGCCAAAACTATTGGCGATAACAAATTTCGGGTGGACGACTTACTGTGGATTCTAAAACGCTCTAAAACAAGGAAAAGAGTCCTATACTTAACCGTTACAATCTATGTTCGTATATGTATGCACGAAGATTAAATGTGGATCTCTATGGTGGATCTTCTTTCTCGCCTTTCGGATCCAACAGGGGCACTCCACTAACCCTACGAAAAAGCTAGTGCTTAGTCTCTTTCTTCATTACTTTGTCTAAAGATCTCACCACCCAAGGGGGTGAGAAGGGATGCATACCTCAGAACTAATGTTATCAGGTAGGACTCACCACTTTTTTCCTATTTACACCCATCTATGTTAGAAGTAGGTTGCTATACGTCATAAAGTGAGAAGTAACTTTGTCAGCATCATTGATAGTCCTTCGAATGAAATTTCAAGATCGTCTTCACTAAAGTGAGTTCAAGTTCAAATCCCTTAGTCGAAGAAATCTATAAACTCACTTTCTAGTTGCACAGTTTTGGTACAAACAAAAGTTTTACATCTCTTGAAAAATGGATGATAAGTCCCTTGATTGAAAGGATGTTGCTCACACAACTAGAAAATTCTTGTTATGCTCCTTACTTAATCTCAAGGTAGAATGCACTCTTGAGCCTCAAAATTAATGACCAACCCTTCGAAATATGGCTTTACAATATACCAGAATAGAATCGACTCATCGTCTGATACTCAACTCCATATGCCTTATGCATGGTTAACTGTTCAGGACTAGTGTTGTCACATCCTATCACATATTCGTGACTTTCCATTTTTCAGAAAACTTAGCTGACTTACTGGCATTTGAACAGTTTAAGTATACCTCGTCAAGTCACTTGCATCAATACCACTTCAAATTTAGGTCTTGTTAAAAGTGTAAATTGACAATGACATAATTGATAAATATTGTGACTAGAGAGATAAAGTTGGGGAGAGGGAAGAGTGAGAAGGGTATAAGATCTTGCCCCTGATGAAGTCCGATGATCATCGTTGATTTGAAAGTTTTGAAACTCTGAATCTTAAAACTCATGCATAGTAATGCTTCAAATGGGCTCACATGCTTTGTGACATTTTTTAATAATACTGATGAATGGTGTTTCCGATGACCAAACATACTCTTGTAAGGCCATTAACGTGAGTATCCATATACAATGTTGGCTAAGGTGAATGCCTCACAATCCCCATGATGACATGCCTATCAAATGAGTACTTGAATTATGGATGAAAATCATTCCTTAGACCTCCCATTGTGCAGAAAAAACTTAGCACCTCCTTTTCACAACCTGTTATTTTTAGTAAGTGCCATTAATTGCGAGCCATAGCAGAATTGTTTGATGAGTTTTCTTGTGAGTAACCCTCTAAGCTCACCACCTTCTTCATGGCAAATTCAATGATCTTCTATATTACCTAACAGAGAACAAACTCGTAAGATTCTTAAAATAAGGAGACTAATGCTATTCTGCATGAGTGTGAAGTGGACCACAAATGTCAAATTGCAATCAAAACGGAAGTCTTGAAATTTTCACTTTTATTCCATGGATTCCATGCTCCGAATTTTGAGTAAGGGTTCCCTCTCTGAACAAGTGGGAACCATCATATTTTCATCGATGGAAGGAAATCAATGTTGATAAAAAAACACAGCCCTTATCCCTAAAAATAGGGACTTCATGGCGCGAAAACTGAAGATTCACGTGCAACTAGATTCAATTGTTCCTCCCAAGTTTGATTACGCCCACTCCTTTAGTTAAAGAAGATATAGCTTCAAAAAAGCAGAAGTTCTTCCTATGATATGGTAGAATTATGATGAAAAACAGTCCTTCATATCCCTATGAAATATAACAATTTCATGGCTTCGAAATCCATAGTTCACGTGACACTATATTTTTAAGGTGAGGCATCCAAAGGCCAATTTTCGTACGATTTCGCCCACTAGAACCCTAAGACAGTGGATAGGAGCTTGCTAATCAATGTAAGACCCACTTACTACACTGCATGGCAGGGATTACGGTAGGAGCATAGTAGGAAATACTTATATGAGGAACTAGTGCCCTTACTCCATTCACGATGAAATACTTGCTCGATTGTGATAGGTTTTTGCTTCCTTCATGCAAAGCACTTTACTTCAATCCGACAACCGGTTTCAAAGGAAATTGTAAAGGGTGTTCCTCATGGCTCCATCAAATAAATTTATATTGCACTGTGAGAATTCATGTACAAATTGATAATTTTTGATATGAATTTTCAATCACAACCTAGGGGCATTGAGAGAATGGTTCTTTAGCATACCAATGGATTTGTCAATTCTTGGCCTGCGTTAGTGGGGGATTTTATAAGGCATTTTGATTTAAATGGCCATGGGGATATCACAATGTTCTTGACCTCTGTTTTCAATTCTTCTTCTTAACTCGATGAAAATGATACTTGTGTATTACCATGGCATAGAGTAGATTGTTTGGGTGAAGCTAGTTCCAGCTTTACAAATGGTGGAGTGGAGGACTAAGGTGTTCTCTACAACTTTTGGTAGTGAGAAGCCATAGAAGCAACAATTAGGTTTTTCAAATTTTTGAGTTGGATTTGGGAAAATGTTGTTGTCTAACCTTAAGGGAATACTGAGGGAACCGGTCATTTCCAGACAAACATGAAGACATCGAAGCGTGGCGGTAGATCCGAAACAAGGGAATGAGTGCTCCAATAAGAACTTTAGCATGTCACTGGAGGATGAAATTCAGTCACGTGGATGACCAAAATAATTCAAGCCATAGTAGACTAGGCCTATTTTTCCATGTATCGCAAGGACCTAACCTCAAGGCTCCCACTAGGGACATACATTTACACCGTTAACAAAATCTGACACTGGTCTACCATCCTACAATAGGGAGATGGATGCTCCAAATATGCACCTGGAATATCTAAACAGTGTACCATAGTCTAGAAGCTGATCCAAAACCTGAGGGTCCCAGAGGTCGCATGGGTATTGTGCATTTTTCCACCGTGTCAAAGGATACCTGAACAGATAAGATGTCTTGGGACTACATCATTCCTACAAGACTCTCAGTTGAACACGTGAAAAATCACCGAAGATTGACTAACTCCTCAGACTTCCTTTGATAAGGTCCAATTGAGAACGATGGATAACTACAAAGAGCTCCTTTCCGGTGGAATTATGCAAATAAATTTTATATAATCCTAGATCACAGACAATCACATTATGAATCCAATGGTGGGGGCTACCATGTCTTATATTTATCCCATCTAATGATATTCCTTAGAATTCCTTCATTTGATGTATCCACCTATGCCTGAATGAACCTGTCAATACTATTAGGATCTTAGAAAAGAGTTGTGCAGTAGGGAAGAGATGTGCTCATTTAATCATACCTGGTGAATCCCCTACCTATTAACTCCTCGGGAAGCTCAGGTACAATTTGATAGACCAATTAGAGAAAACACCTGCTAGGATTTCAATCTTAGATCTCCTCAAAATATCTACTGCAGCATAAGAACATAGTCTGTATAAAACATTACAAATTCCAGGAATCTCCATGATGTTATAGATCCCGTTCACCTCCATGCCGTGATTGTACACCTTGACTCTAATGATCATATCACTTTTTAGGGGGTTCAATCCAGTCCTAAAGACCCAAAGATAGCACCTTCCCAATATTGTCTAGAAGATAGCAAATGTTACCCATCCTAAAATCACCTAGAGGGGACTTGTGGACGGTTTCTAAATCACCTATGGGACCAATTTGACATCAAATAGTTGGTGACCAGACTAGACAGATTTGAGATGGTTCCTAGGAATGGTAAAGCATGAAAATATTGGCAAATCAGGGGTATATGTAATGAGGTGCTTGGAAACTTAAACAACTATTGTACATTTTCACAATGGAAGTTAGGGTCGACTTATCATGATACAACGTTCCATGTCCTTAACTTGGATCTTCCTTACAACATACTCTTGGGACGCCCATGGATTCATGTCATGTAGGGATATTCATTCAACTCGATCAGCATCAAATTGTGCCATAGAGGACATAGACGATCACCATTCAGGGTGATCCAGAACCATTCACACATTGTAGAGCACTTGCACAGTTTTTCTTGTGCAGCTTATGAATGTCCTTCTGCAGATATTATTGTTCCCATTACAGAAAAAAAAAAGGCTATCAAGAAATGTGGATCCATATTTACTCACCCTTATAATCAAGACTACGTTGGTCAACCCCTTCACATCATGGGAGGAAACGTCTACAAAATATGGCCCAAATGAACCATTCATTCTTCAATAAGCTTTATTAATAGCAGACCTATCAGTGTCACCCAGGACACTTGATAAACCTTATTTTCAATTCAAGAGCACCCGAGATAAATGCCCTAAACCATTGGATAAGGTTCATTCCTAGTGGAATCTTATCTGAATTAGAGATGTTAGAGGACACCCACCAGCAGAGTACCTGAAGGTACCATGGCTTCATGTCATCAAGCCCCACTATATGTCAAAGGCCACTGTATGCATGTATGTCATGGGTTACCATGGGTTTGGATGTTGCATCAATGCACAAGGGTGATTACAACCCATTCCTATCCCTCATTTCAAATCAAACAAGCATGGCCTTGGTATAAAACCTCATGATGACCCACCCTTAGAGATTGATGCCACCTCTTCTGAATGTGAGGATGATCATCTCATTTAGATAGTGAAGTAGATTCCCAATGTAGCCTCTACGAGGATCTTGCCTCCACTAACCTATCCCTAAACTCATCTGTTTTCACCTTATCCATGGATCCTTACTCAAACTAATTATCAAGTAACCCTTCTATATCCTGAACTTATAGATTGGGATCAATAGTTTCATGTGCCAATCAATTTATTTGAGAACGAAGAGACATTTGTAGAATTCATGGGTCTTAGGGATTCTATTTTGGTTGGGGATCACAAGAAAGGATTCGCTATTCAACTAGGTACCTGTGCATACTTTGGAGAAGAAGTAGAGATGTGTGGTTTTGAATAAGGATAGTCATAAGCAAGTGTAAAGTAACTTCAGAAAATCCTTTGCAAAAAGAGTAAACATAAGTCTCATAGTGACAAACTCTTTGAAGCACTAGTAGATAAGTAATAATGAAGAACCTATGGACAAAATGGTCTATCCATTCAAGGATATGATGAGCCACCTAAGGAGTTGATCTTACTCTTCCCCCTGATCCTACATGGATGGAAGATGCATCTAAGATGCTTTGAAGAAACCATCAGTGTTAACATTGGCTCGAAAGAAGGGCCTAGAATGATAAAGTTGGGAGCTTCACTCTCTGCTCAGGAACAGAAAGGTTTTTTGTGACATTGCTAAGAGAATATGTAGATGTATTTTCATGGTCATATGTATGATATGTCCGGTTTGGACCCAGAATTGGTTGTACGAAACCCCATTGTGCACCCAGATGCCAAACCCATCAAGCAGAAGTTGAGAAAGATGCACCCTAAAATTACACTCCTTGTCAAAGAGGAATTGAAAAAGTTATTAGCTACTGATTTTATTAAACCCTTTGACTATTCAGATTCAATATCTAATATAGTCCCAGCTTAGAAGAAACACTATTCAAAAAGATCTGCATCGAATTTCATGAGACATCAATAAAACATGTCCCAAAGATGACTTCCCCTTGCCTAATATTGACATGATCATTGATTCCACCACTGGTTATGAAATGTTGTCCTTAATGGATGGTTTTTCAGGTTATAACCAAATCAGGATTATAGAGGAGGATCAACATAAGACAACTTTCATCACTCCATGGGGGAAATTTTGTTACAAGGTCATGCCTTTCAAACTTAAGAATCCCGGGGCCACCTATCAGTGTGAAATGAATGTCATCTTCCATGACATGATGAATGAAATCATGGAGGATTATGTTGATGATATTTCATAAAAATATAAAAGCATAGGAGAGCACCTTGAAGTGCTAAGACGTATTTTCCAATGTCTCTGGGATTACAAAGTATGCTTGAACCCTAGGAAGCATGTCTTTGGTGTTTTTTTAGGAAAACTCATAGGTTTCATTGTTTCACAGAGAGGCATGGAAGTAGATCCTTCCAAGGTTACAAATATTACAGAAATTCCTCCACCTACCGCTCTCAAGCAGCTGAGGAGTTTATAAGGAAAGATTCAGGAAATTCATTTCTTTATTTCACAACTTGCAGATAAGTGCCACCCATTTACACATCTCCTCAAAAAGGATGTTGCATTCAATTGGGCACTAAACTGTCAAAAGGAATTTGCACTACTTAAATAGTACCTTATCAACCCACCTGTACTCATGCCACCTACCCCAGACTAACCTCTCCTCTTGTACATATTAGCTACCTAGTTTTCTATTGGTGCACTTCTTTCCCAATATGACCCAGACTATAGAGAAAGGGTAGTTTATTATCTTAGTCACACCTTGATTGCCTACGAATTGAAGTACCCACAAATTGAAAAGGCTTGCTTAGCAGTTGTCTTTACCTTTTAGAAACTACATTATTGTCTCCTTAACAATAAAACCAAGCTAATATCCAAAGTTAACCCTCTCAAATACCTTTTATCTAAACCCGCCCTTACGGGATGAATGACTAATTGGATCATTCTCCTAAGTGAATTTGTAAACCAAAAATCCTTAAAAGGACGAGTATTGGTTGATCAGTTTGTAGAAGCTCCTCTACTAGGGATGGAACCTTTATTTCTGGACCTACCAAATGCATCCATGATGTATTATGAAGACTTGGTAGAATGAAAATTCCATTTTTATGGATCATTCACCTTCTACAGATTAGGAGAAAGAGTGGTGCTCATCACTCCCATAGGTGAGGTTATTCTAAGAGCATTCCGTTTGGGATTCCCTTGCACTAATAACATTACAGAGTATGCACTCATTGCTGGCATCAAGTTGGATATCACTTGGAATATCATGCAGAGTATGAGGCTCATTGCTGGCCTCAAGTTGGATATCACTTGGAATATCAGATAGCTACGAGTCATTAGGGACTCCAAACTTATCATTAAACAAGTTAATGATGGGTATAGTGTCAAATATGAGAAACTTGTTCCATACAAGAAATTGGTTGAAACCTTGAAGGAGTATTTTACATAGATTATCTTTGATCAAAAAATGAGGTCACATAATTGATCAGTAGATGCTATGGCTACAATTAGATCTCTCTTATGCATTCCACCTTCAGGATAAAAAAATTCCTTTCTTTATAGAGCATTTACAAATACTCACATACGACATGCCAAAATCTTGTTTGGCATGTGAGATTGTTGGTCCATCCTCCCCTTGGTACAACCCTATATTTAGATACCTACAAGAAGACACATTTTCCCTAGACATTACCCATTTTGAAAATAAATCCCTTATCTTCCATATATCCCATTATACCCTCATAGGAGGCACCCTTTATCGTCATGGCTATGACGGGAATCTTCTGTTAGCCAAAATGAGCCCCTGCTTATTTTGGCTAACTTGCCTTCAATATTTCCTTCCTTGTGCTTAAAATTCATTTTTCACACATTACAAGCACTCAAAATATTCTAGAAATGGCTTCATCAAATAGGATTTTTCTTCCCCTTTCCATAAAAGTTAAAGAAGTCCTCCTAACTCCTTGTATTTTTTTGAGTTATGGCTCAACGGAGTTTGGAGAGGAAATTTTCCCAAGGCGGGCCCGCGGGGCTTGGGGGGAGTTTTGTGCCAAAGAGGATTGGGCCGGCGGAGTAGAGAAGGAAAATTTTCCAAGGAATTTGGTGAGTTGGTGGAGGCATGGAGATAAATTCAGCACTTAGCCCTTTTGGGGTTAAAAGGCACAAAGACAAATTTTGGCCCGTGGGTCCGATGAAGGAAGGAAGTGGACTCGCGGGGCCAGAGAGAAATTGTTGACACTTAGAATTTTTGGATAAAAAAATCAAAGGCATGAAATGAACCCACGGTCCCATTGACCAATAGGATGGTGCCACATGTCCATGTTAGCAGTGGAGGTCGGGCCGGCGGGGGACCTTGGGAAAATTTTCCCAGGAGGGCAAATTGAACAGAATTTTCTCCCAAGGCCCACGGATCAACCAGAGGGCACCATGTGTCATCGGAGGAGCAAGGCATGGAGAGTTTTTGGGAAATTTTCCCAATTTGAAAAAAGAGGGAAAAAATAGGATTTTTCCCCACAGACTTGATTTTTTCCCGAATTTTTCCCTAAATCTTCAAATGGCTATATCTTTCGATCCAGAGCTCAGATTTTCACGATGTTGGTATCAATAGAAATATTTTGAAATCCTCTACATGATGGAAACTTAAATTTTAAATTTTGATGGATTTTTGTGAGAGAAAAATGGGAAATGTCTCTGACATGGAAAAATTGTAGGAAACAACCCCAACTACCAAAATTAATGAAGTATGGGCCTCTTTCTCGCTCTATGAAGCAATGTACTTTGAAGTATGGTATTTTTCATGGAAACCCATCATTTTTAAGGATAATTAAATATATATTATTGGTGGTTGGATTTTTAAAATCGATTTGCCTACGTTTTCTCATTTCCTTCATTCTGTTCGAGCGATAAAAGCCAGTTTTGGCTCATTTGTAAAAAGTTGTTCACCCTTCTTCTCTGCCTCTCCCTTCTTTTCTTCCCTAGGGTCAAAAATGGATTTTGAACCTCATCCCATGCTCTATAATGGAATTTTTTCCTCTTACCCATGAAATTATGCATTGTGTAAATTATGAGCAGTAAAAAACATGTTTTTGTGATGCATTTGTCCATCCTTGCTCGTTTTTGGTTGTTTTCTTCTTGCCTCTCTTCATTGTAGGTATTTGTGCATGTTTGGATGTTCATTGCAGGTTTTGGAGCTGTGTTCATGGAGTTTTGGAACATTTTATGTGTGAAATCCATCTTTGGTCTGTGATGCACTTGTCCATCCTTTCCATTGCTCACCTCTTCTTGTTCCATGGCAGTTTTGAGAGATAATAAAAAATTTCCTTCTCTGGTGTATCACCATTTTAGTGTAGGCTCTATTTTTCCTTGTTTTCTTCCTCTCCTTGTCTCCTTAGAAGTTATATTAGGTTATATTATCTTTCTTGCACTAGAATAGTTTGTGGCAGGTAGTTTAGGAAGAGGAACCAACCTTCTCTGGAGAGCTTTCCCCATTTGCAAAGGTCCCAAACTTTGGAAATCTCAATGTTGTGAAATCAAACCAAATGAATTGCCTTAGAAAAGTAGATCCATAACTCATTTAGGGGTGCTATGAATTTTCACTAACATCTTCTTTGTTGTTTGGATGTTATTGATTCCATCCACGCTATTAAGAAAGTACATGGTGGTATTTGTGGAGCACACACTAGTGGTATAGTCTTGACTAAGAATATCTTAAGGGTAGGTTATTATTGGCCCACCATGGAAGTAGACTGTTGTAATTTCATCAAGAAATGTGAGCTATGCCAAAATTATGGAAAATTGATACATGCACCAAGATAGGTTTTGCAGCCTATCACAAAACCTTGGCCATTTTATAAATGGGGCCTGGATCTCATAGGAAAGATCCATCCTTCTTCTTCAGATAGCCACACCCACATTATCACTGCTAATGAGGATTTTACTAAATGGGCAGAGGTTATGCCTCTTACTTATGTCACTGGTGTGTAAATTTCAAAATTCATCATGAATCATCTCATCTGCCGTTATGGTATCCCTTTCGCTATTGTAACTGATAATGGTAAATCCTTTCAGAATAAAATGATTAAGACATTGTGTCAATGCTTCCATATTCAACTTAAGTGGTCTACCCCCTATTAACCCTAAGGTAATGGACAGGCTGAAGTTACCAATAAAACCCTTATACAAATCATGGAGAAAATGGTAAGTAAGACTAGGCGTAATTGGAACTTACAAATACATCCCACCCTTTGGGCCTATCGAACCTCCATCCACACTCCTACTGGTGTGACCCAATATTCACTAGTGTATGGAACTAAAGCCATCATACCCTTAGAAGTGGAGCTTCCCTCCTTGAGAATATCTCTCAAGGACTATCTTGATAAAGACAAGGACTATAAATTGGCTCAGCTAGCAGAGCTAGAGCTGTTGGATGAAAAGTGTATGAGAGCACTTAATCACCTCAAATTTTACCAGTATAGAGTATCAAGAGGATATAAAAAATGTACCATTCATTTTGAATTTTATGTAGGTGATATAGTGCTGAAAGAAAATCAAAAGAACATCGTCAAAGACAGAGAAAAGAAAGGTAAGTTTGAGGCCAACTGGCTAGGACCTTATGTGATGGTTGCTAAGTATGGGTCATGAGATTATAAAATAGAATATTCAGAAGTTGAAGAAATTATGGAACCTATGAATGCCATGTATCTCAATTTTTTCTATGATTAAGTATGGCGTGAATATCAAAAAAGAACTAAAAATTAGAAAAATAAAGAAAAAACAAACAAAACATGAAAAAATTGAGAAAACAGTAAAGGAAAAGCAGGTCGTCCACATGTGAAAACCACACAATTGTGGTGCAGTGGGAAGGTATTTGGGTGAAAACCAGTTTCCGGCACTCAAGGAGGATTCCACAGTCACAAGTTACTCTTGCATTAGGATGGGTAACCCTCACCACTTTCTAGAAATAACTTCCTTTTTTAGGTCTAGGAACCCTACCGAATCCATCTTCACCGAGCTATGATCTGGCTTATTTACTCTTATATCTACATGAAGGATGTGCCTTTGTATATTCCCATATAACATTGGGAGCACCTTCACATTACACTTTCTCATACATATGTGCGTGGTATTCTTCCCTTTGTATATTCCCACATCACGCTAGGGGCATCCGTGCTTCTTCGTCCTTGTACATCACTTTCAAAACATGACCTTGGATTATACAAAAACATTTAGAAAAAGATACAAAAAAATCTAAACATTCAAAAAATCTCCCTTCTAAGGACAAAGCTACACCAACTTTGTAACATTGTCTTAGGGAAGCCCCGAAAACAATGTAAACAGTAGCCTGAAAAACTTATCTTTCAAGATAACACAAAAACATTAGAAAATATATCAATGTTGTCCCACAAAAACAAGGTAGTGATTTAATTACTTTTAGTTGTCGGTTTGTATAGTTTTGATTAAAAGTGCCTTTTCGTGTTGTGTGATGGTTCATTTTCTTACCTTAGATTGAATCTTGTTTGATTTAATTGTGTGTTGTATTAGGTTCATTCGTAGCTTGAGTTCACTTGTAATTTTTTTTGTCTTTTTCATCATCTACTGTGTGCATATTTTAGGATTCATTTTACTTAGATTGAATGTCAATTTAATCTGTTATTAAAGTTTACTTTAGTTCATTTCTAGTTGCATATTGTTGTGTTGTATTGTATGTGTATATTTTTTCAGTTTTGATGACCTTTTCTTGTGTATTTGTTTACCACACCTATATTTGTTATCACATCTACCATCTATCATTCATCACATATAACATCATCTACTACATCATATGTACAAAAATGCTAAGTTTTACACCATTCATGTATACTAAGCTAATAATCACATATTGTATCATCAATGGGGACAAGAGGGGTTGCACATGATCATAAATATATCCCCCCCACACCAATATCATCTAATATCATCCCAAATGATATCATATAAATCACCCTCGGGCACTATTTACCAATTAGAAATTATCTCTTCACCCTAGGGCATTTTTAAATATTTCCAAGGGCTTCTTATCCTCTATTTTTATCCACGGCCATGATTATTTTTAAATAATTATTGTTCGCCCATTTGTCTTCTCGCCGGGTCATTTTATTGCCACCTTATGCCCATTCTCTTTTCCTTGGGGAATTTTCATGTGCTTTTAGGTGACCCTCCATTTCCTAAATTCATTTGACCAATCAAAAATTTAAAAATTATTAAATCATCCTAATGCAACCTAGAATTTACCCGTAATAACCTAGGATGGCTGGCACATCACTCAACCTAGAATGAGCACTCACCCAAAGCACGCAAAGTACCAGGCCCCTCTTTAGGGTTGCTTGTGTAGGATGTTAGTAAGATGAAGAGTTAATGTATTCAGATCCATAATTAGTATAACATTCTACAGAGCATATTCCAAATCTAAATCTAAATAGTTATAGATTTAATTAATAGCCACAACGAATTCTTCCAGGCAAGATTTAGTTGTAATCATGTTTAAAACCTTGAATCATTCAATACACTCCATTATATTAAACATAATAAATACACAAAATCTTCTTACAATAACATAAGCTCATGCACGTATCAGATATGTTAGCATAACTTCACAATAACTTATATCCATTCCTCCTATACTACGCAAATCACTACATATTTATAAGGGTGGGGGATTTCCCTTCACAGCTTGCATGATTCCCAAAATAGGTCGCATGGTAAAAATAGCTATGCACCTTTATAATAATAGACACATATAAAAGTGTGCTAATAATAGATCTCTTCTGGTTAACTAGTAGTAGCAAATCTATTATTTGTTTGAACCCATGTAAAGAACTTAGTAGAATCTCTTCCTAAAATATCCTATGCATGTGGCACAAGTCTTTATCCAGTTTGTGTGCTCAGCATGCTATCTCCAAAAATAGCCCATACACGTGAAAATGGCTAACTCCAGAATCTATCCTTGTCTTTCGTGTGCATGTCTTTCCCTATCCTTCCATGCATTTGAACATGCCTTGTTCTCACGCATGAACCTTTTGTTTTCATTTTTCCAAGTATCATACTTTGTCTGCTCAACATTACCCCACACAAAACTACATTTCCACCCCAAAAATCGTTGCCTCCTGATAATTTTAAAGAATAAAGAATAAGGAATGGAATGAATGGAAAGTAAATAATTTTTGTACAAAGAATGACCTTCACTCTGCAACATCATATGTTTCAACTAGATGAATCAACTCTAGATATTCCTCTTTGATTTCAGCCTCTAAGGTGTAACCCCCTGAACTGTTGTTACTTTCTCCTTCGCATTCAAGTGTTGATCTGTGATTTTCCCATATGAGGATATGTTATTTTGGTTTCAGGAAGTCATGATTGATTTGGTTTTCTTTTCTGCTCTTAAGATCTTTGATTGAACTGGAATATGCTTGGATTCTTTTTCTTTCATCCCTTGCATATGAGTGCAATCTGATTTCTAAGAAATTGTAGACTTATCTAGCTCTATGACTCATCCTTGGATCAATTGCATTGATCCAAGGAATGTTTTAATTATATTCGGGATGAACAATTATGTATTGACATTTCATGAATTATTAAGTCTGACTAAACTTAGAATGTATAAGTTCTTTTAAACCTCCTTCATATGAAAATATTTCTGTAGTGGAAAGTTTTGTTGGATTCCGGAAATTAATCCTGGTAGGTCATTGCAATCAGAATTTGGTTTCAGTCATTTTGGCATTAGAAAGAACATGGACCTTAAGCTAGGTAAGATATGTGAGTTTCCCATCTAAAGCTATTTTACTTGATGCAAAATCTAGAATCTAATCTGGAACGTAATATTCTTTTGAAATTCTGAAAGGTGATTTCAACCTAATCTAAGTTTTTCATAAACATGAATCTGGAAAGGTTACTAGTTATTAATTTAAACTAGAACCTATTATTGCAAGGTTGGTAAATCTAACCTAGTTCCTAAACTATGTATTTTGGATACTACCTAAGGGTTTATCTAAACCTAATGCTAAGGAAATTGACTAATTTTATATCCTAAGGTGTTAAATTTTAATTTCTTATGATCTAACCTAAGTCACTAACCTATCCTAAACTAGTGCTATGAAAGGGAAACCTAAGGGGTCACAAGTTTTGGGTGGTGGTTTCTATGGAATTTAAGATGGGGATAAGGTTGAGGGGATAGGGCGTACTGCCAACTTTGGTAGAGGTTAATTTGGTTAGTGGGGGGTATACGTGGTAGTACCTCTAAAAATGGAAACTCTTGTTTATTTTAATTTGGGGCTTGCCAATTTTGGTAGGCGGTGGCAATGGAGAATAGGCGGGATAAATGGAGTTAATTCAATTAATTAGCATGGGTTCTTGAGCTTGGATTGCTTTGGGAGGCATGCAAATGGAATTTTGCTTGGTTGTTTTCTTTTTCATGCATTCCATTTTTCGCTCTAATGAGCATTGGTTTTTTGAACCAGTAGTTTACTCTTCGTCACATGGAAATTTTAAAAGTTTCAAATCTACTTCTTTGTCGTGGGGAATATATAAGGCATGGAGGAAGCAATATTTTGTTGTTTAATATTTCGTGGAAAAGAAGAGAAAGGGAGAGCTCATCCAGAGGTCTTCTTTGACTTTTAAGCGACACTATCAGGCATGATAGGCCCTAACTGTTAAAATATTGCTTTCCTTTAAATGTTTTCATTAGAACAACTCTGTTTTGATGATATATGTGCATTTTTGGCTTGGATGGTAACAATGATTTGTGGGTTTGTGTAAACTTGGGTTCTGGGTTGAACATGGAAATTTTGGGTTTTGAATGAAACTTGTTTTCATTATTCTTTTGTTCCCTTGCTGTGGATTAAACTTGGAGTTTTGTTATCCAGTTGGAACTGCTGTAAGCTCTTATCTGACTGATTTATTAGATTAAAAACTTGTTCCATGGAAGGAAACATTTTAAAAGACTACGTATTTTAAATACTATGGTAATCCATTACTATTTTGGCTATGAATGGAGTAATAGATTGTTTTGCTTCACCATGAGAACTCTGACTGTAACAAGTTCATGTTCAAGGAAATTGGTAAATGATTTCATGGATGGGTTGTTGGTATACTCTATGAAACTTGACTGTTATAAGTTGCATGATTTGGAAACATTGTATGTGGTTTAAGTCTGTACCTCCTCTTACGAAGGGGTTTGAATGTTTTTAAGTTCGCAGGTACTGCGAGTAAGGCAGTATATGGTTTAGTTGCTTGTTTTTGCGAATAACCATGAGTATTAGTAATACAGTTATGCACAAGAGGAAAAGTACTTGGATGAGTTCTATTTTTCTGGCGAATTCGTGGTTGATCTTGGAAAAGCATTAATGGGAAATTATGTTTAATATATTGGATAGATAAGACTGTGTTTAATGTTTACCTTGGAGATGATTGTGAAATCTAGTTCTTAAGGCTATATTAAACGATGTTGGAAACTCTTTTCGAATCCGACTTAAAAGTTGACAAGTTTTATCAATGTCTAGTTATTACATGCCCTTTTGAAGTTGGAATTAGGGTTGTAATGTTTTGAATGCAACTGAAAGATATATTTAATTCTGGACTGATAATGCATAATTCATTACTATGATATGAATAGTACGAATTTTGGGGATTTTTGAATCTATATTTAGAATACGATTATTAATATTATATATGCATTTTTGTTTAGTGTCTTGAAATAAAATAGCAACCGAACAGTGCAAAGGTTCAAATGATTCAGTCTTCGATTATTTGGTAAATGAGGGTAATGTGAAGTTACCCTAACTTAACTTTAAACTCGAATGGTTCGAGTCGTTGAAGAAATGTAGACTGTTTCATTTGGATTGGGATTATAGTCTGAGTTTTGATCATTTTGTAACATTTTATGTTAAAAGTTGTTATTGGCTTTTATTGGATGTATAGTTGTAGATCCTGTAGGGATCTATTGGAAAACCAATAAGATGGCTCTACCTGACCCAAGCTAATGGGTGAACTTAAGTGTTAGAACTACTCGTCTTCTCCTTCCTTGATTGGACTAATGAATGTTTATTACTTCTTAGAAATTGATGTCATTCTAAACTCGATTACAATAGTGTTTTGATCTTCTCTATTTTCTCTCTCCGAGCTAATAAGGAAAATTGTGAAAAGGGTTTTAAAAATAAGAAAGTTTTAATACTCTCTTTTTTGAATGTTAGTGTGCTCTTCCTTAGAATTATATAAGGAACTCAAACAGTATGGTTATGGGATGACATGACTGTTATATTAAGTTGAAAGAAATAGTAGGAGGAGGGATCCTAATTTGGAAGACTCCTTTCGTTTCATAGCAGTGTTACGATCTTGTTTTAGAATTACTGTTTGCTATTCTTTTTGCAAAAAGGGAATTCAGTAGTTAATGTATTGCATACTTTCATTGATTGAAAATCAAGTATAATAAGATGAAGGACAGCTTGGTAGGTGAACTTGCAAGTGGCAGTAATCCATTCTTTCTGTTTAAATTTCTTTTATATGAACCTGTTTGGATGAATACCTTAAATGGTTTAGTTTTTAAATAGAAGTTGATCAAATCATGATATACACTGTTTCAGCTTTTTCGGATGGTTAGGTACTTAATAAACAAAATGTCCCTTCTTACTTTCTTGCATGAAATGAGATGATTCATCCGAAATAGATTAAATTGAAATTATGTATGTAACTTAAGTTATGATATAAAGTTGTATTATAATTGGTAGGAAGAAAACTCAGAGTGTATCATGATTTGGGATTGTGAAGGTAATTGTTGGAATCAATTATACTTTAAATTTAGGACAAGTAAATAGAATATTCTTTCAGTCCTTTTTGGTTTTAACAGTGTACTAGGACTCTTTATATTGACTTCACTTTAAGTTGAAAGTATGAAGTAATTGATGTCATTATAACAAGGTTGTTTAATTGAAATAATTAGTGGAATGCAATTGTTTTAAGGATTAGTGCTTATCATGCTCAGTTCATTGAACTGACCCATGCTAGCAATTTTTGTAGATGGTCTTTGTAAGTCGTAAAGGAAGTCAAAATCTGATATGATGCATTGACTGTTCTAAATTGGTTCTTATGAAGAATTCTGATATGATTTCTAAATTGTATTGTGAAAAGAAAAGTTACCTCTTTTGTTGAAGGCTATTGTCTTAAAGTATGCCCGAAGTGCATAAGTTGTAATTGTATGGGTTTGGAAATGAATGAAATAGTGAGAAATTATCTATGAAGAATGTATATCTTATCTTGTTGGGATGATCTTCTTATTATATATATGAATGAGTGTGCATTCTTATTGTTTTATACAATGGAATATAGATGAATTTCTTAAGTAAGCCATAGCTAATTAGGTGGTTGAATACTACATTCTTAATTAGTGATTCATTATAACTTATGATTGTGATTAAAAACTATAAATAAGATCACTACATTTATAGGGAACATTGAGAGTGGGTTATGCCCTAAAATGTAACTATAAGAAGAAGAGGACTTTCCCCTCTTGTAATGCACTAATTATAAAAGGAATATATGGTTATAAATCGCTAAGACTTAACAGTATTAAGTCTGATATGTCTCAGCCTATTAGGCTGATACATTTCCTTCATTGGATAAGTTAATTTTAAATAATGAAACTTAGATTGTTGTTGTCCTATTTTTTTGGATAAAAGGTTGTTAGGTCCCAACCGACAACCAGGAAGAAATCTAGAGTTAAATTAGACCCTTTTGTAAAGCTGAACCCTAATTACATAAAGGTAACTTAAAGAGTGTTGGACTCGGGGTTAGGGAAGGATGCCAAAATATGTAGTTCTGTAACCCAAATATAACCTAACGTAAGTAAATTCTCAGAGGTATGTTCATCTTTTCGAGGCTATCCCGTAGGATGTTGACACACGTCAACTACAAGGTTGTACCTTTGAGAAGATTAGGATCTTCTCGAGGATACAACAATGCAGATGACATGTGGCAACACCCTTCTGCATTGATCGTTAAGATTTACACACCTGGAACTTGATCAAGATTTCTCTCCGGGACTGGTTAGGACCATAATCAGGTTATGAGGAAGCCCTTTGAGACTCAGGGTACCTTGGCACATGGGGTTAACTTCGGTTGACCCAGTATGCCAATTTACCCTTAGTCTTTAAGAGCCTCTTCATATCATGGATTATGATGTTAATCCAAACTAGAGTGAAACCTTGGGTCAAGGGGGACTGACAGAAGTTAGTATAAGATGTTCTATATAACAATAGATTGGGGTGAAGGACGTATTATGGATTGACGAGTATGCCATCAAGGAATATGTAATATGAACAGTATGTTATAAATCTTTGGCCAAAGTATCGCAAGCTATTGATTGTGTTGTCCTATGTCACCTAGTCTAAGGATCGTGATGCCGATGAATATTGGTAACAATTATTCAGATAGGTTCCTTGGGAGGATCACTCAGAACCTAGAATAGGGTAAGAGAACCATGAATATGAAGTATTTAGTAGAAAAATCCAAGCTCAATGTTACACATGAATAGATCGGTAGTTCACTGAGTCATGGAATGAATAGATCAGTGGTACACTGAGTCATTACAGCTGCATATGGTTATCAGTTATAAGAATGATTGTTATGTGATGTGTGTTCTAAATTATGTATTTAGAACAGAGAACATTAATCATGCAAAAAAATAAAATAAAATTTCTTCCTTGTTTCTAAAGTATTAAAATGGGAATGTTACATAAGGCTTGCCAATCACTCAGCATGACTTCTGCCTTTTCTGGAATATATGATGCAATAGAGTCTAACTATTCTTGTACAATCTCTTCCTTCTCATTCTACAATATGATAAAAATGCTAGACATTGCAGTCACCCTTCCTCCCAGAAGATCCATCTTCTGGGCTATATGTTTCCCAATTTCATCCATCCTATCCTTGTGGGGTTTTTGGGCTGTTACAAGGGTCTCGCACTTCCGCTTCACTAACATCAATCTCTCCGCTCATGTCAATGTATCATCTTTCGTTACCTTCAGGACTTCATTTTCCTCTATTATGGTCCTGATCGTTATTAATACCTATGGCACTGCACATATGTTCAATGCCTAGTTTTCCTTCTTCAACTCCTCATGTAAGATTTGAAGCAATGCCTCGTATGATGAAATATTCCTTACCAATGAATCCCTTGCTCTCTCTACTTCTTACTCAAGATCCTTTGGCTCTGGCATCCGAACTAGTCCATCCTCAAGCACTAAATCAACTAGGGTATGTACATAATGCATAGCTGAAGGGAAATTTTTAGGTACCTTGGGCTCTAAGTGCGGTCTTTCTTATAGGACATGATCTCTGATATCCTCTGCCATGCCGATGAGAAACCCATTCTTCTTTTTCTCTAGGTACTTCTCTCCTTTCAGATGTGTGATCTCTATATATTTGGTTTTGATCTCTTCTCTTAGTGCTTTTATAGTGGTAGCCTTATCTACATTCCTGTACGCCACCTCTATAGATACCTCCACTAAGGCATTATTCTCCTTGACACACATGACTCTTCACACACATCAAAATTAGGATCATCCATGTGAGTTTTCATGGACCATGACAAATGTTTCCTCATGCATGGAAAATTTTACTTGTGCCTTCTTCATAGCTCATGAATGGTGTAACATACTCCCCACTTTCCCTCCTTGATCTTGTCCCCTTAGGAACTTGAGTACCAAGGTTTGGAGTGTCCTGAACAATATTTTGCTCTATTTATCCTAGCTTCTTTACTCCTTCTTCAACCTTCATTTCTTTGTCCTTGAGCTCTTCCAAATCCTCTAGTTATATTAGATATCTAGGCGCGCTCTCTTCAGACTCATCCACCTCCTCATTCAGCTTCAATTTTCTCCTTCTCTTTTCAGCTGTCTCATTCTATGGAGAGAGTCATGGTGATCTTTGTACTGATTATGGAGTAGTGATTTGAGTTCTTATTCATCTGAATACCCTCTTTAAGTGGCGTTCTTCAGGGTCTGATCCAAATTCCAATTCTTCATCTCCTTCTTCTTTTGCTTGGGGTGGAGTACTTGCATGCTCAGATTCTACCTTGTATGTGGGTTGCTTCCATTCCCTATGATCCAAGCCACCACTATCCTTATGTTCTTCCTCCTCTTCATCTACCTCTACCATTTCTATGGGCTTTAGAGTTGGGACATTCTCCATTGTATGCTTTCCCTTAGGAGACCCTGGGAGCTTGAACTCATTCTCTACATACTTATTACCCTCCAACTTAGGTTTAACTTGAAGGTATATAAATGTAGATCCACTATCTCCAATCACCAAACTCACAGGATTCATGCTTATCATATCTGAAATTAGCCTCTCAATATAGGTAGTCTGACCTAGATATACATATGTCTTCCTCAGCATGTGGTAGTCACATTCTACCTTTTCGGTAACAAAATTTAGGTGATGCACATCAGTAAAATGGTGGATTGATTCTTAGAAGTAGCGCACTGTGAAGGCATGCGATAGTTTACACCAGGGGATCCAAGTACCATCCTTCATAGAAAATCATGTGATGCAGAAGTGCTGGTATATCGTGAATTGGACTGCCTTGCCCACCATCGAAGGTAACTCCTTGGTGATACAAAACTCCACTTCAAATTCCGCGTGGATCCGATCATACCACATCTCTATCCTCTGCTTGAATGGCCCACTCATTAACCCTTCACACTGTACTTGTCAAATCTTTCTGCAAGGTACTTATTTTGCATGGGACAATCTCATATCTTGTTCTTTGGCCCATCGGGCACTCTGATCTCCATGAATACAAGGGGCAATAGGATAGCACCAAAACTAATTTTCTCACCTATGCGTGCTTCCTTGATGATAGTCTCTACAATATAGTATGATATATTGTAAATTATTCCTTGTGATATTCTCCTTGCAATGTGTAGGCACATTGTATTCACTTGTGACCATATCTCTTAATCATTCAATTTGGTCACTAGATGTGCAGATGCATGTACCACTGGGTAATTTTTTAATTTGTCGATATCCATTCCGCGTGGACCCTCGGTATACCCTAACTCCTTCTGCGTCTCCAAGATTGTTGTTTTATCTGTCAAGTCACTATCCATATCCACTCATGTGCCTTTTAATCCTGTTATTGTTAAAATCAATGCGGCTGTAATCCATACCCTTTGTCTGATGAAATAGAAAAAATCTTCATATACTCTGCTAATCAACCACTGGTACAAAGGTTCATACTTGCTGAAATATGGGAGCTTGTAACACTGGTAGATTCCAATCTGCTTTAATAAATTCTCTCCAGTTTCATCATACACTGACATGTCCCCTGTTGTGTGCTTACTTTTCTTCGTACTTAACAACACGTCTAATTCCTTTTTATTATCCAATGTGCAATGGTTGTAATCACTTATCTTGTAATTACAAATGTGATAATCCTATTCTTGTCCCACTAACACACCTTCTGGGTATTACATCTCTTATAAATTACTCGGGAGCAATTTCAACCTCTACTTCCACTTTCTTCTTTCCCTTGGCTCCTATGATAGGTGTTTTCTTTGGTGTCATATGTGAATCAAAAATTTCTATCCTATGTAGTGTGTAAATGCTTTCCTTCTATCTTTTGTAATGAGAAAGTATAAACCCTAGCTTGAATCTACATGCCCTAGTTGAAATTACATTCCCTCACTCTTTTGAAACACTCTGCTTCTCTCAAACCCTTCACCAATGGGGATGTAAGCTTCTCCTATGCCCAAATATGCTCTCCACGTCTGGTTTCACACTCTCCTTACCTCAACACAATTCGATCAACTCTTTTTGCACTTAGCTCATTCAAAATTTTGTGATTACAATGGTAAAAATGAACTTGTATCCCATCCTTATGTAGATTTTTAAAAATTTAGTGCATTTATTGCTCCTTCACCTACCAAAAATCCTCTCATTAATTTAACATCTTCACACCTCAGCTATAACCTTTTAGCATGTCTTCCCACCTTCTAGCTATAGACTTATTTTTAGCGCGCATCCATGCACCTGAGTACCTCACCACTGCGACTTCTTTTGGTAGTCTCCATGAACACTATTTACCTCACATTATATTGTTCCTTCATTTATCTCCATCTATGGTCCTTATTTGGAAGCAATCTTCTGTCCATCAAATCTTCAAACTCGAATAGTACCTGTAGTAGTTTGTTCCTTTATGTGTACCCATTTTTCAATAACCACCCACACAAATGGTATGTGTAGTCCTTTGTGCATAAAAATACTGCAAATGGTAATGAGCTTCTGGTGTACAAACGTGATTATTTCACAAAACACCAACTAAATTGACAAAGCATAGTGAATAAAAAGGAAATACATTAAGGGAATACATAATTGAAAACCTAACCTAAATGGCAACACTGCCTTATTACAAACACCAAGAAGGATTATTTATAGTAGGGCTTGAACCTAATCTCATTGAAGTAACCGGGTAACCATATTCCGTCAAGCATTTCTAATAGACAAGTTCTTATTTCAAGTATGTAAGTGATAACATATGGTCCTAACCAATGCACTTTGAGTTTTCCTGGATGGCACATAAACGTAGAGTAATAAAAAAGAACCATCTGTCCTATCTCAAGATTTTTTTCCATGATGTGACTATCATGCCATGCTTTCTGCCTAAATTTTTCTTACTTATGACTCTAGCTGGCTATTGCTCACCACTCATCTAGCTTAATAAAATTTTCAATTCATTCTTCTAATGCTTTTCATCAGATAGACCTCCAATGTGTATAATACGCAAAGAAGGTAACATGAATTCCATAGGAAGAACTGCTTCTACACCAAACACCAATCAACATCACAACTTCTTGTCAATGTCTAGCTCAAAATATTGTTGAAAGCCTTAACAGTCCCATTTTCCTGAGGATGATATGGTGTAGTTTTATGGTACACAATCATAAACTCATCTAATAGAATTTTGATTGTCTCATTCAAAAAATGTGTTCTCCTATCACTTGTCAAACTCAACAGGCATCCATACCTTGCAATAATATTTTACCATAGAAACATAGCTATTGTAGCTATAGTACAATCCTTTATAGGTGTTGCTTCTTCCCACCTTGTCAGATAATATGTGCAAGTGATGATATAACACGATCCAGTCATATGCGCGGCTGGTGAAATAGGACCCACAAAATCTATAACCCATTTCTCAAATGGTTTTACACTAGGAATAGGTCTTAAAGGAATTTCATCTCTTTTTCCTGGTTTGCCAAGGTGCTGACAGTGATCACAAGCCTTGCAATATGCCTTACAATATTTATACAGGGTCTCCCCTGATAATCCAACGAGTAGAATTTTACATGTAGTGGCATCACTTGCATAGTGCCCTCCTGCAATACCACCATGAGCCTCTTCCATGATATCTATGCCCTTATGTTCTAGTACACATCAACACAATACTTCATCTTGGCCTAACTTGTACAAGTCACCACTAATCAACATAAACGGCGCCACACGAATGAGAAGTTGTTTCTTTTTTAAGGATTTCATTCCTTTTGGTGCCATACTAGTATGTATAAAGACATCAATGTCCTCTAATTCTGATGGCGTGCATTATAACCTGTATAAATGTGCATCAGGCATGGTATCTTCAATTGCTTGTGTGTCTTCTCCTTACTATATTATGGATAGATGGTCTGGTCCAAAATTACTTTTCTCTAGATTTACCACAATTATGAAATCAAATTCTTGGAATAAAATTACCCATCAACATATGCACCCCTGTAAAATGGGATTTTTTACCAAATACTTCAATGTCATATGGTCGGTATAGAATAAAAATGGTGTTGCTAGTAGTTACTATCTGAATTTATTTAGTGCATAGATCATTGACAAAGCTTCACACTCTGTAGTTGTATAATTCTGCTCTACAGGAGTCAACTTTATACTAGAAAAATAGATAGGATGATTTATAATACCTTCTCTAGGCCGAGCCAACACCACTCTAATGGTTGTGTCAGAGGCATCCACATGTACATGAAATAGTTGGTCCCACGAGGGAAAGCGCATAATAGGAATTGTAGTAATTTTCTGATTTAATGTATCGAATACGCACTGTTGCGGTTCTTCCCAGTAGAACATCCCTTTTCCTTTTAGTAACTCTTCCAAGGGTGTAGAAACCTTAGCATACTTATTTATAAAATTTCTATAATACCCAGTGTGACCTAAGAATCCATGCACCTCACTTTGACTGGTAGGCTCTTCTAAGCTGGTAATGACTGAAACCTTAGCTAGATCAACCAACAAACCTTCCTTACAGATGATGTGCCCTAATAATGTGCCAAATGGTTTAGCAAATATACATTTCATGATGTTCAAAGAGATGCTTAACTGGCGACATATTTCAAACATTAGGCATAAATTTTCACAATGATCCTTAACAAGTCAATACACCATCTAGTCATCAAAATAAACTTGCAAGAAGTTGTTAATAAAATATTTGAATGCTTGGATAAATATGTACGAAAATACAACATGCATGTTTTTCAGACCAAAAGGCATCACAATATAGTAAAAAATTCCCCATTCAGTACTAAAAGTAGTATTTTCTTGATCCTCCTGTGTAATCCTACCCTGATGATACCCAAAGAAACCATCTGTAAAGGAATAGACCTCACTCCCTGTAACACTTTCTAATATTTCCTTAGTGAATGACATAGGAAAGGGATCAACCACACATGTAGCATTTAGCTCCTTTTAGTCCACACAAATCCTAATCCGACTATCTTTCATTATACTGATCACCATTGGGCTAACCCAGTCTAACTCATCCAGGGGCTTGATGATTCCAACTTCAACATTTTTTCAATTTCTTCTTTGACCTTTTTGGGAATGTTGGGATTCATTATATAAGGTCTCTTCCTAACCAGGTGCACACCTTACTTAATATTTATCTGCATTTATATTAATGATTCATGCACACCTTTTAGTTCATGGTATCCCTTAGGAAATAAGTCCTGATAATATCATAGCAACTCAATGATTTTTTCCACTTCAGAGTCAAACCAATAATCCCCAATTATGGCATCCTTAGGCTCAACATCTGATCCAATATTCACTTTCATTTTTTCATAGGTTCATGATAGGCACATGTGGTCTTATTTGCACTGTCCAAAACCTCATGCCTACCTGTTGAATGGTCTACATCAATATTTTCTACTTCCTCATCATACACTAAGTAGACCATATTTCCTTTTTCTTTCTCAAAGTAAGCATGATTAAGTAGTGTGGCATACGTCTCTATTTATTAAAAAAAAATCACTCTTGAATCATTTCTATCTAATAACTCTTGAATGAGTTCCTACGCCTTGGAACTATCTCCCATAGTTAATAGCTTTATAACCCTTAATTCCTCTTCTACTGGAGGTTTAATAGAGAAGTAGCCAAATGTCTGGATCAGTCATGCAATCAAATCCTACCAATTTCTAGTCTCTCTATGGAGTTCTGCATATACACACTAAGCACACGTGTAACCTTGTAAAGTGGAATAAAATTTGTGCACCCAGAGTGAAGGTGGTAAAGCTTCCTACCCCTCTATCAAGATCCACTCACACTACTGAACGTGGTGTTAAACATGTTGATTACCATGATAAGTGCAGATTTGAGTAGGTGCATTAATCCTATAAAACTGAGTTAAAAGAGAAATCCTGATTTCATTCCATCCAACAAGATTATCCTTGTGAACCACCCACTGGAGCGTTGTTGTCCCATGTAGGGTATATGGTATCATATTCTTTCTCTCCAACTGGTCTATCAATTATTTCTCCATGGCACGAAAAATACTATAGGATCTCCTTCTCCAGTGTAATGAGGCCAAGTTGTTACTTATTCTCCTGATACAACGAGGTTTGTTGTTCCATGCAAATGTGCTCTTTACTTCATGCCCTACCAAATCATAAGTACCATAAGCCCAATTATCACAATCAATACTTGTGGTATCACTAACTAACTTTGCATCTTCCCACTGGAGAATCCCTTCCTTAGATGGCTCAAGGACCTTGTAACATTCCCAATTTAAGACTTTAGAAATAATGATTTTTTTTTTATAATTTTCTCTGTTCTAAATAATCATAATTTAGAACACACATTCCCATCCAATCAATCTCACAACAGATAACCATATGCAGTTATAATGAATCAGTGGAACATTGATATCTCATTTCATGACTTGGTATCATACCAATCTCTCGTGTTAATTTAATAATTTGTATACTAAGCATAATTGGTTCTCTTACCCTTTCGAGGTATTAAGTGTTCTGTTTAAGAGGCCTATATGAATATTTGCTACCAATATTCATCTAAAATCTCACTTCTTAAACTAGGTGACATAGGACAACACAACCAGAAGCTTGCGATAATTTGGTCAAAGATTTTGAACATACTGTTCATGTTTATATTCCTAGATGGCATACTCGTCAAACAAAATACGTCTTTCACCCCACTTCATCTGTTATCTAGAATGGTAGTCACTGACTCCTATCAGTCCACTTGTTCAAGGTTTGATCCTAACCAAGGTTAGCAACATAGTTTAGTGTAGAGGACTACTTGTGGTGACTAAGGGTACATAGACATACTCAATTGACCTAAGTGGATTACGTGTGTCTAGTTATCCTAAGTCGTCGTGAGTTTCCCTCAACACTAGATTATTCTTCTAACTTAACCAAGGGTAAAACTATGATCAAGTCTGAGTTTATGAAGATCTATATGATTAAACTCTGAAGGGTGTTTCAACATGCCAACTATAACTCTGTATCCTCATGAAGACCCAAGCCTTCACGAAGTTACGGTACTGCAGTTGGCGTGTGCCAACATCCGACTGAGCTCACCTCATCTGGATGTACACACCCAAGAGAGAAGTTAATTACTTAATTATTTTCCTTATTTAAGGGTTAATTACAACAACCATACTGAATAAATAGTTTCATTAACCATTAGAGTTATAAGCAAAATCTGAAATTGGATTTTTTATGTAGATACATCTTCCTCTAAACCTTTTTCCGAAGATTTTTTTTCATTCCTTAACTTTCCAATTTATGATTCAGTTTCACAAACAAATCCAACACACTTAACATGTATATTAACTTAAATAACTTATCCAAGTATTATCTTGTTTGAGTTTTGAATCAGATCTTTTATAAAAGACTTCATTGGAATGAAATCTACACCTATATATTTATATTATTTTCATTTATTTTATTTTGATTAAGGAATTGATCGAGAGGAATCAATACTTCTCTATCCAAAATAACATTAAGATTTAATTCCATAATGTCTTAAATCAGATTGCTTATCATTGCAGAATAGTTACCTTCCATTTACTTGTTAAGGCTTAAGGTTCATTTATAACCCCTTAACATTTTGTAAATTATCATCATGGTTTCATTTACCCACTAACATTGTTTTAGTAAAGTCATAGTGATTTAATTAAATGTCTATTCATGAATTCCAACTTTAGTAAGTTGCATTAAATAAGAGGATGGTATATCTAGTACCCTTATCCTCTAGTTTATTTTTAAATCAACCCGAGAGGGTTCATGACATATATAAATATACATAAAAATGATAGAGATACGATTATCATTTCCATTCACATAATACCCAAAAATATGACACATCAAGTATAGATAAACCCACAACTTTCTCATTCATCAACTTGGATTTCATACATTATAAGTCCAAACACTTCATACATCTTTAGTGTCAAAAAACATCAATAAGATCAATTTAAAATACAACTTTCCTTTCCAACAAATAAATTTCAATAAAGATTCATATTTTATCATAAAAGATCCAGCGTCTTTGGTAAAAAAGTAACATCATAAAAGATATTTCATCCTTTTATCACTTACAAAGTCCATCTACAAAAATTGCTAGCACAGGTCAGTTTATTCAACTGAGCATGATAAGCACCAAGCATTAAAACGATGTTCTTTTATCTAACTATTTCATAAAGAGAACTATGCTTTTATGAAACAGTTAAAGCATTACAGAAAAACATAACATAAAGAATACCAGTTATAAAAGAGAAAGAGAGAAATGAGGTGGTAAACCATACCATTGTTAAGAATAGATAATGATACAATCAGATTCAACTTTCTACTAGTGATTACATAAAATAATTAAAAAATTAATCCAGATTAATATTATTTCTCCAAAATCACAACTAATTTTCATGAATCATATCTTAATCAATTCTATCTCAGCATTATCTCAATTAATTTCATCCTAAAAATATAAGATGCTAGGCTCAATCAACCATTAGGATAAATTTAGGTTGAACCAACAACATATTAAGTAAAGATTTTCTTATTTAAGAATTCTATATCCTAAATCCAGAGTCAAAACCTACCTAAGTTTAGGATCCATGTCAAACATATTTGACAAAGGATGGATTCAATTTGAAATGCAATTGGGAACTAATCTCACAATAAAAAATGAGGTACACCATTACCAATGTAAAATTCAAAGAGAAGAATGGATGAATTTAACAAACAGCTACAGATCCTGCAATCCTTCAAATATATTTTCACCCCATAAGAGTCTTACTCAGGAATTTCCGATCTAACATAACAATTCTTTAGAGTAACCTTTTGCTTCAACTATCCTATTCTAACACTTATTTCTTCAAGCAAGTCCCAATGGAGGTATAACGATACAAATTAAATAGGTCAACTCCCTCCTCAGGAGTGGTATAGGTGAAATATGGAAAGAAAAGAGAAAGAGATTTTTCACTCTAAATCCTAGAAAGGATGTAATAGAAAAGTCCGGTCTCTTCTTTCCTCCATTGTAAATCCCAACAGAGGTTAGATCAGGCTCGGGTTAGATGATAGTTGTCCCAAGAAAAAGAGAACAAATAACAAAATTCACTTACCCCTTAGAATTCAACGAGGACGATATTAAAAACACCTTGACTCTCCAGATTGCAAGTAACCACCTCCTATAGATACAGAGGAAAATGGAAAAGAATATCCAAGGAGTAAGTCTACCTAGTCTTCTTAACTCAGAATAGAAAGAGGAGACAACATCAAATAATGGTATAAATGAGGTCTCAATAATTATTCTTTAAACAAAGGTACTCTTGTCTAAGATCGAAAAAGAACCGAAGAAAAATTTGATTTCCCAACGCCAAGAAAACAATCAACCCCAATCAACCATTGAAGCCCAATGAATTATTCAAACTTACAATCGATAACAACTATAGCACAAAAGATACAAACTGGAAATGATTTTCATTCTAAATAGTAATTGCATCAATTCAAAAGTTATCCCAGTTTTCCCAAATATAGAAGAAAGAGTAACATTTAAATAATTTAACCCTTTTTCGAACAATGGTTTCATTTTTAAGTAGATAATAGGATAAAATTACCCTTCCATTGTTGGTGAACAAAAAATCAATAGCAAGACTTAACAGTCAATACTTCCTTTCAAACCAACTAAGAACAATGTATCATCATAAAAATCACTAAAATAGACAACTGGAATAGGAAGGATAAAGCCCAACCCAGATTCATATCCACAGGTAGAGATAAAGGAACGTTAGCATAACCCCAAGTCTTGTGCACGTAGTCAAGTTCAGAAGAAATGCTAAACCTGAAAATGCTAAAGTCTATTTCCTTCAAGTATTCATTCAAGTTTAGAAAAGATTCGAGTTACTCTATAATTCAACCTTAATTACCATGATATCCTACAGTATCAAATGGATCTATGATTTAAGTAAATAATCAAGGAACACACAACAAGTTGATTCGAGGAGAACAAAACCTAGACCACCTTTTCCTCACACTAGAGAAGATGTAACTAAATTCAATAAACCATTCCATATATCACATGAGCAGGGTTAAACTAACAACCATGCCAAAAAGACAGATTGCACTTGAGGTGATTCGTTCAAGTTCAACATCAGATGAGTTACTATCAAGTTTTGACACAACTTAAACAAGTGTATAAAAATATTCAACATCATCTCAAGTTCAAATAGAAGTTAAGCATGATTCAATAATTTTCCCAACACAGGAAACAAAACCCAAAATATTTATCTATTATACATTAGTTTCATGTAGAAAAGTACATTGAAAATACAAGCAAAAAAATCAAGAGCATAACATCATGCAAAAACTCATTCGTTCCCCAAGAGCAAAGTTATTTTAATGAAGACATTTAGGAAAAAGTAGAACAACTTAATGGGTAGAGCCTATCGTGCTTGATAGAGCTTCTTCTTGATTTGTAGAAGATTTCCCAGCCGAGCCTAAACAACTTCTTATTCTCCATGCCAAATCAACCACCTCAAATCTTCTGATTCTTCTTATACTTCCACAGAGTCCAAAATAGCTCAAGAATGTAAAAATAACAGTAATATCCAAAATAGAAGTATTGGTTTGAAGAACTGAAAAAACCCATGTAGAGCCAAAAATTGAAATGAACTGAAGATCAAAACAACCATACCAAAAACCCTCCATGTATTATTCCTAGGCATTTTCTTTGCCAAAAATGAAGTTAATAAATGTGAAGGACATCAATTAACTCCTAATTCTCCATGCCATCGCAATCCATTCTTGGCGATTCCTTAATTTTCAAATTTTCATGCAATTTCAATTTAGTGGTGATGCCAACTAGGCATCCACTAAACTTCCTATGCCTCTGCCAAAATCCATTGTCCGTAGTAATAAAAACCAAAATCAATTCCATTTAATGCCTTGAAAACTGATGCCATCGACCATGTAAATTTCCATGTAGTCCATAGGTACCCCTTAGGTTAGCAATAACTTAGGTTAGATTATTATTAGGTTGGAAAATAAACCTAAGTTCCTAGATAAGTCTATAGTTACCTTAGGTTGTATTTCATTTACATAAACATAGCACACCCCAACTTAGGTTAGATATACCCTTAGACTAGGGTTAACCTTAGTGTTTTAGTATTAGGTCCAAGGTCCCTATATGCCACTCAAGACCTTAACAATAGCAAAAAGAACCAAGTCATCATCAAAGGCCCAATACTATGTAGGAATCCTGGAAGTAGGGTTCTTCACAACGGTAACCAAATCAAGGCCCAGTCCAGCTTCATCTTTCATTTCAAAATTCCAAGACAGTAAGAGGAACAAATAAGAAGAACTGAAGCATACCTTGGATCAATATAATTAATCCAAGGTTTTTCTGTTTACACTAAATAAGTTATGATAACAATAATACAAGTTCATCATCTCTTAAAAGTGAATTTAATCTGTAAAAAGAGATGAATGGCCTCATTTTCAAGTAAGCAGAAATCACGAAAAAGTGAACCTTTTCAACAAACAATGAATTATCCATTGTAAACATGATTTCCAAAAGTCATAAGAGTACACCTTCCTAAGACAAATCACATGTCAATGTTTGTAATGTCAACAGTGGAAGTCATCATAGTAACAACCATGTTAGAGATGTTACACTCTAGATCTTGAATGAAACACACATAGATCCGATTCAAATCTTCTTCACTTAAAGGTTAAACATAAGGCATAGATTTTCCATATCTTAACGGGATAATAACTCTTTCTTCCTTATTTTCAAAACTGATATGTCCCTTATTGAATTGTAGATCAACATTATTTACATAGCACCATGGGCACCCAAGTAGAGATGGGGAGCTATCTGCCTCTGCAATTGCTAAAACCTCAAAATACCCAGTGAAATTGGCTCCATGTATGGTAATGGATGCATCTTTTAAAACTCTGATGGGAGTGGCCTTAGTTCGGTTAGCCATGAACAATACATTCAAAGATGGCTGCAATGGAGGTCTCCCCATCTGTACTCATGCATCTAAAGTAAGAACATTGACTTTCACACATGTATCAATCAATATATTACTCAAAATCCATCCATACACAACAACATTTAGAGTGATTTCCTTGTCATAGTATAAGATATAGGGAGGTAGATTTGCATGCAGGATCTGCCGTCTAGTCTTAATACTTATGCATGAATATTTTTCCCTTTAGCCAATTCCCTAACAATGGAATGATATTCTCATGTGCAACATTTTGCACACTTCCTTCAAGTCATCTTTATCATATTGGACCGTCTCTATTACTTTCTTTTGTTCCATCTTCCGTGATTGCTCCTTTAAATACTGTATTTCACCATGAATATTTCCAAGTACCTCCATGGTTTCTTGATACACTTCCTTCTGATGGACAAGATCTAGGTACTGTGCATGTGGAACCTCCTCCTTAGTGATGGTAGGCTTCTGTTTTAATGCTTCTTTGGTACGCACCACTTCAACATGGGTAGTGAACTTTACAGGCAATACCTCAGATTCTGGTTTCAACTTGGGCATCCATTTATTTTCCATTACGCGTTGTATTCTAACCATCCCCGTACCTTTGTTTTCTTATTTATGATAATTACTAAGATTCTTGTATAAGTTTGGGCATTCTTCATAGCTATGATTATTCCATAGAAGGAACAAGTAATATTTTGAGGACATACGAGCCTATAGTCATCAGGAGATTTGCATATATAACATTTCCGTGAGGAAAATTGCCTCATCCACTGCCACGACCTCATCCTTCGAATCCACCATGATATCCTTGACCTCTACCATGACATCCTTCAAAAAAACCTTCATTTTGATCATAGCGCAATTGATTGTGATCCTGATCTTGATGCTCATTCTTGCCTTTAGAGTTATCTGAGACCCCTATCTATGGCACACCAATATCTATAACATCATGGATATGACCAATCAATATATATTCCTCTGTACCATGAGTCATGGACTGAAAAATATTACAATAGTACGATGCATTCTTCCTTATTGTGCATTACAATAATGGGCAGTGGCTAGTATCATGGTTCAAATGACATATCTCATAGTCTAGTAGAAATGCATGTACTGATCTATAGGGACAACTATCCTTTGTGTGACCTTCCAATTCACAATCTATACGAAAAATCCCCATGTGTGTCTCATGTGCTGAGTTCACCGATAGTTTCTCAAACTATTTTTCCATAGTTACAATTTGTACTTCCAAAAATGGACTAACCCCAGTGTCTATACTTCTGACTGCCTTAGTGTGTAAAGCTTCTTCAAGTTCTTCACGTGGATCAGTGTATGTCTTATGTGATAAATCCCTTGTAAAAGGTGTAATCAGACCTCCAAAAAACCATTGTGCATGTTGGCTTGTGTGAATATCATAACAAAGCTTAGATAAAAGCATTTTGAAATGGGCATCATACTCCTTGACACTCTTAGTAGTGCCTTTCTTAATATACTTGAGCACACTTATACTCTTTTTCTCGAAATCAGGGATGTGAAAATCCTTAAGGAAATCATATTTTAATGCTGCATAGTCTACGTAAGTTTGATTAGGGTTAAACTTTATGTACCAACTGTGTGTGCATCCTTATAATGTAGTGGAAAATTGAATTTCCCTGTGCTCAAAAGTAGTGATTCCCTTTGCGTGCATATTTCACACATGTGCATGAGTTTAGAAACATCTTCTATGCCCCTATATTTTTTTAGACAAAGAGACATCTCCATGTAAATATTCTGGGGTTGGTGTGGACCTTGCCCACCTGATCCAAAACCTCCTATGTTTCCTCTTCCTCTAAAACCACCAGATCCACCAAAAATAGAACCACCTATACATTCTAATCCTCCACCTGTAGCCAGAAGTGGACCAATGGATGTACTTCCATGTGTCCCAACATTAGTACTGAACTAAACCCCTACATTCTGTGAAGTGTTACCACTCCCAGAAGTGAGTCCGAAATTTTGTGTGCTCGAATTCTGTGTGGATGATACACATGAAAATGTACCTCTAAACAACAAGGAAGACATCTACCCTATCATCGATGTACTTGATATGTGATTTACTCCTGCTCTCCCACTACCTAAATTAACTTGTTGACTATTTGTTGTACTAGATACTGGAAAACCAAGATCAAGGGCTAGGTTGCTAGGTAGATTCAGATGCATGCCCACGGCCTAGGTTGTCTTTGCTAGCGTGCTTTCATGTGAGGCCAAGGGGGGTTCCCTGTCATGCTTGCCCAAATGGGGGAGTTCCTGATGCTCCGGCTCTATGCCTTCTACATGAACTCCAAATCCTTTGTGAACCATCTCTCTCCTCAATGCCATTCACTCTATAACATCTTGCCGCTTCTCTATCTCCCTCTTGTGCACCTCATTATACTTAAGCCACCTTTCTTCTCTCTATATTTCTATTGATATGTTTTCCATCTTTCACCAAACCTTCTCCTACCCCCACGTGTGGTGGGATTTAGTTATCCATTAGTTTTCTTTCCAAATTCAAGGTCACCATCAAGATTTTGATTGCTAGTAGAATTCCTTGCAAGTAAGTTCCCCTGGTATATCATAAAAAATGGAATTCTGCTACCTCTAGGAAACAATAAGTGGATATTGAGTACTCTAAAATATAACTATTAAGAACACCACAAAACCAAGTATCCATAGTGCATGTCCAAATCAGATAAACATCATAAAGGGCCTGGAATTCTTCCTACATCGAGACAAGTGCACAATACCTATAATCCCTTTTAGATGCATAAGCAACTAGCCACTCGTACAGTTCTACCAGAAAAATAATGAAGAAGATCTCATACAATCTATCATACAGATTTTGTTCCACCCATACACGTGCATTAATATCATATTTGATGTTGAACCTCTGCGCATATTCTTCTTCTAGATCTTGTATCCACTCCTCAACACTTGCGAGAATCAACCGATATGTCTCCATCACGAACCATCCTAAAAACAACTGAAAAAGATGTCTTGGCAACAAAACCAATGATGTAACCTAGAATTTACTAGTAATAACCCATGTGTGTTGGCACATCACTTAGCCTAGAATGAGTGCTCATCCGAAGCATGTAAAGGTACCAGGCCCCTATTTAGGGTTGCTTGTGTAGGATGTTAACAAGATGAAGAGTTAATGTATTTAGATCCATAATTAGTATAACACTCTATAGAGCATATTCCAGATCTAATTCTAAAGAGTAATAGATTTAAGTAATATCCAAAATGAATTATTCCATGCAAGATTTATTTGTAATCATGTTTAACACCTTGAATCAGTCAATAAACTTCATTATATTAAACACAATAAATACATAGAAGCTTCTTACAATACCATAAGCTCATGCGCGCATCAGATCTAGTAGGATAACTTCACAATAAATTATATCCAGTCCTCCCATACTACGTATATCACTACATATTTATAAGGGTGGGGGATTTTCCTTCACCTCTTGCATAATTCCCAAAATAGGTCGCATGCTGAAAATAGCTATGCACTTTTACAATAATAGACACACATGCAAGTGCACTAACAATAGATATCTTTTGGTTAACTGGAAGTAAAAACTCTATTATTAGATTGAACCCTTGCAAAGTGCTTAGTATACACTCTTCCAAAAATATCCTACGCGTGTCACGTAAGTCTTTATCTGGTTTGTGTGCTATGCACGCTATCTCCAAAAATAGCCCGTACACGTGAAAATGGATAAGTCCCAAATTTGTCCATTTTTTTGCACGAGTGTACTTCCCTATCCTTTTGCACCTTTGATCGCACCCTGTTCTCACACACAAACCTTCTCTATGCATTTTGCTAAGTATTATAGTTTGTCTGCTCAACACATTCAAAAATCCAAAAAATAAAATCATAAACACATCACAAATGGACTAAAATTGGTAAAAATCTCATTTACAGCTGAAATCTATGTCTCTCACATGGCACTCATCTAGTATCTTACTGAAATTTTCACATGTTTTAAAACAAAGACTCGTGGATCACCCAACTCTACAATCATTTACAAAATCTATGTTGCTTACTTCTTTTGTACTCTGGGGCACTATCAGTTTCCTGGTACTTTTTTTGTCGTGCACATTGCTTTTCCATTTGACCTAAGTGTCCTCTAGCCTTTCCCTTGCATATACAAATTTATTGGGGAATCATTTTCAATCCTTTTCATTTACCAGAACATTTGGGACTACATCTCAATAATAAATTATTTGTGCAACTATCTTGAACGTTGTTGGTTTGAGTATGTGTGATTATACTTATTTCCTTGTTAGATGAGTTTGTTTACTTCTTGTATGGCATTGCATGTTTGTATGTTACATGGAGTTACTATTTTAGCAAGGGACGGTTGTTTGTATCTTGGATTTTCATGTCATTTTATGCTTATGTCATATGCTTACATTTTAATAAGGACTGATGATGAGGATTCTAAGCAAAATGATGATTAAACATTGTTTACCTTGGTTTGTGGATAGCTCAATATCCCTTTTTCTTATTATTCTCTAATATTATTTTCACAGTTTTCTTTCTTCTTTTCTCTTTTTGATCATTGATTGAGTTCTTCCATCACCCTATCAACACTCGATGGGGAATCCCTTTAGCTAACTATTTTTTCTTCTTGCCCTTTTAAATTTTCATTTACTTATGTTTGTTTACTTTCTTTGAAGTGACGTAGCTTACATCACCCCAAATAGGGGAAAATGTAGACACCTATAGTTTGATCAAAGAACTGTTATTCCTAATATCGCACTAACTATTATCCTTCTTGTAAATTGATGACATATCGCCAGTTAGACCTATATAACTCCACTCTTATGACACTCTTTTGGTCATATTCCTCTTGTAAATAAATTAAGCAAGATAATATATCCTTTTATCGGCTAAACCATCTTCTCATTCCCTTCTAGACTACTTCTACTAGCTTTATAGACTATCAATCCATTTCATTGGATTGATTAGACCTCTCAAAACCATCTTGAAACCCTAATTTCTCTCTAAGCAAGATTAATTAGCCTAGACCTAGGTTAGTTACCCTAAACCATGATTAACCTCTTCTAAACCTAGTCAAATCTTGCTTTGACTCATTAATCAACTCGTTGAATCAATTTTAGTCCCACATGCACCAAAATTCCCCCAATTTCCCAAATGGAAAACTATAAATATCCCACTACCCCCCTCTCATTTCTAATAACTCTCCTTGTTTCTAACATAAACTATATCATTTTTCTTAGGGTATAGATTTATTTCATTTCTTCATTGAGCTATTGCTTTGCCATTGCACTATACACCAAGCATTGAGTAAATGGGAATAACCATTAGCCTTGAAGCCATTAATGGTGAGATCCTATTCTCATAATCACATAAAAAATTTCTTAGAATCTGCCTTGGTTCATTTTAAAGCTTTCAAGAGTAGAAGATTACTAAATATGATAGATTTGCATGTTTCTTTCAATATTAATGTATGCATAGTAATGAATCCTTGTTTATCTCTTATCTGATGGTCCACTGACTAGTTTGTTAAAAGCCTTTGGGGTTTGTTTAGAGATTCTTACCCCATGTCCATGGCTTTTGCAATTGAACACACTCTGGATAGGAATAAGTAGAAACAATGTATTCCAACATGTAATTGTGCAAAACACCACTCCAATAATGATCTAAAATGCGTGTCCAAGTTACATCGACATCATATAGAGTCTGGTGATCTTATTGTGTCCAAATAATTGCTCTATACCTCCAATTCCAATTTGATGAATATGCCACCAGCCACTCATACAATTCTATAGGAAAAAAATGAAAGAACATCTCATAGATTTCATGATACAGATGTTCTTTAACCCATGCGTGAGCATTGAAATTGGGTCCATTATTATATCTGTAAGAAAAATGGTCTTCTAAGTCCACAAGCCAACTCTCAATGCTATCCAAAGTCAACCGATATGTCTTCATCATGCAATATCTTAAAAATAGGTCCCGAAAATGAAACCAAAATGTAGTCTTTATTTCTTACTCAAAACCCTAGACGCATTGGCCCATCACTGAGATAGATATGAGTGTTCACCCAAAGTACGCAAAGGTGCCAGGTCCCTCTTTTTATACCACCTTTTTCAATATGTTAGCATGATAATTCATATATTCGATAACCATAAGTAATTAAAGGTAAAACATAACAATAATTAGTTTGCAACCATAATGCATAATAAATAAAACATGGATCAAGATAAAATTCACCATACAGTAGTCATGAGAAGTAACATAAACAACCAATATCTATCCACAAAGATCCATTATATTACTTCTCATAAACCAGTAGTTGAATACATACAAATCACACTCTCATAAAATATACATGCTCATAAACTAACACCATAACTCTAACATATACAGTCTAATATTAAAACCGTGGAAATCAATACATATATAGTACTGGGGAATTTCCCTTCACCACCCATGTACTCTCAAAATAGGCCACATTCTTATAATATCCATGTGCTGCTCCAAAATAAACTAAGGAAGCATGCAAGATTTTCCTAATAATAGACCATATATTAATAACACTAAAATTGCATCCTATTATTAGCTTAGCTTTTCACGATGCTTGAACTTATTCTTGTTCCCACAATAATCATTTCTTTGTCCACAACTCTTCTTGTTCTTATGCAATGTATACTCTACACTCAATCCTATTATTATCCAGTAACATGCAAAATGGATAAGTATTGAACTTTGAATTTCCCCGGTGCACCCTTTATCCACTGGAATTTTGTGGACACCTAAGCACCCCTTTTCTGTGTGCCCCATCCTTTCATGCCTCTAATACTTAGGAAATAATTTTTCCAGCCAACACTCAGGATAAAATAGTTTTAGAATATGTGTTGGACCATAATGGATGTGATTGAAGGAGTGTGCATGGAACTAATTGTGGTTATTCAGGAGATCAAGAATAGAGATGAAGAGTTGGCGCCTGATTAGATACCAGGAATTGTGGAGGTGGCACCTGGGAAGGAATTAGAAGAAGTCTATGAATGGAAGAAATTGGTGAATGAGATAGATGTTTAGTTCCCATAACTCTTCTAACAACCTAAGGCATGATTTTACCTCTTATAGGAGGGATGAATATTTTTGGGAAATGAATTCTTATTTTTTCATTGATTATTCATACATTCTTTGGAGAAACAAGTTAGAATAACTCACTATCAAGGGAGGCAATCCAAATTAGTGTGGGGTAATGTTACACAATGAAAATGACTAAGTATAGGCCACACACAAGGATTTTGGGGGCGCGTGAGGTAGGCATGAAGGGGTATGAAAAAATAAGAATGGATTGTGTATGAAGGCTCACGTCTAAGTAGGAAGCTTTCAGGACTTAGCCAGTTTTGTGAACCACAAGCTAAAAAATAGACAAAAGTGAGTTGGAGTGTGGATCATGTAAAGGAGAAAAGGTAGGAGACTTGACGATCAAGGAACATATATTTTTGTGATAAAGCACATGAAAAGAAAAGATGAAAGGTCATACATGGATCGAGATAATAATAAGATTAAATACAATTTTATTTATAAGATTAATCTATTATTAGACTGGTAGAAAAGCATGCACACTTTACAATTGTTCTTGTATGTATGCATGGTTGTTTTTGAGCATGCGGTATATTTTGAGAATGCATAGGTGGTGAAGGGAAAGTCCCCACCCCTATATATATTTTTTGTTCTTTATAGTTTTTGGTACCATGTACATGACCTCTAGATGTAATAGGGTTATGTTGATCTGATGTACTAGCGTGCGTAACTCTGTGATATTATTGTTATGTATTCAACTTATGATATGTAATAATGTGTTTATTAATGGATCAATGTGGATGGATTATGGTGATTAATGTGTCTAAATATGGTGATCACATAGTTTAATTGATCTTAGTGATGGTTTGATCTATTATGTTTCCTTATTACATGTGTTTCCTTGTGATAATTGTAATGATCTACTCTTGAATTAATGCTTGTATTGGTAATCATGAACATGCATGCTAACATCTTGACAAGACAACACAAATGAGGGACCTGGTAGCTTTTCATGCTTTGGGTGAACATTCAGATACGTCTGAATGAAGTGCCAACATGCATAACAATTAGGTGAAATAAAAATGACTACATAACTCCTATCTATGGGAAAATTAAATACTATGATACTTCTTCATCTTCATCTTATAATTGTTTTCAAGAAAAATCTACTTTCAAACCATTTCCTAAGCTAATAGAAGCTAAGGCCACTATTAACATTATTTTTGTACCATGAAAAGCTTCAATTGCAACCCATGAGGCATGATTTTACCAAACTACCTTATGCACCTTAGCTACTCTTACCATTGTAGACAAAAAATCACGCACTTGGGTACATCTATAGGTCCTAAACACATACTAGATATGATTCCTAAGAAATAAAAATAGTAATTGATGGCTGTCTTTGACCTATTTTATGTGTTTCTTTTTTTCTATTTATTCTTACACACCCCACATCCCAGTCAAGATTTTATGGATTTACCATTTATGACTCTAGACACCAGCGCTTAGACAAGATAGTAGCACCAAGGTGCCCCTGACTCGTTTACACATTACTCACTTCTTTTAGATCTCTTTTATCTTTTGGGCATCTTTTTCACTTATGGGTTGACCTTCTAGTTGTCAGTTACAAAATTCAAACAAGGGAATCCTTGTGTTGAAATTTAAGGACCAAGCACTAAACATTACTACTAACACCTAAGATTGCATCCAAAATTCACCTAAAGCACTCCAAAGCATCCATCTAACATCCATTCAAGGGACAAGAGACTGTATATTCTACATACAAAGCATAGGAAGGGGAAGTTTATTCTATTCCATCCACACATCCTATTACATTGCTACATTTATCGACAACCTACTATTAAGTGCAACTTACACAAAGGGAATCCTAGGGCATCATTCTCTCTCTTATGCACACCAAAAATAGATGGAGTCTGAGATGTAGTGTAATGATCATTCGTAATTTCACTCTCAGGGTGATCGTCGAGGTCAGTTTGACTCCCCATAATGCATCTTTATTTTTAGGTTTGATGTAGTTTCTGGATTTTTGTAGGTGAACTTCTATTTTTTAGGTTATAAGTACCCTTAGTGATTATTGTGTGACTACCAGGTGATCAGAGATCAAATCTGGAGCCTCTACACAGTCAGGGGTGCCCAAATCCAGTCACTAGTGCCTCATGTACCATTGTCCAATTGTGGGTGCCCTTTTTTGAATTTGTTTGTGAGTTACATAATTTATAGAGGTTGATATTGACACTGATTGTATTTTTCTCATCACTCCCCCCTACTCAAACCACTTCTAGATTGCACGAAAACTAGCTAAGTCCTCTCTCCTTCTTTCTTTCTTAGGTTTTTAAATATTACATCTTAGATTTCTTGTGTCATTTCTTTACTTCACCATTTATAAATTATTTGGTTTAGTAGTGACTCTGAAATGTTAGATTCAATTCCAATTAAATTAAATCATTTGGTGAACCCAATCATTCAAATGCCATCTTTTGAAAATGTATCAAAATCTATCTCCTTCTTCCAAATTCATGGATCAATATTCCTATCCTTCTTTTACTCCAAGGTTTCTAGCATGGCTACTACTACTATTGATTTTATGCAAGTTCGTACTCAACATCTTCCTTGATCCATCACTCCAATGTCTGATTCATCCATCAATATAGTCACCACCCGCTGCACTCGTCCTTCTATGGCTTTTCTCTTCTCTGTCCCACTACCTATCTCTTATATAGTCCATAAATATACCTCTAAGGGTTATGATATCATTGAACAAATTAAGAATACCGTAGAAAAATATCTCTTTACGATCTCTTACATAGTGCACATGATTTTCTTCATATATTATAATTTTCCTTCCATTTTTTCACATTGAAAGCAATAATTCACTTGTTGCCTTTACTCACCTCATTCAATCTCTCAAAAAAATTCCACATGCTATATCCTTTCTCTCAATTTTTTTTGCTAATGATCCATTTGCACCTCTACTTATCACTGCTACTATTGCAACTATATGTATTAAGTGTGTACTCATTAACAACGAATTTGCTATAAACCTATGCTCTCTCTCCCCACATGTAAATATGAATTACTAATGATATAATTAACAAGTCTTCTCAAGTCATTCATGTATATGATTCCACCACTCATACATTCATGGGAATGATCGCCCTTCCTTTACAAGTTGGGCCTAAAATTATTCCAACTGTATTTTTTTTATTGATGCCACATTTCAATACAATTGCTTACTTGGTAGACTCTGGATTCATGCCATGCATGTTATCCCTTGTACAGTTCACCGATGCATTAAATTCCTACATGATGGTTATGTAGACACCAATTTTTGGCATTGCTACCTCTCATCCCATGTTTGATCCCCTTAGTCTTTATTTTCATACATACATATCTCTCTTCCCATTTAAATCCCCCTTTCCCTCCTAAAATATATTTATCCATTTAATTAGTATTTTCCACCTTAATCTCATCCTAATTATATCCTTAAATAATCTACCGTAATCATCCCTAATCACCATTAATTAATCCTAAATCCTCATCTAATTAATTTAACCTCCCTAAATGTCTCTATTTACCATCCCTAAGCATCTAACCATCCAAATTTAATGATTTCACCTCCCCTTTTCCTTTATTTAATATTTTCCATCTCCCACCTACCCATTTATCCATCCTAAGAAACTATAGACATAAAATCACACACTTTGGGTAATTATCTAGTCCTAATTTCATACTATTATTCATATGATTCCTAAGTAATAAAAGTACTAATTAACCCATGTCTTTGGCCATCTTTACTTTCTTAATATTTATACTTTTTGTCTTATACTATTTATAGCTCAGTCTGTATTTTCATACATTGAAATTTCTCATTGTGGATACCAATGCCCAACCAGGACGCCAGTGCCAGGCACTCCTATCCCCTCTAGGTGCCCTTGACCTCTTAATACTTTGTTCACATATTTTGGGTCATTTTTAGCCATTTGAGCATCTTATCGATTTGGTAGTTGATCTCTTTGGGGTTAATTACAAAATTCAAGCAAGGGAATCATAAAAATATAAAGTTATGTGATCATAATAAGGGACTAAGCACTAAGCATTAACTATCACCACCTAAGGTTATTCAAGAGAATTCAAACATCCATTCTAGCATCTATTTAAGGGAAAGGGACTTCATCAGTATATATACACTTCATAGGAGGGGAGTCCATTCTATTCCATGCACACATCTATTTACATATTTTACATCTAGTTACTCACTCACTATCAAGTGGGACATGAACAAGAGCCACCCAGGGCATGATTTTTCACACACACACATAGAAATACAACGGGTCTAAAATGTAGTGTAACACTCAGTCATAAGATCACTTGTTTAACAACTAAAGAAATACCGACACCTCATTTTTTATAATTATTTTTTAGGATTTGATGTCTTTTTGAAGGTTTTGCACGTCATTATTTCATTGTAGATTTCTAGCAACCTTGGTGATCATTGTGTGACCTCCTAGTGACATGTGTTAAAGAAAACTTGGAAAACTATGAGAAGTAGACTAACACCTAGTAGCCTAAATTTTGTACCAAATTACTCAATAACCATCATGATAAGAGGTAAACAAATAAACTTCAAAAGCATACATTATGAATCAAACAAGCAACATACTATGTTTACTCTACTCTTTAAAAATCTTAATACAAATGAATCTAATTAGACTCTAAACAATCAAAGTTGGTTTGTTGTTTGCTCCAAAATATGAGGAGATTTCTCTAAGATGATTTATTAGACCATGATTAGATAACTCTTACTAATCTAAAATGGAGGAAAGATGCAAGATGAATGTATTTCAATGGTAGATGACTTGGATAATACAAATTAAATCTTTAAGCTATGTTAAGATATGATATGATATCAAAATCAAGATGTCAATCAGATAATAAGGTGTCAGGTTGAAAGGGAGAGGTGACCCCTCTATTTATAGATTTTGGTTTGGAATAAATGTGAAAATCTAGTGCATGTGGGACAAATGACTAAGCCAAAATAGATATTTTGGAAGTCAAAGTACCTTTTTTACTAGGTTAGAAGCTAATTAACCTCTTAAGATTAATTATGGACTTTAAACAAGATTTAGGAAGATTTCAGAGAGTTTATGGAGGAATTTGAATTAGATTTCAGAATTGTTGGAAGCGAGAGATAGCTAATAAGAAGGTTTATGAGATAAATGTAGGATAGAAGACTCAATCAACATGAAACTAGCTGATTAAGAGGAAAATTACCCATCAATTTGTCATAAAATGGCATCCTGAGTGAGTTAGACGCAGAGTTAGATAACGAAGTGTAGTTATTTGAAACAAAGTGAAAAGAGATGAAGATAGTCAGTACAATGTTAGAATAAGATTGATTTGATTGAAATTTAGGTGTCTACATTTACCCCTCTTTGGGGTGACGTAAGTAACGTCACTCTGAAGATAGTAGACAATTTACAAACAAATATTTTTGAAGGGGTGGAAGAAAAATTAGTAGAATGAAGGATGCCCCTCGAGTTTCGATGGGGTGATGAAAGAAGGCGATCGAAAATCAAAAAGATGAAGGGAATAGATACATAGGGGGGAGAAATGTGGGCAGCGTTTAAGAGGGAGAAAGTTTCTTTTGTTAACATATCCTATTAGAAAGGTTACAAGAGCAAGTGGTTTAAGAGTGAGATACATAGTTATCTAGCTATTATTTTCTTTACTCATCTTCCACGTCATACTAAATAATTGAGTAGATGAGGGAGTTTCTCATTTTGACGACAATACAAAAAATATTTAGTATTGAATTTGAGAGTAGATTGCGATGTAGAAAGAAAGGAGATACATAAGGGAACATTAATATGAAGAGAATAGAAATAGCTTGCATATCGATAATGTAAACAATTATATTTTTCATCATATTGCTTAGAATCTATATCATCGGTCTTTATTAAAAATGTAAGAATACGACATAAGTGTAGAATGACATGAAAATCCATAGTATGAACAAATTCCCATTGCTAAAAATACCAACTCCATGCAACATACATAATGTAATGCAATACAAGAAGTAAACAAGCCGATCTAATAGGGAAACAAGTACAAACACACATACTCAAACCAACAAATGGTCAAGATAGTTACACAAATATTTTTTTTTATCTAGTTGCACTTCCCAAATGTTTGTGATAAATGAAACAGGTTAAAAGATGGTGCCCCAAGAAAATATGTATGTGAGGGGAAAAATGGTGGACACAGGGGTCCAATGAAAAAGTTGTGCGCTACGAAATAGTATCAGGAAACTCGTTGTGCCCCAGAGTACAGACGAAGCATACAGTTTATCTTTTGTAAATGATTGTAGATCCAGATGATCTATGAGTCATTGTTTCAAAAACATGTGAAAACACAGGCAAGATATGAGATGAATACCATGCGTGTGACACAAATTCTATCCATGTACAAGCTATTTACCAATTTTTTTTCCATTTTTGAATTTTTATGATGTTTTGTTTCTTTTGAAAAATTTTATAATGTTTAGGAAGATTATGATTTTTTACAATTTTTAGATTTTTTGATCATTCATAAGAATTTAGAAAGTGGAGGATTTACCAAAAAGAACACGAAAATGCTCTAGGGTGATGAAACGAGCGTCGGGTAGCAAAAAGATGCCCTGACGAGAATAAAAATGAGTCAAAAATAATTATTTAATAAAAATAATTATTATAATGGTTTAATAGAAGAAGGGAGAATGAAAATATCACCTGGAAACAATAAAAATTCCCCAGGGAGAAGAAACAAGAGCTAGGTGGCAAATAATGCCCTAACATAGTGAAAAACTAATTAAAAATAATTATCATGATGGGTAGCAGAAAGTGTTAGAATGATCACAATGGTTAGAACATGCCCTAAGGGCATCACAATGGGTAAAAACAAGTTAATATACCCCACTCGAGGTAGGGGGTAAACCATCGCGAGGAGTTCATTTGTTACTGGAGCTCTATTGATTTTTACTGTGAGTAATTTGAGAGCCATGAGATAGATGGCATGAGTCTAGTGGTGTACCAGGAGAGTTGAAACTATTTGGGAGTATGCACGAGAGGATATTTATGATATTGGTGTGGGGGGATAGATTTGTAATCATACGCAACCCCTCTTACCCCATTGATGATACAATATATGATGATTAGCTTAGCATACATGCTTGATGTAAAACTTGTTATTTTTTTTATATATGATGTGTAGATGATGTTAGATGTGATGATATATGGTAAATGATTCTATAGATATTAGATGATGGTAAAATGTACAATAAAATTTACAAGCACAACCTAATAAAATCTAATGAACAAAACACAATTATTTACATGTATGCAAGATAAAATGAATCCAATGCTGATACATAACAATTTGATAAACTAAGAAAATGGATTCAATCTAATGCACAAAACACATGGAATGGAATAAAATCTAACTAATACACCACTAGTATGAAAAATTATGTAAAAAGGAATACAATTCCATAGTTAAGTAATACTTAACCAAAGTAAGCAATTGAATTTGATTTAATACACACGACAACCAAAAATGAAAAAAAATCAAAACCAATGAAAACCTTACAAATATGAACAAGTATGCAATATAAAATGAAATAAATTAAATAGTTAAGTAATACTCAACTTAAGAAAATGAAGCCAATTTAAAGCACACAACATGAAAAGGAAATGTAATCAAAACTCTACAAACTGACAACTAAAAGTAAGAAAATCACTACTTTGTTTTTGGGACACTTTTGATTTTTTTCTACTATTTTTGGTGTGATCTCAAGATAAATTTTTCAAGGATGCTGGTCACATTATTTTTGAGGTTTCCTTAAGACAATGTTATGTTGTTTTGTGTAGCGTCATCCTCTTTAGGGTTTTTTCCAATGTTTAGGAGTTTTCCAACATTTTGAATGTTTTTGTGTTTTTGAAAGTTTTCCGAAGCTATGTACAGGAAAATAAATGTGGATGCCCCCAACGATGTGGGAATATAAAGAGGCATAATGTCATGCAAGCATGTTCAGGAAGGTGCATATTTGAAAGTGCCCCTGGTTTAGATGGGAATATGCAAAAAGCAATTCCTTCACATATATATAAGAATGGATCAACCAGATCAAGGCCATGGAAGAAAAATGCAAAAGGATACTCAACCTAATAAACCTAGCCATAAACTAGGTTAAGTTTACTCTTTCAAATATGATAAGTGATTAGGAATAATGAATCCTCTCAAGGTGCCAGAAACTAGTTTTCATTGAAGGACCTGTCCAAAGCACCACAATTGGGTGGTTTTCACACTTGGATGACCTATTTTTTCTTTTCTGTTTTCTTGATTTTTTATTTTTTTACTTTTTTTAAATTTATTTTCTAAGGAAATTATTATTTTAAGCATAAAAGCGCTTGAGATGCATTGTATTCATTGGTTCCTTTAATCCTTCACCATATGAGTGAGCAATTCTATAAGCATTTGATCCATATTTCTCAGTGACCACATAAGGTCCTAACCAATTAGTTAGCTTCAAAATTTCCCTTATTTTCTCTATCTTTAATAGTATTCTTCTAGTTATCCTTCAAAACGAGATCACCTACATCAAATTGATGAGGTATGATTCATTTTTTGTATCCTCTTGAGACCCGATTCTGATAAAATTTCAAGTGATTAAGGGATCTCATTCTTTTCTCATCCAGTAGCTCTAATTTTGTCAGGCAAGTGACTTCGTATTCTTCATCTTTGTATAGATAATCTCCAAGGGAAATTCTCAGGGAAGGAAGCCAAATTTCCAAAGGTAAAATAACCTTAGTGATATAGACTAGTGAGTAAGGGGTGACATCAGTAGGAGTGTAAATGGAATTTATACAGGCCCAAAGGGTGGGATGGATTTGTAGGTGCCAATTGTGGCCTATTTTACGTACCATTTTCTCTATGATTCAAAAAATGGTTTTATTAGTGGCTTCTGATTGTCCATTTCCTTGAGGGTAATAGGGGGTAGACCACTTTAAATGGATGTGGAAGTGTTGACATAAGGATTTTATCATCTTGTTCTTGAAATACTTACCATTATCTGCTACAATGGTGGAAGGAATTCCGTAATGGTAGATGAGGTGATTCATGATGAATTTGGATATATGCGCACCCTTGACATATGTGAGAGGCACTTCCTCTACCCATTTGGTAAAGTATTCAGTGGCAGTAATGATGTGGGTATGACCATCTGAGGATGTAGGAGTGAGCTTCCTTATGAGATCCAACCCCCATTTTGAGAATGACCATGGAGTTGTTATTAGTTATAGAGATTGTACTGGTGCATGGATTAGGTTTCCATACTTCTGGCATAGTTCACACTTTTTAACATGTTCACAAAAATTTACTTCTATTATATGCCAATAGTAACCCATTCTCAGAATTATTTTATCTAGTATCATCCCACTTGTATGTGCTTTGCAGACTCCTTCATGTGTTTCCTTGATTTCTAAGATTGATTCAACCATATTAAGACAACATAGTAAATTCCCATCATAGCCTCTACAGTAGAGGGTGCATCCTAAAAGGGTATACCAAGCTATGCGGTGAATGAGGATTTTCTTGTCATTATGGGTAATGTTTGGAGGGAAGGTGTTGTCTTTGAGGTAGGTGTAGATGGAATCATACCAGGGTGAAAGATGACCAATCAATTCACACACAAAACATGATTCCAACATGTCATATGCGTGTTTACGCATATGTTCAATGAAAAATGGCATTTTTTTCATCTAAGGTGACATTTTAAGTAGTGCCCTAATCATAGCCATAACATCTGCTAGCTTGTTCTGTACCCATGGCATTGTTTCAAAGGTTACCCACACAAAGTATTCATTTAATGTCTCAATCATATTTTTATATGGGATGAGATTCTCATCTTTAACTTTGTATTCATCATTGACTTGTTTGATGATAAGTTGAAAATCACCCATGAGCTTGAGTTTTTTGATATCCCATTGAATGGCATTTTCAAATCTGTAATGAGTGCCTCATATTCAACTATGTTATTTGTACATGAGAAACCTATTCGAAATGCATGTGGAATAAAATCCCCTTTTGGAGTGATGAGCACTTCACGCCATCCCCTACACCATGATAGTTTAATAACCCATAAAAATGCATCTGCGATACTCTGGATTCTTCAATGTACAATGTAGATGCATCTGACAGATCTAGATACAATGGTTCCATCCCTAGTAGGGGAGCTTCAGCCAGTTCATTTGTAACTACTTGTCCTTTAAGTGACTTTTGGTTAACAAACTCAATGTTAAATTCACTTATGAGGATGATCCAATTATCCATATGTCCTGTAAGTGTGGGTTCTGATAAAAGGTATTTGAGTGGCTCAACTTTGGAAATTAGTTTAGTTTATTTGTTAAGGAGATAGCCGCATAGCTTCAAGAAAGAAAATACCACTAATAGGCATGCCTTTTCTATTTGAGGGTAGTTCAACTCATAGGTAATTAAGGTTCAGATCAGGTAATACACAACTCTTTCTTTGTGGTTTAGGTCATATTTGGCAAGTAGTGCATTAATAACACATTAGGTAGTTGAGATATACAATAGGAGAGGTTCACCTGGGGTAGGTGGCATGAGAACTGGGGGACATATGATTATTTAAAATATTTCAGGTATCAAGACCCTAGTTGAAAGTCAAAATATGTGCAAAGGGATGACACTTTCATTCAATTGATCCACAATGAAAGATTTTTTGGGACCTGTGAAATTTGAAAAGCTCTCCGGATGAAGGCCGGTTCCTATCTATTAGCACACATAAAAAATGCAGAAGGTTTACTCAAAAACCTAAACTAACTTGCCAAGGAGACAGGGTAAGAAGATGCATAAAATAAAACCTAAACTACAAAGGTGATGCACCGAGGAATGAAGAACACCTGTCTTGCCAATAAACACAAACCATTAAAATGCAATGCAAGATCATGCACAGATAACCAAATTTGTAGTGAAAGATCAGGAGGATGCAAATGAACACAGAGAGGGTTGAGAATCATCCACAGACATGCATTATTTGCTCCAAATATTGATACAATACACTACAAAATGCCAAGAGGCAAATTTGCATTACAGTTTTAGATGGGAGGTTTGAACTCCACAAATTCACTTGCCAAAGAGAAGAAGGGAGGGGTTAAAACAAGAATGTCCAACCTTTAGAAAGAAGCCCCTCCTTACAATTTATAGGAAGAATGAGAGAGAAGAAGAGAGAGGAAATCCAAATCTACCCCAACCACCTCCAGGTTGCATTTAATTCATCTCATTATGGTGGTAGGTGAGAACCCTAGAAAACCTAAAAAGTGGTGCACCCTTCAGCATGTCGACAGGAACTTATCAGTGCTCTTTGGCGCACCTTTCAGCATTTCGACAGGAACTTATCAACGCCATTGGCGCACAACTTTCAGCATGTCGACAGGAACTTCTCAGCGCCCTTGGTGCACTTTTCAGCATGTCAACACGAACTTCCCAGCGCCCTTGGCGCACTTTTCAACATGTCGACAGGAACTTATCAGCGCCCTTGGCACACTTTTCAGCATGTCGATAGGAACTTATCAGCGCCCTTGGTGCACTTTTCAGCATGTCGACAGGAACTTATCAGCGCCCTTTACCTGCACCTAGGCGTGCACTTTCAGCATGTCAACACTCCGTTTCATATGCACTTTACCTGCACCTTTCGGCTGTTGGTGACACAAAAAATGTCAGGCTCTGAGTTTATTTTATTTCCATATTCTTATGTTTGTCTATATCTACCCGGGGGGAGATATTTTCAACAATTTGGTGACTCAATGGGATCACCTGCCTGCTAGGTAGAAGATCAGTGGCCTTTTAGCAATCCATTGGGCATGGAGTCATAAGCAAGCCTGAAAAACCAACCTGATATCTTGAAAACTTCCCTCTGAGCCACTTGAAACCCATTGAACTTAGAGTTGTTCTCACCAAAATGCCACTAAAAACAACTGTGCAAGAGCAAAATCAGCAGCACCAAAACTATTTACAAAACTAAAATTCATACATGCTCCAAATGGAACATGCAGAGTGTGCGCAAGCACTTCTTTTACTGAAAGAAAACCTACCTACTCTACTCTAATGGAAGCAAAGGTGAGCTAAACAAATCCTACAACTGGTTGTGTAATATGGCTTCCTTTCTTCAAAATTGGCAACCATGCAACTGATTTGGCATTGAACATGGCTGATTGGATGAGTGGAAAATCAACAAGAAGCTGGTCTTCTACCCAAATCATCAAGGTATCAGCTGAAGGAAAATTCAATACCTCTTTTAGTTGTTCTACATCTGGATTGGAGAGGTATGACAGCTGATCCTTGGTTCTTTGTAGCTCATCCTCATGCTTAGGAGCAAGCATGACTGGTTGTGACTTCTCCTTTGGTTCCAATGAAGCCAGATACCTGATTGGGCAAGGTATGGTCCTTTGAGTATACCCATTTCCCTGATTTTCAACTCCAAGAATGGAGTTCTCTTGTAAACCCTTTTGAATGGATGATGTGGAAGCAATGGTAGAACCTTTCTGCCCTTTCTCTTCCTCCAATGAAGAACATGAAAGATTAAAATCTTCCAATCTTGGTTCCAAAGAGCTGCTATAAGATGCAGGCTGCTGCAAATGGGTGCTCTTCTTCATGACAGTAGGCTCAGGTGCTTGGAACATGGATGATGAAAGAGAGAATGGTGGAAACTCAACTGGTTCTTCTTCATCAAAACAGTCCTCCAAATCTGACAGATAAACTACCTCATTGTTGTCTTGCTGCAAATGCTCAACTTCCTCCATGGTGTCCTCTTGATCTGTAACTTGATCATCATGGTTTCCTTCACCCTCCAACATTGAGTTTGAGAGATCAAACTCTTCTTCAGCACTAGAACTTGAGAGGGATGAAGTAGAAAGAAGAACTGAAGGTTCTCCTGTAGCCTGCCTTGTGTTCAAAGCCCTTGGATCTGCACTTTTCTTCTCCACAGCTAGAATGTGCTCCTCTTCTTTTGGATTTGGAGCAGCTTCTTCCTCCTCTACTACTTGAAGACAATCCTGCTCTTGATAGAACTCTTCCTCTAGCATGAAGTTCGTTAAGTAAAACTCTTCGATCTGCTGCTCTAGAGGACAAGTTGCGACTGCAAGATCTTCTTCAGAGCTTTCTTAATCCATTTCTGATTGTGCAACTTGAATTGAATCAGCATTCTCTTCAAATAGAATGCTAACATGGACACTACTTTCTCAGCAAACTGATTGCTGATCTGCTTCTTCTTTTTGCTCTTCTTCTGCTGCAACAAAATCAGTCCTAACCACCACCTGTTCTCCAACTCCAACCTCTTCTGAAGGCTTAACCATCAAGGGGATATTTTTCATCCCAAATTTAAGAGCCCAACTCTTCAGACTTTGAATTTCTTCATCCTTGTTTGGCTTTTCTTTTTGCTGTTGTTTTCCTTGACTAGAATTCTAATTTTTATCCTCCCAACATGGATTTGGGAATGCAAGAGGAGATGTGGATTGTAACTCAAATGGCTTGGCAATTTTTTGTGGTGGTGGAGGAGGTAGAAACTCTTGTTTCTTTGGAGGAGATGGTATTTCTATTAGCTCTTGTGGAGGGGATGACTGTTTGGAAGGAAAGGGGAAAGACGAATTGAGGTGTGGTGGGAGACTAGGGAATGGAGAAATGGAATTAACTCCTGGGGAAGCATTGACTAGATTTAGAATTTGAAATTCCAAATGAGATGATGCTACTTGAGTGATGGGGTCAGATGATGGTGTAGGAACTTACCCATTGACAAGGTTGTTCAACACCAAGTGTATAGGCCTCTATTTCTGCTGTCCGTTGTGCAAGTTGGGGCAGTATCCTCCATCATAAAGTCCAGCTTCTCTTGAGGGCTGAAGTGTCTTGGAAAAGGGCCTCCCCATGGACAAGGAGTCCTGCAACCAATTCTGAAAGCCCTCATTTGAGCTGTTGCTCTTGATTGCACCATTTTTTCCTCCATCTTTTGGATTTTTTCCACAAAATCTGCATCTTCCATTTGATTGTCTTCATTGCATGCATACCCTTGCTCTTGATGTGCTTCACAACCAAACTGAATTTGGCACTGCTGCTCATATGGGTAGACACGCTGACTTTGAATTTGACCAAAATGCTGATTTAGAGGATTTGTAAAACATGTTGGAGGTGTGACATGCTGTTGTTGTTGAAAACGTGAATTCCATGATGGAAATGAAAGTCATGATTGCACAACTTCATGAAATGGAAAAGGAATGGAAGAGATGGAAAGAAAGATGGATGGAAATGGATGGAAAACGGGTCTGTAACTCAGAGAATGAGTTATTTACCAGATGGAGTCACCAGATGTGCTTTTGAATATGCCTCTAAAAGGCTGGATCTTGCCAAGTTACACACCAAACTTGACAATATTGAAAATGGAATTTAAAACCTTGAAGGACCCGGAAGATCTAGTTCTTCAACTCGGTTATCGGGTCTTGTTGTGCAGCTCCTAATCCTCCGAAAGGTATAGGTGAAAGGTCATGCAAGGCAACTTCATGCACCATGTCGGAACTTGGGACAGGCTCAACACCTAGGAAAACCTGAAATACAAAAACCATGAAATTTTAAAATTCAAAATCTCAAAAATCTAAGAATACCCTTTTCAAGATTATCCCCCGATCTATCAACTGGTGAAATTTTGACTTGTTTTGAGCAAGTTAAGCCCTTGAAAATTGATTTCAAAGTTCAGCCTGGAAGGTGAAAAATCTAAAATTGTAAAACCTGCAATTTTTAGTCCAAAATCTCTTGAAAACTCCTTCAAATCCTGTGGAATGACCTCTTGGTCCCACCGGGAGTGCCAAAACTATTGATGGTGAATCACAGTACCCCTGAATGTCTGCAACTTGATGGGTTGAGACTCTCAGTGTGATTACATAACATGGAGCTTTTCCCAAGTGTGGGACCTTGTGAAATCAGAAAAGCTCTCCGGATGAAGGCCGGTTCCTATTCCTCTATTCAGATGCACACGTAAAAAATGTAGAGGGTTTACTCAAAACATAAACTTACTTGCCAAGGAGACAGGGTAAGAAGATGCATAAAATAAAACCTAAACTACGAAGGTGATGCACCGAGGAATGAAGAACACTTGTCTTGCCAATAAACATAAACCACTAAAATGCAATGCAAGATCATGCACAGATAACCAAAATTGTAGTGAAAGATCAGGAGGATGCCAGAGAGGGTTGAGAATCATCCACAGACATGCATTATTTGCTCCAAAGATTGATACAATACACCACAAAATTCCAAGAGGCAAAGTTGCATTACAGTTTTAGATGGGAGGTTTGAACTCCACAGATTCACCTGCCAAAGAGAAGAAGGGAGGGGCAAAACAAGAATGTCCAACCTTTGAAAGAAGCCCCTCCTTACAATTTATAGGAAGGATGAGGAGAAGATAGAGAGGAAATCCAAATCTACCCCAACCACTTCCACATTTAATTCATCTCATTATGGTGGTAGGTGGAACCCTAGCAAAACCAAAAATTGGCGCACCCTTCAGCATGTCGAAAGGAACTTATCAGCGCCCTTGGTGCACCTTTCAGCATGTCGACATGAACTTATCAGTCCATTGGTGCACCTTTCAGCATGTCGATAGGAACATCAGCGCCCTTGGCATACTTTTCAGCATGTCAACTTACAAACTTGGCGCACTTTTCCATGTGCCCTTGGCGCACTTTTCAGCATGTCGACATGAACTTATCAGCACCCTTGGCACACTTTTCAGCATGTTGACAGGAACTTATCAGCGCCCTTTCTTGTGCTAAGAGTTAAGCCCCCAGTTTTACCATTTTAGGATCCTCCTCTAACCCAATATTGACATCAATATTCCATTCAACCAACATTTTGAACATATCTTCCATGCAGGTAGGATCAAAGGGAAGATTAGAATACACTTCAATAAGGGGATTAAACAAAGTTTTATCTTCGTAGGGTCGACTATTTTTTCTGTTGACTCTTCCTTTTGTTTATCCACAAGCGTATCAAATAGGTTTTCACTATGGGATTTGAGCTCTTTCTTTCTACAAGGCTTTTCTATGGTACTTTTTCCCTTACTTGTTATTTTATTATTAAGGTGATCATGCACTCTTCCCCAAAATATGCACATGCATCTAATTTTATGAAGAAACCTTTCTTATGATCACTTCTTGGGATGTCGTCTCACTAATTGTCTAACTAACTTCAAGGTGAAAATATTCAATCCAGATCCATTATCCACAAGAACTCTCTTAATCTTATTATGAGTAACAACTACCTCAATGTATAGGGGTAGGTTGTGGGTAGGATTATTATGCAGTATTTCACACTGAAAAAAGAATATGAAGTCATCAAGCTCAAGATGTGTATCCATTGCTTGGAGGTGTAAAAGATCAACTTCTGTGGACACTCCCGACCCTTGAAGGGTTTTGTAAAGAATGTATTTATGGGAGTTTGATATTTTAAGCAAGTCTAATATTGAAATCTTAGCAGGAGTTTTCTCTAGTTGATATATCAAATCATATTGATAATCCTAAGGTTGAGATAAGGGAACAAAATTTAAAGGGGCCTCTAGTACTTCTACGTGTGCACATCATGTTGTGATGATGCAATCATGGCTAATGATCGTAATGGTATTGAATTTCTCATTGGATGAATGAATACAACATATTAATGAATCAAAAGGATTATCAGCTTGGGTGTATACATTATTTGTAGTCCTATAATTATCAAATGATTGACATGGATCTGGCTTTGTTTCTTGTTTCTTATGATTAGGGAAGGGTTGTTTGAATATTCCCATCTTGATATTTGGTCCTTGTCCTGATTCGGGGGAATATACTTCGATTTCACCATCTTTGATGAGGTCTTGAATGAAGTGTTTCAACTTTAAACACTTGGTCATTTTGTGTCCTTTTACACGATGGAAATCACAATAATCATGACCCATGTACCACCTTGTTTTGGGTGTTTCATTTGTGTATGGTACTGTGGTTAGATATTGCACCATGTTTACTACTTCTAATTGTCTCAAAATGGTAGAAAATGAATCGACGAGGGGAGTAAACACTCACCTTTGAATTGGACCTTGAATAGGTCCTTTCGTCAATTTGAGGATATTACCACTTTGTACTGCTTGATCTGTTTGCTACATTTGGACTTGTTTAGAGTCTATGATGCCATCACCCATGAAATTTTTGTTTCTGTTAAATAATTTCAGCTTCTCCATCAGTTTTGAGTTTTTTTGATCTTTGGAAAATGGTTTAATTGTTACTTTTGTTATTAAAGATTTTTTGATTTGTCTCCCCTTCTCAATAACTTATTCGAAGTTAGAGATGTCATGCATTTGCAAATAAAATGTGATATCTAGGTTTAAATTTGGAACGAAGATACTTACTAACTATTTTTTAGGAACAACATAGGGGATGCAACTTGCTAGACATCACCATCACTACAAGAAGCCATTGAAGTTTTCATTGGGTCTCTGTTTTGCACTATAAAGGTATAACATGGTGATATCATTTTATATGTTAAACAAGAAATGACGTATGAACATTTCTGCCAATGCGGGCCATGTGACTATAGAACCCTTTGGTAAACATATGAAATACTCTAATGCTTGTCCCCCTAAGATTTTAGGAAACAAATGTAGGAGATAGTTGTCGCTATAGGCCACCTCTTGGTAGGCCATGTAAAATTATTTGATATGATACCAAGGATCACCTTTGCCTTTGTATTTGTCAAATTTTTGGCAATCAATTTTTTTTGGAAATGGAATTAGCAACATGTCCATGTTGAAAGGATAGGGGCATAAATCCTCATATTGATGCTTCTTGTTATGGCCTACATTACTTTCCTTAAGTTTGGTAAACATGGTTTTCATGGACTACAACTCTTGTGTAAGGATTTGATACTTTGTAGGAGAAGGTGGTCTACATATGAGACTTAGTTTTGAAATATATTCTTCTCGAGGCATAGTATAAAATTCACTAGCCTTGGTTTTGATTGGTTTGGGTTGTGTACCCTTACTCATGTTCTTGCTTACCGAAGAAGCTAAGTTTGCTAATTGTTTGCTAATGGTTTGAATTTGGTTTTGTATAGTAACTTCATCATTTTGTGGGTCTTCTTCCTCATTTGTTTAATGAGGAGGTAATTCTTCATGCTAAATTTTTACCCTAACCCAATGACACATTTTATGAGGTGGTGGTTGAGAACCACTTATTTGTCTTGATGGGTCATTATCTATGTTGGTACTAAAGGTAAAAGTGTGTCATCCTTCAACGTCATCGTTAGTGAGAAGCGGTATTTGTTTTTCTTCATCTTTCCTATTGGAATCTTGGTTAGAGACTCCTTGTTCTTGTGCCACAGGTATCACTTAACTCTATAATGTGTGCAAGCACTTGATATCCATTTTTAAATAGGAAGTCATCTAATTGGGACACATCAACGTTGTCAATGTATTTGAAAGACTCACTATTATCTCCGTTATTATCTACTAAGTCATCTATTTGTTTCACTTCAAAGAATAAGGGACCTAAAGTGTGTCTCAGAAAAGGGTTTATCTCACACCTTTTGGAATCCATTTCCGTAATATGAACCATTACAAGTATTTGTTTACACAAGGTTTTTGTTTAATGTACTCATGAGTATAACAAACCTAGATGTATTTATGTACCAATTTTGTCCTGCAATTTCAAAGTGTGTCAATAAATGGACCAAAGGAACAAGGATTCAATCAAGTTATATGCAACAATCATGTAAGTTTTTCCATAAATCAATCAATAAAGCAATGATACTACATCAGACATGAATGTTTTTCAAATGTAGTTAGATATTTTTAGATGTTTAACTCAGTGATAATACTTAGGTCAAGTTCAAAAATGAATAAGGTGTAAGAATTAGCGAAATGTTAATGCAATACCCAATCAAAGGATACTAAGGCGAGCTTAGAGCCAAGAAAGACCCACAACCTTCAAGAAAATTGAAGTTACCCGGCAAGCCACCCAATAATATTATGAGGGTGGTATTCATCCTGAGACTGATGAAGTTAAAATGATAGAAAATGAAACTATTCACTATGATATGTTAAATGATACTCAACCTAAAGTGGAAGATGCCCATACAAGTAATAACTCAAGGGAAAATGTTGAAATTGCAATTGAAGGTAATCTGTCTACTGAGGATAGTTAGGTGGATCTCGTGTCCTCCATATTTGCTAAACTGCAGAGGGCCTTCAATGTCTTGAAGGATTAGGAAACTTATACCGACAATACAAAGATTGCTATGAAAAAATTATGCTCTGAATTGATTTCCTTGGCTGATTTGTTGACTGAAAATTCTAGTTCTATCTATGCTAAGAATACTATTAAAGAGCTGAAAAATATCTTATGAATGTTTGTACTTTTTGCTATGTTTTTTTTTGTTCTGTTTTGTTCGGTTGTTCTACGAGAAAGTGAGGTATTAGTAGCACAAATAATTTCAATACAATGCCTAACAAAATAATCAACACCTTTTCAAGATATAGGTAAAGTTTGAACACTCAAATACGTCAAATTATTCTAAGGATTTTCTAATGCTGTGGGCATCGTTGTAACACCCTTGATAGTTGTTATTTTCCTCCTTTACATTTCAAGTGTTGACATGTGATTTTCCTTATAAATATGTGTTCTTTTGAATGTTGGAGATCATGCTTGATATGGATAAATCATCTTCTGTTCTTAAGATCCTTTGACTGAATTGGAATGGCTTCCTTAAATCCATTTTTCATTTCTTATAGATGGGTTACAATCTGGTTTAAGAATTGTAAACTTTTCTACTAATCTGATTCATCCTTGGATCAATTTCAGTGATCCAAGGGATTTTTTAAAATTTTCTTTGAAGGATGAATGGTAAATTGACATTCCAGGAATTGATAGACATATGACTGACCTTTGATGGATACTAGTTCTTTGATTTTTGTATGAATGTGTTCAATTCAATGGTATGTCATGCTTAGATTTTTTCAGTTTGATTGTACCAGGACAATGTTGATGCAAAATAACTATAGCTATTGATGGCATAGGGAAAGATACAAAATCCTAAGATAGGTAAAAATAATTACTACCTAAACTATGTTATGTAACAAAATTCCTATTTTAACCTAAAGTTTCCTATTCTGCTTTGATTTGGTTGATTGGCATTCTAACCTAATACTACCAGGTTATATAATGATCTAACCTAATGCCTAAAACTATAGTGTTGTAAATTAACCTAACCTAAGTGAAAACTACCTTAGGCTATGTGCTAAGACCTATTTTGGTAATTGTTGTTTGGGTTATAACCTAAGGTGTATATATACTACAAATTACCTAAGGTCTAACCTAAACAATATGATCTACCCTAAACTAATGGGTTTGAATGGGGAATTAGGTGGTTGCATACATGGTAGGCAATGGTTCCAAGGCATTAAAAATGTTGATAAGGTTTTAATTGCTTGGAGGTACTACCAGCTTTGGCAGGGGTTAGTGAACTTGGCGGAAGCTTAGTGGGAGGCTCCACTAAAATGGAATTCTTTGTTAAATTTGATTTGACAATAACTAAACATGAGAGGCGGTGACAAAGGAGGATAGGCAAGAAAATAGGATTTAAGGGAATTAATTGTTTTTGGTTTTCATGCTCAAACTACCTTGCAAGGCATGCAAACGATTGGGTATGTAGTTATTTCACTTTTCATGTTTCATGATTTTCGCTCTGCATGCTCACTAGTTTTTCGAAACAGCAGATTAGTTAAACCAGTTGGTTTTTATTGAAATGTAAATGTCATTTTGTTGGCAGACTATTGGTTAGTAGGAATTTACGTGTTGGTTTGAGATGAGTGAGTTATCTCTTGCACTCTATTATTTCTTGGATTAAATGAAATTTTGTCAGATGAATATCTTAAATAAGGTAATTCTCTTTTGAAAGAAACAGTTAACTCATGTTTTGAATTTTTTTTGTTCATGGATGTGTAGTGTTTGAGCATAGTTGTAATGGTTCTTCTTCTTCCTTGTCTAGAAGATGGATGAGTTAACCTAATATGAATTATGCTTTAAACTTTCCTTTTATCTTGAAGCAAAGTTAAATGTTGTTGGGCCCCTAATTTTAGCTTCCAAATCTTAAGGGCGCGTAGGCGCACATGGCAGGAGAAAGCACACAAGTATAGGCATGTAAGGAAGAGTTCAAAAGGCTTCTTGAAGAACCCAGGACACGCGCTCCGTGTGAGGAACAATTCAGGACTCAGCCAATTTTATCCTTTGGGATAGAACACATGAAGAATGTGTTCCAGCCTAGCGATAGGGTGTCTTGGAAGGAATATACCTTACGATAGAAAGATCCAAAAAGTTAATCATGACACGGAGAGGCATGCACCCGGGGTGACCCACACCTTGACACTTGGGGCCAGATCTGAGGCTGCAGAGGAGTTTGTTAGAGCTCAGAGGCATATTTATAAGCGCGCCCTTGGCAAAGAAAGAGAGACAAAAATGAGGTAGCGGAGCTCTACAGGATTACTGCAAGAACTATGGGATGAAAATGGGTACAAAATTCAAGTAAAGATGTAATGGGGAAATGGGGAATGATTTTTTTTGACTTGTGAGAATACATGTATGGATCTACATATGGCGCATGACTATGGTCTGCCTCCTGTAATATTTTATAAGTAAACGCCATGAATTAATGTGATAAGGATGCCATGACAAATGTATCAAGACTCTTTCTCTGTATTATCTGCATATTATTATTGCACTTCTATTCTTAGATAATTGTGAATCTTGCTTAAATGGTTAAGTATAGTAGTAGATGTATAACTCTTAGTTCTATTATTTCTGTTGTGCACTTTGGTTCTATTATGACTTAAGGGGTGTAGAAGCCGTCCTGAGCTCTATAGCCCTTCATGTCTGTTAAATCACTAAGTCAGAATCATGAGCTATCCCTTCCACTAGACTAACATAAAAGAGTGACTCAGCTCCCTCTCACACACCTCGGGTGAGATCCCAACACCCGCTAGGTGATAGGCCGGCATGCATGAGGTCCCCTTGTTTTTAGTGGGTGCAAAAGTGACGACATATTGGTTTCGTTGCCGGGACCTCTTTTTGAAGTTTTAGTGGAACATGGCATATATCATGATCTCTATAAAAAGTGATGATGGAGCGCTTAACACTTGAAGGTGTTGAAGATTGGTTTAAAAGCACGGAGGATGAATTCACTTAAAGATTTAGTACTGGATCTGGGTTTGATATGTAAAGATGGGTGGAATACACTCTTTACCATGAGTTGTACGAAACCTTATTTTGTTGTTTCCCAGTAGAATTATTCGAATGGCTCTCGGCTTATACATCTAGATCGGGGTGGAGTTATAGATCATACCCTTGGACCCAAGAAACATATTAGAACCTACAAGATGCTAATCTAAAGTGGACCCATGCTATAGATCATTGGTGGAAGGGAATACTGACTAGCTACACTCTGGAATACACCATTTCCATGTATTCCTATCCAAAAGTTGCTGAGTTTGAGTTCTTACGAGATCCCAGGGGATCATTTTTGTGTGCTATTCCCCTTACAATCAAAATCTTGATGGTAACCATGGGCTTAAAGGCATTCCCTATGGCTGGCTAAACCATCCTGAGCACTAGGTGAGGAAGCCAAGTTGGGGAAGGATGGCTGATCTGACGATTGAATAGGAAAGGGAGGAGAGGTGACTCAAGTATAACAAAGCACGTGAAAAGGAGATCAATAGACAACGTAGGATAACAAGTGGGTTATGGAGCCAGACATGGTGGAAAGGAGTTGAGGATCATGCAGAGGATGTGGAACCCGAACAGTCTGTGGTACCCCATCTTGGTAAGCATGGAAGAGATAACCTTGTGGATTCTGATGAGAGTCTGTCGCATAGAGAGAGAAGAGTCGTTGGCACACATATGACCCCACTAGCAACCATACCTTGGTGCTTAGTTTGTTTGAATGAGGGAAGAGTACAGTTGATCCATTTGATATCAGTTGAAGCAACCAATAAGTGCTTAGAACATATAATTTCTTGTTTGGGACTTCTATGGCTTCACACACTATTCCGGTATTTGGTGGAATGTTTGGACAAGGCACATATACGGCTGGTTTTGGAAGCACATTGGGAAGTGGTGGAGGAACTACGACTGGGAGTGGTACTAGTTCACAAACTATCAGCACACAATTTAGTGGGATGATGGGAGTGCTTGACACGATAAACACATCCCTGTACCTAACACAGGAGGATCTGGAGGTGGAAGTGGTGGAGCTAGTGGCTCAGGATCTAGTGGACCCGATGGAGGAGGAAACACCGGAGGAAGCCAAGGGATTGGATCGGGAGGGCAAGGGCCTCAGCCACCTCCTCAAGTCTTTTTCGAGATGTCTCTACACTTACCAGATTACAGTGGAATAGAAGATGCTGCGGAGCATGTGCACAAGTGCGAGCTGTTATGGCGTAAAAAGGGAATCACGACCCAGGATCGAAAGGCCAGTAAATTTGTGACGACCTTACAAGGACGCACGTATAGTTGGTATAGAAAGTGTGACCCTCATTAGACTGTTGTGGATTATACCACACTGAGAAATGAATTCTTGGTAGAATTCCACATACCTGAGTTTGAACAGAAGAGCATTAGCTCTCTCAAAGAAATCCAATAGGAAATGGCAGAGAGCGTGCGGGAATACGATGCATGCTTTAAAACTCTTTTGTCTAAGCTATCTTATGATATCCACCATTCACAACATGCTCAGTGGTTTGTCAGAGGATTGATCACACCCTTTAGGAGGGCCTTACCTCATAAAACATTCACGGACCCGCATGAAGCATTGGAAGCTGCTTTACGCGCTGAAGCAGTTGGTAGTGTTGACACTGGTGTTAGCCCATTTCTAGAGGCTCAGATTGCTGCCATGGCTAAGCAATTGGAGAAATTATCTACCAACACAGTTCCAGAGATTCATGGAGGAATGTGGTGCATGGATTGTAACGTGGAAGGACACACAAAGGATAATGGTGGGATATGTACTCGGAAGGTGGTACGTGCTGTGGTAGTAAATTGTGAGATATGTCACGAGGACCATGATGCAAGTAGGTGCCCCCTATTGCAGCGCGTGATCCAAAAAAATGTATCTTATTATTGTAAAATATGTACCTTAACCACTCATGACACCAAGGATTGTAGATTGATTGACCAGATTCATGAGGCAATTTATCTTGGTGTGCGCTAGACTAGCATTGCCACAGTTCTAAAGGAGATGAATGTCGGTATGAAGAGTGCAGAGATGGAGATGCATGTGGAAGAGGGTTTTACAGAGGATTTCATGGTCGTGGTAACCATGGAGGAAGAAGTGAGTTCCCGTGTGGGACGTGTTTTAATTGTGGAGCCATAGACCATTATAAGCACGAATGTCCAGATCTTCTACAATGCTCCTGGTGTGGAAAGAAACATAAGTACGAAGAATGCCCAGAGTTGTATGAACATATGAGTCAACAGTACCAGAAGAATAAGGGCGCTTCCATGGTGAGTATTAAGAAGGCTGATGTGTAGTGGCTTCCGTGAGTAATACATGAATCAGAACTAGAGCCTGTTATGGTAACAATGAGGGTAGAATCTGCGTGCACAAAAGAAGTACCTAGGCAGAGACCTATGGTTTTGAGAGAAGAAGTAGTACATGGGAAGTATCCAAACCCAGCTCACCAGAAATAAGTCTACCAAGAAACCATAGACGTAATTCAAAGTTTATAAGGGGAGATATAATGCTTAAAAGAGCAAACTAGAAAATATGAGCAAAGGAGGCTAGTGGAAGCACCAAGGGATGACTTGGATGAGGTTAAGGAGGTGTGTAAACTGCTCAGGCAGGAGGATATTATTCCCCTGCTAGGGGCATGGTTGAGAGACAAGGTGCCACGCACCAGGAAAGAACATGAAAGGTAGATCCTACATGCAAACCTTCCACCTCACAGCCTTGATTATGACAAAGAGATTACCCTAAATGCAGTATTGGATGGATGGTTGCTAGCAACATCCTCATTGACATAGGCATGGAGGTTAATGTTCTCACTCTAGATGCCTAGCATCAAATCGGAAGGCCTGCATTGCAACCATCTTCAAATGTGATGTATATGGAAAATAAGACAAAGGTGATGCCCATAGGTGTCTTGAAGGATGTAACCATTACTATTTAGGGGACTAGATTCACTGGGGATTTTGAAGTCTTGGTGCTTGCCGAGGTAGATAATTTCCCAACTCTACTTGGGCACCCGTGGTGTTATAAGTATAATGTAGATCTCCAGTTTAACAAGGGGTACATAAGCTTTGAAAACAAGGAAGAGTGGGTAGTTATACTGTTGGTTGATGGGAACTCCAACCCCTATATTTAACCCCTTGGGGAGGAAGTCTTGGATAGAATATATGTGCACTCCATAAGAGATCCAAAGATCATCCACCCTATAGAAGGAGTCATCCAGTTTGATGATGCATAATCTATCAGTGATACTACTAGTATAGCATGTGATATTTGGGCGTGTAGGACTTATGAATTAATTGGGCAACATCTGAAAGGATTAGTAACCAAGGTAACAATGACACATATAGTTCGGCACCTGGGAGGGAATAAAATAACAAATTATTCTGGGGATGCATACCTTGAGGTCTTTTTGAGAGAGATGGAAGCTCATTGGAGGGAGGATGAGTGGTGAAGTATGCTAGGTTATGTTTTGATCAGCACAACAGTAAGGTGGTGGGCTGCGCATAGTGAAAACTTGTTGGAATAGCACAAAGTTCGAATTGTGCTCACTATCTGATTCTCAAAAAATAGCGTACCCACAACTATTAAGGATTACAATGGAAATGGACCCACCTCTTCCCACATCCAGGCATGTGAGAGGGTCTGGGGAGAAGGTGCAGAAGATTTACCACCCTCTCTTTGGGTGCATAAGCTGTATTCGACACTACAAAGCTTTGCACATGTGTTTCCAAAGTACCGTGCCCACCAAGGAGCTCACCACTATGGAGTCCTTTAATCCTGAGGGAGGATACCCGTGAACAAGGAAAATGCTATCTTGGGGATTTGACTCCCACCTCGATGAGCCTGAATTCGAAACTAACCAGGGAGTAGTATTGAAGCTGTCTGAAGGAAAGGGGGACAACCCCATTGTAAACCCACAGTAACTATTAGATGAGCAAGTGTCCAACACGCTGAAAAAAGTCTCAGTGGAAATCGAGGCTAGGCTCTTCGGTAGAAATGACAAGGTTAGAGCCTTGGAGGACCAGTTGGAGAAAAATAAGGAAGAAGTGGTGAAGATGATGAAGGATCTCAACTTGGAGAAATTAATCAGTGCACAATTGTAGAGGAAGCTTCAGGAGGAAAAGGCTAGGGTGTGTGAAGTTTCCAAGAAGGTGGAGCTCATCTCCCAATCGATTATCATGAAGTACCCAGACCTTAACCCTCTTGTGCAAAAGTATAGATCCTCCTTGGAGTTCCTACAGGACTTGACTCATATCCTCACCATGGAGAGGAAGCCCTTAGCTTTAGATTTGGCAGAAGAGGTAGTGGCATGCTTGGAGAAAGAAGACACGTTGAAGGTCTTCATGCTCGTGGACGAATACAACAAGGTGATCGCCAACGTAAGAACAACCACACAAATCACGGGGTTCACTTACAACCACTGCGCAGATCAAGACAAAGTGACAAGCATACTGCTTGCCAGCGATGAGACTGAGTTGAAGGAATTCAGAGAAAAGAATAAGGGCAATAGATTCGAGCAGGAAAGGATCATGGATGAGGTAGAGAATAAATCCAAAACCATTGAGAACCGGTGAGTCTCAATCAAAACCCGGCTAAAATATCTCTACAAGGTCATTACAAGGAAGATGGATGCCCTGGAGGACCACGCTAAAGAACTAGAGACTGTGGTAGAAACCATTACCACACAAGGGGAGGGGCTAACTTACTACAAGGTGAGCACCTTGGTTGGTGACATCTGCACTAAAGCACAGAAGGAAGTCAGTGCTTGGAGTACACTGGAGGCTGACCTCCAGCAAAATTTTCTCCTCCTTCTTCTTTAGGAAATTTCCCCCATATTATTTCTCTTCCCCTTTCTTTATTATTCCCCCCCATCCTTTTCCAAGGCAAGGCCTTGCATTCTTTTGTACTGCATTCTTTGAGAAGGTTCCTGAGGGCGGAGAATATGTGAAGTGTGGGGTAATGTTGGGCCCCTAATTTTAGCTTCCAAATCTTAAGGGCACGTAGGCGCACACGGCAGGAGAAAGCCCACAAGTATAGGTGCGCAAGGAAAAGTTCAAAAGGCTTCTTGAAGAACCCAGGACACGCGCATCGTGTGAAGAACAATTCAAGACTTAGCCATTTTTGGCCTTTGGGACAGAACACATGAAGAATGTGTTCTGTTTGGATAAGGTTCTAGCCTTGCGACACAGTGTCCTAGAAGGAATATACCTTGTGATAGAAATATCCAAAAATTTAATCATGACATGGAGAGGCATGCGCCTGGGGCGACCCAAACCTTGACACTTGGGGCCAGATCTGAGGCTGCATAGGAGTTTTTTAGAGCTCAGAGGCCTATTTATACACCCACCCTTGGCAAAGAAAGAGAGATGAAAAAGAGGTAGCAGAGCTCTACAGGATTACTGCGAGAACTATGGGATGAAAATGGGTACAAAATTCAAGTAAATATGTAATGAGGAAATGGGGAATGAATTTTTTTGACTTGTGAGAATACATGTATGGATCCACATATGGCGCATGACTACGGTCTGCCTCCTGTAATATTTTATAAGTAAACGACATGAATGAATGTGATAAGGTTTCCGTGACAAATGTATCAAGACTCTTTCTCTGTATTATCTACATATTATTATTGTACTTCTGTTCTTAGATAATCATGAATCTTGCTTAAATGGTTAAGTATAGTAGTAGATGTACAACTCTTAGTTCTATTATTTCTGTTGCGTGCTTTGGTTCTATTATGACTGAAGGGGTGTAGAAGCCATCCTAAGCTCTATAGCCCTTCATGTCTATTAAATCACTAAGTCAGAATCACGAGCTATCCTTCCACTAGAATCGCATAAAAGAGAGACTCAGCTCCCTCTCGCGTGCCTTGGGTGAGTGCCCAATGCCCGCTGGGTGATAGGCCGGCGCGCATGAGGTCCCCTTGTTTTTAGTGGGTGCAAAAGTGACTACAAATGTTGTTTTCTTTTAAGAAAGTTTGGGAACAATGAGATGTTACGACATATTGTTTTCCTAAGGATAATCGATTGAATCAATTAGACACTATTTTATAATGCTGATATGGTGGAATATATTCTGTCCTTTCTTGGAAGTGAAATCAATTAGTTAAAATGTACTTCTTTTCTGTTGCTTTTTGAGATTTTAATTAGATGTAATAATTGTCTCATTAAATCAGAAGTGTTTTAATGGAACAATTATTGGAATGCACTTCTTTTAAGGCTTAGTGTTTATCATGCTCAGTTCATTGAATTGACATGTGTTAGCAATTTTTGCATATGGACTTCGTAAGTGATAAAGAAGGTAAAACTTACGTGATACATTGGCTGATTTAAGTGTATTTCTTGTGATGAAATCTGATTTGTTCTTGAGACTGTATTGGAAAATAAAAGTAGTATTCTTTTATAATTAATACAGTTGTTATGCAGTTTACCTGAATGCATAAGTTTTGTAGATGTAATGGTTATAAAGATAAATTGAAATGTGGGAGATTACCAGTATTGGTTGTGTAAATTACTTTGCATTTGTATGAAAGAGATTGGTTCCATATTGTTGTCAATCCTCATATTATTTATATGTTAAATGGTTAAATTTTAATAAGATTGGATCAAGGGATTAAGTTCAATCTCCCTACTTATGATACAACTTGTAAAGTTGTAGAATGTGATTTTAATTATATAAACTATAAATCATAATAATGCAAAGTAGGATGAACATACATTATAAAAAAAATGATCAAGGGGTAGAATAAACCCTAACGCTATACATATATTGAAAGACTCTTCATCTTTCATAACTGTTCATAAATCATATAGATTTGATAACATGACTTCAATTTATCAGACTTCATTTGTTATGAAGTCTAATTTATTTTGGATATCCTCTGGCGCTGAAATTTCTAAGAAGTTAATGTACTTTTTACATATGAAATATTATAACACTGTGCAATTATGCTTAACTGACAGTTTAACTATGTATTCAAAAAGTAAAAGTGGCAATGATTATAACAAAGTTCTTAAAGGGCTAAATGAAGCAATTTAGAAAATAAATTATGGAATGGTGGATTAGGTATTAGGTAGGTGGCTGAAATCTGTTTATATAATCCAAATTAATTAAACAATTAATAAATTCCTTGGGTATGTACATCTTGATAAGGTTGTTCTGTAGGATGTTGGCACACACTAACTACAGGGCTGTACCTTCGAGAAGATTAGGATCTTCTTGAGGATACAACGATGCAATCAACATGTGGTAATAACCTTTTGCATTGATCATCTAGATCTACACACATTAGACTTGATATTAGTTTATCTCTAGATTTGGCTATTAGCATGGTTAAGATATGGAGTAGCACTCTAAAACTCAGGGTACCTTGGCACACGGGGTTGACTTAGGTCAACCCAGTATGCCAACTTACCCTAAGTTTTCGAGAGCCTCCCCTTATCATAACATATGTTGTTAACTCAAACTAGGGTTAAACCTTGGGTAAGTGGACTGACATAAGTCAGTAATGGACATTCTAGATAACAATAGAGTGGGGTGAAGGATGTATTCTGGATTGAAGAGTATGCCGTCAAGGAATAGTAATATAAACAATATGTTAGAAATATTTGGCTAGAGTATCGCAAGCTGTTGGTTGCGTTGTCCTATATCACCTAGTCTAAGGCTCGTGATGCCAATGAATATTGGTAAAAAATATTCAGATAGGATCCTTAGACATATCACTCAATACCCTGAACATGGTAAGAACAATCAAGTATACATAGTATATAGAAAAGTATTCAATACTTTATGTTTAACATGAATAGATCAATAGTTTACTGAGTCATTACAGATACATATGGTTATCTGTTATATGAATGGTTGATAAGGAATGTGTGATATAAATTAGGAATTTAGATCAAGGAACATTAATTTTATAAAAAAAAATCCGTTGTTTCTAAAAGTCTTAAAATGGGAATGTTACAAGCGTAACATCACAATATGGACACTTAGATCATATTCACAAGAAACAATGACGTAAGTATCAAAATTTTGGCATGATGATGCAAATAACACAATAATTCAAAGGAGAATAAAACATGATACAAACCTAACTATAATGATGATCTTGAAATAAAGATCAAATGGATATTAAGATGTAAGAATGTACCCACACATTTTACATGTGTAACAACTAAATCGTGAACATGGATGAGGGTAACCAGACATAAAAACTTTAAACAAAATATATTTATAACTCTCACAAAATATGCCCTCCCTTGTCCCAAATGGGAAACAAGAATGCAAAGGTCTAGACCAAGTGGTGGTGAAACAAGCTAGCACAACTTCGGTAGAGTTTTTTATTTCCTTAGGGCAAGTGAAGAACTAAGAAAATGTGGTAAGTTACAAATTTGGTGATGAATATCACTAGAATTAAACCTTAATGGGCTCTCCCCTTTTTTTATAACAAGGTTTTGACCCCAAAGAAGTTAGCATTTCGTAATGGCTCTTGAATCGATGATGGAATAGTAAAGTTGGCTCCAAGACAATATGGATTCCCTAAGTTGTTCAATCATCTAGGTGTAACAAGTTTATCTATCACAAGATCAATTTTTGAAGAAAGTCGCAATGACTAATATTTATTTATCTTGGCTTTACTTTACCCCCTTCGAATATGATGAGCAATGAATGCCTTCACATGTATTCTCATTGGGGTCTGATATGGATAAATTGGACTCTAACTCACAAAAGGAAAATGTAGTCAAGTGGGTGTGCAAAGAATTTCTTGTTTCATCCACGAGGTTACTCAGTGGTAGACTAATTTAGGGTTCCTAGAACCACCCCCATTGTTATAGCTTAAGGCATTATGCCAAAGGGGTTACGTTCTACTTGAGTGGATAGGGACGTACCCTTTTCTGAACCTACAAATACAATGTGTTGTATTTTTTTGACCTTTTTAGGCTTAATGAGGTTTTGAACACCGTTGACAACCAACATCAAACACGTTAGTCTTGTTTAGCCTTTGATTCTTTGACACACGATTTTGGTCCTACACACCAAGATTAGTAATTTTCCAATAACAACATATAAAGGGGATAAGATGTTGCTTTTGATTTCTTAGATCATCCTAGGATGCAAGGAAAGAGCATACACAACAAAATATCACATTCAATCATTGTAAAAATGGAAAATACTTAAGTAAATTGAAAAAAATGAGTTCCTTTTAGCCAAATTTGAAGTTATTTCCCATTTAAACAATTAATTGAAGTTTTTGGAAAACATAAAGAAGGTATTTGAAACATTTTTTATTTCCAATATCACGTAGAAGGTGTGAGGGAAGAGCATACATGTTTCAAAAATCCTCTACTAATGAAAATGCAACATTTAACTAAGTTAGCACAAAAATATGATATAAAAAACCTACAAGAATGTCACAAAAACCCAAAATATCAATTATGAAACCTGCAAAAAAATTAAATTTTGACAAGTGATGTGTACGCGTGGATTTGGGTATGTAAGCGCCCTTTATGGTAAGTACGCAGGTCTATAAAAAATGATAGAGGATATTTATGCCTATGCATCCAGAATGATGCATGCATAGGATTTTTAGTGTGTGCACTCCACATAATATGTGAACGTGTCTCAGGTAGAAATGTAAAATAACACAGAGGATGTAATTATAGGTATACGTCTAGAATGGTGTGTACGCGGGATTTTCTATGCATGCGCATGTGTTTGGACAAGTACGCGGATCTGGTTCTATCAATAGGGTCAAGGACACTTTTTGGACATGGGTAAGCGTAATGTGTAAGCACCATTTATGATGTTTGAGTGAAATTTTAAATAGGTATACGGAATTTTTTTTGAGTATGCACCCCTCTCTGATGCCTACATGTGGCCCTTAAAAATAATAAAATATCACGATATCCAGAATTTTAGAAATGATAAGTAGTTTGATTTCTACCCTTTAAACCAATTTTCAACCTAAACCCGCTAACTTTTCATGAAAAAGGGACATTTACCCCACCTAAAGCTAGAAAACCAATCAAAGTTAAGCTATTTAACCCTAAAAAACATGAAGAAAATTTAGAAATTGAAATAAATCTCGAAAAACTTCTAAAAATACCATAGAAAAGCTCCCACCGGGAATGCCAAATGTGTTAAGGAAAAACTTGGAAAAATATGAGAAGTTGACTAACACCTAGTAGCCTAAAGTTTGTACCAAATTACTCAATAACCATCAAGATAAGAGGTAAGAAAATAAATTTCAAAATCATGCATTATAAATCAAACAAACAAGATACTATGTTTACTCTACTCTTTAGAAAGCTTAATAAAAATGAACCTAATTAGACTCTAAGAAATCAAAGTTGGTTTGTTGTTTGCTCCAAAAGATGAAGAGATCTCTCTAAGATGATTTATTGGTATACATCTAGAATGGTGTGTACGCGGGATTTTCTATGCATGCAAGTTGAAAGTGAGGGATGATCCCTCTTATCTTGTCTCGAGGGTGCCTTAGTGTTTGGTATTTCTTCTACTTCTTATACAGATTTGCATGTCATCTCTCCATTTCTTCATCATCTTCTTATTATTTATAATTTCCATAGTGTTGAGTGCTAGATTTGGGAGATTCATCTACCTTTACATTTATGCTTTGGACAATTTTGGGTAACCTTTTATTGTAGCACCTGTAAGCAACATTGATCGCTGAGTAACCTAGAAATAAGCCTTCATCACATCTAGAATCAAATTTTCCTCAGATTATCCTTGTCTCTTTTGATGTAACACTTGCTTCTAAAAATTATTATGTATTTCACATTTGCAGGCCTATGCATCCATAGTTCATAAGGTGTCTTGTCATTGTTTACCCTCAATTGTTCTCTGGTTAAGATATATACCACTGTGTATACCGCTTCACTCTAGTATCTATATGGAATCTTAGATTCATTCAACATAGTTCTTAATATTTCTTGTACAATGTTATTCTTTCTCTCAACTACTCCATTTTGCTGCAGTATCCTGGTGGCTGAGAATTGTCTTCTAATTCCATGTTCTTCACAAATATTATGACTATTGAAAAAGATGGGATTTTAAGTCTTGTTATCCCTGATGGGTTAGCTGAGGAAACTAAATTCAGGATGGATTATTCCCTGGTTAGAAAGTTATATGGTTCCATATCAAATTTGTAGTTTGGTTTCATGAATGGGCTCAAACAAAATGGAACATTAAGGGTTCATTGGAAATAACCTCCTATGTGAATGGGTTTTTTATTATCAACCTTTCTAACTCTGATGACTGTAAAAATATATTTTTGGGCAGTCCATGGTTTATGGGTAGATATAGTTTATTTGTTCATAACTGGTATCCAGGTTTTGATCCATATAAAGAGAAACTGGATGACCTTCTCGTGTGGGTAAAAATTCTAGGACTTCTGATGGTATTTTGTGAGGGATAAATCTTAACTGTTATAAATAATGCTATATGATTTTTGGTTTTTTCATCTAGTTACCAGAGAAAGAACTAGGCTAATGTATGATCATTTCTATGTTAATGTTCCTATTGGTAACCTATTGAGAAAGGAAATCAAACTTAAATAAAATTTTGGGGTTTGAATCCTGAAGATTAAATATGAAGCTTCATCCTTGTATTGACATAAATACAGTCGGATGGGGCACAAGAAAAGACAACTTAAAGAATCTTAGAAATGTAAGAAATCTTGGGAAAAAAAGAAAAGGGATCAGGGAAAAATGATGAAAATAATAAGGCCTCCCCAAATAAATTGTCCTCGACTAAGTACGATTAAAATGTGTTAGAGATAAAAGAAACAGAGGAAGCTGGGGTTCAAGAACACATAGATATAAACATGGATAATCATAAGGAAACAAATTAGGAGGTCAAGGAAATTTCAGATGAAACACATGAGTTAAAAGACAATGTTATTCAGACCTAGAATCAGGAGTTCTCTAATGAGGAGGTTCCTATTGAGACACTAAAAATTAGTAAGGAAGTTATCCATCACCAGAATACGGATCAAACTAAGAAGGGGGAAACTTATTCTAAAGGAGAGGAGGGGTTGTAACAAGAAGAGGTCTGTAACTCCGTTGTCTTAGAATGTGGAACAATACCCTAAGGAGTATGACAGATTCGGAATAGAATATACTAGATAGGAAGGCAGTGTTCAGAAGAATCCGAAAAAGTGTCTTGCATATTGTGGGATTAGGTAATCCTTCAAAGGAAAAGACTAATTTGATCAAATAGATGCATTAGGGAGTTGGATGGAAAACCCTCTGGCCAACAAGATTGATTCTAGTAATGAAAACGCTCTATTTAATATGAAGCATTTCACCAGAATAGTTCAATATGAAGCTCAATTAAATAATTTCATATAGGGGTTGTGAAATGCTAGCTTCCAATATAATAGAGTATTTTGATCAAGATTTTAGGAAAAGGCATTATCCTGAATTCTTATGATGCTCAAAAATCTAAAATGTCTGGAATAAAAAATGGGTAATGGTGTTAAGAATAAAGTTCGGTTCCAGCTAACTCAAAAATGAAGTTTGTAGGATTTTGTGGGGGTATTCTGGTGGTGATGGCTACCGTTTGGAAAAAAAATGATCTTGGGAAATCTTTTATTTCAGGGAATCCTCTTGACATCTGGCTAAACTTCAGAGGGAGATAGGAGAATAGAGGAAACCGTTGATTTGTTCTAATATTTATGCGGGCTAACTCTGTGGTGGACAAGAAGAAAATTGTATGGGCTCAATTGTGGAAAGTTTCGTAGGCACTTTATAGATTTGAATTGGTTGATTGGGAGCTTCGATTTTAATACCCCTATGATTCTAGAAGAAGAAAACAAGGTGGATCAAATGTCTACAATCGGGTAATCATATGGAGAATGCTTTGATTCTTTATTGTTGCACAATAGGACTAATCCATGGGTTTTAGATGCTTACATTATTCTTTGTAATAGTTAAATCCAAATATTCATTATTACATTAGTAAGATTAGTGTGTTAGTAAGATATTAATATGAGCATGTTAATATCATATTTGTGATGATGAGCCTTACAGCAAAGATTGTAAAAGGTTCTGTAATATGAGTTAAGAACATACTCATTATTAATATATAGGCTATTGTAAGGATGTGAGACATGTTGCCTACATTAAATGAACTCATTTGATATTATTGTGTGTGGAGATATTGGTGGGATATGTGATGAGTTGTAGTGGTGAGTATTTAGGAGCTAGATTCTCTAGGTGAGATTACCAAGGGTGATATTGGTGGTGCCTCATCTCCTTGTTTATAGGAAATGGAGAGGCTATATATTGTAAGCTCACTCATAGTACTAATGATTGTAAATGTGGCTTCAGGTGCAGATACATATATGGTATTTTTGTTACTATTTGTCCTCAGCAATATTAGTCTTGTAGGGCTATGAACTTTCCTCATTATTAAGATTTGACTGCATTTAGCTTAGGTATATACAGAAATAGGTTTGGATTTCTATGAGAACTGCATATATGGGAAACAGAAGTGAGTAAGGTTTCTCAAGGTTGGACCTACGAAGAAAGAGAGTAAGTTAGAGCTGGTACATTTTGATGTGTGGGGGCCAACTCAGGTATCATCTCTTGGGGGTTCAAGTTATTATGTTACTTTTATTGATGATGTAACAAGGAAAGTTTGGGTTTATTGTATTAGAAACAAATCTGATGTATTTGACACTTTTGTTAAATGGAAAGCCTTGGTAGAGAATGAAACAGGTCTTAAGCTAAAATGTCTCAGGTTAGATAATGGAGGGGAGTATTGTAGCAATGAATTTGATGATTACTGTTCAAAGAATGGAATCCACAGGAAAAATACGGTTCCAGGAACTCTGCAGCAAAATGGGGTATCAAAAAGGATGAACAAAACAATAATGGAACGTGCTAAGAGCATGAGGTTACATGTAAGACTACCTCTTTCTTTTTGGGCAGAAGCGGTGAGCACAGCTGTGTACTTGATAAACAGAGGACCCTCAAGTGCCTTGGATGGAGGCATACCTGAGGAGGCATGGTATGGTAAGAAAGTTGATTATTCATTTCTTAGAGTCTTTGGATGTGAGGTGTTTGTTCATATAGACAAGGATGATAGGACCAAGCTAGAGGCTAAATCAGAAAAATGTACTTTCATTGGTTATGGTGGTGATGACTTTGGATTTAAATGTTGGAGTATTAAGGACAAGAAAATCATTCGGTCTAGGGATGTGGTCTTTAATGAGAAAGTCATGTATAAGCAACAGTTGCAGGAAAATAGGGGGGGGGGGGGGGGGGGGGGGGGAAGAATCCAAGAAAGAATATGCAGTGGTAGAGGATCTTCTGGATGGGAAAGTGACCCATGAATCAGTTCAGGAACCTACTCAACAGGAACCCCAAACTCCTACAGTGAGGAGGTCTTCTAGGGTAAGAAAAGAACCTGAACGTTTTTCTCCTTCTCTTTATTATTTATTACTCACTGATAGTGGAGAGCCAGAGAGCTTTGATGAAGCAATGCAGGTAGATGCCAGTAAGAAGTGGGAGCAAGCCATGGATGAGGAGCATAAGTCTCTCATGGAGAACCAAAACTTGGGATTTGGTGAAGCTACCGGAAGGCAAAAGAGCATTGCAGAAAAAGTGGGTGTACAGAGTTAAAGATGAAGAAGGAGGAAAGAAAAGATATAAGGCCCGGTTGGTGGTCAAGGGGTTTGCACAGAAACAAGGTATAGATTTTGATGAGATTTTTTCTCCTGTAGTAAAAATGACTTCTATCAGAACTGTTCTTGGAATAGTGGCAGCAGAAGACTTGCACTTAGAACAGTTAGATGTAAAGACTGCATTTCTCCATGGTGATTTGGAGGAGGAGCTATATATGCAGCAGCCAGAAGGATATGAAGTCAAAGGTAAAGAGGAGATGGTGTGTAAACTGAAGAAGAGCTTGTATGGCCTGAAACAAGCTACACGTAAATGGTATAGAAAGTTTGATAGCTTCATGATGGAGAAAGGTTATATTAGATGTCATTCTGACCATTGCATGTATACAAAGAAATTTGAGGATGGAAATTATATTATCCTGTGTTTGTATGTTGATGACATGTTGGTTGCAGGTAAAAACATGCAGGAAATAAAAGTACTCAAGAAACAGCTAAGTGAATCCTTTGATATGAAGGATTTGGGGGCAGCCAGACAAATCCTTGGTATGAGGATAACTCGGGATAGGAAGGAACGAAAGCTGACTTTATCTCAGGAAGAGTACATTAAGAAGGTATTGGATAGGTTTAACATGCAGGATGCTAAACCGGTTGGGACTCCTTTGGCAGGCCATTTTAAGTTATCAAAGGAGCAGTGTCCCAAGACAGAGCAGGAAAGAAACCAGATGTCCAAGGTACCTTACTCATCAGCAGTTGGCAGTTTGATGTATGCTATGGTGTGCACTAGGCCTGATATTGCCCATGCAGTGGGAGCTGTGAGTAGATTTATGAGTGATCCAGGTAAAGAGCATTGGCAAGTAGTAAAGTGGATCCTTCGGTATTTGAGAGGAACCATGGGGACAGTTTTGTGCTACAGTGGATCAGACACCACTTTACGTGGTTATGTAGATTTAGACATGGCTGGAGATGTAGACAATAGGAGGAGCACGACAGGTTATATTTACACTGTAGGTGGGATAGCAGTGAGCTGGATTTCACGACTACAGAAGCTGGTGGCTTTGTCAACCACAGAGGCTGAGTATGTTGCTGCCACAGAGGCAAGCAAAGAGATGATTTGGTTACAACAATTGCTTGAGGAGTTGGGGCATAAGCAGGAGGAATGTAAGCTACATAGTGATAGTCAGAGTGCTATACACCTAGCTAAGAACTCTTCTTTCCACTCCAGGACGAAGCATATACAGTTGAGATATCACTTCATCAGGATAGATTTGGAGGAAGATAAGTTGAAGTTGGAGAAGATTCATACCAGTCAGAATCCTGCAGACATGATGACCAAGGTGGTCACAAGGGATAAACTAAAGCTATGTTCAGCTTTGGTTGGCCTTCACGGAAATAGTGAAGGGTTGAGAAGCTTGCTCAGTGGAAACTAGTCTCCAAGTGGGAGATTGTTATGTTTGTGGAGCCTGTTTTCATGTTAGAGTTTGGTACACCTTCCATGTGTTACACTAAGGGTATTTTTAAGGCAGTCCTGCTCGCCGGTGAGCGGGTCAGGGGGGTTCGGGGGGTTCGATGAAAGGGGGTTTGAGGGCGAAGCCCCCGAAGCAAATTTTCATGGGTGGTTTATTAACCCATGGGTAATGGGTAACCGTTATGGGCTGTTTTTGGGCCCATGGTTTTTCGGTACCCATTGTTTTGTATACCCAGGTTTTTTCCCATGGTTTTGATACCCACGGTTTTGTATCAAACTGCTTAAACAGTTGTCTATTTATATGGTCTTATGCATATGATAGATGTACACAAGTAAATGTATTGCAGATGTGTTTTGAATTCAGGTGTGAATTCTATAGAGTTTGTTGAGCATAGCTCCAAACGGATCTGGGTATTGTATTGAGAGAGTGGAGGCTTGTAATAAAATCTGAGCAAGTGATTCTTGGTGGACATAGCCCAAATTGGGTGAACCACGTTAAATATTGTCTCTCTGTGTTGTGTTATTTTATTCTGTAATTTTATTTCAGATCTGCAATATTTTCTGCATATTAGTTTCTACTTTTGCGATTCTGTAAGGGATTATTCCGCATATTTGATATCTCTTATTTCCTAACATTTATACACCTAGCCAAAACACCGCGACGATTTGGAGTGGAAACCTCTATAATCTTCAAATGAAAATCAATACAATTTCACATCCACCCATTCATAAATCTACTTACACATTTGTGAACACTTATTAGTGTTATTCCCCTGTTCTATACATGTCAAAACAACGTCCATTTTCTCAACCTTAATTAAACTCTAGATTCATACCTATGAGCAATACACCTCATACACACAACTTACAATCCCACATATCCATAATGTGATAATTACTCAATGACAACTAAGATGCTACACAATGGATGTTGGGAGAATCCTATGCAAAAATGAACCTCAACACTAACACTTCAGGTAGGACATGACATATTATGGAGTGTTTTTCTCTAATTTTAAAGATATTACACATTACACACTGGAGAGGATATTTCACTACACACGTATGTACACATTCCTATGCAACATCCTACTCAATGTATTCAGTGAAATATCTTAAATGGCATCTACTGTGTACATGTTAGTGGTCACTGCCCTATGATGTAACTAAGTATCCAGGGGTTCATAATCAAATGCTAAGGGTTTAATCTAAAATGGACCACACTACACTGAACACAATGTTGTCACAAATTTATCTTATTTCACACTTTCAGAGTTTGTAATAAAGTATTTTTAGTAACACAACTTAAACTATTTCATGATGACACTTGGTATTAAGGTCTACCTTTCATTAGTGACTGATTGGATAGGAATTAATAAATGAACCTCATCACTTGCATACTAAAATCCACACTGCACAACTTCGAGGGGGAACGAATGGCTTTTATCACATATCACTTGAGGGGCATTCACATTCACTATGTATTTCCAGTCCTCCACAGCATACTGCATATCTTGGTTGTATTTAATCTTCCTTACATTTATGCTTACATGTTCATCAATTATTACACATGTACTAGATATATATCTTGTATGTCATTATATTTCATTAATACACACATGCATGTTCACTTACTTTCTAGTTGTGATAACATATTATACAGATCTATACACACAACATGGATGCTTGGTGCATTACCTATTACCAATCCCACAACGGCTCATGGGGGTAACCAATTTCATACACGACAGGTGTTATTGTTTCATAGCACATTAATTTATCAGATTATACATATCTTGACATACTTTTTATCTTTCTAACATGATAATGGGTGCTTCATGTGCAGAAATTTGTTATGCAGAGTCTATTGTTTCCATGGTTGTTTGTTACATTACTTATTATTGTCTTGGGTGGATTATATTTCCACTGTTTGTGAGATTTTCCCTTTGTCTTGTGTGCACACTTGTATACTTTTTAGACTATTCGGCCTTGATTGTATTGTGACGTCCTGAGTGATGTCCCATGTTTGAAACCCAATTTTTGCAGTCTACATTGTCTTATTATGTGTTGTCTTCTTGCATCTTAGATTACACATTGCCTAATTATTTTCCAACTTACATTTTACATGCATGTTTGCTTGTACTAACATTTTTCTCCTAGCCACTTATATTTTGTGTGCCTTGGTTTATACCAAGCACACTCCCTCCCTATATAGGGAATAGTTTTAGCATAGTAGTTGGTCCTCCTTTGGGCCGCATACTCCTCAATGACCTCGTATGCATACCAAATGAGGGGGAATAATTTGGCTAAATAAGTCACCCCATACAACAGTCTACAATCATCACACAACATAACACAATACCAGTACAACACCGTCATCAGTCTCAGACAGGGCTCAAAATATGATGTGGGTCCTTATTCCAACACATACATCAATTCCCATAGTAGGAAAGTAGCGTTTGGATATCTGTGCCCTTCCTGGATGCCTATGCCTAGGGGGTAGTTACACAAAATTCTTCAATACAACATAGTCTACAAAACTCCACACATCGGCTTTTACAGGGATGATACTCCTTAGCACCACCATACATAAAACATTCAACATTTTCTTCTTCAGCATTGGATCATAATTGGTAAAACAGGAACATATTTTTACACACCATCTACAATGATGTTACATTGCAGGAAGTTGTTAAAGGTTGGAGGATGACACCAGAATTTTCTCCCTACACTTCTTCTAAATCATTGGCTCGATATCATTCAAAAAAATTATAGCCAACACAGCTAGGTGTGAGATTTCCCAAAAAAATTAGTCTTCTACAACATCTACAAGATATTTTCTACACTCTTTCCTCATAACGGATCAGGTGCACATGTTCCTTTTTCACATTTTTAATTTTACATACTTCTGTACATGATTTTTACACACACACGTGTATTTGACTACTTGTTTGTTCTTCTCTTTTTTAGGTCCATTCATATGGGAAGCGGTAGTCAACATCATTCATCACCATCCTACATCAACAAAAACATCAAGCACACAAGAATCAATATCAAAAAGTACATTGGAAATATCTACAACATGCATTTCCACCCTAGGATCATTAGCTCATCACTTTTTGCACTTTCTCATCTTTAGTCTCTATGCTCCACCTTTTTATCACTCCAAGTTTTTCCTTGTCTCTCAGCATGCTTCTTGCCATCAATTTACATGGTTATTAGGTACGTATATCTTATCTACTTTATGTTATTTATCTTTCACTCAACAACATAAAGTGGGGGAAAATGTAGACACAAAATCATGCACTTTGGGTAATTATCTAGTCCTAATTACATACTACTATTCATATGATTCCTAAGTAAGAAAAGTACTAATTAACCCATGTCTTTGGCCATATTTACTTTCTTTCTATTGCTAATTTTGGTCTTATACTCTTTATATCTTAGTCTATATTTTCATACCTCGACATTTATCATTCTGGACACCAGCGCCCAACGAGGACGCAACTGCCATATGTCCCCATCCTCTCTGGGCACCTTGACCTCTTAATACTTTGTTCACATCTTTTGGGTCATTTCTAGCCATTTAAGCTTCTTATCTTTCTGGTAATCATCCTTTTCAGGGTTAATTAAAAAATTAAACTAAGGGAATCATATAAATATAGAGTTATGTGATCATAATAAGGGACCAAGTACTCAACATTAGTTATCACCACCTAAGGTTACATCCAAAGGCTATTCAAGAGAATTCAAAGGAAAGGGAATGCATCAATCTACATACACTTCATAAGAGGGGAGTCTATTCTATTCCATGCACACATCTATTTACATATTTTACGTATAGCTAGTTTCTCGCTATCAAGTGTGACATGCACAAGAGCCACCTAGGGAACGATTCCACACACACACACACACACAAATACATTGGGTCTGAAATGTAGTGTAGTGTTCATTCGTAAGATCACTTATTTGACAGATGAGGAAATTTTGACCCCTCATTTTGCATCTTTCTTATTTAGGATTTGATGTCTATTTGAGGGTTTTGTAGGTTGTTATTTCATTACAAAGTTCCAGTGATTTTGAAGATCATTGTGCGACTTCCTAGTGACCAAAGGCGAAGGAAACCAAACACCTTATGGCAAGTAAAAGATGGTTTTCTTAGAATTTTTTCTATTAAAGGTTCCTTTATAGATCTTTGGCACCTGCAGGCGCCCTTGCAACTTTTTGGGTGCCCTTTTCTAGCTTACTCCTTCATATTTGTTTTTTTTCTGAGCTTCGGTGTGATAGTATGTGCTTTAAATTTTCCATTTTTCCATCTCTACACACCTTCAGGATATCTACAAAAGATAGAACTAATTATATCCCTTCATTATAGTTAGGGTTTCAAATTTTATAGTTTAGTTTACTTGCATTACTTTTTGTACTTAATCTTTACTATTACAATAGTAGCTAGATTAACAATTTTTATAACATATTTATTCTTATTTTGCTTAATCAACAACCCTAACTCATCCTCACCTCTCAAAAACCTAATCCCACCTCATAAGGGTTCATTTCCTGGAGCTTTCCACTCTCCCACTTTCCAAATGAATGGACCTTTGCAATTGGTGGCTACCCATCCAAGTTGTCATTAAACCTATAAGTATGACCATATCCTTCTCTTTTTAGGGATGCAACTTTGGAGACTTCGAGATTTCTTGTGATCTTTCCTTCATTTATTGATTGTCTTTGTAGCTTCTATCATTATCTTGGAGTCATCTTGGAGGTCTTGTGCTTCACCCTTGGATATTTGGAGACATTTTTCTCTCTTGTATGCTTGGATCTACCATTGTCATTGCCATCACCTTTTCCATATCAATCATTGGTAGGTTCATCTATCATTCAAGATACATGTATATATATTTTTCACATCTTAGTTTCCATTTGCAGACCATCATTTTCACCCATCCTTTTCCATCAAACCATATATCATTCCCATTCATCGTCAACCCTTTCTGGTCGCCATTGACCTAGTTCTCATTATTGAATTTTTGTCCCTCAATTTTCCAATCATTTCTTTTCTGATCCAAATTTCCACAAACTTCAATCTTTCCATTTTGTATATCTATAGTTTTAGATCCAGAATCCATCAGATCCAGTTGCCATTGACCAGCCCAATCACCGTTGACCATGTCAAAGAGTTTCATCTTTTATTAATTTTATTTGATCTTTTCTATCAGATCTAGATTCATATCTTCTTGTAGTGTTCCTATTATAGTTCAAAAAAATCAAGAGCCTCCCCAAAGCCTACAATACATCAATCTTTGAAACATTATTTCCAAGAAACTTTTCCAAGTGATCAACAAGTAACAAAAATCAATGATCAACATTATCAATCTCAAATCACCATTTGTAGAACTTTTGTGAGTTCTCATCACTTGAATGTACCTTTATTTACTTTATCATTATTTCTTACAACCTCAAATTTCAATAAATCAATTGCTTTTGTCTCTTTTGATATCCAATTATCATTTTTAGAGAAATTAGTATTTTTTAATAGTGATCCTCGGTGATTTATTTGAATCACTGTAATGTAATTACTTGTATAAATCTGATTATTAGCATACATATAACACCAATGAACACAATATTTCAGATAAATTCTCTCACTGCGGACAAATAATATCTTAGCCACTTCGAGGGGGTAGCCTCCAAACCAAACAATAAGACTCAAATGCTGAATGATCATCAACTACTACCTACTAACCCCTATATATACTATTCCTATGTTATAGCCAACACCAAGGCTGACCCACTAATGAAAATATAACATATATGAAAGAGATACATAATGATAAGAATTTATCATAGCAACAATTCGGCTATATACATCTAATATAAGATATATGATTAAGGGCATAACATGCCCCTCCCCTTCAAAGCAACATTGTCCCCAATGTTAAGAAGATCTGGATGCTGCTGCAGGAAATTTGCATCCTCTTAAGTTGCATCTTCATTGTCTAGATTTTTCCACTTGATAAAATACTTAGTGATGACCCGTGTCCTCAATCGCTTAGTGCGTGTCTGAAGGATGCATTTTAGTTCTAGGATGATTCTGCCCTCTTCATCAATCTCAGGTAATACTATCTAGGTTTATATTGTCTATCTAATTACCTTCTTTAGGAAAGATACATGGAATACTGGATGAATTTGAGTAGCCAGAGGAAGTTCCAGTTTGTATGCTACATTGCCAATCTTCTGTAACACTTGATAAGGACCATAATACTTAGGTGAAAGCTTGTTATCATTTTTTGTTGTTTTAAGTACATTTGCTTATATGGTAGTAAACGCACAAAAATCCAATCACCGAACTTAAAAATTTCTTTCACTGCGATGTTGGTCTGCTTGTTGCTTCATGCGGTTTTGTGACATGGCCAAATTATCGTTGAGACTAGAAAGCACCTCTTTTTGGTGTTAAATATGTTCTTCAACTGCCTGAATCTTTGGTTGGACTCTCAAAGATGAAGTGATAGATTGTGGATGGTACCCAGAACAACGTAACACGTGCCCCAATGATGATACAGGTCTCCTCGCAAGGTGTTCAGGATCCGGAAAAGATCTCCAAGTGTGTGTTAACATCCCGCATGCCCTGCTTAGCCCCCGCGTGCTTTGTTTTTCCCTTTTCCCCTCTTTTCTTGGCCTTTTGCTCTTCAGTGACGAAACCGCCGCCTTGCCTGGGTGGCGGTCTCGTGACCGCCGCCCTGAACAGGGTGGCGGTCCTGTAACCGCCGCCCTGCTCAGGGCGGCGGTCCTTTACGCATTTTCCAGAAAGCTCTTTTAACATGACTCACGTAAAAATCAATGATTCACCAGCTTTTTTTCACCGCCATAAGCTTGCATTAATGATTCTGGTTCCCTGGAATAGTGTTTTGCCATTGTTTATAGTTTAAGAGTTCTATTTGGTTTTTACCTTGGGTAAATGCAAATGCTATAAATAGTTGGCTTGTGCTCAAGCAAATGGCCCCTCAAATTTGCCTCTGAATTTCTCTTTGCAATAGATTAGTCTTTCATTTTTCTTAGAGTTTTTAGTTTCTTTCATTGCATGCTTAGTTAGTGTTGTTTTGCTGTTAGGAAGCCACATATCCATCTTGTGCAAGTGCTGTTGATATTTCATCCAATCCATTGGAGTAGAATAGTTTGTTTTCAATAGGAAGCCATTAAAGTTACAGGTTTTGTTCTTCAAACAGGATAGTTTCAGGTTCTGGACGTTTTATGTTGCATGACTCACAATAAATCCCGCTAGGAATTACATAAGCCAAGCTCTGTACTCTTGCGCTATCTCTCTCCTACTCGCATTGTATTCAGTCTGTATCCTAAGCTGCCTTTGTCCCAATATCTACTTCTGTTGATGCTAGCATTACACGCTTTTCTGGATCCAAGTGAACACGAAGGAATGAGGAGATCACACTGAGGGGACAAGATCACACACACCATCGGATTCGCCACTGTTCTGCGGAATCCAGGTTCTAGCTTTCAAAGTTCTAAATTAGAATCGTATCAAATAGAGTAGTTAATTACTTTATTTCAGTTAATTTCACTTTCGATATTGCCAGGGAAGTTGTGGGGATTGATAGTTTCTGAGAGACTATGATTCATTCCTCACTTCTGAGGTAGGATCGAGAGTCTTGCAAATAGATTAGATCAGTTATTTCATTGTTTAGAATAGATCTACAAATTGCACAGACAAATAGCTATACTCGGTTATTTTGTTTGTTTTAAATTGTTATTTTAGCTGTCAATTCTAGATATGTTAAACAGTTACTCTTTAAATTCATTCGAATAGTTCATCAGAAAATACAAAAATAGAGAAATCATATATGCTATAGATATACTCAAAGTAGTTAAATTTCACTTTGCTGTAGTTAATTTACATTGTTGCTTCTGTATGACAATCACGGGACCTAGGGAGCCCAGAGAATACATATTCGAGCCAATCGTGCCCCAACCCAATCTCATCACAGCCATAACTGATATAGATCAGAATCTCAGGATCCAAGTCTTCCGAACAACGGTAAACTTGCAACAAATCAGTTTCCAACTGCACGGGTTAAACATAGAAGACGACCAAGCACACACATTTTGGTCAAGTCAACCAAACTACAGATTACCCTAGATACATGCCCACATGACTGTGGAGGGGTTTGAAAGAGAGAAAATGTTTGGTTGTGATCCTTTGGTCCCACAGCCGGACGCAGGAGACACCCTCATAGATATAGATACCAGCCTAAGAATTCAGGTTGCACGAACAACTGTAAGATATTCTGAGAAGATCACACAGTTATTGATTCTAAATATAGAAGCTGAGAAAGCATATGATTACTGGATACTAGGGATTAGGGACTGATTCCATACATGACCATAGTAGGTCCTGCAACAAATATGAATATACGGTTGTGACCCACAAATCCCACAGCCCAACGAATCCACAGGTGAATCAGACATAGATACTGGCCTACGTACACTAGTATTCAGATCTACTCCACTTCCACCTATCATCATCGAACAGTTATCCTTGCTAGACACAGCAGCTAACGAAGCTAAGGAGTTCTGGACTAGGCCAGAGAATCACCCATAGAGTCAATTATATTTACCATCCACCCTATGACCTTATCTGGAGACATACACGAAACTATCCCAGGTCATTTTCCACGTATTCCACAACTTATAGACCGAATCACGCCAGAGCTCGATATTGATTGGAGCCTTCGAGCAGTCATCCTTGCTGATCGATCTATCACACCAGTTCAGGTTAGGAGGGCCTTCTTTGCCTTAGATTCACAATTTCCACTAGTGCGTGTCGAAGACATTAGATTGCCTAACTAGTTTGTCTGCATCCCACACATATTCCATCCCCACCGGCTGTCTCGGCATGACCTCGGGAGGTCGGGTGTGAGGAAGAGTTACTTGTAGATTCCCAAGCTCGCTTGTCACTTTTCCATCGTACAAAATTGGTGAACCGACGTGAAATTCAGCTTCACCAAAAAATTGGTGAACCTGACGTCTACTTTCTGGAGTCAGATTTCTACTAGTTCTTTCAAATTAAACGACTCTTTCATCTTTACTACCTCATTAGCTTTCACCATCACCTTCGCTCCTTCCCATTATTCTGTGGGTATTCATATACCCCCCGAATATGTTGGGATTCGATGCATATGGCAGACCCCTCTTGGGTCTTGAGGCATACTACGCCCAACAAAATAGACAATCATCACCCTCACTCTCAGTATGGGGTGATAACTACTCAACTAACCAGTTGTCAACACAAACTCCAAGGATTAGATATACCTCATCCCTCTGAACAGAGGAGTTGGATCAGTTCGCTCAAACATGGAAAACAGAGCCTTCAGGCTCGAACAATATGACGCTCACAGGAGAATCAAGTTTGTCTCCTCAGGTACTACTTAGACCACAAATTAGTAGACAATCAGACTCATACCTGGGTTTAGATGATGAACATTCGGTACGTTATGCCAGGAATGAACAACGTTCTCGAAGTATGTACCCACCTATAGGAGGTTTACAAACACAACCTGAAATCTCTTTTCAAGAAAATACCTCCATACCACGTCATATAGGAAATGCCCTCGGGGAAACTTGGCAGGGCAGCGATCAGTTCATAGCAGGATATCACATGCCTATACAACACCATGATATACAACAAATGCCGCCAAGGCAAAGTATCGTGACTTCACCAAATGAAGTCATTTCAACTCTAGTAGAAAAGGTTAGGGAGTTAGAACTTGCCCAAGCAAGTCAAAATTCACAATTTATGCAGGCAGGAAGTTCCAATCCTCCACACCATCCTAGCCAAGTAGACCTCCTCACAGGAGTAGGCACGTTAGGCATGACTCCTCAGTATTCACAACAAACCCCAACAAGAGCTGCCATTCCTAACACCGCTCCTCCCGGTCTAATACAAAGTAATCCATTTTTGGACAATACCCCTGCATACTTAAACATGTACTCCAAATCACCACAAGGGGATATGTTCTCCTCTCCCGGCATGGTTCCTCAAACACAGGGGTTTCCTTATGCCCCCACTAACATGTACGCTATGCCATGTCAACAACCCATTCCACCGCCACTCCCTCAACAGGCACCATCAATGGTCGAAACCTATGCGATAGGGACCTACTCAGAATATTTGAAAGAGCCCTTAGATTTCACCATACGAAGCGTCATGCTTCCAAGACCTCTTCCCGACTTGCCCAAATACAAAGGTGAGGGAGATCCGAATGCACATATCAAGGCTTACGCTACAGCCATTCGAGAACTACTCCCATGGGATGGGGTTGTTGCTAAAATATTCCCAAAAACCTTGGAAGGCATCGCTCTCGATTGGTATTATAGAATACCTGAGGCTTCCATCCATTCGTTCAAGCAACTCATGTCAGAATTCATCAAGGCCTTTGACATGAACAAATTATTAAGGACAGGAATCAGGGAATTCTTACACATCAAGCAAGAACACAACGAATCTGTCACCCATTTCATCCAAAGGTGGCGTACAGTTCTTTATTCTTTGGCAAGTGCTCCAAACATGGATCAGATGGAACTATGTGATTTATTCCTTCATTCTCTTAGCAGAGAGGTGAAGGAAGAAGTCCAGAAGTTCCCATTAAGAACTTACGATGAAGTACTTGAGAGCGCTCTCTGAATAGATCAAGCGGCAATTGATAGTGGTCGCAAAACATATGGAGCAAATGGGAGGTTAATCACCTCCAACCAGAACACTACAACTTATCCTACTACCACGAACGTCAATCAAGGACCTAAAATCCTTAATAAAAATTGGGGTGTAACAACAGATGGAGTAACCGACCAGCCTAAGAAGGTAAATGTTGTCAATACTCCATCACAAATAAACAACCAACGAAACAACAACTTTACCCCGACAATCAATACAGTGGATTTTAATCATCCACAACAACAACAACAACGGAAAAATCCCACACAGGGTCCAAGCCAAAATTCAACTAGGTACCAAAACCAGAATTCAAACCAAAGACAACAAACGCAAAATTTTAATCCTAATAGGCAACGGTTTGATCAAAATTTTGGGCCACAATACGCACCAAACCAACAAACTAGGAATTACAATCCTAATTCGTATTGTGGTTTCCACAAAATTTGGGGCCATGACACTAGAACGTGCCGTGACTACAATAAATTCATGCAACGCTTGCCAGATGAACAAAGACAACTTTTCATGGATATGTTCTTGGCAGATCCTACGTCACCAGCATCAAATACTTTTTCAGGGGCAGTTTCCCCTCAAAATGCACCCCTGAAGATCTTTAATGATCCGCTCCCAAATCACGATAACAATAGGCTAAATCTAACTGGGACAAACAAGAGCGTAATGACAGGAAACAATGATCATGAAGCTTCAACTTCGCTAAATCCATTAGTTGCGCCACAACTAGGAAGTCAGCCACGACCTAAGATAGTCGGTTTAGTAGAGTTAGACGCCGAACTACCCATCGAAGCTGTAACAAGGACACGAGAGTATTTCTCTCAGCCAAGTCCAAGCCACCTGCCAGGGACAGATAACTTCCAACAAGTAGTAGCAAAACCTGTGGGTGCCTATGATTTAATTAATGACCTAACAAAAACCTTCTCGCACATTTCATTTTTAGACTTACTAAAGAACTCTCCTGCCCACAGGGCTGCTCTTTTAGAAGCATTAGGTTTAGGTCATTTAATTAACATCACTCCACCTCCTGAAACACAGGTAAATCATATAGACTTTGATGTTCATCCTCCGGGGCAGGCGGATAGGGATGTCGAATTCATATTCGAAATAAACAAAATGCCGACAGATGCTGAGATCACACGCCGAGGTGATCCAGCCTTACATTTGCAAGTATGGGTTTATAACAACTATGTAAAGTGTGCAATGATAGACGATGGGGCAGTGGTCAACATAGTCCCCTTCTCTTTTCTTCAAAAGCTAGGGTATGGAGAAACCAATTGTTCCACAACTCGAAACACACTAAGAGGCTATGATAGCCTTAAAGCCACCTCGGTTGGAACTATAATATTACCGGTCACCTTAGGACCCAAAACCATCCTGACTGAGTTTTATATTATAGATCGGGAAACTAACTATAATATGATCCTCGGCCGACCATGGATACACCGCATGAAGGCAATCCCTTCTACGCTATTTCAAGAAGTAAGGTTTTTACACTTAGGGAAGATATTCGTAGCCAAAGGTGATCCAAAACCATTCGATGTACACCTAGCTGACTTAAAGAAAAGACCAGGCGTGCACTCAGAGTTTGAACTCCCAACAAACCAACTTAACAAACCTACCGATGCAAAACCAGAAGAAAAGTTGGTACCTACGACAGATTTTGAAACTATGAGCCTAGCCGAGGCAACCCCAGCCCCCAAAGATGAGGCTAACGCTGTAGAAATAGTATCATTAGGAACTACTGCAAAAATTGTTGAATTATTAGAATAGGATCTACCAATGTTCCTACCATTTGATTCTGTAGGCATGGGATATTCCCTAGGTGTCGGTTCTCTCCCAGCGGTAGATCTCTGCATGGTAGAGGTAGAAGATGTTAACACAACAAATATCCCAACATCTATACTCCCAGCTAAATATTGGACTCTCCATTTTGATGGAGCTAGATGTCGTTATGGAGCTGGGGCAGGTATAATCCTTACTTCTCCCGAGGGAAAAGTCCTACCATTTGCCTTTAAACTAAATTTCGAATGCACAAACAACGGCACTGAGTACGAAGCCCTCCTCCTTGGCCTCATCTTAGCTAAGAGAATCGGTGTTGATAACATCAGAGTCTTAGGAGACTCACAATTGGTAGCGAACCAAGTCTCTGAGATATATGAAATGAAAGCCGAGCACTTACAGCTTTACAAAATAGTTGTATTAGATTTAAGCAAGGAGTTTGACTTCATATCAATTGAAGCAATCCCGCGAGAGAAAAATCTTCTCGCTGATTCAATAGCAACTTCAGCATCACGCTTCACTCCAAACAGTAAGTTAGAGGATACCCATTTCATGGTATCCCTTCGTGATGAACCATTGGTAAAAGCAATGTCAAGCCCTCTTTTAATGAACAAAGATGAGGAACAAATCTACTATCCTAACACACATTGATAGTGATACAACCACTCTTGATTTCTTAAATGCCTATGCAGCATTACATCTCTCCCATCACGTGATAGATTTGTCCTTAATCCCACATTCATCTTCCTATTACGGGAATCCCATGATGGAGCTTCTCCCACAAAAGGAACTTAGCATATACTCAGTCGAGAATGGAGACGATTTAGATTTACCTCCAGCCCTGCCTGAGTTTGAAGAAGGTAACGCCTCTTTGATCGAAGAAACAATTGATATTAACATCGGAACAGAGGATGAACCAAGGATCTTAAAACTAGGATCCTCGTTAACTCCATCAGAAGTAGAAATACACACTTGAATCCTCAAAGAACATCAGAAGGCTTTTGCGTTTAATTATAAAGAAATGACAGGAGTTGCACCGCACATTGCGGTACATAACCTCGTCACTAAATCAGATGCAAAGCCAATTAAACAAAAATGAGACCAATGAAACCTAAGGTAGCTCTCATGGTGAAAGAGGAAGCAATAAATCTCCTCCAAGTAGGATTCATCAAACCAGTCGATTACTCTCAATGGGTATCTAATATCATTCCCGTTCTAAAAAAAAATGGGAAGATACGCATCTGCATAGATTTCTGAGACATTAACAAAGCGTGTCCTAAAGATGACTTCCCGTTGCCATCCATTGATGTCATTGTTGATGCAACAGCTGGATTTGAACTTTTGTCTCTCATGGATGCATTCTCGGGATACAATCAAATCAGAATATCTGAACAAGATCAAGCTAAAACCACATTCATAACTCCTTGGGGAACTTATTGCTATGTTGTTATGCCATTTGGTCTCAAGAACGCTGGTGCTACATACCAGCGAGCTATGACATATATATTTCACGATCTAATTCATAAAATCATGGAATCCTACGTAGATGACTTGTTGGCTAAGGCCAAGAAGCGTTGTGACCATCCGGAAGTACTTCGCATCATTCTTTCATGTCTGATAGAATACGGAGTCACGCTAAATCCAGAAAAATGCGTCTTTGGTGTAACAGGAGGGAAGCTCCTAGGATACATCATATCGTCACGAGGGATAGATGTTGACCCAACCAAAATTTGGGCTGTCCTCGAAATGGTCCCACCTTCGGATGAATCTGGAATCAGGTCATTTCTCGGAAAGCTTGGTGCAATCCGGAGATTCATCCCGGACTTAAGTTTCGCCATTCATCCAATCAACAATCTACTCAAGAAAGATTATAGCATTGATTAGACTGAAGATTGCAATGAAGCTTTTGATGCAGTTAAGCGTTTCTTGTTATCACCACCTACGCTAATGCCACCTAAGCTAGATCACCCGTTAATTTTATACTCGCGAGCTACCAATGTCTCGCTAGCCTGTATGCTGGCTCAAGAAGACGATGACAAGAGAGAACGTGTGATTTATTTCATTAGCTGAACGTTGCTCGACTATGAAACACGTTATACACAAGAAGAACGAGAATGCCTCGCCATAGTCTTTGCAACCAAACGCTTAAGACATTATATGCTAAATCAAGAAACAAGGGTCATGGTAAAAACAGACCATTTACGAACTTTCCTCACGCAAGGGTCCTTGTCTAAAAAGGCTGGATGTTTTATAACCTTAATGGGAGAATTCAAATTAACATTTGTAAATCAGAAGTCCGTTAAGGGACAAATCATCGTGGATTGGTTAGCTGATAACCCATTAGATGGAGGCGATCTAGTAGATCTGGATTTTCCAGATGAGTGCGTATACTACATTGAAACCAGACCTCCTATCTCTGAGTGTCCTTGGTACACTGATATCATTAATTATATCATGGACCATACGTATCCAGAAGGTGCTACACTGCAACAAAGAAGGCGGTTACACATTATCGTAGCAAAATACGTCATTATAGAGCAAGTGCTCTATCGAAAAGTGTTCGATGGAATGCTTCTAAGATGTGTCGACACAGAAGAATCCAAGAAGATTCTCCATGAATCTCACAGTGGAATGTGTGGAGGCCACTTCGGTGGCCATGCCACCACTCGTAAAATACATCGAATGGGCTATTTCTGGCCCACTCTAGAACACGACGCAGTAGAGTTTGTACGCAGATGTCATAAGTGTCAAGAATTCTCCCACGAGATTCACATGCCAGCACAAGCTCTACAACCGATCGCTACTCCGTGGCCCTTTTCCACATGGGGCCTAGATTTGATAGGGAAATTCTCTCCCTCATCCACAGACGGCCATAATTTTATAATCACGGCCACCGAATATTTTACCAAGTGGGTAGAGGCTATGCCTCTTACTACTGTACCAGGTTCTGTAATCGCCAAGTTCATTTTGAACCAAATCATTTACAGGTACGGTGTCCCGCAAATCATTATCTCAGATAATGGAACTTCTTTTAAGAATGACGAAGTTCACGAATTGTGCAATAAATTTAAAATAAGCCATCATACGGCTTCGTTATATTACCCTCAAGCCAATGGACAGGCTGAGGCGACAAACAAAACATTAAAAGCCATTCTCCTTAAAACGGTGAAAGAAAACAAACGAGATTGGCATTTGAAGTTATATCCGGCCTTATGGGCCCACCGAACCTCAATAAGAACACCAACAGGAGTGACTCCTTTCTCGCTAGTATTCGGGGCAGAAGCAGTTCTCCTGCTTGAGGTTGAAATACCCAGTCTCCGCATTTCGTTACAAGGGATCCTGGATGAAGACGCTTATAGAGAAGCACGTCTTTCCCAACTAGAAAGCCTAGATGAAGCTAGGTTAGATGCTGAACAGTGGCACAGAGTCTATGCTGACCGGATGTGCCGGCAGTATAACAAGAAAGTCTATGAACGTGACATATATGAAGGTGATCTAGTTCTAAGGCTAGATAGCCGGATCGACAAAAAGACCGGCGAAGGAAGGAAGTTCCGGCCCAAATGGTTGGGCCCATACCGAGTCATGAAGGACTATGGAAATGGTGCATACCTCTTATGTACGCTGGAAGGTGAGGAATTTGGTGAAACAGTCAATTCCCTACACCTCAAACGATTCTACGCGTAAGCAACTAGCACTATTTATAATTACATCTACATTGCATCTTCATATAGATTAGGATCATTTTGTCCGCTTGTTTTATGCAAAAAAAAAATGTGATCAAGGAATTTGTTCTCAAAGCAATTCATTACAAACTCATGATGTTGTTGGCATAAACACTCTAATCATACTTCTCCATTTCCATGATATCATCAAACTATCTCAGAATCATTTCATCAAATAAAGCTAGATATGACAAGGTCTTAACGGTAACCATGCCAAGATCTGCGGGTTTATTCTCACTTTTGGTTTCTTCTTAGGATAGGTGTCTTGCCTATGGTCTGTTCTAGAAGCTTCATGGTGTCACATCTATCCCATATGTATATCTCTTTGGAAATAAGAACATACTGACATTTTACTCAAATAAACAAGTCAAATATAGAATCAAACAGAAAATTTTAAATTTACACATTTCCTTGCCCCACCAACCTTTGGTGATGAGCTTGCGTCTCTTACTAGTGACGTAGGGTTGGGAAAGGATGGAAATGCCCTTACTCACCTATGCCTTGCCCACGGTGATAAACCCACGCTTCTTACTAGTAGCATGGGGCAAAGTGTAGGGGGTCCTCTTGACAAACAAATGCAAAAGGTCATAAACAAACAATTCAAATCTTGAAGTCTTGAGTCAAAAACAAATGAATCAGATGTCCGAAATTCCAAGAGAGTTAAAAATCCTAAAAGCCCAGATTTTGTCTACCATGTGGCCATCTACGGATCTAAGTCTAGATAAACCGCAAAGCAAGTTGCATCCCAAAACTATGAAGTCACTCGAGTGGAGTAGGCTTGTGGCATCCTAATTTGGTTCCACCAAAGCTTTGTCTATCTTTCATCACTATCATTTCAACACATTTCATAACTTGCGCCCTTCCCAACTCTCGGTGATGAGCCCTCGCATCTTACTAGTTGCGTGGAGTTAGGAGTAGGGGCAGGTTTATCTGCTCATCATATCAGTTTATCTTCACCACTTTGCCAAAACAAATATGAAGTATCCAAAATTGCTTACAGAAACTAAGATTCAAAATCACATTGTATCTACATTATCATATATCAGCATCATGAAATACAAAAAGAAAATAAAACACTTGCATCATTTGTTCTCCATTACATACATTCTAAGGAGCATACATGCATAACATCATAATTTACATGAGGAAACTGGAAAGGAAACAAAGCCATAAATGCCAAAAGTCTGATCCAAAAAAGAATATATATATATATATATATATATATATATATGATCAAAGTTTCTGTACAATGCCATCATGCGCTAAGCATGGTCAAAACACTCAAAGAGCCTGGGATATACAAAAGAATATATCATACAAAATCTAGGAGAGCCAAGTGGCTTCTCAATCCCTACGAGACCCCTCTGAAGGTGCACGCCCACGCCTAGGACTCCGGCTACGCCGGCGCTCTGAGTGCACGGAGGGCTCAGGATCCCGAGGGGCAGCCGCAGTCTCGCCACGAGAATGACTCCTCATCAAGCGCTCGGCTGTCCTATACCCCGCTAGCTCCGTGCGGAGAGTCGATACCATCCTGGCCACATGCCAGACTGGGGCAAAGACGTCAGTATGTCTACCAGCTATTGAGGGCTCCCCAGCATCCACAGACAACTCTGCGTGGGTCCTCTCCATGGGGATCATCAGGGTATCGGTGCATACCCTACGAATCAAGTCCCGCCACTCATCGGCGGTCTCTGCAAACAAAGGAGAAAACAAATTAGAAACAAAACAAGAGATTAGAAATACAAGATAAAACAAAAAGAGAGATAGCAACTAAGGAAATCCTAACTAAAAACAAACATTAAAAGGAAGGATGGTAACTTACTCGGATCACCAGGCCTCCAGGATGGATCGCTAGGGTCAGCACCTGCCACGGATGCCGCCGCTGACTGGGGTGCTGCTCCTGTGACTGGAGCAACGTAGCATCCCGCAACGGACTCATCCTCCCCACCATGGCCCTAGGAGAGTGGCTCCTCTGAGACCAGAGTAACTCTCTCTGCACTCTGCTCGGCCCTCGCTGCCTGCATAATATCCTGAGTGTCATGCCACTCAGGATCGCTGTCCTCCTCTGTCTCTCCCCCTGTAAACTCCTCAGACTCAGAGTCTATGTCAATGGGGTCATCGCTACTATGGGCAGGCCCGTGGAAATCTGAAGCAAGGGTGCCTGAGGCGCACCAGCTCTCCCTCTGGCACGTACTACCCTCCTGGCCGCAATAGGAATGCCAGGAGTAACCACTGTCCAACCCCGGCCTCTAGGACCCCCTCTGGCCTCTCGAACTGACCTGTATACTGGTGCTACTGGGGGAAGCATGCCCATGTAGGGTAGGCCAAACTGCTGAGGAACTCGGCCAAAGGGGTGTATCTCCACTCATCCCACTCTATCAATAAGCTGCCCTGTAGTGGAGCAGGAGATCAAAGTAAGAGCCTCCTCGCCCCATATACCTGCCATAGTCTGATACGGTGTGGCCTCCATGTCAGCAGTGGTCAGTGAAGCAACTGGCTGATGAGGTGCTCGGAGCACCGACATATCTATCCATCTAGCTGCCCTCACAGCTCTGGGATCTGTCACCTCTACACCTCTGCCATAGGGGATAAAGTGCTCATAAACCCAACTCATGACCAGGGTCGGGTGGCTCAAGGACTGCCCCTATAAATGGACTACCCTGTATAAATCATGGTAGGTAGTCCCAAGAATATCTTCTCCCCAGGCATATATCCAGCCATGTCCCTCTATCTGTGTAATGATGGGGGACCAGCAGTATAACAGTGTGTCTCCTCCCTTGTCCCCGATCAATCTCGAGGCAAGGATCCCCATAATAGCCTGGTGAAGCAAGGGGATGGGAAAACTAGGAATGGATCGAACTCTGACCCCCTTCTTCAAACCCATGGAGATGACTGCATCTCCCATGTATGTGGCCCACTGTGCTATCTGGGCCCGTGAGCCTGCTGTCTCAAGGGTCAGACGTCTCCCAATGATCGGGACCCCCAGAATGTGATAAACATCCTCCAAAGTGATGGTCCACTCACCGCGGACCCCTGGTAATTGGAAGGTGTTCCGATCAGCATCCCAATATGAGAATAGGTCACAAAGAATGTGACTGGATGGTGCAACATGTGGAACACGCGAGATACGTAGTATCCCGGCCCTCTGAAGAGTGTCCTCCTCATCCTGTGAAAGGGCATCTAGTACTCCTGGGAGCCAGTCACACTCCCTCTCTCGGCTCCACCGGATATACTCCTCTCTCGCCTGCATACACCCAAAAACACACAAAACAAAGCAAGTTAGCATCCGAGTGATATTAGAAAAATCATGAAAACACGTAGAAATGCTAAAAACACAAAAACAACCTTAAACAGATATTCTTTTGGCATTCTGTGCAAAACCACCACCCTGAGCAGGGAGGTGGTTTTGTAACTGCCACCCTGAATAGGGCGGCGGTTGTGTAATTGCCACCCTGGACAGGGCGGTGGTCATATAACCATCGCCCCTGGGCAAGGCGGCGGTCGTGTGCCGAAAACCCATGCAGGTTTTATAATTTAAAAGGCCTAAAAACGCTAAAAAAGGACCGTTTTGGCTAAAAACAAAGCCTACCCAGTAGGTGCCCCCCCTAGATGGACCTTTTAACACTAACATTTTCAAAAATTACCCCCCCATGACAAAGATTTTAGCATTTTAAAATTAAGGGGGTAAAAAGGATAAATTGAAGAAAACTAACCTGTGATCTCGCGGGTCGATGTTCCACTCGCGGAGGCATGATCACTATCCCGTCACGAACGTTTTGACTCTACTCACGCAAGAAACCATCACCGTGGGTTCCAGAGCTCAGAATCAATCAAATCAACTCGTGCAAATGAATAGGAAAATGGGCCCACTTTCATATATATAGCAAACCTGACTTGTTTTAAAAATGTTTTTTTTGCAGGTTTGGAGCACCGACGGAGGTAAGTTCTTACCCCCGCATGAATGGTACGTTCTCATTTCCTATTATTTTAGCATTTATTTTCCAAATTATTGTGTCTATCTGCACTTGAGTTCTCTTTTCATTTTGCAGGGAGCGGGAATTTTGGATGGCGTCATTTCAACACACGGACGTATCAGGTATAACTTTCAACTTCCCATTTCGGGACCGCCATACTCAGACCCACCGTTTTACGCCTCTTCATGGCTAAAACGCTTCTCCGAGGGGGCAATATGTACGTACCCAAAATTGTAGGGTACTGCACTGCCAGAACAACGTAACACGTGCCCCAATGATGATACAGGTCTCCTCGCAAGGTGTTCGGGATCCAAAAAATATCTCCAAGTATGTGTTATCATCCCGCATGCCCTGCTTAGCCCCCGCGTGCTTTGTTTTTCCCTTTTCCCCTCTTTTCTTGGCCTTTTGCTCTTCAGTGACGAAACCGCCGCCCTGCCTGGGGGCGGTCTCGTGACCGCCGCCTTGAACAGGGCGGCGGTCCTGTAACCGCCACCCTGCTCAGGGCGGTGGTCCTTTACGCATTTTCCAGAAAGCTCTTTTAACACGACTCACGTAAAAATCAATGATTCACCATCTTTTTTTCACCGCCATAAGCTTGCATTAATGATTCTGGTTCCCTGGAATAGTGTTTTGCCATTGTTTATAGTTTAAGAGTTCTATTTGGTTTTTACCTTGGGTAAATGCAAATGCTATAAATAGTTGGCTTGTGCTCAAGCAAATGGCCCCTCAAATTTGCCTCTGAATTTCTCTTTACAATAGATTAGTCTTTCATTTTGTTTAGAGTCCTTAGTTTCTTTCATTGCATGCTTAGTTAGTTTTGTTTTGCTGTTAGGAAGCCACATATCCATCTTGTGCAAGTGCTGTTGATATTTCATCCAATCCATTGGAGTAGAATAGTTTGTTTTCAATAGGAAGCCATTAAAGTTGCAGGTTTTGTTCTTCAAGCAGGATAGTTTTAGGTTCTGGACGTTTTATGTTGCATGACTCGCAATAAATCCCGCTAGGAATTGCATAAGCCAAGCTCTGTACTCTTGCGCTATCTCTCTCCTACTCGCATTGTATTCAGTCTGTATCTTAAGCTGCCTTTGTCCCAATATCTACTTCTGTTGATGCTAGCATTACATGCTTTTCTGGATCCACGTGAACATGAAGGAATGAGGAGATCACACTGAGGGGACAAGATCACACACACCATCGGATTCGCCACTGTTCTACAGAATCCAGGTTCTAGCTTTCAAAGTTCTAAATTAGAAACATATCAAATAGAGTAGTTAATCACTTTATTTCAGTCAATTTCACTTTCGATATTGCCAGGGAAGTTGTGGGGATTGATAGTTTCTGAGAGACTATGATTCATTCCTCACTTCTGAGGTAGGATCGAGAGTCTTGCAAATAGACTAGATCAAGTTATTTCATTATTTAGAATAGATTCACAGTTGCACAGACAAATAGCTATACTCGGTTATCTTGTTTGTTTTAATTTGTTATTTTAGCTGTCAATTCTAGATATGTTAAACAGTTACTCTTTAAATTCGTTCGAATAGTTCATCAGAAAATACAAAAATAGAGAAATCATATATGCTATAGATATACTCAAAGTAGTTAAATTTCACTTTGCTGTAGTTAATTTACATTGTTGCTTCTGTATGACAATCACGGGACCTAGGGAGCCCAGAGAATACATATTCGAGCCAATCATGCCCCAACCCAATCTCGTCATAGCCATAACTGATATAGATCAGAATCTCAGGATCCAAGTCTTCCTGAACAACGGTAAACTTGCAACAAATTAGTTTCCAACTGCACGGGTTAAACATAGAAGACAACCAAGCACACACATTTTGGTCAAGTCAACCAAACTACAGATTACCCTAGATACATGCCCGCATGACTGTAGAGGGGTTTGAAAGAGAGCAAACATTTGGTTGTGATCCTTTGGTCCCATAGCCAGACGCAAGAGACACCCTCATAGATATAGATACCAGCCTAAGAATTCAGGTTGCACGAACAACTGTAAGATATTCTGAGAAGATCACACAGTTATTGATTCTAAATATAGAAGCTGAGAAAGCATACGATTACTGGATACTAGGGATTAGGGATTGATTCCATACATGACCATAGTAGGACTGCAACAACCACGAATATACGGTTGTGACCCACAAATCCCACAGCCCAACGAATCCACAGGTGAATCAGACATAGATACTGGCCTACGTACACTAGTATTCAGATCTACTCCACTTCCACCTATCATCATCGAACAGTTATCCTTGCTAGACACAACAGCTAACGAAGCTAAGGAGTTCTGGACTAGGCCAGAGAATCACCCATAGAGTCAACTATATTTACCATCCACCCTATGACCTTATCTGGAGACATACATGAAACTATCCCAGGTCATTTTCCACGTATTCCACAACATATAGACCGAATCATGCGCTAGAGATCGATATTGATTGGATCCTTCGAGCAGTCATCCTTACTAATCAATCTATCACATTACTTCAAGTTAGAAGGGCCTTCGTTTCCTTAGATTCGTAATTTCCATTAGTGCATGTAGAAGACATTAGATTGCCTAACTAGTTTGTCTGTATCCCACACATATTCCATCCCCATTGGCTGTCTCAGCACGACCTCGGGAGGTCGGGTGCGAGGAAGAGTTACTTGTAGATTCCCAAGCTCGCTTATCACTTTTCCATCGTACAGTAACCATTGGACCCATCTCGCTTTCTTATCTGATGTAAAACAATGAAGATATCCCTCCAAGCACTTGTTTACCACCTCTGTTTTCCCATCAGACTAGGGATGATAAGAGGAAATACAAGCTAGTTATGTGCCCAATCATGAGAACAAGTCAGTCCAAAAATTACTAGCAAAGATAGGGTCTCGATCAATCACTATAATCTTTGGTGTCCCATGTAGCTTCTGAATTATATCCCTGAAGGTCGTTGCTACTATACTCGCAAAAAATGGATGTGATAAAGCAAAAAAATGGGCATATTTGGTGAGTCTGTTCACCACCACCATGATTATATTTTTACCTTCTGATTTAGGAAACCCTGTGATGAAGTCCATAGACTCCTCTTCCCACCTCTGGCTAGGAATAGATAGAGGTTGTAAAAGACCTGGGGACTTGATTGTTTTTCCCTTATTTTGCTGAAAAACCATGCATTCTGCCACAAAATTTTGGACATCTCCTTTTAGCCCTTCCCAGAAAAAATCAGGCTTGATTCGGTGATAAGTCTTTAAGAAGCCAGAATGACCCCCTACTGGAGAAGGATGGAGCTCAGATAGAACCCTATTTTTAAGGGTTGAATTCTTACATAGATATAATCTATCTTTATACCATAAAACATATCCTTTCCATACAAATTTTTCTGACATGCTTGGATCTTGTTGGAGATTTTAAATGAGATTTTGTGTACCTGGGTATTTTTTCCATTCAGACCTTGCATCATCTATCCAATCCTCATGTAATACAGATATGGCACATAAAAATGCCTGGGCAGATTCATCCTTTCGAGATAAAGTATCAATAACTACATTCTCTTTTCCTTTCTTGTATATTATCTCAAAATCATACCCCAAAATTTTCGAGACCCATATCTGTTGTTCTTCTGATGATAAACATTTCTCTAAGAAGTATTTCAAACTATCATGATATGTATTTACTTTGAAATGTCATCCCATTAGATATGGTCTCCATTACTTCACTGCATGAAGTATTGCTAACATTTATTTCTCATAAACTACTTTAGAGATATTATTACCTTTGAATTGGTGGCTCTCGAAGGCAATGGGTCACCCTTCTTGCATGAGTATTGCCCCCATACCATACCCTAAAGCATCACATTCAACAATGAATGTTTTTGAAAAATTTGGGGTGGCTAGAACTGGAGTGGTGCACATGGCCTCCAACTTCTCAAAGGCCATAGTAGCTTGCTCGTTCCATTGGAAAGAGTCCTTCTTCAATAAAGATGTGATTGGTGCTGCGATGCTGCCATAATTCCTTACAAATCTACGATAATAACCTGTAAGCCCCAAAAATCCTTAGAGATTTTTTAGGGTTTTGGGAACCTTCCATTCAAGCATGGATTTTATCTTGTTAGGATCCACTTTAACACCTTCATAAGAGACAATATGACCCAAATATTCAACCTCCTTGACACCAAAAGAACACTTAGAAGGATTTGCATAAATTTGATGTTGTTCAAGAGTTTCCAACACCTTATTTACATAATGCAGGTGTTCCTCCCATGTTTTACTAGAGATTAATATATCGTCAAAGAACACTAAAACAAACTTTCAAAGAAATGGCTTAAAGATGGAATTCATCAAGATTTGAAATGTAGAGGGTGCATTTGTTAGTCCAAAATGCATTACAAAGAACTCATAGTGTCCTTCATGTGTCCTGAAGGCTATTTTATGAATATCTTCATCCTTGATTCTAATATGATGATATCCAGAATGAAGATCAAGTTTTGTAAACAACACCATGTAACTCATCTAGCAAATCATCAATTACAGGAATATGAAACTTATCTTTAATTGTGTACTTATTGAGTTCCTTGTAATCTGGACACATGCGCCAATTGTCATCTTTTTTCCGTACCATCACTACAGGAGAAGAGTAAGCACTTTGACTATGATGAATAAGTCCTACTTCTAACATCTCTTGAACTATCTTCTCAATCTCACTCTTTTGCATATAGGGGTGCCTATAAGGTTTGATGTTGGGTTGTTAAATCCCTGGTACTAGCTGGATGACATGGTCATGGTCTCTTTTCGGAGGCAAACCCTTGGGCATTTCTCTAAACATCCGTTGAGTTATCATATATCAATGGCTTGTATATCTGTGGGTATAAATATATTGGAATGATGTGCTTCTAATGAAAATAGTTGTGCTATAAATCCTTATGCACCCTTTCTAAGAAATTTTTGCATCTGATGAGAACTTACCATCTATGGGGACTTTGCTCTTAGTCCATTTAGTTTAAAATTCCTCTCTTGTAACTAAAATTGCATGAACAACTCTTGGAAATTCATTTCAATGGTTCCCAAGGTGGTAAGCCACTGAACTCCTAACACGATGTCTGTTCCTCCCATGGAAATGGAATACATATTGCTAGTAAACAAGTAATATCCCATGGCAAGATTAATGTTATGGAATTTTCCTGAAAAACTAATAGTTTTCCCATCCAGCGATCATGACTTGACATTCTGAAGTTAGATAAAAAAAGCAGTTCAAGCGTACCGCTAATTTATGATTGATGAAATTGTGAGTACTTCCTGAATCAAACAACACTGTTACCCTCTCTTTTTTTAAGAAACCAACCACTTTGATATTTTGGGGAGTGCTAATACCTGGAATTGCATGACATGATATCACTGATTAGGGATCTCTTAATTCCTCCTCTGGCTCTACCTCTTCATCTTCTTCTTTATCTTCTTCTTTAGTAGGTCCCTCAATGTAGAACAACTTCTTTTCCAGCACACTTATGTCTTGGTCCAATTTTTTTGTCACAATTAAAAAATAACCCTTTATCTCTCTTTTCTTTAATTTGTTGAGGTGTCAGTCTCATTGGCCGAGGGAATGATGGTGGAAGGGTGCTACGATCTCTGATAGTACTGACAGTTTGTTTCCTGACTTGAAAGAAATTTTTTCTCTGCCTTACGTGCCATGATCATAGAGTTTGAAACCTTATGAGGATTAATAATACACACCTCAGTCTCAATTTATTCTTTAAGACCCAAGAAATAATTCATTCAAATTATCTTCAGGAATATTTTCTACCTGTAAGGAAAGGTTTTGGAATTTATGGATGTAATCTTTGACTGTTCCTTGTTTGTCTGAGCTTTGTTAATTGGCTAAAATAATTCTTTGACACACTAAAACTATAGTGCAATTGCAACTCTTTGGTAAATAATGCCATGTGACATTGAGAACACTCTTTTGCCTTTGAGCACATAACCATCAATACCAAATGAATTGGTCAGGTTCAAGATAAAATGGTGCCATGGTAACCTTTTTTCCCAATAGAATCTGATGAAGATCAAAGAAATTATCCATTCTGGTTAATCCAATTGAGTGCATCCTTTCCATCAAAATTACGCATTTCCACTTTTGGAAGCATGTTATGGGCTTGTAGAGTGTTTGTATTTGGATTGGTCATGTTTATAGATCCACCATGGCTAGTTTGTTTATTACTTTGACCTAAAGATCCACCATGGCTAATATGAGTATGATTGAGTTGAGGCTGATTAGGAATGATATGATGATCCATGATATCATAGCTAAATTAGTGATTGAAATCCTCTAATCATTGTCTAATCTTCTCTACATCTTTCTTTGCTGGCCACTCTACCTTCAAGGTTTCATAACTCTAACTCAAGATAGCCGACCTTATGGTCAGTTAAAGTAAACCCTAACCCTGAGGAATCTGTAGATACCCCTTCTGAATCTGACTCCTAAACTATTATCTCATCCTTATCATGGGTTTTACCTGGAGTGATGGGATTCTTTTTGCCCCTTATCGAAGGCCCAACCATAATGGCCTAAAATGGTAAGATTTAAGGATTAAGGTCGAAATTTAGGGTTTCAGATTTCAATAGGAATTCAGCCATTTTTTTTATAAAACTCAAAGACAACTAACTCAAAATAATTTTTAATATTATTTATAGTCAATGTAAATAACTTTGAAAATTTCCACAAATTTCACCCTATGTAGCTGAATTATGAAAAAACATAAAACCGCTATAACTTTTGCAAAAAAAGTAAAAAATTCATAAAATTTTGAGGAAAGATTACTTGAATGATTTCACCACACCACATAAAAATTTGTAAAAAAATTCGCTGCTGATGTTGAGATATGGATGAACCTTCAAAATTAGGGTTTGATGCAGTGCTGGCTGAGTTCTTGCTCTGATACCACTTGTAATGAAATTACTTATATAAATTTAGATCATGAGTAGAAATATAACACCAAATGAACACAATATTTTAGAATAAATGATCTCAATATGCACATTAGAATGTCTTCGCCACTTTGAGGGGGAAACCTCCAAACCATAAAATAATACTCAAATGCTCCAATGATGATAAACTACTACCTACTAACCTCTATAAATACTATTTCTGTGTTATGGCCAACACCAAGGCTGACCCACTAATGAAAATATAACATATATGAAAGAAATACATATGATGATAGCCACAAGTCAACTATATACATCCAATATAAGATATATGATTAAGGGCGTAGCAATCACCCGCAATTCCTTTGAATCACCCACAATCAGTTAAATCACCAACGATTACTCTGAATCGCTTATGATTCATGTTTCTTAATATATTTTTATTAACCATATCATGTTTATCAATTTATATCAATATATCTACATTTAACATGTCTTGTACAAGTATTTATTTGCTCTAGATGATTATTCTAGGATAATCACACCCTATTACAAGTATTTACGACCTTCTAATTGTTCAGTTACCTTTATTTTGGGAAAAAATTGACATCCTTCACGAGCTCACATTGTGTTCCATTTGATTAGTAACTGACATCAAATATATCGAGTATCATCTTGAGTTACTCCATGAAATCCAAAAGGAAACAACAAACTACTAGTAAAATTATTTTGAAGCCATCTAGATAGCCTCCACATTAGCTTGATGATTAATTGAAAATGAACTAAAATGGGATAGGTTAAAGTAGTTAATCTAATCTAGGAGGACATTTTGTACAATATATAAATGCACTAGAAACTATCATGTAAATTCATTATGCTAACATAAACTAATGAAATAAAACCCAAAGGTGCAAGGACAGAGAGATCAAACAACTCACTTGACTACTCTAGAGACTGAGGTAGATTTTCGCAAGTCTGAATGGAAATCCCAGGATCAGGAACGAATATGTCGAAGCCCTGAAAAGAATGAATCTGGAGGATCTACGTGGACTATGACACCTGGGGCAGGAATAGGATGCCCATGAGTGCTCCACTCCATGGACTATGGATGTTTTGGTTTATACCTACATTTTTCTGAGACTAATTTGCGTAGTGTCAAAACGTAATCTAGAACTGCTTCGTACCTATTGCACTAAATTCAGTATGTTGCATCGATATGCTACTGAACCTATCAGGATTTTTGAATGACCCCTATAAAATGTGATGCACATGTCCTATCTTGTGCCTTGATGATGATGGAGCTATGTAGATGCCAATGCAATAGATGGATGAACTCTAGGTGGAGTGATAGTAGATATTGATGCCAGGTCCCTCATTATGGTCTCATAACTTTATATTGATTAGGGTTCATCTTGGTCTAATTTCATAATTAACCCCAAATCAAATTCAACCTGCATATAAAGATAAGGATGAAACATGGATATAAAAGACTTAATAAAAGGCGGGAAAGTGGAAAAGTGACCAGGGCATTCTATGGGTGCCCCAATACAAAATATGGGCACACTAGTTAGGGTTCAGATGACGTGGGATACATTCAGAAATTTCATGGATCACATAGATGCAATTGGTCACAAAACACGAAGTAACACTTCACTTTGTCGTTATCCTGGTACCTGTTGTTGCAAATCAGCAGCACCCCTGGATGCAAATCATGTTTCTAAGTTGATGTTTTAGGCATCCAGTGTGATTGCATAACATTGAAACCTCTCTCCAAGTGTGGGACTTGTAAAATGAGAAAGGAATCTCCAGTTTAGAGGTTGGTTCCTCAATTCCTCTGGTCAGATTTATCACTTACAAGTTGCAAAGGTCTATATTCCTAACCCTACCCTAAATTCCAAAGGAGACAGAGATAGAGAATGCAAAAAAGCTAAAACTAATGCTAATAGGTGATGCACCAAAGGAGTGGTGAGCATTTTTTACTTCTGCAGATTGACACAGTCCATAAAAATGCAACAAAGAACCTCATGCAAAAATTGATAATTGTAATGAAGGATCAGAAATTAACCAAACAACACAGGCAGATGATGAAAACTAATCACAGAGGATGTATTGTTATTTTAATCATCAAAATCACTTGCATTACAACACCTGAGAGGAAAAATAAAGTTACATCTCTTAGAAAAGGTCTGATATTCCACCAAAATCACTTCCAAGGTGAGAAAGGGTACCTGCAATACACAAAGAATGTCCCACACTTTGAAAATGAGCCAATTCTGGCTTTTACAGTGCAAGGGACAAGCCCAGGAGAGAGAAATGTGGGAAAACATGGGAGAGGTTCAATAATTGACAAAAATGCATTCAAAACAGCATGGGTATCCTTATAGACCCATTCCTTGACATTTTTAACCATGCTGAGAGAGAATGCGAACCATTCTTCATTAAAAACGGTGGTTGAAACGTCATTTCTACTCATCACCACGTGCCAGAGACGTTTTTTGATTTTCTCTCTCCAAACTCCATCAAAATTCAAAATTGACCCCTAAATCTTGTAGATAATTTCACCAGCTTTCCATTGATATAATGAACGCGAAAAACTGAGCTCTGGATCGAAAGATATGGCCATTTGAAGTTTTAGGGAAAAATAGGGCCAAATCGGGTTGGCGGGCAAAAATTCAAATTTTTGCACCTTTTTGGTCATTTGGAAAATTTTCCAAAATTTCCCCACGCTCCGCCACTCTAGGTGCCACGTGGCACATCCTGATTGGCTATGGGCCTTCTAGGGGAAAATTTCCCACAAAAACTCCGCCAAGCCATAACTTGAAAAATACGTGGAGTTAGGAGGAAAACTTTACCTTTCTGGAAAGTTGAGAAAGAGCTCTATCCAATGGTGCCATTTCCAGAAGATTTTGAGTTCCTAAAAAGAAAATTTTTATGACTAAGGCACAAGAGAGGGGAGAATGGAAGGAGTTAGCCACAAAAAATGAGCAGGTGCACATTTTGGATAACAATTTTGGCGACTCAAAGGGGTCATCTGCCTAGTAGATGAAATTACCAGTTGCTTGAAACAATCCATTGGGCATGGAGTCATTAAATTCTCTATTTGGTACCCCAACTAAATAGAACGTTGCAAGGAGGAACATGGAATATCACCTGATGGAGAAAGGCCTGTAAACACATTCCCAGGAACAGCAGGCCTGTGCCAAAGCACTTAGGGAAAGAAAAACTAACCTACAACAAAACAATGTGCACAAGCACTTGGAGGAATGAAAACCTAAGCTAATATTTACAAGGTGGAGAATTTCCCTCTAGTAGCAATGCTTTAGATAGATTCCATTGATTGGAATCTGCAGTTCTTGGCCATCTAATGAAGATAATTGGAAGGCATTGCTGTCCTTACACTTTGTGACCATGTATGGGCCACTCCAAATGGCATCAAATTTTGAATTCCTTCATGGTTTTTCTCTATCTGCATCCCATTTTTAACACTAGATCTCCAACTTGGAAAGATCTACTCTTGGCCTTCCTATCAAAGGTCTTCTTGATCAAAGCTTGATTCTTCTCCATTGCTTGGGATGCTTGATCTCTGATCTCTTGGAGCTCCATCAACTCTACATATCTCACCTCCATGGGCCCAAACTCTAGCAACTCTAACTACTTCATGAGTTCCAATGTTGGAAACTCAAGTGACATGGGCAAGATTTCCTCTCTTCCATAAACAAGCCTGAATGGAGAGTTACCTATGGATCTCTTGGGAGTTATCCTATCAGCCCATAAGGCTGATTTCAGTTTGGTATGCCAAGACCTCTAATTCTCATCAAGAGTCCTCCTAATGATCCTCAATAAGTTCTTGTTTGTAGATTCAGCCTGGCCATTACCCTGAGGGTAGTAGTTTGATGAAGTACTTAGGTAGATCCCGTTCTTGATAGCCCACTTAGTCACCTTGGATCCAATGAATGCTAATGCATTATCTGAGATTATTGTAGCAGGTATGCCAAATCTGGTTACTATCCCCTCATAGAAGTATAAGATGCTAGACTCATTTACTTCCTTGAGTGCTACTGCTTCAGTCCACTGGGTGAAGTAGTCTGTGGCTATCAAAATCCACTTATGCCCTTGGCTTGAATTGGGATTAATGACTCCAATGAAGTTCAAAACCCATTGCATGAATGGTCTGTTCAACTGAAATTAGATGCAATGGAAGGGCAGCACAAGCCTCTCGCTTTACCTATGAAGAATACCCAATTCTTGCACCTTTTGATCAACGCAAAGCAATCACTGAAAATATTGGGCCAATAATAACCAACCTTCATGATTTTTAGAGCTGTCACTCTTGGTGCAAAATGACCACCAGATGGTCTACCATGGAACTCTTCCAACACACTATGAACCTGATTTGTGTTAATGCATCTCAGTAGCCCTCCATTCACATCTTTCTTGAACAAAACACCGTCTACTATGGCATATGGGACAACCTACAATCTGAAGTGTCTTCTTTGGGTTTTTTTCATCTCTAGAGGGCATAGGCATGTGCTTAAGAAATGCATTATACCTTGGGTCCAAAAAGGAGTGGGGAAAACATTATCCTCTTCTTGAGTGCTACCTTGCAGATGGCTGTCTTGAACTGTCAAAATAGCCTCTTCTTTATTGCATACTCGTTTTTGCTTGCCCAAAATTAGCTGCTCACACAATCCTTATCCTCTTACCAGCTTGGTGACCTTGATCTCAATGTCATACTCCATGACACGAGTGATCCAACCTGCCCTTTTCTCATTCAAATCCTTGTTGAGAGGAGGAAGTCCTTTACTCCCGCATGAGATACCAACAACTGAACCTTGTTGTTTGAGACTAGATGCTTGAATTTCTTCAAGCTTCTAATTACTGTAAGTACATGCTTCTCAATAAAAGAATATCTCACCTCATAGTTATCTAGGATTTGGCTGAAGAAAGAAATTGGCTGCTCATCATTGTCCTTGTTCTGCTGTACCAAAATGGCAGAAATAGTATCATTACCTCCAAATGCATAGAGGATGAAATCCTTGGAGAAATCTGGGTCGATGAGAGTTGGTGCTTGGGAGATGGCTTCTTTGATTGCTTCAAAGCTCTCATTACCTTCTGCTATCCACTTGAAAGCCATGCTTTTCTTTAACATTTTGGTGATAGGTTTGACAAGGGCTGAAAAATCTGGGACAAACCTCCAAACAAAGTTTATTCTCCCCAAGAAATTCTGAAGGGAATTCTTGTGGCTTAGAAATGTTAGTGGTCTTAGGGCTTCAACCCTCTCTGAATCAATTCCTAATCCTTATTTGGAGACAATATGGCCAAGGATCTTTCCTTCATGTGCTAGGAAGATACACTTCTTAGGATTCAAAGACACTCAAAAAATCCTACACCTTTGGAAGACTTGTCTCAAATGAGAGAGGTGGTCTACTGCATTCTTTGAAAAAGCAGTGATATCATCAAGGTATATCAGCACCACGTTGTTAATCAAACCTTTGAACGCCATGTCCATTTCTCTTTGGAAGGTAGCTCTAGCATTGGATAGCCCAAATGGCATTTTCCTATATGCATAAGTTCCCCATTTGGTTGTGAAGGCTGTCTTGAATTGATCTTCTTCCTTCACCATAATTTGATTGTACCCTGAGTAGCCATCAAGCAATGAAAACATTTCGGAGCCAGCAACAACTTGTAAAATCTACTCCAAAGAAGGAAGTGGGCAATGGTCCTTGAGAGATGCTCTATTCAAATCTCTGAAATCAACGCACAATCTGATCTCTCCACTCTTCTTTCTGACTGGAACTAAGTTGGCAACCTAACTAGAATGCTTGATTGGGAATATGATTCTTAACTCAATCAACTTATTCAATTCTTTCCTCATGAGAGGTTCCATGTGTGGATTGAATGGCCTTTGTTTCTGCTTAATGGGCTTAGTATTTGGATCCAACTCAATGGTGTGCTGAGCTAACTTGGGATTGAAACCTTTTAAATCTTTGTAGCTCCAAGCAAACACATCAGGGAACTCTTGACAGAGCTGTATGAACTCATACCTTTCTTGTTCAGTTGTCATATTTCAAATTTGCAATGGTTTGTTCTCTTCCACCAAGATGGATATTGAATCTTCTCTCTTGACCTGAATATTTGCTTTCTCTTTCCTAAACTGATCATTGGGATTGAAAATGGACTCCAAAGTGATAAGTCCCTTGGGCAGCTTGTTAGTTCTCAGCTGTACCACTTGGTCACCATACTGTTGTTCCAATTTTTCCTAATTTTTAGCTGAGAACTTAGCTTCTTCTTGTAAGAAATGGATGATTTGCTGGTTATTCTCAAACAATTGCCAACTTACATTGTTATCCGGCACTGAAGGCTTCACAATCACATGGATGTTTGGCTATACCTTGTCCTTTTGAATGCTTTCCACAACGTCAAAGGCTGCCCCAACTGCTGCAAGCCTGTCAGCAGCTTGGTTTTCTTTTCTAGGAATGGATTTTATGCTAAAGCCCTCAAAATATTTAATGAGGTCCCACACCTTGTTCTTATAGCACTTGAGTAGATTATTTTTGACAACATGTTGCCTCTTAACTTGGTTTACAATCAATTCACTATCACCAAAGAATTGCAAGTTCTTTATTCCTCTCTTTATTGCCCAATGCATCCCTTGCACCAAGGCTTCATATTCAGCAATGTTATTGGGGCATGCAAACTGAAATTTAAAAGCTGAATAGTACTTTACTCCTTGAGGTGAAATAAGCATAGCTTCACCTCCTGCACCTTGTCTACTCCTTGATCCATAAAAAAAAAGCTGCCATACCTTATTTTCATCCTTATGGTTTGGCTTGGTGATGCTAGGAATGGGCTAATCTTCTTGATGTATGCAATAGACCCCTAGCTTAGATTCTTCTACTTATTGATAACGATCAAAAGCATGCACCTTGTTTTCCCATTCATCAAGAGTTAGATCCAGGATGCTATCCAACCTTGGTGTCAGCTTCATCATTGCTTGGGTGATCTTCTTGATCAAATGCTGAATAATTGGCATTGATCTGAATTGGAGTGTAGGGCTCAATGTGGAATTTTGCAATAGGTTCAAACTTTATTATAGCTTTGGTTCCATACCTCATTCTGAACAACATAGTGTGACCAATTAGCAGACAAATATCCTCCAATCTTGGCTATGAAATCTCTTTACAAACATAGGGCAAAGAGTGGTGGAAGGTTTATAATTGATACATCTTATAAAACAACAACATTTGGACATGCATGCAAGGTAAGGCTCAAGTTTCTAATCACCCCAACTGTTGTTACTACTGTCCCATCCAACTACACTACTCTTTTGGATATGGTTTCATATTGAAGTCCTAGCTGATTAGCTATTTACTTGGGCATCACTGAGCTACTTGCCCCGGAATCAATCATGCAATTGTGCACCAATTGGTTTCCAATGATTAATGAGACATAAAAAGGAGGGGGCTTCAACATTTTACCTTACTTTCCTCCATGATTCCCTTCAGGCTGGGAAACATTTGTGAGCACTTTCTCTTACATTTGGACTTGCTGATTCGAAGTTGGCCAGTCCTTCATGGCAGCTTGTAGAAAATCTCTCTGGCCTAGGATAGATAGGGATTCCCACATTGATATATTTATATTTTTCTTCTTCATCTGATCAATGATACTAAATGGTGATGAAGGATCTCTTTGCTATCCCTTGGTTTGCATATTCATCCCTTGCATGTGGGCAGCAACAACTGGTATTTGAGTTTATCTAGGAGCTGTTCTTGGCTTCCCTTGTGCATTTACAACTAGATTTTATTTGCCAACCATTTGTGGAGCCATAAAAGGTTGTGGATTGGTTAGAGCTAATAATTGTTCTTCACCCAAATTCATTCTTTTTGACCTTGTGTTGGCTGCAACACCTTGAGAGAATGTTTGATTTATGCCACAAAAATCCTCTGCCTGCCAGTTCACAAGTGTGGTGTCATTTAGAGCTGATTGCTGCTGGAATGTTTCTTGTTGTTGGTTATTTCCTTGACTACCTTCACCCTCCACACCAGTTGCTGTCACCATTAATGCTTGATTCAAGGCACTGTTGAAGCACATGGACTGGTTATGAGGTTCATTGCATGGGAAACACCAATCATACTCTTGAGCTATATTGTTTTGTACTGGCACTAATGGTTTAGATGCAGATGTAGCATTGGGATTATAGGGCTGAAATGGTCTGTTGGCAGGAGGCCTTGCTTGATTTAGATTTACAGCTGGATTGGGTGGTCTATGAGGTTGATATGGCTGCTTGTTAGGCTGAGCTTGAGGTTGGAAGGAAGGTTTAAAACTTTGGGCTTGCTTGCCTCTTGAGAGTAACCAGCTCATTACCTAAATTTTGCAATTGCTTCATGACTTCTTGAAGTTCATTTGAGGCACTAGAAGATGAAGTGGAAGCTTCACTTGAATTCTAATTTCTAGGAGTGGGAGAAGGAGCCAAATTAGGTGCTTGATTAGTGTTTGGGCTCTCTAAACTTGGAAACAATGGCATGGGAGGTCTAGGGGCTAGTTTTCCAGCTTGGATCAAACAATTTTCAGCTCTAATGGTAATGCTATAAGTAATGGGGATAGTTGTGGCCTCCCATGGACTGAATTAACATAGAAATATCAGAATTTAGAGCTTTGAGATAGTAAAGAAAAGCACCTTCTGCTATTGGCCTGACTGCCACTGGAATTCTCTCCCAAGTCCTTTGAAATCTAAAGTTGAAATCAGTCAGCTGCTCATTGGGAGCTCTCTTGATGGTTGTCAGCTGCTCCAAAAGAGACAAGTTGTCTCCCTTCTCTCCAAATTGCTCATGAAGTGCTACACATAGCTGGTTCCAATTTTAAATAGAACCTAAGACAAGGCTTCTCAACCATTGCAAATCCTTCCCCTTGAATGAAGATGCCAACAATTTGATAGCAAATTTCATCTCATTGATTTCATGAATTGCACGAAGGTTGGCAATGTCTTTAACATGATCACCAGGAGTAGTCTGATTCTCTCCAGTGAAGTATGTAATGTTCTTCAAGGCTGCAAATCGAATTGGATTTTGTGCATTGAGAGCAAGTGGGATGTTGCTAGTGAAATTAACATAGGGGTTGTTTTTTTCCATTCTAATTTCCCTTAGAACCCTAGTTGATTGAATGAAAGGCCTACCAGGTGGAGGAGTTGAGAGAGTTTTATTTGGTGGAGATGGAGACCTTTGGATTCTCCTCCCACTTTTCCTTACTCTTGGAGATAACTGCAAATATTCAAACATCACCTCTTCTTCTCCAGATCTTGACCTTGTAGTTGATTTTTCTCATGAGTTTTCAGGTCTGCACTACTAAAACCAGTTGATTCTTCTTCCTTGGAGTCACCAGATGTGCAATTTATAGCTATTTTAAGGAAGAAAATTACAGCAGATGCACATCAACTTTGCTGCAATGAAAATGAGACGTCTAAGGTCCCACCAGACGTGCCAAAAACTATTGTTGCAAATCAACAGCACCCCTAGTTGCAAATCAGGTTTCTAAGTTGATGTTTCAGGCATCCAGTGTGCTTGCACAACATTGAAACCTCTCTCCAAGTGTGGGACTTGTAAAATGAGAGAGGAATCTCTAGATTAGAGGTTGGTTCCTCAAAATCCTCTGATCAGATCTGTTATTTGCACAATTGCAAAGGTTTGAATCCTAATCCTACTCTAAATTCCAAGGAGACAGAGATAGAAAGTGTAAAAATTGAAACTAAACTAATAGGTGATACACCAAAGGAGTGGGTGAACACTTCTTAATTCATGAAAATTGACACAATTTCATAAAAATGCAACATGATAACATCATGCACATAGGCTGATAAGATGTAATTAGAGGATCTGAAATGAAACAAGACAATACAGGAAAAGGACTGAAAATTGATCACAGAGTTTGCACTGTTCATTTTCACTCATCAAAATCACTTGCATTTATAACACCTCAAAGAGGTAGAAACCTAAAGTTTTAACTCATAGAAGAAGGTTTAATACTTCCACCAAAATCACTTGTTGAAGGTAAAATAAGAAGACTTGTTGTACCCAATAAAATGTTCAACCAACTTTGAAAATGAGCAAAATCTAGCTTTTACAACGCATGGGTCGAGCCCAGGAGAGAGAAACATGTGTAAAAAACGTGGGATCCAGGTTCAATCATTGACCATGAATATACATTCAAAACAGTATGGGAATCCTTACATATCCATGCTCTTGACATTTTTGGCCATGTTGAAGAGAGAATGCGACCCATTCTTGCATTAAAATTGGTTGTTGAAAACGTCATTTCTGGCTCATTACCACGTGCCAGAGATCTTTCTATGATTTTCTCTCTCCATACTAAACCAAAATGAAAAATTTACCCTGGAATCATGTAGATAATTTCACCAGCTTTCCATTGATATAAAGAACGTGAAAATCTGAGCTCTGGATTCGAAAGATATGGCGATTTGAAAATTTACTACAAAAACAGGGCCAAAATCGGGATCGACGGGCAAAAAGTTTGAATTTTTGCACCCGTTTGGTCATTTGGAATTTTTTTTTTCAAATTTTCCCCACGCTTCTGCCACTCAAGGTTGCCACGTGGCACATTCTGATTGGCTGCGGGCCCTCTAATGGAAAATTTCCCACAAAAACTCCGCCGAGCCATAACTTGAAAAATATGAGGAGTTAGGAGGAAATCTTTACCTTTTTGGAAATCTGAGAGAGAGCTCTATCTAATGGTGCCATTTCTAAAAGGTTTTGAGTGCCTAGAAAAGCAAAATTATTCTGACTGAGGCACAAGAGAGGGGGAAATATGTAAAGGAGTTAGCCACAAAAAATGAGCAGGGGGCACATTTGGGATAACAAAAGTTTCTATGGAAACCTCAGAGGTTAATAAGAACAATTTGTTCCTCATCCCCCTAAAAATTCAAATTTGGTGTACACCAAAAAGGGGGAAGTATGAGACCAGGATGAAATAAATAGTCTAGAAGTGCATGGAGGGAGAAAGTGGACTACATTGTCCTCCCCAAAACACTTAGAAACAATATCTGATGAATTGAATAGATTGGTATATCATAAAGTAGATAGATGATGATGTACCAAAAAAAAGCTATACAGGACATGAAGAATGTAACCTTGAGGGATACACAAATCATGAAATGACAATAAGATGGAAGAAGCATGGATCAACTATAGATGAATATCATACTTCACATGTAAAGAGCAATAGTTTTCCTAGTGACCTTCTAAGGTAAAGAAAATACTATCAAGGAAGAACCTAGCTTCTACAATGTTTAATGTACATACATGGTCTTGTAAAGTATACTGTGTAAAAACTTAAAGTGTAATTGGCACACATGTTTTTTTGGGTAGTCTTACTCCATCTATTTCTAGGTCTTGCTTGTTTCTTGGGTACAGATGAACTTGGTGGAGTGTAAGAGGAAGAATAGCTACATCTCAGAAAATTTCTCCAGAATTTTTATGTTGTGAGGAAACCCTTCTAGGTACTACTCCAATCTCTAACCAATTCCACTAAAATGTGTGTGAAAAAATAACATCCATTGTCCTAGTATTTGATTCTCAAGGTCAGAATTTTATGGAAATTGGCTAAACCTAAGATTGACTATATGGATGAAATGACATTATGTCCTGTGAGCTCTATTTGGAATTAACAAGAATTCCGCTAAGGAGACCATGTCTTAGAGAATGAAAATGTGTATGGTGTTCGTAGACTAATGGAGAACCCACTCATTATGTGTAAGAGTGAACTCACACTAAATGCAATGTACCACCATCCCTTGAGGTCAGTGGACATAGCTCAAACATTGAAGTCCCCCTATTTGGGGGTGCTTGCAAGTGATCCAAAGCAAAGAGTGTCATAGTCGGCCTCTCCAAAGAGTTCCAACTCGCTATGTATGTTGTAATCTTTTCTTTTAATCAATGTTTTTAGTTAAGGTGGATATTTCACTTTCTTGTCATGTAATATTGATAGTAAAAGACAAGTGTAAACATGAATGTATATACTTAATTATATAGTAATCTTTGATTACAGACAGAAGGGAAGATGACCAAGACTCTTTTGTAACCACCCATGCAAGAATTTTTATGGGGCTCCTCTTTTCATTTGAAGTGGTTGTATTTTCAATGATTTTGACATCAGAGTACATGAATCACTAATCAATACATGCAAGAAGTTCTATCTTTTCTTGTGTTCTATCTATATCTATTTTCTAGTTTGATCACATTCGAAGTTATAGGGTATAGGCTCTATATAGATCATAATTTTCTAAACAATTTATGTTGTTCTTATACAATTTTTGTATATTTCATATATGTCCTAGTATTCAGGTGTATATACATTATAATCTTTTCATTCATGTGCATGCATAAGTAGGATATCATTCTACAACCTAATATGTCTAGAGAAATTTCTTCAATTTGTTAATTTTGTGAATGATTAATTCTTCTACATTATTCTCTTATGTATTGAAAATTTTATGAGATCAATGACACTATGGATGACATCAATGTGGATGCCTCATTGAAATATTGATAGTTTTTACATTTGTAGAATAAGTATCATTCATGTCTTATTTATTGCATGTTCTTGTATCTGGAATCCTGCTCCCATAAGAGGAGTGGAAATGCATGTCCCCTGAGATTTTATTTTCCACAATTACAGATTTTACAACCAATAGTTCCCTAGTATAATAAAGTGAACATGCTTAATACTTAAGTATGCCAACATCATCAATGTCCACTTTATCAAAAGGATCACTGTGTCGTAGATGGATCAGAACTGCAATGCCTCATGGAATGCAATGCAAGATTTAATGATCTAGTATTCCACATACCACGCCAAAGTCTTACATATTTGATTTGCGTACTTAAGTATAATTCTTCTATCCATCATTAGTTATACAAAATTTCAACTGTAAATGATACTAGCAACATCCGTAAATGGAACAAAAAAATGTGTATATAATGTCATAACACGTCGTGATTGAATGCTGTATATGTGTACTAGTGATGATATGTTTTATGTGCCAAAGAAATGTGCATGGAGCTAATAGTTCTCTCAACTTTTTTATATTACCTCCATAGAAAATAAAATGTGGAGTAAAAATTTATCCCTCATCATAGATCACTAGTAATTGTAGAAAATAGATCCTCTGCTGATCTACAGAGGAAAGATTGTTAGAACATCCCAACCCTGGTCCTAGAATAAGTAAAAATTTCATCCTAAAGGGAAATATCAGCTATAACATTTTTAGTAGCCCCGTGGTGATCCCTAACCTAAGTTGTTAAGGTGAGTACAAAATTATGTGAATCTCTAATTGATTTAGCCTAAAGTGTATGTCACTAAGCTTAGTAATGTCATTTTATATGCAAGGATGGCTATACCTAACTCATGGTCCCAATCATTTTAAGGTCCATTTGATTTCTCAACCCTCAGTAATTGAACATGGACCGACTTGAACTTATCAAGTACCTCTATTGGGTAGTTAGTGCAGCACGTGGAATAATGCTAATGTTACAATTTCGTAAGGATTGATATGACCATGTCCAAGAAAGTGATCATGGAACATGTGGTATATATAGATATTGTTAGGTTTAATAAATGTAGGATATGTAATGCCATGACTGTAGTGTGTAAGGATTTCCTCAATTATGTATATAGTATAGAGGGTTTAATGGGAGATATGTAACATGATGCCTGTATAGTATGGATAATAATTTAATGCTAGAATCAGAGATGAAAACTAGTATACCCTAAATGGAAAAAGTGTAGAATAATGGGAGTAACTTGGATGAATGTAAAAGGTACACATGTAGAAACTTTAACAATATGAAATGGTGTGTAATCTTTACATGCCCATACTATAGTGTATGGGGTTCAACATAAGAAAAAGTCAATTGTTCATACTGCGAACTGAAGCACTAGAGTTTGAATACATTGTGAGTTAATAAATCCCCACATACTCAATCTGTGTTATCAAAAACCTTAGTTCAGGAAACGTCATAGGATTAATTCCTAGATCTCATCAATAAAATTCGTGCCATATAAGGCTCTTAAACAATAGAGGGGGAGACATATGTTTTGTCTCAATGTGTTACTGACCCTAAGGTAGGTAAATCTAACCAATGCACGCATGCACAGGCACACAGGTACATACAGCTGATAACATGTTACCCATGAACAGTATTATCATCTATAATCTTCACACAGTAGTGGCAAGTAAGATAAAATATGTATTAATGAATGCAGTATACTTTGCATGTTATGGATGAGTATATAATGAATATCATGCTATATTGAAACCCGTAAATGATTTACATCCCAGTTGGACAACTGTCACCCATGAATGGGTTTTGAAGATCCACGTGGAATAAAGCGAGAAGGTGATACATGTCGAGAAGTAGGAACAGTCCTAGGAATAAACACCTATATTGATGTGTAGGCATTCAAAATCCTAAAATCATTTTGGTCATGTAGAGGGCATTTGAAGTCGGTTCGAACCATTTAGCATATTGACCTAGACTTTTAAGAAATATAAACATGGATACAAAGGCATACATAGAGGTGGATGATTCATGTGCTATGAGGAGATAATGACAATGGAGTATCATGTAGGGACCCATATACAATTATAAATAACTTGAGAATTTTGAATCAATTTAAGTCCTTAATGGGTTTCTATCCTATCAATAGATTGAGAGTGACATATACAAGTTCATGTTGCCTGAAATCAGTTCACATACCTTAACTATGTTTCCATACAGGAAATAGACAAAGCATGGTAATAAGGTCGACTGTGACATAGCTATATTAACAACACCAAAGGGTATGTGAAATAAGACAGTCATATTTTTTATGGAGGTTAGGCCATGATAGCCTGGACGATTACTCGGTAATTAGTTTGATCCTTAAAGAGCTTCAAATGATGAATTACGAAAACTCAGTATTCCTTGATAGTGATTAAAATCATTATAAAAATGTATGTCCTACATGATCTAAGATGTAAATGTAGCCATGATAATCTGGTGCCATGTACGCTTGAATCTACTTTTCTACATACATGTAGTCTTATTTTCTCACTCAAACCTAAGACTGCACTGAGCACATCACCCTAAGACGCAATTTGAAAAGGTATTGGGTCCCATCTTTAGAGTTACTATATGTACTAGGGTGTTAGTGTGATGGTGATAATTCATATTTAGATCCATAATCTCAACAGTAAAATATTCACAGTTCATAATCAAATCCAGATCCATAGAGAATCATGAGTTTGACAATACACTATAATAAAGAATATACAGATCACATGTACAAGATTACAGTCAATAACCAATAACCATACATAATCCATCCATCATATTAATCCATTACATAAAACATAGTATTTGAATACACCTAATAGTATCAATACAAAGTCATGCACGCATCATATCCATCAGTCATTACTCTGTCATCAGATCCAAGCAACTAGTAAGTTGTCTACAATCTTTGCAAATAAACACACACACTACACACTACAAACATTTACACACACACACATGGAGGTGGGGACTTGCCCTTGATCAGCCCATGCACTTCTGAAAATAGGCTACATGTTTAAAATATCCATGTGCCACATACAAAAATAACCAAAGCATACATGCAAAATTTTCCTAACAATAGATTTATCTATAATTAAATGGAAGTTTTATTCCTATTATTAGCTCAAACCATGCATGGTGCTTATCAGCTGCTCATTACCAAAATATCATTGTGTGTAGCGCAAGTCTTCATCCCTATGTGTGCTCCACACACTATCTCCAAAAATAGCCCTTATTCATAAAAATGGCTAAGTCTTGAGCCAAAATTTTTTGGTGCATGCTTTCCTTTCCTATCTTCTTGTGCCTTCAAATGTGCCTTGTTCCTATGCGCACATCCTTTGTGTGTCTATTCCTTAGAGAAACATTCTGTCTACTCAACATTACCCCAAACTAAAGTACATTTCCATCCCAGTAATGGGAATTATTTCTAATGTTCCCAAATAATAAAGAATAAGTATTGAAAGAATTAAAGAATCAATGTATAAACAAATGAATCTTTACTCTGCAACTCCCTCTTCTTCAACTAGGAGGATTACCTTTGGATATTCATTCTTGTCCCAGACTACAATGTCTATCATTCATCTAGTGTTTTTGTTGTCTTCTTTAGAATATCCATGGCTATGACATCCAAATTGTTCTTGTTGTCAGTGGTACGGTGATTGTAATCACTTACTTTGTATTTACAGATAAGGGAATCCCAATCCCACCCTACAAGCACTTATCCTAGATATTGCATTTCTGAAAAATTTCTCTCGGGAGAAAATTTGACCTCGAATTCCACATTTGTCTTTCCCTTCGTACCTAGTGTAGGTGCCTTCCTCAGTGCCATTATAAAAATCTCACATTTTTTCTTCTATCGAGTAAGCTTTCATGCCCTAGCTCGAAACCATGATCCCTAACTCCTTCTTAATGCTTCTGCTTTTCTCAAACCCTTCTACAATGGGGATGTAAACCACTTATGTGCAAAAATATGCTCTCCATGTCTATTTTTCATCTCTCTGCACCTCACTACATTTCTCTTGGCTCGGTCGCAACTAGCTCACTAAAATACTTGTGATCACAAAGGTAAAAATGAACCCGCATCACATCCTTATATAGATTTTTGAAAATTTATTACATTTATTGGTCCTTTACCAACCATCAATCCTCTCATTAATTGACAATTTTCCCAACTTCCATGTGGCACACCTATGTGCCCAAGTTATAACCTTCTAGTGCACCTTCTTACCTTTTGGCTACATACCTCCTTCAGCGCATGTCCATGCGCCGAAGTACCTCGCCATTGTGCCTTCCTCTAGTAGTTTCCATGACTACAACTTATCTCAAGTTATACTATTAATTCATTTATTTCCAACCATGGTATTCTCTAGGAGCAATCTTCTTTCTAGCAGCTCCTTTCCATACTTAAATAACACATGTAACAATTTGTTCTTATGTGTACCCATTTTTAAATAAAAAATGAACACCACCCCACACCAATGGTATGTGTACTCCTTTGTGCATAAAAATTCTTTAGATTGTAATTAGCTTCTAGCACACAAACATGCTTATTACACAAAACACCAAACTAAATTGATAAAGTGTAGTGACAAAGAAGGAAATACATTAAAAGAAATACAACAAGGGAAATCTATACTAAATGGAAATACTACCTTATTACAAACACCAAGAAGACTTATTTATAGTATGGCTTCAACCTACTCCCATTGAAGTAATCGTGTTCCATCAAGCACCTCTAACTGAGAAGTGCTTGATTCCAGTATGTGAGTGATAACATATGGTCCCAACCAATGCACCTTAAGTTTTCTTGAATGTCATAGAAACTTGGAATCATAAAGAAGTACCATCTATCCAACCTCGAGCTTCTTATCCAAGATGTGTTTGTCATGTCATGCCTTCTGTATATCCTTTTCTTGCTTCTGACTCCAACGTGATATGGCATGCCTCTCATCCAGTTGTATTTACTTGTCAATTCTCTCTTCTAATGCTTGCTCATTAGCTAGACCTCCTGCACGAGCAATCTGAAAAGAAGGTAACATGAATTCCATGGGAAGAACTACTTCTATGCCAAACACCAATTGAAATGGTGTTACCAGGGTTCATTTTAAGATACATCTTAGAAATCGGAGGTGGAAAATACCTAGCGAATATCCTCAGAACCTATTTCACAGGAAAGAAAATATTTTTGGGGGTCTGACAGAAAAATTTTCACCTGATTTTAAAGTGGTGTGACAGAAGGCTACAAACATGCGATAGAGATTTACTATCGCACGTCAAGAAGGTCGTTGTTGCGTGTCAATGAACCTCACTGATGTGCATCAATGAGGTTCATTGACGTGTGACAACCACCTTCTTGACGCACGACAACAAATCTTTGTTGCGTTGCAGCCTCTGCCCTCTTGTGTCGTGCAACAACAAAATATATGTGTCACGCTTCAACAAACTCTTTGTCATGCATCTACTTCCTCCACACTCCTATCACGTGTCAACAAACTCTCCATGTCATGCGTTAACAAACTCTCTTTGTCATGCATCAACAAACTCTCTATCGCGCATCTGCAGCCTCTACCCTCTTGTCACGGATTTACTATACTTGATAATACATATGCCCCCAGGTGGTATGCGTGAGCTAGTAGTGTTCTACCTGGTGAATAATCTAGGATTATATAGGGGATAGTTTAAGGGTAGGCGAAGCTGACCCCTAAAAAAAATTAAACTGTAATTTTTAGGTGAATAGGTCACTGACCTGCCCCAGAAAATTCACCTTTTCAAAAATTTCAAAAATGGAATATTCACCATATTACAAATATTCGCCACTAAAATTATCCCTGGGTGTTGCCTTATTCAACCTTTTTTAGGTTAACACCCTGAACTATTGTTACTTCCTCCTGAGCATTCAAGTGTTGATATATGATTTCTTCTGTATAAGGATGTGTTCCTTTGATTGTGAAGTCATGCTTGATATGGATTGTATCTTCTTTGCTCTTGAAGATCTTTGACTGAGTAAGGATATGCTTGGACTCTTTTATTTCTTTCATTTATAGCACCTAAGTTCAATTTGATTTCGGGAGGAATTGTGGATTTATCCGTCTTTATGACTCAGCCTTGGATAAGTTTCATTGATCCAAGATATGTTTTAAGTTTATTCAAGATGAACAAAAAAATTATTGACCTTACGAAAGTTGCAAGGTCTGAATGAGTTGAATGAGCAATTCCGGAGTTTAACTCAGGATGATCATGTAAAATGAATTTGGTTCCCGATATCATAATATCAGGAAGGCCTAGACCTTAAGCCAGGTAAGAAATTCTGGTGTATACTGCAAGCTTATTAGCTATACCAGATAGAATCCATTACAGGAATGTTATACCTTGCTTGGTTCTAATAATGATCGGGCCTACTTGTGAGACCTGGACTAGATTTGTTAAGGTTAATAACCTTAACCTAAACTATAACCTATTGGTTGAATTATTGCTAATCTAACCTAGCCCTAACTATAATCTTAATGCTCCTAAGGTTAGCTACACCTAGCACTATGGAAGTAAGACTAATGTCTTACCTTATGATCTAACCTATGTTCTAACCTATCTTAACTAATGATAATGGATGGAGGGGGACCTATGAAGGGGCGTGAGTCATGGGCGGTGGTTTCCATGGCATTAAATGAGGTGGATAAGCATGAAGGACAAGGGATTTGGTGGAGGTTGCAAACGGCTATTGTGACCTGACGTGGCAGAGTCCCCAAATTTGGAAATGGTTGTTTGTTTTCATTTGGCAATCACCAACTTAGGCGGTCGGTGGCAATGGAGAATAGGCGGGAATCTTGGAGTTAATGCCATTGATGAACTTCGGTTCCCGAGCGTGGATTTCTTGGGAAGGCATGCAAATGGAAAATTGGTTGGTATTTTGGTTTTCCATGCGTTCCGTTTTTCTCTCTGCTTGATCACTGGTTCTTCGAACTAGTCTACTCTATGTTGCATGGAAACTTTGAGAATATCTAGCTCTTTTCTCTGTCAGGGAAATTTTATAAGGCATGAAGGTAACAATTTATTGTTGTTTAAGCTATTGTGGAAGAAGAAGGGAAGGCGCAAGCACATTCAGAGGTCTTCTTCGGATTTTTACGTGACACTATCAGGCATGATAGGCCCTAACTTTTAAAAATCTTGCTCTCCTTCAAATGATTTCATTAAAACAACTCTGTTCAGGTGATTTTAGTACAGTTGGTTTGAAACAATGTATTGGTTCTTCTTTGCTGTGGTTTAGGAACCTCAGGTCATGCAAAGATTCTGTTGAAATGTTACTGTACTTAATTTTTCTTTTTGGATTCATTTCGTTTGAAGACCCAGCTGTGATATTATGTTGTGGAATCCTATTAAATGTTACTGGGTATACTTAAAATTTCTTCTGATTGGAATGCCTGATGTGGGTAATTTACTTGAACATGGCTTCTGTAAAGTCCTTTCTGTGTTTTCAATTTTGGTTAGACACCGATGAAGGTTTGCAAGGATTAGTTATGGTATGACTCTGTTGGAGTCCTTGAAACGTATCTTATGTTTTCGACTTCTGTAGAAGCTTTTTTGTGATTACATAATGGTATGAATCTGTTGGAGTCCTTGAAACGTATCTTATGTTTTCGACTTCTGTAGAAGCTTTGTTGTGATTACATAATGGTATGAATCTGTTGGAGTCCTTGAAACGTATCTTATGTTTTCGACTTCTGTAGAAGCTTTGTTGTGATTACATTTTGGTATTGACTCTGTTGGAGTACTTGAATTGTGGGCATATTGAATTCGACTTCAATCGAAACCTTGGTCGTGAGTACTGGTTGGATATGACTTTGTTGGAGTCCTTGCAGTATTCCCATTTGAACTCGACTCCTGATGAAGTCCTTGATGTGTTGCGTGTGACTCGATTTCTGATTTGAGTCCTCGTTGTGCATGCATATTGATTCAACTCTTTCTTAATGTTGTTGTGTTTATATTCAATTCGATTTTGTGGAAATGTGTGTTGGGTTACATTACAAACTCGACTCTATTTGAGTCCCTACTGTATTTTCAGTTTAGCTCGACTTCGGATGAAATTATGATATGGAGTCGACTTCTGATATAAGTCCTTGCTGTGGTTATTCCTTCTTGAATTCAGCTTCTGATATAAGTCCTTACTGTATATTTGTAGGGATTAGACTCAGTTGAATGTTGCTGTGTATGTATGTGTTTTGATTCAGTTGAATGTAGCTGAGTGTTTTGACTCAGTGGGAATGTCGTTGTGTTTGCATATGGTTACGTCTTCTATTTATAGTGTTATCTAGTCTCGTGTTTGATTGAGATAAAGAGTTCCTAGTTGTGCTGTGTCAGGCGATGGCGTTGGGTATTTTCATGTTTGATGAATGATATGGAAAGATTTGTTGAGTCTATTATGGTTGGATTATTTACTACTGCTTTGTCGCAAGAACTCTTGTAATGCTTAAATAGCTACCGGTGATTTTATATTGGATTTTGACGAAACTGTAGCTTCTTCTTGTAATCTCGACTGATTTAGTCACATGCGTAAATGTAATTGCGTTATTCTAGAGGAGTCGGTACAGTCCAGAACATGATTGATATTGGAATCTGATTGTCTCTGTTCCTTCTCCTAAGTTGAAAAGTACATGTTGATATATATATAACTGTAGGAAAAGAAAATATTCTCTCCTTGTCTAAAAATCTTGAGTTCTTTCTTCTTTGAATCCTTACGTGAACTCTGCGGTAAGAGCATAACAAAAATAGACTATTAAATTGTATGGAGAGACTGGTAAAAATTGTGTTGCAGTATAAGTAGGTATACTTGTCAATACCATTGAAATAATGTATGATTGAAAAGGAATTACGTCAGTTGAGCTTGCTGAATGTTATAAACTGCCTTTGTGTATTTGTTAAAAACATTCTTGTTGGAGTATTGCTGTCTTTAGGATGGTTGTAATCATTTGTCTTTAGTCTCTTACATATAAGATGAATTATCTGAAAGGTATTAAGGATTAATTGGTAACTATAATGTGGGTCATGCGTCAAAAGTCATGTTAGAATTACAGAATGATGATTAGTCTGATTTATGTTAAGAATTTAAAGAAATTATTTCATTTAAACGGGTTGTTTAATGAGAGCAATTGGTAGAATGCAATTGTTTTAAGAATTAGTGCTTATCATGCTCAGTTCACAGAACTGACCCGTGTTGGCAATTTTTGCAGATGGTTGTCGTAAGTGGTAAAGGCACGTAGATCTGATATGATGCTTAGATTATTTAATTTGGTTTTATGATGAATTCCAACTTGACTTCTCTAATTGTATTATATGAAGGAAGTTGTTCTTTTGCTGTTGAGTATTGTATCGAATATGCTGAATGCATAAATTGTAATTATTTGGCTTGGAAATAAATGAAATGAGGGAATTGTTACTATGTGGTTGTATTTGTATTTTGATGGATTGATCCTCTTTGGTTCGATTGTTTTTAAGTGCTTTTTTTTAGTATTGAATACCTTGGAGATATTTGGATTCTCTGAGTAGGCCTTGTAAATATTATGTGACTGAACACTTGTGAATGATTAGTAGTTCTGTTATGTTCTATATAAGGCTAATTTGGAAATTAGTCCATTGTCTTCCAAGAAGCTAAGGTTTAAATAAATCTTAATAGGTAGCTGAACGGGAAGAGTAATCTATTACTCCCTAACTTTGATCTAAGCCAAGAAAACGTACATAACAAATCTAAATCACTATATCTTAATACAAATAAGTAAGATATAATTCAGTTTGAAAAGTGATTTAATCCTAAAAGGGTATATTTAGCATCCTTATGAGGAGACTTAGGCTACTGCCCATTTTCATTGAATAAGATTATTGTTAATCATTGAACTCTATGAGGAGATCTCAAATCTTATTAAATTTCTCTCTGAGGAATGGATCTTAAATAAGTAAGACAACTCAATAATGAGGAACCCAGGAGTTGGGAAAAGACTACCTAGAAAGGAGAGTCTTAAAGTGTAATTGCAACTCAACGTAAGTAACACCTTAAGTTTAATAGATCTTTCCGAGGAGGTTTTGTAGGATGTCGGCACATGACAATTGCAGGGTTGTACCTTCGAGAAGATTAGGATCTTCTCGAGGATACAACAATGCAGGTGACTTATGGCGACACCCTTTACATTGATCGTTAATATTTACACCTTAAACTCAAACAATTTTTTACTCGAGATCTGGTTAGGAACATGGTCATGTTATGAGGCTGCCCTTGGATATTTGGGGTACCTTGACACACAGGGTTAACTAGGGTTGACCCAGTATGTCAGCTTATCCCTAGTCCTCGAGAGCATCCTTATAATGTTGTCATGTTATTAATCTGTTCCTGAGTGAATGACTTGGGAGAGGGATGGCTGACAAAAGTCAGTATAAGACATTCTATATAACATCGGAGTGGGGTGGAGGAAGTATTCCAGATTGACGAGTATGTCGTCAAGGAATATGAGACATGAACAGTATGTTTCAAAACTTTGGCCAAAGTATCGCAAGCTGTTGATTGCGTTGTCCTATGACACCTAGTCTGAGGGACGTGATGCCGATGAATAATGGTAACAATTATTTAGATAGGTTCCTTGGACAGAGCATTCTGAAATCCCAGATTAGGGAAGAGAACTGCAAGAGTGAAGAGTTAAATTAAAAATGCCAACTCTGTGAAACTCATGAATAGATCGGTAGATCACCAAGTCATGGAATGAATAGATCGGTGGTGCACCGAGTCATTATAGCTGCATATGGTTATCTGTTATAAGAATGGTTGTTTGATTTGTGAGTTCTAAATTATGTATTTAGAACTAGGAAGCATTTATCAAAAAAATAAAAATTACTTGTTCTAATGTACTAAAATGGGAATGTTACATCTTGGTATCAGAGTTGAAGGTTGCAGCTCTTGGACCTATTGTGTCCATAATCTGATAAAAACCTGAATTTTCTTGTAACAGAAAATGGTAAGAACAAGGGGGAACGTTGCTAATAATGCTCCACCTGAAGGAGGGGCGGCAACAACCCAAAAACTTGATGAGATCCTTGCTACCCTATTGGACACAAGAGATCGTTTGGTTGTACTTGAACAACAAGTAATGGGAAATGAGTAGGATGATGAAGCTGGTAACGACAATCAGCAACCTCCTAAGGACAACCCCGATATGGGTGTTGATAATAACGCTGGAAATGCACCTGTCCACCCAGAAAACAAAAAGGCCAGGTTGGCAGCATAACTCACTAATGATATAAAAAGGATAAGCCCACCTAAATATGATGGCACCACATTAGGAGATGGAGCTGAGAATTGGCTCAGTGAAATGGAGAATTACTTTGCAATAAGAAACTTCTCGGAGGAAACCAAAGCTATTTGGGGAGCCTATCAACTTTCCCATGAAGCATCTTCGTGGTGGGACAGCCGTAAAGCTGAGCTAAATATTGATGAGACCAATATCACTTGGGATCAATTTAAGGGCTATTTTAGGCAACGTTGGCTGCCACAACTTTTCTATGATCAGAAAATGACAGAATTCTAGAACTTAGCTCAAGGGAAGCTAACGGTAACTGAATACTGGGAACGGTTTACGAAACTCCTCAAGTACGTACCGCAATATCAAACTGACGAGAAGTTCAGAATATGAAAATTTATCATGGGACTAAATCCCGTGATAGGAGGAGAGGTCGATGTTCACAGCCCAACCCCTATGGAAGGAGTTGTTGAAAAGGCCATAAGGCAATAACAGAAATTAAAGGCTATTTCTGCTCATAAAGAGGAGGTGCGGAAGAAGATTGCAAACCCTTCTTCAACTTCACTTGCACCCAAGAAGGGGCCATGGAAAAATTTTGGAAACAGAAGTAATTTTCCAGGGGATAATGGTAAGAAAACGATAGCGAATAAACCTGCTGGAAATGTAAGGGATGGTTTTGCCAAAAATTATAACAATGGGAAAAAACCCTATGGAGGACAACGTGATAATTTTAAGGCTGGAAGTAATTTTGAGCCTAAAAAGGGACCTGTAGGAGGCTGCTACAATTGTGGCAAGGACCACTACGCCAATCAGTGCCCTTTGAAGAAGGACGATCGTAATCAACAGCATAAGATACATGCTGCAGTAGTAGACAAGCAAGTTGAAAAGTAAGTGACACCAATAGAAGTTCTAGGTAAGTTATTTGGCATACATGTCACTATTATTTTTGATACTGGAGCTACTGAATGTTTTATTTCTAGTAAACTTACTTCTAAACTTAAGAGAAAAGCTAGAAAAATGGATAAATCTTGGACTGTACAGTATGGTAATAACTCTGTTCATATAGTGAGTATGTGTCTTTTTGGGGCAGTCCTTGACTTACCTAACTTTTCCACTGAAGTTGACCTCTATGTTGCACCTTTGGGACACAAGAGATGGTTTGGCTATACTTGAATAGCAAGTAATGGGAAATAAGGAGGATGATGAAGCTGGTAATGACAATCAGCAACCTCTTGAGGAAAACCCCGATATGGGTGTTGATAATAACGCTGGAAATGCACCTGTCCAACCAGAAAACAAAAAGGCCAGGTTGGCAGCGGAACTCACTAATGATATAAAAAGGATAAGCCCACCTAAATATGATGGCACCACATTAGGAGATGGAGCTGAGAATTGGCTCAGTGAAATGGAGAAGTACTTTGCAATAAGAAACTTCTCGGAGGAATTACTAGGTTTACCACCCAAAAGGGAATTTGATTTCACTATTGAAATCAAATCGGGAACGGAACCTATTTCCAAGGCACCTTATCGGATGACTACTACAGAGTTAGTCGAGCTTAAGGCACAATTGCAAGAAATTTTATCTAACGGGTTTGATTAGACCAAGTTTTTCACCTTGGGGAGCGCCAACAATATTTGTAAAAAAGAAGGATGGAACAGTTAGGCTGTGTATTGACTATCGGATGCTAAACAAAACAACAATCAAGAACAGATACCCACTTCCAAGGATTGACGATCTATTTGATCAGATGCGTGGGGCAGCAGTTTATTCCAAGATAGATCTTCAATCTGGTTATCATCAATTAAGGATTAGAGAAGAAGATATTCATAAAATAGCTTTCTGAACAAGGTACGGACATTATGAATTCATGGTTCTACCCTTTGGATTAACTAATGCAACCGCACAACTTTTATGAACTTAATGAATAATATCTTTCAAGAATATTTGGACAAGTTTGTACTTGTATTCTTGGATGATATTCTCATTTATTGTAAAAGTGTCGAAGAGCACAATGAGCATTTGAAGATAGTTTTGGAAATTTTGAGAAAAATAAAGTTATATGGAAAGTTATCCAAACGTTCTTTCTTTGATACAAAAGTTCACTATTTTGGTCATGTCATTAGTAAAGAAGGAATTGTTGTGGATCCTTCAAAAATAGTGGTAATAACTGAGTGGCCTACACCAAAGAATGTGCACGAAGTAAGAAGCTTCATGGGTCTTGTGGGTTATTATAGAAAATTTGTTAAGGATTTTTCTAAAGTGGCTGCACCAATAACTTCATTACAGAAGAAGGATAAGAAATTTATTTACAATGATAAGTGTGAAATTTATTTCAAAAGTTTGAAAATCCAGTTGAATTCAACACCTATATTAGCTGTACTAGACCCTAATGGGAGCTTTACTGTTGTAACGGATTCCTCTGGGGAAGGCCTTGGTGGTGTTTTGTTACAAAATGATCAAGTCATAGCATATGAACAGTAGAAAAATTAAGTTACATGAGCTGAATTATGCCTCTCATGATTTGGAGCTTGCTACCATTGTTCATGACGCTTCAAGTCTGGAGACACTATTTACTTGGGAAACCTTTTGAGTTGAAAACTGATCACTTAGGATTAAAATATATTTTCACTTAGCCTAATCTAAATGCCAGATAGAGAAGGTGGTTAGAATTTTTATCTCAATATGATTTTGATATTAGCTACATCAAAGGGAAAGAGAGTAGAGTAGCAAATGCTCTAAGTCATAGGAAGCACATTTTTGCTCTTATAACATTAAGAACTCAATTTAAGGATGAGGTAAAAAGTGTCTCAGAATCTGATATATACTTTCAGCAAGTAAAAGTATCGCTTGCTGCAGAACCTAATGATGAAAGGTATAAAGGTTTTCATTTTGATAATGAAGGAATCTTACGCTATGAAAACAGGGTATACGTACCTTTGTTAAATGATTTGAGAAAGAAGTTGTTAGTTGAATTTCATAATTCAGCCCTTCTCTGGACACCCGAGTATCAAAAAAATAGCTTTCTAATGTAAAACAACAATAATTTTGGAAAGGTATGAAAAAGGATGTTATTGATTTTGTGACTCATTATCTAGAATGTCAGCGAGTTAAGGTAGAACACATGCACCCTGCTAGACTATTATATCCCCATATCATACGGCAATACAAATGGCAAGTAATAAGCATGGATTTTGTACAAGGGTTACTTATGTCCAGGAATAAACATGATGTTATCCTGGTAGTTGTAGATAAACTAACTAAGGTATCTCATTTCATCGCTGGAAATCTAAAGGATGATTCACCAGTGTTGGGAAAAAGATTCGTGCATGAAATTTTCAGGTTACATGGTGTACCAAAATTGATTATATCTGACAAGGATCCTAGAATGACGTCAATATTTTTGGCAAAACACTTAATACAACTCTTGAAATGAAACTAAAATTCAGTTCTGCATATCATCCGGAAACAGATGGAAAAAACGAGAGAGTAAATCAAGTGTTGGAAGATATGTTAGCGAATGTATTACATGGATCAGCAGTATAAATGGGAAGAGTATCTTCCATTAGTTGAGTTCGCATACAACAACACTTATCACTCATCTCTTAAAATGGCACCTTTTGAAGCACTTTATGGAAGAAAGTGCAGAACCCCTGTTAACTGGGATAGTATTGAGGATAGAGTTGGTAATTGGGCCAGAAATCCTCACTAAAATGGAACAGCAAGTAAAGTTGATTCGTTAACGCTTAAAGGAAGTAGTAGATAGGCAAAAGAGCTATGCTGACCTTAAGTGGGTTGATCGAAGGTTTGAACTTGGTGAGAAGTTTTTTCTTCATGTTAAACCTAGAAAGAGTTCTATAAGTTTTGGCAAGGCTGCCAAGTTATCACCTCATTACATGGGACCTTTCGAAATTGTCAAAATAATCAATCCTGTAGCTTATCGATTAGCATTACCACCTGATTTGTCTCGCATAGCATAATGTTTTCCATAATTCTTTGCTTAAGAAATACATTTCAGATTTGTCACATGTTTTAAATTGGAATTCCTTGCAAGTCCAAGACCCATGATTAATCGTGGTTAAACCCACACGAGTCCTGGAAACTCACTAATTGCATTTGAGAAATCGTGAAATACAACAATGTAAGGTCCAGTGGGACCAGTTTAACAAAGAAAGTGCAACTTGGGGAAAATCTGGAAGAGATGAAAATTGCTTTTCCCTTTCTTTCTAAACAGAATGAAATCTGTTGACAAAATTTTTTTTTATGAACTTATCTTTTTCATGTCTTTATGAAAGCCAGATTGAGGCAAACATTATTCAGGTTGAATAAAATGTATTGTGACATTCATTTCTAGAACTATTCAAGTTGGAAATAGTCTTATTCTATTGTGAACTAATAAATTGGTTGAGCTAAAGGTAAATCAAAATATGTAATCATCGGGATGATGAATCTTTTAGGAGGGAAGCATGTAACACCCTGAACTATTGTTACTTCCTCCTGACCATTCAAGTGTTGATATATGATTTCTTCTGTATAAGGATGTGTTCCTTTGATTGTGAAGTCATGCTTGATATGGATTGTATCTTCTTTTCTCTTGAAGATATTTGACTGAGTCAGGATATGCTTCGAGTCTTTTATTTCTTTCATTTATAGCACCTGAGTTCAATTTGATTTCGGGAGGAATTGTGGATTTATCCGTCTTTATGACTCAGCCTTGGATTAGTTGCATTGATCCAAGAGATGTTTTAAGTTTATTCAGGATGAACAAAAAAATTATTGACCTTATGAAAGTTGCAAGGTCTGAATGAGTTGAATGAGCAATTCCGGAGTTTAACTCAAGATGATGGTGTAAAATGAATTTGGTTCCCGATATCATAATATCAGGAAGGCCTAGACCTTAAGCCAGGTAAGAAATTCTGGTGTATACTGCAAGCTTATTAGCTATACCGGATAGAATCCATTACGGGAATGTTATACCCTGCTTGGTTCTAATACTGATCGGTCCTACTTGTGAGACCTGGACTGGATTCGTTAAGGTTAATAACCTTAACCTAAACTATAACCTATTGGTTGAATTATTGCTAATCTAACCTAGCCCTAACTATAATCTTAATGCTCCTAAGGTTAGCTACACCTAGCACTATGGAAGTAAGACTAATGTCTTACCTTATGATCTAACCTATGTTCTAACCTATCTTAACTAATGATAATGGATGGAGGGGGACCTATGAAGGGGTGCGAGTCATGGGCGGTGGTTTCCATGGCATTAAATGAGGTGGATAAACATGAAGGACAAGGGATTTGGCGGAGGTTGCAAACGGCTATTGTGACCTGACGTGGCAGAGTCGCCAAATTTGGAAATGGTTGTTTGTTTTCATTTGGCAATCACCAACTTAGGCGGTCGGTGGCAATGGAGAATAGGTGGGAATCTTGGAGTTAATTGCATTGATGAACTTCGGTTCCCGAGCGCGGATTGCTTAGGAAGGCATGCAAATGGAAAATTGGTTGGTATTTTGGTTTTCCATGCGTTCCGTTTTTCTCTCTGCTTGATCACTGGTTCTTCGAACCAGTCTACTCTGTGTTGCATGGCAACTTTGAGAATATCTAGCTCTTTTCTCTGTCAGGGAAAGTTTATAAGGCATGAAGGTAATAATTTATTGTTATTTAAGCTATTGTGGAAGAAGAAGGGAAGACGCGAGCACATTCAGAGGTCTTCTTCGGATTTTTACGCGACACTATCAGGCATGATAGGCCCTAACTTTTAAAAATCTTGCTTTCCTTCAAATGATTTCATTAAAACAACTTTGTTCAGGTGATTTTAGTACAGTTGGTTTGAAACAATGTATTGGTTCTTCTTTGTTGTGGTTTAGGAACCTCAGGTCATGCAAAGATTCTGTTGAAATGTTACTGTACTTAATTTTTCTTTTTGGATTCATTTCGTTTGAAGACCCAGCTGTGATATTATGTTGTGGAATCCTGTTAAATGTTGCTGGGTATACTTAAAATTTCTTCTGATTGGAATGCCTGCTGTGGGTAATTTACTTGAACGTGGCTTCTGTAAAGTCCTTTCTGTGTTTTCAATTTTGGTTAGACACCGATGAAGGTTTGCAAGGATTAGTTATGGTATGACTCTGTTGGAGTCCTTGAAACGTATCTTATGTTTTCGAATTCTGTAGAAGCTTTGTTTTGATTACATAATGGTATGACTCTGTTGGAGTCCTTGAAACGTATCTTATGTTTTCGACTTCTGTAGAATCTTTGTTGTGATTACATAATCGTATGAATCTGTTGGAGTCCTTGAAATGTATCTTATGTTTTGACTTCTGTAGAAGCTTTGTTGTGATTACATAATGGTATGACTCTGTTGGAGTCCTTGAAACATATCTTATGTTTTCGAATTCTGTAGAAGATTTGTTGTGATTACATAATGGTTGACTCTGTTGGAGTCCTTGAAACATATCTTATGTTTTGGTAGAAGCTTTTTTGTGATTACATTTTGGTATTGACTCTATTGGAGTACTTAAACTGTGGGCATATTGACTTCAATCGAAACCCTGGTCGTGAGTACTGGTTGGATATGACTTTGTTGGAGTCCTTGCAGTATTCCCATTTGAACTCGACTCCTGATGAAGTCCTTGATGTGTTGCGTGTGACTCGATTTCTGATTTAAGTCCTCGCTGTGCATGCATATTGATTCGACTCTTTCTTAATGTTGTTGTGTTTATATTCAGTTCGATTCTGTGGAAATGTGTGCTGGGTTACATTACAAACTCGACTTTGTTTGAGTCCCTACTGTATTTTCGTATTAGCTCGACTTCAGATGAAACTTTGATGAAATTATGATATGGAGTCGACTTCTGATATAAGTCCTTGCTGTGGTTATTCCTTCTTGAATTCGGCTTCTGATATAAGTCCTTGCTTCTGTATATTCTGTATATTCGTAGGGATTAGACTTAGTTGAATGTTGCTGTGTATGTATGTGTTTCGACTCAGTTGAATGTAGCTGAGTGTTTTGACTCAGTGGGAATGTCATTGTGTTTGCATATGGTTACGTCTTCGTTTTATAGTGTTATCTAGTCTCATGTTTGACTGAGATAAAGAGGTCCTAGCTGTGCCGTGTCAGGCGATGGCATTGGGTATTTTCATGTTTGATGAATGATATGGAAAGATTTGTTGAGTCTATTATGGTTGGATTATTTACTACTGCTTTGTCGTAAGAACTCTTGTAAGGCTTAAATAACTACCGGTGATTTTATATTGGATTTTGGTGAAACTGTAGCTTCTTCTTGTAATCTCGAATGATTTAGTCGCATGCGTAAATGTAATTGTGTTATTCTAGAGGAGTCGGTACAGTCCAGAACATGATTGATATGGGAATCTGATTGTCTCTATTCCTTCTCCTAAGTTGAAAAGTACATGTTGATATATATATAACTGTAGGAAAAGAAAATATTCTCTCCTTGTCTAAAAACCTTGAGTGCTTTCTTCTTTGAATCCTTACGTGAACTCTTGCGGTAAGAGCATAACAAAAATAGACTATTAAATTGTATGGAGAGACTGGTAAAAATTGTGTTGCAGTAGAAGTAGGTATACTTGTCAATACCATTGAAATAATGTATGATTGAAAAGGAATTACGTCAGTTGAGCTTGCTGAATGTTATAAACTGCCTTTGTGTATTTGTTAAAAACATTCTTGTTGGAGTATTGCTGTCTTTAGGATGGTTGTAATCATTTGTCTTTAGTCTCTTACATATAAGATGAATTATCTGAAAGGTATTAAGGATTAATTGGTAACTATAATGTGGGTCATGCGTCAAAAGTCATGTTAGAATTACAGAATGATGATTAGTCTAATTTATGTTAAGAATTTGAAGAAATGATTTCATTTAAATAGGTTGTTTAATGAGAGCAATTGGTAGAATGCAATTGTTTTAAGAATTAGTGCTTATCATGCTCAGTTCACATAACTGACCCGTGTTGGCAATTTTTGCAGATGGTTTTCGTAAGTGGTAAAGGCACGCAGATCTGATATGATGCTCAGATTATTTAATTTGGTTTTATGATGAATTCCAACTTGACTTCTCTAATTTTATTATATGAAGGAAGTTGTTCTTTTGTTGTTGGAGTATTGTATCGAATATGCTGAATGCATAAATTGTAATTATTTGGCTTAGAAATAAATGAAATGAGGGAATTGTTACTATGTGGCTGTATTTGTATTGTGATGGATTGATCCTCTTTGGTTCGATTGTTTTTAAGTGCTTTTTTTTTAGTATTGAATACCTTGGAGATATTTGGATTCTCTAAGTAGGCCTTGTAAAGATTATGTGACTGAACACTTGTGAATGATTAGTAGTTCTGCTATGTTCTATATAAGGCTAATTTGGAAATTAGTCCACTGTCTTCCAAGAAGCTAAGGTTTAAATAAATCTTAATAGGTAGCTGAACGGGAAGAGTAATCTATTACTCCCTAACTTCGATCTAAGCCAAGACAACATACATAACAAATCTAAATCACTATATCTTAATACAAATAAGTAAGATATAATTCAGTTTGAAAACCGATTTAATCCTAAAAGGGTATATTTAGCATCCTTATGAGGAGACTTAGGCTACTGCCCATTTTCGTTGAATAAGATTATTGTTAATCATTGAACTCTATGACGAGATCTCAAATCTTATTAAATTTCTCTATGAGGAATGGATCTTAAATAAGTAAGACAACTCAATGATGAGGAACCCAGGAGTTGGGAAAAGACTACCTAGAAAGGAGAGTCTTAAAGTGTAATTGCAACTCAACGTAAGTAACACCTTAAGTTTAATAGATCTTTCCGAGGCGGTTTTGTAGGATGTCGGCACATGACAACTGCAGGGTTGTACCTTCGAGAAGATTAGGATCTTCTCGAGGATACAACAATGCAGGTGACTTATGGCGACACCCTTTGCATTGATCATTAAGATTTACACCTTAAACTCGAACAAGTTTTTACTCGGGATCTGGTTAGGAACATGGTCATGTTATGAGGCTGCCCTTGGAGATTTGGGGTACCTTGACACACAGGGTTAACTAGGGTTGACCCAGTATGTCAGCTTATCCCTAGTCCTCGAGAGCATCCTTATAATGTTGTCATGTTATTAATCCATTCTTGAGTGAATGACTTAGGACAGGGATGGCTGACAGAAGTCAGTATAAGACATTCTATATAACATTGGAGTGGGGTGGAGGATGTATTCCAGATTGACGAGTATGCCATCAAGGAATATGAGACATGAACAGTATGTTTCAAAACTTTGGCCAAAGTATCGCAAGCTGCTGATTGCGTTGTCCTATGACACCTAGTCTGAGGGACGTGATGCCGATGAATAATGGTAACAATTATTTAGATAGGTTCCTTGGACAGAGCATTCTGAAATCCCAGATTAGGGAAGAGAACCAAAAGAGTGAAGAGTTAAAGTAAAAACACCAACTCTGTGAAACTCATGAATAGATCGGTAGATCACCGAGTCATGGAATGAATAGATCGGTGGTGCACCGAGTCATTACAGCTGCATATGGTTATCTGTTATAAGAATGGTTGTTTGATTTGTGAGTTCTAAATTATGTATTTAGAACTAGGAAGCATTTATCAAAAAAATAAAAATTTACTTGTTCTAATGTACTAAAATGGGAATGTTACATGTTCGATATGCCTAAAGTACAATAGAAACTTTATCATCCCAATATTTCCTTACAACATCATAAATTTTTCTTAAGGTTTGGGTCAATATCTTGTTCAAAGCCTCAGCAGTCTCATTTTCTTGAGGGAGATAAGGTTTAGTTTTATGGCGCGCAACCATAAATTCATCCAATAATATCTTGATTATCTCATTTAAGAAGTGTGTACCCCTGTCACTTGTCAAAATCAATGGACATCCATACCTAGTAATAATATTTTCCTATAAGAACCTTGTTGTTGTAGCCATTGTATAATCCTTTGTAGGTGCTACTTCTGCTACTTATCTTGTAAGATAATTTGTACAAGTGATTATGTAGCGCGATCCAATTTTATGTGTGACTAGGGAAATAGGACCTATAAATTCTATAGTTCATTTTATAAATGGTTCTGCACTAGTAATATGCCTCAAATGCATTTCATCTTGTTGCCCAGGTTTTCCAAGGCACTGACAGTGATCACATGCCTTACAATAATCTTTACAATCCTTGTATAGGGTCTCCCACCATAATCCTACGAGTAGAATCTTACACCTAGTGGTGTCACTTGCTTAGTGCTCACTTGCAATACCTTAATGAGCCTTTTCTATGATATTTGTGTGTTCATGTTCCAGTAAACACTGGCGCAATACTTCATCTCCTCTTAGTTTGTATAAGTCACCACTGATCAACATGAAGGGTATGACACTAATTGCAAGTTGTTTATTCTATAAGGATTTATTTCCTTTTAGAATCATTCCTATGCATTAAAAGAAAAAAATATCCTCCAATTCATAAGGCGTGTGATGTAACCAATTTCCAGTCTCCCTATACAGTTCCGCATAAACATACCAAGCACGTGCGCAACCTTGCAAAATGGAATAATGTTTGTGCACCCAAAGTGAAGGTGGTAAAGCTTCCTACCCCTCTGTCTAAAGTCTCTCACACTGCTTAACATGGTTCTAAACAATTTGATTTCCATGATATATGTATATTTTAGTAGGTGCATTAATCTTGAAAAATCGAGTTGTTAGAGAAATTCTAACTTTGTTCCATTCTATGAGATTATCCTTGTGAACCATCCACCAGCGTGTTACCGTGCCATGCAGGGTATACACTAACATATTTATTATTTCCACTTGATCTGTCCACTACTCCTCCATGGTGCATAAGAATACTGTAGGATCTCATTCTTCAATATACCAAGGTACATAGTTGCTACCTATCATCCTAATACAACGACGTTTGTTCCTCTGCGCAAATTTTCTTTGTACCTTGCGCCCAACCATCTCATAGGTGTCATGCACCCAATTGTCACAAGAAATACTTGTAATATCACTAATAGACTATTGTCTTCCCACTGGAGGGATTTCCTTTCTTAGATGGCTCAAGTACTTCTAGGATCTCCAATGGCACACGCAAATATAAATTTTGTTCACATCTTCCTCACTCAAATGTTCAACATAAGGTGCATATTTTCCATCTATCAAAGGGATAATCAGTTTTTATTCCTTGTTCTCAAAACTTATATACCCATTGTTGAACCGTAGATCAACATTATTTACATAAAACTAAGGGGTGCCCAGGTAGAACTGGGGAATTTGTCTTGCTTCTGCAAGTGCTAAGACCTCAAAATCCCCAATGAATTTTGACCCCTTGTATAGTGATAGATGCATCCTGTAAAACTCCGATGGGAGTTTCCTTAGTTTTATTAGCCATAAACAGTACATTAGAGGATGGCCTGCAATAGAGGTCTTCCCCTCTATATCCATGTATCTAAAGTAAGCACATTAACTTCCATGCACCTGTATCAATCAATATATTTCTCAAGAGACACCCATCCATAACAATCACTCAAATTGATCTCGTTATCATAATCAAAACTATGAGGGGGGAAGATTAACATGCATGGATATGCTGTCATCCATTTTTCAATACCTATGTGTGCAAAGTGTTTCTCTTTAGACTAATTCCCTAATAATATAATGATATTCTTTTGGCGCATAGCATCTTTCATACCTCATTTTAAGTTATCAATATCTGATTTGACTATCTCTACTGCCTTCTTCTTTCTCCCACTTCCTGTGACTGGTCCTTTAAACATTGTATTTCACCCTAAAGATTTTTAAGTACCCTCCATGGTCTCTTGATAAACCTTCTTTTGATGTGTAGGATCTAGGTACCTTGCATGTAAAACTTCTTGCTTATTCATGGTAGGATTCTAACTATAACATCTCTCTGGCGCGCAAATAGCTTCAGTGTATGTCTAGTAATATTCACAGGTACTACCTCAAGTCCCAGTTGGTCAACTTTGGAATCCACTAATTTTCCATGAACGCATTATATTCTAACCATCCTTGTCGCCCTTTGTTCTCTTGTTTATGTTTCTTAATAAGATGCTCATATCTAGTCATTTTTAGTACACTTACAACAACAATCTAATCGCATGCACATCGTCCTATCACCTAGCAGGCAATGGACAAGCTCACCCGAGGCATTTTGCAGAGTGCTGAGCCCCTCCTAGTTGTTTGAAGTTATCCACATGTAAAACATCATTCCCTGATGGATTTAAATTTAGGAAAGAAAATAATCATGCATCTCATTCTGATGAACTCCAGGATGAGTTTACTATACCAATTCATGCCATAACTTCCTTTAGACTAACTTTAAGAGAAGTATCAAACTTCATTTCGATCGTAACATTCATGACAGAAAGTGAAATACATGAGGGTCATTGTGCCCATGAAAAACAAATATACTTTTAGAACAAAACCTGATATTCATCCTAAAAAGTCTATAATACACCACATACATTTATTAAGGCCCATAACATGGTCAATGTAACCAATGTAGATTGAGAGTCTTTTGCATTAGGAACCTAAACTGTGCACATTACAAAACTGGTTACAATCACATCCCTCTAAGATATGTCATTCACTCCCTATGGTTCGTCCTAATAATGTCATCACTCCTACGGCTTGCATCCGAATGGTCCAACCCATAGACATATCCTCATTAATCTTGCAGGGCTTCACCTATCAAATGTACTGACTTGTGATGAAAACTATCCTTGGTTTCCCCTTTCACTTCTAACTGAGCATCTCTATGTATAGCTTCAAGTCTCCACCGCTATGCGCTTCTTGAGATAACATGATCAGTTGCCAAGTGTCCATAGTGGTCCTCCAAATGGAGCTTTACCTTAGCTTTGATCCAATCTCTCCACTCTTTGCAATGATGTTCTTTCTAGTGTCTATACTTTTGACTACAAGCATGGAATATGCCTTTCTTAAGCTGCTTCAAGCTGCTTCAGGATGGCATCCTTATCCACTCCATATGTTATATGGGTTACGTTATTCTCATGTGCTTCCTAGAATTTTGAATGATGGCTAAGTCCCCAATGACCCCTATTTTTCCTTGGGTACGCTTGCATGGGTATCATACCAAAGTCATTCAGACAACATCTTTATTGAAATACGCATCCTTCACCTTGCGCACCCCTTCTTCATATAGTGCCCCGTGCGCCCATGAACCTATCTTATACTTAGCAAATATTTTGAGGGATCCAACACTCATATACGTCTAGACATAATCCTCATCATCTATGATTCTTCCCGCAAACAGTAGACAAGTAATATTCTAAGGACATTCACACCTGTAGTGGTACAGGATATCTGCATGTAAATAAAAATTTCATGAATGGAACTCGCCTCATCCACTACCATGTCCTTAGACCCCAAGTCCACCATAGTATCCTTTGATTCTCTACCACGACCTCTTTCAAAGTGCCCTACATTCTAATCATAACACACTTGAGTGTAGTCATCATCATGGTGCTCACTATTTTATTTACAGAGTTACCACTGATGCTCATTTTTTGTCGCACACCAGATATCTATGGCATTATGGATCTATGCAAATCGACCTGTAGTCTTCTATAGAATTCACACCCGAATTCAAAGCACATCTGCAATGTTTTTCTTGCTTCTATCATATGCATAAAACCATATAAATAAATAACTACTTAATTAGTTTTACAAAACTATGGGTATCAAAACCATGGGAAAAAACTATCCCATAAACCTATGGGTTAAAATCCTGCCCATATGAGAAAATCATGTTTCCCGATATATCAGGCACGTCTTAAGGCCCAATTTTTTTTTTCGGGGGCTGCGCCCACGAACCCCTGCTACCGGGGTTTTCACCCATGGACCCCCATTCAGGACTTGGACCAGCCCTAAACCTCGGTGAGGATACATGAAAAGTGTATAATACTCTTAGTGTACAATCTTCAACACTTTCACACATGAAAACAGGCTCCACAACCTAACAATATCCTTATGCGAGCTTATACTCTTATGTTCAAACTTAGGGATATAAAACTCCTTAAGGAAAGCTTCCCGTAGTGTTGCATAATCTATGCAAGTTTGATCAGGGTCAAAATTCATGTACCAAGTGTGAGCATGTCCCTACAACATAGTTGCAAACTTACTTTCCTTGTGCCCAGAAGACGTGATTGCTTTTTCATGCCACAATATCTCACTCATGTGCACATGCTCAGAAGCATATTCTAGTCCCCTTTACTCTGGAAGATGAAGACAAATATTCATGTAAATATTCTGGGGTTGGTGAGGACCATACCCACCTGATCCAAAACCTCTTGTGTTATCTCTATTTCTAGACCCACCAGATCCACCAGAACTAGAGCCACCTATGACCTTTGATCCTCCACCTATAGCTGGAAGTGGACCAATGGATGTAATTCCCTGTGTCCCAACAGTGGTACTAAACTGAACTCCTACAGTCTACAAGGTGGTACTACTCCCAGAAGTGAGTCCAAAATTCTACACGCTTGAGTTATGTGCTGACGATGCACTTGAAAAGGTACCTCTAAATAATAAAGAAGACATTTTCCCGGCCATAGGCGAACTTTCTACTTGATTTACTCATGTTCTTCTACTGCTCAAACTATTTCGTTGACTACTAGTTGTAATAGATAATGGAAGACCAAACATAAGGGCTAGGTTTCCAGGTAGATTCAAATGTGTGCCCATGGCCCATTTCACCTCTATTGGTGCACTCCCATATAAGGCCAAGGAGGGTTCCTTGTAGTGCTTTCCCAAATTGTGGAGTTCCAGATGCTCTAGCTCCATGCCTTCTACATGAGCTCTAAATCCTTCACGAGCCATCTCTCTCCTCAATGCCATCCATTCTACAATATCATGCTTCTTCTCTATCTTCCTCTCGAGTGCCTCACTGTACTTAATCCACCTTTCTTCTCTTTTCTTCTCTGCTGCTAGGTCTGCCATCCTTCACCAAAATTTCTCCTACCCCTGTGCATAGTGGGTTTTAGCTAGCCACCGATTTTTCTTCCAAGTTTAGGGTTACCATCAAAATTTTTATCACCAGTGGAATGCCTTAAAAATAAGTTCCCCTTGGCTACCATAAAAATTGGAACTCAGCTACCTCCAGAAAAGAGTAAGTGGAAACTGATTACTCCAAAATATAGCTATTTAGAACACCACAGAACCAAGTATCCACAACACATGTCCAAATTAGATCAGCATCATAGAGGGCCTAAAATTCTTCCTACGTATAGACAAGTGTGTGATATCTCCAATTCCTTTTAGATGCATAAGCAACCAGCCACTCATACAACTCTACTGGAAAGATACCAAAGAAGCTCTCATACAAATAGTCATACAAATTCTGCTCCACCCATGTGCATGCGTCAAAATTAGATCTAATGTTGAACCTCTAAGCGTAATCTTCTTCCAAATCTTTTATCCACACCTCAACACTTTCTAGGTTCAACCAGTACATCTTCATCACGAAACATCCTAAAAAAAGCTGAAATAGAGGTCTTGGAAATGAAACCAATGGTGTAGCCTAGAATCTACTGTGAATAACCCAGGCATGCTAACACATCACCCATCCTGAGCTAAGCACTCACCCGAAGCATGTAATGGTACCAGGCCCCTCTTTAGAGTTACTTGTGCAAGATGTTAGTGAAATGGTGATAAAATGTATTCAGATCCATAATTAAACATAAACATTCCACAATGCATAATCTAGATCTAGATCTTAGAGAATCATGAATTAAACAATAACTATAATGAGATTAACCATACATGAACTCAATTGAATCTGGTTCATGTGTGGTTAATCTCATTATAGTTATTGTTTAATTCATGATTCTCTAAGATCTAGATATGGATTATGAACTGTGGAATGTTTATGTTTAATTATGGATCTGAATATGTTTTATCACCATTTCACTAACATCTTGCACAAAAAATCTAAAGAGGGGCCTGATACCTTTGCACACTTTAAGTGAGTTCTCAAATCAAGATGGGTGATGTTCCATTGTGCCTGGGTTATTCACAGTAGATTCTATGTTGCATCATTAAACATAAACATTCCACAGTGCATAATCTAGATCTATATCTTAGAGAATCATGAATTAAACAATAACTATAATAAGATTAACCATACATGAACTAGATTTAGTTATGTTTAACACCATTATCCAGCCAATATACTTCATTACATTAGATACTATAAAACACAGAAGCTTCTTACATTACAATCTATATCCATAAGTCATGCACGCATAAGATCCTATAGCGTAAATCTACAATAATTCAGCCCCCTCTAAACTAAATAGTTCAATACATATTTATAGAGGTGGGGACTTGTCCTTCACCACCTATGTACTTCTCAAAATAGGTCGTATGCTGATAATAGCCATGTGCCTTTACAATAACATGCGTACATGTAAGTGTTCTAATAATATATGTACTATAGTTAAGTAGAAGAATAAATCCTATTATTAGCTCAAACCATGCATGACGCTTATTATCCACTCATTCCCAAAATATCATTGTGTAGCACAAGTCTTCATCCCTATGTGTGCTCCACACGTTATCTCCAAAAATATCCCTTATCCATAAAAATGGCTAAGTTCTAAGACAAAGTGTTCTGGCACACATTTTCCTTTCCTATCTTCTCGCACCTTCAAATGCACCTTGTTCCCACACGTGCATCCGTTGTGTGTCTAATCCTTAGAGAAACATTATGTCTTTCAACATAATTGGTGTTGGAAAAGGAAATGCCAGGTGGTGCAACGTCAATGTTAGCAACTAAGAAATCAAGAGCTCTTTATTCTGCAGGTGAAACCGCATGATATATATGATTAGTGGAAAAATCTGTGGTCTTTTTTCATGTTGTTGGGAGACACTATTAAAGAGGTTGAGATTTCCCTTGTCATTAATGGGAGTAGATATAGTAGATTCTGGGAATTCGATCTTATCGTTGTCAAGTAGGTCTTGGATAATTGTTTGGAGTTTTAGGCATCTATTTATAAAATGTCCCACATAACGATGATAATCATAATGAAATTTTTCATTTTAGTTCCTACCTTTGGGTCGTGATGGGTCTGAATTGAGTGGTAGAGGAAGGGTAATAAAGTTGTCATCAAGGATTTGTTTTAATATAAGATGTGGAGGCATTGGAAGGTTGTTAAATGTGTTCTTAGGTTGTTGTGACTAAAATTCTTCAGAGGGATTAATTGGGTTGACGATGATTTTAGCATCTGTTGGATTACATATCGATGGCTTGAATGCTACCTTATTTTGGAAACGAGTGGAGGTTGAATTTTTTTCTTGATACTTAAGCTTGCTGATGGATAAAAGTTTAGATTCATGAAGCTTTTAAGAGTATGGAAAACTCGGTCAAGTGAAGGAGAGGCCTCAAAGAGAACAATTTCTTAGAGAGGTGGTAAAAGAATCTAGATAAATAAGTCCTAAAGCTCAAATTTAGAAAGTACATTCGTCATTTTAGCGATATTATTCTTATACCATAAAACATAGTTAGTAAATTGTTCATTGGATCCATGTTTAAGTTGTGTTAGTTGAGCATAAGAAATCTTAGAGACAATGTTGATGGAGAAATGTGCAAGGAAAGCATCCACTAGATGTGTGAATGAAGTGACTAAGTGGATGGGTAAGTTGTAAAACCAACGCATGACATAGTCATGGAGACTACAAGGAAATATTTTAGCTAAGAGAACATGATCATCAGTGAAATATTGAAAAACAAAATGAAAGGCTCGAAGATGCTCTTGTGGGTCACCATGGCCATTAAAAATGGGTATCTTAGGAGTAACAAAACTAGGAGGAAGTAGATAAGCAGAGATGATAGGTGCAAAAGGAGTATGCAATAACAAGGTAGAATCTAAACATGGAGATGTAGTCAAAGTATCAAGTTACAACTTATGAATCTAAGCTTGAAGATCATGATACAAAGAGGTTAAATATTAATTTCCAATAGAGGAGACTTTCCTTTCATGAGAAACTAAAGGATGCGTAAAATTATTGGTAGGATTGGGAAAAGAAAATGGAACAATAGAGACATATGGAAGAGTGGAAGTAGACGACTGAGTGGATACAATAGTTGGTATAGCCACAAAAGGATTGAGTTCCGCCAAATTAGTAGCTTCCTCACGAGCCACATGTAGAAGTAATTATAGATCCTAAAGGTGCACAATAAGGTGAGAATTGATGGATTTGAGATGAGATTTAGTAAATTCCTCATGATATTGAGCCATAGTAAAGAAAAAGGAAACCCTAGCTAAGTAAGAAAGAAGAATCTAGAAGCGTATATGGTCGGGTTCGCCAAAATGATTAACTAAAAATGAACTAAAATGGAATAGTGCAAAATAGTTAATCTAATCTAGGATGACATATAACACAATTTATAAACTCACTAAAACAATATTTAAATTAATTATCTGAAATAAACTAATAAAATAAAACCCTAATGTGTAGGGAAAGAGAGAGGAAAGAACTCAATTGATATTTAGATACTGATGCAGAGTGTTGCAAGTCTGACTGGAAATTTCGGGAGTAGGAACGAATATGTCGAATCCCTAAAAGGATTGAATCTAGAGGATATTCATGGAATAGGGAAACTAGGGATGGATTGGGAAACCTAAGGTGTGTCCTAGTATGGATTATGGGCATTCTGGTTCAAGAGAAATGTCCGGAACTAATTTTCATAGGGTCAGAAAGTAATCTGGAACTCTTTCTACTTGTCACACTAAATTTAGTGTACTATGCCAAATGCTCTAAATATCTCAAGATGAATGAATGAACCCCTATGAAGTGTGATGCAGATGTCCTAGATTATACCTCGATGATGATGGAGCTATGTGGATTCCAATGCAATAAATGGATGCACCTCTAGGTGGAGTGATAGTATATAGTGATGCTAGGTCCCTCATTATTGTCTCATAACTTTATATTAATAGGGTTATCTTGGTCTAATTTTGTAATTAACCCTGAAAAGGCTGGACTTATAAAATATAAGGATGAAAAATGGCCAGAAAAGACATGAGAAAAGGTAGGAAAGTGGAAAAGGGACCAAGGCATCCCAAAATGGGACTAGGGCACCCCAGTATGAAATATGGGCACCCCAATTAGGGTTAAGACAACACAGGATCTTTGGAAATGGATGGATAAGTAGATGCAATTGGTCACAAAATATGAAATAAAATAATAAAAATAGCCAAATGGACAGGGGTTAGTTAGTACTTTCTTTGCTCAATAACATTCTAAATAGTAGTATGAGACCAGGATAAATAAATGTCTAAAGTACATGATTTTGTGACTACTCCTGAACCACATATAAAGCAGAGCAGGACTTGACTGTTAACCTTGAGTTATAGCTCTATATCTATCATTTTATCAATTCACTTAATTGTTTTAAAATGAGATGACATCCTCTAAGGAAGTCCCTTTGGATTCCTGAAATCGGCCATTGCCGAAAAACTTGTCTATCCATATTATCTAATATTATTTTCTTAGATATTTTTGATTTTTAGGTCGGTTCACTTGGAAAAAGGAGGAGTGCTTCATCCATCAATTATCAACATCAATCATCACAGGTATCAGTAAACCCCACCGTCTTCTGAGTTCAGTTAGTTTTGTTATTCCATTTTATTAATTTAGAATAAGAAAGTAAAAAATCTTTGGTACATTCTGGCACACCAAGTGGGGCACCGTCCTTGTCATTTTTAAAAATTTAGCTTACAGCTATCTTAAAGGTCTCTGCTTTGTAATCGCTGGAAATTCTGTAGAATTACCTATGATTATGGTGAATTGCCTCCAATTCCTTCAAATCACTAACGATCTCTATGGAATTCCTTTGATTACTTAGTAAATCTACCTTTATGGTTCTGTTTTATTTTTTACTTTTCCTATTTTCAGCTAACACTTGTAGGTTTCTCTCTTCTGGAGCATTTTATTGCATAAAAATCAACAAAAAAATCTAAAAAAATCAAAATCAAAATTACATTTCATTTTATTTTTGTAAATTTCTTTTCCTTGTAGTGCATTTTGTTTGTTGTCTTCATCAAACTCACACCTCTTTTTCGGGCTTAAAACAAACCTTTAATGTCTACTTGATCATTTGTTTTAATTAGGAAATTAAAGAATTAAATTCACTTGATTTACCCCACACACATCCAAATAAATTTCAATACAAACTCGCATCAAAACATTCTTACTATGGTAGACCTACTTGGATTTCATCACCACGAGGATAAGCCGACTTGATGTTCTGGAAAAGTATAAAAAATATGGTGGGTAGTATATTGGCTAAAAACCTGACACCCTTATTGCTACGAGACAGTGAAGTGAGGAGGTGGGTCCCAATACCATGCCTCGTATCAACATCAACACAAAATCAGGCCTCACGTACCTTTAGGTATATCGAGGAATAATGGCTTTAACATTACCTAAAAACAACCATAGAATACCATTTCCTAGGACCCCATTAACTGTTTTTCACATTTCACATTTTTCTAAAGTTAATCAAGATAAAAATAACCTTTTTTGGTGTGACGTGATTTCTTTCTTATAATCAACTCTCTAGATTTGGTTTTTATTCCATTAATTATTTTTTCATGGTATTAACATGACAACAATCTCATTTACAACAATCTATGGAAAACATATAGGCTTTCCTTGATGACATCCCTCACATTGTGAATCTGTATCGTTCACCCACACCAAACAATCAAGAACCCCAAAATTCTCCCAGTAGTTAATCTAAGTCATCTAAAATACCTGATCCCCATTTTTAATAGTGGGTATCTATTTCTTTCTTAGATATTAAATTCAAACCCCATGGCCCTTAACACTTATCTAGCTTCCCAAGGTGTTCATCTTCAAAAACTCACACCTAAACCATGACCTCTGGTATCTAACACTACATATGATTTCTCCTAGCTTATTGATCCTAACCATGATTCGGTCATCCAATATGTACATACTTATCCCACTTCAAGTAGTCCTGAAACATCCAATGGCATGACCTCAACTCCTATCACCACCTTTGACCTTATGGTAAGGAAATTCACCATGTCATTAGCTAGTCCTACCTTAGAATATATCTCAACCTATTTCATCTCAAAAACCTACATCTATTGTCCAAAATGTAGTTATGTATATCCTGACAAAACATCCCACAAGATCAAATTTTCTCATTCGTACAGTTTGCGCAATTATTCCTATAACACTTCTCGATCAACATTGTACATAAAATAACTATTATTGACTTATATTCCATCAAGAAGTTTGAAGAAGAATCCGTCAAATACTTTATCGCCCACTAGATGGATGCTATTAATCAACTATCATTTTCCCTCCCACAAACCAAGTTAATTGATCTATTTTCTCATTCATGTACCAAATACATTTCATCTACATTACAAATCCAATATTTCCAAATGTTTGACGAAGCCTTCACTATGGCTCACAAACTCAAGCTTCATACTCTCAAAGATGGTAGGGTCAAAATTAGATCAAAGAAATCTAAACATGAATCTCCATTTAAACCATCCTTTAGCCATGAAAAATTAAAAAACATTAGCAAACATGGTCATCATGAATACTACTTCTAAAGAGAATTTGACCACTGAAAGTTCTCATCCCCAATGCACTCGCACCCCCATGAATGAAACTTACGGTGTAATATTTGATAATATCTTGGCTACTAATATGATCACTCTTCCCCCCATCCTCCCCATCGATACATCCATATCAAATCCCTATTAGTATAGAGATAATGATTATTACAAATACCATAGGGTCAAAGGCCACAACATCAAAAGGTGTTGCTCACTCTGAAATTTTCTTCAAGATATTATTGATAAAGGTGATTTACAACTAGATAACCCAAACACACCTAAAAAACAAAATTTGGACGTCTTTAAATAACCCTTCCCAAATCACTCCTCATCCACTATTCAGCCACAATCTAATCTCATCCATTCTCATCACACTATCAATGCAGTCAAAGATCAGTCATCTGTATCATGTGAGACTCCCATCATAAAGTCACCACCTGAATCATATACCAATAGCTTCGTCACAAAAATGATAAATAAAACGTTCAACGAATTGAGCACATCTCCTAAACTTGTCATTAAAAAGAAAGCATTTTCTTCCACATCTGCTTCGTCCTCTTCAAACTCATCTACAATCTCTTCAAAAACCCCACAAAAGAAACCCATCTTACAACTTGTGAAAATATTATATGATGATCATGTCACTCAACTCTACGCAACCTTCAAAATCCTTTCACTCAACCACACACCCCTTCATCTGAAAAGTTAACAATCACAACACATGACTATACAAATTATTCAACACAAAAATCAAATCCCTTGTTGTAATGTCTCTGCTATTTTTACATTTGTACTTGTTTCTTGTGAATTGATTGGAAATATTGTCATGTAATTGTGTTCTTGAGTGTGTGTGTGCTCTGCTAATCTGCTTAAAATCATGTTGCTAGAATGGCATCAATTCCTTAAAGATTTGTCCTATTAATCAATCATATGGAAGAAATTGTACTAATGTTGTGACCTTTACTTAATTGGTTTGAGAAATGAACTTATTGGTTTTAACTTATGGAAAGTTTGAATCAACTTCTTGGGATTTTTAGGTAATCTGTAAAACTATTAACGTCTGGGAATAATTGCTTACTTTGTATCGATATTGGATTAGAATATCACCTTGGATAAATTGCAGTGATCCAAGGTATTCTCCTAAATCGATATGCAATTATGACTTTAATATAGTGACTACATGAGTTCATATTTATTCTAGAATTTCAATTATAATATTGATATGGTTGCAGTGATTCTAATCTCAGTTTTTATATAATTTTGTTACAATGATAAAGGCTTATGCATGCTTGGAAGGCCTCGTTCATATTGAACATGTTTAATAATGTGGGAAATAAAATTGTGGAAAGGTCCTTTATTGTTTTGTTGATTCGTACCTAATATAGACCTAAGTCATGATATCTTAAGGATTAAATAAAAAAACCTAACCTAAGGTGGTTATTTTTCTATATAATACACCTATGTGGATTAATACTATTGTTTTAAACTTAGACCTCAACCTATTTTAGGGAAAGGGACCTAAAGTCCTAACTTGAGATCCAACCACATTTGGCATTGGGGAAAGGCATGGTTAAGTGGTAATGTTGATGTCTTGGTGCCACCTTCCATGTATTTAAAGAGTTAAATATGAATTAATGGAGGGCCACAACCACTCCTTAGATGAAGGCCAAGATAAACTTGGTGTTAAACAAGTAAGAAGGGGAAATTCAAAATAAAATAGGTTAATCCAAATTTAGTTGGAAAGGGGAGGTTGGAAGGATTATGGTAGACCTTTCAAGCATTTATGGAATTGAAACTTTCACCAAAACCACCTTGGGGGAAAACATGCCTGTTTTTGGTGAAAAGAGTTTGGTTGGTTTTTGCCTCTCATTTTTCTAGTCGAGTTCATTCGCCCTACATGTGGAGTTTTTTTCTTGAACTGGTATTTGATTGTTTGATACACATGAATCTCATTGTTTCGTGGAGAAAACAGTGGAAGAAATTAATGTGAAGGTTATAAAAATGAATGAGGGAGAGATGGAGGGTTTTCTATGCAAACTAGTTTGATTTGGTTGTGGAATCTTTCTTTCGTGAAAGTTTAGAGAGAGACTTAGGGAGCTTGGAAAATATTTTTAGGAGATCTACCAAGCATGATAGGCTCTAACTCTTTGGAATTTCTTTCTCTATTTGATTGTTTCATGAAAATAACTTTGCTTTTTAATGAGATTTACTTATCTGGTTTTGGGTTTTTTCTATGTGATCTGGAATGTGTTTATCTCGAAGTTTTTGTTTGATTGTGATGATGGGTAAAAATGGAATCTCTTATTTGGCCTCTGGTATCTCTATGCACTTAAAATATTTTAATGAGTTAATAAAATAACTTGTAAATAATAACAAAGACTATAAGTATTGATGCTGAGTGGTTGATTTGAAGGTTAAAATCCGCCTCTTCTATGATTCGTGGTATTCACCTTTTTGTGGAATGAGTATGACCTTCTAACATGTTTTTTTGAGTTTATAGTTGAAAAATAAATAAAATCGAAGTGGGTTTGTGTTTTTTCAAGATTAAAGTATTGTTCTAAACTTACATCTATTCAAATTGTGTGAGTATTATTATTATTATCCTAAAATGGACGTAATGCCTTTTAATAAACTGTTATATCGAGACATGAAGAATTGTAATGAGTACACATGTTAACATTTGGCATAGGGTTGTAATTTGGCTCTGCCAATTTGAAAACTTGAATGGAGTCTTGGGTTTAATCGTCTCTTCTAACATTGGGTAATATTCTTCCTGTTATAATGATTTCTGCAACTCATATTGAGCACTGGGTGATTTTTGGGTTATTTTTGTTATTGGTTTTGTTCACTCTGAGCTCTAGTTGTATTCTTGCTTCTCGGTTGAGAAGGTTTCAGAATACTTAATTCATAACCATGACTTGTTCTTTTCAACTTCTATCAAGTTTTTAGACTTATGTGGTTTCAATTTGTTGAATACTTACCGGTTAAAAGCTTAAGCTCACTAAGTTTGTAATGTAGATATCCTTTTTTCTATGATTTTCAAGTTGTTATCAACCCCTGTAGGATTGTTACAAAATGTTGTTGAGATACTTGCTGAGTAATTCGAAGTCTTGGTTGAACTGTGTTGATCATACTTTAAGTATGGTGGACCATTCTATCATAACTATTGGGTGATATGATCTTAAAATTGGAATAGTTGGATGTGTAAACGTCTATCTGAATCTATGTCCTTACGAGTTTGATTTAAGCTTACATTATTATAGGATTTTATCACTAAAGATGATCATAAAATTTGTTTCATTCCAAACTGTGAAGTGTTTAGTCCTTAAGTCTTATATGTTTCTAATCATTCAATTAGTTTAAGGATCCCATATCTTGATTTTGAGAAAACGGTTGGCTTTTGGTTCTTATCGGTGATAAAACTATGGTATTATTAATCATGGTGGAAGCCTTGGTTATGTAATGGAAGGTAAATGATGTATGTTCTTTTATCGTTAAGGCTTGATCAGGTTGGTTGTATCCATGCTTGATTTAATATACTTTGTAAATCCTGGTTTCAAATCAAGAGTGTCTGAGTATGTTGAATTTCAATAAAAGTCACTAGATTGATATTTTTATATATACATAATATGAGGTTATGTTTTCCCTAACTTATAAATTAGTAAATAAGTAAAACTTATATCTTCTAGAATGGATCATATACTTTAATGAGGTATTAAAGGATTGTTTTAAGGTTCATTGTACTAAAGTGAAGTACATAGGACCTCTTCAAGGCTGAATGTAATGTAATAGCTATATAGTATTGGCTATATGAATGAAGCATTACCATTCAGTCTTGTTACTTCTTGTTGAATTTTATGTAACTTAATGATTTTATCTTGTATAAAGTTGATAGACTAGATATAGTTATGAGGTAAATAAATAGGGGCTTGTATAATTACAGTATAACTAATCTATTATGATGCTATTTAGATTGATGTGGTCTAATATTTTGACTATTTGATTTATGTTTGATTAAATAATAATTCGTCTAGATTACTAAATGATGATTATGTTAATTGGTTTGTTGGAAATTCTTTAAATGATGTATTTTGTTTGTTAAAAAAGAATGTGTTATTTCTGAACCATAGAATAATTTCATTTACAAGAAGTGTTCATTTTATGAAATTGTTAGATAGAACATACTACTCCAAGGATTTAGTTCCTATCATGCTCATTTCATGCAAATTGATAGATGCTAACAATCTTACAGGTGGACTTCGTGAAAGATGAACAAAGGAAGATGTATAAATAGTTGCATTTATTCTTTTGATTGAAGAAATTTGAATGGAATAATTGATTATTGTATTCATAATTGAATTACTTCTATTAATAAATGAGAAACACCCTTGGCCATTTATTGTAATTATTTTTAAAGGAAATATTATGACCTATATTTGTGAACATGATTTGATATCTTATTATGGAAAGCAATAAAGTTGTTTAATTGATATGTTTTACCTTGATGGAAATGAATTGTTTGGAAATGATGATTTCAGCTACTAATATTTCTTAAGGAAGTAGGCTTTATATGAAATTTACTGTTATATGGAGCCTAAGTATAAGGAAACTATAGCACTACATGGCTTATATAATAGGATTCTATCCTGAAGGAGATAGTTGCATGTAAGTTATCAGTTTGAAAAATTTAAACATATACTAAATAAATTTCTATGTATGTTTGGTACAAACATTATGAATCAATGTTGTTTGAGTTGCTTATATTAATGAATAAAAATATACTTGAAGGAAAGATTGAGTTAACATTAGATGACTATCTAAGTACCTTAAGATATTCCTGAAGTGGTAATTAAACTGATTTCATCTAGTAAGAATGAACAATTCATTAAGGAATATTAAATGAATGGCTTATTCTATACACATAGTAAGTAAGATTATTGAAATATGGTTATCTAGTGTATATATATATATATATATACTTGGCTTCTTATATGAAGATAACTTATGGTTAGGACTTCCAATTAAGTTAGGCAGCTGATATGAACTTTATAGTTTAAACTATGATATGAAATGATAATTTTCCCTCAATATAATTGGTTATATCTGGAAGACTAATGTATCTAAGTTGTAATTGTTTTGTAAAGTTTAAATGACTTAAGTTGTTAAAATAATTATGGTATCTAATATTAACAGACGTGTGAAGTAAAACTATTACTAGTGCATTTAAATTATGTATGTTTATATGAGGTTGTTTCCCTAAACTAAAAATTATTGAATACATTTAAGGAACTTATCTAAATAAAGGAAAATATATGCTTCTGAGACTAAGCTAACTACAGTTATGAATATGTAGTTTTTTTAATTGAGTAAATGATAATGTTACATCCCTTACTTAAGGGAATGTCATTAGAACTTGAGTCGGTCCTTAGGAAAGACAACTAATGATGATAATAATAATGGGTGAAATTAACAAACTATGAATTAAATGAAATAATGAACTTGTTAAGTTATGATTTTTCACTTAATGGAAATCGAAGACCTGTCGCAACATAGTCACTGCTACACAGTACCCATTCAATGATGAGTCATTATTTGGTTGTTGTGGAGCAGCCACTATGGTATTATTATCTACCTAGATTCCTTAAGTGTTTCTATCATAAAATGTGGATCTAGGTATATGTTATACACTAATTAGTGATAACAATATGGCCTAGTGTTGATGTCATCTTATGATGACTATGGGTGATGAAGTGGATCCAAAGTGACATAAGTTGATTTGGATGCGCTTGATTCCATTAGTCTTCATAAGAAGAATATTAGCACTAGGCTATGTGTGCTAGCTCTACTTAGTATAAAACAATGACATGGATGTGATTGGCGTAATTCAAGTTAGTATAACCTAGATAACAGTTTTGAGTGGGGTGAAAGACATATTCCTGTTGATGAGTATGTCGTCTTGGAATAAAGAAATGACATACATGTCTTGAAACTTTGGCCAAATTATTGCAAGTTATTGGTTGAGTTGTCTTGATTTCACTTGGACTAAAGAAGTGTGATGTCAAATGGGTATTCGTAACAGATAATTAGATAGTCTCTTTAGTTGTTTACACTTGATTGGCCCTTAATGTAATAAGGGAACCACAAGTATACTTGGTATAAAAATGAGATATCGTTTTAATACCGAGTCATGAACTGATAGATCAATATAGTACCGAGTCATTACAGCTACATATGGTTTACTATTATGAGATGGATTAGCTAAATGAATGTTTTTTCTAAATTATGTAAATTTGGAACATCAAACATTAAGGTTTATGTTAGATTTAAATATATGGATATTTAGATCAAGAAGCATAAAGTAATAAAAAAATTCCTCTGTTATTAAAGGCTTAAAATGAGGATGTTACACTTGCCTTCTATTTTAGGGCCACACCCATCATCTAAATTATTAGTCACTATCACACAATCTAAGACCATTTCTACACGCACATCTAAATAAATCACACCAAAAGTGAATCCTTCGATACATGTATAATCAAAAGAATCATCACTTCCCTTGACCTCCACCTCGAAAGGGCATTATGCACTAATACTTGAAAGGATCATTCAACAATCTATCATAACACTACCCCGTCTTAAACCATCAGGATCTCGAGTATGGAATCCTTCCTTGTATAACTTTGAAGCATTTTGTCATTACCATCACACACCAGGAATTTTTACATAAGATTGCAAATCCATCCATAATGCTATCAAAAATATTGCAAAAAAAATCCTTCTCCCTCTGGACCTAGAAACATAAAAAAAACCTCACAAGATATATAAGACCCCCATATCTAAATCATCATCTACACTTACAACCACTGAACGAGGGGAATCTTCTAAGGCATCTCCTCCCCATAAAATTGATGCAGTATATATCACCACTAGAGCACGTGCCCAAGACCCAAACACTTCTAATAAAAAAAGCCAAATTCTCCATTCCACTCACTCTTGAATCATTTAACCCAACACCTCCTACTAAGGCTGATATTTCCATCCTTTCCACTTCTCATACACAAGCCACCCACGCAATACACAACACTATTATAAAAAAAATTCACCAAGCTCTAGTCAAAATGTCCCTTTACAAGCTGGTGCAAACCTCATATTCACATCAACAAGCCATGATCCAAACACTCTAATCCATATCAGTGCCCTTAGCTGACCTTCAACCTTTTACAAACCTAGTAGGCACACTCAAAACATCTACTGCAATCTCCTTTGATAATTCAAAAATACCATCATTACTGTCATATCTTGCAATTTTCATCATTGCAAAATAAAGTGTAGCATTAAACAATTTGCGAGTAATGGGGCAGCTAGTACCGCTACGTTGTTCCATATATTATTGTGCATACTTATGCATAGTCGTAAGGGTATGCATACTCATGCATAACTGTATGCATAATTGTTTCACTATTTTCTTTATGTTTTGAATGTGACAAAACAAATAAGGGTGTGGGTCAAGGAGGAATACCTATTATGTTAGTTGGTTGGAGGTTGTGCGTGCGTTCTGACTTCTTGATCTGATGTTGACTATGAGAGATTCCTTTTGGCCTAGAGGAACTACCTGAAATAGAAAACAAGACCACAAAAGAAGAGTTCAATAATATATGATAGTGGACTACCTAGCATATGCTAGATCCCGTAAGTATGATACCTCCTAGAAGGTTGTCAACCCACTATTTTTATAAAACAAATTATGAAATAACTAAAATATGTACATAAACGAATCTTGTGCTAGTATTCTGAGTTGGGTACCTCAGACCACTATCAGGGCCGATCTAATTAAATAATAAAAAATATGTGGGTCAAGGTTTTTAGGTTAGTTACAGGTTTTTTAGGTGGTTTACAGGTCACAAATAGGGTCTTAGCAGGGTTAGGTAAGGTGTTTGGGTTTTTCTGGTAGGTAGGTTGGTTTCTTCTTTACACAGTGTTGGTAGGCACAAAGACTGGCATCGGTCCTGTATGACCGACCATGGTTAAGAATACCGACGTCGGTAGAGGTGGGCTGATAAAACTTAATAAGATCTGGTTGTGGGGTTTTAGCTGGGGTCAGGAAAAGATAATAAAGGGTATGGCGAGGTGTATGATAATCTTAGGAAAACTTAGAGATATGTAGAGGTTGGGTATATGTGCTTTTATGATGTGGGTAGAGGAATGGATGGGTTTACAGAAGGAGGAATAGTTGGGAAAAGGGAATGTAAGTAGAAAATGACAACAAAGATGATAAAAACATTTAAAACAGGACAAGGATGAAATAACATAGGTGATAAACATACTTACTCATGTTGCAATTCCAATGACTAGGTGGTGGTGATGATTGATCGATGTGATGAATCTTGGTGCCATAGTGGTGCTTCCCAAAATGCTATCGTGAGAGAAAATCCTCTAGATCTGTCCTAGTGTTGGCTATGGCTACTTGGAAGTGTGAAAGGGCTCTGGTTCTTGCTTTCATGTAGATCTCCTTTGCTCCTAAAAATTTGATAGGTGGCCAACCCTCCAACAAGGTTACCAAAGTGAATAAATGGTAAACAACATCGGTTTTAGGTTGACCGGTGTCGGTTAAGGTGAGAATCCCTAGGTTACTAAAAATGATAGATTTTACAATCATTGGGGCCAGATCTATCCTTCCTTTGTAGATCAAAGTAGACGTTAGCTTTTAATGGGTGGGAATGTGGTTAGAGGAATAATAGGCATTGATTTTTAGGGTTGAGTTGAGTCCTAGTTAGTTATGGAAACATGTTATGAATAGGTCTATGGTGAGGTGTCTAGGTGAGGTGTGCATCCATTTAATTAAAGTAATTAAATTAATAAATGGAGTGAGGATGAGCATTAATTTAATTGTAAATAATTAAATTAATAGTAATGTGGGTCATAAGGGTCATGGTTAGGTGAATGTATTTAAGTCGGTTACTCGAAAGGGGACCAAGGGAAGTGTGACCCAATTTTGGTGTCTACATTTTGCCTCTTTTTGTGTAGCTTGTATTGGTAAATGATGTTGTCAAAAATAAGAAGATGGTTGTGTCAAGTGTAAGCAAGAGTGGTGTTGCCCCAAGCATGGGTAAAGGTAACCCCCCTCAAACTAGGAACCGATGAGGTCAAAGACGGAAGCAGTGAGTGGTTTGATAAATGTGTAGGTGATGAAGATAGGTTAGGCATGGTTTATGTATTGAGGGAAAGGGTGAAGGTCAACTCAGGTAATAGGTAATAGGCTAGGGTCAAAATTGGGTCATGAGTAATGAAAATCAAACATACACACACGTATAGATTGCAACATGGTACTAGGTTGAAGAGCTTACAAACTCTACATCATCCAAGCTCGATAGGTTTATCTAAATAGGGTTGACGTGATTTTGGTATCCAAGGTATAGGATATAGTTGGGAAACAAAATGTAGGTCAAGTGAAGGAACATTTAGATATGCTCTGGTACACCAAAGGTTTTGTCGGGATAAACGACACATTAATAGACAAGGTATAGTTCTTAGGCTAAACAATATAGGTAACAACATCATAAGGTAAAATGAGTACACAAGGTCAATGGTCACACCAAGTAGGTCTGGTTAAGGAAAACAGGTCATGGCCCGAGTAAGGATTTGGTTTAGGTAAAATAACAAATCCTAAGACACAACTAAGGAAATGTAGGGGTAGTGTGGGCTTGTGGGTATGTTTCAATGGGTGGTCAGAATGGTAAAAGGTGTGTTGCCATTAATGGTTGCAAGAAAAAGGAAGCTTAGCAAGGATAAATAGCTACAAGGGTGGACCGATGATGGTTATATGGTAACCGACATCAGTTGGCTAGGGCATAATTAGGACTAGCGTTGATCAGGTCAGGGTGGGTTTATAAAACAAAAATTCTGTATTTTATGGAATCATTATTATGTTGTGAATTTTGAGAAAATGATAGAGCTGTTTAAATTTTAGTGATTTTTCTGAGAGGGAAGGATAGGGCATTATACCTGACTGAGGTGGAGAGTACGAGTTGGTGAGAGGAGCTAGGGGGACATGTCCATGAGCGTAGGGGGATCGATTTGATTGGGTGGAGGTCAGGAGTGTATTTGGTGATGGCAGAGGCAGTGGAAGGGTTGGGTGGGTGACCAATGTAGTGGCTAGTAGTGCCATCACATTGATGACATCATGATGAGGTAAGATTTGATCTCATTATTTGTTTGTTAGGTGATTTTGTTTGTAGAAATTGGGTTTGGGTAAAATGTTGTTGGGGGGAAAAATAAATTTGAATTTAGAATGGATAGGGAGAAAATAAGAATGGAGGAAGGTGTAGTTAGAGGAATGAGGGTTAAGGAGGGGTTGAGGGGAGATTTGGGTAGGAATGGGTGGGCATTGAGGGGGAAATGAGGAATTTTGAGAGAAATAGGGAAGGGTTTCACCAATGTTTGCCACAACAGTGATAAACGTTGGTTAAGGTTTAGATGATGTTGGTGGTAGTTAGTCGGCATCAATTGCGGATGGGGTGGATGATGATGGTTTTAGGAGACTATGGTTGATAAATACTAACCAATTTAGGTCATCATTTGGAGGGAATTGGGCCAAAAATGAAGGCTAGTTGGTGGGTGAGATAGGTCAGGAGATAGGAAGTTATAGTTGCCTGAAAATGTTTGGGTAAGGGGGATAAATAGGTATGGTCAAGGGGTGCAAAATTGATATTGGGGGGGAAGGTAGTCGATTAGGGTCGGGGTGGGTAGATAGATCATGAGATAGGAGGGTTTTTTATCAAGGGTGGAGTTGAGTATGGTTGGGGTCTAATTATTTTATGGTTTATTGTATGCTGGCAAGGGACCAGTTACTGATGCGTGATAGGGTACCACCTCTATTAGTAGATGTTCAGGGGGACATGACCGATGAGGAGTGGACGCACATGATAGAGGTGGATCTGATTGGGATTCGATGCTATAGGCATATAGCTCATGATCTGAGTTTGATAGTTGATCTCATTGATAGATGGGATTTTGTGACCAACATGTTCCATTTTCCAACAAGTGAGATGACCGTCACCTTAGAGGATGTTTACAGGATCCTGTGACTACCGATAGTAGGGATGCATGTGTATTTTATTTCTTCGGAGGCATCAGAGAAGCTGATAATGATATTATTTGGAGAGGGGATGGTGGAGATGCAGTTCCATAGTGCCAGCCTGAGCTATGGAGAGATGTACGCAACCCATCTTGAGGAGATGAGGCTAGTGGTCTTGATTATGGAGGCAATGTTTATTTTTCTGCACTACTAGATGTAGAGGATGGGATATTCCCATGAGCACTGATGGGATTCCTTTAAGATCTGATGGAGGAGAGGACTTGCTTTTCCTGGGCACCAACCTACTTGGTGCAACTATACAGGGAGCTATGGGCCTACGGGAGACTACGGAGGTTCAGCTTGTGCTGCACTTTTCTTCTTCACTATTGGGCATACGAGCACATTGTGTGTGTTCATTTGATTGGTTTACCCCATCTTGATGCATTTGAGCTAGGTATGGTCCGGGTTGGTTATAGGCGGTGGGTGCCAGTTTTTTGGGTGTACCTGGGGGCTAGGGCTATGCATGATGTAGCCCACAACATGAATATACTAGAGGGGTTATCTAGGGTAGACATCATTTGGATGTCATATGTGGGATTCCCATCATACAGGAAGATGGTTGTAGACTTATACAAGCTACAATTTCTCTGATGGATAGAGGGTCACCATTTAAGAGAGCACGAGATGATGCTCGTTGACAGGGTCATATAACAGTTTGGGTTACCACAAGATGTACCTTCACCTTTCCCACAGTATAGGAGGGATGACGTGGAGAGGCCTATTCCTCTACCACATCTGATAGTGCCTATAGGGTAGGAGGATTAGGTGGTAGACTAGTGGATTGATGATGCCAGAGTTATAGACAGGTACAAACAATGGTGGGTAGCACAACTACAACAAGTACCACCAAGGCCGGGGCAGCCGGACTTGGCCACCATCACAGTTCAGATAGATTCCCTATAGGGTAGGTGGCAACCCTGGTTACATAGTTGGGGATAGTGTAGGGACAACTGATAGGGTCAGAGGCATATGTTACCATGTTTTAGGCATAGGTAACAACTCTAGAGGCCCAGGTAGCATAGGGACAGGTACCTGCACAGAGCGAAGATGGAGATGAGGTAGAGGTGGCCACCTTATAAGCATATGTTATAGGTTTGCAGGGCTAGTTGGAAACTACACAGGCATAGGTTGTGGTCATTCAGGCCTGGGTATAGGCACATGCACCTACACAAGCCTAGGGACAGGGTCCCATTTTATAGGCAAGGGTGGGACATGATCCCACTGTATAAGTACAAGTTCAGAGGCTGATGGCACCAATGTAGATATTACCCATGGCAAGGTTCAGGGATGCCTTAGAAGAGGCAAGATACTATCAGAATCCCCTGATGGCAGTAGGGATAGATGTCCCTTCTTATGTAGAGTATAGAGCACAAGAGGCCTCGTGTGAGAGGACCAAGTCGCACACTCACAGTGTGGAGAGTACAGGGGACCAGCGAGCCCAGAGACAGGGTCAAGGCAAGGTCACCAATGCATGGAGGCCAGCTCCAAGGGAGGTACCAGTAGAGGTCAGGCCACGTCCCATGGTGGGTGGTGAGATGCTAGCGAGACACCGCACGGGAGAAGAAGATGAGGAAGAGACAGGGGACATAGGCATGGATGATATCAGATGGGGGGATGCTTGATAGTGACACATAGTTCCATTTTTAATGTATTTTTGGTATATATCGGCCTGTGTGATGAAGATAGTGAGGTTTTATATGAGAGTTTTGAGATTTTGGTCATATACTAACATGTGTGCCGAAGATGGTGAGGATGTATCTGAGAGATTTGAGATATGTGTATTTATTTGTATCTATGTACATATGTATGTATACACAAACTTTCTCATTTATATAGATGATGATGATATTTATAACATGGATGATGTACTTGTTTTTAATTTCCATTATTATGTGTGTACATGATAGAGACTAGGTGAATTAGGTATGATTGAGTTGAGGTCGTAGGCATGGAGTCAGGTTAGGTTAGGCATGATGGAGTTAGGTCATAGGCATGATGAAGTCAGATCATAGGCATGGTAGAGTTAGGTCATAGGCATGTTTGAGTTAGGTCATTTAGGGATGGTGGAGTTAGGTGTAGGCATCACGGAGTCTTGTTTTTAATGTTAATTTAATGGCCAATTTATTGGCAACATGGGAAATAGATGATGAGGCATATGCACATTATGGTTTAATTTTCCAAATATTTGCTATAGTATAAATGTGAAAATGATAAATGAATGATGTGATGAAATGTTTATTAATTGTTACTTGTTTGGTTTAATTTCCAATTGTTGATAATAAAAATGGAAATGAACTAAGGTAGGATGCTCATAGAAAAATGGAGGGGAAGATAGGTTAGGTTGAAGAGTGGCTGAGCTAACCTTCAAGGGCCACATGCCCTTAGAGTGTTGCCTACATAGCCCCAATGAAAAGGGGCCTCATGCCGACGTAGTTCTCCCATAAGCTAGGGAAGAATATGAGGAATGGGTTGGTAGATCTTAGGCATGATTTAATGTAGTTCATAGGCATGGTTGAGTTTTAGGTCATATGCATGGTTGAGTTGTTTTAAATATAGGTGTCGATGATCTAGTCCTGTAAAAGATAATCAATAAGTAATAAGAAAGGCGAATGGTACGAGGTGGTAAAAGAGCTTCCTAATTAATAAGGACCCTAATTAGTCTGCCATACCCCAGATGGGATTATGAACGTAAGACCCTTAAGGTATTGCATAATGGACTATTTAAAGGTGAAGCAATTCACATGAGCATGAAATGTCGCATTTGTGGAAAGTCCCTTGAGTAGATAGGAAATTAGTATGAAAAGGAAATGAGGTGAGAGTGGGTGTTTTAGCGTAACTTAGTGTACAACAACATGATTTTCTTAGCAAGAAACCCAGGATCAACAATAGGCAAGTCCATGACAAAAAATTCATCATTTTCTTCATTTGTTTTTTTTTAATAGACTGATCGATGCGGAAAGTATATATGGGATGAGTATATTATCTCCTTGAAAGGAGCTGATCGATGCGGGAAGCTTCTGAATATTTTTATTGTATTTTTGCAATGACCTTATATAGTTGTATTTTAAAGGAGTAGTCTATTGATAGTGGAAAAAAATTGTGAAGAGATGTCCCTTTTTGAAGGATTCATCTTTGGCTAGAAGTTTGACTCAAGGAGTTGAATCCCTTTTTGTTTTTGGACATTTAAGTCATGGAAAATACTGTGTAAGAAGATTAGGTTCTTTTTGAGAAGGCAAGACCATAACACACAGAGGGTAATTATAAAAGAGGTGGTTCTGAGTGATGAACGACCATGGGATTCCATCTGTAAAAAGACAAAAAGTATCCATGAGAATCATGATATGAATAGATTTGTGGTACTTATATTGAAGATGAGGATGAAAGGTGATGGTTAATCACATGATTCTTGTTTAGTCGTGGATCCTCAAAAATGGTTAATATGGAAGGTGAACAACACTCAAGGGATGAGCAGGAGACAAAAGGTGATATAGGACTTGATTTCAATAATAAAATTGTCAAAGATGTAAGGCATTGAGGGGTTCAGGTTTGGGTTTACCTTCAAGTGAATACAAATGATATGCACCTGATCCATAAGTGTGGGTAAAAATATAGGGTCCAAGCTAATTAGGAGAAAATTTGCCCCGTTTACTTTTCTCTTCTTTGGTTACATCTTGATTTTCCTTCAGGATGAGGTCACCAACCTGAAAGGTTCGTTCATGGACACATTTTTCATAGGAATGTTTGATACGTTTTTGGTAGATTTGGAGATGGTTAAGAGCATTAAGACAACGTTCATCTAATAACTCAAGCTGCGCCAAATGGTCTTGGTGAAATTCATTATCATTGAGCATGTCCTATAGGGAGATGTAGAGAGATGGAATTTGGACTTCTAGAGGCAAGAAAACCTCAGTACTATAGACCAGAGAGAAAGGTGTGGTTGTAGTCAAAGTACAAATACTAATGTGGTTAGCCCACAAGGAAAAAGGAATGTGTGTATGCCAATCCTTCCCAGTATCGTTGACTACTTTCATAAGAATTTTGTTCAAGGTTTTATTGGTCAATTCTTCTTGGCCATTAGTTTGTGGGTAATAAGATGATAGAAACTAAGTTGGATGTCAAAAGCATTGCATAGCTTACGTAGGTTTTTTTTTAAATTTCTTTCCATTATGAGTGATGAGGCGGTGAGGGACACCAAAGTGACAAATGATGTGATAGTTGATGTAACATTCCCATTTTAAGACTATAAAAACAAGGGACTTTTTTTTTAAATCAATGTTCTCTAATCTAAATAAAATATTATTTAGAACATACATTCTATGCCAATCAATCTCATAATAGATAACCATATGCAGTTGTAAATGACTCGGGTATACACCGATCTATTCATTCGATGACTCGGTTACTTACCGATCTATTCATGTTTAACTTTAAGTACTGAATACTCATCATATACTACATATAATTGGTTCTCTTACCCTAAGCCAGGTACTGAGTGATCTTTTTAAAGAACCTATTTGAATATTTGTTACCAATATTCATTTGATATCACGTTGCTTTAAACTAAGTGACATAGGACAACGCAACCAGCAGCTTGCGATACTTTGGCCAAATATTTTCAACATACTATTCATGTCACTATTCCTAGATGGCATACTCATCATTCTGGAATACGTCCTTCACCTCACTCATCTATTATCTAGAATGGTCTTTACTGACTACCGTCAGTCCAATTTTCCAAGGTTTAACCCTAGCCTAGGTTTGAAACATATTTTATTATAGGAAGACGCTCACAATGAATTAGGGTATATGGGCATACTCAGTTGACCTAAGTCAACCGGATGTGCCAAGGTACCCTGAGCCATTGAAAGCTACTACCTATCCTAAACATGCCACTAACCTGACTTAGAGAGAAACTAAGTTCAAGTCCTTATTTTTGTGTAGATCTAGATGATCAATGTAGAAGGGTGTTGCCACATGTCAACTGCAACATTGTACCCTTTAAAAGACCCTAGTCTTCTTGAAGGTACAGTCCTGTAGTTGGCGTGTGCCAACATCCTACAGAAACTACCTCATCAAGATGTATATACCCCAAGGAGGTTATTAATACATTATTAACTTGGATTATTTAACAAATTACAACAACCTTGCTTGACCCTAATCCAACACTCCATAGATTCTTTTCTATATTTGATTTAATTAATCATTAAATAACTTTCTTAGCTTATTATTGCTTTTAATGTTCGTTTACTAGTTTAACAAGCAGTTAAACAAAAACAGGACAGCAATATCATAAGTTCCATTATAATGTAACTTAACCATTTAAAGAAGGTGCAGCAACCAAATAGGTTCATCTATAGTAGACTTCGTATGAAATGAAGTCTAATGATTAATGATCATATCACCAATCTTTAGATTACATTCCTTTGAGCGAGGAAGATTATTCCTCTTCATGATTAAGTGTTAGGGTTGTCATACCCTTCTTATCCTTCATAATTTCTATAGTTTTATTGTGTATTCATTACACATTCCATTACTATATTAAATTGTTTAGATAATAAACATCATCTTATGCAACTTAACAAGTTGCATCATTATAAGGGAAATTGAACTAATTCCCATTATCCATCTTATCAAAGGATATCCAGACAAGAATAAAATAATATGAATAATATCAACAAGATAGAAATTCTATCTTCCTCATAAAACTACGAGGTAATTTACACAACCAATGCAAGTAAATCTCCAAATTTTAATTCATCATTAAAAACTTATTCATTTATAAGACTATACATTTCATGCATATTGTATAACAAACAACCTTCATTCCAAAAAGAATACAACTTTTCTTTTTCAATACAACTCAAGAATGAATTAGAATTCTTTCCAAAGAATCAGACTTATATCAGTCAATGCATCATATAAGATTTTAGCTTATTTTATCACTTACGATGTCCATCTGCAAAAATTGCTAGCACGGGTCAGTTCAATGAACTGAGCATGATAAGCACTAAGCATTAAAACAAGGTGCATTCCACTAATTGTTTCATTAAAACAACTATGCTTTAATGAAGCAATTAATGCAATCATACAAAATAAGCCTAAGTAATAACATCCCAAAAAGAAGTACCAATATAAATCTGCAATCACTTTATGAGAGACCATTATATAATCAGCAACTACTGCATTATATTCTATAAGTATTTTCCCAACCAATACTTATTTACAATAATCAGTAGCCCTTGGCATTTAACTATTCCATAATTCTTACAGAATTTGAAATACAGAATTGATCTTTCTATTGTCAAGAGTTTCTTTCGAAATCAAATAATTCCTTATCATTCCTTCCAAGTTTTAGTAAATTCAAGTTAATTACAACTATGTAATCCTTTTAAGATGAACCATCCTACATCTTAAATAACCAAAATATTCACAAATCATAAAAGACAGCCTAACTCTAGGTTAAGTAAAATAACCTAGGTTCTAGATTAGACCTCTAAACAATTCAAGAATGTATACCAAGTCATCAATGTTTCATTTACCAAATTGAGACATTCCCAAATGTCCATAAGTATACATCAAGTATAAACATAAACAATATCTAATACTAGACAATTACTTACAATAATTAAAGTATTTGATTCAATCAAACCTATACAGGTTCATAAAAAGATAAAGGAGAACAAATTGAAAGTACATAATTTCCATTTCCTTTTAATCCTCAGAAAGGAAAGATCAACATCCTAAATTTAAACTTAAACGATTTAAAAGAAGATTCAATACAACTATTCTCGAATTCAACATTCATTATGAAATAGCAGTCAGGTTCAGAGTGAATTGAATTCATACATATATTATTCATACATATGAAATAAAGAAACAGATTCATCATTAATTTAAGAGATAATCAATCCTTAACAAGAATTCCAATCTAATCCAAGAAGGAAGAGGAACAAACAGTTATAAACTCACTTTCAACCATTATGAGTTTCCAACATTGATTCAGATATTAGTAAATGATCAAACTCCTATAGTCCATTATGTAAGATATGACTCATACAGGGTTATCTTTTAACCTTATCCAATCGAGAAAGGATCATACTATCTATTAAGTACTTAGAGAGTAGTAAAAAATACAACTTTCAAAATATGTATGCCACAACCATATGCAATAGTAAAATCAGAGCAATTACCATCCACTTTCAATAGGTCAGACCTAACTGAAAACTACCTAGAATTGACAAGGCAATAAGAAAAACACCTCAATTACGAAACCAAGTAGGCTCAAATAGAGTTGATTAGGTTTCCTAATAAAACCAGAAAGACAAACTTAAAACGAAGTAAGTCTATCATCAAAAATTATCCAAGAATAACTCGAATAAACCAAACAGACCTGAGAAGGTAATTCCCTCATGACACACAGACAGAGAAAATTCAATTTCCATTTTTAGAGATTAATTTAACAATACTATCCTCAAATATCAAAATGGACAGAAAAATGATTCCAAGAAATTCCATCAGACTAACAAGATAGTTTCCATATTGATGAAAGAAAGTCAATCTACAAGAAACATGATCAGCCGAGTTCCACCAAAACAATTTGAACTCTCCACATCTGAAAAGAAAAATCAAAAAGGGAAAGAATCCCAAACCAAGTTCAATGTATCGAACAATTCCATTCCCGTTCTTTAAGAAAACAAGACTCAATACAAAGCTACAGTCAAACAAATCTCATACCCATAACAACTTGAACACAAAAACTCAAACCAAGCTACAGTCAAACGGGACTATTATCCCATAATAACTCGTATTGTCTCTCAGGACCAAAAAATACGAATATACAGATCTTAATAAAAGTAAAATTCATGTTAGAGAAAACATAAATAAGAAAAGGGTATTCATCCCACTCTTTCGCTATTTAAACAAGCTGAAGTAACAACTTAAACCACACTTCTCTTTTATCAACAAAACATGAGTTCCATTCTGAATTGTACATAGAAATAAATACATATTAAAAGAAGATTAAAATTCTCCTTTCTCAACACAACTCATGATGTTCCTGATGATCAATTAAACAATCCAGACAACAAAAGGAGTAATGCAAGATACCCAAAGATGGGAACAATTTATCACAATATTTTTCTGCAACTCCTGTTCAAAATCCGTTAAGTGCATTCCTTTACGAAACGTAAAATAGAGTAACCAATGCAACAAAACCAACTCAGAAAGTGTAAAGAAACATAACAATACACTTCCCATTCTCATCAAAGACTTCCTGCTAAAATTTCCAACAAAGCTTATACACCCAAATCCATTTTCGAGTATACAGTCCAAAAATTTGAACTAAAACCAAATAGAAGGGTCTCAAAACTCAAAATGTATTATCACATTTAAATAATTCAGAGAGAACACACACACAAGTACAACCTTCTCATGCAAGGAACATGAATCCACAAATCACAGATTTATTCCATCAAGCAAGCAAATAACCAGAGCAAACAAAAAACTATTTACCCACAAAGAGGAGAGTTGTTTTTATGAAACATTTAGAGAAAAGCAAGAAATCTTAATGGGTAGAGCCTATCATGCCTGATAGTGCCTCTGCCGATTCGAAGAAGACTTCCAGCCAAGTTTCCAACACCTCTTCTTCTCCAAGAAAGATCAAACAACATTAATATTTTTCCACAGTGCCTCTTATACATTCCTCGAACTGAAAATAGATCAAAGAATTCAAAAATAGTCACTAAGTGTAGATCAAACTGTTGGTTTGAAAAACTAGATAGCTCCATGCAGAGAAAAAATCATGAAGCATGCAAAGAAAAACAAACCCCAACAAATCCACCAACATGCCTTCCAAGACAGCTTGCTCACCAAACTTGAGGCGTATTAATGCCATTAATTCCAAATTTCCTGCTTATCTTTCCTTGCCACCGCCATCCATAGTTGGCAAGACCTAATTGAACTTCAAAATGCATTTCCAAACTTAGCGATGTATCTGTGTAGGTTCCAATAAATTCCCATGCAATCACCAAATTTGACAGTGCTCTGCCTTATTAAATAAAAAATCACATCTCATTAATAGCTTAGGAACCACCGCTTAGCTCCCACTTTCCAACCGACCCCTAGCTTCCCTTTCATACCCAATAGTTTAGGATAGATGAAATTAGCTTAGGTTAGATCTTAGGTTAATTTAAAAATATAACCTTAGGATATAACCTTCTATCAATAGATTGTCAAATTAGGTTAGGTCTTAGTTTAACCAAATACAATAGGTTAAAAAAATAACTCAGCATCCCTTAGGTTATTTCCCTCCACACTAACTTAGCATTTACAACTTAGGTTAGAATGTCATCCCATGTAAAGTGGCTTAGAAGGAGTTAGGAAATTTTACTTGAGCCTTGAATCTTATTAGGATAGACCGTATAAATATAGGGCACATTATAATTTCCTTTTTCTCAAGAATCCTGAAGTAGGTTTCCCTTAATGCCATTAAGTGCCCTGCACAGGTCAGTCAAGAAGAACCGGGCACAACACAAAACCAAATGTTAGCACTGTCTTCAAGATGTTAGAGAATTGCAACAACACCAATTCAGTTTATTAAGTCTCTTAATCAATGAATGTCAGTTTTTCATTTAGTTTAGATAAGAATATTTAAAACATTCCTTGGATCAATGGAATTGATCCAAGGGATGAGTCCAATTGCAAAAGATAATTGTGCAACTCTTAAACTAGATTGTAGCTTTACTCATAAGAAGTGAAATAGATTTTTGTAAGTAATAGCATATCAGCCCTACAATCAAAGAGCAGAATGATTTATCCATGGCAAGCATGATATTTCAACAACCATGAAACATACATTTGTCCTAAAAATCACATGTCAATGCTTGCAATGCAAAAGAGGAATATAATATTTGTCGAGGGTGTTACAATTAATGAATGCACATATTTTCTCAAATTTTTTAGAAATGAGGGGGATGGCTTCTACCCATTTAGTATAATATTTAGTAGTGATTATAATCCATTGGTGGCATTGTGAAGAATGCGGATTGATCTCACCAACAAGATCCAAACCCCATTGAGAGAAAGGTCAAAGGTATCGTGTGACCTACAAGGCATGACTAGGTGTGTGATGGAGATTAGCATATTGCTAGCATTTTACAAAACATTTGACATAATCACAACACTCGCGGTTTAGGGTTGTCCAATAATAGCCAAGGTGAAGAATGCATTTTGTGATAGCTAAACCACTAAAGTGGCCTTCGAAAATTCCATTGTGAACTTCCTTGATGGTGTAGGGAATTCTAGAACTTGTAAGGCATCATAAGAGAATACCGTCAAAGCCACACTTATAAAGGAGACCACCCATGATGACATGACAAGAGACACTTTTAAGAAAGGCACATTGTCCATTACGAGTGAGATCGATGGGTAGAATGAAAAGGGAAATATAGTCTTCAAATCACTTATACCAAAGTTCACGTGGGTCAGGTGCAATGGTTCTGGCGGAGTAGACCTCGTGAGGTAAATAAGAGGGTGATTGTAACCTTTGTATTGTGAAAAATATTTTAGATTCAATGGGTGAAGCGGGTATCTGAGAAGCCAAGCAGGCCATTGTATCCACAAACTTGTTCGTAGAATGTGGGGTGGTTTGATGTTCGTAATGGTCAAAGGTGGTTAAAAGGATGTATACGTGATGCTTATACTTTTGAATTATTTCATTATGACAATGGTATATGCCATTGAATTGGTTTACAAACAGCTGGGAATCACCAAAGATATTGATTGATTTAACATCTAAAGCATAAGAAGCCTGGAGACCCAATACGAGTGCTTCATATTTGGTAATATTGTATGTATAATAAAAATTGAGTTTGAAAGACAAAGGCATAGGCTCACCGCCAAGAGGAAAGAGGATAACACCAGCCCCACCTCCACACTGACACTTGGAGCCATCGAAGAAGAGTTTCATTTGGTAAGCGGGTTCATCTAAGGAGAGGGTAGCTATGGATTTGTTGGGGAAATCAAAGTTAGAGGTTTGATTCCCAGAAAGAGGTGCGTCTGCTAGTTGGTCAGTGATAGTTTGGCCCTTGATGGAATTTTTATGAATAAATTCAAGATCGAGGTCGAAAAGAAGCATAAGCCAACGTGCGGCATGTTGATGTTGATAGGGTTTAGCATACATATAGTGTAAGGGGTTAGTATTGGTAATAACGAAGGTTTTGTGGTTGAGTATGTAATGATGGAGTTTAGTGGTGAAAAAAACTAAGGCTAAGAAGAATTTTTCAGCATGGGTGTATCTAGTTTTTTAGTCCAGAAGGGTACATTTTATGTAATAAACTACTTGCTCTCTATGTTTCTCGTCGCGATGAGCGAGCATGGCACCTAAAGAATGCTCAGTGGTAGAAATATATAGGTAAAAGGGTTGGTCATCCTTATGAGGAATGGGCACTGGTGGTTGAATAAGGTATTGTTTTAAGGATTCAAAGGATTTATGGGGTTCCTCATCCTATTTGAATGAAACATCTTTCTTGAGAAGATGATGGAATGGTTGACAGTGGTCAGAAAGATGCGAGATGAAACAATGAATGGATTGCAACTTACCTTGTAGGATTCAAATTTTATGGAGATTAGTAGGTAGAGGCATTTCTATAATGACCTTTAATTTATTAGGATTGACTTCTACGCCATGCAAACAAACGATGAAACCAAGGAGTTTTCTTGAAAGTACCACAAATACGCACTTCTTTGGTTGAAGACGAACACAATACTTGATTACGCACTCAAAGTTGACCTTAAGGATGGTCAAGTGCTTGGTTTAATGTTTGGATTTGGTAAGAAAATCATCTACGTAATCTTCCAATATGCGATGCATGATGTCATGGAAGATATAAGTCATGGCTCACTGATATGTAGCACCAACATTTTTAAGGCCAAAAGTCATGACTCAGTAGTAGAAGGTCCCCCAAGGGGTGATGAAGGAAGTATTGTGTTGATCTTCTGGAGCAAGTAATATTTGATTATAACTTGAGAAACCGTCCATGAGTGATAGCATTTCATGGTCGGCGGTGAGATCAACTAGTTGGTCGATTCCGGGTAGGGGAAAATCATATTTGGGAAAAGCTAGGTTAAGGTCATAGAAGTCCATGAAAATGCAGAGCCCCCATGTCACCTTTGTGATAGGAAGGATGTTAGAAATACATTGGGGATAGTCAATGGGCATGATGAAGGAAACTAAGAAAAGGCCCTGAAGTTCTTCTTTGACTAGAAGAGCAATGCAAGGATGTATTTTCTACAGTTTTTTTTATGGGTTTGGTATCAAGAATGGTTATTATATTATGGACCATGATTTTAGGGTCAATAAAGGGAATATCAACATAGGACCAAGAAAAATTGTTGTTATGGTCTCGAAGGAAAGACGAAAAAGTTTCCTACTTAGTAGCATCTAAAGATTGGCCTATCTTTAGAATGTGCGGGTCATCCTGAGTGTTAATGTTGATTTCAAGTGGTCTCAATTTTTTTATTTTACAAGGATGCTTTACTCCATTTTTTAGAGATTTTTAATAGCCAGAACTCCACAGTTTTGAAAAACAAGCTTCTATAAATGAAAATTCATTTGGCTAAAAAAATTATGTAGACCACCATTGGATGCAATTTGGAATCATTTAAAGGGCGTTTTTGAGGAGGATCCGCTGTTAAAATATCATACAAAATGAAAAAGGGGTTTGGGAGATATGAGAAACTTTCCATTTTTAGTATATGAGGTCTCAAGAACATTTCTGGCAACATAACAACAAGGAGAGTGATCTTGGGAGGGAAAATATGCATTTGAAAACATGAAAAATGGTTAAGTCACTAATTTCAACCTTTCTCTCTCACATTGTACACCTTAACTCAGGCTTAACCCAACTAGGCTTAACCAGGATAATACGGGGGGTTGATGTGGAGTTACACCCTTAAGCCAAAGCCTTTTCAGGGGAAAATAGGTGGAAGGAAGGACATGAGCGAAGCAGCAGTTAGTAAGCTACTTTACAGTCAGATATTAAAATAGGCGTGTGTAACAAGGAGGTTTCATAAGAGTTTGAGATGAGGGGGGTTGGCAACTAGCTAGTCGGGGCTCATACAATAGGTTAGGACAATGTGTCCGCTGGCTAGGACTGAGAGAGGCGAAGAACACATTTTTTCACCTCATGTCCCCTTAGGTAATGATACTAGGGAACTGGACGCAGGTGAAAAAAATCTCCTCGAAACATGTGTCATGGGTCTATATTGTCATGAAGAGGGGGACTCCCACAGAGTTGAGGTGTAAAAAATTATTTGTGCACACTTCTAAGGGATCACCATAGTTGCAAATATGGGTAAGTGGGGATAGATGCACTTACTAGAACACAAGGGGAGTGAAATTTTTTGTCCCCTTTATCTACTGTTCACCAAGTGACAAGTAGGAATATTAGGGATACATATCCTTGGTGGATGGCATTGTGGCAGAAGATGACATGAAAAGGGGTCCCAATGGTCATGTTTTGCACTTGCCTAAGTACAAGCATATCATTGGGCTAGTAAAACATGTTACAAGTGATGAAACAAAATGATGCATAGGCCGAAGCACAATGTAGTTATGTCCTTCATGTTCAAATTTGAGGTAGCAATGTAAAGTCAAAGGGACACAACCCATGATGCGGATCCAAGGTTGGCCAAGCAATATATTATACTGGAACTCCCCTTCTAGGACATAAAATAGTTCTGGGACAGTGTGGGGACCCACGCAGACATGGAGAATGATGGTACCCAAGGTAGAGGTCATGGCGTCATTGAAGGAACACATCATTATTGGGTTACCATGCATACAATTAGCAGGTATGCGCATTTGGTTATACGTATGGGAGGAGATGATGTTAATACTGGCACCACCATTGATCATAACATGTCGTATGTGTATATTATCTATAAAGATGGATATGAAAAGAGTGGGATCGGGGTCATAAGACTAGAAAGGGGTGATCTCTTCATTTGAAAAGCTGAGGGCAGCTACTTGACGAGTAGGTGGGGGTGTAGAGGAAGGTGACAACTTAGTGAGAGAGGCTACGTGATGAGGGGTAATGATGCAGGCTACGAGTGTGGGGTCATTTGGTAAAACCTCAATAGATTGAAGAACTTCCATGAGGGCTTTACGATGTGACTCAGTGGTTTGGATGAGGTCACATAAATACATTTTGAGGGATGATTGGTGCAATTTTTTTACCATTGTATGATGCATGATCCCATCAGAAATAGGATATGCAGGACCGCGGATGGTGATTGTAGGTGTGGGTGTGGATGGTATGTTGGGTGCAGGGTTGGTTGATGGGCTAGTTTCTTTTTCTTTGCCTTTTTCTTTCTAAGCGAGGGTAGCAATGTGAACCATGTTAATCTGAGGGGAGGTGGATGGAGAAGGTGTGTCATGAAAGGTATAATGGCATGAGGGGAAAAAACCTAGCGGTGGATAAGAGCCTTGTGAAATGAGTAGGGCGCATTGACATTTGGGTAGTGGTTTGACTAATTCCCTAATACGAACAATGTTGATCTCAAATTTGGGAGGTGGGAAAAATGGTTTTGGGAGAAATGGTCATGGGGATGGAGATACTAGTTACTGAGTAGGTAATGGAAGAAGATTTGGGGAGATTTACAAAGGTGGAATGGGGTCCTCATCAAGGATATTGTCATTGTCAAAATTTTCTTCGAGAGGACATAATTAGATAAGAACGGTTTTTAAAGCCTTGCAGTTCTCTACATCATGTCCTGACACACGATGGTAGGTGCAAATTTTAGTTTTTTCTAACCCTTTGGATTTGGGCTTGAGCGGGTCATAAGGTCTAAGAGGTAGTAATGTGATGAAAGAGGTTTCGAGGAGATTGGTTAAAATATTAGCGTAGCACCCCGCTAACGGATCACAATGGGAGGTGAGAGTGGGTTTGGGTACAAGTGTGACTAATTGTGAAGGAAGAGGCTCTACACGAGGGGGGATGGGTTTGTCCACTAGTTTGGTATGTGTAATGGTCTTAGGTCTTATAGGCATCTATTTAGGTAAAGGTGTGGTAGAAGAGCTGGCGATGGAAGGTTTGCTTGGTTTGACTACCTTATTGTAGGGTAGCGTATTCTTAGCTTTGGGTTACACCTTCTTAAGTAAAGGTGACACGGGAGTGTGGGATGTATAAGGAAAAGAAGATGGTGGAAGGGGGAAATTTACCCATGGGGATAATCGCGGTGTAGTAGTGGACGTGGAAGGTGCAAATGGAAGAGAGGAGAGTGTCGTTGGTAGTGAAGAAGTTATGGAAGGTAGTGGTGGTATAGGTGGTAAGAAGGTCATGGGTGACAGCAGGGGTTGTGTGGATTTCTTGGGTATATTAGAGGGTCATGATGAGGAGGTGGGATTCTACGTTCTTGGTTTACTAGTGGAAGAAGGTTGTTTGGCCAGAGTTGAAGGGTGAGGTCCTAGGATGGACAGAAGGGGTGAAGGTGACAATGGTTTAGTAGGCAAGGTTAGTGTATGAGGCCTAGTAGGTTGGGTCTTCCTTTTAGGCATAGAAATGACTTTAGCATTGTTTTGGAAGATGTGGTTAAATATAATTTGATGGGTGGATGAGTAAGGTTCAATGTTGGTATGACCCCTAAGGTAGTGATGGGTTTAGGTAAGGGAGATGACATAGGTTTGTGTTGGGTTATGGGTGATGACATGGAAGGTGTTTCAATAGTCATGGTTGTGTTTGGTTTGGTCGCTTAAAACACTTTTGGATAGATTTTGGAGGTGTTGGTGAGTGACAACTACATTTGGGTTGAAGCAGGAAGTAGAAGACGTCCCCAAAGCAAGGCTCTCTCAACATAATCTAGGTGATCGGCTAAGCATGAAAAAGGAACCATTGTAAGAGGGGCTGGTATGGGCTGAGTAGGAATCCCCATAAATTATGTTATAGAAAAAGGGAAATGGTTAGCTTCATACTTTGTGGGTAAGAGGGCCGAGAGTAGGTCAGTAGGATCTTGGAAGGCCGATGGAGAATGGTAATCTAAAGGTAATGTTGTTTCTATAGGATCCTCTATTGGTAAAGGAGATGATAGGAAAGACGGGGTAGACCCTCCTTGTGATGGTGTAAGGAGTGGAAATGTGTCCTCTATGGGTAGGAGAGGCTCTATTGAAAACTGCTTGACAATTAGAGATGAAAGAGGTGGAGTGCTAATTATGGGTTCTTTCTTGGGTGAAGGAGAGAATGAAGGGGGTTCCTACGTGGGTGAAGGAATAGATGGAATAGGTTCCTGTGTAGGTAGGGGAGTTTGGGCTAGTATTTCATCTATGGAATGAATAAGGAGCAATTGGGAAGCAGCTGGTATGTCATCAAAAATAGCATAGACCTCACAGACATCGCTATCATTGGTTGAAGTGTCACCAGTTTGGTTGGAAGATGGGGCATGATTAGGGAATGATTTTTTGAAGACATGTAGGTTTTGGTTGGCTGGTGAATTTGGGTTATGCAAGACTAGATCTCCGTTGTCTAACATTTCTTGGACATTATTATTGAATGTGAGGCAGTTACCATCGATATGACCTTTGACACAATGATAGTTACAAAAGTCATGTTCCTTATACCACACGGGCGTGGGGTGATCAGGGTCAAAACCAGTGTGTGGTTTTATAGGTGGAAGGGTAATGACACTAGCCTTAATAAGATTTTCCAAAACATAAGAAATGGTTCCCCTATTGGGGTGTACTTTTGTTGTTCTCGTATGAACTGGAAAGTTTGGATGGGAGAGAGATTAGAAGAATGTTTGGCTTGGTTTGATGGGTGAGAGGGTCCAGCCTTGAGAACCACGATGTTGGAAAATCCTTTGGATTTTAAATAGTTGTTCTAGGGTTTCAAAGATGAAGAAGCATCATTTGATTTGAAAGTGGTGTTTTTGTTACGTAGCTGAATTTTATTCTATTTGATAGCATGAATCTCCAATTTTTGTGAAATAGTGAATTCCTCGTTAAAGGTGCGGAAAGTTTGCACTTACACAGGTGGTGAAATGTGTCTAGTGTAAGCCTGAGTAAACAACTCTATGAGCTCAGTTTGAGGTAATTGAAATGTGAGATGGTTAATTAGGCTATGCCAAAGAGTGACAAAGTCAATGATAGACTCATCGTCATACTATCAAGTGGAGTGGAGATCAGTCATGGTGACTTTCTTAACAATGTTGATTGAGAAGTGGTCTAAGAAGGCTTGGGCTATTTGATTAAATGAGTAGATGGAATGTCTAGGTAGCCCACTGTACCAGTCTAATGTAGGTCTTATCAGGTACTTCGGGAAGGTCTGTAGGAGTAAGGCATCATCATGGGTGATAAGGTAACACCCATTTTTGAAAGACCACAAATGTTGTTATGAAGTGGTTGAATTTTGGAATTTCCTAATGTGCAGGGTATGGGTGAATATGAATGGATGGATGAATGGGCTAATTATAGATTTCATGGTATGTGAGGGAATTGTGTGATCCAGAAACTGATGCTCCTAATGTCTGCATCCTTTCCATCATTAACTTGGTGAGGTGATTGGTAGGTTGCGATAAGATGGTGCCTCCCATAGTGTAAAAGGATTGGTGTTGAACATGTGATGTGGGTGGCATTCCAATGTATAACGATGCTGAATAGGAAGGTTGAGAATGGGGGACATACATGAAGGGCATATACCCAGAATGAATGATGGACGAGATAGGGGGTTGTTGATAATATGTATATATAGGTGGGACAATCAAAGTGACTCTAGTAGTGATTAGGGGCAGAGACTGCGGGATTGAGAGGACAAGATTTTGGAATGGGGTAGGGGTCACTGACACCATGGGTGGTTGTGTTGCAATTGGTATATGTGAGATAATGGGCACGGATGGGGTTATGCTCTGGGTGGTGAATGAAGGAACAACTGATACTACGGGTATGACTGATGTTGTCGATGCAGTGGTCATAGTGAGTGTAGAGCCTAGTTGCGAAACCACTGGGGGTAAAGCAGGTGAGGGTAATGTCGAACTAGTAGTGGATGTTGTAGAAGTGGGGAAAAGGGCAGGAGAGATGGATACATGCATGCCATATATCAACTGGCCTAAGGAATCCTGAGTGGATAAGTGGGAAAGATAGAATTGTAAGGGTGTGGGATTCTGTTTGAGGAGTCATGTAAAATCCTCGTCTCCTGTAGAAATGGTGGTAGGTGGAGTTGGATCCATGGGTGACAGGATAAAAGGTGGTGAGGGACTAGGTGGGAGTGGTTGACGACTGGTGTGAAATATAAGAGCGTTAGTTTGGCTACAAGTCAACACCATGTGAATAAATGTTGACCTGGAAAGATTGTATTCTGTAAATGACACAGAAAATAGCAGAAAAAAATGAGGCTAGAAGGGTGAATTCGGTCAAAGGTTGGATTTTGAAAACCAAACATAGACACCAATGACACCCAGGATGACTGGTGGCGGTTAATGGGTAATTGATGTCGGTCACAGAAACCAATGCTGGTTACTGTGTAAAAATATCAGTTTCAGGAAGTGAAATAGGACTTATGAATGTGCAATGGAGGAAATTGTGTATGACAAAAATATCAATAGAGGGGAAAAAGATGGTGCCCTGAGGGCCAAAAATAGAATGAAGGAGTGATGAAGGATATTCTAGGAAAAATAACTAGAAAGCTAGAAGCCGATACTAGGTAGGTTTAACCGACTACGGTCATTTGTTAATCGACGATGGTCACTATGAAATTTAGAGAAAATTGAGAAAACTAAATTTTGTGATTTAAATCAGGTGAAGAAGCAAACTCAGGAATCTGAGAATGAAAAAAATGGGGTCTTGACACACTCAGATAAAGTCAGAATAGTCCAACTACGATGGTAGAGTGTGCAAGGAAGAAGAATAATATAGATTCATAGTCTCACGCCTCAAAACACAAGTTAAGAAGAATGCTCAAAACATGATCCTGAAAGTGATTTTCTTATGTTTGTTTAGCTTATGCTATTATGAATTGACCATGTGAATTCAGAATAGGATTTTTGGTTGGGAAGGCATCCTACTAAGAAGGATATCTAAAAGGTGAGGTTTCAGGTTATGTTATGGAGGGGGTACTCTCTGATAGGTGACTGTAAAGAGATAACCAGCTGGGGAGTACCTGCCAATCCTCTGATCGTGTGATCATTGATAGACGTTCCCAAAAAAGATGTCATTTAAGAAAATGTGTATATTCAGATTTGTGCAGTTTGGTAGAAGAAGAAAGAGAGTGATTTCTATGGTTCAAGTGTGTCAACCATCAGCTGGGCATGAGTTCCAGCATATAGGTTTCCCTCATTTTAATGTGAACTAAAAATGCAAAAAATTAGAATGTAATGCAAGTGTTTTAAAAGCCCAAATCGAAATATTATTTTCAATGTAGCAAGTGATGAATAGGAAGAGGAATTCTCTTTCACTAACGCAATGTGAAAATAAAGAAGAATGTTTTCTTTTTAAAGCACCAAAAATATGATTGCTTTTAGATGATAAAGAGAGGAAGAATGATTCCAGAGAAGAAAAAATTAATGTGAAATCTTTTTGAAGGGAAACAAACACATAATTTTCACCTAGGAATGAATAAATGCAACAAAACCCCTAATGGGTCCCACCGGGCGTGCCAAAATGTTTCACCATTTTCTTTATGTTTTGAATGTGATGAAACAGATAAGGGTGTGGGTCAAGGAGGAATACCCATTATGTTGGTCGGTTGAAGGTTTTGCGCACGCATTATAACTTCTCGATCCGATGCTAACTATGAGAGCTTCCTTTTGGATAGGAGGAACTACCTAAAATAGAAAACAAGACCACAAAAGAAGAGTTAAATAATATATGACAGTGGACTACCTAGCGTATGCTAGATCTGGGAAGTATGATACTTCCTAGAAGGCTGTCAAACCACTTTTTTTTAAAACAAATTATGAAATTACTGAAATATGTACATAAACAAATCTAGTACTAGTATTCTGATTTGGGTACCTCATATCACTATCAGTGTCGATCCAATTAAATACTAAAAACTATGTGGGTCAAGGTTTTTTAGGTTAGGTTACAAGTTGTTCAAGTGGTCTTCAAGTCACAAACAGGGTCTTAGCAGGGTTGGGTAACGTGTTTGGGTTGTTTTGGTAAGTTGGTTGCTTGCTGATTTACACAGTGTTGGCAAGCACAAAGACCAACGTCGATCGTGTATGACCAACCAAAATTAAGAATAACCAATGACAGTTATGGGTAACCGGCATCGGTAGAGGTGTCATGATAAAACTTAATAAGATCTGGTTGTGGGGTTTTAGCTGGGGCCAGGAAAAGATGACGGAGGGTATGAAAAGGTGTATAAGTATCTTAGAAACACTCAAAGATATGTAGAGGTCGGGCATATGTGTTTTTATGGTGTGGGTGGAGGAATAGATGGGTTTACATAATGAGGAATAGTGGGGAAAAAGAAATGCAAGTAGAAAATGACAACAAAGATGACAAAAACCTTTAAAATAGGACAAAGATGAAATAATACATGTGGTAAACGTACTTACTCATGTTGCAGGTCCAATGACTAGGTGGTGGTGGTGATGATTGATCGGTGTGATGGAGCTTAGTGCTATAGTGGTGCTTCCCGAAATGTTGTCCTAAGAGCAAATCCTCTAGATCTGTCCTAGAGCTGGCTATGGCTGCTTGGAAGTGTGAAAGGGCTCTAGTTCTTTCTTGCATACAGATCTCCTTTGCTACCAAAAATTTGATAGTGTGGCCAACCCCTCCAACAAGGTTGCCAAAGTGAATAAATGGTAACCGACGTCGGTTTTGGGTTGACCGGTGTCAGTTTAGGTATGAATGGCATCGGTTAAGGTGGGATTCCCTAGGTTTACTAAAAATGATAGATTTTGCAATCATTGGGGCCAAATCTATCCTTCCTTTGCGGATCAAAGTGTACATTAGCTTTTAATGGGTGGGAATGTGGTTAGAGGAATAATAGGCATTGATTTTTAGGGTTGAGCTGAGTCCTAGTTAGTTATGGAAACATGCTATGAATAGGTCTATGGTGAGGTGTCTAGGTGAGGTGTGCATCCATTTAATTAAAGTAATTAAATTAATAAATGGAATGAGGATGAGCATTAATTTAATTGTAAATAATTAAATTAATATTAATGTGGGGCAGAAGGGTCATGGTTAGGTGAATGTATTTAAGTCGGTTACTCAAAAGGGGACCAAGGGGAGTGTGACCAAATTTTGGTGTCTACAATAACATCGCAATGGCTTCCATTGTCAAATCATCATAAATTGATTGATGTTATAATTCATTTTATGTACTTCTTGCTGTGGATTTCATTTTTATGCTTGAATGATTGACAATGATCTTATAGTTATAATAAACTATTTTCATGTCCATGTTGTTGGATGATCACATTGTCTACTGTACATTGTGGATTCATTATGGTATACTTGCTTTAATGAAATATGCATCATGATAACACTTCAGTGACATTATTAACCTTCTTTTTTTAATCATTCGCTGACCGTAACAAATTAAAAAGGGATTTTATTATTGTACTGATGATCAAATTTCTATCTCGGACAATGTGTGTATCGTAATTATATAAGGATATTTCAATGTTTCATACTTAATAACCGTACCATGTAAAGTTGGAAGAGTTTTGAAGGCCACTATCCGGTCATATTTTTATGAATGTTGGTCTATGTCCTTATAGAAAAACATGTAATGTCATTGGCATAGACATGAAATTGGTCTAAGACCACATGGTTGATATGTACATAGTTTGATCGCTCCTATGATCTTTGACCATGCTATATAGAAAACTATCTACAATTGTTTCGTTTGTCTAAATGGTCGAAGGCCATAATGAAGGGAATTATAATGTAAATCGCTCTAGTGGTATTAAACCACACTCCTTAGGGAGGAATTATTAAGAGTTTTCATTGTTGATTTTGTGACTATCCACCATAGTCAACTACATCATCAATAAAATAAATTTATACGAAACTCATATTAGTATCCATTATGTAATTATTAACGTGTCTGATTAGCTAACCCATGCAATTAGTGGTTGATGTAGTCGATTCATGGGCTCTATGCAGTGAAGTTTAAAGTTCTAATGTAAACTTGAGCACTGCCATTGAGGAGGGAAATTCATGACAAGAATTAATTAAAACCACTTACGTGGCATTGGGAATACTGAATACAATTAAAGGAAGTGATGGTTTCGGGAGAAGTGAAGCTTGAAGATACCATTTTGCATGAAAATTTGTTTTCATTTTTATTTTTCCTGGTTTAGTTATATCGATCCTATTTTGGGGTGAGGCCATGCAACAGATCTATATTTTAGGAGTCCCAGTTGATCTTGTGATCAATTTTTTATGGAGCAATACATGAAGTGTTTTGGGTGAAGTTTTGTTTGAAATAACTGGTTATATATAGTACTGTCATTTTAAGTTTAAATGGATACGAGATTTAATAAATCTAGGCATAGTTGGAAAGTTTGGTGGTTTGACTTATTGACACCAAAGGTGGCATAAAAGAGATTCATGTGGGAACGTTTCTAATCTTTCTCATAATTCAGTTGAATAAGTTCACCAAATTAAAAGGCATAGATTATTTATCTTTCCTTAATTACTTTTTATTTAAATAATGGTATATCTGTCACATGTTATAAAGGTAGATCATTGATGCATACGAAGTAGTGTCTTGTTTTTTATCTAGATTTTTGATGGTTGTATGAATTCGAGTTAAAATAAATCGTGGTTTCAGGGACACTAGCTGTGAACTCTGAACTTATTCCCTGATCCTTGTATAATTTTTTTGTAATGGAAAAGTTATTTGGGGCTCCTAGAGACCTACCTTAAGGTTATGGTCATGTGGTGAGGGACAAATATTGATAGTTACTGGACCAACTTATTGCAGCGAGTTGTTTGGTTGTGGGTATTCGGTAACCCATATCTACGTCGTTCATACTGAGATTTTATGAAAAGATATTACTAGATCTATGGGTGATTGATCTGTCTTGGCCTTAAAATAACTCATTAGGAATCCTAACCTACAGAGGTATCCTCCCTTGAACCCATACTAGGAACAATGAGCTTAATTTTATCTGTGAAGTTTTAGTGATATAATGTTTGATTAAATGTATGGTTCTTCTTTAATAAGTTTACTCGATTGAAGGATATCATTCATTGTAGGTTATCCTAGTTCAATAGTATTTAGTATTGACTTTATGAAGATTTTAGAATCTTGTTTCAGTAAGGTCGGAGGTGAATATGCTTGGGGTCACTAGGATGACTTGATGGGATTGGGATAAGCAATCTTTATGAGAAATATTTGTTAAAACTTAGGGAGATGTGAAATTTGGTTGGATATCGACTATTCTGTGGAACCTAATGTGTGACTCTCTAAATAATGTTTGTTTAAATCCTCCCCTCGGTATATGTATGATTAGTAAAAGAAAGAATGATTTAGTGAAGTGGAAAAATATTAAAAAGAAAAAAGGGATTGGTTAACTAAAGAATTCAATCTGTTTGGTAAGATGATAATGATCTTATGGTTGCTCGATATTGCTTTCTTAGATAATTTGTTTTCATATCTATTTTTAGGAATCATGTTGATTGACACCTATGAATAGATGAATGAGATAAAATAAGTGATGTATATTATAAATTAATGACAATTGACACCATTCCATAGTAGAAATGTGCATTAGCGATCTTCAGGTATCATGAAAAATGAAGGACGATTGTTTGGTTTTTCTGTAATTAAGTTCTAAGTTTAATACACTTGGAAGTGGCATATAGATCCGTGGAGTTTTAAACTGTTAATGAATGAAACTCATTGATTTTAATAGATCCCTTTTGTTATGGTTGCATGTAGCATTTACACAGTAATTGATTTTATTTCTTAAAACAAAAAATGTATATTCAATTATCTAGAATAGAAATAATTAGGAAAAGAGGTAGTAATCCATGGCAGTTCTTTTATAGCTAACCTTGTATAAATTTTATTTTCAGTTGCAAGATTAAAGGGAACTTTGAGATGGGGAAAAGAAAGGATGATTGACTTGCATAGATTTTCTATAATTATTTTATAAATAAAAGAAGGAACTATCATTTGATCTAAAGAAAATGATTTCCTTGTATTTATATGGAATGTGAAAGATTTATCTGTCATTATTAAGGCAAAGAAGCGTGCAATAATTTATGATCATCTTTATTAGTCGGTTGTGACTTGTATTGAGAAGTATCAATCATTCATATGATAATAAAAAGGTTATTAGACTGTAAATATTATGATTATGAATGGTTTTTGTACTATTGTTAACAACCAAGTGTTCTATATATATATATATATTTGAGTGGTAATAATATTGTTTAAGATATCTTTACAAATTTAAGATTGTTTATTGAAACAATAAAGTTATAACATAACCTAGAACATAATGATGACAAGTATGTCTAATAAATCAAACTCTTTTTCTAAAAGTATGAAATAGTCTGAATAATACTACTTTCCGTTTGACCTCAACCTCCATAATATTGATTAAGCATTTTGTTGAGATAAACAATTATAACAAAAATAGTAATTACAAGCAAAAGCATAGGAATGAGTACTTAAAAGTATACATGATGTACTTGTTTGATGGAAAAGTATGATAACATAAAATGGGTTACGCAGAAAATTAATGAGAATCTAATTGTTGTCCTTTCTCTAACAACAACTATCTCATTAATGAATTAATTTGTAATGATGTAAAAACCCAACCTGAATCTGTTGTAACATGAGGTGAATGTAGATATAGTGATTTGGAACAAGTAAGAAGGTACATTATAAATATATATAAAATACAGATGAAGATGTCTTTCATAAGTTAACTAAATGAACCTAGTATCTAATGAAGGACATTAATGATGCTTAATAGGTGTTTTGAATAGAATGAGTCTTGTACTTAGTTTGAACCTAAACAGTGACCATGGATCATTATAGTTGATGATCATATAAAAGAGGGTATATACATTATTCTGTGATCATTGTATACCTTTAACATTTTAAAATTAACTTGATAAGAATTTGTAAACTAAAGCACATGATGTGTAATCGAAGGTAGAAATCATGGTGCGACCTTCGTGTCAAGCGAGTCATGCCCATATCAGTTTGGGATGACTACAGGGAGAGGGAAGGACACGTAAGGACTTTGGTATTTATGTGAACATACATTTTCTTGTAGGTATCCCGAAGTGATGGAGGCATGAACCACAAGACATGGATGCCGAGTAATGATGTTTATAACTTTGGTGATTGAACTTACTAATTAATGAGTACTTATGATGAATAACCTAATTCAATAAGTAAACAACAAAATGAATTCTGATACTATGAATGAGATGGTTGTGTGATGAGTGGGAAAGGATCGGTTTCAAGTGGCTTATGTGCACTCAAGAAACCATGCTTGCTAACACAATGCCATAAACTATGACTATGGTAGTGTAAATGACTAATTGTATTGTCTGTCACCAATTCTTCTTTTAAATTGTGTTGTGTGGGAAGGTGACACTAAGAAAATACATATGAATATATGTACCTTTAAAAATGTCTAGCCAAATGATATACTAGGTACATATTGGATCATGTAGAGAATTGAAAGGGGAACAAGTAGAATCTCTAACCCTTACAGTTACACATGGTTATTAGAGGTTGTTAAGATGGATTTTGAACATTAATCAATGATGGATTTTAATCGCTACATGTTAAAATCATTGAAGGAATCAAGATAATTAATTGGGTGTTAAGCAAACAAAGTGTGACACTTAGCAGAAGGCACACAAAACGTTCATGTGTGGGAATAGGGTCCATTCAAAGGCATGTCAAATAGGAAAGGAAACGTGTATGAAAGACAAGGACAGATTCGGGACTTACCCATTTTTCAGGATTATGGGCTATTTTTGGAGATAGCATGCAGAGCACAAAAACCGGATAAAGACTTGTGTAACACGCATAGGCTATTTTTTGTAAGAGCGTCTACTAAGCATTTTTCATAGGTTTGAGTTAATAATAGGGTTATTACTACCACTTAAATAGAAGAGATCTATTATTAGCGCATTTGCATGTGTGTCTATTATTGTAAAGGCGCATGGCTATTTTCAGCATGTGACCTATTTTTGGAATCATGTAAGTGGTGAAGGGCAAGTCCCCTCCCTTATAAATATGTGGTAACCTGTGTATAATAAGAAGACTATGTAAGTACTGAATATGAGATATTTTGAAGTTTTGTTGCCATATCTGATGCGCACATGAACTTATGGTACTACTTATTGTAAGGATATTGTGTGTATTTACTGTGTTTAGTATAATGGAGTGTATTAGTGATTTAAGGTGTTAAACTTGATTATAACTAGATCTTACATGGTTAAATTCATTATGCCTATTGTTTGAATCCATTACTCTTTAGATTTAGATAAGGGATATAATTTCTATAATGTTATACTATTTATGAATCTAAATGCATCAAATCTTCATCTTGCTAACATCCTACAAAAGCAACCCTAAAGAGGAACCTGGTACCTTTGTGTGCTTCGGGTGAGCGCTAAGCCTAGGCTGAGTGATGTGCCAGCGTGCCTGGGTTATTTCTGGTAAATTCTAGGATGCATCATTGGTTCCATTTCTAGGACCTCTTTTTCAGTTGTTTTTAGGATGGTTTGTAATGAAGACATACCGATTGACCATAGCAAGTGTTGAGGAGTGGATGTAATATCTAGAAGAAGAGTACACATGGAGTTTGAACACTATATCTAAGTTTAACACACATGCATGGATGGAACATAATCTGTATGAGATATTCTTCACTATTTTTCTAATAGAAATGTATGAGTGGTTGGTTACTTATGCATCTAAAAGGGATTGGAGGTATCACACTCTTGTCTGGATGCACGAATAGTTTCAGGCCCTTTATGATGTTGATCTCATTTGAACATGCGTTATGGATAATTGGTTTCATGGTATTCTGAACAGTTATATTCTGGAGTACTCAATTTCAACTTATTCTTTCCCATAGGTAGCATAATTCCATTTTTTACGATATCCCAGGGGAACTTACTTGTAAGGCATTCTACTAGCAATCAAAATCTTGATGGTGACCATGAACTTGGAAAGTAAATCGATGGCTAACTAAACCCCACCATGCATGGGGGAAGGAGTAGGTTTGGTGAAAGATGACAGACCTAGCGGTAGAGAGGAAAAGATAAGAAATGTGGCTTAAGTATAATGAGGCACGTAAGAGGGAGATAGAGAAATGGTGTGATATTATACAATGGATGGTGTTGAGGAGAGAGATGGATTGTGAAGGATTTACAGCTCACGTAGACAGTGTGGAGGTGGAGCATCAAGAACTCCCCCATTTGGGAAAGCATGATAGGGAACCCCCCTCGGCATCACATGGAAACATACTAGTTGAGACGATCTGGGCCATGGGCGCGCATCTGAATCTACCTGGCAACCTAGCCCTTGCACTTGGTTTTCAAGTATCTAGTGTGACAAGTAGTTAGCAAGCTAATTTAGGAAGTGGGAGAGTAGGAGTAAGTCACATAGCAAGTACATCGATGGCAAGGAAAACATCTTCATTGTTGTTTAGAGGTACCTTTTTCAGTTGCATAATCTACATAGAATTCAAGAGCACAAAATTTCATACTCACATCTGGGAGTGGTAACACTTCACAAATTTTAGGGGTTCAGTTCATTACTACTGTTGGGACATAGGGAAGTACATCTACTGGTCCGTTTCCGGCTATAGGTGGAGGATCAAGAGGTATAGTTGGTTCTATTTCTGGTGGATCTGGTGGTTCTGGAGGTAGAGAAAACACAAGAGGTTCTGGATTAGGTGGGCAAGGTCCGCACCAACCCCATAATATTTACACAGAGATGTCTCTTCATCTTCTAGAATATAGGGGCATAGAAGATGTTTTGTGAACATGTGCACATGTGTGAGATATTGTGGCACGTAAAAAGGATCACGGTTCTGAGCGTAGGGCAAGTCAATTTTCCACTACATTACAAGGTTGCGCACACAATTGGTACAGAAAATTTGACGTTGATCATACTTGCATAGACTATGCAGCATTTAGATATGCTTTCCTTAAAGAGTTTTACATCCCTGAGTTCGAGCAGAAGAGTATAAGTGTTCTCGAGGATATTAAGCAAGGCACTACTGAGAGTGTCAGGGATTATGATGCCCATTTCAAAACACTTTTATCTAATATTTATTATGATATTCACATAATCCAACATGCAAAATGGTTCGTTGGAGGTTTGATCACCCCTTTTAGAAGGGCTTTGTCACATAAGACATACACTGATCTGCGCAGAGCACTTGAAGCAACTTTACACATTGAGGTAGTTAGGAGCATAGACACTAGGGTGAGCCCATTTTTGGAAGCACATATTACAGCTATGGTGAAGAAGTTGGAGAAACTATCAGCAGATTCAACACATGAGACGTGCACGGGGATTTGGTGTACACATTATAAAGTGGAGGGTCACACCAAGGATAGTTTTCCCCATAGATCTGTGCATTTACTACTGCTAGACTGTGAGATATATCATTTGAACCATGATGCTAGCCATTTCCCATTATTGTAACATGCAATACGGAAGAATGTCTCTTGCTATTGTAAACATTTTAGGTCCACGACTCACGATACAGAAGACTTCCTGCTGATTGGTCAGATTCTTGATGCTATAGATATTGGTGTACGACAGATGGGAGTATCAAATAACTTTAAGGGTAAGGGTGAGCATCAGGATCAGGATCACAATCAAGCCCATTATGATCAAAATGAATGATGTTTTGAAGGAGGTCGTGGCAGAGGTTGAGGATACCATGGTGGATTCGGAGGCCGAGGTCGTGGTGGTGGACGAGGCAAGTTCCCTTGTGGAACATGTTATACATGAGGATCTCCTAACCACTACATGCGTGAATGTCCTTAGAATATTACATGCTCCTTTTGTGGAAAGAATCATAATTATGAGGAATTCCCGGACCTATATGAGAATCTTAGTAAGAAACATAAAAAAGAAAAAAAAGGCGCATGGATGGTTAGGATATAATGTGCTGTGGAAAATCAGTGGATTCCAAAGTTGGAACTGGAATCCGAGGTATTGTCTGTAAAGATCACTGTTTGCACTGAAGCAGCACGTGCCAAAGAATTGTTGCAGCAGAATCCTACCATCACTAAGCAGGAGGTTCGACATGCACAATACCCAAATCCTATCCATCAGAAAGAGGTTTATTAGGAAACCATGGAGGTACTTATAAATGTTCAGGGTGAAATACAATGTTTAAAGGAGAAATAATAGAAGATAGAGAAAAAAAGTAGCAGAGAGGATCCAATATGATATTGATGAATTGAAGGAGGTGTGCAAAATGTTGTGCCAAGAGAATATCATTTCATTGTTAGGGAATTTTCTAAAGGAAAACACTCCATGGGTAAGTATTGAGACTGGACAACAGATCCTATATGCAAATCTTCCCCCCATAGCTTAGACTATGACAAAAAAATCACTCTGAATGTTTTTGTGGATGGATGGATTTTGAGAAATATATTGATTAATGCAAGCGTAGAAGTAAATGTGCTTACTTTAGATGCATGGGTACAGATGGGGAGTCCCCCATTATAGTCATATTCTAATTTGTTGTTTATGGCTAATCAAACGAAGGCCACTCCTATTGGAGTTTTAAAATATGCATTCATTACTATACAAGGGGCCAAGTCCATAGGAGACTTTGAAGTTTTGGCACTTACAGAAGTAGACAGCTTCCCAGCTCTAACTTGGGCACCCTTGGTGTTAAGAAAATAATGTTGATCTTCGATTCAACAAGGGATATATTAGCTTTGAGAAAAAGGATGAAAGGGTTATCATCCCTTCAACAAATGAAAAATATGTGCCATATGTCGAGCCTTTGAGTGAGGAAGATCTTAATAGGACTTATTTATGCGTCATTCGGGATCTAGAAGTGCTCAAACCATCTAAAGAAGGAATCCTTCAGTGGAAACATGTACAGTCTATTAGTGATATGACAAGTATTTCTTGTGATAATTGGGCTCATGGTACTTATGAATTGGTAGGGCACAAAGTAAGAATCACATTTGCACAGAATAGTAGACCTCTTTGTATCAGGATAATAGGTAACAACTCGGTACCTTGATACATTGGAGAAGGAGATCCTACGGTATTTTTGTGTGCCATGGAGGAAAAGTGGATAGACCAGTTGGAGAGACAAAATATGCTAGCATATACCCTATGCGGGATAGCAGTGTGTTGGTGGGTAGTTCACAGGGATAATCTTGTAGGATGGAATGAAATTAGGATTGCTCTTTCTACTCGGTTTTCCAAGAGAAATGCACCTACTCAAATATGCACTTATCATGGTAATCAACCTATTCAGCACCACATTCAATAGTGTGAGAGACTCTAGACAGAGGGGTAGGAAGCTTTACCACCTTCACTCTGGTTGCACAAATTTTATTCAACTTTACAAGGCTACGTGTGGGGTTGGTATGTATATGCAAAAATCCATAAAGAGATTGGAAATTGGTAGGATTTGATTGCAGGAATGATCCAGATGTTTGACTACTTCTCTACTAAACCCACAGTATAAGAGGCATTAAAGGTTATAAAGCAGTTAACTATGTAAGAAAGTGCAAAGGTGAAATAACTCATTTAGGAGTTATTTGATGGAAATGACTCAGGAGTGCGTTTTGCTAAAGAAACTAAGACAAATGCCACACTACTTAAGCGCATTTTCCTTGAGAAAGAAAAAGGAAAGGTGGTCTACTTAGTGGATGATGAAGAAGTAGAAAATTTGGATTTAGATCATTGAACAGGTCAACGTGAGGTTTTGGACAGTATAGATAAGACCATGCGTGCCTAAAATGAACCTATGAAAACAAATAAAGTGAATATTGGATCGGATGCTGAACCTAAGGAGGCCATAATTAGGGATTATCAGTCTAACTCTGAAGTAGAAAAAATCATTGAGTTACTACGAGATTATCAGGACTTATTTCCTCAAGGATACCATGAACTAAAAGGCATGCATAAATCATTAGGAGAAATGAAGATTAAGCTTAATGAATGTGCACACCCAGTCAGGAAGAGGCCCTACAGGATGAACCCCAACTTGCATGAAAAAGGTCAAGGAAGAAATTGACAAAATGTTGAAGTCTAAAAACATCAAGCCCTTGGATGAATCATAATAGGTTAGTGCAATGGTGATCAATATCAAGAAATATGGTTGTATTAGGATTTGTGTGGACTACAGGGAGCTGAATGTTGCATGTGTGACTAATCCATTCCCTACGCCATTCATAGAGGAAATATTAGAAGGCATTGTAGGGCACGAGATTGATTCCTTTATAGATAGATTCTCTGGGTATCATTAGGTTAGAATTGCACAAGAGGATCAGGAAAAGACTACTTTTACCACTGAATGGGGAATTTTTTCCTATATTGTGATGCCTTTTGGTATGAAAATTGCACTTGTTTTATTCTCATGCATAGTTGTCCAAGAATTCAAGGATTTTATTCATAATTTCTTGCAGGTTTATATAGATGAATGGATGGTGTATGGACTTGTTAAGGATCATTGTAATAATTTATGCTTAATGTTTGAAAGATGTCGACAGTTAAGCATCTCTTTGAACATCAAGAAATTCATATTTGCTACACCATTTGGCACATTTTTAGGGCACATCATCTGTAAGGAAGGTTTGTTGGTTGATCCATCTAAGGTTGTAGTCATTATTAGCCTGGAAGAGCCTACCATTCAAAGTGAGGTGCGTGGATTCTTAGGTCACACTGGATATTATAGAAAATTTATAAAAGGGTATGCTAAGGTTTCCACACCCTTGGAGGAGTTACTAAAAGGAAAAGGGACATTCTACTGGGGGGAACCACAATAGCATGCATTCGAGACATTGAAGGAGAAACTTACTACAACACCTATTTTTGGATTTCCCTCATGGGACCAACCGTTTCATGTACATGTGGATGCTTCTGGCACATCCATTGACTCAGTGTTAGATCAGCCTAGAGAAGGTATTATAGATCATCCTATCTATTTTGCTAGTAAAATTTTGACTCATGCAGAGTAGAATTATACAACTATAGAGAGCGAAGCTTTTTCAATGATCTATGTACTACATAAATTTAGACAGTACCTGCTAGCAACACCATTTTTATTCTATACCAATCACATGACATTGAAGTATATGGTAAACAAGCCCATTTTATAAGGTCACATATGTCTATGGGTGCTCTTATTCCAAGAATTTGATTTTACAGTTGTGGTAAAACCATATAAAAGTAATTTTTGACCATATCATCTATCTATAATACAGTCGGGATAAGATGCATAGGCAATTAAGGATACCATGCTTGATGCAAAATTATATCGATTACAACATGCACCATCGGAATTAAAGGAAATTGTTGTCTTTCTACGTATAGGTATGGCACCAGAAGGAATGAAATCCTTAGAGAAGAAACAAATTTTCATTTACATGGCCCCATTTATGTTGATTAGCAGTGACCTATACAGGTTAGGTCGAGATGAAGTATTTCTCCGATGTTTACTGGAACATGAGCTCATAAATATCATGGAAGAGGCTCATGGTGGTATTGAAGGTGGGAAATATGTAGTCGACGCCACTATGTGCAATATTCTGCTCATTGGATTATGGTGGGAGACCCTATATAAGGATTGTAAGGCTTATTGCAAGGCCTATGATAACTGTCAGTGCCTTGGTAAACCAAGACAAAGAGATGAAATGCCTTTTCGACCTATTCCTAGTGTAGAACCATTTGAGAAAGGTGCTAAAGCGACGCGTAGGACTGGATCAGGCTATATCATCACTTTCATAGGCTATCTGACAAGGTGGGAAGAAGCAAAACCTACAAAGGATTGTACGACAACTATAGTAGCAAAGTTCCTATGGGAAAATATTATTACAAGGTATGGATGCCCATTGAGTTTAACAAGTGATAGGGGCACACATTTTTTGAATGAGACAATCATGATATTATTGGATGCGTTCATGATTGCACACCATAAGACTACACCATATCATCCTTAGGAAAATGGGACTATTGAGGCTTTCAAAAATATTTTGAGCCAGATATTGACAACAATTTGTGATGTTGGAAGAAAATATTGTGATGCTAAAGTTTCTATCATGCTTTGGTCGTATTGCGCGCTAGAGGTCTAGCTGATGAACAAGAATTAGAAGAATGAATTTAAAATTTGATTAAGATGGATGAGCTACAAGCAATATCACATTGGATTCAAAAGCAAGAAAAATATAGGCAGAAACTATGGCATAACAGGCACATTAGGGACAAAAATCTTGAGATAGGACAAATGGTGCTTCTTTATTATTCTAATTTTTTTTGTCATCTAGGAAAACTTAAAGTACATTGGTTAGGACAATATTTTATTGCTTACATACTTGAAAAAAGATATTTTTAGTTAGAAGTGCTTGATGGAATACGGTTACCCAGTTACTTCAACAGGAGTAGGCTAAAGTCCTACTATAAATAAGTCTTCTTTGTGTTTGTAATAAGGCATTTTTGCCATTTAGATTAGGTTTTCAATTATGTATTCCTTTAATGTATTTCCTTCTTTTTCACTATGCTTTGTCAATTTAGTTGGTGTTTTGTGAAACAAGCGCATTTGTACGCCAGAAGCTAATTATAATTTACAGTATTTTTATGCGTAGAGGATTGTACATACCATTTGTGTGGAGTGGTTATTGAAAAATGGGTACACATAAAGGAACAAACTACTACATGTGTTATTCAAGTTTGGAGAGTTGGTAGAAAGAATATTTCTATAGACACTAAAATTAGGTCATTCTCCCCTTGGTCCCCCGTCAAATAAACACCTTGAAAACATTCACCTAACCATGGCCCCTTTCATCCCACTCTAATATTAATTTAATTAATTAAATTAAATTAATTCATTATCCTCACAATATTTATTATTTAAATATCCTAATCAGGATAATACCCACATATCCACCTCATCTAGCCACCTCACCCTAAGACCTATTCTTAGTAAGTTGCCATAACTAACTAAGACCTACCCAAACCCTAAAAATCAATGCCTACATTCCCTCTAACCACATTCCCTCCAGTTAGAAGGAAGATTCCATGCTAATCTGCGAAGTAAACAAAAAAAGATCCCATAAAATCAAGGGGATCTTCCTAGTTTAGTAAACCTAGGAAATCTCACCCTAACTGATGCTAATTATCCTAAACCACCACCAATTAAGCCAGAACCACCGTCGGTTACCATTTAACCCCCAAAACAACCTTATTTCAAGGTTAGCACATTTCAAAGATATCAACACATATTTTAACAGTAAGTGATAAGAATCAAAGCTGCATGCAAGCAGAACCAACATTAGTACACACATCAGAGCATCCATAGCCAGCATCGAAAGTAATCACACAGCAATCTGCCTTCACGAGAGCATTCAGGGAAGTGCCAGCACCATATCAGGCTCATTCCATTTGATCACCTACCATTACCAACCAGACATCAAGCTTGTAAAAACGGTGAGTGCTTTTGGTAACAACCATTTTTCCATTTAGCATTGGGTAGATCCTTTTGCTATTGTTACTAGTTTTTGCCCTCATTTTCATTCCACCACCATTTTACCTCGATGCAAGTTTAACAATCCTTTTACCCATACCCCCTGAATTTCCCATATCTGACCTGATTCTTAGACATTTCTTTGAAAGTGACGAAACAAATAGGGTAATGGGCATAGGAGGAATACCTGTTGAAATGATGGTTGATAGGTTGTTGCATGCGTATGACCTTAGAATCCACAGCTGATCATGAGAGCTTCCTTTTGGTAGGGAGGAACTACCTGAAATGGAACAAAAGACCACCAGAATAAAAGTTAAACAATATGTGTAGTGAACTGCCTAGCATGTGCTAGATCCGGGAAGTGTGATACTTCCTAGATGGCTGTCAGTCCACTGTTTAAAACAATTTAATGTTGGTAATGAAGTAAATCCTATTGTAATTAAAATGATTTAGGTATCTCATTTAAAACACAATAAGAAAGATCTAATCTAACAGGCTAGGTTAAAATAAGATCCGAAGGTCAAGTAACTAGTTCTAGGTCTCTGCAGGTCTGACAGAGGTCTTAGGCAGGTCACAGGTGATTAAGGGTGATGTGGGAATAGGTGGGTAGGTCACTATTCTGGGCTGTATTGGTAAATATAGAGACTGATGCCGGTTAAGGGTGACCGATGCCGGTTGGGGAGAACTAGTGCCGGTTACTGTGGAATACTAGGAATGTCATAGAATGAGCTTTAGATCTCCCTTATGATTACACAAAGGACTAGGCTGGTCAAAATGAGGTATTAAGCTATTTGGATGGGATTTGGTGAGGGTTTAATGGGGATATGGAGGGGTGAGTATTAAAGGAGGTCAATGGGTGGCTGGGAGAACAAAGGATGAAGATACAATGATTAAATGAATGAACCAGAGGAGTAAAATGTTCTACTTACTTGGAATCTAGTTCTGGACGTTTGTGAGTGAGGAATGAAGGTGTTGATAAGAGGTTGAATGCTGTAGAGGATCACCAAACATTGGGGAGCTCTTGCATGGGCTGCATGTGTTCTCCTTCTTTCCTGATTGGATCAAATCTGTGCTGGGTGGTTGCTGGATGAATGTTGGATGTCTATGCAAGAGAAAATTCTTGATCTCCTTCCTTGTATGTGTGTTTTTGCTGAAGCTTGTTCTCAAAAGATGTGTTATCTCTCAGGAATCTGCCAAATTTTCCCAACCTCAAAAATAAGGTTGTTTTAGGGATTAAAAGGTGACCGATAGTTCTGGCTTAACCAACGGTGGTTAAGGGTAACTTCCATCGGTTAGGGTGGGATTTCCTAGGTTTACTAAACTGGGTAGATCCCCTTGATTTTTTGGGATCTCATGTCATTAATCTGTGGATTAGACTAGAAGCTTCTTTTAAGCATGCGGGAATTCGGTTAGAGGGAATGTAGGCATTGATTTTTAGGGTTTGGGTAAGTCTTAGTTAGTTATGGCAACTTACTAAGAATAAGTCTTAGGGTGAGGTGGCTTAATGAGGTGTCTAGGTGAGGTGGATATGTGGGCATTATCTAAATTAGGCTATTTAAATAATAAATATAGTGAGGATAATGAATTAATTTAATTTAAATAATTAAATTAATATTATAGTGAGGTGAAGGGGGCCATGGCTAGGTGGATGTGTTCAAGGTGTTTATTTGTTGAGGGACCAAGGGGAATATGACCCAATTTTGGTGTCTACATTTTGCCCCTTTTTGTTGTGTAGCTTGTATTGGTAAGTGATGCTGACAAAAATAAGATGTGGTTGCCCCATGTGTGGATGGAGGTGATCCCCCTCAAACTAGGAACTGATGAGGTAGAAGGAAGAATCGGTGAGTGGTTTGATAAAAGGTAAATGTGATGAAAAAGAAGGTGGGTAATAGGGAAACAGGAGTAAGGTATACTCGGGTAATCTAGGTAATGGGTCAGGGTCAAAGGTAGTAATAGTCAAACACATGCACACGTATAAACTGCAACATGCTACCAGGTTGAAGAGCAGGAAAACTCTACATTGTCTAAGGTTGATAGGTTTATCCAAACAAGGTTGAAGTGATTCTGGTATCCAAGGTATAGGATATGGTCAGGAAACACAATGACACAGGTCAGGTGCAGGAATGTTTAGGTGTGTTCCAGTACACCAAAGGTAGGGTCAGGATAAATGGTCACAGTAAGAGGCAAGGTAAGGTCATTAGGTCAATCAACACAGGTAACAGTGCCGCAAGGTATAACGAACACATGAGGTCAAAGGTCACTAGTGATGTTCTAGGGCCAAGAATCTAGGTCACGACATGAGTAGGGCCGAGGTATGGGTAAAATAATGAGTCCCCAAAGGAGGATGAGATTAGGTAGTAAATAATGAGGTCAGGAGGGTGAGGTAAATGGTTTTGGGTAAAGGTGGGGTGGGGTAAATGATCAGGGTAAAGGGTAGGTGTGGAAAAAAGGAGTGATGGGCAGGGTAATAGGGTAAAATTTAGGGCAATGTGCAAGAGAGGGTGACTGATGTTGGTCAAGGGTAACTGATGCTGGTAGAGTGTATAACCAACCATGGTAAGGTAGAGCACACGAACGATGCTGGTGAAGGTAAAACTGGTGTCAGTTAGGGTGGGTTTGTTATAAAAAATAAAAATCTATGTTTTTTGTTATTCATTTGTCATTTAGAGAATTGAGAAAATGACACAAGAGAGAGAGAGAGAGAGAGAAAAGGGAAAAGTGTCCAAATGGAATGGAGAGTTGAGTTGGTGAGCCGAATGGTGGGTGATTGGTTGGTGAGAGGTGGGTCCATGGGATCAATGTGTGTGATTTGATTGGTTGGAGTCACGGGTAGTGATTTGGTGATGGCAGAGGCTAGAGAGGGATCAGTGGGCCACCGGTAGCAGTGGCCAGATGTGCCACCATGATGATGGTAGCATGATGAGGTAAGCATCCAACTCTTGTAGTTATTTTGTTAGGTAGATTAGGTGATTTGTCAAATTGGGTTTTTGTTTTTGTTTTGGGTGGGGGAAAATAAAATTTGCAAAAGGGGAGGGTAAATTAGGTAAAATAGGAGTGGGGAGAGAGATAAGTTGGAGAAGAGGGGAAGGGATGAGGTGGAGGGGAGGTGTAGGTGATTTTAGGTGGGTAGAAGTGTCAGGGTAGTAATTTTTTTGAGAAGGGAGGGTTTGGGGGTCACGGGTTTTCACCACGACAGTGACCGGCGTCAGTCGGGTTTAGCCGGCATCGGTAGGGTTAAACTGGTATTAGTCATGAAATAGGTGACCGATGCTGGTTTAAGGGTGACCGGGGTCAGTTAGAGGTAACCGGCACCAGTCAGGATTTGGAGAGAAAGGGGCCAAAAGTGCCACAGGTTGGGTGGTTGGGATGGGTAGGGGTAAAATAGGGTGCGGGAAAAGGATAGTGGGTGAGTATGGGTGTGATAAATGTAGATTAATGTGTTTGTTTGTATTGGATGAAAGGGAGAGATCAGCTACACATGTGGGACAGGGTTCCACCCCTACTCATGATAGTTCGAGGTGTAGAAACCCCTGAGGAGCTGTGGCATGTGGAGGAGGTGGGCCTGAGTGGGGTCTGATGCTACTAACATGTAGTCTGTAGCTGAGTCTGATGGTCACTCTCATTGATAGATGGGATTCATGACCAACACATTCCACCTACCGATGGGTGAGATTACAGTCACCCTGGAGGACATGTTTAGGATTATGTGGCTACCCATATTGGGTACACAGGTCTATTCGATCTCCTCTAAGGCCTCAGAGGAGTTGATGTTGACAGTGTTTGGAGAGGGGATGGCTGAGCTGACATTCCATAGTGTCAGCATTTGTTATGGAGAGATGTACCTAGCCCGTCCAGAGGAGATGAGGCTAGTAGTTCTATTGATGGAGGCAGTGTGTTGCTTTGCACTACCAGATGTAGAGGGTGGGTAGTTTCCCTGATCATTGATGGGGGTATTACATGACATGATGATAGACCAGACCCACTTTTCCTGGGTGCCAACATTTCTGGTGCAGCTATACAGGGAGTTATGGGCATATGGGTGGTTGCACAGGTTCAGCCTATGTTGTACCTTTTTACTTCACTACTGGGCATATGAGCACATTATCTGTGTGCATCCAGTGGGCATGCCTCTGGCCGATGCCTTTCTGCCAGGCTATGTACGAGTGGGGTATAGGTGATGGGTGCCTATTATTGGAGAGTGGAGATCAGACAGGCCCACACATGATGTGGCCTATTTCCAGTGACTATTGGAGGGGTTGTCCGGGTGGACATCATTTGGAGGCCTTATGTGGGCTTCCCATCATATAGGCATATGCATGAGGAGCTAGCTGAGTTGCAACTACTGAGATGGATACAGGGTCGCCGTGTCAGGGAGCACGAGATGATCCCGGTTGACAGAGTTAGGTGGCAGTTTGGGCTGCTACAGGACATACCTCTGCCCTTCCCGCAGTACAAGAGAGACAACGTGGAGAGGCCCTTACCTCTACCACACCCAAAAGTTCCCAATGATAGGAGGAGGAGGTAGTGGACCGGTGGATTCATGATGCTAGGGTCACAGACAGATATAGATAGTGGTGGGTGGCTCATTTACGAGTAGTACCACCCTGGTTGGGGCAGCCAGATCTAGCCACCATCACGGTGTAGAGGGATGCCTTACAGGGGTAGGTGGTGACACTGATTACCCAATTGGGTATGTTGCAAACACAGCTTGCTAGCTCAGAGGTGGAGGTAGTGGAGTTACATGTACAGGTGGCCAGTCTTCAGGCCCAGATGGCCCAGGGTGGGGATGGAGATGGAGATGGGGATGATGGTTGGGTGGCTGCCCTACAGGCACAGGTGACAGGGTTGTAGGGCCAGCTGGCCATAACATAGGCATAGATTGGGGCTTTACAGGCCCAGATACATGCATAGGGGTAGGGGCCGATGGCACCACCATAGGCACCGGGAAAGGGTCCCAGTTCATAGGTAGGGGTGGGACAGGGTCCCACAGGACAGGTACAGGGGCCGAGGCCTATGGGACCACCATAGACCATGCCTATATCTAGGTTACGGGATGCCCTAGGTGAGGCTAGATACTACCAGGATCAACTAATGGCAGCCGAGATAGGCTTTATATCATATGGAGAGTATAGGGCACAACATGAATCGAGTGAGAGGATGAGATCCTACACTCACAGTGTAGAGAGCACAGGGGGCCATCAAGCTCCGAGGCCAAATCAGGGAGAGGCCACCAGCTCATGGAGACCAGCTCTAGGTGATGCGCCAGCAGGGACCCAGCCACCACCTATGATGGGTGGGGAGATGTTAGCAGGTCACCAGACAGGGGCCGAGGAGGCAGAGGGTATAGGTGATACAGATATGGAGGATGTCTACCGAGATGCCTGATATATGGCTCCTAATTTTTGATGTATTGTAGTCATTTTTTGAGATATACTAGCCTACGTGCTGAAGATAGTGAGGATGTATGAGAGTTTTTGTATATTTTGAGCATATACCGGCCTACGTGCCGAAGAGATTTTGTATTGTTTTATTATTTTATTGTATATGAGACTGGCCTACATGCCGATGACATTTTGTATTGAGTATCGGCCTACATGTCGATGATTTTTTGAGATAGACATGATGAGATATCCATGTATATTGTATTGAGACACACATATTTATTTATATGATGAGATACATGAGATGCTTGATTTGTTGGTGTTTTATGAGACTTTTAATTTTTTGTTGTGATATGGATGAAACTAGGTGAGTTAGGCATGATGGAGAGTTGGTTTAGGCATGGATGGAGTTAGGTTTTTATAGGCATGGATTGAGTCAGGTCATAGGCACGGTTGAGTTGATCAAGTCAGGTAGGCATGGATTGAGTTTTAGTTGCATGGATTGAGTTAGAAATTGGTTTAGGCATGGATCAAGTTGGTTTAGGCATGGTTGTCATGTTTAGATAAAAAAGGATCAAGTTAGTTGGTTTAGGCATGGATCAAGTCAGGTATAAATTTAGGCATGGATGATTTAGTTAGGGTAGGATGGCCAATTGATGTCAGAGGGTCATAGGCATGGATGTTTCATAATATAGGCATGGATGGTAGAGAAATGGTTGAAGTCAAGGTAATTAGGCATGGTCGTGTTTAAATTAGTTGTTGTGAATGATGATATGGGTAATGTTAAGATGTTTTATAATATATGCATGATGTAGAGAAATGGAAGTCGTAATAAATGTATGTTGTATGATGATAAAAATGTTAAGAAACTTGTTTGTTTGGTTTAATTTCCAATTTTTAGATATAAAAAGGAAACTAAGTAGGGTAGAATGTGATTTAGGAAAATGAAAGATGAATTGGTTAGGGTAGAGAGTGGCTGAGCTAACCTCCAAGGGCCCCATGCCCTCAGAGTGCTACCTACATAGTCCTCGGTGAAAAGGGACCTCAGGCTGATGTAGTTCTCCCATAAGCTAGGGAAGAATATGAGGAGGTATGAAAATGAGTTGGTAGGTTTTAGGCATGATTTGGTTTTAGGTCTGTTAGGTGTGAGTGGGTTATAGGAAAATTAGTGTAGGTGATGTCAATTGTGACTAAAGAAGAAAATACCCCAAAGGTACGCGTTGAGGACCAAGTCCTGTATAAGGTAATCAATACGTAAATAAATAAGGTAAAAGATAAGGGGGGAAAGAAAGCCACCTGATTGGTTAGGGCATACTGAGTAGGTCATACCTTAGAGGAGGTGATGAATGCAAGACCTGAAAGACATTGCATGATTGATTGTTCTAAGGATGAGTGATAGGCACATGATCACCAAATGTCATGGTTCCCAAGAGGTCCCTTGAGGTAGTAGGAAAGGGGAGTGCAAATGGTGAGAGGGGTGAAAGGTGGGTAAGTTTTATATGATATGAGGTAGCATGCTCTTTGGGCAAGAGATCCAAGGTCACAATGGGAAAGTCCATGACTAAAAGTTGTCTATTTTGACTTGTATTTGAGATAGACTGATTGATGTGGGAAGTCTATATGGGATGAGGAAATTAACTCCTTGAGGTCTTCGTGAAGCTGATCGATGTGGGAAGCTTCAGTTTCTCTCGTTTTTTTTTTTTTTTTTATTTTTTGAAAGAGCTTTACATAGTTGTCCTTTGAGGGAGCAGTCTACTTATAGTAGTGATTTCCAAGAGGAAGATGTCCTTTTGAGGGAGTCATATTTTTATTAGAAGTTTGACTCAAGGAGTGGGATCCCATGTGAGGGCTTCAAATTCATGGACAAGACTAAGGTGAAGAACAGGATTCTTGTTCAAAAAGCAGGGTGAAACAACCATGGGATCTCATCTAAAGGTAGACGAAAAGTATCCATGAGAATCATGCTATGTGCAGCACCGTGGTACACATATTTAAGAGAAGATAACAAGTGATGGGTACTCACATGATTCTTGTTTAATCATTGGTGAGGTGTAAGAAGTGGAGAGTGCTCAAGGGATGAGCATGGAAAGAGGAAAAAAGTGATGTAGGACTAAAATTCAACAATAGAATGGTCAAAGATGCAAGGCATTAAGGGGCTCAGGTTCAGGTTTACCATCGAGTGAAGATAAATGATAAGCACCTGATCCATAGGTATGAGTCATGATGTATGGTCCAAGCCAATTAGGAGAAAATTTTCCCCGTTTACTTTTTTCTGCTTTGGTTACATGTTGATTTTCTTTCAGGACAAGGTCACCGACTTGGAAGGTTCATTCATGGACACATTTGTTGTAGGCATGTTTGATGACAAATTTTTGGTAAACTTGAAGGTGATCAAGAGCATTAAGATGACGTTCATCTAATAACTCAAGTTGTGCTAAATGGTCTTGACGAAATTCATCATCATTGAGCATGTCATGGAGAGAAATGTAGAGTGAGGGAATCTAGACTTTGAGAGGTAGAACAACCTCTGTACCATAGACCAGAGAAAATGGTGTGGCAGCAGTGGAAGTACAGATACTAGTGCGGTATGCCCACATGGCAAAAGGAATGTGCATATGCCATTCCTTCCTAGTATCGTTAACCACTTTCATGAGAATTTTGTTTAAGGTTTTGTTAGTGGATTTAGCTTGGCCATTGGTTTGTGGGTAATATGGTGACGAGAAACTTAGCTGAATGCCGAAGGCATCACAAAGTTTTTGCAATGTTTTGTTTTTGAATTTTTTTCCATTGTCAGTGATGAGGTGATGAGGAACACCAAAGTGACAAATGATGTGGTGATTGATGAACTCACATATTTTCTTAGATTTCATGGAGATGAGTGGTATGGCCTCAACCCATTTTGTGTAGTATTCGGTAGCGGTGATAATCCATTGATGTCATTGGGAAGAATGGGGGTTGATCTCTCTGACAAGATCCAAACCCCATTAAGAGAAGGGCCAAAGGTCATGGGTGACCTGTAAGGCGTGACTGGGTGTATGATGAAGGTTGGCATGTTGTTGGCATTTTACACAATGTTTGATGTAATCACAACAATCATGGTTAAGGGTCGGCCAGTAATAGCCTAGGCAAAGAATATGCTTAGCAACAGCAAGGCCACTGAAGTGACCTCCACATATGCCATCATGAACTTCCTTAATGGTATAAGGAATTTCAGAACTCATGAGGCATTGTAAGAGAATACCATCAAAGTCATGCTTATAGAGGAGGCCTCCCATGATGACGTAACGAGAGACCTTTTTAAGGAAGGCATGTTGTCCATTATGGGTGAGATCAGGAGGTAAGATGGAGAGAGAAAGGTAGTCAGAGTATTGTTTATACCAAAGGTCACTCGGATCAGGGGTAGCAGTTCCGATGGAGTAAATGTCGTGAGGTAAATAAGAGGGTGATTGGATTCGTTGTATGGTGACAAATATTTTAGAATCGGCGGGGTGAAGTGGGTATTTGAGAAGCCAAAATAGGCCATGGTATCTGTAAATTTATTTGTTGAACGGGGGATGGTTTTAAGATCATAATGGTCAAAGGTGGTCAAAAGTATGTCGACATGATGTTTATACTTTTGAAGTATTTCATTACGACATTGGTATATACCATTGACTTGGTTTATAACCAATTGAGAATCACCAAAGATGTTGATTGATTTGACATCTAAGGCATAGGTGGCTTGGAGACCTAGTACGAGCGCTTCGTATTTGGCAATATTGTTTGTACAATCAAAATCAAGTTTGAAAGACAAAGGCATGGGTTCACCATCAAGTGGAATGAGGATAACACCAGCCCCACCTCCATGCTGACACTTGGAACCATCGAAGAAGAGTGTCATTTGGTAAGTGGGTTCATCCAGGGAGAGGGTAGCAATGGACTCATCTGGAAAGTCAAAATTAGAGGGTTGATCCCCAGAAATAGGTGCATTGGCCAATTGGTCGGTAATGGCTTGGCCCTTGATGGAAATTTAATGGATTAATTCGAGGTTGAGGTCAGCTAAAAGCATAAGCCATCATGTGGCACGCTGATTTTGATAAGGTTTGGCATACATGAAGTGTAAGGGGTCAGTGTTGGTTACAACATAGGTTTTGTGGTTGAGTAGGTAATGGCAGAGTTTTGTGGCAATGAAAACTAAGGCTAAGCAAAGTTTTTCAGGATGGGTGTATCAGGTTTCATAGTCCAAAAGAGTATGGCTTATGTAATAAACCACCTTCTCCCTATGTTGTTCATCGTGATGAGCGAGCATGGCCCCCAAGGAGTGATCAGTAGCTAAGATGTATAGGTAGAAGGGTTGATCATCTTTAGGTGGAATGAGTACGGGTGGTTGAAGAAGGTATTGTTTTAAGGCCTCAAAATCTTTGTGGCAGTCATCATCCCATTTAAAGGAGACATCCTTCTTGAGCAAGATGATGAAATGGTTGACACCAATCAGATAATTGTGAAATGAAACATCGAATAGATTATAACTTACCTTGCAGGCTATGGAGTTGTCTAAGGTTAGTGGGTGGAGGCATTTCAAGAATGGCCTTGAATTTAGTAGGGTCAAATTCTATACCATGTAGGGAAATGATAAATCCTAGGATATTTCCTGAGAGAACCATGAAGACACACTTCTTAGGCTGAAGGTAAACACAATATTTAATGAGGCGGTCAAAAATGGTTTTGAGGATGACAAGGTGCTCGTAGCAGTGTTTAGATTTGGTGAGGAGGTCATCCACGTAATCTTCTAATATACGATGCATGATATCATGGAAGATATAAGTCATAGCCATCTGATATGTGGCACCAACATTTTTAAGGCCAAAAGGTATGACTCGGTAGTAGAAGGTCCCCCAAGGAGTGATGAATGAGGTTGTGTGTTGATCCTCTGGGGCAAGCAGGATTTAGTTGTTGCACGAGAATCCATCCATGAGTGATAGCATCTCGTGACCACCGGTAAGGTCAACCAGTTGGTCAATGTCGGGTAGAGGGAATTCGTCTTTTGGGCAGGCGAGGTTGAGGTCACGGAAGTCCATGCAAATGTGGAGTCCCATGTCACCTTAGTGATAGGGACAATGTTATAAATCCAATGAGGATAATCAATGGGTAATATTAAGGAAATAGAAAGAAGGTGCTAAGTTTTATTTGAAGAGAAGGGTAATGCGAGGGTGCATTTTCCTCATATTTTTTTGATGGGTTTAGCATCGGGAACGGTTACAATATTGTGGACCACTATGGTTGGGTCAATACCAGGCATGTCTGTATAAGACCAAGCGAAAGCGTGGTTGTAATCTTTGAGAAAAGAAGTGATGGCTTCCTGTTTAGTAGTATCTAAAGATTGACCGATCTTTAGGATGTGCGGGTCGTCCTGAGTATGGATGTTGATCTCGATAGTTAATTCATTCAACATGGTTTGCATCTCAGAGGGTAACGATCGATGAATATATGAGTCTTCTTTCTCTTGTTCAGGTAGGTAATTATATGAATGTTATCATATTGACATTTACATGACATTAATGGAATGGATAAATTCATCAATGGTTTATGTGAGTGATACAGAAATTGAAGATTTAATTATAAGGACTAATTAACCCTCATTTTGATAAGTCCATTGTTCTTCTAAGGAAACAGTATGAATTGATTAAAAATTTGTACTTGAAGTGGTGTATGCTTAGTCTCAGGTGTGCCATCAACTCCGTCAAAAGCAAATGGTTTCATGCATGAAGTTCGGAGCAGGTCAGGAAGGTGGAGATTGGTATCTATAAGTTGTCAATAGTGTGTCATTGCCCACCATGTTTGGTAGGTGGTTTAAGAAAGCCGAATTAGTACTAGAAGAGTCATTATATATATGTGGGTGCACTACATGGAATGACAGTATGGCTAATCCTTGCTCATAAAATCCAAGAACCAATGACCCTTCCATGCACAATGGTGCAGGAAGGTGTATCAAGGCACAATGGTGTGATCTGCTGAGTGGACATTTACAATTAGCAGACATATGTATAATGAGTCTATCATAATGGTTTGGCATATGTCTGTGGTCCCGCTCGCCGGTGAGCGGGTCAAGGGGGTTCGGGGGGGTGAAGCCCCCCGATCGATGGGGGCTTGGGGGCGAAGCCCCTGAAGCAAATTTTCATGGGTGGTTTATTAACCCATGGGTAATGGGTAACCGTTATGGGCTGTTTTTGGGCCCATGGTTTTTCGGTACCCATTGTTTTGATACCCACAGTTTTTTGCCCACGGTTGGTTTTAATACCCACGGTTTTGTATCAAACTGCTTAAGCAATTGTCTATTTATATGGTCTTATGCATATGATAGATAGACAAGAAAATGTATTGCAGATGTGCTTTGAATTTGGGTGTGAATTCTGTAGAGTTTGTTGAGCATAGCTCCAAATGGATCTGGGTATTGTATTGAGAGAGTGGAGGCTTGTAATAAAATCTGAGCAAGTGATTCTTGGTGGACGTAGCCCAAATTGGGTGAACCATGTTAAATCTTGTCTCTCTGTGTTGTGTTATTTATTCTGCACTTTTATTTGAGATCTGTAATATTTTTTGCATATTAGTTTCTACTGTTGCGATTCTGTAAGGGATTATTCCACATATTTTATCTCTTATTCCCTAACAATTGGTATCAGAGCCTGGTTTGGTTTGCTGAAGTGTTGAATCGCAGGGAAATTTTTTAGCTTGAGTGGGAGCTATGGTAGATGATGGAAGATCTAGGGTTGATAAATTCAATGGGTAGAATTTCAGTCTTTGGAAGATGCAGATGGAAGATTACCTTTATCAGAAGGATCTTTATACTCCACTGTCTGAGAAGGTGAACAAACCCTCGAGTATGACAGATGTGGAATGGGATTTGTTGGATCAGAAGGCACTTGGAATGATCCAGCTGTGTCTTGCATCTTCGGTATTATTTAATGTTTCAAAGGAAAAGACTACAAAAGAACTGATGGATGCATTAGGGAAGTTGTATGAAAAACCCTCTGCCTCTAATAAGATATTTTTAATGAAAAATTTGTTTAATATGAAGATGTCTGAGAATGGTTCAGTAGCAGATCATTTAAATGATTTCAATACGGTTGTGAATATGCTAGCTTCGGTTACAATAGAATTTGATGAAGAAGTTAGGGATTTATTAATTCTGTGCTCTTTACCTTGAAAGTTGGAATAGCCTGGTAATGGTGGTAAGCAACTCGGTTCCAGCTAACTCGAAGTTGAAGTTTGAGGATGTTGTAGGGGTGATTCTAAGTGAGGAAATGTAAAGAAAAATCTCTGGTGAATCTTCTACTTCAGGGAATGCTTTGACAGTGGAAACTAGAGGGAGACAGAAGAATAGAGGAAACCGTGGAAAATCAAAGGATCGGGCAAGGTCAAAATCCAAAAGCAAGATAGTATGTTGGCACTGTGGAAAGTCTGGGCATGCAAAGAAGGACTATTGGGAGCTTCAGGATAAGAAGAAACAACAGGAAGAAAACAAGGAGGCAAATGTGGCATCGGGTAATGTATGCCAGGATGCTTTGATTCTTTCTTTGCATAATATTAATGAATCTTGGGTTTTAGATTCAGGGGCTTCTTTTCATGCTACTCCACATAGGCATTATTTTGTTGATTATGTTCAAGGGGATTTTGGGCATGTTTTTCTTGGTGATGATGAGCCTTGCAGTATAGTTGGAAAAGGTTTTGTTCAGGTTAAGATGCAGAATGGGAATACATGGCTATTGAAGGATGTCAGACATGTGCCTACATTAAGGAGAAATTTGATATCGGCGGGGCAATTGGGAAGTGATGGTTGTACTGTGATATTTACAGCTGACTCTTGGAAGGTCACCAAGGGTGCTCTTGTGGTGGCAAGAGGTAAGAAGGTTGGAACCTTGTATTTAACCACTGATAGTACTAATGATTGTAATCTTGTGGCTTCAGATGTAGATACAACATTATGGCACTATAGGCTCGGTCATATGAGCCATAAGGGCATGGACATCATAAAGAAGAATTTTCCTGGATATACAGAAACAGGTTTGGATTTCTGTGAGAACTGCATATATGGGAAACAGAAGCGAGTAAGGTTTCTCAAGGTTGGACCTACGAAGAAAGAGAGTAAGTTAGAGCTGGTACATTCTGATGTGTGGGGGTCGGCTCAGGTATCATCTCTTGGGGGTTCAAGTTATTATGTTACTTTTATTGATGATGCAACAAGGAAAGTTTGGGTTTATTGTATTAGAAACAAATCTGATGTATTTGATACTTTTGTTAAATGGAAAGCCTTGGTAGAGAATGAAACAGGCCTTAAGTTAAAATGTCTCAGGTCAGATAATGGAGGGGAGTATTACGACAATGAATTTGATAATTATTGTTATAAGAATGGAATCCACAGGAAAAAAGATGGTTCCAGGAACCCTGCAGCAGAATGGGGTGTCAGAAAGGATGAACAAAACAATAATGGAATGTGCTAGGAGCATGAGGATACATGCAGGACTGCCTCTTTATTTTTGGGCAGAAGTGGTGAGCACAACTGTGTACTTGATAAATAGAGGACCCTCAAGTGCCTTGGATGGAGGCATACCTGAGGAGGCTTGGTACGGTAAGAAAGTTGATTACTCATTTCTTAGAGTCTTTGGATGTGAGGTGTTTGTTCATATTGACAAGGATGATAGGACCAAGCTAGAGGCTAAATCAGAAAAATGCACTTTTATTGGTTATGGTGGTGATGACTTTGGATTTAAATGTTGGAGTATTAAAGACAAGAAAATCATTCGGTCTAGGGATGTGGTCTTTAATGAGAAAGTCATGTATAAGCAACAGTTGCAGGAAAACAGGGAAGAATCCAAGAAAGAATATGCAGTGGTAGAGGATCTTCCGGATGGGAAAGTGACCCATGAATCAGTTCAGGAACCTACTCAATAGGAACCCCAAACTCCTACAGTGAGGAGGTCTTCTAGGGTAAGAAAAGAACCTGAACATTTTTCTCCTTCTCTTTATTATTTATTACTCACTGATAGTGGAGAGCCAGAGAGCTTTGATGAAGCAATGTAGGTAGATGCCAGTAAGAAGTGGGAGCAAGCCATGGATGAGGAGCATAAGTCTCTCATGGAGAACCAGACTTGGGATTTGGTGAAGCTACCGGAAGGAAAAAGAGCATTGCAGAACAAGTGGGTGTATAGAGTTAAAGATGAAGAAGGAGGAAAGAAAAGATATAAGGCCCGGTTGGTGGTCAAGGGGTTTGCACAGAAACAAGGTATAGATTTTGATGAGATTTTTTCTCCTGTAGTAAAAATGACTTCTATCAGAACTGTTCTTGGAATAGTGGCAGCAGAAGACTTGCACTTAGAACAGTTAGATGTAAAGACTACATTTCTCCATGGTGATTTGGAGGAGGAGCTATATATGCAGCAGCCAGAAGGATATGAAGTCAAAGGTAAAGAGGAGATGGTGTGCAAACTGAAGAAGAGCTTGTATGGCCTGAAACAAGCTCCACGTCAATGGTATAAGAAGTTTGATAGCTTCATGATGGAGCAAGGTTATATTAGATGTCATTCTGACCATTGCGTGTATACAAAGAAATTTGAGGATGGAAGTTATATTATCATGTGTTTGTATGTTGATGACATGTTGGTTGCAGGTAAAAACATGCAGGAAATAAAAGTACTCAAGAAACAACTAAGTGAATCCTTTGATATGAAGGATTTGGGGGCAGCCAGAAAAATCCTTGGTATGAGGATAACTCGGGATAGGAAGGAACGGAAGCTGACTTTATCTCAGGAAGAGTACATTAAGAAGGTATTGGATAGGTTTAACATGTAGGATGCTAAACTGGTTGGGACTCCTTTGGCAGGCCATTTTAAGTTATCAAAGGAGCAGTGTCCCAAGACAGAGCAGGAAAGAAACCAGATGTCCAAGGTACCTTACTCATCAGCGGTTGGCAGTTTGATGTATGCTATGGTGTGCACTAGGCCTGATATTGCCCATGCAGTGGGAGCTGTGAGTAGATTTATGAGTGATCTAGGTAAAGAGCATTGGCAAGCAGTAAAGTGGATCCTTCGGTATTTGAGAGGGACCATGGGGACAATTTTGTGCTACAGTGGATCAGACACCACTTTACGTGGTTATGTAGATTCAGACATGGCTGGAGATGTTGACAACAGGAGGAGCACGACAGGTTATATTTACACTATAGGTGGGACAACAGTGAGCTGGATTTCATGACTACAGAAGCTGGTGGCTTTATCAACCATGGAGGCTGAGTATGTTGCTGCCACAGAGGCAAGAAAAGAGATGATTTGGTTACAACAATTGCTTGAGGAGTTGGGGCATAAGCAGAAGGAATGTAAGCTACATAGTGATAGTCAGAGTGCTATACACCTAGCTAAGAACTCTGCTTTCCACTCCAGGATGAAGCATATACAGTTGAGATATCACTTCATCAGGACAACTTTGGAAGAAGATAAGTTGAAGTTGGAGAAGATTCATACCAGTCAGAATCCTGTAGACATGATGACCAAGGTGGTCACAAGGGATAAACTAAAGCTATGTTCAGCTTTGGTTGGCCTTGCGGATGACAGTGAAGGGTTGAGAAGCTTGCTCAGTGGAAATCAGTCTCCAAGTGGGAGATTGTTATGTTTGTGGAGCCTGTTTTCATGTTAGAGTGTGGTACACCTTCTATGTGTTACACTCGGGTATTTTTACGGCGGTCCCGCTCGCCGGTGAGCGGGTCAAGGGGGTTTGGGGGGTGAAGCCCCCCCTGATCGATGGGGGCTCGGGGATGAATCCCCGAAGAAAATTTTCATGGGTGGTTTATTAACCCATGGGTAATGGGTAACCGTTATGGGCTATTTTTGGGCCCATGTTTTTTCGGTACCCATTGTTTTGATACCCAGTTTTTGCCTCATGGTTTTGATACCCACGGTTTTGTATCAAACTGCTTAAGCAATTGTCTATTTATATGGTCTTATGCATATGATAGATAGACAAGAAAATGTATTGCAGATGTGCTTTGAATTCGGGTGTGAATTCTGTAGAGTTTGTTGAGCATAGCTCCAAATGGATCTGGGTATTGTATTGAGAGAGTGGAGGCTTGTAATAAAATATGAGCAAGTGATTCTTGGTGGATGTAGCCCAAATTGGGTGAACCACATTAAATCTTGTCTCTCTGTGTTGTGTTATTTATTCTGCACTTTTATTTGAGATCTGTAATATTTTCTGCATATTAGTTTCTACTGTTGCGATTTTGTAAGGGATTATTCCACATATTTTATCTCTTATTCCCTAACATATGGTCAGGTATATGCATTTTAGCGAATGCATGGGATGAAATGATATTAATGCTAGCACCCCCATCAATCATTACATGTTGTACACGTATATCATCAATGTGGATAGAGATGAAGAGGGACGGGTCTGGGTCATCTGTTTGGTGTGGTGCGATCTCTTCCTCTAAGAACCTGAGGGATGCTACTTGGTGAGTACGATGTGGTGTGGATAAAGGTGGAAATTTGGTGAGAGAGGCTATATAATGGGGTGTGATAATAGAGGCTACAAGTGTAGGGTCATTGGGTAAAACCTCAATAGATTGAAGAATCTCCATGAGATCTTGACGATGGGATTATGAGGTTTGGATGAGGTCATATAATGAAATTTTGAGGGAGGATTGGTGTAGTTGTTTGAGCATGGTGCGATGTGTGACCCCATTAGAAATATGGTATGTGGGGCCGTGGATAGTGATTTTAGGTGTGGGTGCAGATGGAATGTTGGGTATAGGATTGGTTGGTGGGTCAGTTTCTTTTTCCTTGCATTTTTCTTTTTGAGCATGGGTAGTGACGTGGATCATGTTGATTTGAAGGGAGTTGGAAAAAGGAGAAGGTGTAGGGTGAGTGGTGTAATGACATGACGGGAAAAAACCTAATGGAGGAGAAAAACCTTATAAGGTGAGCTGGGCACAATGACATTTAGGTGATGGTGTAGAAAGTTCTCTAATGTGAACCGTGTTAATTTCAAATCTTAGAGGTGGCTCTAGGATCTGTGGGGGTGGAGGTTGTGGTTATTAAGTGGGCAGTGAAGGAAGGACTATGGGAATAGGTGTTGGTGAAGTAGGTTCCTCATTGAGAAGGTCATCATCGTTAAAGTTGGCTTTCGGAGGACACAACTTGATAAGGATGGTTTTCAAAGCCTTGTAGTTCTCCACATTATGCCATTGCACACGATGGTAGGCACAAATTTTAGTGTCATCAAACCCTTTTCACTTGGGTTTGAGGGGGTCATAAGGTCTGAGTGGTGGTAATGTGATGACAGAAGTCTCAAGGAGGTTGGTTAAGATTTTGGCATAGGACCCCGCTAATGGATCGCAATGGGAAGTGAAAGTGGGTTTGGGTGTAGGTGTGGATGATTTTTGAGGAATGGTATTTGCAGGAGGGGGAGTGGATCAAGCCATGGTTTTGGGTGTTAGAGTGGTTTTGGGTGTTGGTCATGTTTATTTGGGTAGGGGTATGGTAGATGAACAGGTAGGAGGAAGTATGGTTGATTTGAAAACCTTATTTGAGGGTAGCGGATTTTTGTCTTTGGGTTGCACCTTCTTGGGTAAAGGTGATATGGGTGTTTGACATCTAGAAGGAAAAGTGTATGGGGGAAAAGGGTGAGTTACTCACAAAGATAACAAAGGTGTTGTGAAGATAGATTAGGTGGGTCGTGTAGGGGGGGTGTGAGGGACAGAGACTGAAGTGTAGTGGGTAGTGAAGAAGTTACTAAGGGTATTGGAGGTATGGGTGGTAAAGATGTTGCAGGTGCGGGTGTAAGCCATGTCGGGTGCCTGGGTATGTTAGAGGTTTGCGAGGAATGAATGGGCTATTGTTTTTTTGGTTTATTGACGGGTGGAGGTTTCTTGATCGTGTGGGGAGGTTGAGGTCCTAAAATAGACGGAAAGGGTGAAGGTGATGCAAGTATGATTGGAAAAGCTAGGGTATGAGTTCTATGGGTTTGGTTCTTCTGTTTGGGTGGCGGAGTAGGTGTGGTGTTGACTTTGGAGGATGTAGCTAAATCTAGTTTGATAGGTGGATGAGTAAGGCTGGTGGTTGGGGTGACCCCTAAGGTAGTAATAGGTTTAGTCAAGGAAGATGTTGTAGGTGTGGGTTTGGATTTAGATGTATGTTGGGTTATGGGTAAGGGTGTCGTGGATGAAGTTTTGATAGAGGTGGTTTTGCTTGGTTCAATTGGTTGAAATATATTTGGGTAGATAATGGAGGTATCAGCAAGCAACAGCTGCATTTTCGTTGAGACAGGAAGTAGAAGGCATCCCCATAATAAGGCCCTGTCCACATAATCTAAATGATTGTCCAAGCATGATAACGACACATTTGTAGGTGAAGTTGATGAGGACCTAATGGCTTTTCCCATATAATGTGTCTTAGAGATGGGGAATTTGTTGGCTTCAGATTCCATGGGTAAGAGAGCCGAAAGTAGGTCTGTGGGATCTTGGATAGCTGATGGAGAATGTTCACCTAGAGGCAAAGGTATCTCTACTGGATCTTTGATAGTTGGAGGAGAAAATGGGTGTTCTTATGTAGGTGGAGCAGATGATGGGTTTTCCTCTATGGGTGGAGGAGATAAACAAGTATCCTCCATGGATTGAAGAAGTACTGTGGGTGATGACTCTCTAAGTGGAGAAGCCAAAGGTGAAATGGTCTCGATATTAGTGAAAGGCTCCTCCACAAGTGAGGAAGGAGGTGAAAGGTGTTCCTCTATGGGTGGAGGAATAGGTGAGGTGGGTTCCAATGCATAATGAGGACTTCGAGCTAGAATTTCCTCCATGGAAGGAATATGGGGTAATTGGGAAGCAACATGTGTGTCACTAAAAATAGCGTGGACCTCGTGGGTATGGCTATCACGAGTTGAGTTCTCACCGGTTTGATCAAACGTAGGGGCATGATAGGGAAAGGGTTTCTTGAATATATGTAGGTTTTGATTGGCTGGTGCGTTAGGATTATCCACAATTAACTCACCTTTCTCGAGCATTTCTTGGACAATGTTTTTGAAAGTGATGTAATTGCCGTCATTATGACCCTTTACTCGATGATAGTTATAGAAGTCATGCTCTTTATACCATGTGGGTATGGGGAAATCAGGGTCAAAACTAGTGTGTGGTTTTATAGGTGGAAGGGTGATGACCCTAGCTTTGATGAGATTTTCTAAGACAGAAGAGTAAGGCTCCCTAATTGGGGTGTATTTCTGTTGTTCTCGTCTGAATTGAAAATTCTAGATGGGTGAGAGATTAGATGAGGGGCTAGCCTGATTTGATAGATGAGCTAGGCCGGCCTTGGGTACCACTATGTTAGCAGTGCCCTTGGCCTTTGAATAATTGTTCTGTGGTTTGAAAGAATAAGAAGTATCATTCGATTAAATGCCAAATTCTTATTGCGTAATTGGATTTTCTTCTCTTCGATGGCCCGAATCTTTAACTTTCATGCCATGGTGAATGCTTTGTCAAATGTTTGGAAATTTTGGACTTGTAGGGTCGGTGAGATATGTCTAGTACAAGCCCACATAAAGAGCTCAATGAGTTATGTTTTTGGTAGTTGGAAGGTGAGCTGATTGATCAGGCTACGCCAGCGAGTGACAAAAACTATGATAGATTCATCATCATACTGACGCATGGAGTATAGGTCAGTCATGGTAACCTTCTTAATGATATTGATGGAGAAGTGATCCAAGAAGGATTGGGCTACCTGATTAAATGAAAATATAGAGTGTCTAGGTAACCCACTATACCAATCTAACACAGGTCCAGTCAGAGACATGGGAAAGGTCCTCAAAAGCAAAGCATCATTGTGGGCGATTAGGTAACACCAATGTTTGAATGACTGCAAATGCTATTTTGGGTCTTCCTTGCTATTGAAATAGTTGAATTTAGGCATTTCCCAATGCATGGGGTATGGACAGATAGGAATGGATGGGTGGATAGGCTCATTACAAATCTCATCGTAGGTGAGAGTTTTGTGGGAGCTAGAAACCGATGCCTCCAATGTCTACATTTTTTCCATCATTAATTTTCTTAGGTCATTGGTGGGTTGCAATGGTTAGGTACCTCCTGTAGCGTAAGAGGGTTGGTGTTGGGGCTGCAACAACGGTGGCATTCTAGTATATGGTGGTGCCATGTAGGTGAACTGAGAAGAAGGTAATGAAATAGGGGGGACGTACCTAAAATGAATAACAGATGAAACGGGGGGTTGTTGATAGTATGTATATGGAGGTGGAAGGGTTGTGGTGACCCTAGTGGCAATGGGGGCTAACAATTTTGGAATAGAAAGGACCATGTTTTGAAAGGGGGAAGGGGTCACCAACACGGGAGGTGGCTATGTAGCTACAGGGATATGCGAGACAATAGGGGTAGATGAAGTTGTTTTTTGAGCGGTTATCAAAGGTATGGTGGATGTGGCGGGTGTAATGGATGTAGCAGACACTGCAGTCATATAGGGTAAAGGACCTAGTTGTGAAATGACTGGGGGTAAGGTATATGCGGGCAACACGGAGCCATATGGGGCTAATGCGGGAGTGGGAACAAGAGTCAGGGGGATATATATGGGCATGTCGTATATCAATTGACCCGAGGCATATCGAGTGGACAAGTGGGAAAGGTAAAACTGCAAGGTGGCAGGGTTTTGGTCAGGGAGTCATGTGAACTCCTCATCTTTGGTAGTGATAGTGATAGGTTGGATAGGATCCATAGTAGGTGATAAAATGGAAGGTGGCGAAGGGCTAGGTGGGAGTAGTTAACAACTGGCATGGAATAAGAGGGCACTAGTTTGTCAACGTGTCAGTATCATGTGAACAGGTACTAATCAGATTGGGCAGCCTTTTTATAAATGACACAGAAATATAGTAGGAATAGGAAGAACATGTAGTAATAAGTGGATTAGGTACCAAATGTTAGCTAGAAAGTGGCACAGGATAACTGATTACGATCAGGGTAAACTGACGCTAGTTAGGGGTAATCGTTACAGGTCATTATGGTAAATGGACAGTGATTCAAAAACAAGGTGTAAGGCCAAATCTGATAGGTATGCCGAATACTGATGAGATTTATAAGGTCAATGGGAATGATAGTAGTGATAGGGAATTTGAATAGTTGAAGAAGGTGAATAAATTTCCTTTTGGATAGGTTAACCAAAAGGACTTGGAACACTGGTTGGGTGGACTCCTGTTGGGAATAACCGATGATGGTCAGAGGGTAATCGACAATGGTCGTTGGACCAACACCGGTCACTATGAAATTGAAACAGTGATGAAAGAAAAGTGGTTGTAAGTTAAAATTTGATGTGGAATCAGACCCAGAATTCTGAGAATGATGAGAATATGGTCCAGGCACACTCAGAAGAAGCTAGAATACACCAACTATGATGAGGAGCGTGCAAGGAGAAACAATAAAAATGAAGAACGTGACCTCTCACCTCAAAACACAAGCCAAGTAGAAACACTAAGAAAAATGCGATCTAAAGAGTGCCTTCTCTATTATGTTTGTTTAGCTTAAGCTATTTAAGGACTAACTCATGAACTGTAGAATAGAATATTTTTGGTAAGGATGGCTTCCTAGAAAAAAGGAGATGTAAAAGGTGAGGTTTCAGGTATGTTATGGTGGGGGCGGGCTTCGCTCTGAAGTATGACTCGACAGAGTAGCGAGCTAGGGAGTACCTGTCAATCCTTAGATCACTGCGATCATTGACAAGGCGTTCCCACGAAATATGTTGTTTAATAATATGTATTTGTTTTGAATTTTTGCAATTTGGTAAGACTCATAGAGAGAGAGAGAGAGAGATGTACTTTCTACGATTCATGTTAGTCAACCATCAGCTGGGACATGACTTCCAACGTATAGATTACCCTCAATTAATGTGAGCTAATGTTAGAAAATCAGAATGCAATGCACTTATTTTAAACCCAAATCGAAATATGGAAGTTCAATGACGTACAAGTAGATAAAGAGGAAGAGGAATGCTCTTTCACTAAAATGCAGGAAAACATAGAAGAAATGGTTCTTTTTACATACACCAAAAGAAAGGTTTATTTTAGCGCAAATAGAAAGAAAAAGAAGGTTATTAAGGAAGAAAATTAATGTGTATGCTTTTCAAAAGGGAAACAAACACACACAAATTTTCCTAAGAATGAATTAAAATGCAAGGAACCCTCGAATGGGTCCCACCGGGCATGCCAAAATGTTTCACTTGATTTCTTAGACATTTCTTTGAAAGTGACGAAACATATAGGGTAATGGGTGTGGGAGGAATACCTGTTGAAATGATGGTTGATAGGTTGTTGCGTGCGTATGACTTCTGAATCCATAGTTGATAGTGAGAGCTTCCTTTTGGCTGGGAGGAACTACTTGAAATGGAACACAAAGACCACCAAAAAAAAAGTTAAACATTATGTGGAGTGAACTGTCTAGCGTGTGCTAGATCTGGGAAGTGTGATAGTTCTTAGACAGTTGTCAATCCACTATTTAAAATAATTTAATGCTGGTAATAAATTAAATCCTATTGTAATTAAAATGATTTAGGTATCTCATTTAAAACAAAATAAGAAAGATCTAATCTAACAGACTAGGTTAAAATAAGATCCGAAGGTCAAGTAACTGGTTCTGGGTCTCTATAGGTCTGACAGAGGTCTTAGGCAGGTCACAGGTGATTAAGGGTGATGCGGGAATATGTGGGGAGGTTACTGCTCTAGGTTTTATTAGTAAATACAGAGACTGATGCCAGTTAAGGGTGACCGATGCCGGTTGGGGAGAGCCGGTGCCAGTTACTATGGAATACTGGGAATGTCACAAAATGTGCTTTGGATCTCCCTTATAGTTGCACAAAGGACTAGGATGGTCGAAATGAGGTATTAAGCTATTCAGATGGGATTTGGTGAAGTTTTAATGGGGATATGGAGGGGTGAGTGTTAAAGGAGGTTAATGGGTGGCTGGGAGAATAAAGGATTAAGATACAATGATTAAATGAATGAACCAGCAGAGTAAAATGTTCTACTTACTTAGAATCTGGTTCTGGACGTCTGTGAGTGAGGAATGAAGGTGTTAATAAGAGGTTGAATGCTACAGAGGATCATCAAACATTTGGGAGCTCTTGCATGGGCTGCATGTGCTCTCCTTCTTACCTGATTAGATCAAATATGTGCTGGGTGGTTGTTGGATGAATACTAGATTTCTGTGTAAGAGAAAATGCGTGATCTCCTTCCTTGCATGCATGTTCTCAGGGAAACTAATTCTCAAAAGATGTGATATCTCTCTAGAATCTTCCAATCTTACCAACCTCAAAAATAAGGTTTTTTGGGGATTAAAAGGTGACCGATGGCGGTTAAGGGTAATCGGCGTCGGTTAGGGTGGGATTTCCTAGGTTTACTAAATTGGGTAGATCCCCTTGATTTTTTGGAATCTCGTGTGTTGACGCCACATATTAGGATGGAAGCTTCTTTAAATCATGTGAGAATGTGGTTAGAGGGAATGTAGGCATTTATTTTTAGGGTTTAGTTAAGTCTTAGTTAATTATGGCAACTTACTAAGAATAGGTCTTAGGGTGAGGTGGCTTGATGAGGTGTCTAGGTGAGGTGGATATGTGGGCATTATCTAAATTAGGCTATTTAAATAATAAATATGGTGAGGATAATGAATTAATTTAATTTAAATAATTAAATTAATATTATAGTGAGGTGAAGGGGGCCATAGCTACGTGAATGTGTTCAAGGTATTTATTTATTGAGGGACCAAGGGGAGTGTGACCCAATTTTAGTGTCTACATCCATCTTCATCTAGCCTTATATATACCCTCACCTCGAGTTTTATTGAATTTCCTGTACCACGACCATACCGTCATCAGTTAGCCACAACTGCCATTGGTTAACCTAAACCGACACTAGTCATACTAAACTGACATCGATCTCTGTGTCTTTTACCAAAAACTCAGATCAGAGCTTAAAACCTCCATCAAATACCCAAAATAGACTAGAAATTTACCCTAACCAATACCAATATCCTAACAGAGACCTTGACCTTTAGATTCAGTCATAGCTTGGGCTGTTGTGAACGAATTTTCTTATTGTAGACAAATGAGATACCTATATCATTTTAACTACAGTAGGATTTCCTTTATTTTTAGCATTAAGTTGTTTTAAACAGTGGATTGACATTCATCTAGGAAGTATCACGCTTCCCGAATCTAGCACACACTAGGTAGTCCACTACATATATTGTTTAACTTTTATTTAGTGGTAATGTTTTCTATTTTAGGTAGTTCCTCCAAATAAAAAGGAATCTCTCACAATCAGATATGGATTTAGAAGTCATACGTGCACAACAATCTACAACTAGCATCTCAACAGGTATCCCTCCTAGCCCTTTACCCTTATCTATTTCGTTGACATTCAAAGAAATGCATCTAGAATCAGGTGAAACATTTTGGCATGCGTGGTGGGACCCATTCGATGTTCTTTGCATACTTTCACTTCTAGTTGAAAATGTTGTATGTTTGTTTCTTTTCTAAAAAGTTCTTACATTAAAACTTTCTCCCCTGGAACCTTCTTCTCTTTTACCGTCTAAGAGTAATCTTATTTTGGTGCTTAAAACAAACATTTCTTCCCTTTCATTAGTATCACATTAGTGAAATATCATCCCTTCTCTTGTTCATCTATTTTTGGCATCGAATTCTACATTTCAATTTGGGTTTAAAAATCATTTCATTTCATTCTTCTTTTCTACATTAGCTCACATTAATTGAGGGCAACCTATACGCTGGAAGTCATTCCCAGCTGATGGTTGACAAAATGAATCATAGAAAAGCACTTCCTTTCTTTTTCTCTCTCTGAGTCTTACCCAAACATCACAAATTTAAAATATATACACATTCTTAAGCAACATCTCACCCAGAAGAAGCTGAAGGTGATCACATGATCATGACACAGTGAGCACCCCGCTGGTTATCTCTATCTAGTACCCCATCAGAGGATGGCCCACCCCCGCCATAGCATACCTAAAACCTCTCATTATAGATCTCCTTCTTCATAAGAAGCCTATCCTCGCCAAAAATACTATATTTTATAGTTCATGAGTCAGTCCTTAAATAGCATAAGCTAAATAAACATAATAGAAAAAGGACTCGTAGGATCGTATTTTTCTTATTGTTTCTGCTTGGCTTGCATTTTTGAGGTGAGAGGTCATGTTCTTCATTTTTATTATTTCCCCTTGCACGCTCCTCATCATAGTTGGTGTATTCCATCTTCATTTGAGTGTGCCTGGACCTTATTCTCATCATTCTCAGAATTATGGGTTTGATTCCACATTTAATTTTAACTCACAACCACATTTTCTTCATCGTTGTTTCAATTTCACAGTAACCGGTGTCGGTCCAGTGACCATCATCGGTTACCCTCTGACTGTCATCAGTTTTACCCAACCGACGTCAGTTCACTACTCTTTTTGTTAACCAAACCAAAAAGGACACCTATTCCCCTTCATTATTTTTTTAGAGTTTCTGTCACTCTTATCATATCCACTGACCTGGTAAGTCTCGTCAGCATTTTGCATATTTGGAAAATTTGGCCTTATACCTTGTTTTTGACCAATTGTCTGTTTTCCACAGTGACAAGTAGCGAATACCTGTGACTGGCGTTGGTTCACCTATGTCATTTTCCAACTGACATTTTAACCCCAATTCACCTACCACCACCTATTTATCCTATATGTGTTGTATTTTTGTGTCATTTACAGAAAGCAGTCTTACCACGTTAGTACCTGTTCACATGGTACTAACGCATTGACAAGTAAACACCCTCATATTCCACGCTAGTTGTCAACCACTCCCACCTACCCCTTCACCACCTTCCATTTTATCACTATCCATGGAACCTATCTAACCTATCTCTATTGCCACCAGAGATAAGGAGTTCACATGACTCCTTGACCAAAATCCTGTCATCTTGTAGTTTTACCTTTCCCACTCGTCCACTCAAGATGCCTCGAGTCAGTTGATATACGACATGCATGTATCTATCCCCCGACTCTCATTCCCACTCCTACGTCAGCCTCATCTTGCTCCACAGCTACCCACATCTACTTTAGCCCCAGTTGTTTCACAGCTAGGCCCTATGACCTATTATGACTACCACGTCTGCTACATTTTATTACACCCACCACATCCACTATACCTTTTCCAACCACCTAGAACATAGCCTTATCTGCCCCTATTATCTCATATATACTTGTAGCTACACTACCACCCCTAGTGTCAGTGACCCCTACCCCTTTTCAAAATGTTGTCCTTTTTATTCCACAATCTTTAGCCCCCATTGCCACTAGGGTCACCATGACCCTTCCACCTCCATATACGTACTATCAGAAGCCTCCTGTTTCATCTATTATTCACTCTAGGTTTGTACCCCCTATTTCGCTGCCTTCTTCTCAATCTACCTATATAGCAACACCATATACTGGAATGCCACCCCCGTTATATGCCCAACACCAAACTTCTTATGCTACAAGAGTCACTCATCCATCACAACCTACCAATGACCTAATAAAGTTAATGATGGACAAGATGCAGATATTGGAGGCATTATTTTTTGGCTCCCGTAACACTCTTACCTACGATGATATTTGTAATGAGCCTATACACCCATCCATTCCTATCCATCCATATCCCTTACATTGGAAAATTCCTAAATTCAACTATTTCAATAACAAGGAAGACCCGCAACACCATTTGCGGTCTTTCAAACATGGGTGTTATCTAATCACCCATGATGATGCTTTGCTCCTTATGACCTTTCCCATGTCTCTGACTGGACCCATGTTAGATTGGTATAGTGGGTTACCTAGACACTCTATATTCTCATTTAATCAGGTAGCCCAAACCTTCTTGGATCACTTCTCCATTAATATTGTTAAAAACGTTACCATGCCTGACTTCTACTCTATGCGTTAGTATGATGATGAATCCATCACAGATTTTGTTTCTTGTTGGCGTATCCTAATCAATCAATTCACATTCCAACTATTGTAAGCCAAACTCATCAAACTCTTCACGTGGGCTTTTGTTAGGCATATCTCACCAACTCTACAGGTCCAAACCTTTTTAACCTTTGACGAAGCATTCACCATGGCACAAAAGCTTAAGATTCGGGCCATTGAAGAGAAGAAAATCCAATTACGTAAGAAGAACTTAGAATTCAAGTCAAATGATACCTCTTCTTCTTCAAAACCACAGACCAATTATTCAAAGGCCAAGGGGACTACTAACGCAGTGGTACTCAAATCCGGCCCAGCTCATCCATCAAATTAGTCTAGCCCCTCATCTATTCTCTCACCCGTTCAAACTTTTCAATTCACACAAGAACAATGGAAGTATACCCCAATTGGGGAACCTTATTCTTATGTCTTAGAGAAGCTCATCAAAGTTGGGGCCATCACTCTTCCTCCCATGAAACCACACACCAATTTTGACCCTGCTCACCCCACACCCACATGGTATAAAGAGCATGATTTTTGCAATTATCATCGAGTAAAGGGTCATAGTGATGGCAATTGCATCACTTTCAAAAAAAATGTCCAATAAATGCTTGAGAAAGGCGAGATAACCTTGGATAATCCTAACACACCTACGAATCAAAACCTACATATCTTCAAGAAACCTGTTCCTAATTATGCCCCTTCTTCTGATCAAATGGGAGAGACCTCAACTCATAATAGTCATACCCACGAGGTCCATGCTATTTTCAGTGATACACCCATTGCTTCCCAATTACCTCATATTCCTTCCATCATGGAAATCCTAGCCTAAAGTCATTCACCTGCACTTGAATCCACCTCACCTATTCCTCCACCCATAGAGGAACACCTTTCATCTCCTTCCTCGCCTGTGGAGGAGCCTTCCATTAATATCAAAACTATTTCACCTTTGGAACCGTCACCCATAGTACTTCTTCAGTCCAGGGAGGATATGTGTTTGTCTCTTCCACCCATAGAGGAGTACTCACCATCTCCTCCACCTACAGAGGAGAACCCATCATCTCCTCCACTTACAAAGGAGCTCCCATTAGCCCCTCCACCCATCAAAGATTTGGTAGAGATACCTTTTCCTCTAGGTGATAATTCTCCATCAAATACCCAAGAGCCTGCAGACTTACTTTCGGCTCTCTTACCCACGGAAGCTGAAGCTAGAAAATTCCCCGTTTCTAAGAAAAATTTTATGGGAATTTCCATTAGGTCCTCATCAACCTTACATATAGCCATTCCATTCTCACACTTAGCCAATCACTTAAATTATCTAGATAAAACCTTACTTTGGGGGTTTCTTCTACTTCCTGTCTCAACGTAAATGCAAATGTCACTTACTGACACTTCCTCTATCTACCCAAAAATATTTCAGCCAATTGAACCAAGCACAACCACCTCTATCACAACTTTCATGATACCCCGCATGGCCCAAACCACACCCCTACCCATAGCCCAACACGCATCTACACTCAATCCTATACTTACATCATCTTCTTTACCTAAACCCAACACTACCTTAGGGTCATCCCAACTGCCATCCTTACTCATCCACCCATCAAATTAGATTTAGCTACATCCTCCAAGACCAATACCAAACCTACTCTGACACCCAAACAGAAGAGCCAACCCCATAAATATCATACTCCAACCTCACTGATCACACCTTCCTCACCTTCACCCTCTTCATCTATCTTAGGACCTCGTCCTTCTAACATGGTTAAGAAACCTGCATCCGTCGGTAAACTAAAAACACAGCAGCCCATTCCACCATTGCAAACCTCAAACATATCCAGCACCCACCATGACTTCTGTCCACATCTGCAACATCTTTACCACACATACTTCTAATACCATCGATCACTCCTTCACTACCCACGACACTTCAGTCTCTTTCCCTCACACCTCTGACAAGACCTACAAAATCTACCTTCACAGCACCTCCATTATGCCCATAGGTAACGCACCCTCTGCCACCATCCACCTTTCCCTCTAGAACTCATGTACCCGTATCACCTTTACCCAAGAAGGTACAACCTAAAGACAAAAATATGCTACCCTCCAATAAGTTAGTCAAAACAACCACACACTCTCCTGCCAGTTCATCTAACATACCCCTACCCAAACAAACACAACCAATGTCTAAGATCACACCAACACCTAAAATCATAGCTCGACCTAATCCCCCTCGTGTAAGGACCATTCCTCTATAATCCGTCGTGCATATGCCCAAACCCACTTTCACTTCCCATTGTGATCCACTAGCAGTATCCTACGCCAAACTTTTAACCAACCTCCTTGAAACTTATGTCATCACATTATCACCTCTCAGACCTTATGGCCCTCTCAAACCCAAACCACAGGGGTTTGACGACACCAAAATTTGTGCCTACCATCATGTACTAGGAAATGAAGTAGAGAACTGTAAGGCTTTGAAAAATGTTCTTATCCAGTTGTGCCCTCCCGAAGAAAACTTTGACAATGATGACCTTCTCGATGAAGACCCCATTTCACTAACACCTATTCCCACAGTTTTTCCCTCATTACCCACTCAGCGACTGAGACCTCCGCAACACCTAGAGCCACCCCCAAGGTTTGAAATTAACATGGTTTGCATCCACGACCTTGCCAAACCTCCACCCAAATGTCGATGTGCCCAACTCATCTCAAAAAGTTCCCTCCCACCACTGGGATTTTTCCCTTCATATCATTATACCTTTAATGGCTCACCTACCTCACCTACCTCCCCACCTCAGATAAACATGACCCACGTTGCTACCCATGCTCAGAAGGAAAAAGGAAAGGAAAAGGCAACTAACTCACTAACCAATCCTATACCCAACATACCATCTACACCCACACCTAAGATCACTATCTGCGGCCCCACATATCCTATTTCTAATGGGGTCACACACCATGCGATGCTCAAACAACTATACCAATCCCCCCTCAAAATGTCCTTATATGACCTCATCCAAACCTCAGAATCCCATCGTCAAGCTCTCATGGAGGTCTTGCAATCTATTGAGGTTTTACCTAATTACCCTATGCCCATAGGCTCCATTATCATACCCCATCATGTAGCCTCTCTCACCAAATTGTCACCTTTATCCACATCTCAACCTACTCACCAAGTATCCTCCCTTAGCTTCTTAGAGGAAGAGATCACACCACACCAAATAGATGAGCTAGACCTAGCTCTCTTCACCTCTGTTCACATCGATGATATACATGTATGATGTGTTATGATTGATGGGGGCACTAGCATTAATATCATTTCATCCCATGCATTCACTCAAATGCGCATACCTGACAATTTCATGCATAAACATCCTGTCATGTTGCATTCATTCAATGACGCTATCACCTCTGCACTAGGCACTATCATCCTCCACATTCATGTGGGCCCTCACACTATTCTAGATTTATTTTACATCTTGAGGGGGAATTTCAATATAACCTGTTGCTTGGCAGACCCTGGATTCATGTCATGGGTTATGTCCCTTCCACTTTGCATCGTTGTGTGAAGTTCAACCATGAAGGACACACCTATACCATTATAGCTGATCCCTCACCTTTCAAAACTTGCAACATGCTTTACCGACCCAATGACGTGCTCATACCCATCAAAGCATCTACCTCCTCAAACACTGCCATGTCACCTACACCTCCACTCACCAGTGCAGCCACTACCTTAACCATACCTACATCCTCCATTCCTACCACTACCACAACCTCCACAGTCAAACCATTAGCCTCCTAATTTGTTAGTTCCACCCCTGATTTGACCTCTACCACATCATCTATTCCAGATACCCACATAGCAACCATCGATCCCTTAGAGAGCATTTTTCAATGCCTCACTCTGGGGGAGTATCACCTGTATAGTGTCAACACATTCCTTACTCCACAAGAATACGGAAGTCTTCACCAACACCATCGTTATGATCACCGTATAGGAGAGAACCTCCTTTATGGTCCTCCCCACCTTTGTACCAATCTCACCTATGGGGGACTTGATACTACCACTTACACACCTGAACCACCATCACAAACTTGTCCATTTTCTGCCGACCTCCAGTCACTCACCAATTGTCATTTCACCCACACCTTCATGCACTGATGGGTGTGGAAGGGTTTTGGTTTTGGCTTTTAGGAGAAAGGCCGCCATACTATTATTATGTGTACTACTCACAAGCATAACGACTGTAGTGGTATCATCTTTGCTGAACCACCTACCAAGAATGCCCGTGTTGATCTCATTGAAGACATCAATCCTTTTTCACCTTCGTCACCCCCATCACCATCTTCACCGATGGAGTCGATGGATCCTGAATCCATCCCTTCTAAAAAAAATTCATAAACACCATCTCCTTGGGGCCTCTGACTTATCAACGTGAAGGCGAGGCTCCCTTATCTCTTCCCTTCCTGTATCCTGAAATGCTCGATGATGATACACCTTCGATCAACGTTGTTCAATGTCAGGATGATGAATATATACTCACCTACCTTGGTGTAGAAGACTCATATATTCATCGGTCACTACCATATGAGATGCAAACCATGTTGAATGAATCGACTATTGAAATCAACATTCATACTCAGGATGACCCACACATCCTAAAGATCGGTCAATATTTAGATGTTGTTGAATAGGAAGCCATCACTTCTTTTCTCAAAGATCATAGCCATGTTTTTGCTTTGGTATTACGCATACATGCCCAACATTGACCCCACCATAGTGGTCCACAATATCATAACCATTCCCGATGCAAAACCCGTCAAACAAAAGCTGAGGAAAATGCACCCTCGCATTGCCCTTCTTGTCAAAGAATTACTTTAGCACCTTATTTCCATTTCCTTCATCTTACCCATTGATTATCTTCGTTGGATTTCTAACATTGTCCCTGTCACTAAGGTGATAGGGGGACTCTGAATTTGTAGGGATTTCCATGACCCCAATCTAGCTTTCCCAAAAGATGACTTTCCTCTACCTAGTATTGACCAGCTGGTTGACCTTACCACTGGTCACGAGATGCTATCACTCATGGATGGCTTCTCGAGTTATAATAAAATCTTGCTTTCCCTAGCAGATCAGCACAAAACTGCATTCATCACCCCTTGGGGGACCTTCTGCTATCGAGTCATGCCTTTTGTCCTTAAAAATGTTGGTTCCACATATCAGCGGGCTATGACTTATATCTTCCATGACATCATGCATCATATATTATAAGATTACGTGGACGATCTCCTAGCCAAATCTAAACGCCACTCCGAGCACCTCACCATCCTGAAAACCATCTTTGACTGCTTTATTAAATATTGCAACCGCCTTCAACCCAAGAAGTGTGTCTTCACGGTTCTCTCAGGAAATATCTTGGGATTTATCATTTCCTTACATGGTATAGAGGTTGACCCTACTAAAGTCAAGGCCATTCTTGAAATTCCTCCACCCACTAATCTTAGGAAACTTTGTAGCCTGCAAGGTAAGTTGCAGTCTATTCGACGTTTCATTTCACAATTGTCTGATCGGTGTCAACCATTTCATCATCTGCTCAAGAAGGATGTCTCCTTTAAATGGGATGATGACTACCACAAAGATTTTGAGGCCTTAAAACAATACCTTCTTCAACCACCCATGCTCATTCCACATAAATATGATCAACCCTTCTCCCTATACATCTCAGCTACTGATCACTCCTTTGGGGCCATGCTCACTCATCGCGATGAACAACACATGGAGTAGGTGGTTTACTACATAAGTTGTACTCTTTTGGACTATAAAACTTGATACACCCATCCTAAAAAAAAAATTTCGTTAGTTTTCATTGCCACAAAACTCTTCCATTACCTACTCAACCACAAAACCTATGTTGTGACCAACACCGACCCCTTACACTTCATGTATGCAAAACCTTTCCAAAATCAACGTGCCGCACATTGGATTATGCTTCTGTCTGACCTCGACCTCAAATTCATTCATCAAAGATCCATCAAAGGCCAAGCTATCACTGACCAATTGGTTGACGCACCTATTTCTAGGGATCAACCCTCTAATTTTGACTTTCTAGATGAGTCAATTGCCACCCTTTCCCTAGACAAGCCCACTTACCAAATGACACTCTTCTTTGACAGCTCCAAGTGTTAGCATGGGGGTGGGGAAGGAGTTATCCTCATTTCTCTTGATGGTGAACCCATGCCTTTTTCTTTCAAACTATATTTTGATTGTACAAACAATATTACCGAATACGAAGCACTCATTTAGGTCTCCAAGCTACCTATGCCTTGGATGTCAAATCCATCAACATATTTGGTGATTCTCAATTGGTCGTAAACCAATTCAATGGTATATAACAATGTCATAATGAGACACTTCAAAAGTACAAATATCACGAGGACATACTTTTGACCACCTTTGACTAATATGTCTTTCAAACCGTCCCACGTTCAACCAACAAATTTACTGATACCATGGCCTACTTGGCTTCTCAAATACTCGCTTCACCTACTAATTCTAAAATATTTGTCACCATAAAATGACTCCAGTCACCCTCTTATTTACCTCGCAACATTTACTCCTTCAGAACTGTTACCCCTGACCTGAGTGACCTTTGGTATAAACAATACTCCGACTATCTTTCTCTCTCCATCTTACCTCCCAATCTCACTTGTAATGGACAACGTTCTTTTCTTAAAAAGGTCTCTCGTTATGTCATCATGGGGGGCCTCCTATATAAGTGCATCTTTAATGGTATTCTTTTACAATGCCTCACAAGTTCTGAAATTCCTTATACCATCAAGGAAGTTCATGATGGCATCTATGGAGGTCACTTCATTGGCTTGATTATTGCTAAGCGTATTCTTCACCTAGGCTATTACTAGTCTAACTCTTAACCATGATTGTTGTCAACTACGTCAAGCCTCGTGTCAAATGCCAACAACATGCCAACCTTCATCATACACCCAGTCATGCCTTACAGGTTGCCTGTGACCTTTGGCCCTTCTCTCAATGGGGTTTGGATCTTTTCAGAGAGATAAAACCCCATTCTTCCCAACGAAATCAATGAATCATCACCGCTACCGAATACTACACAAAATGGTTTGAAGGCATACCACTCATCTCCATAAAATCTGAGAAAATATGTGAATTCATCAATCATCACATCATTTTTCACTTTGGTGTTCCTCATCACCTCATCACTGATAACAAAAAACAATTCAAACATAAAACTTTGCAAAAACTTTGTGATGTCTTCAGCATTCAGTTTAAGTTTCTCGTCACCCTTATTACCCACAGACCCAATGGCCAAGCCGAATCCACCAACAAAACGCTAAAAAAAAACTCTCATGAAAAGTGGTTAATGATACTAGGAAGGACTGGCATAACACACATTCCTTTCGCCATGTGGGCATACCAAATTTGTATCCGTACTTCCACTGCTGCCACACCCCTTATTCTCTGGTCTACGGTACAGAGGTTGTTCTGCCTCTCGAAGTCTAAATTCCCTCACTCTGCATTTCTCTCCATGACATGCTCAATGATGACTGACTTTTTTCAGGACTCGTTTAGCACAACTTGAGTTATTAGACGAACATCATCGTAACGCTCTTGACCACCTTCAAGTTTGCTAAAAATGTATCAAACGTGCCTATGATAAACGTGTCTATGAATGAACTTTTCACGTTGGTGATCTCATCCTGAAAGAAAATCAACACATAACTAAAGTAGAAAAAAGTAAACGGGAAAAAATTTGCTCCTAATTCGCTTGGACACATACATCGTGACCCGTACTTATGGATCTAGGTGCTTATTATTTATCTTCACTTGATGGTAAACCTAAACTTGATCCCCTGAATGCCTTGCATCTTAGACCATTCTACTGTTGATTTTTAGTCCTACCTCACTTTTTACCTCTTTCCAAGCTCATCCCTTAAGCGCTATCCACTTCATACGCCATCACCAATGATTAAACAAGAATCATGTGCCTACCCATCACTCGTTATCTTTTCTTGAATATGTGTACCACGATGCTACACATAACATGAATCTCATGGGATAATTTTTGTCTATCTTTAGGTGAGATCCCATGGTCATTTCACCCTGACTTTCTGAACAAGAATCCTATTCTTCATCGTGGTCTTGTCCATGACTTCAAAGCCCTCACATGGGATACAACTCCTTGAGTCAAAATTCTAGATAAAAATCATGACTCCCTCAAAAGGACATCTTTCCTCTCTACAATCGCTGCTTATAAATAGAATGCTCCCCTCGAAGGACAGCTATGTAAAGCTCTTTCAAAAAATAAATAGAGAGAGAACTCTAAAGCTTCCCACATCGATCAGATTCACGAAGACCTCAAGGATTTAATTTCCTCATCCCATATAGACTTCCCATATCGATCAGTCTATCTCAAATATTAGTCAAAACAAAAAATCCTTTTAGTCATGGACTTGCCTATTGTGACCTTGAATCTCTTGCCTAAAGAGCAAGCTACCTCATACCCTATAAAGATTTACCAACTTTCATCCTTCTCACCATTCGCAGCTCCCATTTCCCACCGCCTCAAGGGACCTCTTGGAACTGTGAAATTTGGTGATCATGTGACCTATTATTCACCTTTAGGATAATCACTCATGCAAATTCTTTAGGGTGTTATGTTCACTATCCTTACCTATGGTATGGTCCACCAGTTATGATCCTCACCAATCAAGTGGCATATTTCTTGCCCCCCTCTTATCTTTTAAACCTTCTTTATTACATATTGATTTACCTTATATAGGACTTGGCCCTCGATGCTTACCTTTTGGGTAATCTTCTTCTTCTACGACAATCGAAATCACCTATTACCAAGTTGCCCACAACTCACCCACACCTAACAGACCGAAACGCAAACCATGCCTAAAAACCTACCAACTCATTCTCATACCTCCTCATATTCTTCCCTAGCTTATGGGAGAACTACATCGGCCTGAGTTTCCCAATTCGTTGGGACTATGTAGGCAACACTCCATGGGAATGGGGCCTTTTGGAGGTTAGCTCGGCCACTCTCTACCCTAACCAATTCATCTTTTTATTTTCCTAAACCACATTCTACCCTACTTCATTTCCTTTTTATATCAAAAATTGGAAATTCAACCAAAGAACAAACGACAAATTACTTTACATTTTTCTCATCATCATAAACATACAATTATTTTGATTACCATTTCTTTACCAACGTCATGCATGTCTTATAGAACATCTTAAACATGACCCATGATCATCATTCATTGCAAAAACTTAATGAATTACAACCTCCAAAACCTAACTCAATCCATGCCTAAAACCATGACCTAACTCCATCCATGCCTAAACCAAAACCTAACTCAATCAATGCCTAAAACGGCACGACCTAGACTCCATCATGCCTAAATCCAAAACCTAACTCAATCCATGCCTAAAACCACGACCTGAACCCATCATGCCTAAACCAAAACCTACTTCAATCTATGCCTAAAACCACGACCTGACTCCATCATGCCTAAACCATGACCTAACTCAATCCATGCCTAAAGCCACGACCTAAATCCACCATGCCTAAATCCATGACCTGACTCAATCCATGCCTAGCACACCTACCATAAGTCCATCTATGCATAATATTTCAAATGTCTATCAACACTAACACATAATGCCCATAATCATCATCATCTAGTATAAATACAATATCCAAACATGTGTAATCCATATACATAGCTGTCACCATGTCTTCGGCATGCAGGCCGGTGTATATAATCCAATCTCTCACAAAATCTCATAGTACAGCCTCACCATCTTCAACATGCGCAAGCTGGTATATGATAAAAATATACAAAACTCTAGTACATCCTCACCATCTTCAGCATGCTGGCCGGATATATATCATAAAAATGACTACAATACATTAAAATACAGGAATGGGCATTAAGCCTCATCCTTGCTGGAACATCCTCCATGTCAGTCTCTCCAGTCTCCTCCTCGGCTTCCTGTATCCACCGGCCTGGTATCATCTCACCGCCCCCTGCTAGCACATCACCTCGAGTTGGTCTCCATGAGTTGGTGTCCTCTCCTTGATCCTATCTCAGAGCTCAATGGCCCCCTATGCTCTCTACACTATGAGTCTGGGATCTAGTCCTCTCACTCGAGGCCTGTTGTGCCTTATACTCTCCATAAAAGAGAAAATCTATCCTAGCCACCATCACCTAATCCTAGTAGTATCTGGCCTCACCTAGGGCATCCCGTAACCTAGATATGGGAACGGTCTATGGTAGCCCCATAGGCCTTGGCCCTTGTACCTATCTTGCAGGACCCTATCTCACCCCTACCTGTGAACTGGGCCACTATCTCGGTGCCTGTGGAGGTGCCATCGGCCTCGCACCCTAGCCTGTACCTATGCCTGTAATGCCTAAATTTGCACCTGTGTCATGACCAACTGGCCCTGCAGCCCTATAACCAGTGCCTGTAAGGTGGCCACCTAACCATCATCACCATCCCCATTTCCACCCTCGGCCATCTGGGCCTGAAGACTGGCCACCTATGTATGTAACTCAGCCACCTCCACCTTTGAACTGGCTAACTGCCCCCTGCACCATCTCCAACTGGGTAATCAGGGTCGCCACCTGCCCCTGTAGGGTGTCCTCTCTGCACCATGATAGTGGCTAAATCTAGCTTCCCAGGTCTGGGTGGTACTTCTCTTAAATGAACCACCCACCACTATCTATATCTATATGTCACTCCAACATCATCGATCTACCTAGTTCTACCACCTGCTCCTCCTACCCTGTGGGCACTGTCGGATATGGTAGAGGCAATGGCCTCTCCACGTTATCTCTCTTGTACCTACAGGAAGGGTGGAGGTATGTCCTGTAGCATCCCAAAATATTGCCTAACCCTATCAACTAGGATCATCTCATGCTCCCCAGCACGGCACCCCTCTATTCATCTTAGCAGCTAAAGGCCATCTATCTCATCATGCATCTGTCTGTATGAGGGATAACCCACACACGGTATCCATATGATGTCCACCCTGGATAACCCCTCCAATAGATGCCTGTAATATGCTACATCATGTGTAGCCTTGTCTGATCGACGCTCTCCAATCACAGGCACCCATTGCCTGTACCCCACCTGAACCAATCTCGGTGGAAATGCATCTGATCGTGGCATACCCACTGGCCACACACAAACTATGTGCTCATAGGCCCATCAGTATAGAACAAACGTGCAACATAAACTAAACCTGTGTAGACACCCATACACCCACAGCTCTCTGTATAACTACACCAGGAATGCTGGCACCCTGCCAAAGCAAGTCTGATGCATCACCATGTCATATAAAAACCCCATCAGGAATCAAGGAAATATCCCACCCTCTGCATCTAGCAGTGTGAAAGAGAACACTACCTCCATCAATAAAATAACTAGCCTCATCTCCTGTAAACAGGCTAGGTACATCCCCCCGTAACTTAAGATGGCACTATAGGATGTCATGTCTGTTAGTCCCTCCCCAAACACTGTTAACATCAACTCCTCTTAGGCCTCAAAGGAGATCGAGTACACCTACGTCCCCAGTATTGGTAACTGCAAGATCCTAAACATGTCCTCTAAGGTGACTATCATCTCGCCTGTCGGTAGGTGGAACGTGTTGGTCACTGAATCCCATCTATCAATGAGGGTGACCATTAGACTTGGTTGCTGAACTACATGCCAATATCGTCAGACCCCAATCAAGGCCACCTCCTCCATGTGCCACCACTCCTCAACTATCGCTACACCTTGCACTCTCAAGAGTAGGGGTGACACCCTATCTCTCATCCATAGCTGATCTCTCCCCTGCATCCAACACAAACATCAAATTAATCTACCTTCATCATACCCACACTCAACACCTCACCTATACCTACTACCCCATCTCATTTTTTCTTCCCCAACCTACCTTTGTATCACAGTTCTATCTACCCACCCCCATTCTCACCCACTATCATCGAACTATGCCCGTTTCACCCCCCACCTATGCCATATTTTGCACCAAAACACCTTATTTTCCCCTACCTCTCTCACCCACTTGACCTAGGACCCTTTCAACCCCTTTTTCTCCAAAACCCAACCGGTGCTAGTTATTTCTAACTGACCCCGGTCACCCCTAAACTGGCATGGGTCACCTATTTCATGACCGAAACTAGTTTGACCCTACCGACACCGGTCACTGTCGCAGTGAAACCCACGACCCCCAAACCCTCCCCTCTTAAAAAAAACTCCCTCTCCTAACCCTTCTACCCACCCATTCTCCCCTACACTCCCCCCAACCCCATCTCACCCCTCATTCACCCACTTACCTCTCTCCCCATTCCTATTATACCCAATTTACCCTCCCACATTTCAAATTTCATTTTCCCCCCATACACCCAATATTTCAAAATTTGACCTATCACCTAATCTATCTCACAAAACATGGAAAGGGTTTGACACTTACCTCATCACTCTAACGTCACCATGGTGGCATGTCTGGCCGCTGCACTAATGGCCCGCCCGATCCCTCTCCAGCCTCTGCCATCACCAATCGGTCACCTCGCCTCCAACCACCCGAATCCAACAATCTGATCTCATGGACCTGCCTCTCAACTACCAATCACCTGCCATTCAGCTCACCAACTTAGCTTTCCATTCTGTCTAGACACTTTCCAACTTTCCCTCTCTCGTGTCCTTTTCCTCTATTTCGCATGAGACAAATGATTCCGAAAAGCATGGAATTTTTCTTTTTTATAACATCCCTGACCTAGCCGACGTCAGTTTTACCTTCACAGGCATCGGTCACATGCCCTACCTTACCATGGTCGGTTACCCTATACCGGCATCGATTACCCTTGACCAGCATCGGTCACCCTCTCTTCCACATTGCCCACAATTTCACCCTATTACCCTACTCGTCACTCTTTTTTCCCTCACCTAATGCTTAATCTGACCATTCACCTCACCCTCCTCACCTCATCATTCATCACTCACTCTTACCACCAGGTGGGACATATTTTTTCCTCTCTTACGGCTTTACCTATGTCATACCCATCTACCCACACCAGCCCCCTTGGGGTGACCATCGACCTTACGCACTCGCTCTACCTCACGATGATGTTACCGTGATGATTAGCCTTAAAACCTTACCTTTCCTTTAGTTGTGACCTTTACCCAAACAAACCTTGACCCTTTGGATGTGCTAGAGCCACCCTACGCATTCTCGCATCTTACGTCATTGAGTGTCTGGACCATATCCTCTACCCTGGATACCAAACCTCAATAACCCATGTTTGGATAACCTGATCGACCTTAGACAATGTAGATTTTTCCTTCTCTTCAACCTGGTACCGTGTTGTAGTTTATATATGTGTGTGCATTTGACTATCACTACCTTTGACCCTAACCCATTACCTAGATTACCCGAGTGGACCTTTTTCCTTTCTTTACCCACCTTCTTCTTCATCACATTCACCTTTTATCAAACCACTCACTGATTCTTCCTTCTTCCTCATCAGTTCCTAGTTTGAGGGGGATCACCTTCACCCACACATGGGGCAACCACATCTTATTTTTGTCAGCTTCACTTACAGATACAAGCTATGCAACAAAAAGGGGAAAAATGTAGACACTAAACTTAGGTCATACTCCCCTTAGTCCCCTGTCAAATAAACACCTTGAACATACTCACCTAACCATGGCCCCTTTCATCCCACTCTAATATTAATTTAGTTAATTCATTATCCTCACAATATTTATTATTTAAATACCCTAATCAGGATAATACCCACATATCCACCTCATCTAGCCACCTCACCCTAAGAACTATTCTTAGTAAGTTGCCATAACTAACTAAGACCTACCCAAACCCTAAAAATCAATGCCTACATTCCCTCTAACCACATTTCTGCCTATTAGAAGGAAGATTCCATGCTAATCCGTGGAGTAAACGAAATGAGATCCTAGAAAATCAAGGGGATCTGCCTAGTTTAGTAAACCTAGGAAATCCCACCCTAACCGATGCCTGTTACCCTAAACCACCACTGGTTAAGCTAGAACCACCATCAGTTACCATTTAACCCCCAAAACAACCTTATTTCGAGGTTAGCACATTTTAAAGAGATTAACACATCTTTTAAGAGCAAGTGACAAGAACCAGAGCTGCATGCAAGAAAAACTAGCATTAGTACACACATCAGAGCATCCATAGCCAGCACCGGAAGTAATCACATAGCCATCTACCTTCGCGGGAGCATCTGGGGAAGCACCAACACCATATTAGTTTCATTCCATTTGATCACCTACCATTACCAACCAAACATCAAGCTCGTACAAGTGGTGAGTGCTTTTGGTAAATAGTATTTTTCCATTTAGCATTGGGTAGATCCTTTTGCTGTTGTTACTAGTTTCTGCCCTCATTTTCATTCCACCACCATTTTACCTCCATGCATGTTTGACCATCCTTTTACCCATACCCTCTGAATTACCCATATCTGGATCTTAATCATTCCTGTGCACACCTAATGCCCACATGAATCTTGCCATCACCCTTCCATCTTCATCTAGGCTTAGATCTACCCTTGCCTTGAGTTTTATTGAATTTCCTGTACCACGACCATACCGACATTGGTTACCCACAACCATCGTCGGTTAACCTAAACTGACACTGGTTATACTAAACTGACGTCGGTCTCTATGTTTTTTACCAAAAATCTAGATCAGAGCTTAAAACCTCCATCAAATACCCAAAACAGACCAGAACTTTACCCTGACCAATACCAATATCCTGACAGAGACCTTGACCTTCATATTCAATCATAGCTTAGCCTATTGTGAATGAATTTGCTTATTGTAGACAAATGAGATACCTAAATCATTTTAACTACAGTAGGATTTCCTTTATTGTTAGCATTAAGTTGTTTTAAACAGTGGATTGACAGCTGTCTAGGAAGTATCACGCTTCCCAGATCTAGCACATGCTAGGCAGTCCACTACATATATTGTTTAACTTTTATTTGGTGGTATTGTTTTCCATTTCAGGTAGTTCCTCCAAGTAAAAAGGAATCTCTCATGATCATCTATGGATTTAGAAGTCATACGTGAGCAACAACCTACAACCAGCATCTCAATAGGTATTCCTCCTTGCCCTTTACCCTTATCTGTTTTTTCAACATTCAAAGAAACACTTCTAGAATCAGGTGAAACAATTTCTTCCAAATAAGGACCATAAATGGAGATAAATGAAGTAACATTATAGCGCGAGGTAAGTAGTGGTCGTGGGGACTACCAAGAGAAGGCGTAGTGGTGAGGTACTTAGGTGCATGGAAGTGTGCTAAAGAGAAGTTTGTAAACAAAAGGTAGGAAGGTGCGATAGAAGGTTATAGTTGAGGTGCAAAGATTTACTACGTGGAAATTAGGAAAATGGTCAATTAATGAGGAATCGTTGGTAGGTGAAGGAGTAATAAATGAACCAATTTTTTGAAAATCTATATAAGGACATGATGTGAGTTCATTTTTACCATTGTAATTGTAAGAATTTAAATGAGCTAAGAAAAGAGTATTGAGGTGTGGAGAGTGTGAAACCAGACATGGAGAGTAGATTTGTGTGTAGAAGAAGCTTGCATCCCCATTTGTGAAGGGTTTGGGTGAAGCGAAGCGTTGTGAAAGAGCTAGGGCATGTGATTTCAACTAAGGCACACATATTCAAGCTAGGTTTTGTACTTTCTCGCTATAGAGGATAGAATGAGACGCATTTACGTACCACAGAAGAGAGAAAGGTGACATTTTCAAATCGCACCAATGAATGCACCTACTGCAGGAGCCAAAGGAAAGAAGAAAGTTGAGGTAAAAGTTAAAATTTCTCCTGAGAGTAGTTTCTCAGAGATGCAGTATCCATAAGGTGTGATAGTTGGAAAAGAGTGGGATTCCCACATACATAACTGCAAGGTGAGTGATTACAACCACCACACCTTTTATAATAAGAAATAATTAGACACGTTGTTGAGTACAAAGACCAACAAGTGCATGATGGAGGATATGTTGGTATATGATGACACCAAGGAGAAACATTTAAAACAAGTAGGATTGTACCAGTTGTATGAGATCCCATAATTTGGAAACTCTCTGGGGTCATCTTTTGCCTGCTAGATTGAATGATCACTTGGCCTTGAAGCATCCATGGGGCATGGAGCAAGCTGATAACCAATTCTGATATGAACTATGAAATCTGATCTCTAAGCCACTTGGAAACCCACTGAACTGAAACTAATCCTCACCAAAACCCAATGAAATGGACTATGCAAGAGCAACCAAAACAACACCAAACAACTATGTACAAAACTTAAAATCATACAAGCTCCAAATGGAACATGCAGAGTGTGCACAAGCACTTCTTCTATTGAAATAAAACCTACCTACTCTACTCTAACTTGAAGCAAAGGTGGGATAAACAAACCCTACAACTGGTTGTGCAAAATAGCTTCCTTTCTTCAAAATTGGTAGCCATGCAAATGATTTGGAGCTGAGTCTAGCTGCTTGGATGAGTGGAAAATCAACAAGAAGCTGGTCTTCTACCCAAATCAGCAAGGTTTCATCTGAAAGCAAATTTAATACCTCTTTTAGTTTCTCTGCATTTGGATTGAAGAGGTATGACAACTGATCCTTGGTACTTTGTAGCTCATCCTTATGCTTAGAAGCAAGCATGACTGGTTGTGACTTCTCCTTTGGTTCCAATGAAGCCAAATACTTATTGGGTAAGGTTTGATCCATTTGATATGCTCATAGCTCTGATTTTCAACTCCAAAAATGGAGTCTTCTTGTAGACCTTCTTGAATGGATGGTGTGGAAGAAATGATGGAACTCTTCTATTGTTTTCCTTCCTCTAATGAAGAACATGGAAGATTTAAATCTTCCAATCTTGATTCTAAAGAGCTGATATAAGATGCAGGCTGTTACAAATGAAATTTCTCCTCCATGACAATAGGATCAAGTGTTTGGAATGTGGATGATGAAGGAGAAAATGGTGTGATTTCAACCGGTTCCTCTTCATCAAAACAGTCCTCCAAATCTGACAGATAAACTATCTCATTGTTGTCCTGCTGTAAATGTTCAACCTCTCCCATGGTGTTCTCTTGATCTGAAACTTGATCACCATGTTTTCTTTCATCCTCCAGCATTGAGTTTGAGAGATCAAACTCTTCTTCAGTACAAGAACTTGAGATAGATGAAGTAGAAAGAAGAATTGAAGGTTCTTCTATAGCCTGCTTTGTGCTCAAAGCTTTGGGATCTGCACTTTTCTCCCCCATAGCTGGAATGTACTCCTCTTCTTTTGGATTTGGAGTAGCTTCTCCTTCCTCTGCTACTTGAAGGCAATATTGCTCTTGATTGAACTCTTCCTCTAGCATGAACTTTTTCAAGTCAAACTCTTCAATCTACTGCTCTAGAGGACAAGTTGGGGCTGCAAGATCTCTTTTAGATCTTTCCTCTTCCATGGCTGATTGTGCAACTTGAATTGGATCAACATCTTCTTTAAGTAGAGTGCCAACATGGACACTACATTCTGAGAAAATCGATTCCTGATCTACCTCTTCTTTTTTATCTTCTTTTGCTGCAGCAAAATCAGTCCTAACCACCACTTGTTCTTCAACCTTTACCTCCTCTGTAGTCTTCACCAGCAAAGGAATTTTCTCAATCCCATATCTAAGAGTCAAACTTACTAAGCTCTTAATCATTCCTTCTTTGCTTGGTTTTTCCTCTTGCTGTCCTTCATGACTGATTTTTGCAATTTCTTCTTCCCAACATGGATTTGGAAATGCAAGAGGAGGGGTGGGTTGTGACTCAACCATTTTTTCATTTGTTTTTGGTGGTGGAAGAGATGAAACTTCTTGTTTCCTTGGAGTGGAAGGTATTTCTTTTAGCTCTTGTGGAGGGGATTTGGATTTGGAAGGGAAAAGGATAGAAGAATTGAGATGAGGTGGAAGACTAGGAGATGGAGAAATGGGATCAATATTTGGGGAAACATATGGGAAACTTGAAGCTTGACATTGCTGAAATGATACAGATTGAGAAAGAGGAAAAGAAAGAGTATGAGATGGTGTGCTTACCCGTTGACAAGGTTGTTGAATAATCCTCTCATACACCTCTATTCCCTTAGTCCACTTTTCAAGTAATGGCAGCATTGTAATGATGAATTCAAGCTTCTCTTGAGGGATATAATGCCTTGGAAAATGTCTCACCCATGGACAAGGTGCTCCACAACAAATTTCAAATGATTTCATTTGTGCTTGAGCCCTGGATTGCACCATGCCAATCTCCATTTTTTGAATTTTCTCCAATAAATCAGCATCTTGCATTTGATTGTCGTCATTCTATGCATACCCCTACTCTTGGAAAGAACCATAGCCAAACTGATTTTGGCACTATTGCTCATATGGGTATGCATGTTGATCTTGAATCTGCTCAAAATGTTGATTTAAAGGAGTTGTAAAGCATGTTGGAGGTGGATTTGGATGGCACTGCTGTTGTAAATGTGAATTCCATGATGGAAATGAATTCATGATTACACAACTTCATGGAATGAAAGAATATGGAAGAGATGGAAGGAAGAATGGATGAAAAATGAATGAAAATGAATGAAAAGGAAGGTCTGCAACTTTAGAGATGGGTTGTTTACCAGAAGGAGTCGCCAGATGTGTTTGTAATTGCCTCCAAAGGTTAAAATCTTCATAGGAACACACCAACCTGCAAAAGATGAAGTGGAAGACCTCTAAGGTCCCACCGAGTGTGCCAAAACTGTTAGTGCAAATTCACAGCACCCCTAAAATGACCTATGGATTTGCTTTTCTAAGGCAATGTCATTTGGTGTGAATGCACAACATTGATCTTTCCCAAAGTGTGGGACCTTTGCAAATGGGGAAATCTCTCCAGAGAAGGTTGGTTCCTCTTCCTAAACTACCTACCTTAAGTTATTCTAGTGTAGACAAGCTAATATAATCCTAAACTAAATATGCCAAGGAGACAGAGAGAGAGAAAAGAGGGAAAAATAGAGCCTACACTAAAATGGTGATACACCAGAGAAGGAAAATGTTGAACATCTTTCAAAACTTCCATGGAAAAAGAAGAGGTGAGCAATGGAAAGGATGGAAAAGTGCATCACAAATCATAATCAATTTATTCACTTTCTTAACATATGTTTGCAACGGGTAATATGTCACCAATAGATCGATCGGATTGCGAGTTTGAAAATTTTGGGCGGGGCCTGGGTGAGGGTGGAGGGTTTTGAAAGCGTGATTTTTAGCAGCTCTGGCTGCTGAATATGGTATTTTAAAGATATGTAATGTTGCCACTAAGGAACGGTAAAGTGAACAATGTGTCATTTGGTGACAGTTCCGATCTAGAGCCTGGGCGGACGTGTTAAGCCTCCTCCTAACAAAATGTGAGACCCCTCAGGCCAGACATGTGATTTTAAAAGTATAAAGATGCGCAGGGGTGACCACTTGCAGGTGCCTGATGGATGTCTGCAACGAGCTCTAGAGAAGATATAAGACTTGGAAAATGTATCACCCCTGGACAAGGTGCCCACAACAAAAAATTTTTTTCAAATGATTTCATTTGGCTTGAGCCCTGGATGGCCACCATGCCAATCTCCATTTTTTGAATTTTCCAATATAAAATTTTCCGCATCTTGCATTTGATTGTCGTCATTCTATGCATACCCCTACTCTGGAAAGAAACCCATAGCCAAAATGATTTTGGCACTATTGCATATGGGGTAATGCATGTTGATCTTGAATCTGCTCAAAATGTTGATTTAAAGGAGTTGTAAAGCATTGTTGGAGGTGTTGGATTTGGATGGGCACTGCTGTTTGTAAATGTGAATTCCATGATGGAAATGAATCATGATTAAACAACTTTCATGGAATGAAAGATATGGAAGAGATGGAAGGAAGAAAGAATGGATGAAAAATGAATGAAAATGAATGAAAAGGAAGGTCTGCCACTAGAGATGGGTTTGTTACCAGAAGGAGTCGCCAGATGTGTTTGTCATTGCCTCCAAAGGTTTAAAATCTTCATAGGAACTACACCAACCTGCAAAGATGAAGTGGAAGACCTCTAAGGGTCCACCGAGTGTGCCAAACTGTTAGTGCAAATTCCACGCACCCCATAAATGACCTATGGATTTGCTTTTTCTAAGCAATGTCATTTGGTGTGAATGCCACAACATTGATCTTTCCCAACGTGTGGTACCTTTTTGCAAATGAGGGGAAATCTCTCCCAGAGAAGGGTTGCGTTTTTCCTCTTCCTAAACTACCTACCTTAAGTTATTCTAGTGTAGACAAGCTAATATACTTCCTAAACTAAATATGCAAGGCGACAGAGAGAGAGAAAAGAGGGAAAATAGAGCCTACACTTAAAATGGTGATACACCAGAGAAGGAAAATGTTGAACATCTTTCAAAACTTCCATGGAAAAAGAAGAGGTGAGCAATGGAAAGGATGGAAAAGTGCATCACAAATCATAATCAATTTATTCACTTTCTTAACATATGTTTGCAACGTGTAATATTGTCACCAATAGATCGCTGGCTGCGAGTTTGAAAATTTGGGCGGGCTGTGTGAGGGTTTTGAAAGCGTTATTTTAGCAGCTCTGGCTGCTGAATGTCTTTTAAAGATCTGTAATGTTGCCACTAAGGAACCGGTAAAAGTGAAAAATGTGATCATTGGTGACAGTTTCAGATCTAGAGCCTGGGCGGAAGTTGTTAAGACTCCTCCTAACAAAAATGTGAGACCTCAGGCAGCATGTGATTTTAAAAGTATAAAAGATGCTGAAGGGGTGACCCACTTGCAGGTGCCTGATGGATGTCTGCAAAGAGCTCTAGAGAAAACCAATCTGGCACTTGTCAGTAAATTTTTAGCATCACGACCCAATGTGGACACCATTAGGAAATGGGCCATTCGTAGATGGAAACCAAAAGGGGATTTGATAATCACCACTATGGCAAAAGGTTTTTTCCTAGCCCGAATTTAATCTCCAATCTAATGTTGACTCGGTCTTGTTGGGTGGTCCCTGGTGTCTGGGTAATATGGGACTATTTTTAAAAAAATGGTACCCCGAATTTAATCCATTTGTTGAAAATATTCATGCCATACCCATCTGGTGTAGAATCCTAGGGCTTCCTCTGCATCTCTGGGATGATGAAATCCTCCTTCACATTACCAAATCAATTGGTTCTCCTATTGGCCTGGATGGGCCCACGAGAAATAGGTCTAGGATGGCATTTGCTCGGTTCTGTGTCTCCATTGAAATGGATCAGGAGCTTCCCTATAACATTGTTCTGTAATCCAAATTTGGAGAATGGAATCAGTAAATAGAATATGAAGCTTTCCAGTTACGATGTAGCAAATGCCACAGATTAGGGCATTTTGCCAGCAAATGTCTTAAACAAATAGTTCATAAGCTGGAAGATTTCTCAGATATTCCTGAAGATCAAAGACAAAATCAGAGAGATAAGGCAGATAAAGAAAAGATATCTGAACCAGCTACTAGAAATAGGCGTTTGGAGAGGCATTCCAAGCCAAAAGAAAGGAAAAAAGGATTTAAGGCAAAGAGACCACCAGTTTACAGAAAACTTTGGAAACCTAAGAAGCTGAGTGAGACTCAACAAGAATTAGATCTGGGTCCGAATGAGGAAGAAAACAAAAGGGAGATGTCAGTGGATTCAGTATTGAACTCTTTGACTCCAAATCTGATAAAGCTGAACATGGAGGTTGATGAAGAAAATGAAAAAGTTAGCATTTCTCTCTCATACATGGAAGAAGAGGAAGAAAAAATCAGTGCTCATCAAGAGCTGCTAAGGAGCAGCTCTTTGGAGAAACTAAAAATGAGACAAGAAAAAGGCAAAGAGGATCTAGAATCCATTGCATGAGATCTAAACCAAGAGAAATAGGACACAGATGTGGAGGAGCTGACTCCTAAAATGGATAAGCAGACTTATACTACCACAGGAAAGGAGGATGGGGAAATTAACCCCATTAGTAAGGATAATGATTGTGATAATGATGGATTCATCTTAGTGAAAAGAAAGAAAAGAGGTTCAAAAAGCCTGGAAAAAAAGTAGCTTGGAAGCTGGGAAGCTTCCACCTCAAGAATCACAAGGGCCACTGCTAGAAGAACTACAAATTTTGGAGTAACCTTTAGAAAAGGCAGGCCATCTAAGAGAGAAGTAAGAGAAAAAGAGACTGAAATAGAAATTGCAGATGGTACTCAGAGAATTCTGAGCCATCCGGTAAATGCATCTCCAAAAAAAATTTAATGAAGGTTATTTCTTGGAATGTCAGAGGCCTCAATGGAGGTCCTAAGCAAAGAATGCTTAAGGAAATTAAAAGAGCAAACAAACCCAACATTATCCTCATTCAGGAAACTAAAATGAAAAGCAAAGCAGTTGAAGACTTCAAAAGACATTTTTGGCAGAACGTTGCCTTTGCTGTTGTTGACTCTCAAGGGGCTTCTAGAGGCTTAGCGATCTTTTGGGATACAAAGATGGTTGATGGTAAGGTACTCTCCTCCACCCAAAATTATTTAGCTATTATCTTTAAAAGCCTTGAAAATAATCATAGCTGGATTCTGTCTAATATTTATGCACCCAATACTGCTACTGGTAAAAGAAGTCTATGGAAAGAGTTAACCTTATTCCGAAGCAAGGTTGAAAACATGAACTGGTTGGTTATGGGAGACTTCAATACTCCTTTGAATCCAGGAGAAAATTTTGGGGGAAGTTCTGAATTCTCCCTTGGTATGGAAGAATTTGCAGACTTCATCTCGACTCTTAATCTTATGGACATAGAGCTTCATGGAAATCAATTTACATGGTCCAACAGAAGATTAGGAGAGAGCTTAATCCAGGTTAAACTTGATAGAGCTCTTATTTCTGCAAATTGGATCCTGGACCAAAATTTCCATCTTTCTTCTCTCCCTAGAACGGGATCTGATCATAATCCAATTGTCCTCAATTTCTTCAATTGGACAAAACCTTTTCATGGTAATTTCAAATTTGAGAAAATGTGGTTCGAACATGAAGACATTCTGGATAGAATTAAAGAGTGGTGGTTTTGGGAAGGCACAGGGATGGCCCAATTCAAGCTTCTTCAGAAGTTGAATAATGTTAAACTGAAGATTAGAATCTGGAAAAAAGAGGTTTTTGGAAACATTTTTGAAAAGAAGAAAGAACTTAAGCAACAGCTAGAAGAGCTTGAGCTAAATGTCTCCATGAAAGGTATGACCCTAGAGGATCACCAGTGGGAAAAAAAACTCCTATCAGATCTACATAATATAAACATCCATGAAGAAATATTTTGGAGAATGAAATCTAGAGCCCTTTGGCTTAAAGATGAAGACAGAAATACAAAAAAAATTCACTTGACAGCCATCAAACATAGAGCTTGTAACAAAATTTCTGAGGTTGTTAAAGGAAATGGAAACATTACTAAGGATCCTGAGGATATTAAAATAGAGGCGCTTAATTTTTACAAGAACCTCCTCACTGAAGATACCTCCTACAATGAACAAGCGGCCTCTTTCCTCTTAGACTCCATTTATAATAATCTAATACCTGCTGAGAGATTTAAAAGTCTTTCAAAAACTGTCACCATTGAGGAATTAAAAAAGATTGTCTTTGCTTTAGAAGGGGATAAGGCTCCAGGTCTAGATGGCTTCTCGGCTAAATTTTACCAAAGATGTTGGGAAATATGCTCTGAAGATATCTTGAAAGCTGTTAATGAATTTTACAGAACGGGAAATCTTATTAAAGAACTAAATAATACACACATTGTTCTTACCCCGAAAAAGTTGGATGCAAAAGACTTCAAAGATTTCAGGCCTATCAGTTTGGTTAATGTCATTTATAGGATTTTCACAAAGATTCTCACCACAAGAATGCAACCTATTCTCATGGAGATCATTTCACAACAGCAGAGCGGATTCATTCAAGGAAGAATTATCCAAGATGGAATTATCATGGTTCATGAAACTATACATTCGATGGATAAAATTAAAAAGGCGGGGATGGCCATCAAACTTGACATGCATAAAGATTTCGATAGAGTCTCCTGGAGATTCATGGATGAGTTCCTATCCAAATTTGGTTTTCAAAGCAAATTCAGAAAAATCATCCATTCTTGCATCTCTACCTCTAGATTATCTGTGGTTGTTAATGGGGAACCTGTGGGTTTTTTTGCCAGTAATAGAGGTATACGGCAAGGCGATCCAATCTCCCCTCTTTTATTCATTATTATGGCTGACAGTCTAAGTAGATCTATTTCCAAAGCTATTGACATTGGCATGATAAAAGGCTTCCCTCCAACTACTGGTAATCAGATCTCCTCTCATCAGCAGTTTTCTGATGACACTTTGCTGCTCCTAATGGCTTCTATTATTGAGGCAAAGGCTATCAAAACTGTCCTTAGATTTTATGAGGAAGCCTCAGGAAAAAAAGTTAATTTTGACAAAATCTCTATTTATTTCTTCAATACTCCTGAGGAAAGGCAAAGAAAGATTGCTAATATTCTAGGATGCACTATTAATTCTATACCAGCTACTTACTTAGGGTTACCTTTAAGTACTGGAAAGATTTCAGTGGAGGTATGGAATGATCTTATTAAGAGATTTCAAAGAAAGTTGGCTGGCTGGAAAGGAGCCATCCTTTCAAGTGCAGGTAAGTGCCTTTTGGTTAAAAGCACACTTCAAAACTTGCCTATTTACATACTGTCAATGTTCAGCATGCCTACAGCTGTGATGAACAGTATTGAGAAGATTCAAAAACACTTTTTGTGGCACGGTACTGAGGACAGATTCAGGTATCATCTTGTGGCTTGGGAACAGGTTTGTAAACCTAAGAGACTAGGGGGGGCTAGACATCAAAGATATCAAACATATGAGTACTTCCCTTACTGCAAAATTAGGATGGAGGCTTATAAAAGAGCACAGACCTTGGACAGAGCTGATTAAGATCAAATATATTTCAAATCAAAACAAGATTTCCTTCATATATGATCAGTCCCTTCTGAGTGGTTCTATTTTCTGGAACAACCTTCCACGCAGCAAACACATTCTCTCTCAAGGGTGTAGCTGGAAGCTTGGAGATGGGTGAAACATAAACTTTTGGACTGATAAGTGGACGGATTCTAACTAGATTTCTTCTTATGATCGTATTAAAGACAGATTAATTGCAAAGTATGGACACAAAATCCAGGGGTACATTGAGAGGGATGGAAACAAAATAAAATGGAAGCAGTTAAAAGTGGAGAATGATAGTATACAGGATGATATTATATCTCTCCAGAATCAACTTTCCCTAATCCATATAAGTAATCAAAATCTTAAAGATGAGCTCATCTAGAAAGATTCTTTTGATGGGGAATACACTATTAAATCAAGATATAATTCTTTCTTTGTATCCATGGAAAGCAAAATTAAGTGGCACAAGTTGTGGATGCCGGAGTTAACCCCTAGAGTGAACTTCTTTTGGTGGCTAATTATTAATGGCAAGATCCTAACTAATGACAACCTCATCAAGAAGGGATTCATCATGCCGAATAGATTTTGCATGTGTCAACAAGAGGCTGAAGATATAAAACATTTATTCCTTCATTATGAGATTGCTTCCAAAATTTGGCAGCTTGTTTTTGCAAAATTTAATCTGAGATGGATTTTTCCCCTTACCTGCCTTTAGGCTTGGGAGAAATGGAGCTCTCCATTTAAACATTGCATGGTGAAAAGACTATGGAAACTTGTTCTACCCCACACTATGTGGAGAATCTGGAAGGCTCGTAATGATAGCATTTTCAGAAAGAATAGACAGTCTTGTAAAAAAGTCTATAAGGAAATTGTCATTGCTGTGCAAGATAATATTGCTAGATTTAAACCCCCTAAAAATAGGCTCTACCCGGAGAATGAAGAATGCATTCTGACTGAATGGAATATTGCCACTGTCAATAGAAATAACAATGGTACTGACAGAAACACAGTCCGATGGATTAAACCCCCCACTGATTGGCACAAGTTAAATTTTGATGGGGCCTCAAAAGGCAATCTGGGTGACTTTGGAGGAGGGGGAATCATCAGGGATCAAAGAGCTGTTATGTTGCTACTTTTTCTGGGAGAATGGGCAGACAAACTAATCATTATTCCGAATCCATGGCGGCTCTTTGGGGTATTAGACTTGCTAGAGATTGTAATATTCCAAATATCATAATTGAAGGTGATTCTCTAAATATTATCAATCTTCTGAATAAAAAGCAACACCCCAGCTGGTCTATCAGGGATTATATTGAGGAAGCTATTGATATATGTAAAAGCTTTGAAAATTTCCAAATCACCCACACCTATCGGGAAGGAAATAGGGTCGCTGACAGCTTGGCTAACTTCAATGTTAATAATTCCTTTCAAACTTGGATTGGGGGGACATTCTGCCTGCTCATGTCAATAAAGCCATTATCATTGATCTACATGGAAGTGAAAATCATCACTAACAGTTGTATTTTAGACGCTAATGTGCGGATCCCCAAGTAAATGATGATGACATCACAAAAGATATGGATTACTGATGCGATCTGTGCGGGCTGGACTATCATCATTTCTTGGCATAGGAGGAAAGCCAAGGAGCGGGGCAATAATAACAAGTGTAGCATAATAATTACACTGGCTTTCACGGGAAGGAAAGATTCAAATACCAAAATCAAAGTTCTGCCTGTCCCACACATTGGTAGCTACTTTACTGTTGAGAACAGGAAAAGGAGCAGAAGAAACATGGGGGGTCCGCCATGCAAAACCGAACTGACCCACAATCCTGAGTGGAAAGAGAACACAGAGCTTTGGGATTACATGCAAATCGGGGGCCTGTCTAATTTCATTGAAAGGATTTAAGGTTTTGACCAAGACATTTCTATCAAATTTTCCCAGGGTTGGAAGAATAGGATAGTCAAATATAGTAACACGAAAATGGAAATCATGGAAGAGCTCATAGCTCAGATCACGAGACTCAGCCTGGAAGGCACAAAATTATTCAATAAGAAGGTAGACAGGGAGGTGGAAACCAAGAAATTTCTGGAAGAGGGGGAGAATCTTGAGTTCGTGACTGCTGGCCTCAAGGTGGCGTCGATTCCTGAACCTTTTGCTGAACTGGCCAAAATGGTGGTAAGGTATGTTACCCTTGAAGGAAGATATGTGACTATACCTCAAAAGCATCTGATTTTTCTGAATCATTTTTGTAGAAATAACATTATCAGCTTTCCTCACTATCTAATTAACTCTTTAGATAAATCTATAAGGGAAGTTCAAAGCCATTCTAGGGCTGTCCCTTTACACCAAGGTCTTATCCTCTTGATTCACCGCCATTATTCCAGCTGCCCTCCTGTGAATCCTATACCACCTCCCTCCATACCTCCACCTGCCCACCATGCTTCCACTACCCCACTGCTAAAAAGAAAGAATGAAGATGCTGTCTCCAGCAAGAAAAGAAAGAGCCTTAAAGCTAAAATCCCTACTTCCCAACGAGTCCTAAGGAGCCACAAAGACTTGGAACTAGCTGAAAACCTCATGCATATTAGCAAGCCGGTGGAGGAGCCCAAAGAGGAGGAATTGCTGGATAGGGTGGACAGATTAGAAAAGGAGATACAAAAGCTCAAAGGGGCTATAAAAAACATGGAAAGAGCTAAGGGTAAAAGGATCCTTCAAAGTGAGGAGGAAGAGTGGGTTATTGCTAAAGTCTTCAAGAAACTACAGTCCTTAGATGGCAGATTGGGGAATGCTAAAAGCCGCAATGACTGCATATTGTCTACCCTCAAAAGCATTTATAATTTCATTGAACAACATGTCCACAGTGTTTGCAGTTTAAGTCAGATTAATGAGGACATATGGGGCCCTAAAGAGAAAAGGGATATTGCAATTGCCCAAGCAGATTTGCAAGACTCCTCTCAGGCCACTGCCATTGCCTTCTTCATGTCACTGCAGGCTATCAAGACCAAGATTGATAGAGAAATCAAGTAACGGGTTGTTGTGATGCTATTTTTTGGCTGCGATGTGGTTTTCATCTGGCAGTTCTGGAGCTATTTTTTGGCGGAGCTCTTTATGTTGTTTCTCTTTTGGTTCCTTTTTTATCTTTCCTTCTCATTTCTGGATCTTTGTATGTTTCGATCCTTTTTTCAATTATATTGTAATATTTGGCTGTTGAGCCTTCCTTGGTTGACTGTTTTGGCCTTCTCTGGGCTGCTTCTCTCATATTTACTATCTGGCTTTTGATCCCTTTTGTATACAGGGTATAGTCCCTTCAAAACTATTTGCCCTTAACAAAAAAAAAACCAAGGATAAATTTCATAAAAAAAATGTTCCAAAACTCCATGAAAATAGCTCCAGAACCTGCAATGAACATTCAAACATGAACAAATACCTGCAATGAAGAGAGGCAATAAGAAGACAAGAAAAATGAGCAAGGATGGACAAATGCATCACAAAACATGTTTTTTATTGCTCCAGAAGTTTGCACAAACCATCATTTTACTGGTAAGAGGCAAAAAATTCCATTACAGAGTAAGGGAGGAGGTTCAGACTCCATTTTCGACCCTAGAGAAGAAAAGAAGGGAGAGGCAGAGAAGAATGATGAACAACATGTTACAAATGAGCCAAAATTAGCTTTTTTACCATTGAGTAGAATGGAAGAAAGGAGAAAACGTGGGAAAATTGATTTGGGACTTCAACCACCAACAAGATTCATCTAATGGGCCTAAAAAATGATGGATTTCCATAAAAAAATCCCATATTTCGAAGTACATTGCTTTACAGAGCAAAACAGAGGCCCATACTTCATTAATTTTGGTGGTCGGAGTCATTTTTTGTGTTTTTTACATGCCAAATACATTTTTCCATTTTTCTCCCATAAATATCCATCAAAAATAAAAATTTAAGATTTCATCATGTAGAGGATTTCAACATCTTTCCAATTATATAAAGAACGTGAAAATCCGAGATCGGGATCGAAATTTATGCCCCTTTGAAGATTTAGGGCAAAAATGGCAATTTTAGGGAAAATTTTGGGTTGGCGGGCTGAAACTTGAAAATTTTCCATTTTTTGAATTTGGGAAAATTTCCCAAAAATTCCCTGCACTCCGCTACTCCGCTATCACATGTCACTTTCCCTTTAGCTGATGGAAACGCGGGCTCAAACCTCGCCCTTTTCACTTTGATTTTTCATTGGGAAAATTTTCCAAAATTTCCCTACGCTCCACCGCTCCACTACCATGTGTCACTCCCTGGTTCACCCATGGGCTTGAACTTCAAAAAATTTCTTTGCGCCTTTTGAAATTTTGGCAAAAAACCAAAATTTCCTCCGCGCCCCCGATTCCTGCCGCTGACAGGACATGTGGTGTCCTCCGGTTGGTCCGCGGGCCTTCTAAACTTTTCTCCATCCTCCTTCGTGGGCTTGCAGGCTAGTTTTTTCCTTTGCGCCCTTTTCCCACTTTGGTAAAAAATTTAACTTCACTCTGCCAACCTGACCTCCACCACCACATGGCATCTTCTCATTGGATGCGGGCCTGTCAAGGGAAAATTTCCCCAAAAAAATCCACCGAGCCATAACTTTCAAAATATTTGGAGTTAGGAGGAAAATTTTACCTTTCTGGAAAGGGGAAGAAAAATCCTATCTGACGAAGTCATTTCTAGAATATTTTGAGTACTTTAAATGTGTAAAATTGAATTTTAAGCACAAGGAAGGAAATAATGAAGGCAAGTTAGCCAAAATAAGTAGGGGACTCATTTTGGATAACAGTTAGTTTACAGAATTTCAAAGAGAGTAATGCAACTGATCCAATTAAATCCTATGACAAGATTTACCAAAATAAGAAGAACGACTGTGATAAAATAGTTAATAACTTCCTTTATAATTCAATTAACCCGAATCCCCATTCACAACTTCAGAAAAGAGAACTCAACACATACCTCTTATAATTTCCAAAGGCAGTGATTAGACTTAATCATAGAGACTGAAAGATAAGGAGTCAAATGACATGATCAAAAGGGAATTGCTACATTATTTCACATGAGAAGAAGGTCACAAAGGACAAATGCATACCCAATCACTACATCCCCAACTCCTTTATAAGAGAAAGCACATATAAGAGATTAAATAGAATGTGCGACGGTTGAATTTGAAACAAATTCCAAGCAAGGTTCCCCATCATAATCAACCATTTTCATTAATAATATATCCATATCAAAAAGGAGATGCATTAACAAATTTTCTAATCGCCAAACAGGGTAATTACAGTCTTCAACAGTCATTCAAAATCGACAAAGTTACAGTCATGAAAAATAAGCTTAATCTTTTCTTCCAGGTGAAGATAAAACAATAGAATGATCGAATCATAATCATAACCATTCAGAGATGGAAGAAAACATCAATAGAATGTACAGAGAAGAATCCATCAAGATTCGATTTTAAGAAGATGCAAAACAAAAGGTCAACAAGACTTAGCACCAGGTGCTCAAGTCAGCTAAAGAGATGATTAAATTCCTTTTGTTTCAATTCCATGGACAGGATTAACTGTACACATCTAAGAAATCGAAAAGCCATTCTATTTATTACAACTCTCATAGAGATCAAGAAAACCTATCAAACTAAGCCAGTTTGGTTAGTTCTAGATTAAGTAATCATCAACTCCAAAATTTGAATACCCATTCAACAAATTTCCAAGAAATTACAACAGTCATATTTTAACAAGTTTACTCAAGCAAGAAACTCAAGAGAGTAACCCAATTCAGGGACAGATATACAAAACCAACCACATCTACTTCAATAGGGAAGTAGACGGCAAGAACTACAAATAGAAAGATCAAATAGAGCTATACGAATAACCCAAGCATTGACTCCGACAAAGAAAACTCTCATAATTTCCCCAACCAGCAAGACCTCATATTTTTAATCATTAGTTCAGTACTCAAGAACTTAGAGAAAGACTCAGTAAATAAGATCAGAAGTATAGACTTCACACAAGTATTCCCAACAAGGTAACATCAAAATCCAAGGGTCCAAGAAACAACTATCACATAGTTCCATAAAGGAACTTAATTCGAGTGACTTAGTTTAAACTGAAAAGTTTAAAGGATTAATAAAACATTCACTCTTGTTTCCATACAAGAAGACCCCACAAAATAGAGATTCAAAACACCCAATAACTGCCCAGCTCCCATCGAATGTTGTATTCAAAGAACTGATAGATCATACAGTAATTTCAAGAAGAAAACACTTATTTACTATACGAACTTGACTTACCCAACACAAAGAAAAGAATCCATTTACTGGTAATTATGTAGAAGCTACATTACTTCGGAAAATCAGAGAAGTAACAGATATAAATAATATTCATGTCTTCTACTAACCAAAATGACAACTCGGTTCAAAACTTGAAGCCACAAATCATTTCCATAAACCCATTTTCAAACAGATAAGAAAGATTCATGCATGCACTTCATTACTCAAATCACCACAAGATTTAAGGTGGGATTCAACATCAAATAAACAGGAAAACAACTCAATGACTACCTTTCCAAGTAGAGATTCCTTAATTAGAGAATACAGTAAAATATTCAAGCAAGGAAACCAAATGATCATCATAGAAATAAAAACCCATTTATCTCACAAGAGAAAAGTTATTTTAATGAAGACACTTAGAGAAAATCATAACAGCTTAATGGATAGAGCCTATCATGCTTGATAGTGCTTTTGTCGATTCAAAGAATATTTCCAGTTGAGCCTTCACAACTCCTTCTCCAAACGAAATCAACAACCAAAAACTTCCTCTCAAATGCCTCATATACTTCCATTGGATCAAAAATAGTCCAAGGGAGTTAAAATAGCACCAAACTAAAAATAGAACTGCTGGTTCGAAGAACCAAATAGCTCCATGCAAAGAAAAAATCAGAATGCATGAAAGACCAAACAACTCCCAACAAATCCGTTCGCATGGTTTCCAAGGTGGTTTTCTCACCAAAAATGATGACCATCAATGTCATTAATTTCCAATCTCCCGTCTATATCTCCACGCCACCGCCATCTGAAATTGGCGAGTCTAAATTCAAAGAGAACATGCATTATTTAACTTTAGAGATGGTGCCAACTAGGATCCCCTCTAGTTTCCATGCCTCTGTCAAACTGACAGTATGTAATGTTTTAAATTCAAAAATCAAATCAAATAAATGACTTATAAACTGCCGCCACCATCTCATATTTTCCATGCGACTCCCCTTATACCCCTTTCTATCTTTGCATTAGTTTAGGATAGATATCATTAGCTTAGGATCCAAACTTAGGTTACTTTAGAAAGTATCTACCTTAGGTTTATAAACATTACCTTAGGTGAATTTTCCATCTTAGGATAGACCGTGCCCCATACCAATTTAGCATTAGGTAATAGGTTAGAAATAAACCTATAGTTATCTTAGGTTATTTCCAAATCCCCAACTTTGTAAAACATCCAACTTAGGTTAGGATGCAACAAGATTAGTGTAAACATAGACATAAGGTAGGTCTAGTTTACCTTAGGTTAGAATCCCATTAGGATAGATCTTAAAGATCTAGGACTTAGGTTATTACCCTCAATAGTCCTGAAGTAGACTTCCATCCTCTTTAGGCCATTCACCATCCTGGAGAAATTAGCAAGAAGATCCAAGAACACTACTTACAGTAGAATGCAAAGCAAAAACTTCCAATAAGATCAAAGAACTTGTATAAATACAAGATTTCAGTCCTTTATTTCCTTCAACCTCTGAATGTCAGTTTATCATACAAATCAGGTAAGAAGAATTAAAACATACCTTAGATCAATGAGATTGATCAAAGTTTCATTAGTAGAAAGAGATAATTTGCAAACAATCATTACCTGTTTACAACCTTTCTTATCTCAACATAATGGATTCCTTGCAAGAAACTATTGGTATGTGTGACCTTCCTTGTCATCATCCACATCACCTGGTGAGTCATCTCGTCTTGCGAGAGTCATAGGTATTAGGGAGTCAAATGACAAGTGTCAGATTTTGTCATAGAATCTTTCATTGTCATTTTCGTCAGTGCGTCATAGGAGTTACATTCCTTATTTGGAATTATAACTTCTCCTTTAGTGGTGTCATATGCATCAGTCATGTCATATGCGTAGTGGCATCATAGGAGTTACTTTCCTTCTTTAGGCATGGGGGTTACACAACACCCCTATTTGTACTTCCTTTTTTCAATCTATGAGTATGAGCAAACCTATTTTATTATTTTCATATTCTTTCCATTGTTCAAATCTTACTTATTGCGTTGGAGCTATGACGTTACCATCGGAGTGCAACTTCATCATGGTGCATTATTTCAAGATCAGTTCTCACATATCCCTCTCTCATGGTATTAGAGTCCGAGGTTTTGGTAAAACATGCAGTCTTTGTTTATTATTTTCTTATTACTTTCTAGTTTCATTCTTAAATTATTCCTCATGCAAGTTTTTTTTATGTATTACTTCTGGAATCTTGCTAATCGATCTTTAACAGTTGTTCTTTGGAAGTTTGTGCATTTTTTGGGGGATTTGTGCATGTGTGCAGGCTTTCACGTTTTTACCACCTGAGTTTACATTGGTTACGGTAATCATCTTAGTGGAAAAAATCTCATTGATTAGAGGGTGGTACATATGTGTAATATCCTTATGCTCGGCAGTTACTCCTTAAACCTTCTATCACAAGTGACATCCCAATTTTTCCCATAAATGTTGTTCATGGTTTACATAGTTGTTCACCATCTCTGCTTGTTCATATCTTGAATAGGCTTATGGCCTCTGCCAGTGGTTCCTTGCGTTGGCTCGTGTTGAATACTAATGGCCTGCATTTATTAACTCATGACACTATTCGTTCTAGCTTAACCATGGCCTCTTGCACTTACACTGCTGACCTCTGCACTGTTATCTGCCTTGGTTCTTCTCTTATTTCCTCTCATACATTCTTGAATCATCTTCTGCATTGAGCTTTTGCATGTAGAGCTGCATAACGCATGTTATGTGCTTACTGATGCATCGATTTCTGCATGTACACCGTTCATAGACAACTTTTTGGCCCTACATTCATGCATGTGGTATCCATAGCAGCTACAGTCAACTCGTTCCATGGAATTATCCTGGGTCGAACTTTGCACTACTTTTGGCAGCTCGAGTCCCTAGTTTGCATTGAAATCCTCTACTCTGATCTCTTACATACCCTGGAGGATCCTCTATGCATTGTGTGGTAATCTATGCTCATTGCACGTGCCGTCTAGATAGCATTGACCACTGTTTGACCATTGTATTTGAACTTTCCTTATTCTATGCTTTAAAAAAAAATGGTTCCCTGTGTTAAGTCCCAGTGCCAGTTTGTCCTTGGTTAATATAGGTCAATGTGACCGGTTAAATACGTGGTTGACGGTTACTGTTTCCCCACTCTGTAAATGTGGATGTATCCCTTGGTATATTGAAAAGTTGGGGTGGTCGTAGCTCTGGCAGACTGTCATTTGGGAAGTGGTAATAGCTAGCTTACTCTCAAAGTCCAAGCCTTTACAATCCCATACGTAGTCCTTTTTTAAAAAAGGGTGAGCTTTTAGAATTGATTAAAAGGTTGAGCATTTATATTTTAAAAAATTTACGGATTAGAAACATGTAATTGGCATATGTAATTTAATTGGGGTATATCTTTCTTGATTTTAATAGCCTTTCATCGATTGTTGAAGATCCTAGGGTTAGGTTTGGGATTGGCAATAGGCTTATCCCCCCTCGCAAGAGCAGATTAACCCTAGCTAAATTTAATGTTATTTCCAATGAGCATACCTATTACTCCCTTTGCATATATTTAGGGCTCTTTTCACATATCATTAGTAGGAATTTAAAATATGGTGTTTATCGAATCAGTTGTGGGAATCTATGTTTTCTCCCTATAAATCTTCTAAAATTGCTGCTCAGTTTAGATGCATTCCATTTAGGTCAATTGCTTAGCATTATTGACTATTTTTTACACTCTAGATGATGTGTTCTATCAGTTGTGTAAATGCAGCTATTTTCTAAAGCTTCTTTTATCCTTTTGGGATCCCTTTCCATTGTACTGGGGGTCATCTAGACTCATATCGAGTCATCTTAAGCACTGTAATAATCCCTTGTTATTGCTTGTCGGACTTAGTGAGTGCATGTCCAGCCACATTCTTGCGACAAGAGGTATTATCTAGTGCAATGTGAGACACTATTTCTCACACAAAACTATATTTTTCTTCCCCTTCTTTTTATTTTACTCATTCTTTTTCTTTCTTATGGTGTCAAACTATTATGATCAACAAACCTTGATTGTGGTCTTCAGTCTTGTTGTGTTATTACGCTGATTGTAAGGTGAGTGACCAGACTTGTTCTCGACATACAATCACATCTAATTATTATCAACGGACTAAACTATAAAGTGCCAAACTCAAAGGAAGTGTAAAATATTGTTATGGGGGTGAGTGTGTGCTTATTTTCTCTATCCATCATTCTTCATTCTTTGGTTCTATCTCTTCATGATGGATATCTCTTCTGGTACCTAGTTCTCATGCACATTTTAATTTAATTCAAGTGGAGAGCTAAAATGGTATATTGGTAATTGTGGGGTAAAGGGTTATTTCATGCAACAATGGGGTTATTAGAAATATAACCAAAATCTGAACCCAAAAAATCTAGGTGGTTTAATCAATGTTATGAAGCCTTGGGTATTCTTTTTATGTCTTTCTCTGCCAATCTGATCTTCCAAATGTAGTCTTCCAAAACACCCAATGGATCCTAGAAATATGTTTACAATATCTTTTGAAAACAAATGACATTAGAGCGCATGACTTGGAAAACGATCTACAAGGATTAAATCCAAGTAAATTTGAATAACCTTGAAGACCTTATTTTTGTAAGTTTTTCTACACTAGATTAATTTTTAAAGGAATGTGGAGGTGGATAAGAAATGACTGCCCAATTGATCTTGTCAATTCTTTCTTATCTTGACGTCCTAAATAGTCTATCTTCATTTTGAGACTTTCCATTCCATTAAACCTGCTCTACGGTAGTACTTGCAAGATTCCCTCATTTGATAAATTTTAATCCGCAAAATTATTTTAGAATAGGATAAGTTGATTCTAACATGGGGACACTCAAATTTAAGTCACATGCACTTGTTTGAAAGTACTGGTAAGGGAAATGATAAGATACGGTGAGAAAAGAAAGAGAAAATTGACCAACCTAGGATAGAAACCAATACAAACCAAACCCATACAAAATCTAACATGAAAAATTCTACTTTTGAGCCTTCAATGAAGAAGTAAAAGTGTAAGTGTTCTTCTTGCAAGAATACTCGACGTGGGGATAATCGGTGTTTGAGAAAAATATAGAACTCCTAACTATTTTACTTGAGAATAAAAATTTAGGTGATCTTGAGTCTATCAAATAAAATTCTCCAAATTCTGATTCTTCTAAAGAAAATGATTTTAAATATGAGAAGAATAAAGGAAAGGCTCTTATAGATAGATTTTCTACTTGATCGATGTGTATCAATTATTGAGGTGCCTCACACCACATAAGCTCTTCACATGTTGCATTTTCCAACATTCAAGCCATGTGAAATGTCCCAAATCATGTTGGTTGATTATACTTAGGTTTTGGATCCTGGTAGTGGATTGGTAGAAGGAGAAAGTGGAACATTTAACGAAGTGTTGAGTTTCCCCAATCTCTCTACTGATATCCTATTGGTTCACTAAATAACTCATCTTGGTGAAGTAATGTGAGTGGAATCTAATCTTAACTAGGTTATTATTTGTGATCTGCATAATGATTCTATAGTACGTGAGGGAAAGGTTGATCATCGTTAAAAATTGTACATGTTCTCTGACTTTATTTTGATTATATGGAAATTTCCTTACTTACTCGTACATACAAGGTCAACAAGATATGCCATTAGTGATTTGATCATAAAAAATATCACTACCTTGAAAAATTGAGCCAAAATGAGATGTTCAACGAGTTACCCCACGTTAATTTTTTTAAAGGTATTTCTGAGGGTTTCTCACTTGGTATGTATCCCGAATAAATTCTTGGAAAAATAAAATACTTGAGATTATCTCGTCATTTTGATCTTGTTCGTAGTGATGTTTTTGGCCCTTTCACAACTCCTTTGTTTACTAGATCTCTTTATATAATTACCTACATTGAACAATCTTCATGTTATAAATGGCTATATTTTCTCAATGAGAAATATGAAGTATTTGATCAATTTCGAGACTTTAAGGATCTTTCTTATAAATAAGTTAAATGGTCTATCAAGTTTTTTCAAACTTAAAATGGAGGTGAGTATGTGAGAAATAAGTTGAAATATTTTTGTACCTCAAAAGGGATTAGTTTATAGTGTACCATGTCTTACATCCTTTCATTTATTGAACTTACATAAATAAAGAACCAAATGCTTAATGAGATGGCCAATTTTATGGTTCACTCTAAATAAATTCCTCTAGAGTATTTAGATGAAGATATGAACTACGGTTCTTAAATTTTTACTCTTTTTCCCATAAGGAATTAAGAGGGATGAAACCCTATGAATCCTAGTTTGGATGAAAAAAGGATGTTGAGAAATTTCAAATCTTGACATCCAATGCTATGTCCCAAATTCCCAAAAAAGAGACACAAGAACATTTGAACCACATTTCATACCTTTTATATTTGTAGGGTATCCTAAAGGAATGAGGGGTTGTATCGATTTTTTAACACTACTAACTCCATGAGCCTTATATTGATAGAAGTTTGAATTTTTGATGAGTCATCTACAACTCCCACTTCTCTAATTCCACTAAGGTCCTTATCTCACTCTTTGATTTTGATTCTTTTGATGATGATATTGTTGAGCCTCAGTCCTCCTCCTTCTGATCTTCCTGCTACTCCTGACCTCCTCCCACATCTTATGATTCAGAGTCTTCAAATTATCATACTAGTGATGATAGGGAATTTATGTCCTTTCTCACTCAGAGTCAAAGAATCTATATGAGTTTGATATTGACTACCCCCTTGGGTCCTCATTGGGCTAGGAAAACCTTGTGCAGAGTGATAGATATTGGATAATGGAGATTCTTATTAGATAAGAGACAAACTCATTCATATTTAACTTTACCCCATTAATTATTTACCTTTTTTTCTTATCCAACCCTCAGTCTCTCTAGGAGGCATATGGGATTCCCGGGTGGATATTTTTCCTTCGAAGAGGATGTATACCTTACTCGTGAATAATAATACATGAGATATTACAATTTTTTTGAAAGGATAAAATATATTTGGGTGAAAGGGTGTATACCAAATAAAGTATGGTTGTGATGGAGACATCTAGAATTATAAAATGTGACTTGTAGCTAATGGTTTCTATTCACTATCTAGGGTTTATTAATGAGAAACCTTTTATCCCATTGCAAAGATTGCTTCTACTTGATCAAACCTTGTCATCACTACTATGAAAAAATGGGAAGTCGATTACATGCATATTATGAATAAATTCCTTCATGGGGACCTAGAGGAGGATATATTTATGGATCAAACCCCAGGTTATGTCTTTGATTCATCCCTCATTTTTAATTGAAAGAAGTCTCTCTATATCCTTAAATATGCCCACCAAGTCTTGTATTCCAAGGTGGAATCCTTTCACCTTATATCATGGTTCACTAGGTGTCACTCTAGTCGTAATATGTATGTTCCATATGAGGATGACTCCATGATCATCCTTATTTTTTATGTTGAAGACTTGTTTATTATGGGTAGATCTTCCTCGATCATTTATTTGGTGAAGAATGCCGTAGAAAATAAGTTCTGCATGATCGTATTAGGTTTTCTTGATTACATTCTTGGGATACATATTTCATAATCTTACTTGGGAATAGTGATTTAAAAAATTTAGTATGCCTTTAATTATCTATCCATATTTCACATGTTTTTTTATAATCCTTCTCCTACTCAATTCTTGTTTATGTTTAAGTTATGTGTGGTTTTCTCCACTCTCATAATTGATGGTACCTTGCATTTCCAATTTGTGATGATCTTGATTTATCTTAATCTCACTTGGTCAATTATTTCGTATGTTATTGCAATCGTGCCCAGATTTATGCAGAAGCCTAATGATTCACATTGGAAATCATCAAAGCATATCCTTCACTATGTTTGTGGCACTCATACTGATGGAATTTACTATTTAGGTGTGAAAAATATTGATCTAGTTAGATTTACATATTTTGATTAGGTTGGTTATCACGATCAACAAATGTTTACCTCAGGCTATAGTTTTTCTCTTCATACAAGACCTATCAGTTTATTGAGAAAGAAGAAGAATGTGATTGTGATATATTCTATGGAGTAATAATACAACAGAGCATTCAATAGTGATATGGAATCTATTTAAATGTATGGGATTTAGAAAAAAAATTCTATTCACTTTCGATGGCCTACTATCATTTACTATGACAACATGAGCACAATCTCAAATTTTTAAAATCCAGATCAGCATCAGTAGACCAAGAAAATTGAGATCCACATGTACTTCATATGGGAGATGATTTATGCCAACATCATCGACATGTATAATTTTCAAAATTCTAATGACGTTACTGGAGACACAATCATGCACTTGGGTTCATTTCTAGGTCGTAAAAAAATACTAGCATTAACATGATTCCTAAGAAGGATAACTAGTGACTGATAACTATATTTTCCCTCTTTTATTTTTTTCTTGTTTTTTATTTGATATTTCAAACCCTACAACCAATTCAATATTTTAATCATTCATCTTATATGGTTTTAGACACCATCACCCAACCAACACAATAACACCCATGCGCTCCTATTCCCACTAGTCTCCCTCGACCCTTTTTACCTTACTCGTTCCTTTTAGATATATATTATATTTTGGGAATATTTTTCAATCATGGGTCGTCCTTCAAGTTTTCAATCATGAAATTTAAACAAATAAATCATATAAATACATATTTATGTGTTCAAAATAAAGGACTAAGAACTAAGCATTACTACAATCACCTAACTTGCATTCAAAAGGAACGTAAAGCACTCGAAAAAATCCATCTAGCATCCATTTGTGTGGGTTAATCAAACAAGTTTTACAGATATAATATTCAGATCTAATCATACATACAATAAAATTAGAAATAAAATAGAAGAACAATGACAAGATAACATGCCTGACTTAGTGTGGACTACATCCACAAAGAAACAACCAATCTTATTATTCAAAGATTTCTAGAGAATATAGAATGAAGATATGCAATCTTCCACACCTCTTGGATGTACAGTACTTTGTTCCTCACTAGCTAATCTGTTTCTCTCTCTAAGAATTTCTTCTTTGCAATTCTCCCTTATTATCATCTAACCCTAGTTTTCTATCTTATATAACCATATACAAACTGAGTCAAACTTAGCTATGTTATTACAACCATTAGATAAACTTTATATAAAAGGTTAGATCTAATTCCCGTGAGTTAAATAAAACAACCACCCACATGTAACCGATGTCAATTACCCTAAATGATGTTGGTTCCTCCTTTCCTTGACCGATACATGTCTTTAGGTGATCAATGCTAGTCAGGCGATCAACGTCGGTTACTATGTATTTCATAAAGTTAATAAAGCATGCTAATGTGTAGAAATTAAGCTCCATAACTCAACAATCTCCCATGTGGATATGAATTTTTGCACTATACCATACATCTCCATTTTTGGATTATTTCCTTGGCTTGTTTCTCCTTCTTCAAGTATCAAAATTGAAGTCCAATAGGAGTAAATTGTAGCTTCAACTTCTCCTTTTCCAAATAATTTGTTAGCATATCCACATAGGTCTTATTTGAATTTATTTTCTCTAGTTTTAGATTCCCATCCCACAACACCTACCATATGAAGTGATATCTCAACTGAATGTGTTTCGTTCTTGAATGAAACACCCGGTTGTTTTCCAGATGAATCAAAATTTGACTTTCACTATATAATCTGCAATCCTCTTTCTCCTTTCCAACTCTCCCATGAACCTACTCATCCATATCATCTTTTTTCTAGCCTTTGTGGCTTCAACATACTCGACTTGTGTAGTAGATAATGCCAATACCTTCAGTAGTCTTGAAATTCACTTAATTGTCATCCCACCTACTATGAAAACATATCCAGTGGTGCTTCACCCACCTTCTAAATCACCAACCATATCTGAATCCAAATATCACCATAACGAAATATTCAACCTTTTATAGCACAAATACATACCACTACATTTTTATGGTCTGGTACAAACCATAACATTAATTAGACTTCCAACTGCTGAAGCATATGGAACTCGTTTCATGTCTTTTATCTCCTCATGTGATTTAGGACACTGATCTTTAGTCAATTTAAAGTTTACATCCATAAGTGTACTTACAAGTTTTGACTTTTACATATTAAACCTTTCCAACACCTTATTGATATACTCCTCCTGAGAAAAATATAATTTATTATTCTTCATGTCTCTAAGAATTTACATGTCATGAGTTTTCTTTGTAGCTCCCAAATCCTTCATTGCAAATGTGTGAGCTAATTTTCCTTTAGGGTCGCTAATGTCTTCCATCCTAGATCATGTTATAAGCATATCATCCACATATAATAACAAAATAATATAGCTTCCATATCAAATCTTCTTGAAATAAACAAAATGGTAAGATTCACACAAAATGGTAAGATTCACATCTCATATAACAATGCTCATGCATAAAGCTATCAAACCTCATATATCATACAACCTTGGAGCTTTCTTGAGCCCATACAAGCTCATTTTCAACCTACACACAAGTTTCTCCTTAAAAATTACTTGATACCTGTTATCAACGAATCACAGCACCCTTATGTTTATACAAGTGCATATACTTGAACTCACGGTGTGATTGGATAACATGGGTACTATCTCCAAGTTGTGGGACTTGCTACTAGAGATAGACCTCCAGAGAAAGTTGGTTCTTGCTCCTAAACTACCTGCCACAATCTACTCTAATACAGGGGAAACTAACTATTCTAATCTAAATCTCTAAGGGACCAGGGAGAGAGAATGTATAAAATGGAAGCCTACACTAAAGCGATGATACACCAGAAAAGGAGGGTGTGAGAGTAGTTCTCCAAATGTGTGAAATACAGAAGCAAAGTGCACACTAGAAGAGGTGATGACAGTTCTCCATAATCTAGCAAAATGCATTCACAACGATATTCTAAGCATACACAATAATAACGATATTCTAAGCATACACAATAATAATGGATCCCTGCAAGAACATAATAATAGACACAATATTCTTGTATAAAGATTAAATGGGCAAGAATAATGCAAGAAAATATAGCAGGGGAAGATATATCCACAAACTAATATTTTATTGCTTCATGATATGCACAGTTCAATCTATTACAAGATAAGGGCCTGGATCACCATGCAAGGAGTCCACTAAAAGGGCCTACAGCAAATTGGCTTCACAAAGAAATTTTGATAGAGCTTTGCTATCTGAAAACTCTCCCCCTTTACAATGAGCCCAACACTCCAATTTATAAAAAAAATGAGAAGAGAAAGAGAAGGGAAAAATGAAAATCATGAAATATATCCTTCAACCACTTGTAAGAGGCATTAAATGGAGTAAAATGATTATATATTACTTAAAAAAGGCTCCCCACACTGTCCCAGGTGCTGCAGCAGAGAAATAATGATGACCATGCCTCTTAATTGCACTGCCAACCACCAAATGAAACACTGTTATGAACTCGGCCATGTTTTATAAAAAATCTCCATCGATCTCTCACCAAATCTGTAATTTCTTAATTGCTGTGTGTTGGGATTGGATCCATGATTCCAATGGTACCAATTTTGTGTGATTTTGTTGAGAAATGCAAAAGTTATGGCCTTCTGAGCGCGGGCAGCTATTTTGGGTCTGGCAGGCATTTTCTGTCATTTTACGGGAATGAACATTAACTGACTGGAGCCGAATATGTTTCTTTCATTTAAGTATATTTACCCTCATTAAAAAATTATAAATCCAATTTGAGTGGTGTAGAGGACATCGTGCTCGTTCCAGAAAGTCCAATTTTGTGAAAATCGGAGCTCGGAGTCAAAAGTTATGGTCGTTTGAAGTTTCACGGGTCAAACGTTGACTTTTCTTCCTTGCTGTTGACCGCTTCGGCTTTTCACGTCTTGTCATCACCAATCCAGCACTATGATAATTATTCACCAGGAAATCCTCATGCTATGATTATTTACTAATGCACAGCCTTTAGTTTGGTGGATGTAATTTGGAAACAAAACAACAACATAACACAAGAATACCATCGACTATGATAAGATAGAATGATGACAAATCTGAAATATCAAAATAAATTATAATATTAACATGAAACTGTTACAATCTTACCCATGAGGTACTTCAAGTGTTATTGACTTCACTTTCCTTTCACCAAGACTATGGGAGAAACTTTACAATTACACCTCTTAATGGCTTCTTCAACACACCTTTAAACTGATGGCTTCCTTCGCACACTTCCTACAATATTTCTCACTACTTCCTTCTATGCTAAATGAGGGGGGTGGCCTCTCTATTTATAGAACTTCCAGGCTTATCCATCTTATCTCTAAGATAGGATAAGAAATCCACTCTGACGAATCATATTCCATACCTTAACTCTTATCTGTACATGTAAGCTTATCTGTTAAGATAAGATAAACCTTATCATTTTACATGGGTTCCACATTTTTAGACTTTTTACAAATAAAATACACAAAATATTTATGACCTCACTCCTTGTCTTTATTACCAATATAATATTTCTAATTCCTAATCATGTAGACCCTACTTCTCTAATTACCCAAACTTTGACATTTTAACATTACCAGACCACTTACGACAAATATTTACTTTTTACAACATTCCTATTGTACTTTGACTGTTACCATACCCCACATTATTGGCGGCACCGTACTGATGGCACCGTTATCTTCTATCAGATGCTACTACTAATTATACTTAACAACATCCTATTCCTAATACATACATTAATGAAATAGAAATTATGGAGGAAAATTTTAGTGTCGACATCTTCCCCCTTCCTAGCTTCTACTCTGTCCTCAGAGTAGACTATTCTGGTGCTTGGAAAATCTTCAACTTGTCGTGGTTGACCCATTTCGTAATGGGAGTGCCATCCAATTCCTCCAGTCGGTACGTACCATTTTCATGCACAGCTGCTATTTTGTAGGGCCCCATCCATTTTGGAAGAAATTTTCTCTGTCTTCTTTTTTTGTATCTGGAATCATATACTAGAACCAAGTCATTCACATGAAATGGAGACCACCGGATCTTTTGATCAAAGTATTCCTTCTGCTTCATTTTCTTCTTATGGCTTGTATCCTTTGCTATTTCTCTCATTTCCTCTAGCAAATGAAGATGTACCAACCTTTCTTTTACTGAATCACTTTCATCCATCCTTTCATTTTTCATAACTCTCACAGTGGGAATATCAAACTCAATAGGAAGAACTGGATCAATGCCATAGGCCAACTGAAATGGGGAGTATCCTGTTGCTGACTTTGATGTTGCCCTATATGCCCACAATGCTGCATGAATCCTTTTATCCCATTTATGTACCTGCAAGGCTGCATCTTTTGCTAGAATTTGACACAACACAAAATTTGTTCGTTCCACCTGTCCATTTGTGCTTGGCTTGTATGTTGTTGCCTTCCTGTGCTTAATAGAAAACTTATTGACTAGGGCTTCTACCACCTCATTAATGAAGTGGCTTCCTTGATCTGTTACAATTTCTAATGGGCAACCAAATCTGGTGATAATGCGTTCATACATGAACCTTGCCACTTCATCCATGGAAGTTGTTTTTCAATGGCCTAGCTTCAACCCACTTGGTTAAATAATCTGTGGCAACTACAATATACTTATTTTGGCGTGATGTAGTTGGAAGTGGACCTACAATTTCTATTCCCCACTTTTCAAAGGGACCAAGGGGAAGAATAGGACATAATGGAGCTGATGAAGTCTTACGGTTACCATGTGTTTGACAAATATCACATGTCTTACAATAATTATAACAATCTTTAAAAAGAGTGGGCCAGTGATAACCTGCATCCAAGATCCTTCTTACTGTAAGTTGTCTAGAGAAGTGCCCTCCACATGTACCATTGTGGAATTCTTCTAGCAGTTCCTTCCCTTGATCACGTCCAACTGCCCTCTTGTACTGTCCATCAGGTCCTATTCGAAATAATACTCCATGCAGAATAGAATATGGACGACTAGCTTGAGTAATCTTTCTCTTAGTCTTTGCATTGGCACCATCAGGAAACTTGAATTCATTCAGATAATTCCAAATATCTATGTATTCACTAGGGATTGTGTCAAGGGATAACAATGCTGCATCGGGGAAATCATCATCATCACAAGATGATCCTAAACCATCATAGGCTCGAGAGAGTGCATCTGCATTGACATGCTTCTTTCCTGGCCTATCTATAATATCAAATTCAAACTCTTGTAGCAAAATTATCCATCTTGCTATCCTCCCTGATGGGTTAGGCTTATTTACAATATATTTTAGAGCCTGATGATCTGTTACAACTAGAAATTTTTTCCCTAGCAAGTAATTTCTAAACTTCTTTACAGCAAAAATGATAGCCAGAGCCTCTTTTTCAGTTATAGTATAATTTACCTCAGCACTGCTCATTTGTCTGCTCCCAAAGTAAATTGGATGTTCATTCCCATTTTCATCCTTTTGGCTCAAAGTACTTCCTAGTGCTGCATCTGAGGCATCAGTGTACACAATGAATGGCTTGCTCCAATCTGGATTCTTCAAAATAGGTGAAGACACCAGGGCTTCCTTCAATTGTCCAAAAGCTTCATGCGCCTTATTTCCTGGTTCATAAGTAACATCCTTCTTCAAGAACTGGGTTAGTGGCTGTGGAATCTTTGAGAAATTCTTGATGAACCTTCTATAGTAACCCACATGGCCTAAAAATGATCTCAACTTACTTCTATTAAGAGGAAATGGTAAATCTTTGATTTTTGAAACTTTATCAGGATCAGTACCAATACCATCTCTGGATACAACATGCCCTAACAAAACACCTTTAGAACATCCAAAGACACACTTTGTAGGGTTTAGTGAGGCTTGTGCTTCATCTAACCTTTGAAATGTTGTCTCCATTTGGTGCAGGTGGTCCAACTTGCTCCCATAGATGCAAAAATCATCCAGAAATACTCTGATGAAGGTCCCAATGTAGGGTTCGAACACCCTATTCATCAAACGCTGGAATGTTGCTGGAGCATTACACAACCCAAAAGGCATAACTCTATAAGCAAACATTCCCCAAGGAGTGGTGAACGTGGTCTTCAGCTGATCTTTCTCTGCTATACGAACTTGGTTGTAGCCGCTATATCCATCAGCAAAACTATAGCACTCCTGGCCAGCTACTTCGTCCAAGATCTGATCTGAAAATGGAAGAGGGTAATGATCCTTCTTTGTTGCCTTATTGAGCTTCCTGTAATCAACACAAATGCGTAGCTTCCCATTCTTTTTTATTGAGATCACAATGGGAGAAACCCATTCTGAATTCTCCACAGCAAATATGAATCCTGCATCAAGCAACTTATCTATTTCTTCTTTTACAGTCTTGGAAAAATTAGGATTCATTCTATATGGCATTTGCTTTATGGGCTTAGCACCATCTACCAGCTCAATAGAATGTTCTACCCAACTTACTTGACGGAGTTCCTTGTAATCAAAAGTGAATAGGTGTATGTACCTTCGAAAGAGCTGGAGGTAGGATTCCTTCTCACTCTCCATCACAGCATCACCAATCTTTATTTGTTGGAGACGATCATCAACTTCTTCTTCAGATAATTTTATGGGGTCATGAGTTGGTGTGACTGGAAGGATATCCATGACTGAAACATCCACCTCACTTTCTTCATCTTCAGTGTCCACTTCACTGGTACTAGAGTAATCAGAGGATGTCCAATCATCAGTTTCATCACTTGAATCCACAGGTTCTGCTTTATGATGTCGAGGGATCACATTTATCTTCACCCTCTCTCTACCACGTCCAAGTGTCATGAAACCTTCATTCCAGTAGTTTCTTGCATGAACTCTCCTTAGCCATGGTCTTCCCAGCAGCATTGGGTACGCAACAGTACCATTTTTCATCACCTGAAAGTCTACCACACATACAACACCCATAACAGATATTGCCACATTTGAAACTACACCTTCTGGTTTAGTTTTTCCCTTATTTAATGACCTTAACATAAGTGTTGAAGGGCGATCAATTTTTAAACCCAACATATTCATTACAGACTCGGTCATTACATTAACTGCAACACCTCCATCAACTAAGATATCATGAATTGAAATACCATTACATAATACCTCAGCTTGTGGAGCATAGGAATCCGCCTCTGCCTCCAAAACAGGGACCTCAACCTCCTTCCTTCTTCGAGCATTGAGTCCACCTCGCAACTCCCCGCCTCTTCTCAGAAGACATAGCCAAGAGTTGACCATATGTAATATTTGCAGGCCTTTTGGACAGATCTTCCAAGATGGAGTATGGTCCTTGCCCCTATGAAATCAGAAAATCCTGCACACCCAACTTTCTTCTCCTATGTTTCTTACTAGTTTCTTCTTTCATCTTCTTAGGATCATTTCCATCTTGATTATCTTTTTCTTTCTTTCTTTTTGTTACAAACACATCTACTTCATTATTTCTGCTCTTATCTACTACATCAAAAGAATTCACAGGTGTTTTTCCTTTATCATTATCTCCTTTACCAGATGTAGAAGCTCTATCTAGGACAATTATACTTATAATGACCCTTTTTATAACAACCATAACAAACAACTTCAGAAATATTTCTTTTTGGACCTCTATCTCCTCCCTGAGAACTAAATTCCTTTCCTTGAAGAAGATTAATAGTTAACTGACCCATCTTTTTGAGCAGATCTTCATACTCAGTAGATGTACTAGGAGAAATATTTGTGCTCACCGAGAGTGGTTGTGGATTCTGGACCAAAGGTGCTGGTGTAGGCTCTACTTTAGCAACAATTTCTTTGGGCTCCTCTTCCATGCTTTCTTCTTGCCTTCTTGCAATCTCCTTTGCTTGTTCAATGGTAGTTGGGTGGTCATACTTCACTCATTGTCTGATCTCTAGCTTCATCCCAAGAATGAAGTGCTTACAGAGGAGATTATCCACACCATTCATCAACCCATCCGCTAGTCCTTCCTTCCGGATCTGGGCATCGAGCTTCCTCCTTAGCTCTAGAACACGAGCATGATAATCCCTTATCTTCTCCTTCTCTCCTTGGGATAGCTTTGTGATCTCGATCATGAGATCTGCATATTTCTGTTGTTCACCAAATTCTTCAAGAAAACTTTCAGTTAATAAATCCCATGAATTTTTCACATTATCACCTAGTGTTTCAAACCACCTAAGTGCTGAACCATCCAAAAAGGTAGGAAAAAATTCAGTCCATTGTTCCCTTCTTATAAGGCCATTACAAATACAAGATCGCTTAAACTCTTGAATGAAAGAAGAAGCATCTTCATTAGATTGAGCTGAAAAAACAGGAATCTTTCCCATTTTCAAAAGTAACCACCGTGAAATACCAACTCACAAGTACAATCAATAAGACTTATGTGTACAAATAATTGGAATCACTATACTAGAAAGTGACTTTACACCTTTCTACAGTAAAATAGAAATGACCACGGTAAACTATGGTAAAACTTGACTTACTGCGGTAAAAACTGACTTTACTGTGGTAAACACTATTCACGGTAAAAAGTGAAGTTACTGCGGTAAATACTATTCACGGTAAAAAGTGACTTTACTGCGGTAAATACTATTCACGATAAAAAGTGACTGCAGTAAATACTATTCCCACAAAAATGACTTTACCATGGTAACTACTATTCATGGCAAAAATGACTTTACCATGGTAACTACTATGCACAGTAAAAACAAGGTTACCCTCCAATTGATTTTTGACTAAGTGGGAATATCTCTCCAGAAAATCCACCAATGAGGAATGGTCCCGGCAACGGAACCAAAATGTCATCACCAATCCGGCACTATGATAATTCTTCACCGGGAACTCCTCGTGCTATGATTATTTACTAATGCACAGCCTTTAGTTTGGTGGATGTAATCTGGAAACAAAACAACAACATAACACAAGAATACCATCGACTATGATAAGACAGAATGATGACAAATCTGAAATATCAAAATAAATTATAATATTAACATGAAACTGTTACAATCTCACCCATGAGGTACTTCAAGTGTTATTGACTTCACTTGCCTTTCACCAAGACTATGGGAGAAACTTTACAATTACACCTCTTAATGGCTTCTTCAACACACCTTTAAACTGATGGCTTCCTTCGCACACTTCCTACAATATTTCTCACTACTTCCTTCTATGCTAAATGAGGGGGGGTGGCCTCTCTATTTATAGAACTTCCAGGCTTATCCATCTTATCTCTAAGATAGGATAAGAAATCCACTCTGACGAATCATATTCCATACCTTAACTCTTATCTGTACATGTAAGCTTATCTGTTAAGATAAGATAAACCTTATCATTTTACATGGGTTCCACATTTTTAGACTTTTTACAAATAAAATACACAAAATATTTATGACCTCACTCCTTGTCTTTATTACCAATATAATATTTCTAATTCCTAATCATGTAGACCCTACTTCTCTAATTACCCAAACTTTGACATTTTAACATTACCGGACCACTTATGACAAATATTTACTTTTTACAACATTCCTATTGTACTTTGACTGTTACCGTACTCCACATTATTGGCGGCACCGTACTGACGGCGCCGTTATCTTCTATCAGATGCTACTACTAATTATACTTAACAGCATCCTATTCCTAATACATACATTAATGAAATAGAAATTACGGAGGAAAATTTTAGTGTCGACAGCACTGGGAATATTGAATGCAATTAAAGGAAGGGACAATTTTGAGAGAAGTGAAGCTTGAAGCTACCCTTTTACATGAAAAGTTGTTTTCATTTTTATTGTTCCTGGTTTAGCTATGTCAAGACCATTTTGGGGCAAGGCCATGGAACATATCTAGATTTTGGGAGTCCTAGTTGATCTTGAGCTTGATTTTTTGTGGAGCAATGCATGAAGTGTTTTGGGTGAAGTTTTTCTTGAAATAACTGGTTATATTCAGTACTATCATTTTTAATTTGAATGGCTAGGAGATTTAATATCAAGGCACAAATGGAAAGTCTGGTGGTTTGAATTCTTGATACCATAGGTAGTATAGAAGATATTCATGTGGGAAAACTACTGATATTGCTAGTTATTTTGTTGAAGAAGTTGACCAAATTTGAAGGCATGGATTATTTCTCACTCCTTAATTACTTCATTTTTAAATAATGGTATATATTATGTGTGTTATTAAGGTAGGTGATTGCTGCATAGGAAGTAGTCTCTTGTTTTTTATCTGGTTTTTTTTTTGTTGTATGAATGTGAGTTAATAGAAGTCGTGATTTCAGGGACCCTTCCTATGAACTCTAAACTTATTCCTTGATCCCTGTTTTATTTAATTGTGAGGGAAAAGTTCTTCTAGCCTCATGGAGACCTACCTCAAGGTTATGGCCATGTAGTGAGGGACATATACTATTAGTTATTGAACCAAATCATTGTAACAATTTGTTTATTTATGGGTATTTGGTAACCCATATCTACGTCATTCATACTAATTTTTTATGAAAATACATTACTATATCTATGGGTGATAGATCCATATTTTCTTTAATACAAGTCATTATGAATCTTAACCTACAGGGGCATCCTCTCTTGAACCCATACTGGGAATAGCGAGACTACTTTTATCTATGAAGGTTTAGTGATATGATGTTTGACTAAATGTATGGTTCGTATTTAATAACTTTACTCAATTGAAGGATATCATTCATCGTAGACTTTCTCGGTTCAGTAATCTTCGATATTGACTTTAGGAAGATATTTATAGTCTTGTTTCAGTATGGTGAGAGGAAAATATGCTTGGGGTCACTAGGATGACTTGATGGGATTGGGATAATTGATCTTCATTAGAAATATTTTTTAAAACTTAGCGAGATGTGAAATTTGGTTAGATATCTATCATTTTATGGAACCTAATGTGTGAGTGTTTAAATAATGTTTGTTTAAATCCTCCCCCGGGTATACAATATATTAATACAAGAAATAATGATTTAGTGAAGTGGAAAATATTAAAAATAAACAAGGGATTGATTAAATAAAGAATTCACTTAGTTTGGTGAGATGATAATGCTCTTAAGGCTACTCATTATTACTTTCTTAGATAATTTTTTTTATATCTATTTTTAGGAATAATATTGATTGATACCTAGGAATATATGCATGAGATAAGATAAGTGATGTATCTTATAAATTAATGGAAATTGTCACCATTCTATAGCAGAAATGTGCATTAGTGATCTTCAGGTATCATGAAAAAGAAAGGAAGTTTGTGTGGTTTTTCCATAATTAAGTTTTAAGTTTAATACACTTGGAAGTGGCATCTAGATCTGTAGAGTTTTAAATTGTTAATGAATGAAACTCATTGATTTAATTAGATCCCTTTTGTTATGGTTGTATGTAGCATTTACACAGTACCTGATCTAAATTCTTAAAACAATTAATTTATATTCAATTATCTAGAATTAAAATAATTAGGAAAAGAGGTAATAATCCATTCCAATTATTTTAGAATTGACCCTATACAACTATTATTTTCAGTTACAGGATTACAGGGAACTACGAGTCACGGAAAAGAAAGGATGATTGAATTGCATTGATTTTTTGTACTTATGTTGTGAATAAAATAAGGAACTACCATTTGATCTAAAGAAAAGGATTTCCTTGTATTTGTATGGAATTTGAAAGATCTATATGTCATTATTAAGGTAAATAAGTCTACAGTAATTTATGATCATCTTTATCAGTCTGTTGTGACTTGTATTGAGAAGTATCAATCATTGATATGATAATAAAGAGATTATTAGACCATAAAGATTGTGATTATGAATGGTTGTTATCCTTCTATTTACATATAATTGTTCAGTATATATTTATATTTGAGTGGTAATAATATTGTTTAAGATATATTTACAAATTTAAGATTGTTTATTGAAACAATAAAGTTATGACATAACCTAGAACATAATGATGACAAGTATGTCTAATAAATCAAACTCTTTTCCTAAAAGTATGAAATAGTGTGAATAATATTGTTTTCCATTTGACCTCAACTTCCATAATATTGATTAAGAATTTTGTTGAGATAAATAATTATAATGAAAATAGTAATTACAAGAAAAAGCATAGGAATGCATACTTAAAAGTATAAATCATGCACATGTTTGATGGATAAGTATGATAACATAAAATGGGTTACACAAAGAATTAATGATAATATAATTATTTTCCTTGCTCTAACATTAACTATCTCATTAACAAATTAATTTGCAATGACGTAAAAACCCAACCTGAATCTTGTATAACACAAGGTGAAAGCAGATATGGTGATTTGGAACAAGTAATAGGGTACATTATAAATATATGAAAATTTACATATGTAGATGGTTGTTATAGGTTAACTAAATCAACCTAATATCTAATAAAGGACATTAATGATGCTTAATAGGTGTTTTAAACATAATGAGTCTTGTACTAGTTTGAACCTAAACAGTGATCGTAGATCGTTATAGTTAATGATCATAAGAAAGAGGGTATATACATTATTATGTAATCAGTGTATACCTTTAACATTTTTAAAATAACTTGATAAGACTTTGTAAACTAAAGAACATGATATGTAATAAAAGGAAGAAATCTTGACACAACCTTTGTGTCAGGTGAGTCATACCCATATCAGTTTGGGATAGCTACAAGGAGATGGAAAAATACGTAATGAATTTTGTCATTACGTGAATGTACCTATTCCTGTAGGGATCCCAAAGTTATGTAACATGAACCGCATGACCCGAATGCCAAATAATGATTTTTACATCTTCGATGATTAAACTTACTATTTAATGAGTACTTACGATGAATAAATTAATTTAATAAGTAAACAAAGGAAAGAATCCTGATACTATGAATGATATGGTTATGTTGTAGGTGGGAAAGGATAGGTTTCAAGTGGCTTATGTGTAATCACGAAACCAGGCTTGCTAGTACAATGCCATAAACTACGACTGTGGTAGTGCAAATGAATGATTTCATTTTCTGTCACCAATTCTTATTTTAAATTGTGTTGGAGTGGGAAGCTGACACTAAGAAGATACACATGAATATCTATACCTTTAAAATTTCTAATAGAATGATATATTGAGTATATTGGCTCATGTAGAGCATTGAAAGGGGAACGAGTAGGATGTGTAATCATTATAGTTGCACACAGTTATCATAGGTTGTCAAGATGGATTCTAAACATTACTCAATGCTTGATTTTAATCCATTCATGTTAAAATAATTTAAGGCATAAATATAATTAATTGGGTTAAATAAAAAAATTCCCTTAGTTTTTGATGATGCGTAATATAGAGGTGTTAGAATTACAAATAGAACACCACAACCACCCACTCTTTATCACCACCCAAATCAATGACATCCTCATTATGACGGTTATGATCAACAACAACAACAATATCAATATCATATCATCACACACCTTTCATCAACTTTAATTTCCTAACATTATCATTTCCCAAACACCAGTCGTGCTACGATATTTCAATGACACCATCACTCCCACATTAGGTACTGTCATCTTACTAGTCAAATTCGGCATTAAATCCCCCATGAACTCTTCTACTTAGTGGAAGGATAGTTCCAATATAACATGCTATTAGGTTGACCATGGATACAAGCTATACCATGTATTCCATCTACGCTCCAATGATGTATCAAATATGAGCATGAAGGAAAAACTTTCACTAGTCCCGTGGACCCTAATCCTTTCAAATCTTGCCACATGACATATTTCTCGAATGATGTGCTCATCCCTAAATAAAAATTGGGCTCTTCCAATGAAACCTATACAAGTATATCCATTCCATCATCAAAATTACCATATGATACTTCTTTTGACGATGTCATATAACGTCTTTCATTGGGGGAGTATCGTAACCTCACACTTAACTCACTTCCTACACCAAAGACATATGGTAGGCTTGAAAAATAGCCCATGTATGAACCTAATGTCAGAGATTTCATCTCCTACTTTCTGCCACACCTTAAAAAAATATCATCTACGGAGGGACCGAAATCCTTCTACACATCCCACTTATCAATGACATGCTAAACCATTCATATCAAACTTAAAAATTTTGTATAGCCAAGTCTTTGTGAAAATGTATCTTCACTATTATGCTTGGAAAGGATTTGGATTTGAATGTTATGAACAAGGAATTCATGACCTAATACTTGATTACTTCTGAAAACCGGATGAGAAATATGAGTTAGGTTTCAAAAAACCAACCTCTAACTCTTCAACTGGAATTATCATTGAACCCACCATAGAGTCAGAACCATCTTCATCATCGACACATAACAAACCCACAGATATTGATGACACCATTTCTATCCCTCCTAAGTTTATTTTTTAGTCAATACTATTACATTAGGACCATTAACTTATCAAACTAATCATGGTACTTAAATCCTTCCTCTCATCTAGCCTAAAATGATATAAGAGGATTCATCCACAATTGACATCATTCAATGCCAAGATGACCAAGCCATCTTATCATACATAGGAGAAGAGGACCATTATCTTTAAAAAAATCTTACCACCTAACACATCAACCTTTCTCAAGGAATCCACTATCGACATTAATATAGGGACTCCATAAAAACCTAATATAGTTGAAGTCAGAAAATATTTAGGTCCGCAGGAGTTAAATGACTTTACCACCTTCTTATCCAAACATAGTCAAGCCTTAGCATGGTCATATAGTGATATGCCACACATCGAACCCAACATTGTCATCCACAACATCATCACCTATCCTAAGGCCAAACCTGTCAAACAAAAATTACGTAGGATGTACCCTCGTATAGCTCTTCTCATCAAAGAGGAGTTACAATGTCTTCTTTCTATTAATTTCATTATACCTATTGATTACCCAAAATGGGTCTATAATATTGTGCTTGTCACCAAAACCTTAGGAAAGTTACACATCAGCACTAACTTCCAGGATCTCAATCTCACTTCTCTTAAAGATGACTTTCCCCTTCCAAACATCGACCAACTCATTGATCTAACCATCGACCATGAAATGTTCTCCCTTATGGATTGATTCTTTGGCTACAACCAAATACTCATCGCCACTAGTGATCAACATAAAACATCATTCCTCACTCCTTGGGGGAATTTTTGCTACCGTGTTATGCCCTTCAGACTTAAAAATGTGGGGGCCACTTATCAACGTGTTATGTCATACATATTTAATGATCTTATCCATAAAAACACATAAGACTATGTTGATGATATTTTAGGGAAATAAAAACAACGTAGGGATCGTCTCGTCATCCTCGACACAATCTTTGCTCATCTTATTCAATACTTTCTTCATCTCAACCCTGCTAAGTGTGTATTCAGTGTTCTCACTGGTAAGGTCTTCTTAAGGTTCATTATGTCTATTTGGGGCATTAAAGTAGACCTCACTAAAATCAAAGCCATCATCAAGATACCTCCTCCATCAAACCTCAAACAAATTTTTAGCCTTCAGGGTAAGCTTCATTCAATCCACTGCTTTATCTCACAACTTTTAGATCATTTTCATCCTTTTCACCACCTTGTTTGAAAGGATTTAAACTTTAGATGGGACCACCATTGTCAATTGAAAGGATTTAAACTTTAGATGGGACCACCATTGTCAAAAGGCCTTCGATGATATCAAATAGTATCTTCTATCACCATCTGTGCTCATACCTCTATGTGAGGGGGAGCCTTTCTACCTCTACATATATGCTACTAATCATGACTTGGGTGTTATGTCACTCATTGAGATTAGTAGAGTCATGAACAAGCCATTTACTATTAAGCCGCACTCTTAATGACTACGAGACTCGTTATACAGAAGCTGAAAAGTTGTGTTATGTCGTGTACTTCGCAGGTTCCAAAATATGTCATTATCTACTCAATCCCAAGAATTAAGTCATTACTAGTTTTAATCCTCTTAAAACCATGCACTCTAAATGATATCACAGTGACCATATCACTCGATGGCTTATGCTCATGACCTAGTTTGACCTTGAATTCATCTCACAAAAAATCTATTAAATGACAAGCTATCGCCGACCAACTTGTCGAAGCCCCTCTAATTGAAAATCAACCACCTCATGAATAGTTCTATGATGAATCTATCAACATTATCAATCACGAATACACCCCTCTCGAAATCACACTTTTCTTTGATTGATCTAAGTGTTAGCAAGGGGCAGTGCTGAAATCATCATTTTAACTCCCTGGGGGACTTCCAAACCTCTATCATTCAAAATAAAATTTGAATGTACTAACATCATGGATAAATATGAAGCTCTAATCATGGGTCTCTAAATTGCCATCATGCTTGGTATCCAAATATTGGACATCTATGGAGACTCACAACTTGTCGTCAATCAAATAAAAGGATTTAACCAATGTAAAAATTAAATTCTACAAAAAAATATAAAGCCAATTCCTCTTAGAAGCCTTTGATTGTTACACTATCCAAACAGTCCCATGATCCTCTAACAAATCTGCAGACACTATGGCTTCCCTCGCATCTCTCATTCCGCTATCAACTGATGAATCTAAATTGTTCGTTATTGTTCACATACTTGATCAACCATACCACAACAATTAAGTCCCATCTATCAACATCATTGAAAACAATCGAACACACCTTTGGTATACTAAGACATTGGACTACCTTTCAGAATCCAAAATTTCTTCTAGCCTATCTAAAAATACTAAATGATCTTTTCTCCAATGCGCTACCTGACATGTCATCATAGGTTGTGTTTTATATAACATGGATTTTATGGTCTCTTATTAAAATGCCTAAAATATTATGAATCTACTAAATCCATTCTGGAAGTCCATGATGACATATGCAGTGGATACTTTAACGAGACAACAATTGTTAAGTGTGTCCTTTGAATTGGCTACTATTGGCCTACTCTCAACCAAAAATTTTGTGCATATGTCAAGAAATGTATCAAATGCCAACACCATTCAAATCTCACTCACATTCCCAGTTAATCTTTATATCCCTCCCAACACCTATGGCCCTTTTCACAATGGGGGATTGACCTCATTTGTCTAATCAACACTCGTTCGTCACAGCCACATCATTCTATCATCACGCTTATTTAATATTTCACTAAATGTGTAGATCTTATTCCTTTAATCTCTACTAAGGCTAATAAAATCATCAAATTCATCTATCAACACATCATATATCACTTTGGCATCCTTCATAAGCTAGTCACTGAAAATGGAAATTCCTTCAAGAATAAAGTAGTTAAGAAATTATGCATGCATTCAACATAAAACTAAGCTTATCATCCCCATACTATCCATAAGAAAATGGACAAGTTGAAGCTTCTAACAAAACACTTAATAAAATTCTCATCAAATTTTTTAATCAAGAAAGTGTAAATTGAAACCTCCATATCCCATTCACTCTCTGGGCTTATCATACTAGCATTTGTACTCTTATAAGTGCTACACATTTTTCTTTAGTTTATGGCTCCGAGGAAGTCTTACCCCTTGAATTTAAAATTCCATCACTCCGTATATCCCTCAAATATTTCATCCCTAATGAGGATTATCACCAATAGTGTTTAACATAATTAGAATTTCTAGATGAATGATGTCTAACAACTCTCGAACATCATCATTTCTATCAAGAGTGCATCAAGCGCACGTATAACAAACATGTAAAAGAAGGTGACTTTACCATAAGTGATATTTTCCTCAAAGAAAACCAAAATGTCACTACTCTGGAAAGGAGTAAACATGGAAATTTTTCCCCTAACTGGATCAGTCCATATGTCATCACTCACAAGTATAGGTCGAGAGCTTATTGTCTAGCCTCCCTTGATGGTACACCTAAAAAGGAACCTTTGAATGCCTTACACTTTCATCATTTCTACTATTAACACATTGACTGTCATGACAGTAGTCACATCAAAGATCTTAATCCATCATCAACCCTTTATTTCATCATTGTAATGATTTGAAAGCATGTGGTCTTCCATCACTATCCTCGAAAACCTTAAAGATGAGCACCATGGATCTGTTCATCACATCTTTCACATGGACAACTTCCTCCTTAGTAGGAACCCCACAATCATTACATCGACCTACCTTGTTTACCAACTAAAGACATGTTAGGGGGCCCACATGTGTAGTTTTTGTACACATATCTCTTCCCCTCCTCGAAAATGGTCTATTAGGACTTCCCTCATCATAGAATAAAGTTAAAAATATCTATGGATGCATCTTATCAAAAATAAATAGACTGATCCCTTAAAGGATAGATATCAAAAATCAAAAATCATACTATCAAAAAATGAAGAAAGTAGATTGATCCCTTGAAGGATAGCTACCTATCAAAATAATAGACCGATCCCTTAAAGGATGGATATCGCAAAAAAGTAAAAAGAAAATCATAGACCACTCCCTTAAAGGATGGATACCCATGTAAAAAGGCTTCCCACATCAATCAACCATTAAAAATTCAAAATATCAAAAAGCATCCTAAGAAATCTTCCCACATCAATCAAATTTCTCATAAAAGCAAACTTCTCGCATCGATTAGTTTACGTCAAAATAAAATATATAGTTGGGGCATCTCTCTATGAAACCATTGAAAGAAGAACCTACTCTCCCACACAACCTACATGTGTTAACCTTCCCATGTCCTAGGAAGGTATACATTCCACTTCCATCTATGTCTAAGTTCCTACGTGTGACTATCTATTGTTAGTCATATGTTAACATTTGTTTAAAAGGCCAAAAATTACATGTGTCTCCACTATACTAATTCCCATCACATATGTATAAAATCTAGTATAAAGCAATCATTTCATGTTTATTCTTACTCAAGATTAAAACACATTTTGATATACATAAGGATCACATTAAATTCAAATATCCATAATACATCACATCAACATAACACCATCATCTATCAGTAACATCCATATAACATTAATATTTATCAAACATCTATATGACATCAAACATTCATCAATAACAAATACAATCATAATAAAATCTTAATATCACATCATCAAATTAAAATCAAATCATGAATCATGAACCAAAATCATCTCTCATCATATATATAATCATATAATCATGTCATTATACATCATATGGACTCTCAATAGCTCTGCATATCAAAAACATATATATCAAAAATAGGCTTAAAAAAGAGTCATATACATCAAAAACTATCATATCTATTGGGTAAACTAAACACCCACCAAATACGAACTTCTTGAGCACTTCTCCCCTGATCACCACCCTCACCTCCATCGTCGAGTCCTCTACTAGGACCACCTCCATCTAGTCCTCTACTAGGACACCTCCATCTGGACCTCGAGGTGGCTGACCCACAATTGAAGTACTAACACTAGGACCCACTCGTCTCTGAGCCTCATAAACAACAAAATGAGGCTTATCGGGAATCCTTCCTCAAACAATATCCTCATAATAACCAATCTCCTCACACAATGACTGGTAGTTAGCCATGTTAACACTACCAGTTGGAACCATCTATCCACTAACCTAGGCTCTAGTTGCCTGAAGCTCATCCCCTGACACTGAAGCACCTGTAATACCGAGAGCCCTTCTCAAGGTCTCTCGTTGTTATCTATATCAATCTCGACTAGCTGCAACTTGTGATAGTTTCACTTGTACACCTCTCTAGCTGCTGACTCAGACTATCTCACTCACCTCTTAAACCCATCCCTCTCTATGTAGTCAGAGTAGCCCTCTCATCCAGTAATGAAGCCTTCTCAAACTCTAAACATACAATAGTGGTATCTAGATTTTCTCTATCATCATTTCCACCATCTACCTCACCCCCATCCCTCACCACCATCTCGGTCACCTCCTTATGGTGAGCCACCTCCACACGAACCCACACCCATCTATCTCCTCTGAGCAGGCTATGAGCCCTGCCACCATGTGGCAAATGCCTCCATGACATCGAGAATCATCTACAACCATGGGTGCCCCTGATCATCCACACCCATAGCCCCCTCCTCATTAGGCATGAACGAAGGCACTGTAACCACTGGTAAATGGAGTCCTACATCTTCCATCCTCATGCCTATATACCACTGTTACCTCCTGACACATCCTGAATCAAACCAAATTGTCACCTAACACAACTAAATCGAATAAGTTCCCACTTGCCAGGTCGTCGACCCTGCACCCATAAATCCTATTGGGTGGCCCTAAGCTCACCCTCTTATCCCTCCCACACTAGAAAACCAATATATGGTCTTCACCTAATATCACTAGCCTACAAACTTGAGAGGAGTTTTCAATAGTAGTCCTCACCTCTTCATACTGGCCCTGCATCTCCCCTATCAGAATGCCATAAGACAAAGCCAACTGATCTCTATAATACTGCTCCATCTCCCCATGAAAAACCTCTAGGTCAAGCCACTACAATGTGCTTGTATGCCCAACACTATAGTAGAAAAAAAACATCAATCCCAAACCTCTTCTTGATACTCCATGACCAAATCTCTCTATAATTCTAGGCTAATAATGCAGGTTCCCATAAAAACACAACCCTCTGCTCCATCATGTCCACTAATACACCAGTCATCATCCAAGGAAATCTACCCCCAGTAGAGTTGGGTAAAACATAACATGTAATCCCTATCATCATAAGGGTCATCAAAGCATGACCCTCTATCTCATGAGAATATAAGGCCCCATATGAAAATCCACCCAATGAAAACTATACACCCTCAACATCACCTCCAAACAGTCTCCTCATCACATCAGTCCTCTCTATCTCCTCAATCAAATATATACCCTCTCCATTCACAAGTAGTCTCATAATCATGTGTACATCCTCTAGGGTGATCATCATCTCACCGTTGGACAGCCAAAACAGTACAAGTAGTGGGATCTCACCTCTCCCATAATGTGAGTAATAATCATCATTGCATATGGATATGTCTATAATGACACACTGCCCCCAACCCTACATCCTCCAAATGTAACCAATCCTCATCTGACAACCAAGCCCTCACATCCTCTAGGATCACATGAATCTTGTCTTTAATAGTCATTATCCCACACCTACATCCAGAAAACATAAAAACATCCATTAGAACAAACTTCAATCAAAATTTCATCAAAACATGGTAAACCCCCAATAGCTAGAGATTCACTCCTAATCATCGGTGTTTCACAAAAATCACATGTGATTTGAAAAAAATCACTGGTGATACCAGGATATTTCACAAACATGCCTCGGTACGGGCACTAAAAACCAACAAAAAAATAAAAACTAACTAAAAAACACACAAAATGACAAAATATAACCTACCTCCCCCTAGATGGGCCTCCTCTGCCTTCTAGATGCTCCTACAGCCTCCATCACTCAATTATCACTCTCTAATCACTCAATTAGACATCTAAAACTCACAAACCACATGATATAAATGAAATTCTCGTAATCAAACCAACTATTTATAGGGTTGATTATCTCACCTTGGAATCGCCAGTGATTCTTGTAATCACTGATGATTCCCATAATTACCCATGATTGGTCTAAATTGCCCGCAATTCCTGAAAATCACTCCCGATTCCCCTCATATATAAAAAAACTTACATTTTTCAACATAAACATCCACTTCAACAAGACTTTATCAAACTTGGTTAACATGTTCATCCAAAATGTGCCTCATTTTAAAGGACCCCAAAAAATATCGCAACCAAAAAATCCTTCGTAGATTTGATTCACAACTTTAGTATCGGTACGTCTTACGTCTATAGGACATAAACCCTATGGTTCCCCTATTACTTGGCTCCTGTGGTCTCTGCACCATATCTTTTCTCCTTGTGAATCATACGTCTATAGGAGATGAACCCTTTTGGTTCCCCTATCACTTGATTCTACGGCAAACACTTACCCTATTTCAATACCTTATCTTGGGGAAAATTAAAATGAAGCATGACACGTCAAAAAATGTCCAATCAACTTAATAAAACCGGTGATCCTCACTCTTCCATTGCAATCATCCCTCAATTTGAGGAGGGTGTCACCCATCCAAATACAAAATAAGTTATCTCAAACTTATTTTTTTTCTAGTATCTTGTCTGTCACAAACTACATCGACAAAAGGGGGCAAATGTAGACACCGATTGTGTCTGTCGTTTCGCCTCCTAATCCTCTTTGATAAATACTTTATTTAATAAACACTTTATTATTATAAAAACACATTCCTAAATTCACATCCCCTCTTATCCCGTAAAACCAACCTTTTACTCCCTTACAAATTACTATTTACCCATCTAAATTACTTTAACCTCATTCTAAAACCGCCTAACCCTTTTTAAATCATTTCTAACGCCATTTTACCTCAACCTCCTAACCCCCTCAACTCGTATAACCATCTTTACAACCATTTTCCCTTGTCCATGACTACCTGAAAATCATTGTTTAGGAAGTTGATTTCAACCATTTGTAAGATGTTTTTCACTAATAATTTCTTGGATCATGCCAACAATTCTAACTAGTCGTCAGCGATTATAGATCGTATTTTTCTCTTTTCTCTCAAGGAATATTTCATGAATTATTTTCACACATCCTTGTACACTCTTGTTTCTTTCCCAGCAGTGAAGCTTTGTCACTCCAGAAGATCCTCAAGGAAAATATCAATAGCATCCTACAAGTGTCAAACATATCTCTCAAAGAATTCTTCCACCTATCAACTTTGAAGCTTGGTTCTCAACGATATTCTTCATCAGGGGATCAATAACTTGCAACCTTATCAACCGCAAACCAACATTTGCAAGACTTTTTTACCTTCTCATCATTTCAAGGTAGTTTATATTTACTCTATCGCCGTCTCCATAGCGTTAACACTCTTAAAAATTAATCATTTTCAATATCATTGATTTGATCAAACTATAGTTTATCAGATACTATCAAACTACTTTCACAGTAATTACCAATGATTACTGGAATTTCCCTCGATTCCCTTAGATTGCCCATGATTTTATCCAATCAACTGTGATTCCTTTGAATCTCCCATGATCCCTACTTTTTCAAGCATATTTTCAATTAATCCCATAGTCTTATCTCAATTTTTATCAATATTTTTGGATTTAACTTTTCTTCTGCAAGCATGCCTCTTGTTTTATACGACTTGATACCTAGGTTGAATCTCACCCAATTACAAGTCATATATGATCTATCCGATCATCTTGCAATAGCCCTTATTGTAAGAAAAATACAAAATTGTTCGTGAACTTACATTGTGCAGACATTCAGATTCACCACTGAAATTAAAGACATCGAAGGATCAGTTTGATTTCCTCCACGAGATCTAGTAATAGGACCGTAGAGGGATTGGTATGTTACTACTTCGAATCTTTTCAGATTGCTTCCACTTTATCCTAGGCGACATTTGAAGCTCCACATGACTTACCCTTTGATCTTGAGTTCTATATTTTCTTATCCATCATTTATCAATCTATATCAATATATTTATATATATATAATTTATAACATTCTATCGAATTCACTTAATTGTTTAAAAACAAGTTGGCATTCTTCAAGGAAGTCCCTTCAGATTCCCAAGAATTGGCCTTTTCTAATAAGCTCTTCTACCCATCTTATCTAATATTTTTTGTCTAGTTTTCTTTGATCCATAGGTTTTTCTTCGTAAGCAAAAGAAGGATTGAGATATCATCCAACAGTTATCAACATTCAATCACCACGGGTATCAGTAAACCTCTTCGTCTTATGAGGTCATTTAGTTTTGTTGTTCCATTTTATTAATTTAGAATAGGAATGAAAAAACTCTTTGGTACATGGATAACCCATTTTTATAGGCGTTCTACACCTCCTTCACCACATCGGTCTCCTTCACGTGAACATAGTTACTCTCTCACACCACCGCCTTTAGATCATAGTCTAATGCCTTTTTCTCCTCGAATATCGAGTGTGGGGGCCTTTCCCTTCATTGTAGTCAGATAGTCTTCTATCCCTTACACACTTGGGGGGATTTGCACTTTCTTCCCCATTCCATCACTATCAGGTTTTCTCTAGTATCTACTACTACACTTCACGCTCCGCACTTCATGCTTCATCTTCCCAAGAACTCATACATATTTGGTACACACATTGTACCATCATTACCTGATGGTGCACTCTAGTGTTACGGTTCACACTTGGTTACTGAGGACATACTTATTCCATGAACAATCTATATTTTATTCTCAGTGCTTCATGATACATATTTTCTAACATCTATTATCACACAACACACTCATTTCTCGATGACACACTCTTGTTCTATGGTTTATTCTTGACTGTTGAAGGAGAATTAATAAACGAACCTCATCTCATGCACATCCACTGGGGGGAAACATTGTTCATACCATTTGCACATATTTCATATCACACCATCACACTTACATAGCATTTTCATATATTAGTTGCATTTATTCATGCTAGCTTATACTACTTACATCTTGTAGCTTTCTTACTATGCTAGACAAATATTCAATATGTCATTATATTTATCATATACACATGCGCATTCACTTGGTCTCTAGAAGTGAATACAGATCTCTTACATATCCTTACATGATGCATGATTCTCAACACAGAATCCCTTTTCATCCTCACCAAGGATCTTGTGGGAATCTACCTTGTTTACTCTCACACACTACACGTTTTATTGTTTCATCATTTACTACTTCTTACTAGCACTTGATTTTTCATTGATATATACACGCTTTGACATACTATTTATCTTTCTAACATGCTAATGGGTGCTTCATGTGTAGAATTTTCCTTACATGACTATATACAACCATGCTTATCTGACATTTTTTTCTTTCCATTGTTTAAGGGTTATGTCTTATGTCTTGTGTGATCATTGTATGCTTTTGGCTACTTTGGACCTTATTGTCTCGTGACATTGTGAGTGATTTCCTATGTATAAAACACACTTTTCATGGTCTATCTTTTCTTATCAGTTTCTTGTTACATTTCCTTCTATTCCAAGTTAGCTTTGCTTACATAACACATGTTACTAGCCTATCTTGTTTCCATGTGCCTTGGTTTCTACCATGCACATCCCCTACCCCTGTAGGAATATCCACTCAGGTATGTATATCAAATTAGGTCCTCTCCTTTGGGATGCATTCTCCTATAATCTTCACATATACCCCAAACGAGGGGACATTTATCAAGTGAAAAAATCACCCCTACAGTAGCTCAAATCTATAGTATAGATCAACACAGTATAGAATAAGAATAGGAATAAAGTCATAGAATGGTCTGGAATCAGACTTGGACCTCACACACATAGTGGACACTAGCACCCAACAGAAGACAGTAACACCTGGTGCTTGTGTCCTCCCCTAGGTGGAAATGTCCTGGCGTAAAAATAGTCAATTTATCAGATCAAGACAATATTCACCAAATTTAAAAATAGTTCTATAGTAGCATGCACTTTCCTCCAGTTACATAATTCACTTTATCAATGAATTCTAGTTATAATCAGGACTGATCAGGACTAATTGGAATAATTGGAACAAATCAAGACATACTATCTACAATAGTGCTTACTCAAGAAGTGTCATAGAAGGAGAGAAAAACTAGACCTCTCTCCCTAATACTCTTATATCAGCATGAGATCGCCCAAAAATCTCGCACTTGGCATGAGATCACCCAAAAAACTTTCTCTCATAATGAGATCTCCCAAAAAACTTTCTCTCAGTGTGAGATCACCCAAAATAATCGCCATCGACAAAAAATTCAACAACATTTCCAAACAAATTAGGGAAATTATTTATCTCTTACACTCTTATACATTAGGTGGACACTTTCCTTTTACATACTTTCACACTTCTACTTGCTTAGACACATGTTACTTTGATTTCTCATATACAGAAATTTAACTACTCTTTCACTCTTCTTTTACAAATCCGTCCTTAATACAAAACAAGGAGAATCTCACATCAACAAACAAACCACACTACTACACATACACTTCACCTATAGGTTCCACTTACCTTTCCTAGTCTCCACACTTTACATTATGATCACTCCATGCTTCACTTGTCCACTCGGCATGTTATCAGCTACACACTTCTCTACAAGGTTACAAGGTACACATCTTCTATCTACTTTATTTTATCGAGTATTCACTCAATAACATAAAGTGGAGGAAAACTTTAGACACAAAATCTATGAACTTGGGTACATTTCTAAGTGCTAAAATCATACTATCACTTACATGATTCCTAAGAAAGAAAAATAGTAATTGACAACTCCTTTTAGCCTTTTGATTTGCCTTCTGATCTTTTATTGGCTTCATACATTGTGCACTCTTTCCAGCATTTGACCGTTTTATCTTTGTATGGCATCGTACATTAGCACTCAGTTGGGACACTAAAACCAGGTGTTCCTATCCTCTTGGAAACTCTTGTCCCTCTTTACCTCTTTCTTATCCTTTTAGAACCCTTTCGATTTGTTGGTGAGAAAAAATTTAGGGTGTAAAAATTGATGGATATTCTCCAACGTCTCAAGGACTCTAGGTCCCTCTGATTGGGTGGTGTAGCTCCACTTATTATGTGTGCATCAAATTGAAATATGTGGTGGCCTGACAGCCAGAGATCCAACAAGGACACTGCACTGAACCTATGGAAAAAGCTTACAATTTCTTGCAAGGAAGGAATTTATTGAGAGAGTAGAAAATGGAGTGGGAAAAAGGAGAGGCATGATTAATATTTTAGGTAGAAAATAAGATGCTTACAACCATTAATCATAGTACTTCAACACACATATATATAGAATAAAAACAACTTTGTAATTGTAAACAAGACAAGATAATATTAAGAACACAAAGTCTCAATAATATTCTTATCAAAAAATGCATGAAACTCCTTATTTCTTCATTGATGCTTTGGAAAAATTGTACATATTAGGAAATAGAAGAACATAAAGAAAAGAAATAGAATAAATAGTTATCTCCTTTATTTCTTCACAAGTAATCTCTTATGAGCATATAAAATTGACAACCCCTTAAAATGAGGGTGTCATTACAATTTGTAGAACCTTAGAAAACTCTTCTCCTACTCCCACTTGTGACCGTTCATATGTCCCTCACAACATGTGAATTTTTGAATCTTAAAGGGATGACTTTAAGTCCCCTTTTATTAATTAAGGGTGACTTATTACAATGTTTGATTATAATAACATTTAAGTGAATACGATGAATGTCATGATTTCTCATAACAAAGAATTAGAAAAAGGGGGGAAGGGAAGAGGAGAGAGAATGAGAGAGGAGAAAGAAGAAGGAATGTTGATGAAGATGATGCCTTGCCTCCTTTGCCTTGTTTCTAGAATGATTTGATGAAATGTTCCAATGCGGTGAACTTTGGATCTTTGAGATTTTTACATCATGAGAAATCTCCTACGGATGATACACGGACACCTTGAACTGGGTGTTTAGAAACATTGTTGAATGATCACCTTGATGATTGTGGGCGTTGCTCACTAAGATCCACTCCGAAGAAGTTGAGGTTGGAAACCAATCTCTGATGAATTTTTCTACATAGCCACATTGTTTTAATCATCAAAAATATTTGATGAAGTACATTTTGAACACTTTTTCCCTATAAGTGATGACAACAATCCCTTCCAAGTACATGATGCACAGACAACATGGACCACATAATGAGTGTTTAAAAACATTGTTGAGGTTTCCTAATGTTGATTCCAGATGACTTATGGGTAATGATCGTGATGATCATCTGTGACACTTCCATGTTCTGTTGGCAAAGATTGCCCCTAGAATGATGCACCTTCTTGTGAAAACATTGACCTCCACTAGCTTTCTCGATCCTCCAAGCATCCATTTTTTTATATTTTTAAGGTCCATGTGAGAGATATCATTGTCCCCCATATTTTAATACTAAGAAGAAAGAGTTGCAACTAGTTTGACACATGTGAATTTGAATTTCATCTTTGGCCTTGGCACTGTTCTATGACCGGAATAAGGATTTACTATTTTTAGTGAATTGAATTATCCATCCCTTTCACCTCAAACTACTTTCAGTCACCTTTCTCAATCTCTGAAGGCTCACCGGAAACTCTATTTTTCCCAAAAATACTTTCTATGAAGGTTTTCTACTTATAGTAAACTCTTGTGTAGAGACTTACTATTTTTGAAAAGTGGGTCTCTCGGCCTCAGATTTTGAAAAAATTGATATTTTTGATATGGATTTTTCTTGTTTATCTCACGTATGAAATTTTGTGCCAATCTGAACTTTGGAAAAGAGAAATTAAATTTCAAAAATTTGGGTAAGGGAAACTAGGGTTTTCTCGCAGCAAAAAATTTGGTCCGTGCATGAAAAATCTTCCACTTGGAACCTCAAGGTTCCTAGAAATGTGAATGAATGCAAAAAATCCCACCTTGATTCATGTATCGGTTTTCAAGATACAAGAAAACTCACTTCATGGGTTACAAAGTTCTTCAAGAGAAAAATATTGTCTGAAGGCTTTAAAAATTTTAGATTTTTTACAAATTTCTTCTTTTTGGACCATGAAAACATTTCTGCAATGGATGGAAATTGAAAACGATGACAAAGAAATATTGGGGGTGAGAGAAAAAATGGTGAAGTATGGATTTTATAGATTTTTACAACCTTGAGGGGGGAAAATGTTTTGTCCCCATTTTCCCATTATAAAGGGAAAATGGGGGAAAAAAAGGTGCCCTCACCTTAGGCTATCACTTGGCACTCATGCACATGTGGAGAGGAATGGAGGAGGGGGCTAGAAAGTAGCACATGGGAGTGGTCATATTAGGAACCTAAAGGAAGAAAGGAGGGGGAGAATTTTTTTTTTCCCTTTTCCCATTGGAAAGGGAGAAAGGGGGAAAAAAATGGTTCCCTCACCTCAGGATGACACTTTTCACACATGCGCGAGTGGAGAAGGGGGCTAGGAAAAGGCCAAAAGGAGCTTACCAGAGGTTTTCAGGGTCATATTGCATGTCCATGGGCTCTATGGGAGGAGGGGCACAATTTTTTGTCCCCCATGTCCCCTTAGAAAGTGATAATGGGGGCACAAAGATATTCTTGAGTTCCATGCATACATGTGTCCTTCAAAAAATTGACTAATTGTTGAAGCATGCTACCTTGGGAAGAGACTAGAAAACTCCATATCTCAAACTCCCAAAGGTATTTTTATGAACTTCCTTATATGATTTTGACTAGAAAGAAAATTTTGAGATGAATTCAATGGGTCTCATCTTCTTATTATTCCTAAAAAAATCCCAAAAACTTCATTTTTTTAGGGATTACTAGTTGTACATGGAAAGAAAGAGTTGCCTAGAAAATGCATCAGGTTTAGGATGAATCTAATGTTAATACCATGTAGGGAACTGAAAATTATTTCCATTGATACTTTTTTTGGATCAAAACTCATTCCAGAGCTCTTGAAATCATCTCCCAAAGTTTAGGTACCTTTCCACAATGCAAGCTCCCTTGACCTCAAAACCCCTCTTTTGATGAAATTTCTCTAAAACCATAAAATCTTCCCTAAATATTATAAAATCACTTGTATGATTATATTGGATCATGAATAAACACTCTTGATGGATCTAGGGCTTGAACTCATTTCCAAAGAATATGCACATGTCTTAAAAATGCTAAAACTATCCATTTTGGGCCTGCTGAAGGATCTTCTCCGAATGGTACCAACTTGGAAGCACTTTAATGAAATTGATTTCCCTAAATCACCTATAAACATTTTGAAACAACACATTGGATAACTTGAAAGGACATGATAGGCCTAATATAGGGAATAGGCTGATCTAGAGGGGTGTCTGGGAAGGTCTATATTATAAAATTTTGACTCTAGGGTATAGTTGTCCTATTTTCAAGGTGAATCTTTCCCTTGCAAAAACATAGGACACTAGTTGTCTCTATCTTTAGGACATGTTGTGGATTGAGCACATCAAGGACATAACATGAGTAATCTTAGAATCTCCTTTTACAAATTAGACTAGTGCCTTATCCCTTGGGCTTCACAGAGTCATACAACTTGCAAGAGATAGACAAAAAGAAGGAACACACACACACAACTAAAAGGAAACACACCACACTGAAAAGGGGAAAAAATACACAACAGGTAAAGGAAAACAAACCTATATCACCTATGATATAATGTAGGGGACAACCCACTTTTGTTGTATAACTTTTCTCTTCTCAGAGGTTACCCCTGAAAGGGTAACACTAAGTGAAGATGTTCTAAAAATCCATTGACCAGTTCAAGGAAGTATCCTCCTTTCCTCAACTACTTATGAAATCCAGGTGATTTTATGACTTCATGTATACTTGGGAGGAGTGAGCCTACATTATCTCTTTGATGTTTAGAGCTTTGCTCATAAATTCCATTTCCTTTTCCCTCTTTCAAATCAGTTTCAGAATGCTAATTTCCATCAATGTTCACCCACACTACTGATTTTTCATTTAGCATCTCAGCAATGCCTCAAGGCTGATTTTTGTTTGAATACCTTGAGTTTAATTTTTCCTGCATTCATGCTCATTGACATATTTTTGGTAAGGAACCTTGAATCCATATTTTTGTTTGATATCATTATGATGTGTTTGGATGTTGAATGGAGGATCAAAAATAACATCATACCCATCTTGTATGGTCAAAATCTGAGTCAAGAGGTCAAGAATCAGCTTGGCATCTTTCGTACCTTCTACCACATCCAAGATTTCTTTCATAGAGTCCTCCTTTGAAGTTTTCGACAATTCACTTTTGCATTCATTTGAAGAATCTTCATTTTTTAAATCCATTCAACCTTTAGGAGGAATTTTTTCATCATCCTGAAGCTCATCACATTCCACTACTTATTTTTCATGAGGAATATCAACTATGAGGACTTCAAAACTCTTTGTATTTAACTCTTCATCATAGAAATAATCTTCTTCTTTGAATGGGAAAGAGAATACTTCCACTTCATCATCGCATCTGATAGGCATTAACTTAGGAGAGACATCATATTTATCATCTTGATTTATTTTTTCATGACCATTCCTTGATTCAATTGAGAAACTGAAATTTGATTCATGTTTGTCATGCAAATCCATAGCTTGCATCAAGAGTTCGAGACTAAGACGAGGTTCTTCTATTTCTTCTGCAGCTCTTTGTGATTATTTCACGAAGTCTTCCTTCAAATTTTTCAAAGGCTCGTCGTAGGTTGGTTTGTCTTCTTCATGAATAACATCATTGAGAGAATCTTCATCTTCGAATGGGAATGAGAAAACCTCCACATCATAGGTAAGCACATTATCTAATTTCACTACTTGAGATTCATCAAGAAACATCTCCTCTTCTTCCTAGATCACATTACCTACAAACTCGGGGCTATCTTCTTGCAACTCAAAATTTATGAATAATTCTTCAAGATCAATACCTCTTTAAGAAGAGATTCTTGTCCCTATCAATATGGGAATATCATCCTTCTCTTTGGTTGTTATAAAAGTATTCATCCTCCTACTATTTTGATACAATATATTAGCTTCTGGACTTCTTGAATTTTATATTATATATCTCATCTTTTTCATAGGAAGAAACTTCACCATATCTCCTTTAATTGGGATGGTTGTGGAAGACCAATTCATATGGATCTTACCTCCCAAGTCTCGATAGAATATTCTACCTAACAACATTCCAAATGAAGTTGGAATCTCTGCTACCAAGATAATCATTGACACCTTCTTGTGTGGGAAATTGAAGAGAGCCACCTCAACATCATTGATATTTCCCACAAGTGGTACCTCTTTTGATTCCATGGAGTAACATGAGCCGTTGGTTCATGTTAAGGTGGGTCTAAGACCATTGGCCACCTTTATAGGTATCGCATTATTAGAATCACCTGGATCTATTATGAAATTATTCAACTAGTATCTTCCAACAAGAAGGGAAACATAAAAAGGGTCAATCTTATCATTCTTTCATGCACTCATGGAAAGCATGTTCTATGTAAGAGGCATGGGTGGTGTTGGTAGTATGCCCTTAGGATTGGGATTCGTAGTGTTGGATTTTGGGAAACCACTATGGAAAACATCAACCAACCTCTTGAATTGGTCCAAATGTGTTTACAAGTATTTGATTTTAGTAATATGAACTTTAATTTTTCTTGCATGTTCAACATAATCGAATTGAGAAAATGCAGGAAAGGGGGTTGGAGACACTACTACTTATGGAGTTAGGATAGGCTTGGAGGTGGGAGTATATGTTTGGAAGAAAGAAGTTGAATTTGAAGGTGCATTAGAGGATTTTGAAGGACTAGGTTTTGTAGAAACAAGATTATAATTAGAAGCGGCCTTGGAAGACTTACTTGGAGTATAAGATGACCTATTTCTTGTCACAGGTTCAAATTTCTCCAATGCGGATTTCATGGAAGTCGGAAGGGGAGATCCTCAACTGATTATTTTCTTTGGTAGATTCACCACATGAGGATCTTCACTCTTCTTCTTCTTCTTAGCAAAAGAGGGATAACCTCCCTTTTAAGACTAGGAATGGGTGAATACCACACATGAGAAGTTGAGTACCTCTTTTTTATCGTCTTCATCACCTCTAGAATACTCACATAATCCGATTTGTGCATCATTCTCTATATCTTCAATCGCTAGAGCGTCATTATCTTCAATTTCTCATTCTAGTCCTTTTTTGTCTTCTTGGTTTCTGTAATTAGCATTAATAGGTAAAGCCTCTAAGGAAATCCTTTAGGGTTCTCCTGTGATCTGATTTAGGTGATGTCTTTAATGGGATCCTCATTGAGAAACCCCCCTCTTCAATATTGTAATTTCATTTACCAATTTCTACAACAATGGATTTGTTTTCTCATCATTGGGATGTTGAGCTTTACCCTTTGAAGGGTTCTTGATCTTTCCTGATAGGATGAGGTCATCATTTACTTTAATGGCCATCCTTTGTGCTTGTGCTAGATTCCTTGGTTGAACCCTCTATAGAAAGAATCCTACCTCTAGAATTTGAGCACTAATGAAGAACCTTTTTATGTTGTTATCGAAGGGCACATCTTCAAGAGGTATCATTTTAAATAGTTTGTTATAATGTGCTACGAAGTCTCTCATAGTCTCGTTAGATACCTTATTCATTTGAGCCAATTGTACCAAGAGATCCTAACAATATTCAGTTGATTTAAATATTTCTCTGAAGGAACTCTTGATATCGTCCCAACAAAAGTTTTATCTAGCAGGTAGAAGGTATAATCATTTTTCCACTTTATCTTGGAGTGATTCCACAAACAATTTCATTGTCATGTCTTCGTGTTCAATTCCAAGAATTATGCATGATGTGGTGAAGGAAAATATTTTTTCTTCAAGAAATTAAGTGTTGTCACTTTTTTAATTTAGAAATTTCTTGCGACAATTCATCGGTAGATCATGAAGAGGATGTGCAAGAGCAAGTGGGACAATATTCCTTCCCCACGGAATGATGGGTTGGGGTATTTCTCTTTCTGTAATTTCTAATTCTACTTCCACTTCTACAAACTCTTCTCTAAATTCTTGTTCTCCTTCACTAAGGAATTCAATATTCAATGGTGGGTGGAAGGTAGGGTAAAGAAGAGGATTTGTAGAGGGAGTATCAATAGGGGTTTAGGTGGGATTATGATCTAAAGGATTTTCGAGTGCTGGAAATTTCCCTAAACCTCCCTAAAAAGTGAGCACACTACAGAGCATTCTAAGACCTTTTTGACCTAAAATTTATCACTGGTCAAAGATTGGGTTTTTAAAATGGTCAACGGGGGTCAACTAGCGAGTTATGTGTTGACAGATGGCAAAATTTGAAAATTCATGTTTTGAGCACCTCTGGTCTTCAACGCACAAAAAAATTGGTGGGCCCTAGTATTTTTTGGTTGGAGGCCCTCAGTCAGGTTCAAAACACTCTTTTATATGAGGGGTTCATTTACCACATTTTTCATATTATCATCATAATTTTGATTATATACGCTACATATTTTTCTAACTCCCCAATGTGGGATATATTTTGGAGAGTTGAATTGTGCATTGTAGGATTGAATACAACTTAGGTGAGATATCTATTACCTCGGTGGGGTGATAAACTTCCCACCAAGTTGATCACATTGTTACCATATTGTTTGGACTTATTCCTTATATCCTACAAGTTTCGCGGTATATCCTAGCATCTTGGCAGGAACAACCTTATACTCAACGAATTATCCATATTGACTGGGATGACTTCACACATTATTCGGGTCGATCAAACCAAATCTTATGACTCGGGTGGCCACATTACTTGGAAACCAATTCCTCCCAATATTGGCAATTCAACAGTCAATTCTCAACCAAACAACTCTCCCTATCAACATGGGTGGTGAAATCAATCAACAGCAAACCAAATACATTCAACACAACATACAACTCAGACAGATTTACCTCCCACATTGACCGATTCAACAACCAACCAATGCACAACATAGCAGGGGTATGTCACAACTCAATGGATCATTATATGGCTAAACAAAATGCCTAAGGTGTGGCTAAAGCCATGTGTAGATAGGATTTCATGCCTATTAATAAACATCAAAGCCACCTCTCCTGCCATGAATGTGGGATTAATCCCACCAAAGAGAAAATTTGGTCAACATAACAAATAGAGAAGTTAAGGCTCAAACCCATGACCTAATAGGCACAATACTCGCACCTAACCAACTCACCCAAGGGCTTGGCGGTGTATAAAAATGAATTCACAGGGTTTTGTAAAGACAATTGTAAGTCTATACAAGGGCAACAACGGGCTTGTTTTAGAAAACATTATTTTTGAAGCACCAAAGGAAAAAAATAGAGCTCAGAGTAAACCTAAAAATTTCTCATAATTTCAATGTGGTCGCGATGGTGTAATCAATTTCCTATTTTGGATATTTTTTGATGGATTTTTTAGCTCTTGAAGTCACACAAAGGCATAGATCCTAAGGGAAACACAGCTACAAGTGAAGCAAGAAGGTGAAGGACAAATGTTGAGCTATGTTGAAGTCCTTCAAAGGTTTGATTTCACAATTTTGCAGGTTTTGATTCATTATTGGTAAATTGTATTTACAATTTGAACATTATTAATGGATTGGTTCGCAATGAACCCGGGGTTGTAGGAAATTCTGAACCCCATAAACAATCTTATGTCGTCTTCGGATTTGATTTTCAGTTTTCTGAGTTTTTACAATTGTTTAAATTCCTAAAAGTATATGGTTGCAATTATAATCAGTATTTGATAATTTTTTTGAATCAGTTGAATCAAAAATGATGAAAATTTGGGGCTTTGATCAAACAGTGAATGTGGATTAAAATGGAAACTTAATTTTAGTTTTTTATGATTAGTCCTAAATCATATTTTAATCATTTTTTTGAGTATTAAATCCTTTAAAGTTTATTAAAAAATTTAACGATCCTTTGAAACGATTAAAAGTGTTGGTTTAAGCACCTATTTTCGGATCAAGTTTTGGTATTAGAGTAACTAAATTTACAGGTTAGCTTCTAATTGTGTTTGAGGATTTGGTTTTAGTTTTCTATTTATGCAGACATTTTTGGATATTATTAATCTTCTATTGCAGTGTGTAATTTTGGGAGTTACAGGTTGTTTGCAAAAAATTAGGAAATCATGGGAAATTCATCCAAAGAGGATAAATTAGATGATCTCGAGGCTATTAACTGCCAAATATAGGAAGCTAACTCTCTCTTGAGATAAATTTATTTCTCCTTACAGGAGGAGAGTCCTTGGTTGAAATGGGAAATGCAATCCAAGGATGAGCTCTTAGAAAGATTGCAAAATGGTGAGAAAGGGAATAAACCCTTGACTATAGATGTAGAAACCATGACGGATGCATTTAATGTAAGTATGTCACCATCAGATTGCTCATCCCATTCTGATTTGGATTCAGGTAATATTACGTTTGGTGGTTTTGAAAGATACACTACAAGTATAGGATCTAGGTTGTTAAATAAAATGGGCTTTAACAGAATCAGCCTTGGTAAGAATAACCAAGGTATGACTAACCTAATACATGTTGAGGATCATCCTCATTATACATGTTTGGGTTACTTTAGTATGAGCAAGGATATTAGAGAAACATCAAAGAATGTTGAAGGAAGATGAGCCTTTGACAGAAAAGTTTATACCCCACTAGCACAACAACATGGGAATGGTAAAAAGGTTAAGAGAAGAGGTAATGAAGTTCCACCTCCTATTTCTTATCATAATCCTAAATCTGGAAAACAAGGTAAATTTTTTAAGGACCCACTCTTTATTTTTTTAAATATGGGTTTGATATACAGAAGATGATGAATGATTTTGCATGCACGTTTTGTGGAGGTACTAATCATTTTGTAGCCTTTTGTTGGTAGAGGAAAACCTTTTTGTAGAAGCATTTTCTATATGAGATGAAAAACCAATCTCGTGGAAAATAGGTGAGAAATGGTATACTTGATTCCTCACCTTAGAAGTAGGAAACAAAGAGGAATTATTGCACTCGCTGTCAGATGAGTGGACACGAGGTTGTAAACTGTTAGAAACTTCATCTAACCAACCATCCAGAGCATGGTAAGAATAAGTTGGAGTTTAAATAAAATAATTTTTTAAACCATCAGTAAAACATGAATCAACCTCTAAAATATCCATTGTTGAACCACTTATGAGTCCATTACGTTTTGACATGGAGAATGTAAGCTCATGTGAATTGGATAGGCTTGTTTTTGCATAGCACTATTTATTGAAAGCAAGAAAAATTTTGTTTTTAGAGTAATTTGTGGATTTCCTATGTTTGTTGAAGGGTGAATTCACATGGATTTAATTTCTTTGAAATTTGGCAATTGGGGTCACCTATAAGAGGATCTAGGGGAAAGGTTTAAAATACTCATATTTTACTTCTTACGTGTTAAAGGATGACAGTATACCATTTTATATTTTTAGCAGTAGTATGCAGATTCAGTTGGCAATGTGGTGAATAATGTCTAATTTTGGAAATACAATTTTAAGCTATTGTTGTTAAATGTCATTGTGCAAAACTGTGATACCATTTTGATTTTGTATGTAATATACAAATTTGTTGTGTCTATACACAGTAATTGCACATTCATGATGACCCTTATTTTTAGGGTGTGTATTTATAACCACCCTATGTGGTTACAATCAAAGTGTCTATTAATTGTACTAACAAACTGGTGTGTAGGTATTTCCTGGTGATCATTTGCAGCACTCACCAATTCACCATTGTGGGTAAGCATACAGTTTGATCTATCCTTTTACAGTTCATTATGTATGGATAGAATTCGCAGATTCACGTGGATTCAGTTTGTTGACTATAGCTATTTTTGGGCGTTGATAGTCTAATTTATTCTGGACAGTGAATATTTGTATTTTGTTACAGTTTCATATGGACAGTGGGCACTATCTTAATTGTGGGAAATTAAGATGTCTAGTATATTGATATGTGTTTATGGAATTGTAAATTTAGTAATCGGCTATATCAAAAAGTGATGGTTGAACACTATATTTCCATGATATAATGGGTGTTATTATCTGGTCATTTATTTGTGATGGCATTATAGTGGGATTGACATTTCATAGTTGTGTGTAGATTTGACAAGGTCACAACGTATCAGTTGAACACTAGCTTAATTGAGTGTTATTATCTGATCAGTTATGTGAGTAGCTAATCAACTATTTGCATGTAATTAACCTATAATGTTATTTCTGGTTCCTATAAGTGGTTATGCAATGTAGGATGAGCTAGCATGTTTTTTGGGTTGATAAACAACTTTTTGTGGACAAAAATCCTTCCCAATTGGGAGGAGTGATTTGGAGGATTTTTGGGTGTCATAAAGTTTCCTAAACCTCCCTAAACCATGACCACACTATAGATCATTCTAAGACCTTTCCAATGGAATGCAGAACTCCAGGAATGAAGTCTGAATGAAAAATTTATCGTCAGTAAAATATTGGGTTCGAAAAATGGTCAATGGGGGTCAACTGGTGAGTTACGTGTTGACACGTGGCAAATTTGGAAAATTCATGTTTTGAGCACCTCTAGTCTTCAACACATGAAAAATTGGTAGGCCCTGCTATATTTTGGTTGGGGGCCCTCAGCCAAGTTTGGCACACTCTTTTATAAGATGAGTTCCTTTGCTTCCTTTTTCATATTATCATCACAATTTTGATTATATATGCCACATATTTTTCGAACTCCCCAATTTGGGATATATTTTGGAGAGTTGAATTGTGCATTATAGGATTGAATACAGCTCAAACAAGCTATCTATTATCTTGGTGGGGTGATCAACTCCCCACCACGTTGATCAAATTGTTATCATATGTTTCGTGCTTATTCCTTATATCCTACAGGTTCCATAGTATATCCTAGCATCTTGGCGGGAACAACTTTGTACTCAGATGATTATCCATATTGACCGGGTCGACTTCACACATTATTTGGGTTAATCAAACCAAATATTATGAATTGAGCGGCCACATTACTCGGCCACATATTCGACCCAACATTTGTAATTTAATAGTCAATGCTCAACCAAATAGATCTCCTTATCAATGTGGGCGGTGAAACCAATTAACAGTGGACTGAATACATTCAACATAATGTCCAACTCAGACATATTTACCTACCACATTGACCAACTCGACAACCAACCAATGCACAACACGGCAGGGGCATGTCACATTTTGGTGGATCATTGTATGACCGAACAAAAGGCCTAAGGTGTGGCCAAAGCCATGTGTAGAAAGGCTTCCACGCCTATTAATAAACGTCAAATCCACCTCTCCTTCCATGAATATGGGATTAATCCCACCAAAGAGAAAATTTAGTCGACATAAAAAATGGAGAAGGTAAGGCTCAAACCTCTAACCTAGAAGGAACAATACTCGCACCCAACTAACTCACCCAAGGGTTTGGTAATGTATAAAAATGAGCTCACAAGGTTTTGCAGAGATAGTTGTAGGTCTGTACCAGGGCAGCAAGGGGCATGTTTTGGAAAACATTATTTTTGAAGCACCAAATGACAAAACTAAAGCTTAGAGTAAACATGAAAATTTCTCAAGATTTTGAGATAGTCGCGATTGTGTAATTGATTTCCCATTTTAGATCATTTGTGAGGGATTTTTTTAGCTGTTGATGTCACATAAAGGCGTAGATCCTAAGGGAAACACAACTATAAGTGAATCAAGAAGGTGAAGGATAGGTGTTGAGCTATGTTTAAGTCCTTCGAAGGTTTGATTTCATAGTTTTGTAGGTTTTGATTCATTATTGGTTAATTGTATTTACAATTTGAACATTATTAATGGATCGGTTCCCAAAAAACCTGGGGATGTAGGAAATTTTGAACCTCGTAAACAATCTTGTGTCGTATTCTAATTTGATTTTTTAATTTTTTGATTTTTTTCCATTATTTAAGTTCCTAAAAGAATATGGTTGCAATTATAATCAGTATGTGATAATTTTTTAGAATCATTTGAATTAGAAACAATGAAAAATTAGGGCTTTGATCAAATAGTGAATGTGAAGTAAAATGGAGACTTATTTTCATTTTTTTATGATCATTCCTAAATCAGATTTTAATCAGTTTTTAGAGTATAAAATCCTTTAAAGTTGATTAAAAAAATTAAGGATCCTTTGAAATGATTAAAAGTGTTAGTTTAAGCACCCATTTTCGAATTAGATTACTAGGAGTACCACTTGAGGAATCAGATGGGGATGCCACTTGAGAGAAGTACCATGGATTATCTCTGATTTATTTTTGCTGATTTTTCAAAGCCTCAAAAGTGGGATCAATAATTCCTTTTAGCCTATTCAACCTGGTATATCTCCTTTCAGCCAGCTTTAGGGAAAATCTTGCAATGGGAATATGAAAGGACACTGTGGAATATGAAGGATTTCTCTCATGAATCAAAAATGGGATTTTCATAAATGGATTTCAATCAACCCTTTTTTTCAATTTTTTTATTTTTTGTATTTTTAGAATATTTGATTTTTTTTGTATTTTCGGGTCATATTTTGGGTGCAGATGCTGCCAAGTCTGCCCCACGGTGGGTGTCAAAAACTGTTGGTGATAAAATCTATCAGGTGGACAAATTGGTGGATATCTACCAACATCTCTAGGACTCTAGGTCCCTCTACTTGGGTAGTAAATCTTCACTTATTATGTGTGTATGAAATTAAAATATTTAGTAGCCTGATGGCTGAGGATCCAACAGGAACACTCCACTGAACCTACAAAAAAATATTACAATTGCATGTAGGGGAGGAAATTGCTGAGAGAGTAGGAAAGAGAGTGGGAAAATAGAGAGGGAGAATTCATACTGTAGGTATAAAATCAAATGCCTGCAACCATTAATTGAAGTACTTTAAAACACATACTTATAGAAGAAAAATAAATTTGCAATTGGTAATAAGACAAGATAATATTAAGAACACAAAGTCTCAATAATTTGCTTATCAAAAAGTCATGAAACTTCTTCCTTCTTCATTGATTCTTTAGAAAATTTGTACATAGTGTAAAATGAAAGAACATAGAGAAAATACTTAGAAGAAATAGCTATCTCCTTTGTCACTTCACAAGTAATCTCTTATGAGCATACACAATTGACAAACCCTTTAAATGAGGGTGTCATTACAATTTATAGAACCTTGGAAGACTATTCACTTACCCCCCTTGCGACCATTCATATGTCCCTCACAATATGTGACTTTTAAAATCCTAAAGGGATGAATTTAAGTCCCATTTTTTAATTAAGGGTGACTTGTTACAATGTTTTATTATAGTCACATTTAAGTGAATAGGAAAAATGTCATGATTGCTAAAAATGAAGAATTATAAAAAGGGGGGGAAGGGAAGAGGGGAGAGAATGAGAGAGGAGAAAGAAGAAGGAATTCTGATGAAGATGATGCCTTTCTGCCGTCACCTTGTTTCCCGAATGATCGAATAAAATGTTATAATGCAGTGAACTCTAGATCTTTGAAATTTTTACATCATGAGAAATATCCTTCAGATGATACACGAACACCTCAAACTATTTAGAAACATTGTTGAATGATCACCTTGATGACCGTGGGTGTTTCTCACTGAGATCCACTCTGAAGAAGTTTAGGATGAAAAACAATCTATGATGACTTCTCCTACATAGCCACACTTTTGTACTCATTGGAAATGATCCGTAAACTTCTACTTTGGAACTCTACGAAATCACACAATTATGTTGTTCTGCTTTCAACTTTGTAAAATGATAGTTTCGATGAAGATTATAGCTTTAGTGACTGATTAAAAAGTGCTTAGGACATAATTGTAGAGAAATGCTAAAATAATTCTACACACAACATAAGAATTTTTATTCTAGAAATCCCCAATGAGGGAAAACCAGTCGGGAAGGGAAACTACTCTTTCTTCCCACTTGTATTGGCCAATTAGTCAAATTGTACAGATTACAATAAGTATGAAAATATACAACAATGTAAACCTTCTCTTCAATTACTCACTTGCTCTATTTTCTTACACCTTACTCCTACAATTCCACGCTAGCACTGAAGAATATCTGTTCACTTTCTCTCATATTAATAATTTTCTTCTCGATCTCTCTGGATCTTTGAATGATCGATCCTCTTGCTCCTTTCATTCATTTATAGACCTTCACATGTCCTCCCATGAACTGAAGGATTTGAAAGGGCATGGAAGGGAAGAGACACAGTCGGGCGCTTCAAATTTACGTCCATTTGTGCTCCATTATTTTTTCTGTTCAGAAGTTTCATGACCACCTCCCTGAGAAAACTAATGATTTTAGGACTGCCTCCCTAGTTGGGCAGTAGTTATAGGACCTCTGCCCCTACGACCACCACTCTGCATTGAGCGGTGGTTTTATCAAGAACCTACGTTTACCTCATTTCCTTCATTTTCTTCAATTCTCCTTCTTAGTGTTGATGGAACTGATGAAGTGGTGTGTTTATCTAAATCCCTATGGATCAGGAAAGCTTTGATGAAGTGCATTTTGAACACTTTTTCCCTTCCCGTGATGACAACATTCCCTTCCAGGCATATGATGCACATACATCCTGGACTATAGAATGAGTGTTTAAAAACACTATTGAGATTTCCTGATGTTGATTCCAGATGACCTATGGGAAATGCTCATGTTGATCCTCTGTGACACTACCATGTTACATTGGTAAATATTTCCCAAGGAATGATGCACCTACTTGTGAGAACATTGTCTTCCGCTAGCTTTCTTGATCTTTCAATCATTCTTTTTTTGATATTTTCAAGGTCCATGTGAGCGACATCATTGTGCCCCACATTTAAATACTTAGAAGAAAGAGTTGCAAATATTTTGACACCTACGAATTTGAATTTCATCTTTGACCTTGACATTGATCTGTGATCGAAATGGAGATTTACTATTTTTAGTGAATTGAATTATTCACCCCTTTCACCTTGGACCACTTCAGTCACCTTTCTCAATCTCTGAATGCTCACTGGAAAATCATTTTTTTTCAAAACTACTTAATGTGAATTTTTTCTATTTATAGTAAGATATTTGTAGAGACTTACTATTTTTTTAGAAATTATGAATCCCGGCCTCATATTTAGAAAAAATTGACATTTTTAAAATGAGTTTTTGTTGTTTATGTCACATATGAAATTTTGTGTCAATCCGGTCTTTGGAAAAGAAAACTGGGGTTTTCTCACTGCAAAACAATCCACGCCATGCATGAAAACTATTCCACTTAGATCCTCAAGGCACCTAGAAATTTGAATGAATGCAAAAAACCCCGAGTTTATTCATGCATTGGTTTTCAAGATATGAGCAAACTCACTTCATGGGTTACAGAGTTCTTCAGGAAAAAATCCTTGTCTAGAGCCTTTAAAATTTTGATTTTGTTTGAAAAAATTATTATTTTTGGATAATTATAACATGTATGCAATGGATGGAGATTGAAAATGGCAAAGGAGGAATTGTATAAAAAAAAATCACCAAAGTTTCGAGTGTAAACAGAGAAATGTGGGGGGTGAGATCAAAAAATGGTGAAGTATGGCTTTTATAGCTTTTAGAAACCTTGAGGGCCATTTTTTCCCCATCGTACCCTTTGAAAGGGAAAATAGGGGCAAAAAATGGTGCCCTCACCTTAATATTCCACTTGGTACTCATGCATAGATGAAAAGGAATGGAGGGGGCTAGAAACTAGAACATGGGAGTCACTTTTTGGTCCTATTGGGAACCTGGAGGAAGAAAAGAGGGGGGATAATTTTTTCCCCCTTTTCCCCTTGTAAAGGGACAATGGGAACATGAAAATGTTCCCTCACCTTAGGGTGACACTTGTCACACATGCGCGAGTGGAGGAGAGATCTAGAAAAAGGCCAAAAGGAGCTTATCGAAGGTTTACAGGGTCATATTGCATATCCATGAGATCTATGGGAGGAGGGGAAAAATATTTTATCCTCCATGTCCTATTGGAAAGGGAAAAGGGGGGTGGAAGTGTTGTTGAGCACCATGCCGACATGTGTCCTTTAAAAAATTGACTAACTGTTGAAGTGTGCTACCTTGGGAAGAGACTTGAAAATGCCATATCGCGGGCTCCCGGAGGTATTTTTAGGAACTTCCTTATATGATTTTGACTGGAAAGGAAATTTTAAGATAAATGGAATGGTTCTAATCTTATTATTATTCATGAAAACTTCTAAAAATATATCCTTTTTTCTTGGAATCACTAGCTATGTCTATAAAGAATGAGTTTCCTAGAAAAATGTGTGGGGTTTAGGATGAATTTGATTTTACCGCCATGTAGGGGACTAAAAATGATTTACATTGATAATTTTTTTGGATCAAAAATCATTTTGGATCTCTCAGAATCATCTCCTCAAGTTCGGGTACCTTTTCATAGTGCAAGCTCCCTGAACCTCAAAACCCTACTTTTGATGAACTTGATCCAAAACCACCAAATATTCCCTAAATAATCCAAAATAACTTACATGATGATATTAGCTCATTAATACATCCTCTTGATGGATCTAGGCCTTGAAATAAGCTCCATAGAATATGCACCTTTCTCAAAAAGGATAAAACTAGCCATTGTGAGCCTACTAAAGGATCTGCTCTGAGTGGCACCAATTTAAAAGCACTTGAATGAACTTGATTTACCTAAATAACCTATAGAAATGTTAACACAAAAAATTGGACCACTTAGAAGGACAAGATAGGCATGATACAGGGAATAGGTTGATCTAGAGGGGTGTCTGGGAAGGTCTACAATGCAAAATTTTGACACAAGGGTATAGTTGTCCTGTTTTCAAGGTGAATTTTGCCCTTGCAAAAACACAGGACAAAACACTTCTTAATTAATTTTTACTACTTTGGGTCAGCCTTTCAGATTTTAATTACAAAATTCAAACAAGGGAATCATTTAAATACATGGTTATGTTTTCAAAATAAAGGACCAATCACTAAGCATTACATATTATCACCTAAGCTTGCATCCAAAGGCACAAAAGCACTTCAAAGCATCCATCTAGCACACTCACTCAAGGGACAAGGGTTGCATCACTTCTGTATACAAAACATAGGAGGGGGAGTTTATTCTATTTAATCTCACACATTCTATACATTTTCTACATTCTAGAGCTAGCTCGATATCATTGTGCAACTTGCACAAGGGCATCATTACACACACACAAATGATTTAATTTAATTTGGATTAAATCTAATATTCCAGATTCACTACTAAAATAAATGATGTATAAATGCTGAAATATAGAAATGACACAAGAAATCTAAGATTTAAAATATTGAACCCTAAGCAAAGAAGAAGGAGAGAGGACTTAGTTGATTTATGTGAAATCAGGATCTGATCTGGGCTGGGAGAAGTGATGAACAAATTGTGAACTGTGTCATCACTAGTCACTGTAAATTCTTGAATGCAAGAATGAGGTCGGACACAGGTGACTGGGATAGGGCAAGGGTGCATGGGGTGCTGGAGACTGTTTCTAGGCATCAGTGACTACATAGAGGCTCTGGATCTGCTTTATGGTGTGTCACAGGGTCTCCAAATTTGCTTTGTGTTGATCACTGAAGGTACATGTAACCTGTAAAGGAAGAGTTTACCTGTAAAAGCCCACAAACCACATCGAAATTAAAAAGAAAGATGTAGAATGGGGAGTCATATTGCCCCCGAAGGTTACCCTGAGAGTGAACTTATGACCAAATGTTGCATTACATCTTAGAATCCATATATTTCTTGTGTGTGTGTGTGTGTGTGTGTGTGTGTGTGTGTGTGTGTGTGTGTGTGTGTGTGTGTGTGTGTGTGTGTGTGTGTGTGTGTGTGTGTGTGTGTGTGTGTGTGTGTGTGTGTGTGTGTGTGTGTGTGTGTAATATTGATGTCATAGGATGCCATTTTGTAAGTTGCACTTGATAATAGGCAATAACTAAATGCAGCAATGAATTAGAATGTGTGACTGGAATAAAATTAATTTCCCCTTCTTATGTTGTGTATGCAGATTATGCATTCATTTGTCCCTTGAGTGGATGTTATATGGATGCTTTAGAGTTCTTTAGGTTCCTTTTAGATGCAAGCTTAGGTGATGATAGTAATGTTTAGAGTTTGGTACCATATTTTTAAGAAGTAACTAAGTATATATATGATTAACTTGTTTGAATTTGGTAATTAACAACAAGAAGGTTGACCCATAAGTCCAAAATATGCACAAAAGATAAAACAAACCCAAAAAGAGTGAGTAAAGGTGAGATAGGGCCAGGAGCACCCAGGAGGGACAGTTGTTCCTGAGTGCTAGTGTCCTAACGGGGTGCCAGTGTCTATGGTCATAAAAGATAAATTAGTTAGGTTTCATAAGGGTTGTAGGGTATGTAATACCAAATATACAGTAAGAGATAAAGAAAAGAGGCCAAAGATAGTAGTCAACCACTAGTTTTCTTGCGTAGGAATCATGTATACATTAATATGCTTTGGGAACTAGAAATGTACCCAAGTGCATAATTTTGTTTCTAAATTTTCCCCCACTTTATGCTATTGAGTGAATACTCGATATCATAAAGTAGAGAAGTATGATCCTATAGAGAAGTGTGTATCTGATAGCATGTTGAGTGGACAAGTGAAGCATGGAGTGATCATAATGTGAAGTGTGGAGGCTAGGAAAGAGAGGTGGACCCTATGGGTGATGCTATAGACACTAATTCACACACTTTGGGTAATTGTCTGGTCACTATTACATACTGCTATTTATATGATTCCTAAGTAACAAAAGTACTAATTAACCCATGTCTTTCCAATTTTGTTCTGACACCCTTTTTATCTCAATTTGGATTTTTATACCCCGGTATTTATCATCCTGGACACCAACACCCAGTCAAGACGTCAGCACCAGGTGCCCTCGTCCAGTCTGGGTGCCCCTGACCTCTTTCCACTTTACTCACATATTTTTGGTCCTTTCTAGCCATTTGATAATCTTATCTTTTTGGTAGTCATACTTTTTGAGGTTAATTATGAAATTCAAGCAAGGGAATCATATAAATATAAAGTTATGTGATCATAATAAGGGACCAAGCACTAAGAATTATCTATCACCACCTAAGGTTGCATCCATCAAGCATCTATGAGCTCCATTGCATCCATCTAACACCATCCAAGGAACACAAGGGCTAGTTATTCTGCATACACTTCATAGGAGAGAATTTCATTCTTTTCCATGTGCACATCTATTACATTTATTTACATCTAGCTTACTTTCTCACTATCAAGTGTGGCACACACAAGAGACACCTAGGGAATGATTCCACACACACACACAGAGAACTTCATTGGGTCTGAGATGTAGTGCAGCACTCACTCATAAGTTCACCATTGTCATAGTTGTGGACATTCTGACCCCTCATTTTACATTTTTCTTTTTTAGGATTTGATGTCTATTTGAGGGTTTTGCAAGTCAATACTTCATTGTAGGTTTCCAAAAACTTTGGCAATCACTATCTGACCTCATATCGACTAAAGGAAAACAACAAAAAATACCTCATAACCACTCAAAGGAGGTTTCCTGAGCATTTCCGTAGACCTAGGCACCCAGAAACAAGTCTAAGGAACTCACAGGCACCCATGTTCCTCTCCAAGTGCCCCAGTCTAGCTTATTCTTCCATATCTATATTTTTTTGAGCTTCGGTGTGACGATCAGTACTTCATATTTTCTAGTTTTCTAGCTCTTTACACCTTTGGGATTTCTATGAATCAGCTAAGACTTCTTACCCTCTCTTTGCACTTAGGGTTTTTACTTTATTGTTTAGTTTTCTTAGGTTAATTTCTGTACTTAATTTACTGCATTTATTTATTGCTACAATAGCAATCATATTAAGCATTTTCATAGCATAAATCCATATTTTTCTTAATTATTTTGGTGAACTTATCTCAGTATAATATGCTTGGATCCTCGGCTTTCTTCTATCATGGGTCGTAAATTTCCTCAAATTCCTTTGTATGATTTACTTAAAATGCATCCCAACTACGAAGATGTTCTAAAAAATACGTATACTCCATGTGTCTTCCTAAAGATACACCACCACACAAAACAAGTCATATTTACCATCATATATTTGAAAACCCTATCCTTTGTGATCCTCCATCCAATCAACCCATATTGGAGTCAATTTAAACTTTGCATTCTTTATTTTACAATAAATTTCAGGCTATGGAATCCATAATCATATCTCTTAAATCTAAAATCCAACAGCTTAAAGATGCTTCTCAAGCTCATGTTTTTTGTCCTTCTACATCTCATCTGCATTCTATGTCTTCTACATATGCTCATATTAGTGAACCTCAAGCCATACCATTACTAAATCCTCCCACATTTTAGCACAATACCAAGCAACATGACATTCTTGCTGAGCTCCTTAGTCATCATTTGATCACTTTACAGTATACTCAAGGCTATCCTCCTTACCAACTTGAAAAATATCAAGGTCACCCATATTGCAATTATCATCAAATCAATGGACATAATGACAATGATTTTTATGTTTCACATTTAATAATCAAGGAAATTAAGCATCAAGGTTTTATCTCATTCACTACACAACGTCATGTTATATCATTCTCTCCAATTGTTACATCTCAGTGGGTTCTTAAATATTATTCATCTATGTCTAATGAGCATCACACCATCACTTTTAATGGTCGTTCTATGGAAAGTCAAGCACTTCCTAAGCAAGTGCCTCTCAAAATCATTCCACCTTATTCTCCTATCAAGTCTTTTGCAGTGTCATCAATACCACCAAAGTTACCACCATTCAATATTCCTCCCCATCCTAATCCACTTCCGTTTCCAATTCGTTTTGTCAAAGAAACTACTCCTTCTTATGGTCAGGACACATTTCAACCTCCACCATCATCACATGGTATTACTATTGCTTTTTCCTACCATTTTGTCGGCTCTCACTCTTATCATGACACATATAATGCTCTCCCACAATAGCAAGGAATATCTTGTGTCATCGCATAGATCTCCATAATTTTCACACTTGGGGGGCATCATACTTATCTCATCCCTAGCACTATCAAATATATTACATACTGTGCATGCCACATCTAATCTCTCACATACATCATACACATCTCGATACATTAGTATCGTTATTTCCCAATGACACACTCTTGTTCTTCAGTTCACACTTGACTGTTGAGGGCATCCTATACACATGAATCTCACAAACACTATACACTGCATTACACATCATCCTATTTCTCACGCATATTTTTCACTATACAACCAAAAAACTTGCGACACACTCTTACTTGAGATATTTACAATACACTCTGGTCATGCCTATCTATCAATTCAACCACATAATCTTTGTGCACATTAAATACAACATACAACCCATTTGACACATTTCCAACATGCCCCATACTACCTCATATAACATACCTCATATTTTTCACATACAATCAACAAAAACATCTTACACCACAAGCTATAAGCAACAGACCTCTCTTAACACATACCATCACACATCAACATATAATAATTTTATTCTTACCAAAAATCAACATAACAAATTACACATTCTACAATACACATCACACGCTTAACATGTCTAAGTCAATCCATTCAAAAAAATGCTTTGTACATTCAATAGCTCTTCCTTAACATACACATTACACACTAGACACTTCACACATTCATCTCCTTCTATGCAACATCTAATCTACACATTTGCGACATATCTTTCTCACATCTAATTCTACGCGCTACATTTACTACCCTATGACAGACTCTAGTTCCATGGTCCATACTCGACTACTGAGGGTGTACATATCAAATGGACCTCATCACACTCACATCTTTAATCAACTCACTCATTCACTTGCGCGCTTATACTCTACAGTTGGAATTTTGACGATCACACCCTTTTTGTACACACACTTGACCAATTTCCCGATGACGCGCTCTCGTTTACGGTTCATTATTAATAGTTAAGGGGGCATAAATAAATGAACCTCATTGTAAACATACACATCCACTCAGGGGCACATTTCTCCTATCATTCACATTGCATTGCATTCCATCTCATCCACAACATACTACATATATTGGTTACATTTACTCTTGCTTACTTCTTCTTACTTCTACTTACATGTTAGATAGATATCTTGTATGTCATTATCTTTATCATACACACATGCACGTTCACTTGCCTTTATAGTTGTAATCATAGATTCTACAAATTTATTACACACAACATGGATGTTTGGTGCAATACCTGTTACCAGTCCCACAGCGGCTATTAGGGGCATCCACTTTCATACATTACAGGTGTTATTGTTTCATTTTGTTTCATAACACACTAATTTATTGGATTCTACATGATTTTACATACTTTTTATCTTTCTAATATGCTAATAGGGGCTTCATGTGCAACATTTTTTATGTAGGACTATGTACTTCCATGGTTTTCTATTACAGTGTTTGTCATTGTTTGCTCTTTGTATGCTCTTGTTTGTGGGATTTTCCATTTTTCTTGTGTGCACACTTGTCTGCTTTTGGCTTCATCAACCTTTATTTTCTTGAGACATCATGAGTGATGTCCCCTGTTTGCAACCCATTTTCCATGGTTTACATTGTCTTCTTGCGTGTTTACATTATCTTCTTGTGTCTTAGCTTACATATTGTCTACTTAGCATACATTTTTTCTTCTACATGCATGTTTATCTTTGCTTCTACTAACACTTTTCTCCTAGTGACTTTGTTTGCGTTTGCCTTGGTTTCTACCAAGCACATTCCCTTCCCCTATAGGGTACAGTTTCAGCACAGTGGCCAGTCCTCTTTTGGGCCACACACTCCTTCAGCAATGTTGCATGCACCCCAAACAGGGGGAATAATTTGGGTGAATCAGTCACCCCATATAATGTTTTACACAACAAATCACAATACTGGTACAACATAGTTGTCAGTTTCAAATAGTACTTAGAATCAAACTTGGGTCCTTAGCACATTGATTCCTTTACTAGATGCATGTAACTATGGGGAGGTTACACAATTATTGGTAGTTTAGCATAGTCTACATAACTCCACACAATGACTTTTACAAGGCATGTAGTCTTTAGCACTTGTTTTTGTACACACCATCTGTAGTGGTGTTCCATATTTCGGGAAGTAGTTAAAGGTTGGAGGATAACACAAAAATTTTATCCCTACACTTCTTCCATGACTTTGCGTGAGATCACCCCAAAAACTTATGGGTGGCTCAACTAGCATGAGATCGCCCAAAAAACTTGGTCTTCTATAACATATTTAGGTTTCTACTATTTTGGTTATTAAGGTGGTGTTTATGATGGCAGTGGTTGTGGCCCTTCCATTGGATTAGGACCAGATCCAGATCTTGACCCTCCTCCAGGATTTCCTACACGCGATGGTTTTCCTAATCCTCATGAGCCTCCTGTCGTGACCTTTGGTCTAGTAGATGAACTTCCTTGTGTCCCAATTGTTTTACTGAACTAGAAACCTATTGTTTTTTCTATAAATGCATCTATAGGGTTGCTTTCAAAGAAATGTGTGCCAATGCTCTGTCCTGATGATGCGCTTGTGAAATCAACCCTAAAACACTTGCCCAAAACATTGGTGCATGTTGTGCGGTCATGTGTGTGTCCTTGATTTTTCATGCTTTATGAGAAGTAACTAAAATATTTTTACTTGTTTCGCCTACCTAACGTGGAGATTCTGCTTTCTCGCCTTCACTATGATGCTCTTCTATAATTACCTATGGATCCTGAACACCTTGCACAAGGGATAGGTAGCTAGGATGGGTTAGATGCGTGCATGTGGTTCTCATTGTCTCATCAGACTCACTCTCATTAGTTTCCAAAGGGGTCTCCCTACTACGCTTTCCCAATGTTAGGAGGACATGATCATGTAGTATCTCTCCTTCTGTGGGGCTCTCATCACTTCCTCTAGTCATCATTCTTCTCGACCTCAGTGCCTCATCAACTGCCCTCTATCACGCATCATTATACTTGAGTTGTATTCCCTCTCTCTGTCTCTCTTCTGCTAGGGCCACTATCATCCTTCCTGAACTTGCTCTTGCCCTTACGCGTGGTGGGGTTTTAGCTTTCCATAGGTAATTTATCCATTCACAATTTAACCATCAAGATCTTGATAGCTAAGGTTCTTGCGCACAGATAATAACCTTTTGGCTCGCACAAGAACTATAAATCTTCTTCTTCTAGGAAAGAATATGTTGAAATTGTGTACTCCAAAGTATATTTGTGCAGCACACCTTCCCACCAAATATCTATAGCTTTTTCCATGGCTCATCCAAACCAGAGAGTGTCTGATAGTATTCTTGTCTCCAAGCTTGTTTTCTTCCTAACTATCAACAAAACCAGAATGTAGTCTTTTACTACCCAAAAATATCTGTGTGTTGGCATCTCATCCAGATAGGTTTGGAGCTCACCCGAAGTATGCAAATCCGCCATATCCCTCCCTCGTTCCCTTAGCAATATGTTAGCATGCATGTTTGATAATCATAAAAACTAAGAAGATTCCTCATAGCATAGTAAGATGACAACACATATAATAAGGAAATTAATCCACATAAGTTTTAATCAATAACACTTGAATAACCAGAATACCATGCTTAGATCTAGTCACCTTGGCAACCCATACACAATAATCGATTACAATAATAATTCATTACATAACATAAGATTTGAATACATCACCCCATTACACCAATGCGTTGAACTTGTGTGTTCTCATACTGACCTAGAACTAGTTTTACAACAAAAACACTCAAAAACCATGTATACACTGATTCCTTAGATCTCCAGAACTCTAGAACTCTCACCACACTAAACAAGTATGCACTATATTTATATATATAGTGGGGACTTTCCCTTCACTACCTACATGCACGTTCCTAATAATAAGCATGCTTACAATATCTTGCATGCTTTTAAAAACAAGTGCTAATAATATACTAAGATAAATATACATTAGACCTTTTTAATCCTATTATTAGCTTGATCCATGCATGATATTTATCTTTTCTATGCATGTGCTTTTTTCAATCATAGCTCCTTTGTGTGTGTCCCAAGCCAACCTGCTTTTGTCTATTTTTATACCTTTCTTGGACACCACTCCAACTCTTCTTTTCTATTTTTATATGCGTTCTAGAAAATTAGCTAAGTCCCAATTCTTGTATGCTCATGCGTACACCTCCACACGCTAATCGTTCTTGCATGTGCATGACCCTTCACAGACCCCTTGCGCGTAGTCCCTAACCTTTGCACATGGCTAGCACTTAGAAATTTTCAGTGCTCAACACATATTTACCAAATCATGTGATAAATAAACAATTTAAATCAAAAGACTTGAAGTCTTGGGCTATAGGTGAGTTACAAGTAGTTGGTAATCATCAACTTAACTTTCATTCCTATTGAGTCCATTGGAAACTTTTAATAAGTGATCATGGGGAAACCTTTAGTATGGTTTGAAGTTATCTATGAAGAAAAGGCAGATATGGTAGGGAACTCTGGATGTTTATCTCTTAGTGGGCATTTAGGACCTAAGCCCAACCCTATGTCCCACTTTGATAAACTTCCCCTCTACCACTCTAGTTCATATCTTGAGTATAATAAAAGTGTTTACCATCGAAAAACTAAAAATTTAAACCCCCAAGATTGGCCTCAATTTTATTTCATTGTTGGTGATCACTAGGTCATGAGTTCAATCCTAATTCAAATCACAGTGTGGTGAGATGGGGCATAAACCACATCACCTGAAGATTAGTGTGTTGGAATCTTCCTACAATTGTGTGCCTATGGGTGTGTTAGGTCACTGGGTCCATCTAAGAAAAAATGTTAAGGATTGATGGGATAAAATAAAATACCTCAGTTATATAAAAAATATGTGAAGTAGAAAATTAGCAACTCAATTCATGCTCTAGTCCTAATTAGTGATTTGTTTGAGTATTTTTGCATATTTTTATTAAAAAATGTAGTTTTTAAATCATGTTTTTGCTTAAGAGGGAGTTGAGAATGTATAATTGAAAGTGTCTTAGGAATTTTTGGATATCTATGTTTATTAGGAGATTGTATCACTAGACAATCTTGGTGAGGCTTTAACCTCTAGAGCCAACATAGAGATAGATAGTTTTGATGATTTAGATGATGTATAGACTATTGGTGTAGAATTGTGTATTATTGACAAGGAAGATTCCACTTCTAGTATTTGATGGTATTGATGATGTTTTATGTTGAGGGGAAATTCCCTCTTGTTATTTTATTGAGATTTTATATATTATAGGGTTTATTTGAATATATGATGAGAATTTTTATTTGAGTAATGCATCATTCATATTTGAGAAATAGATGAAATGTGTAGGTGAAATATGTAGACTAGAATGATTGATATGGATTTTTCTACAAACATGTATCTTTGTTGTGGATTGAGTTGGAACTCGGTGGACAACACACTAATGATGTTACTTATGTGTTCTAGAAATCAATTCACAATGAAAGAGTTATAGAAGTAAAATAATTGTATTACAATTCAAAATTAATAGAAATTGAAAAGTTGCATAATAGAGATGTATGCCCAAAGATATCCCTCTTTATTCAAAACAAGCTACTTTGTAGCTATACAATAAAGAATATGAAAAATTACTAAAAATATAAAAAAATGAAGGGTTTCATATGGGAACCAAAATATCATCTTAAATGGATACAATTTTTATCCACCTTAAGGATGGAATTAGAAAAACAAAAGTGGAAAAAATATGAAATCTATCGTATTATTGATATTTTTAGTGCTCCTTATTGGGGTCATATCTCATATCCCATCCCAATTTGCAAACCTATAACCCATTGGATAGATGATGGACTGAACTAAAAAAAATTGTTAAAAAAAATTACAATTTAGCTATCTTCATACATTTTGAAGCCCATAAATGATCTAAAGACCCCCATATGTAAAATACTAAAAGCTGCCAAATAAACTAAAAAAGGGATATTTAGGACTTTCAAAAATTAACTTTTTAGAAATATTGTTTTGTATTAATATTGGTTCTCATAGATTATCTTGTACTATGATTATAACTAATGAACATAAGATCCAAATAAATTTTTTTTGGAACTCCTTGCTTTTATTTTTGTGAAATAGTATGATGTGGATCTTGTGATGATATATACTTTTTTGCATTATTTATTTATTTTTATTATTTTCATGATTTCGACTATTTTAATTTTTATACCTAGATATGATTTGAAGATTCTATAATCTAATAAGGAATCATGGCATATGAATTGGAATAGGATGTCCTTCAAGGGACATCTTTCATATAATATTTATGGACAAGTGATTCCTATCAGGGAATGTCGTGGGGAATCTTAGCCTCTAGCATTGTGTCGAAGAAGGAAAGTGAGATCTAGGAGAATCAACATTTACTATATCAAACAAGATCGTTCCCATGTCCCAAGTTTTGTCTATATTTTATACAAAATCATAAAAAATCATTTTTATGATGCACATTGATGCCATGATAAGTACAGAAAGGTCATCCTTTGACATTTTCAAGCATATGAGAAGGATGATAGTAATTAAGTGGTAAGGTAATTGACTGTTTATCTAATAGCATATGTAAAATATTATGTGGTTGATCTTGAAAATTTTTGAACTGAATTAGTTTCTTATATTATACCATAGGTGGATTTGTTGCTACCTTCAATCTTTTATGCACATAATGGAAACTTCTTCCTCTATATCGACTTTTACTTGATCTAAAATGCGAGATGTACATCTAACACTATCTGTATCACTTTTCTTTTCCTATAAAGGTGTAGATATATGTGTATGCTTATGTAATTCTTCCTAAGTAGGAGAAATACATTTTTCAAGTGTAATTTATTAAACAAAGAGAGTGGGATGTATCACATTTAGTATATAATAACTTCTCTTTGAGAGGGTAGATAAGGCCTCGATAAAACATGTATATTACTTCTGAATCATATGGTTAATATATTAGTTGTTTCATAAAAGTCTTAAACCTTTGAATGTATTTACTTTCTGGTTTTGATTTCTTTTGATGTAACATTTATAACCATTTATATGTAACTCTTGGACCCTTATTCTAAATATATTGGATTAGAAATGCTTCTTATAGTTCCAAAAATGTGCTTAAAGATCCACTAGGGAGATGATGAAACCAATCTAAAGCCTTTACTATTAAAATATTTGCAATTTTTAAAGAAAAATCTTGTCTCTATCATTTTCTTACATTGAAAGTCTAAAAATTTTAAGATATAGATATGGGTAAATACTTCCATCAAACAATTAGAATCTAAGAATGATTAAGCCTTTGGGAAATTATGATAAAATAGTGGTATACATAATCAAATTCCCATATATGGAATTAGAATTGATCCATGGATGGTAACATTTACTCTCAAATGACAATGTATGTACTTTGTATTTAAAATCACCAACAATATGCATTAGAGATATGACCTTTTGTGAGGGTATAGTATAAGTATGAGGAGGTTCATTAAGAGGTTGCATTTAACTATTGTTTTTTTCCACTCATACACTATTCTTCTTATGTGGAAATGGCACAAGGATCTCAAGGCGAGTTAATAGGGATGGGACATCATCACTAGTAGTGATACACATTGGTTCAAAATTTGAAGGCATAGTACTATGGTCTTGATATTCATAGCATAATGGCCTATCATTATATGTAAATTTTAAGGAAATATTTTCATAAAGGTTATGGAAACATTTTGCATATTTTGGCATATCAAGAGAAGTTTTGGGAGGAATATTACAATCATTTTTTATTATTTCCTATATTGATAGAAGGGAGATAAATATCACAAAAATTCCATCATTTTCTATTTTAGGAGAAGAAAGATAGTTCAATGTATCTAAGTCTTAGATTCGTGGATGTCTAGGTATCAAAATAGTCTCTTATGTTTTTTTTCCCTTCTCTCGTAGTATGTTATATGTTTGTAGACACTAAATCATGCACTTTGGGTAATAATTAGTCTCGGTTTAATACTACTATTCATATGGTTCTTGAGTGAAAAAGAGTACTAATTAACCCATGTCTTTGGCCATCTTGCATTGTTTTCTACTACTACATTTGATCTTGCACCCGTACTTGCCCAGTCTATACTGTTATACCGCGTTTACCCTATTTCTGACTAGGGTGTGCCCTGGTGCACTTTGGGTGCCCTAATCCTCTTTGCACTTTCCTCTCACTTTTTGGGCACTTTTTAGCCGTTTGAAATTCTTATATTTTTGGTGGTCGGCCTTTTCGAGGTTAGTTACGAAATTCAAGCAAGAGAACCATATAAATTTAAAGTTATGAGACCATAATGAGGGACCAAGCACTAAGCACTACTATCACCACCTAAGGTTGCATCCATCAAAGGCTTATATTGCTCCATTTTCATCCATCTAGCTCCATCACAAGGGACAAAGGCTGGTTACACTGCATCACACTTCATAGGAGGGAATTTATTCTATTCCATGCACATATTATTTGCATTCTACATATAGCTATTGTTCGCTACTCACAAAGTGTGACTCACACAAGAGCACCTAGGGCTAAATTCTGCGCACACACAAAAAGAACTAAATTGGGTCTGAGATGTAGTGCAACGTTCAGTGATAAGTCCACCATTATGGCAGCTAATGAAAGTCCAAACCCTTCATTCACATATTTCTTTTTTAGGGTTTGATGCTTTGTCTGGGGTTTTGTAGGTGATTCCTTTATTGCATGTCTACAACGACATTAGGGATCATACAACGACATACATGCAACTAAATGTAAGCACTGACGAACATTCAACGTCACCTTAGAGGAGGTTATTTGGTTATTTCCACATACCACAATGCCCAGACTGTAGACCAAGGCACCCCAAGTGCCCCAATCCCTTTTCTAGGCTCCCCAATCCAGTCAAACAACTCGGATTTGCATTTTCTGAGGCTCGTGTGTGACAGTCTCCTCCTCATGTTCAGTCGATCTCCACTACGACACATTCCCACGAACTCAACGAATAAGCTAAGTTCTTTCTAACCCTCTTTGCACACTAGGGTTTCATATTTTCATAGCTTAGTTGTTTGGGTATTTTTAGTATAACATTTATTTATTTATTTACTACTTCTATAACATCTAGATTAGGCTAATAATATTCCATTTTAGCATAATCAATGTTAACCTTTTCTGTGTTTTTAATCATTCAAAGTTTATATGGTGGAAAAGTAAAATTTAATCAATTTTTATTTGTCAGTGTGATTTTCATTGTCATGTTGAGTCAATTATGTTGAGTCTCAAGTCATCGTCAATTTTATAAATTTAGAATAGTCCCCCGTAAGTGTTAAATGTGTCAAAAGTTATATATATATATATATATAGATATATATATATATAGATATATATATATATATATATATATATATATATATATATATATATATATATATATATATATATATATATATATATATATATATATATATATATTAGTTGAGTAAGAAACATTAACTGTAGGATGGAGGCAATAGAGGAAGGAGGATGATTATCGACCTCTCGTCAGTCACTAGCGATAAGGCCACGAAACTACATTAGTGGTACCACATTTGTGCCAAAACGGGTAAATCCAAGATTAATTCCCAGGTGGTAAAAACAACTGATTGTGTAAATAGCCATATAGGAGGATAGCTGACTACAAAGACCCTCTAATTATAAAGACCCTCTTTCTTTCGTACTTTGTTAGAAGATGGTCAACCAATGATAAGTTCACTAGAGGTGAAAATGAGATAAGTTCTCGTCCAAGATCAAGATAGGAATATGAAGACCTAAAAGTATGCATTGGCATACGTTATTTCCAGTTCAAATGGTGCATCGTTCTTCCCCATGTTCACGCTAAGGGTGAATGTTAGGAAATTATTGCTTCATGGATTATTACAGGTGATTATAATTTATGTAAGAATTTAAATAGGTTGTTATACAACAACTTACACAATTATAAGTGATATATATATATATATATATATATATATATATATATATATATATATTAGTTTAGGTGTTAGTTGTTATGTTGTTGACCGAGCTCATGTAAATAGGAGAATCATATGGATTTCATGGTTATGGTCATTTGTTATTTTATAGAAAACCCAAAAGCCTATAAATATGTATTGTAGGCATACGTACAAGTAACCTCGTATGAATTGAATATAGAGTTTATTGTGTGTATATTGTGTGTTCAATCTAATCCAAAACTACACTTTGCACATAACCCCTATCATGTTTAATGAGAAATGGGATTTGAATTAAATCTTCCAACAAAATGACTAGAAAACCATACAATAGACAACCTCTGACACCATACAGAGTGAGGTCCAAGATTGGGAGGATCAATGGATCAACAAATGCATAGTTCAGGCAATAGTCAAATAATTTCACTAAGAGATGTTGTAAGTGAAAACCAACACAAAAGATTAATGCAATATGAATGTATTCCACTAATTCTACTGACCACCGAATAACTCACAATAAAAGTGTACATATAGGAGCGTGAATGTGTAACTACTCTTAGAATAGTGGACAATAAACCAAGAATATGAATGTGAGTTACATTCCCAAAATAGTTGGTTACACAGTCAACTAGTCAAGTGAAATTCCTATAAAACACTAACCTAATGATGATAGTTAAGTAACTCCTATGATACATGCCACATAAACAAGCTTACCCATGAGAATATGAATACTCCATATGTGTAGGAATAATTTGAATATACTAACAAAAGGAAAATAATATCTTACATTAATAGAATACCAATCGACATAATCATCATTTTCTTGACCCATTGCATAGTTATTTGTATATTCATTGGTATAGTCGTAAGGCATGACACATATAGAAAATAAGGTATCCATGAGATGAGCCATCACTACTAAACTAGGGGTTAAGGGTACATACCAAAAAAAATAAAGCATAAAACCACAAGCCCTGACCATAATATAAGAGAAAACATACAACCATAAAAAAATGAACCCTAGAATTTAGAATTTTGGACAAGTAATTAAATCCTATAAGGGGAAATTCGTTAACTCTAATGTGGAAGGAAGCCTTGGGGTTCATCAAAATGTTTTACTTGCTTTGCATATATAGGTATGAGTAGCAACAGTTGACCTAATTCTAATTGTTATATAATGATAATAAAATATAGTAATTTAAATACGAATTTAGCACTTAACTAGTAATTTTAAAGAGACAAAATGTACAGTGAATTCTATAAAATAGATTATGGATAGATCTAACTTATTTAAGCCAAATGGGGGGATGTAGAGTGTGCAAGTGTTTGAGACCATCTCAAAAATGTGTCATCAAGTTGTCTGATGAAAATCAATAGTAGGGAGGGTGTTTGGACTTTAAAAGGGGACAATATTGTTCGAGATGTGCAACAATTATATAACTTCTTGGAGAAGTTTGTGTGTATATAATTTAGTTGTTTTAAGGTGTATGAGCCATGGGATATGATGTGATGAAGCTTATGTGATCTTCCCTTTGTCCAAACCTTAATAATGTGTGCTCAATACCAATTTTGTTAAAAAGGGGTTCACTTTTTGGGTTGGGTTGACCTTCGCACAATCCCATGATGGTTGAGCATTGTCTATGTACTATTATTCTGAAGATGTCTCAAACTGCAAATAATTCTTCCACCTATGAATGTGGTGCGATGAAAATCATGTATAATTTAGATGTGATCCTTGCTTTGAAATTTGACAGTTGACACCATGCAACTTTGACTTCTTTGTATTCAAATTTGGCTTAGTGGACTACTCTAGAGTTGCTCTTTGAAGATTCAAGATGTGTCTATGCCTTTTGTGTAATGATCTCCAAGATGTGTGAGAGTGCCTTAGGTGATACGAGGTACTCCAAGGATGTGACATATGTGTGACATGATAAATGACCTATGTTTTCTCACAAAAGGGATTCCACTCCTAGACACTACTGAAATAGGACAGTGCTCACAAACAATAGTGTTTGAGTTTAATGGTAGGGTTTAATGGATGAGAACAAGAAAATGTGAGTTGGAGATTGTCTATTTGGAATTTCTAAGATATTCATGTATAGACTGAGTTGATCTTTGATAAGCACAACTCATAAATTTAAGTTACTAAAAAGTATATGAGTAAATGAATACGAGAAAAGTATGCTCAAGAGTCAGATATATATAAATTGTTGATATATACTTAAAAATACCAATCAAAAAATAAAATAAGTGTCTAAAAAGATATAAATATGAGGATCTTGGCCATTTGTACTGTTGTCGATCCCATGTGACCAGTTTTACTACGGAGAACTCTATTTAGGTTAAGCTCATTGAATTCATACAAGGGCCTATCCAATGAACTCTGCTATTTTATTACCTTAGTGATCATCCTCATTACTAGGGACTCTTCGAAATGCCAATTTCTATGTGACTCAATTGTATGTAATTAAACAATAAATAAATAACAAATATTAGAGGGTGTTAAACTTGTTGTTGTGATCATGTGTGAAAAGTGGTGCAAACTATGTTACCGGACCAAGTGTGAAAGGTGGTGCATATGAAACGAGGAATATTCAAGAATGAAATTCTTAACATTGGGATTGCAACAAAATTATTGAACAACGTTTATGACATTCTAATAAGTATGTAAATATATAATAGGGAAGGCTATCTAAAAACAAATTTGTAGAAAAAAGATTTTATGGCATTCTAATAAGTATGTAAATATATAATAGGGAAGGGTATCTAAAAACGAATTTGTAGAAAAAATATTGTCAAGGCAGAGACAACTTATGAAAGAGAGCACTTGCAGGGGATAACATCAATTGTTATAGCCATCAATTTGATTGCAAATAAAGTAAGCACGGCGGGAGTAGAGGCCCGTGTGAGGAGGACCTTATCAAATAAGCTCATGAAGTGCCTGATCATGTTAATGGAAGTAATGCATGTTCCTTGAATCGTGGTGAATGTTTGGAACTTGTATCTTTCCATCAAAATTTTCCCAGTCACATTAATCTGCATCTTAGAACAATGGAAAGGGTGAATTTGTATTATAATTGATGCACCAGACACCCCTCTAGGGGCTCACACTTTTGAAAAGGGAAGAGCATAGGCATTTTCAACATACATGTGAGGAAATTCAGTAATGGATGGTAATAAGTTGGAGTTCACTTTGTTTAACAGGCTTTCCAAGAAGGGTTTACTCATGTTATTTGTATGAATGGTGATTCGAGTGATCTAGTGACCGTCCACCATTAACAAGTTTCCCAAGGCCAAACACAGTGGAGGGTGAATTGATGACTAGCCCCTCATCAATTCCTCTTGAGGGTTTAGTAGCTTGGCTTGCACTTGTTATATTTTGAGGTTTATGGTCCTCTCTTGTCATTCACATATTGCATCCCTATGGAGAGTTTAGTAGCTTGGGTTTCACTTGTTATATTTGGAGGTTTCTTGTCATCTCATCATTTGCATAAAGTATATAGTAGACTAGGTTGGTGAGGGTGCATTCTCTAGGGTTTGCCATCCTTTCTCATCTTTCTTTTTCCTACCCATTGATGAGTTTGTGCACTTAATCTTTTTTGTACGGTTTTCGTATCTGAATTCAAACATTTGAGGTCAATTCTTTCTATATAATCATTTGGAGCTCTCAGCCAGACGTTTGCATCGAGGGTCTTCCACCTGATGACATCATGTCTTTACAAGCCAACCTAGTCCAATTAACCCCAATATGTGCACTAAGATACTTTTGTAAAAGAAAGGTAAAAATGCACTCCTAGAGTAATCTTCTGCTCCAATTGCATGAAAGGAAGGAAAAAGACTCGGCATTATGTTTGGATCCCTGTCCTATGTTTGCATTTTGGTGGTAAAGTATGGAGTAAGTTCAGGCACAAATGGAATAACATAAAGACTTCGAATACAATCTATGAATGTATGGAGTAAACCTGAATCGATGACCAGTGATCCTGATTTCTAATAGAATATGAGCATTAGAAAATCTTGCAACTCCCTATTGGCCAATTGACAGGTCAAGTTCTAGGCCAATACAAGTGTTAAACCCTGGCTATAGAGAGACTAAAATAATAACAATGTCAAATGAACGCAAGCCCCTTCTGGTAGACCCTATTTTGGTCTATTGGTATGGATTACATTTACAAGTTCGAACTATGCAAGTAAAATGACCGGTGTCTATAAAACTTTCGTGTGAAATTGCAGATCCTAGTTTATATTCACAAAATTATTTATGTCTAGTTCTACAATTTATTGGTTGGCTGTACAAAACAAGCATGGCAAGTTTCTTGTCATTCACTCTCGCTGGAGAATCAGCGACCTCTTAAACATAGATGTCAATCCTTAACAAGATGCAAAGGGATCCTTGGAAGGTAAACCAATCCAAGCTCCAACTGAAAGCAGCAACATAATATATTGGAAACATTACAATGTTACAACATTTGCATAGAAAACCAGAAGGCTAAAAAGGACATCTTAAGTTTTAACACAAAAAACATCTTTTAACAGTGGTCCTTTTCTTGTTCAATGTGTGAATTGGTCTCATAAATCTTTGCCATAAGACAAAATATTAACAATACAACTCTGGCCAAGCCAGTGTGGTAAATCCTGATAAATTTTTTTAAAGAAGAGCAGCACAATTTGAAGCAGGCTGGAAGTAGATCGGTCCATCAGGAAACTAGGAACAAGATATCTGGAACAACTCCAATTGGTGATGTTGTATCTACTTGAACACCAAATGTAAGCAATATGATACAATTACCAATTGACTGTGCTATATTAACTTGGAACTAAGTATAACCAGTATAATCCATTGCCGACTGTATTCTATTTATTTGAAGCCCAGGTATACCAGTATGATACAATTACCAATAGACGTATATATTACTACATAATGAATAAGAATGGACAATGACAGAAATAATGATCGCATCAAAGAAATGGAGTTTGACAAACATATCCAAACAGAGGAACAGGGTCACTAATGACCATAGCCACCTAGAGGAGTGGGGGTACCGGTACGGGTAGGGGTATGGGGATGGGGACTCCATGTCAAATTAGGGTACTGAAGTAAATGAATAGGGTTCGGCTGTGTTTTTTATAAATATTGTCACTAGAAGATGTGGGTACCAGGATGAGAAGTATGGGTATCTTGTGGTCTGATATATTTAAGCTTTCACAAATCAACAAAGGGAGAGAGATTCAGGATACTCAGAGACTGAGATGGGTGACAGCATTATAAGTAGCATTTTACTTCTTTGTACGTCTTTAACCTGCAATGAAATGGTGCTTACTATCAGATAAAAGGTGTAGACGTGAGCATATATGAAAAGCCAAATCGAAGAGAGTAGCTCTGTAATTTGCCTTGCAAAAAAGGAAAATACAAACATTAAAGACACTGAAAGATATAATTTAACCTACCAAGGGCATTTGCGTCTGATGTTTTCATGATCCTTAGGCGTATGACCATGTTCACAAACATTCTGCCAAAACATAGTTCTATTCTTCAAAAATTGCTTGAAAAAAGCCATAAGACAAAATCCACAATCTTTTAAACAAGTACTAGAATCTGTATATGCACAAAACAGGGAGATTTCAGAAACCAAGAGATCAGAGCTTACTTCCATGGAATGTCCCCTACAAGCATGCAATCTCCTTCCTTGTCTTCATAGGTCAGTACCATATCAGAAGTGGGGTCCAAAAGCCTCAAAGGCATTGAACCACTGCTGGTAGTCTGATCTGAGAGTCACATGGACAAACAGTTAAGCTTCCAGTCTCCATCATTACATTAACGATAAGAATTAAACAAACTCATAAAGAAAGATGTTGAGTTCCTCACTTTCAGTGCTTGTTTGAAACATATTTTCCAAATCTTTAACAAGAGCCTCGTAAGATTCATGGGCAGTCAGGTCCACTTTTCTACCAATGGCCACACCATCCATGTTCACCTTGACAAATCGTGAATTGCCTGGGCCCCCTTGATTTTCTCCAGAAGGGTTTGGGTGGGAGCCAAGAGAATTTCTTTGGTTTTCCCGAATTGGGGGCCAACCTATTGCTTGCTTTTCTCCAGAAGGCTTAGGGTGGGAGCAAAGAGAATTTCTCCTGTGTGCTTGAATAGGAGGCCAACCTATTGCTTGATTTCTGTCAAGATGGGCACAAATCAAAATGTCAGTTATAAAATATGAATGTTCCCATAACAAAATCTAGATAGAGGGTAAAACACAAATTATATGGAGACAGGATTAGAAAGCAAAGCAAGCACTACCTCCTTCAAGACATACTTAGCATTAATGGAGGTACAAAATCACACTTTGGAACAGGAACCTAGAGAGGAGACAAAGCTCACTGTTAGAGCAGTCCCCATCCAACTAGGTGCTCCTGGGTTTCCTTCAAAGCATCCTTAGCACTATTGCAGGTACGAAATCACAGTCTGGAACAGGTACCTTGGGAGGAGACATGGCTTACTGTTAGAGAAGGTCTCATCCTACTAGGTGGTCCTGGGTTTGAACCCTAGCTTGTCCATCAGAACCGATGCTGGCCGGGATCAACTGGATATCAAGTGGAGTGTGATTTGAGGGAGTGTGTTGAAGTTAACACTCCACACACTGGAATGAGGGAACCCAAAGAGGACATGCAGCTCAGGTGTAGACTCTAGAGTAGACCTAGGCAGATTGAGTGGTCCTAGATTCAAATCTAAGCTTGTTCATATTTTCTAACCAAGCGCAAGATCTGGACAATCTATAGCCCTGACAAGCACAGGATCTTTGCAATCCATAGAATGAATAGAGGTTGAATTTGCAAAGAAATATGCAAATGGAACCTAGCAAAAAGGAAATTTACCTAGCGCTAACGTGTTGAATATTAACGCTGATGTTAAAAATTGATTACAATGAAATAATACCTACAATGCGAATTCAAGACAATTAAACAAAGTCTGTCTGCAGTTCAAACAATGAAATGCAAATCTGATATCAATACTAAACCTAGCAAAGGCTACATAAATTTAAAACAACAATCAGAATCCTTTTCCAGAAAAAATAAAGAAAGAACGCAACTATGCCTTACTTGGTAGGAGGTTCATCAGCAACTAGGCAATGTTCAGAGCCAAACAGTTGATGGTCTGCTTTGTCCTGGTTCAAGATGCAGGGGCCATTTACCGAATCCATACGAGATTGTGTCATTGCAAATGGTTGAGACCACCTACATGCGTTTCGATGAAATAACAACGAATTAGCTTTGTTTTTATCAATGCCAAGATTTTCCTGTGTATTCTTCTCTGAGAAGACTGGAGCAGTGCACTGAACTTGCCTTGTTTGATCTACATCAGGTGTAATGCCAATTGACACCCCACGGTCCTGACCTCTTTGTTGTGGATTACACACAATTGCTTCATTATAGTTCCTTTTAACCCCAATCAATCCATTTACCATGGTCCTATCGTTACAGCAGATATCAGTACTCTGCAATTCTCTATTGGTGAGAATTTTTACACACTGTGTAGTTCCTGTAAAATGAGGGGGATTGGACTGACCATCATTATGCTTTTTTTCTATGTCACCGACCCAAAGGCTTAAACCCAAGCTCAACTCGAGATCACCGTCCTCACAGTCTCCACATTTATCAGTGTTTTTAGAAAAAGATGATACCTCACTGAGACCAATAAAGTCACGCTCCTCAGAGATTTTTTGGGCATCTGTGCAGCTTAACTCTGATCCCAGAGGCCTATCCATGCACGAGTTGTCTGAATGGTCCGGGCTCAGACTGCTGCTACTAAAGGGATAACTCTCAGGCTTGTTTGATTTCTCATTGTTTGCAGAAGATACAACGCACACAACTGGGAATAAGTTTTCCATTCTTTGATACCTTGACAAGAAGGTTTGGCCTCAATATGTTACTGTGATCAAAACAAACAAGTTGGAAAGAATACTTCAAATGCAGAAAGATAATTCTATATATATCCAGCATAGACAGAGACACCTTTAAGAGAATGTGTGGCCCTAATGTGATCAAAACAAGCAAATTTGATAAAATGTCCGACAATCCAATGTAGAAGTAGCAATCTTATGTATATCCAGGATAGACCAAGATAAGTTTATGGAAATGTCTGGCCTTAATGTGATGAAAACAAGCAAGTTTGCATGAATCTTTGACTACCCACAATCCAATACAGAATCAACAACCCTAAGGTATATCCAGTATAGATTAAAGTACCTCTATGAGAAAATGTGATCCAAGAAGCAAGTTTAATTGAAGGCTTCACAACCCAACACAGAAACAGCAATCCTCAGTATATCCAACTGAGACCAAGGTACAATTTCTACAATGTTCGACAAAATGCTCCTCCCTTTTCTTTAAATATGAGAACCAACAAGGCAAAACTCTTCCCTGTTACACTGTACACAATACCATCTAGTATGCAGACAATTTTGAATACAATACCGTCCAATTCCAAAGCTTGAACAGCACACAACAGATAAAAATGGAATTACAAATATATAGTCATTGGAATTATAAGACAGGGGAACACAATGAACAGGAGCATTGTATTGCTTTCATACACACCATAGGAGACATTCCGACAGGGGAATCCCCACCATCCCCCAAATCTGGATATCAATAGATAATTTAAAATTGCATTTAAACAAACTCCGCCATGTGGGTATGTACTACTGTTTTGTGGGGAGGATTTGTAACACGTTTCATCCCTATCACATATATATAAAACTGTAATTGTTATTTTGGATTTTCTCACGGTTATCAAAAAATAAACCTATATTTATTTGCACTAAATTTGGCATGTAGGTAACTAAGTCTTGCGGTTGCTCCACCCATTGGGGCACTCATCCAGGCATGGTTGTCAAAATCCCCACTGGTCTTAGAATAGAAAACCTCTCGAGATTTAGCCATGGCCTTTTGTAGGGAGAATCTGGGTTCTGCATTAATTACTAACTGTTTTTCTAAATTATAATACTAGTTGTTTATCTCAAGACAATATGCTGAATCTTTCTTTCCACGTTATTACTACTTATTGGTGGAATTTATGGGTATCGAGACTATCATGTATAAAGAAGGGGCTTCCCTAGGTTCCCCTCATGAGGACAAATGCTGCAAGGTTTTAAAGTGTTTAAAGTAGAGGATAGAGATTGAGCAACTACCATTCAATTCAAATCTTTATCTTTTTGAATAAAAAATAATAATAATTTGGGGGTGAGATGCATGGATTTTTATTTTTTAAGATATTACAAGAGATAATGACCCAGGTCGTGGCATGCTTCGTTGGGCGTTAATGTAGGGTGAGTCTTCCCAACTGGTTGTGTAAATGTAAGGGTAATTAGTCCCTGGGGTCTGGGGACTAGAACCTAGGTGGTTGGCTGGTGGGCGAGCACTCAAGCCCTACCATTAGGCCACACCCTTACGCCCAATATGCATGGATTTAAAATTGGAAAGCTCTAATATTAGGTGAACGCTACCAATCAACCTCCACAACAACATGTAAATGTCACACTCTATATGTTGCAAGTAAATGAGAAATCGAACCCATGAATAACCAAATTTGTAGCAATAGCAGAGACATTGTATGGTTTCTTTTTGCCAAATTTTAGTTGCACATAAGTTTATTGTTTATTCTATTTTGAAAAAATATAATAGAAACTTTATTCCAATACCTAAATTTTGGAAGTCATCTAGAAAAATTTACAAAGCGTGGGACCACGTCCCTACAAAAAAGCCTCATAAATTTAGTTGCAATCCCTACACCTAAATTTTTGGTCCCCCAACGCCATCTCCCCTCTCATGGGACCACTGCCTAAAATTGATTCTCAATGTTAAGTTCACATGTGCTAAGAGGCATTTAAAACAATGGCTCTTTGATTATGGTTGGATAAAATATATTAAACCACCTCAACATTTGTAGCAACTGCAAAGAGATTGTAGGGTTTCTTTTTGCCAAATGTTAGTTGCATATAAGTTAGTTATTTATTCTATTTTGAAAAAATCTAATACAAACTTTATTACAATACCTAAATTTTGGAAGTCATCTAGAAAAATTTACAAATCATGGCACCACTTCCCTGTAAAAAGCCTCCTAAAATTTAGTTGCAATGCATGTCCCTAAATTTTTGATCCCCCCCTCCATGAGACTGTTATCACCAAAAAGTAACACCCTAGATTTGATCGTGGAAGACCATTACTTTTTCCTAACATGTGAATGTCTCCAAATGTGGGATTTGCTTCTTGAGACAAGCCTCCAGAGAAGGCCAACTTCCTCTATTCGTGGGTTAGGGGAATCCACATAACATAAACTAACATAATGCTAAAACTACTCCTACAACTAACCTACAATAACACATCCAAGGAACCAGGGAGAGAGAGTGAGGGAAGCATATGCATAAAGAAAATCCTAAGCTAAAAGGGGCAGTGATAACACCAGATAAAAAGGTTGACCACTCTCTATGAGGGGAAGAAAGGGGAAAAACACAAGGAGAGAGGGCAAACAAACGTGCCACAGACCCAAAACCGCGTCACTAACCCTTCCCACACATTGACAACACATAAAAGTGGAAACCTGCGAGTAGAAAACACACACAACATACCCAAGAAGAAAACAAAGAGACAAGAACATAATAAACACAAGCATAGGGAAGAGATTATCCACAAACACAAGATTTAATTGTTTAAAGGATACATATAGCTTTATATTCATGGTAGAAGGTGAAAATACATTGTAGAGACCAAATCCGAGGTCTAGAACCCGTGAGAAATCAGCCACCATTTTGGCATGGTGTCATTACAACAAAAGTGAGATCCCTTTATAATGGAATGAGTTCCATACTTATGGAAAATGGGAGAAGAAGAGAGCAAGAGAGAGAGGCACCAACATGAGAGAGATTAAACCACCAAGGACCAATCACCATAGATGTTTCCCGACGACTACAACACGCCATCGAGATTCACAGGGGAAAGAGGACGACACCCATACTTCATTAAATTATGGTTGGTGAAGTGGTTGAGTGTTGATTTCAAGTTAGGCACATCTCATGTGTGCAATCTGTGGGCTTTATATGATCTTCATGGTTTTCCGTGACTTTCTTTGTAATGCAGCTTTTGAACATTCTACAGTCATTCCTCAACATTCTATGGCTTTCACTGCAGCTCTTGAACTTGAACTTGAACATGTCCATGGATTGAGAAATCTGCGAGACAATAGCTCCTGCTCATTTGTGAAACGCTTACCTTTCTCCTTCACCTATTTTGTATTTTTATTATGTGATTTTGTGAATACTTTGAGGGGTTTGACATATTAGAAAGGAAAGGATTGCCAAAATGAGTTGCACTTGAATCATAACAAGGAGCATACTAAAATTCTCAAGCCACGAATGGGTTGTCGGCTCGATGGTAGAGCACCTTAGCATATAACTGGGAGGCCATAAGTTTGAGCCCGAGATGGTTCGTGGAAAATAACACAAAATTGGTTCCTTGTTATTTATTTTGTATTAAATGTTTACATTTTATGTACATTTGTGTATGGTCCAAATTTATGTTCTCAAACAATTATGACGATATTCAAGGTTTGAAACCACCTTCATGTATCCTTATACAACCCCCACATCCATCTACTGCTTATTTTGATATGTGACTAAGAGTGTACATATGGTCATGACACCTATCAAGACTACTTGTATAATTGTAACACAACTATCCATAATCTTTTAAAATTAGGCTCATTTCATATGCCTTTCATGTCACTAAGAGTATTCATATGGTCATGACACCTATCAAGACCACTTGTACAATTGTAACATAACTATCTATAATCTTTTAAAAATAGGCTCACCTCATACGTCTTTCATGTCTTTCTCACTTCTAGTTGTTAGATGTTGTTTGTGTGTATAGATTTTGCCAAAGTTTAATTTTTTTGGTCTATTAATAGACACATGATTATATTCATTTTTATTTATTTAACACACATCTAGCACATACTTTATATATATTTGATATTCTCATTTATTTTACATTCTTAGATTGTAAATTTGTGAATACTTTGAAAGATTTGACAAAACAAATGAACAAACATTGAACCCTATTTGATATAAACCCCCATATAAAACCCTCCTCAATTTCTATTTTGAAAGATATGTTTATTTCGATGACTTAAAACAAAATTAAGATAGAAAGCGATGACTTAAAACAAGACAACAATAAACCAAAACAATGTTCACATATGGGCTTCTAGAATTTGACCTCAAATTCCCCCTCGACGAATCATGAAATTTGATTAAACATCATTTACACAAAATTACAATGCCAATTTCCACCCATAAGTTGCCATATAAAGTCACGCAATCCACCCTTTATAATTGTGTCCTCTTTTATGTATGAGTGAAGAAAAAATCTGGAAACCAGACAACATAATTATCTTGTTGAATAAATAAATACTCGTTAGTGTTCCACTCAAGTTTTGATTGGTAGAAGAATGGTTCAAGAGAGTGGAAGTGGGGCATAACGACGTAACTAAGGCTGACAACGTGAAAGTAAAGTATCTCTTTATATCCGAGAAGCATATTTTAAGGAACCCTAATAATAAGCATCACACAAGGGAAAGATCGATGTGTTTTCCTTTTGTTATGGGCTATACATATTAATTTAAATTACTTATATAGGTTCTATAATAGATGTGCAAGCTTCATCGTTCTTTAAGAATCCTTATGGTAATTTGTTTGCTATGACCTTAATCTTAAGTTATATATCGGCATATGTAGAGTTGATATGTGGCTAACATTATCTTTTAACATGTCATATTATATTTATGTATGTTTATTTGGTTAGCGTCAATACCTTGCATATTTTAGTAGGGTATATATAGGAGTAAGAGAGTAGTAGATTATCATCATATGGAGCACTCGAGTCTTTTTGTATGGTTTGGAGGTTGGCCCCTCGAAGTGGTTGTTGTCCAAAATAACACCCTACTATTTTGACAACTTTTAAGTTAATGACTTAAGCGCTTCTTGTTAGAAAAGTCGTGGAGCAAAGGAAGGAAAAACATGGTGTTCGGAGTTCATAAAATGTAGTGTTCTGCGGAAAAAATAAAAAAATTTAGTGTTCCGCAGAAATGAGTAAGAATGAAGAACTTAATGTTCCGTGGAAGTTGAAAACTTAGTGTTTCACAGAGTGCAAAAGCCGCAAAACAAAGGAACATCACCGTGGGGATCTATGTCACGGAACAAAGGTTGAAAAACCGCAGATCAAAGCAGAGTGAAGTATAAGAAAAGCCTTAGAACAAAGAAAGTCCACGCAACAAAGAAAATCCGCACAACAAAGAAAATTCGTGGAACAAAGAAAATCTGCGTATAAGAGGAAACCCACGAAACAGAGGAGTGGTCGTCCATGGAATAAGAAAAGTTAAAATCCGCATAGAAAAGCATTATGCAAAGGATTCAGACTCCGTAGAAAGGTGGCAAAGAGCGAAGTAAAAGAGAAATCTTTGAGTAGAAGACCCACGGTACAAGAAGAGACCGCAAAATGTAAAAGTATGGTTGCGGATCAGGAGAAAAAAGTGAACAAGCTCGCGAATTATTCAAAAGATGCTAAAAGTCGTGAAAGACCATGAAAACCAAAACAAGGTCGTGAATCACAATGGAAATATCATAAATCTGTGGAAGATCGAATTAAGGTAGTAGATCATCTAAAATATGCATAGTACAATGAAGTCCGCCTAATTTAGTTCAAAAGTACGAACCAGTCCCTACCACCAACATTAAATCATATACATCAAGGTCCACATTTTTAGATGATCTGATAGAGTGCCTTTCAAGCAACCTCTTTCAGCCATGCATGTCTACAAGCATTGAATCGTGATTGGTTCTTGGGGGGTGGTGAGTGGTTGGCCCTCTTCATTTTTGGCACGATATGATCTTCTCCCTCTCTCTTCTCTTCCTTATCTATAAATAGCAACTCAATATCATTTATAAAAGATCATTTCCCGACTACAAAGTCACCATGTCAAAATAGTAGTTGAGCTTTCACGAGTTACAAACCTTTGATTTGGTCACATGCATTACGCTTAGTGCCCTTCCCCACTAATGTAATGGATTGTGTATATCTTTGATCAATAACGTCTTGTTTGTGGCTCGTATATGCCCTTTACTTGTGTTTATTGTGTCTCTTACCTCTCTATTCGTTTTTGGCATTTTTGTGAAATTGTATTATGTGTGTTGCATTATCTCACATAATCTCATAGACGTGAAAGCATCATCGTTATTTAATACTTCGTGTTCCTTATCCTTGTGGCATCTTATTTGTTATGTCCTTAATCTTAGGTCATATATAAGGATATGTATAGCTAACATGTGGCTAACATTATCTCTTAACATGTCATATCATATTTATGTATGCTTTCGTATGCTTAATAGGTTAGCCTCAATACCTTGCATATCATAGTAGGGTATATATGAATAAGAGAGTAGTAGATTATCGTCATACAAAGCACGGTTAATCATAAAACCCTCTGATTTCAGTCTTACCACATGGAAAATTTGTAATATTTATATGCACATTAGATTCTATGACATATAATATTCAAGGAATGATAATAATTAAACATGCATATTTATAAAAATTAATGTGTATAGCCTCTAGCATGGCCTAAGATGCTCAAAACATTTAATTCGGCCCTGTGCACAAAGGGAAATCTTGTAGCCAAACTAGTGATCTCATCTTTGCACTTATTCTGATCTACTTAGGAATCCCCATACACATGACACTCCTACCATTACTAAAACAAGCCATACAACATTACCTTGTAATATCTCACCAGTCTTCCACTAACTTGACACAAATGAATCGAATATAAATGAGTCAAGTTTAAGGTTTTGAAATGGTAAGTAAATTATTTGACAGTGGAAAACGCTAAAACAAGTATCATTAAATTATCTCACATAATCTCGTAGACGAGAAAGCTTCATCGTTCTTTAAGATTTTTTGTTCCTTATCCTTGTGGCATCTTATTTGCCTCGTCATTAATCTTAGGTCATATACTAGGATATGTATAGTTGACATGTTGCTAACATTATCTCTTAACATGTCATATCATATTTGTGTATGCTTTCGTATGCTTAATAGGTCGGTCTCAGTACCTTGCATATCATAGTAGTGTATATATAGGAATAAGAGAATAGTAGATTATCATCATATGGACTACTTGAGTCTTTTTGTATGGTTTGAAGGTTTCCCCCCTCGAAGTGGTTATTGTCCAAAATAGCACCCATGATATTTTAACAACTTCATTTAAGGAATTAAACACTTCATTATATAAAATTTTAAGAACAAAGGAATGAAAAACATAGTGTTCCACAAAAATGAGAAGGAACTTAGTGTTCCACGGAGTTAAAAAAATGTAGTGTTTCATGGAAAAATGAAAAAACTCAGTGTTCCATGGAAATGAGTAAGAATGACGAACTTAGTGTTCTGCAGAAGTTGAAAACTTAGTGTTTCACATATTTTGCAAAATCCGCCGAACATCACCTTGGGGATATATACCGTGGAACAAAGGTTGATTAAAGCAGAGTGAAGTATAAGAAATTCCCTAAAACAAAGAAAGTTCATGCGACAAAGAAAATCCTCACAATAAATAAAAGTCGTGGAACAAAGAAAATTTGTGTATCAAAGGAAACCCACTGAGCAAAGAGAGTGATCATCTATGGAATAAGAAATTTAAAATCCGCATAACAAAGCATTATGCAAAGGATTCAGACTCCGTGGAAAGGTGGCAATGAATGAAGTAAAAGAGAAATATTTGAGTAGAAGACCTATGGTACAAGAAAAGGCCGCAAAAAGTAAAAGTATGGCCGCGGACCAGGAAAAGAAAGAAAACAAGTTCACAGATCATTCAAAAGTTACTAAAAGTTGCGAAAGAACAGGGAAACCAAAAAAGGCTGCGGATCACAATGGAAATATCAAAAATATGTGGAAGATCAAATCAAGGTAGTAGATCATCTAAAATCCAAAGAGTATAATGAAGTCTGTCTAATTTAGTTTAAAAGTATGAACCAATCCCTACCACCAACATTAAAACTTGTACATCGAGGTCCACATTTTCAAATGATTTGATAGAGTTCCTTTCAAACAACCTCTTTCGGCCATGCATGTCTACAAGAATTGAATTGTGATTGGTCCTTAGTGGGTAGTGAGTGGGTGGACCTATTCATTTCTCGCACGATCTAATCTTTTCCCTCTCTCTTATTTTCCTTATCTATAAAAAGTAGATCAATATCATTTGTAAAAGATCCTCTCCTAACTACAAAGTCACTATCTCAAAATGGCGGTCAAGCTTTCACGAGTTACAAACCTTTGATTTGGTCACATGTAATGCACTCAATGCCCTTCCCTACTAATGTAATGGACTGTTTATATCTTTGATCAATAAAATCTTTTTTGTGGCTCGTATCTTTCCTTTACTTACATTTATTGTGTCTCTTACTTCTCTATTCATTTCTGGCATATCATGTGTCGTCTATACTTGCATGTGTTTTCATTTCTTTGTGTCTAAAATGTGTGGAATGGAATGGTTTGCGCAATGTTGATCTGTGGCATGTATCTTCCCTCTCATCCTGTGTTTTCTTTATTATTCTCCACCTCATGGAGATAGACCCCCTTTTGTTATCATGTCATTGCCATTTCCTTAGCTTAGTTTCATTTCATGCATTTCTCCTTCCCCCTTTCCCCTGCAGTTCGGTAGCTTAGCTTAGGAGTATTCTTAGTCTTAGGATAGATGGGTAGAGGAAGCTGACCTTTTATGGAGGTTTTTCACAAGGAGAAAGGTCCCACACCTTGGGGACATTCCCATGTTCCATTGAGGTGTTGAATCTGGTAGATTCAACAAGGGTGTAATCTCAAGTGACATTGGCTAAGTAACTCTACTTTCATATTGTGAAAATTTCTCTATATTTTGGTATTCTTTGGTGTTATATTGTTGCTAATATTCATATCTATCCTAGTAATTTAATTCATCATTTCATTATAGTTTTATGTACAAGGACTTGTAACACTAGTATAGCCCCTCACAACATGTTATGTAGCTTTATAGTGTCTTGCAACACATCCTTCACTTCGCACCTTACCCAATGCCATGTGGTACCTTGGTGAATTATTTATCATAATCCCACACACACCCCTTCTTTCTTTGTAATATTAGTAATTGATGTAGCCTAAAATTCACTGCAAATAACCCAAGGTGCACTGGCACATAACTCAGCCTGAACTGAGATCTCACCCAAAGTGCGCAAGGGTACCAGGTCCCTTATTAGATTTGTTTGTCCATAATGTTATCATGATTGCATATCTGTATGTATAGATTTATAACAGATGGTAAATAATCCACAATGCATAAACCAAATCTAGATCTAAACCACATGAAAGATTGACTAAATAATGATTATAATGAGATTTACCATGCAAGAACCATATTGAGTCATATCTAACACCAATATCCAGCCAATATGATCCATTATATTAAATACTATAAAATACAGAAGCTCCATACATCAAGAACTAGTTTCTATAGTCATGCATGCTAACAAATCCACAACATAACTCTACAATAATCAATCTCTCCAACCCGTGAAAATCAATACATATATATAGGGATGGGGACTTTCCCTTCACCCTCGTGCACCTTCCAAAAATAGGTTTCATGCTAATAATAGCCATGCGCCTTTATAAGGGGATACAAAAGCATGCAAGTTTCTAATAATAAATCTTATATTAGTTAACTCCTAGAATAGATCCTATTATTAGACTAAGAACTCTGCATGGAACATGTACTGATGTGAAACCCAAAATAGCCTTGCTTGAACTAAAAATTGTTTCATGTCATTGCATGTCTCTACACTCCAAGTCCAAATATAGCCTTGACCTGCGAGAAGTGGCTAAGTCTTGTCTACACTTTTCTTGGGTGCATGTGTCATGTTCTACTATATTTATGTGTCCTTCTACGTCGCCCTGTTCCCACGCCCAATCCTTGTGCTTTCATCCTTGAACTATATTTTATCTGCTCAACATTACCCCACACTAAATGCATTGTCACCCCTTGAAAATGGGTAATCCAACTTATCTCTCTAAAATAAATAACAATGAATAAAAGAATAATAAATACGTTCAAACAAAAGAATGAGATATCATTTCAATGCTCTCCTCTCAATAGTAGTATCAATTCTGGATACTCATTCTTAACTTCTTCCTCCAATGTTTACCAATTTCTTAAGGCCTCACCTATTTTATCTGGGATGTCTGTAACTAAAGTGACATCTAACTCATCTTGAGTTATGTTCTCTTTTTTCATTCTACAAGATTCTACAAATATTTTCCATACTAGAAATCATGCCATCCATAAAGTCCATTTTCCCACAATAAGCTTCCCTATCTCCTTTATCCTCTGTTATCATGTGGTTCTTAGGCTACTTGTAATCACTTTTCACTTCTCTTTTACCAATAGAAATTATATCCACATGCCCAAGTGTTTCATTCTTCATCACCTTTTGAGGACTTCATTATCTTCTTCAATTGTTCTTGTCCTAATTATTACATCTGGAGTAGTGCACATGTTCAAGGTCCGATCAACCTTTTTCAAGCTCATATCTCAAGGCTTGTAAAAAGGACTCATAACTTGCAATATTTCTAGCAATGATGTATTTTAGCCCTTGTTGTTTCCTTTGTAGGTTCTTTTGGTGTGCGGGCATACTCACATGGGCCCTTCCTCTATGACCAGTTTTACAAGTGTGTGTATATAGTGCATTACAGATGGAAATTTTTGGAACTTGAGATTCTTGATGTGGCCTTACCTTAATAATATCATCACCAATCTCCTTTTCCATACTGATCAATTTATTCCTTCCTTGACCCTTTCATTTTCTGTTGTGAAGCTTTATCCAGTCATCCCTATCCTTGTTTATCATCCATCTCCTATAGTTTCCACTTTATCTATTTTTCGACAAACACGCATAACCTCAATAGATACCTTCACCAATCATTTCCTTTACTTGTTCATCTAAAAAATTATTGGCTTAGGAGCATTTACTTGATCCCAATTTGGGGGGCTTTATTCATCAAACTACATGAGACACTCGGTGCTCTCTTGGGTGCCATTTCATCAAAAATATGTGTTCTATTAGGTTCATCCTAACTCAGCTTGAATCCTAGCTTGAACTCAAACCCTAGCCATCAAATACTCTCTTGCACACCTTCGCCTTGCTTAAACACTTCAAAAAATGGAGTGTAATAGTTCCTCATGCTGTAGATTTGACCAACCCAACCACTTCATAGCTCTCCACTCTTCACAATCATCTTAGCTAGCTCACTTGTAAACAACTCACTCAATAATTTGTAATCAAAAAGGTAAAAATGGCCTCACAACCCTTCCTTATATATTTTTAAAATTTATTGTGTTTATTGCTCCTTCACTTACCATTGATCTCAGTATTAATGCATCATTTCATCAATGTTTTTGTGTTGCTCATTTCTACGCCACAATCATAACCTTCTGGTACACGTCTTCTACTTCTTGTCCACAAACCTCCTTCTACGTGTGCCCATATGCACTGAAGTACTTCACCATTGTGCCTTCTTCCAAGTAGTTTCCACTATTGCATCCTACCTCATGTTATACTATGCATCCATTTTTCCATCTGTGGTCTTCATTTAGGAGTAATTTTTTCTATCTACACCCTTCCAAAAATCACCTGCACAAAAGTTTCCTTATGCATACCCATCTTCAGATGACAATCAACTATATTCAACTTGGTAATGAACCCTATATGTAAACCACCCCACACTAAGGGTATGCATGGTCCTCTATGCATGAAAACACTTAAATTGTAATCATCTTCTGGTGCGCAAGCATGCTTATTACACACAACACTGAACTAAATTGACAAAACATAGCAATGATGAAGGAAACACATATAAAGGAAATGCATTAAGGGAAACCTAATCTAAGTGGCAATACTACCTTATTACAAACACCAAGAAGACTTATTTATAGTAGGGCTTCAACCTACTCCCGTTGAAGTAACTGGGAAACCATGTTCCATCCAGTGCCTCTAACTAGAAAGTTCCTGAATCAAGTATATAAGTGATAACATATGGTCCCAACCAATGCACCTTAAGCTTTCCAGGGTGGCACAAAAACTTTGAATCATACAGAAGTACCATTTTCCCAACCTCAAGCTTCTTATCCTTGATGTGCCTATCATGCCATGCCTTCTACCTGGATTTTTCTTTCTTCTGACTCCATCTTGTTATCACATGCCTTTCATCCAGCTACATCAATTTGTCAATATGTTCTTCCAACACTTTCTCATCATCCAGACCTCCTGCGTGTGAAATACACAAAGAAGGTAACATGAATTCCATGGGGAGAACTACCTCTGTGCCAAACACCAACTGAAAGGGTGTTGCTTTATTCAACCTCTTGTAGGTTGTCCTGTATGCCCAAAGTACAACAGAAACCTTGTCATCCCAATCTCTCCTTCCAACATCACAAATTTTGGTCAAGGTATGGCTCAGTATTTTGTTGAAGGCCTCAGCAGTTCCATTTGGATGAGGGTGATAAGGGGTTGTCCTATGGTGTGCAACCATAAATTCATCCAATAATATCCTGATAGTCTCATTAAGGAAATGAGTACCCCTATCACTTGTTAAACTTAAAGGGCATCCATACCTAATAATAATATTTTCCCATAAAAACCTTGTTGTTGTAGTTATAGTGTAATCCTTTGTAGGTGTCACTTCTTCCCACCTTGTAAGATAATCTGTACAAGTTATAATTTAGCATGATCTTTTCGTGCACGTGGCTGGGGAAATAGGGCCCAAAAATTCAATTTCCCACTTCTCAAAAGGTTCTGCACTAGTAATAGGTCTCAAAGGCATTTCATCTCATTGCCTAGGCTTTCCAAGGTGCTGACAATGGTCACATGCCTTACAATATGCTTTGTAATCCTTGTATAATGTTTCCCACCATAGACCAGCTAGTAGAATCTTACATGCGGTGGCATCCCCTGCATAGTGTCCACCTACAATAATGCCATGAGCCTCTACCATAATTTCTTCATGTTCATGCTCAAACACACATCGACGTAAAACTTTATCATGACCTAACTTGTATAAGTCTCCACTGATCAACATGTAAGGCACCCAATGGTGAATAACAAGTTGTTTCTTTTCTAAAGCCTTCATTCCTTTGGGATAAACAATCCATTCTGCCACACTTGTGCATAAAAAGACGACAATATCCTCCAAGTCCGAGGGTGCATGGTTCAACCTGAACAGTTGTGCATTTGGCATTATGTCCTCAATGCTCTGCGTGTCCTCTCTTGATTGAATCCTTGATAAATGGTCTGGACCATAATTTCTCTTACCGGGCTTAACCACCACTGTAAAATTGAACTCCTGAAACAACAATACCCAACGACATATGTGCCCCTACAAAATGGGCTTGTTCACAAAGTACTTCAATGCCATGTGGTCTGTATAAAAGATGAAAGGTGTAGCCAGAAAATACTATCAAAACTTATGGAGTGCGTAGATCATAGACAAGGCCTCACACTCTGTCATTGTATAATTCTGTTCTGCTGGAGTCAACTTTCTGCTAGCAAAGAAAATAGGATGATCAACAATCCCTTCTCCAGGATGAGCTAATACGGCACCAATGGCCATGCCAGAGGCATCTACATGAACGTGAAAAGGCTTGGACCATGAAGGAAAGCACAAAATAGGTGTTGTAGTAAGCCTTTCCTTCAGTGTGTCAAACGTGCGTTGTTGTGCCTCACCCCAATAGAACTTTCCTTTTCCCTTGAGTAATTCTTCTAAGGGTGTGGTGATCTTGGCATATCCCTTTATAAATTTTCTGTAATAACCTATGTGCCCCAAGAATCCATGCACCTCACTCTGGCTAGTAGGCTCTTCTAAGCCCAAAATAACAGCTACCTTAGCAGGATCCACTAGCAAGCCTTCTTTACAGATGATGTGTCCCAACAAAATTCCAAAGGGTGTGGCAAATATACACTTCTTAATGTTCAAAGAGATGCTCAACTACCTACATCTCTCAAACATCAACCTCAAATTATCACAGTGATCTTTCATGAGCCCATAGACTGTCCAATCATCCAGATACACCTACAAGAACTTGTGAATAAAATCCTGGAACACTTGTACCACTATGCATGAAAATACTGCAGGTGCATTCTTTAATCCAAAGGGCATAACCATGTATGCAAAACTTCCCCACTCGGTGGTGAAATTTTTCTTCTCTTGATCTTCTTCAGCTATCCTTACCTGATGATATCCAGAGAATCCATCAGTGAAGGAGTATATTTCATGCCCTACAATGCCTTCCAATATTTCCTCAGTAAATGGTGTGGGAAAGGGATCAATCACACATGCAAAATTTAACTCCCTGTAATCCACACAAATCATTATTCTACCATCTTTCTTGATGTTGATCACCATAGGGCTCACCCATTCTGACTCCTCAATTGGCACAATGATTCCAGAAATTAACATTTTGTCAATTTCTTCTTTTACCTTAACATGCGCAAGTTCGGATTCATCCTGTAAGGTCTCTTCCGAACTAGGCACACACATTCCTTCAACTTTATCTTCATCTCTCCCAATGATTCATGCACACCTTTTAGTTCATGATAGCCTCTAGGGAACAAGTCCTGAAAGTCATGCAATAGCTCAATGATTTTAGCAACTTTAGAGTCAGACCAGTAATCTCTGATAATGGCTTCCTTAGGTTCAACATCCATTCCAATGTTCACTTTCTTGGTCTTCATAGGCTCATGGTAGGCACATGCCTTCTCATCTGCACTATCCAAGACTTCACATGTACCCTCTATGTGCTCAATATCTAGGTTCTCTACCTCTTCATCATCAACCATGTAGATCATCTTACCCTTTTCTCTTTCTAGGTAGGCATGCCCAAGCTGCTCTACATCTGTTTCTTCCTCTTCAAAGTGTGCCACCAGGTCTGATTCTCCTAACAACTCCTGAAGTAACTCTTCAACCTTTGCACTGTCTCCCATAGTTAAATGCTTCATAACCTACAATGCCTCATTCACTGGAGGTTTAGAAGAAAAGTAATCAAAGGTCTGAGTCATACCTTCAGTAAGTTCCTGCCAATTTCTAGTCACCCTATTCAACTCTGTGTAGACATACCATGCATGTGCGCAACCTCGCAAGGTGAAATAAAACTTGTGCACCCACAAAGAAGGTGGTAAAGCTTCCTGCCCCACTATCCAGAGTCTCTCACACTACTGAATGTGGTGCTGAACAGGATCATTACCATGAAATACACAAATCTGAGTAGGTGCATTGCTTCTTAGAAATTGAGCAGATAAAGCAATCCTTACTTCTCTCCACTCCAAAATATTATCCCTGTGAACCATCCACCAGTGCGTTACCATCCCACGCAGAGTATATACTAACATGTTCCTTCTTTCCACCTGACATTCCCATTGAACTTCCATAGCAAGAAGGAATACTTCTGGATTCTCTTCACCTGTGTACTTTGGTACCTAGCTGCTGCCCAAATGCCTGATACTGTGTGGCTTACTGACACATGCAACTATACTTCACGCCCAACCATTTCATAAGTGTCATGCACCCAATTATCACATGCAACACTTGTAGTATCACTCATGGATTGTGCATCATCCCACTGGAGAACTCTTCTTTTGATGGCTCAAGAACTTCCAGATCTCGAATGGTGTGCACATAAATTTTGTTCAAGTCTTCTTCACTTAAGGGCTCTACATAAGGCGTAGATTTCCCATTTGTCAGAGGTATGATGACACATTCTTCCTTGTTCTCAAAGCTGATATACCCCTTATTGAAATGCAATTCAATGTTGTTTGCATAGCACCAAGGGTGCCCAAGTAATGCGGGAAAATTGTCTACTTCTGCAAGTGCTAAGACCTCAAAGTCCCCAGTGAACTTGGCCCCCTGTATAGTAATGGATGCATCTTTTAAAACTCCAATGGGCATTGCCTTAGTCTGATTTTCCATGAACAACACATTAGAAGATGACTGTAATGGAGGTCTTCCCATCTGAACCCACACATCCAAAGTGAGTACATTTACTTCCGCCCCTGTGTCAATCAAGATGTTACTCAAAAGCCAACCATCAACAACAACATTTAGAGTAATCTCCTTGTCATAATCCAAACTATTTGGAGGAAGATTAACATGCAAAAGTTGTCTCTCATGCTCAGTCCCAGTGCATGGAGTGTTTCCCTTCAACCAGCTCCCCAACAAAGGAATAATGTTCTCTTGGCGCAGCATCTTGAAAACCTCTTTCAAATCATCAACATCTGTCTGATGGAGATCAGCTACTTTCTTTTGTTCCAACTTCCATGATTGTCCCTTCAAACATTGTATCTCACCCTGTAAATTCTGAATTACCTCTATGGTTTCTTGATAAACCTCCTTCTGATGCATAGGATCTGGATACTTGGCATGCAGGACTTCCTCCTTAGTAATGGTAGGCTTATGTTGTAGAGCTTCCTTGGCATGCACAACCTTAGTGTGTGTAGTAATCTTCACAGGCATCAACTCAGGATCTGATGCTAACTTTGACATCCATTGGTCTTCCATGGCATGTTGTACTCTAACCATTCTTGCCCTTATTTTCCTGTTTGTGTTTCTTGCTTAAGTGTTCATACAATTTTGGGCATTCTTCATAACTATGATTCTTTCCACAAAAAGAACACACAATATTTTATGGACATTCATGCATGTAGTGATCAGGAGATCCACATGTATAACAAGTCCCATGAGGGAAATCACTCCTTCTGCCCCCACGACCTTGACCTCTGAATCGGCCTCTGTAACCTTGACCTCTACCATGGCCCATCAAAATGCCCCTCAATGTGATCATAGTCATGATGCTCTCCCTTTTCCTTGGAATTATTTGCAACACCAGTCTATCATACGCCAATATCAATGGCATCATGGATCTGATCAATCAATCTATAATCTTCAGTATCATGAGTCGAGGACCTATAAATCTTACAGTAACTAGACACATTCTTTCTTATCGTGTGCTACAATAATGGGCACTGACTTGAACTGTGGTCCAAGTGACATATCTCGCAATCCAACAACAAGGAACACACGAATTTACGAGGGAAACTATCCTTAGTATGCCCCTCTACTTCACAATCTGTACACCAAATTCCACTGCGTGTCTCATGTGCTGAATTAGCAGATAATTTCTCCAACTGTTTTTCCATTACTATTATATGAGCTTCCAAGAATGGGCTCACTCCTATGTCCACACTTCCTACCACCTCAGTTTACAGAGATAATTCAAGTGCCTCGTGTGGATCTGTATAAGTCTTGTGTGAAAGTTCCCTCCTAAAAGGCATGATCAGTCCTCCAATGAACCACTGTGCATGTTGGCTTGCGTGGATGTCATAAGATAACTTAGACAAGAGAGTCTTGAACTGTGCATCATATTCCTGAACACTTTCAGTAGTGCCCTACTTAATATCCTTGAGTGCACTTATGTTTTTCTTCTCAAACTCAGGGATATAAAATTCCTTTAAGAAAGCATCTCGCAGTGTTTTATAATCCACACAAGTTTTATCAGGATCAAAATTCATGTACCATTTGTGCGTGTGCCCCTGCAACGTAGTTACAAACTGACTTGCCTTGTGCTCTAGAGTGTAATCCCCTTTTGTGCCATAGTATCTCACACATATGCATGTGCTTGTCTGCATCTTTAATGCCTCTATACTCTTGCAGACAAAGAGACATCTCCATATAAATTTGCTAAGGTTGGTGTAGACCTTTCCCACCAGATCCAAAACCTCCTGTGTTTCCTCCTATATTTCCACCACCTCTAGACCCACCAGATCCTTACCAACACCTGAGCCACCTGATCCTCCTGATCCACCCCCTCCAGTAGGTAATGGACTGGAAGATGCACTACCTTGTGTTCTGATGATTGTGCTAAACTGAACGCCCATAGTCTGTGAAGTTGCACTACTTCTAGATGTGATGCCAAGGTTCTGTGCCTATGTTCTGTGCCAACGATGCACCAAAAAATATACCTCCAACTGGTCCTCCAAATAAAGTAGATGATGATTGTGCCATAGATGAATAAGCTCCCTGATTAACTCCTGAACTTGACTACAAATTAACTCTATCTACTGCAACTCTACTGCTCACACTAGCTTGTTGTTTACTGACTATTGTAGAAACTGGAAAACCAAGTGCAAGGGCTAGGTCACTAGGTAGATTCAGATGCGCACCCACGGCCCATGTCATCTCTATCAATGCACTCTCATCTGAGGTTGAAGAGGGTTCCCTACCATGATTTCCCAAATGGGGGAGATCCAGATGCTCTAGCTCCACTTCTTCTACGTGAGCTCCAAATCCTTCATGAGCCATCTCTCTCCACAACTCCATCCATTCTGCAACTTCACGCTGCTTCTCTAAATCCCTCTCGTGTGCTTCATTGAACTTAAGCTACCTTTCTTCCCTCTTTCTTTCTGTCGCTAGGTCTGCCATCCTTACCAAACCTGCTCCTGCCCCCATAGGTGGTGGGGTTTAGTTAGCCATCAAATTCTCTTCCAAATCTAGGGTTACAATCAGGATCTTGATCACCAGTGGAATACCGTACAAATATGATCCTCTGGGTTCACACAAAAACTGAAACTCAACAACCTCTGGGAAAGAGTAAGTTGAAATTGCATACTCAAGAATATAGTTGTTCAAAACACCATGGAACCAAACATCCACAGAGCGCATCCAAATCAGATCTGCATCATACAAGGCCTGGAATTCTTCCTATGTCCAAACAAGCGTGTGAAACCTCCAATTCCTCTTAGATGCATAAGCAACTAGCCACTTGTACAACTATATAGGAAAGATAACAAAGAACATCTCATATAATGTGTCATACAGATTCTTCTCGACCCACGTGCGTGTATTAAACTCAAGTTCAGTGTTAAATCTATGAGCATACTCTTCTTCCAGATCTACTAACCACTCCTCAATACTGGCCAAGGTCAATTGGTATGTCTTCATCACGCAACATCCTAAAAAATAGCTGAGAAAGAGGTCCCGACAATGGAACCAATGATGTAGCCTAGAATTCACTACAAATAACCCAAGGCACGCTGGCACATCACTCAACCTGAACTGAGCACTCACCTGAAGTGCGCAAGGGTACCAGGTCCCTCTTTAGAGTTACTTGTCCAGAATGTTAGCATGATTGCATATGTATATATCCATATTTATAACAGATAGTAAATAATCCACAGTGCATAAACCAAATCTAGATCTAAACCATATGAAAGATTGACTAAACAATGATTATAATGAGATTTACCATGCAAGAACCATATTCAGTCACATCTAACACCAATATCTAGCCAATATGATCCATTATATTAAATATTGTAAAACACAAAAGCTTCATACATCAAGATCTAGTTTCCATAGTCATGTGTGCTAACAAATCTGCAACATAACTCTACAATAATTGGTCTCTCTAAGCCGTGCAAATCAATACATATATATAGGGGTGGGGACTTTCCCTTCACTACCCATGCACCTTCCAAAAATAGACTACATGCTAAGAATAGCCATGCACCTTTACAAGAGAATACAAAAGCATGCAAGTGCTCTAATAATAGATTTCCTATAGTTAACTCTAAGTAGAAATCCTATTATTAACCAAAAATCTGCATGGCGCTCAAACTGTTGCACATCCCAAAATATCCTTGCGTGAACTACAAGTCTTCATATCTTTGCGTGCTCTACACTCTATCTCCAAAAATAGCCTAGATCTTCAAAAGAGGCTAATTCATATGTACACTTGTCCTAGGTGCGCGTTGTTTTGCTATATTTCCGTGTCCTTTTATGCGTCATGTTTCCATGCGTCCAAACCTTATGCACTTTCAAAATTGAGTGATATTTCATCTGCTCAATAGTATCTTACTGTCACTTTAATTAGTTTTCATTTCCTCCTCTACAACTATACATGTAGATGAAAGATGTTCACCATGACACAAATGATAAAATGAATACTAAAAATATAGTAGTGAATACTTGCACGTTTCATGTATCTTGTAATTCTCATACTCTTTTAAGATCTTATTCTAGTCTAATAAATTCAACCAATAAAGTGTTTCCACTTGTTAAGCACAGGGATCCCCACCTATAGCCTTAATTGAACTATTGCATAATAATGTATTACTTTACTTATTATTTTATTTGAATAGAAATTGTATTTTTTATATGAAGTCTTTCATATTCTCAAAATTGTTTGGTTAGTGTAAACTATGGAAATTACATAAATAAAGAAAGTTAAATTTTTTTTACAAAAAACCTTCCTTTGATAAGATCCAAAGCCAACTCAAATTGGATATGACTGTAAGAGCAGGGTTGAGTAATGCTCTTATTAGATCCAATTGATTTGTAAAATTTTGTAGTTTTGTGGATGATCCAAGAACTATTCTAAATGGAAGATAGATAAAGTTACGAGCATGGATATGACTGATTTGATATGATATGGGCAAAATAACGATATAAATGATTGATTCACCAAGCAGTTAGACATAATAATAGTATGAACTCTCAAGCTTGTTGGTGGATGATTTGTGAAGGAAAGACCATTGATTTATAGTTGAGGAAGGTGAATTCTCAAGCTAAGTTTAGATTGAGTTGATTTGGAGATAACTAAACATGACTTGGTTGTTTAGTTGAATTTCCAGATTGATTAAAGAGTTGAGTTTCCAGATTGATTAAAGAGTTGAACTATTGTTCTAGATTTGCATGAATGAGTCATTGTTGAGTTGGAAAGGGGGTTACACATGGTTTTGACTGATTAATTCCATATCCTTTATTTCATTCACCCAATTTTTTTATGAATGATTTAATTTTGGAAGGATGTGACTTAATTTTGGATTGCCATGGCTTGGGAGATATCTTCAGAGATCAAGGTCTTTGCTTCCTCAGAAAATATTTGTGCAATATTTCCTTCCAAAAGCCTCACAATATACATGGTTAAAGCGTCATTGACTCTCCTGAAGTGATGATTGATGAATTTGAGATTGAATTGAGGATAGTATTCATATATAGGAGCATCCTTCTTATATTTGATGAAAGAGAAACCAAACCATTCTCTGGATGCTACAATGGTGTACATGAGATAGGAAGACATGTAGAATGTCTGAGTTCTCTGAACATTGATCAGTTTCTCAGTTAAGTTTTCACAAATTATCTCACCCCAATTCAAATTATGTTTCCCTTCACAAATGATATTGATAAAGGGACACATCCAAAAGTGAAACTCATTTGTATAGGGCATTCCCATGATCCTAGCAAAAAGAGTGATGATGTTTGAAAGTTATTCCTTAAAATCAACCCTGAAAAATGACTTAGAAAGTCTATATGTTCCTTTCTTAAGGTTGTTTAGCCATGATTTAGCTACCCTTGTCTTGTATCTATCACTATCATGGTCAAATAGTGTTTGTGCTTGAGCAAGAGTGAGGGTATGAGTATATTCCACCACTAGGATACGTAGGGCAACACAAATAGCATCGAAATCCAGTCGCACAACCACTTCACCATGGATATCAACAATCTCCTTGGAATTTGGATTAAAACAAGCCCCGTAGGTAAGCATGGTATCAACACACTGGAAAGACATAGGGAAACCCCATAAAAATGTAATTTCACAATCTTTTATTAATTGGGTGATGAGAGTAGGATTATCGCATCCAAGCCTACTAAAAAATTCATTAAGGTCGAGGTGCTGAGCTTCACTATCCGCGACATAGGGCACAGAGGTTTCTAATGAGGAGAGATGCTCATGTCCTTTGTATTGAATCTTCATTGTGACAAAGATAGGGAGAGAAAAAACCTTCGATTGAGTTTATCATAATTTTAAATAATCCTTGCGAGAGAAAACATAGAGGCATAAACATGGGAAACGACTTATTTTGCAAGAATGTGAGTGAGACAAAAAGAGCAAGTAAGTGTGTGAATGAAATAATGGTTACACTTCTTTAAATATCCATGAATTTGAATGGATGGAGAGAGAAGATAATGAATGTGTAATAAATGACTCCTGCACCGAATCAAAAAGGTGAAAAGTGGAAAGGATGAAAAAAATTGGCCCAGATGGTCCATAGGATGCAGGGACGCGCGGAACCGAAATAACTGATCTAAGAAGAATGTGGTAAAAGTGGGTTTAGAGAGAAAAAATAGTCCATGGGATGCAGGGACATGCAGGACGTGCGGAGCTGATTCAGCTGACGATAAAGTGATGTGGGTAAAGCGGAAAATTGGTGAATAGGAGGCCCACCTCCACTTGGGACATGCGGAAAAAAAATGTTTGAGTTAGCCGTAAAACATTAAAAATGACCCCAAAGACTAAATTTTTATAACTTTTTGAACTCTTCCCTTCACTTAAACACTTCCAAAGGACACTTCTTAAAATTTTGAAAATTTATCTTGAAGAAAGAAGGAAAATTTTGAAAGGTGACAACACATTAATGAGGGATTCCTTACAGTGGAGAGGTGGGAGAGGTAGAGGCTGATTGGGAGAGACATGTACACTTATAATGTCATGCTTCGGTATAGGTGCATGCACAAGTATAGGTCCAGGTTCCGGTTTGGGTTGGATAGGTTCCAGATTCACCACTGAGGCCACTGAGTCTTGTAGGAGATGATGGAGATGGAGATGGGGTTGGAGACAGGGATGTAGGCAGAGATACAATTGGTGATGATGGTCAGAGAGATGAGGGAGAGGATGATATTTGGTCAAATTTCACTGGTACCACCTCCAAGACCTTCAACTGTAGATATTTCATTACATGCACAGAAAGATAGGGTGATTCGTGAGAGAGATGCTATATTGATTATGTTACATAGATAGTTACAACGAATGACATATGAGAGAGGTCAGCTTACCACATAGTTACAACATCTGACAGTGGAGAGAGATGAGGAAAAATGTGCAACCGAGGCCACATGTATGGGAGATATTTTTGGGATCTGATGACAACTATGCATAATGTCGGGTACTATAGAGCCTTATATAAGGTATTTGTGCCTAAGGGATAGAGGGTCCCAGGTTATAGTCAGAGGAAAGGTAGCAGGTTTGTGATAACATGCAGATATTAGAGGCCTTTGAGATCAGTTAGATATGTTCAAATGCCTCCACTGAGGTGTGGAGACTATATAACAAATAGTCCCAAGGTAGGAGAGATTCATTCATGACTTGATGTATGATAGATGCACGTGTTGTATTTTTTGTGTGTATATGCCTCGTAATGAAGGCACACATTTTATATATGGATGCCCTTGATGACACTTTGATAGACATATATGTAGATGACACATTTAGATGTAAACATTGGATATGGACATTGGACATTATATATATGATGATGAGATGGTTTATTTCTTTTGTTATTTTATGTATTATTGACATGATGTTATACATAGTGTAGGTGATGATTTTGTATTGTGATTTTATGTGGATAGATGAAAGTGATGACATGCTCATAGATTAGCTTCCATTAAAATTATGTATTTTAGAGCATCCTATTTTGTTATTGCTCAATAGAGTTAACACCATGATTATTGAAAAAACATGATAAACAACCCATATACGCATAGAAAACAGAGAGAGAGAGAGAGAGAGAGAGAGAGAGAGAGAGAGAGCCTGATATACACAATAATGGATCTACATCATGGTTATGAATAAACCAAAATGCTTATAAAATATGTGTAATTAGTTAAATATGTAAGACAAAAATGCAAAACAACCCAACATACATAGTAAGATGAATATCCCAAGGTTATGAATAAACCAAGATTATAGCAAAATACTCACAATTAGTCAACAACGAAGAAAAAAATACAAAACAAACCAAATATACATAGTAAGATGAATATCCCAAGGTTATGAATAAACCACGATGATAAAAAAAATCGTAGTTGGTCCAATAGAAAAAGACTGAACGAAAATCAAACCCAATATACATAGTAATTAAGATGCACCACAAATCTAAATAGCCAAGATGGTAAAAAAATACTTGTAGTTGGTCAAGAATGAAGAAAAAATTCAAAACAAACCCAATATACACAGTAAGACGAACACAAAAAAGTTATACACAAACCAAGATGGTAACAAAATAAACTTACAATTGGTCAATAATAAAAACAATGCAACAAAAATTTAAATAAAGATATCTAACTATGCCCCTAATGTGTTCCACAATGAGGATTAAGAAGATTTGAATGCTCCTAAGCAATGATAAATACAAGGGGATTAGACCGGAATGAAGAGAAAAGTTAAGAAAATCCTAATGACACTCATATTGGATCCATGTTAAAGAAATATCTGAGAGTGATTGGGTCAACACTTCCAAGTAAGGATTCATGCAAAGAAGGACATGAGAGTTGAGATTGCCCAAGTGAGGATACAAGCGAGGGTTTGATAATTGTTTGATAATTTTAGGATAGTTTAAAATTATCACTAGGATAGGAGTTAAAATTTTGATATTGTCGGGTTGTGTGAATAGTTGCTGAGAGTTTTTTGAATGTTTGGTGATTTTTTTGTTTTGGATTTTGAGGGATTTTGTGATTTTTTCGATTTTGAAATGTTTATATTTTTTGATTTTTCAAGAATTTTTAATTTTTTTTTTGGATTTTGGGGTTTTTTGAAGAATTTTTAATTTTTAATTTTGAAGTTATCATTTTGTATGTCAATGATAAATACGAGGTGGCCTAAGACCTTGCCAAGCATTGTTCAAATGAAAAATCTCATCGAGATCAATAGATAGGATATAATGGATGATATGAACATGGAAGGTGATATTAACAAGTATTATGCATCCTAACCATAAGGAACACATGAAAAATAGTTGTTCAGAATGATGTAGTAAGCAGAATAGGATGAAGGTGTATGATAGGATACTCATAGATGGTTTAGGAATAGAATTTTTTTGGATGAACCACATTCATTGGTTCTTGTTGGAGAGAAAAATTTTCGGGTGGACAAACTTTTGGATTTCTTTCCAGTGCTCTGGGAATCTAAGTCCCTCTACTTAACCGGTGCACCTGTTGTATATGCATGTACATGAAAAGGTGGATTTCTGTGGTGGCCTTTCGACTGGGGATCCAACAGGGACACTCCACTGACCCTGCGACAAAGCTTATAGATACCTACAAGAGAGAACTTCGTCTGAAGAGTGGGAAAGGGGAGTGAGAAAATAGGTAGGAGAACTAATGCTATAGGTAGAAAATCAAATTCTTGCACACACACACACACACACACACACACACACACACACACTAGTTAGAAAGTATCATCACATGCATTTAATGAGAAGAATTTTTTTTGTAAGCATCAACAAGACCAAATGAAATTTGATGAACACAAAGTATCAAGAAATATCTTAGTCAAAGAAAGCTAGAAACTTCTTCTTGTATTAATTTCTCAAAAAAAATTTGTACATAGTGGAGAAATGGAAGAAATTGAGAAGGGGGAAAGTAGAAGAAAATGGCTATCTCCTTTGCTTTCTCTAGGTACAATGCACTCTTGAGTTTACAAGATCAATTGCCAACCCTTTGAAATGGGAATGGATTTACAATTTATAGAGTAGACTTGACTCCTCGTCTTCCTCATGACCTTTCAAATACCTTAATATGACTTAAGACTGTTCATATTCCACTTTAAATATTTAAGTCCCTTTTATAATAGCAAGGTGACTTAATTTACATTATATTTCTAAAGTCACTTAAGTCATATTAAAAAGTGCAACCCTCAACGAAAAAATATAACATTGAAGAGAGAGAGTGTGTCATATGAGGAGCAAAGAGAGAGAGAAAGAAGAAGAAGAAGAATTATGCCGAAGGATGAGTTACTGCAGTGGACTTGGCTCCATTCTCTGACTGTTCTCCACTTCGTGATCCTGAGAAGGCTTCTAACCCATCCAATTTGGCTTCATATCTCCCTTAGGTAAAATCAACTTACTATTTTTAGTAAGTGTGAGAAATCAAGTCCCCGATCTTCAACTGGATGTTGCGGCTCAGTTTTCCTCTTTCTCCCTGCGTTCCTCATTCTTTCTGGATCAACTTTCTATTTTTAGCAGGTGCTCGAGGGCCCACTTACTATTTTTAGTAAGTGCAAAAAATTTCCGTTCTGGTGAATTCTCAACTGTAGTGCACCTCCAATGTCTTCGTCTCCTTCGCAGGTTCTTCTGTTGATGACTTTCCCGAAATAGCAGTTCCTATGTAGTAGACCTGCTATTTTTAGAAAGTTGGCTTCTGGGAGTTGGATTGACATGGAACAAAGTTTTTTGATATGGGTTTTTTTCCCAATATCACCCCTCTAAAAATTTTGGGCCCGCCCACTTAATAGTCCAAGAGATTTTAAAGTCTTAAATTTTGGACCTGACAGTGCTTCTGGATGCGGTAGCCATTAATGGACCTCAAAATTGCAGGTTTGGTTTTCTCCTCCATTTGCAAAGAAAATTATATATTTGATATGGTTTTTTTTTAATGCTTCACGTGTAATTCTACTTCGTTTCGCCCAACGGTTTGAGGGGAAATTGGATTTTTTCTTCGTTGAGCTAGAAGTGGGATTTCTTCACTATGGATGCTCTGTTGCATGAGAGGAGGGTTTGAAGGTGTCTTCTTGATGGCCTTGGGTAGAGGAATGAATAGAAAAATATATCTTGTTGTTTCACACATCCGTTTGGGATATTTCTTCAACTTCTCATTTCATGGTTATGGAGTTTTCTCCTTTTTCTCCTTCTGTGTTCTTCGTTTCTCCTTCTTAGCTTGATGAGAATTCCTTCTGAGACCTAAAAATCACTATGGGAAAGGTGATTCAGTGTTTGGGGAGTTTATGTGGCCATGGTGGAGCTGGTTCAGAGCAATAATGGTGGACTGGGTGTCTGGACAATCATGCACGGAGCCATGGCAATGTATGAAGCTGTGAAGGAGAAATGAGGGGGAAGAAATGACTAAGTGCTGGATTTAAAATTTTCAAAACATGCACATGGAGGGGCTGGGTGAATTTTTTTTTCCTGATGTCCCTGACCTTAGGGATGTGAGGGACATCAATTTCCATGGTGGTCAAGGTGATGCCATGTGTCCTCGATCCAACAACAGGGGATGGATGCTCCAAAAATGCACCTGGGGGCTGAAAGTCGGTCACATGGGTGTCCAGAAGACTCCTCATAGGGGATGGGTGAATTTTTAAAGGTATTATGTCCCTCACCTTAGGGACATAAGGGACATCAGTTTCCATGGTGGTCCTCGAGCTGACATGTGTGCCCGATCCGACGGTAGGGAATGGATGCTCCAAAAATGCACCTGGGGGCTGAAAGCCGGTCACGTGGGTGTCCATCAGCTGAAGACTCCCCATAGGGGATGGGTCCATCCACATTTTTCCATGTATTGGATGTCCCCCACCGAGTAGTTATTTTGACAACTTAGGGAAATAAGGGACATCAGTTTCCACGGTGGTCTTGGAGCTGACATATGGCACCGATCCAACGGCAGGGAATGATGCTCCAAAAATGCACCTGGGGGCTGAACTGTCGAGTCTGGAGGTCATATGAGGGTCCAAGAGGTCACATGGGGGCTGAAAAATTTTTCAATGGTTTTTGTACCTGAAACCTTCAGGGACGTTTGGGGACATGAAATCCCACCAGGCTCCTGGTGCTGACACGTGTCCTCCCGAAAAAATGACTAAGTCCCGAAGAGGGCAACTTGAAACGATGATAACGTGAGCTCCCGGTGGAATTTATTGGTGAAATTTTATATGATCCTAACAGGAAATATCATTTTGAATCCAATGTGGGGGTATCATGTCTTTATTCAACCATATTATCCCTGTAAAAATCATGATTTTGTATTTGAGGCTCCACTTATGCCTGATAAAACCTTGCCTGCAAATCCTATGTGGTTATCGTTCCTTTCAGAAAGCCGGTCCAAGGTTTTTGTGAAAAATATTATTTCACCATCATGCCTACAAATCCTATGTGCCAAGGTGTTGTGAAACATATTATTTCACCATAGGTATTGGAATCATTCTATTTTCCAGAGATTTTTTTTTTTACTTCTAACTCCATCCTGGAGCTCCCATGGAATCTTCTTCTGAAGCCCAACAACTGTTTTAGGCCCGTGAACTGCCTAGGCTTGTGAACCCTAGTTTCACTCAGACTGCTCCAAGTCTTTCAAAACTTCTCAAATACTTCAAAAATAATTTCCATGATGTTCTAAGGTCTTAAATTCACCTCCATGTTGAATTTTACCCTTCCGTTCCACTCCAGGGTGGTTGGTCCAGTCCTGGGAAGGCCAGTGATAGCCCTTCCCAATACTGCCAAAAGATAGTATCTTTTCGGCACTCCCTAAAATCACCTAGGGGGAATGAATAGAATTTCCTAAATCACCTAGGGGACCAATTTTACATCAAATAGCAGGTGACCAGCCTAATGGATTTGTCTTGGGGTGCCTGGAAATGATAAAACATGAAAATTTTGACACAGGGGTATAGTTTTCGTGCTTGGAAACTTCCAATTTCCTTGTTGCACATTTGCACAACAACAACTGGCTCTAGCTTGGGGACATGACATGGACTGAGTGCAAAAAATACATGGCATGAAGAATCTAGAATCTCAATTTTCACCAACATATTGACTAGTGCCTTATCCATTGGGCCTTGCGGAGTCATGTACAACTTATAACAAGAGAGAAAGAAGAAGGAAACACACACACACACGAAAAGGAAGAAATGGAAACACATGACACACAATAGAAAGAGAAACACACTAGCAGAAAGGGAAACACACCTAGAAATCACCTATGGTACAAGGTGGGGGACAACCCACTTTCACTGAAGCACTTTCCATTTCTCAAAAGTTACCCATGAGTGGGCAACACTGAGTGATGATGTTCTGCAAAGCCGTTGATGGGTTCCAGAAAGTACCCTCCCCTCCTCAATTGTTTATAGAAGCCAGGTGCTTCCATGATTGTCCTTTTACTTTGTAGGAGTGATTCCATGTGAACTTCTTGATGCTCAAGTCCTTTCTTGGAAATTCCACTCCCTTCATGTTCTTTGAAGTCAGTTTCATAGTGCCAGTTTCCTTCCATGTTTATCGATATAGTTGATTCTCCATCAAGCATCTCATTGCTACCCCAAAGCTGATTTTCATTCCAATTCCTTGAATCTTGTCAGTTACTTTCTTTCCCGAGTCTATGTTCATTGACATCTTCTTCATGAGAAACCTCATGACTTCATCCTTTTCCTTCACTCCACTGTGAGGTGCATTTGAGTACTGATGGAAGGATTGGATGAAAACTCATACTTGTCTTGTATGTCCATGGCACTAGTGAAGAGATCAAGAATCAGCTCAAGATCTTCACAACTTCTACTGCATCCAATATTTCTTACACAGAGTTATGCTTCATCATTTCCTATACAGCTCCTCTTTATATGCCTTTGAAGAATATTTATCTTGTAGCTCAAGGAAACTATCTAGAGGGATTACCTCATCATTTTGGGAATCACTACACTCTACTGATCCTTCATCAAAAATATCTTCATCTTCAGAGGTCTCAAAAACTCTTTTCTTTAGTTTCTTTATCATGGAAAGAGTTCTTCTTCTTCAAATGGGAAAGAAAACACCTCCATTTTCATTATTGCATCCATCAACCATTGGTTCGAGAGGGACATCATATTTCACATCTTGCCTTTGTTTCAACATGGCCAACCTTCACATTGGTTAAGGCTTCCAAATTAGCTTCATGTTTGTCTTGCATATTCATGGCTTGCATCAGGATTCGAGACTTATCTCATGGTCTTCTATTTCTTCTGTGGCTCTTAGCAGTCCTTGTATGGAGATTTCTTTCAAGCCTTTCAAAGTCTCATCACAAGCTGATTTTGTCTCTCCATAGATGGCCTGACTAAGATCATCTTCATCCCCAAATGGGAATGAGAATAACTCCTCATCTTGGAAAAGCATATAAGCTGATTTTTCTTCTTGAAAATCATCGAGAACCATCTCCTCTTCCTCATGGTTTGCATCATCTGGAAATTCAGGGCTTCCCTCTTGTAACTCGAATCTCCTCAATGCTTCTTCAAAGTCCAAATCTCTCTAGGAAGGCATGTCTAGACCTATCAAGATGGGAATATCCTCTTCCTCCTCAGTTGTCACAAAGTGATTCATCCACCTACTACCTTGGTACAAAATGTTAGCTTCTGGGCTTCCAGACTTTCGTACCATGTACCTCATCTTCTTTTTGGGAAGTAATTTCTCCATGTCTCCCTTCACTGGTATGGTTGCAGAAGACCAATTCATCTGAATTTTACCTCCCAAGTCTCAATAGAAACTTCTACTTAGCAACATTCCGAATGAGGCTGGGACATCTACTACCAAAATCATCACTGAAACTTTCTTGTCTAGAAATCTGGCGAGAGCCACCTGTGAATCTTTGACCTTCCCTACAAGTGAGACCTTTTTTTATTCCAAAGAGTAACAAGAGCCACTAGGTGGAGTCATGGTAAGTTTGAGAGCCTTGGCAACCTTCAAAGGCATCACGTTGTCTGAGGCACTTGAATCTATTATGCAATTGTTCAGTACATATTCTCCAACAAGAAGGGAGATGTAGAAAGGTTCAACTTTATCAGTCTTTGATGCACTCAGAGAAAGCATGTTCTGTGAGGGAGGTGTAGGTGAGTTTGGTAGCATGCCTTTGGAACTAGATGTTACAACATTGGGTGTTAGACTACCACTCCTGATATATCAGACAAACCTCTCAAATTGTTCAGGATGAGTCCGCAAATATTCAGTTTCAGTAATCTGCACTTTGGCCTTGTTTGCATATTCTATGAAGTCAAAGGGAGAAGATGCGGACAAGGGGGGTGAAGGGACTGATTTTGGAGTCTAGATAGGCTTAGGAGCAAGATTTGATGTTTGAGGAATGGAAGGTATTTTGAATGGCACACTAGGAGCTTTCAAGGTATTAGATTTTGTAGGAGAAGATTTAGATTTAGACTTGGAAGAGACATCAGAAGACTTACTTGGGATTGTGGGAGCCTTCTTACTTGCTACAGGATCAGGCTCCAACAATGCAGACTTCATGGAAGATGGAAGTGGGGATCCTCGACTGATTATTTTATTTTGCGGAGTCGCCACAAGAGGATCTTCAGTCTTCTTTTTCTTTACAATAGTGGAAGGATATTTTCCTTTCTTAGAATGAGAATGAGTGAATACTGCACATGAGAAACTGGGTGCATATTCTTTTTCTTCTTCATCACATCCAGAATACTCACAGAATCTGATTTGTGTATCATTTTCAAACTCATCACTTTCTAGGAAATTTCTTGTTCAAGCTCTTCTTCACTTTCTTGAAATCTACAATTTATGTTCATGGGTGGGGCCTCCAAGGTGAGCCTTTGGGGTGCTCCTGCAATCTGATTTATGTTGCTTCTTTGAGAAGATACTCATTCAAATAATTCCCTCTTCAAAGAGGCCATCTCATTTGCCAACTTTTGCAGTGATGGATTGGTTCTCTCATCTCCAAGATGTTGGGCCTTTCCCTTTGATGGATTCTTGATCTTTCTAGAGAGGATGAGATCGTCATCAAGTTCAATGGCCATCCTTTGTGCTTCTACAATGTTCCTTGGTTGGGATCTTCGAAAAAAAATCCTACTTCTGATGATTGAGCATTGATGAAGAATCTCTTGACATTGTTTTGAGATGGTGAATCCTCTTCAGGTATCCTGCAAAGACAACCATTGAAATGAGCCATGAAGTCTCTCATGGTTTCATTTTCTCCTTTCCTCATTTGAGCCAACTGCACCAAGAGGTCTTGACAGTCTTTAATTGATTTAAATATTTCCTCGAAGGTAGCCTTAATGTCATCCCAACCAGTGATGGATCGGGAAGGAAGGAGGTAGAACCATTCTGCTACTTTTTCTTGGAGGGACTCCATGAACAATCTCACCACAATGTCTTCATGTCAGACACTAAGAATTCCACATGATGTCATGAAGGAAGTTATGTGTTCTTCAAGATGTTGTGTTTTGTCACCTTTGAACTTCGGAAAGTTCTTTCGGGAACTTGTTGGTAGATCATGGAGAGGTGGTTCAAGAGAAAGCAGGCTGGTATTCCTTCTCCATGGAATAATGGGTTGAGTTATTTCTTCTTTGTCTTCCATTGTTGTCTACTTGCTTTTAGCTTTTACAAATTCTTCTTCAATTCTTCTTCTGGGAGCTCAATGCTCAATGGTGGTTGAAAAATGGGAGAATTTGAAGGGGGAGTATCCACAGGAGTTTTGATAGGAATGAATGAAGAAGATGGAGAGGAGGCTTGAGAGAATAATATGGATTATCTCTAATTTGTTCTTGCTGTGAAGCCTTGAAATTGGAAATCATCAACACCTCTTGACCTGCTCAACCTGGTGTGTCTTCCTTCAGCAATCTTTTTGAAATTCTTGAAGTGGGAATATGAAAAGACATGTAGAAATCAGTAGTGTGTCTTTTAGCAATGGAATTTCATGAACTCCTTTTTCAATATTTGATTTTTTTTTGGTATTTTGGGACCTTGCGGTCGTATTCAAGTGTAGATGCTGCTAAATCTACCCCATGGTGGGTGCCAAAAACTATTGGAGAGAAAATTTGTCGTGTGGACAAACTTGTGGATTTCTTGCCAACGCTCTAGGAATCTAAGTCCCTCTACTAAACTGGTGCAGCTGCCGTATATGCATACACATGAAAAGGTGGATTTCTATGGTGGCCTTTTCAAATGAGGATCCAACAGGGGCACTCCACTGACCCTGTAGAAAAGCTTGCAGATCTCCTGCAAGAGAGAACTTTGTCTAAAGAGTGGGAAAGGGGAGTGAGAAAAGAGGTAGGAGAACTAATGTTAGGTAGGAAATTAGATTCCTGCACACACTAGTTAGAAGTATCATCACATGCATTTATGAGAAGAAACAACTTTGCAAGCATCAACAAGACCAAATAGAAATTTGATGAACACAAAGTATCAAGAAATATCCTTAGTCAAAGAAAGCTAGAAACTCCTTCTTCTTGTATTAATTTCTTAAACAAAAGTTGTACATAGTGGAGAAATGAGAAGAAATTGAGAGTGGGGGAAAGTAGAAGAAAATGGCTATCTCCTTTTATTTCTCTAGGTACAATGCACTCTTGAGTTTACAAGATCAATCACCAACCCTTTGAAATGGGAATGGATTTACAATTTATAGAGTAGACTTGACTCCTCGTCTTCCTCATGACCTTTCGAATACCTTAATATGACTTAAGACTATTCATATTCCACTTTAAATATTTAAGTCCCTTTTATAATAGCAAGGTGACTTAATTTACATTATATTTCTAAAGTCACTTAAGTCATATTAAAAAGTGCAACCCTCAACGTAAAAATATAACATTGAAGAGAGAGAGTGTCGTATGAGGAGTGAAGAGAGAGATAAAGAAGAGGAAGAAGAAGAAGAAGAATTATGCCAAAGGATGAGTTGCTACAGTGGACTTGGCTCCATTCTCTGACTGTTCTCCACTTCATGATCTTGAGAAGGCTTCTAACCCATCCACTTTGGCTTCATATCTCCCTTAGGTAAAATCAACTTACTATTTTTAGTAAGTGTGAGAAATCAAGTCCCCGATCTTCAACTGGATGTTGCGGCTCAGTTTTCCTCTTTCTCCCTACGTTCCTCATTCTTTCTGGATCAAATTTCTATTTTTAGCAGGTGCTCGAGGGCCCACTTACTATTTTTAGTAAGTGCAAAAAGTGTCTGTTCTGGTGAATTCTCAACTGTAGTGCACCTCCAATGTCTTCGTCTCCTCCGCAGGTTCTTCTATTGATGACTTTCCTGAAATAGTAGTTCCTATGTAGTAGACCTGCTATTTTTAGAAAGTTGGCTTCTGGGAGTCAGATTGACGTGGAACGAAGTTTTTTGATATGGGTTTTTTCCCAATATCACCCCTCTGAAATTTCAGGCATGCCCGCTTAATAGTCCAGGAGATTTTAAAGTCTTAAATTTCAGACCTGGCAGTGCTTCTAGATGTGGCAGCCATTAATGGACCTCAAAATTGCAGGTCTGGTTTTCTCCTCCATTTCAAATAAAATTATATATTTGATATGGGTTTTTTGTTTTGATGCTTCACGTGTAATTCTACTTCGTTTCGCCCAATGGTTTGACGGGAAATTGGATTTTTTCTTCGTTGAGCTAGAAGTGGGATTTCTTCACTGTGGATGCTTTGTTGCATGAGAGGAGGGTTTGAAGGTGTCTTCTTGATGGCCTTGGGTAGAGGAATGAATAAAAAAATATATCTTGTTGTTTCACGCATCCGTTTGGGAGATTTCTTCAACTTCTCATTTCATGGTTATGGAGTTTTCTCCTTTTTCTCCTTCTGTGTTCTTCGTTTCTCCTTCTTAGCTTGATGAGAATTCCTTCTGAGACCTGCACATCACTATGGGAAATGTGATTCAGTGTTTGGGGAGTTTATGTGGCCATGGTGGAGCTGGTTTGGAGCAATAATGGTGGACCGGGTGTCTGGACAATCATGCACGGAGCCATGGCAATGTATGAAGTTGTGAAGGAGAAATGAGGGGGAAGAAACGACTAAGTGCCAGATTTAAAATTTTAAAAACATGCACATGGAGAGGTTGGGTGAATTTTTGTGTCCCTAACCTTAGGGATGTGAGGGACATCAATTTCCACGGTGGTCAAGGTGATGCCATGTGTCCTCGATCCGACGGTAGGGGATGGATGCTCCAAAAATGCACCTGGGGGCTGAAAGTCGGTCACGTGGGTGTCCAGAAGACTCCTCATAGGGACTGGGAGAATTTTTCAAGGCATTATGTCCCTCACCTTAGGGAAATAAGGGACATCAATTTCCACGGTGGTCCTGGAGCTGACACGTGGCGCCCGATCCGACGGTAGGGAATGGATGCTCCAAAAATGCACCTGGGGGCTGAAAGCCAGTCACGTGGGTGTCCAGAAGACTCCCCATAGGGGATGGGCACATTTTTCCATGTATATGTCCCCCACCTTAGGGACATAAGGGACATCAGTTTCCATGGTGGTCTTGGAGCAGACACGTGGCGCCCGATCCAATGGCAGGGAATGGATGCTCCAAAAATGCACCTGGGGGCTGAACTGTCGAGTCTGGAGGTCATATGAGGGTCTAAGAGATCACATGGGGGATGGGTACGGTTTTCAAGGTTTGGTTAACCTGACCTTAGGGATGTCGGGGACATGTACTCCCACCAAGCTCTTGGTGCTGACATGTTTCCTCCCGAAAAAATGACTAAGTCCCGGAGAGGGAAACTTGAAATAATGATAACGTGAGATCTTGGTGGCAGTTTTTTGTGAAATTTTATATGGTCCTGACTGTAAATATAATTTTAAATCCAATGGTTGGGGTATAATGTCTTGATGCAACCATATGATTCCTGAAAAATATGATTTTTTATTTGAGCCACTTATGCCTGATAAAACCTTCCTGTAAATCCTATGCGCCAAGGTGTTGTGAAAAATATTATTTCACCATCATGTAGGTATTGGAATACTATTTCCATAGATGTTTTTTTTACTTATAACTCCATTTGGAGCTCCCAGAATCTTCTTCTGAAGCCCAACATATGTTTTAGGCCTGTGAACTGCCTAGGCTTGTGAACCCTATTTTCACTCAGACTGCTCCAAGTATTTCATAACTTCTCAAAGCCTTCCAAAATAATTTCCATGATATTATAAGGTCTTAAATTCACCTTCATGTTGAATTTTTCCCTTCCGTTCCGCTCCAAGGTGGTTGGTCTAGTCTTGGGAAGGCCAGTGATAACCCTTCCCAATACCGCCAAAAGATAGTATCTTTTTGGCACTCCCTAAAATCACCTAGGGGGAATGAATAGACTTTCCTAAATCACCTAGGGGACCAATTTGACATCAAATAACAGGTGACCAGCCTGATGGATTTGGCTTGGGGTTCCTGGAAATGATAAAACATGAAAAATTTGACACTGGGGTATATTTGTTATGCTTGGAAACTTCCAATCTCCCTGTTGCACATTTACACAGTAACAGTTCTTTAAGATCATTTCCATATTCAATGGATAAATTGTATGTGCCGGATCTAAAATTTGCAGTAACAATATAATTTTCTAAGTAAGTAGGTTTAAATTTTCCTTTTTTTCTCGCTCCTTGGTTGTATTTTTTTTATTTTCCTTGAGTACAAGGTCACAAATTTAAAACTTCCTTGGTTTTATTATTATTTTTATAACTGTGATGGAGGAAGTTATGATACAATATCAAATGATTCAAAACGCTTAGCCTCTAGTCATCCAAGAAGTGAAGTTATGCAAGACATGCTTGTCTATATTCATCTTCACTAATAACATATTTAAGGGATATGCGTAGTGATGAGAGCTTGACCTCTATGGGTAGCATGGATTCAGTGCCATATACAAGGGGGAAGGTAATAGCTCTAGTTGGAGTACAATAAAATGTTCAATATTCATGTTAGAGCTCAAAATTGCACCCATCCTAGATTAGGATGAATTGGGGTTTTGAGGAAACATGGGACTGTCTTCAAGTTCTAGGACTTGTGTTTAAGACAGACCTCTAGAGAAGGTTGGCTTTTGCTACCTATTTCTACTACTAAAACTACTCCTAGGAAGGGAAATACAAGTACCTATCACTACTCTATGATTCCAAGGGACCAGGGTGAGAAGGATATGCATGAAAATGAAAATCTAAGCTAAGGGGAGGTGATATCACTAGGAAAATGGGGATGAAAAATATTAGATGAGTGAAAGCATGTAAAAAAACACACAAGGAGGGTAGAAATAAATGCCATAGTCTGAAATAATACTCACTCACTTGTTTTCATGGGGCACAACAAACAAAATCCTTACAAGAGAAATGAAATATACACAACAAATCGAAAATGTAAATGAAGGAAAGAATATGCAATAAATTTTAAATTAGGACATAAAATAGCCACAAAATATAACTTTTATTACTTCTAAGTGATGCAAAATTTATTACAATGGTGAGAGAGGAAAGGATATACATGTAATGGCTCAAGTTTGAGGCTTAAAACTCAAAATTCTAAGGAAATATTCTCCGAACAATGCTCTAAGAAAACCAAGAGGGTCTAATCTTTACAAATGGGCATTATTCAAAAAATTATAGAAGGAGAGAAGAGGAGGGAAAGAGAGGGAAAATATGGTTTTAAAATCTAATCACCAATAATAAGTAATAAATTCCTGCAAATGCACATGTAGGACTTCTAGATCCAACACCCCATGTCAACTTAGCTTGTAGAAGAAGGAATGAGACTAAATCTGATCAAATATGGGTGATTGAGTTGACTGGATGTGTGCATTAATGAATAAATTCATGTTTCCCCATTTTACCTACCAAATCCTGCCCAAAATATGATTTTGAAACTTCCAGTGTGTATCCCATGTCAACATCTTTCCAAGAAGACTAGGCACGCTAAAATCTAAGCTCTGTAGAAAAAATTATGGTGGTTTGAAGATTTATAACACAAGATGAACATGTAAGACATGTGGCACGATATGATTGGCTGAAGGATTCATTTGACCGTTTGTTTATTTTTTAGTTTTTGCTTCATTTCATGCATTCATTCACCATAAATATCCAATGTGTAGCTAACATGTTTTGATAGGTTGCGTGTTATGCACTTTAACTGACATGTGACATGTGGCACTTAATGACTGGTGTAGAAGGTTACCCTTGGTGAGTGCATAAGAGGAAGGAATGTAGATTCCTGTGAGTACATGTAAGAGAGTGTGCAAGAAGTGATGATTTCATTCAAGGGAAGAGTATGGGACTCAAAAAGGGGAAGCAATGTCCACAAAGGCATGCCGAGGACTTATTGAAATAGAAGGTAAGTCAATGGGTGTGCACCAAAGGGATGCGCAACTACTGGGGAAGGAAAGTGAATACGCAAGGAGGGCACATATAGGGAAAATGGAAGGAGATAGAAAGCACAAGAAAGAAGCAGGAAGGGCATGCAAGGGTGTGTGTGAAGAACTACAACCAAGCAATCTGTGCCAAAGGAGACAACTAGAGGTGCGTGCTACCTAAAAAATTGAACTCAGAGCCAGAATGGAACTGTAAGTTCAAAATAACTAGGGTGATTATTTTTAACATTAGTTTGGTGAAACTTGGGGCCATATACCAACTAGATGAAAATATTAGTAGCCTTGAAGCATCCATTAGGCATGGAGTTGGCCTGGGAACATGAATTTATGATCTGTAACTTGATGAATCTTCCTGAATTCACTTGAAGCACTGTCTGAATAATGAATTAAACTATGCACAAAAATATTGGAAATTTCCAACAAGATGAAACATAACTTATTTGAATTCGTGAGTGTAGACAAAAAATCATGCTCTTTGGGTAATTATTTAGTCCCAGTCTCATACTACTATTCATATGGTTCTTAAGTGAAAAATAATAATAATTAATCTATGTCTTTGGCCATATTTCATTGTTTTCTATTGCTACTTTCGATCTTGCACCCACACTTTCCCAGTTTCTAATCTTATACTGTGTTTTACCTATTTTTTACTGGGGTGCCCTAGGTGTCGTAATCCCCTATGGGCACCCTGATTCTGTTTACACTTTCCTCTCACTTTTTGGGCACTTTCTATCCATTTGAGATTTCTATCTTTTTGGTGGTCAACCTTTTTGGGGTTAGTTAAAAAATTAAAGTAAGAGAACCCTATAAATATAAAGTCATGTGACCATAATAAGGTACCAATCATGAAGCACTACTATCACCACTAAGGTTACATCCATCAAAGGATTCTATTGCTCCATTGCATCCATCTAGCTCCATCACAAGGTACAAAGGTTGGTTCATCTACATCACACTTTATAGGAGGGGAGTTTATTCTATTCCATGCACACTTTATTTACATTCTACATCTAGTTATTTCTCACTACTCACAAAGTGTGACTCGCACAAGAGCACCTAGGGCACAATTCCACACACACACACAAACACCTATAACTACATTGGGTATGAGATGTAGTGCATCACTCAGTGATAAGTCCATCCATTTGGAAGTTGAGGATAGTCTTACCCCTTCATATGCATCTTTTTTAGGGTTTTGATTCTTTATCTGGGATTTTTAGGTGATTATTCTATTGCAGGTTTACCAGTACTTCAGAAATCAGATAGCAAAATTCACGTGATAGGAATTAAACACAAGAGAACATCCAATGACACCTTAGAGGAGGTTTTGTAGAGATTTTTCATAGATCAGGGATCCCAGATTGTAGACTAGGGCGCCCTAGGTGCCCTAATCCCTTTTTCAAGCACCCAAGTCTAGTGAGACAACTTGGATCTAAATTTTCTAGAGATCCTATGTGAATTTTTCCTCCTCCTATTCAGTCAGTATCCTCTTTGAGACAGTCCCGTGATATTTACGAATAAGCTAAGGCATTCCTAACCCTCTTTGCACATTAGGGTTTCAAATTCTACTTTCTTAGTTTTCTTGGGTAATTTTAGTATTGCATTTATTTATTTATTTACTGCTAGTATAACATCAGATTAGGATAATATATTCCACTTTATTTTAATCATTTTAGTGAACCCGACCGATCCAATGCTTCATTTTGAACATGTTTTCTCCTTATAAAGTCATGGATTAATCATATTATCCTTATTTGGCACCAACTAAAGTCTATGGTATAGTCATTACAGCTTTTGATTTCATGCAAGTGCATACTCAACATCCTCCTTGCTTTGTTATGCATATGGCTGATCTATCCATTAATGTAGTTACTACTCGCCACACTTGTTCTCCTAGGGTTCCATCTGCTACTCTTCCTCCACCTATCACTTCCTCAACTCCTTTAGCTCCTCCTAAGGGTTATGATATCATTTTTAGATAGGTTTCTTCATTCCTAATCAAATGGATGAACTAGCTACTAAATGAATCTAGCAACTCATAACATGGAGATTTTATAGTACCTCATAAGTGATTTGATGGATGAATGGATGTAAAGTGATGATGAATCCTCATTGTAGCTGATAACCTGCAAATGAGTTAAAATAAAATGGGATTGATTAGATAAACTTATGTAGGGGCTTCCTGAACAATACTAGATCTAAGAAGTGATTAGCTTCCTTTCATGGATGTCAACCCCCATTTTTTTAGAAAGATTGAAATAAAGCAAGAACAACAAATAACATGCAGAGAAAGGAATATGCTGAATCTGAGAAATGATTAAAATTGATCTAGAAGATGATATGATTGGAAAAATAGTAAATTAAAGGTTACCTCATCTATGTTGATGGTGACCCAAACTATACAGAGGTAGGTCAAAAGTGACCCGGGAGACTGGATCTGGAATTTGAGCTGAATATGCAAACCCTGTAAAGTCTAGATGCAATTTGGAAGCTGTAGAGGCTTAAGTATGATGGAGTCAACCTACAGAGGGGATCTAAGGAAGAAGAGACCAGGAAAATGAATGAAAATAGAGATGGATGAGGGTAGATGAGAATCAAGAACCTGGTTGATGGTGACTAGGGTGGGTCAACGAAGATTGTAGAAGACTGTGATGGGGCTGAAGATAAATGGATGAAAAAGATAACCTATAAGTGGAGAGGCTAGAAAAGAAAGTTACTGAAGAAATTCTTACTATTGTAGAGACTGATATGAATTTGCAAAATGTTAGAGTAAGAAAAATAATGAAAATATGATAAAAACTTGATTAAAATAATGCCAAGATAATGATGAGTTCACGAAGGATAAACATGAGTTATGCAAGCATGTCCAAAGGAGGTCTGAGAGGTCTATGGATGTTGCAGGAATACTCAGGCACAAGAGTGAGTTCACAAGTCACCAGAGAGCTCTAGAATTTGCATGCATCTAATGATTGTTGCTCTCTTTTTGGAAGGATTTAACTTGGCTTTATGGGGTTGACAATGACTAGGCTGGGTCGCCATCAATTGTGAATGTTTCCCAAATGGGAATATTTTTTGTGTATTTTTTTGTGTTTTTGTGTTTTTAAGAGTTATAGGGGTGCTTTAAAGCATTGTGCAGGATTAGGTTGCTTAGGGATAAATCATGGGTTCTTAGGGCATAAAAATAAAGAGGAAGAAATCTAGAAAAAGCACAAGATAGAGATTTATGATAAAATCATCCTAAATAAAAAGTAGATTAGGGCATGATATGATGTGGATTAATTAGTTAATCAACAATATTTAATTAATTAAAGGTGATGGGATGGGAATTTTAATTAAATTAAGATGATGTAATTAGTTAAAATGGTACCTAGATAGGATCCTAATAAAATATGTGCCCCCTGGTAGATAAAGGTAGAGATACTGATTTTAGGTGTCTACATTTTCCCCTTTTTGTTGAGTGGTTTACACTGGTAGGCCATGAGAAAAAAGTAGTAAGAAGAGGAGTGTGTTGAGGATTGGTGGAAGATAAATGATGAGATCCCCCTCAAATGGGGGATCGATGACGTTAGAGGAAATTGATGACACGTTTGAAAAAAAAAGATAGATGATGAAGTGCGTGTGGGTGAAGATATATGGGTAAAAGGATAGTGTAAGGAAAGATGACCCAAGAAAAAAGGATCAAAATAAAAATCAAAACTATGACGATGAATTCAATATCAAATCGGTAGAGGGGTAATTACAATCTCAATGGAGATGGGCTACAATTCTCTAAAGACCAGCGAGTGGGTAAAAATCACTACAAAATAGAGAGAATCCAATAGGAAAGTTCTAAAATGGATGCAAGCTGAAATGATCATGGGGTCATGGGAAATCATCAAATTATGCACAACAATATGTGAAAAGTATGAGAAATCCTTCGTACACAAGGAATCAAGAAAAAAGATATGCATCCATAAAGGACAAGGACGAAATTAATGGTGCCCTAGCACAAGACATGAGAAAAGGTTGAAAAGGCAAGTAGTGAAATAATATGCCCCAAATGGAAGATAAGTATGGTCACGAAGGTGGAATTTGTGCATAAATATAATGGGATCGAAAAATGAAATGCCCAAAGAAGGGATAAGTATGGCCATGAAAGTGGACTTTGAGATCGCAAAAGGATAAGATCAAAATATTGAAACAAAATACCCTAAAAGGAAAATAAAGATGGAAATAAAGGTGGAATTTGAAGAATTCCCAAGAAAAGGTCATAAAAAATATCACAGAAGAAATAACAAAGGCTACCAAGGTGATTCAACGGTGACTAAGGCTAATCGATGATGACCCAATGGGGTCAACGATGACCAAGTGTCGATGGCTATATAAGCCTGTAGGTTGGATGATGATGCTCATTTTCACGTGAAAATTTAATGATAGAGATCAAAGTGATAAAAGATAAAGCTGAGAAATGGAGGCTACAAGAGCTGCAAGGAAATTCTAGAGCGTACAAAGGATGGTGAGAAATAAAACTCAAGCTTGTTTTTGGTTTAATTTTGTTGTTATTTATTTTTTGTATTTTTTAGAAAAAGTGGATGATGCTAGGGGCATTTGGAGATATTATCAAAGGATCACATGGGATGTGGGTTAATAATCAAGTTGGTAGAGAGATAGGACCAATAGACTGGTACCTTTTGGTTTAGGACAGGGGAGATGACCATAACCCTGGAGGATGTGTAAAAGATCTTGAGATTACCTATATAGGGGGCACAAATAGTTCCCATTAGCAGTGAAGACATATTGGCTATGTTGATGCGGCTATTTGGAGTCGATGCGCCCCACATGAGGTTCTCTTCAGGGGATTTCTCATATGAGTTGAGGTATGAGGATGGGGTGTCATGTAGCCAATTAATCTGTATAGTGATGATGGTTGTGTCTTTTTATGCATTTCCAGACTCTAGTGGAGCTCAATTTCCATGGGAACTAACTCATGTAGTGGAAAATATTGTGGATCATCAGACAATAGTTTCTTTTGGGACTGCTTTGTTAGCTTAGGTTCACCATGAGATTTCCATGTATAGGGTAGGGTGGAGATTAGGACTGGTTGTTAGTTTCTTATTATACTGTTGGGCATATGATCACATAGTAGTGATTCGGCCACCAGGGTTTCCATGAGTCATTGGTGACTATATTCAGTTAAATGTGGGATTTTTTAGATGGAGGGCTGACTTGGCCTTCAGAGACAATGGGGACATAGGAGTAGATTAGTATGTTAATCAATTTACATAGTTAGAGACTGATCATATCAGATGGCCACCGTATAGGTATTTCCCTAAATGGCTAGGAGTAGATGCAAAGTTCTCATGGATGAGGCAAACACAGTGGGTTTAGGGGAGATGGCCTGAGATGATTGAGGCCATTTAGTTTGATCGAGTGTGATGATAATTTAGGGTCATCTAGACTATACCAGATGCTCCTATTTTATATAGGTGGGAGGAGTTTGATAGGGAGTTACCAAGCCCTTCATGGAAAATCCAATAGAGGAGGAGGTTTCACCATAAAATGATGATGACGATGTAGGAGTCGGAGTAGGATTTGGGGATTATGGATACTATCTGGGAAGCTATGGTGGTTGCAGAGGGAGGAGAGGAGGAGGAAATGGAGATTGGGGGAGATTTATCTCTGGGAAGTGGAGGATTTAGAGAGACTGCAAAGTTATCATGACTTCGCGCCAAGCTAGATCAGATAAGGGTAGAGAGATACACTGCAATCCAAGAGAGAGATGCAGTTCTACAGGATAGGGATCGATACCATTGGGAGGCCTATAGGGTCCATTTTTGAGATCGTGCTACTATATTGGATGTTAAGGCTGCAGGTGGAGGACATGAAGCACTACAGGGAGGAGGAGAGATGACACCTCCTGGTATGATCTCGATTGATAGATACAGAGCCTTAGCCGTATAGGTTAAGTATTATGAGGGATGATTGAGATGCTGACAAAGAAACTATGATACTGGGAGCATCTGTAGAAGATAACGAAAAGTGGAGCTGGGCCATCAAGGAGCATAGAAATTGTGGCTCAGCCACATCGAGGAGAGGGCCAGGGAGGTGGAGATGATACCGATAGGTAGACAAAGGGATATGTCTTGTAGGGGCAGGCTATTAGTCTTTCAGACATTCATTTTTCTGGTTTCACTAATATTTCAGCTTTGAGAGAGCCCTGTTAGAGGTCAATGATGTATTGATACATTTGATTTTGACATATATATAATCTCATTCTTTTGTGATTTGATATATGTGTGTTGTGTAATGTCGATTATGTGATTTATGATGATGTTGATATTGATTGTATATGTGATGATGATGGTTGGTTTCATGTGTTGATTGTATTTCATGATGATGGTAAAATAATTAGATGGAATGATTTACTTTTACTTGGGTTGTTAGATTATGATGTTGGATATGATGTTGTGCTATTTGGGAGTTATGTATGTATAGATGGTTGATGATGTGAATTTGTTGTATGGTTAACGAGGATTAGGATTACATGTTCATTTTGAATTTTATTATAGTAATTTGATGAATGGGTAGAATGTAATATGAATGGAAAAGTAATGTGGATGTGATTATTGATTAGTGTAAGTAAAGATTTATGTGTTTAGGATAGATAGATAGATTGATCGAGATAACACAACCAAATTATGCAACCTATAGGTACGAACGACGTTACATTATATCAAGGAATGCATAAAGAATAGATGCCTCTAATTGCATTAGAGGTAAATAAGAGGAGATCCGAATAACACAAGGCACATGTGACTAAAACATGTGTTAGAATGTAACCAACAATAGTTAGTCACATCAAATATCATAAAGAGACAATGGAAACTCATAGAAATAATGTTGGCATGATAAAGGGGTTTGAAATGTAACATGTATGCAGGAAAAGGGTTCTCCGTAAGTGGTGTTCATTAAGTCTATGCCCTAGCTCTGGGAATGGGCAAGAGTAATGGTGGACTAGATGAAATCTGATCAATGTCAGAAGCCTTCAATGCCATTATAAAAGGAGTATCCATCCTTCAAGTGTTTGTTCTACTTTATACATATGTAATATATATGATAACCATCCTTTGAGGGATTAGTCTATTTATTTCTTTTTTGTTTTAATTTTGATTCTTTTCTCTCTCTTTTTCTTTCTTTTTGATGAAAAATTGTCCTTTGAGGGAGCAATATGTTTTTTATAACTTTGAATTTTGATTAGAGAATCCTTTGATTTTGATTTTTATATGGGGAAGAGCTGGGAATAGTTAAGTAGACCACTTAGGATGGGACAATGATTATACAAGAGACACCCTTGGACCCTTTGCATGGTTCTAATAGGCATATGAGAAGGGGATGGATGTAATGATTATAGATTTCTCACTAAAAGGGAGAACCTATCCATAAGTAATATACTACGAGAAGAGCCATGACGCTCATATTTAAGGTCACATCTAGGAAAGTGATAGATGGCCACATGATTCCAAATCACACAATGAAATATGGAAGAGGCTAATGATGGAGGGATGATTTAAGAATATGACTAAGAGATTACTAGAAGGCATCCTAAGAATAGAATGGTCACAAGTGCAATGCGTTAAGAGGTTCCACTTCCATTTTACCATCAAATGAGGCTAATTGATAGGATCCTGACCCATACTTATGTGTGATACTATATGACCCAATCCAGTTAGGGGAAAAATTTTTGTGTTGGCTCCTTTCTAGAGTAATGATGTTATGATTTTATTTGAGAATGAGGTCACCAACATTAAAGCCACATTTTGTAATGTGCTTGTTGTAAGCACATTTGATGTAATCTTGATAAACATGATGATGTTCAAGAGAGAGAAGGCGGTGCTCATTTAATAACTCAAGTTGTGTTATATGTGCTTGACGATAGTGTTCATTAGAGATGAAGTCGCGAAGGGACACAGTGCCAAGACAAAATTTGAACTTCGAGAGGAAGAAAAACTTCGGATCTATATACAAGTGAAAAGGGGGTAGCCTTTGTGGAGGTATGGATGCTAGTATCAATAATCCCAAAGAATGTAAAAGGAAGATGTAGATGTCAGTCACATCTTGACTGATCAATAGTCTTCGACAAGAATGTTTCAAAGAGTTTTTTTAGTGGTTTCATATTTGGCCGTTGGCTTGAGAGATAGTATGGAGAATAGAAGAATAGCTGAATATTAAATGAACCACAAACCTTCTTAAGCTCTATTTATTTTAAAGGACTTTCTGTTGTACATGACGAGTTTGTGAGGAACACCAAAAAGGAAAATGATATGTTGATAAATAAAGTTAATAATTGGACTAGATTTAGTTGAGGTGAGTAGAATTTCTTCCACCAACTTAGTGAAATATTTAGTTGTAGTGATGATGGAGTGGTGTTGTGAGGATCAAGGATTTATAAGATTGATGAGGTCGAGACCCCATTTTGAGAAGGGCCAAAGGTCCTGAGCTGGTTGTAAAGCTTGACTAGGAATACTACTGACATTTTTAACATTTCTTAACACACTCACAATAGTTATGATTAAGAGAAGGTTAGTAATATCCAAGATGAAGGAAACACTTAACAACAGTTAAGCCACTAAAATTTCCACTGCAAATTCCATCATGGACTTTCTGGATGGCCCAAGAGGCTTCATGGGATTTAAGTCATCGAAGAATAATACCATCAAATCCACATTTATAAAGAATACCATCTATGATAATGTAGCGGTTAATGCACTGGAGAAATGATCTCCTAGAATTCTTGGATAAATTAGGGGGAATGATGGATTTAGATAAATAATCAAAGATTTGGGAGTACCAAAGATCTGATGAACTAGATTGAACAAGATTAACTTGGGGTGGATTGTATGAAATGGTTTGTCACGATGATGAACAATGAAAAAAATATTGGAATCCTCTCTTATCTAAGGAACAAGAGCATCCAGGGATGTCATTGTATCAATGAAATGATTGGATCAATCGAGGGATATACCTAGATGATATAAGAAATCAAAGGATTCTAGGAGAAGATGAACAATATCGTGATATTTTTGAAGAGTATCATTTTTACACTAATACTCACCTATGACCCGTTTGATGATAATTTTTGAGTCTCCATATATGTAAAGGAATTAACCACATAGAAAGAGAGTGGTCTTAAGACCTAAAATAAGGGATTTGTATTCCACCATGATATTTGTACACTCAAAATTGAGTTTTTTGGAAAGAGGAATAGGAGTATCCTAAGGAGGAATGATAACGATGCATGCGCCTCCCCATTACTAAAACTTAGAATCATCGAAGAAGAGGGTCATCTTAAGAATGCCATACTCATGATGAAAATGATTGATTGATTTGTTTGGGAATTTCTCATGAAGTAAATGTGTACTAGGAAGAGGGTCTTCCACTAACTGGTCGGCAATATCTTGGCCCTTAATGGATTTTTGAGGAATATACTTGATGTCAAACTTAGTCATGAGCATGAGCCATCAAGTAACGCGACCATTGTGATAAGGTTTAGAATGCAATGTCTTAAGAAGATGAAAGCTAGTAACAAAATAAGTATTGTGATTAAGAAGATAATGTCAAAGTTAATAGGTGGCAAAACATATAGCATGTAACACATATTTTCAGATTCCTTGTAGTGAGTCTTGCAGTCATGAAAGGTGTGAGTTGATGTAATAAAAAACTTTCTTGTGACCTTGGTCATCATGATGCACTATCATGGCTCTTAAAGTGTGATTGGTGGTAGAAATATACACGATAAAAGAGTTCCCCATCTCATGTAGAGGTGTAAAAACTGGTGGAGATAAAATATATTGTTTAAGATCATTGAAGGCCTTTTTGGTAAATCATGATCCCAATTAATTTCTATGTCCTTACAAAGAAGATGATGAAATGGACGAAAATGATCTGAAAGTTGTGAGATGAAATGAAAAATGGATTGGAGTTGGCCTTTAAGAGTACAAAGTTTCTTAAGATTAGAAAGAGGTGGCATTTCAATTATTGCTTTGATTTTTGCAGGGTCAAGTTCAATGCCCCTAATGGAAAAAATAAAGCCAAGGAGTTTTCCCATTTAGCACTCCTAATACACACTTGGTGGGATTCAAGATGAAAGAAAAAATGAATAAGGAACTTCAAGAGAATTTCCGAGATAATAGAAAGATAATCATGTCAATGTTTAGATTTATCCAAAAGATCATTAACATAGTCTTCTATAGTTTTGTGGATGATATCGTGAAAGATATAAGTCATGGCCCGCTGATAGGTGACTCCGAGCATGTTTTATAGGCCAAAAATCATAATACGAGTAGAAAAAGGTCCCCTAGGGGGTGATAAAGAAAGTCTTATGTTGATCTTCTGATGCTGACGAGGATTTGATTGTAGCCAAAAAATCCATCCATAAGGAGAATAATTTTATGCCCTGCAGTGAGATCTATAAGTTGGTCAATGTTGGGAAGAGGAAAGTTGTCTTTAGGGAAAACGAGCTTAAGATCTCAAAAATTGGTGCATATGCAAAGCTTTCCCGACACTTTAGAGACAATAATGATGTTGGAAACCCATTGGGTATAATCAATGGGGTTGATGAAATTAGTGGAGAGAACATGTTGCAACTCCTCTTTAACAAGGATGAGGAACTGTGAGGATGCATGTAAAAAAGCTTCTGCTTTACCGGTTTCATGTTAGGGTAAGTGACGATATTATGGATGATGATAGAAGGATCAAGACTGGGCATGTCTAAATAGGAACATGAAAATGCTTGGCTATGCTTAGAGAGGAATGTGGTGAAGGAATCAAGATCATGTGGATCAAGAGATTGACTTACCTTGAGGATGCAAGGCTCCTGAGGAGTTCCGATATTGACGTTGATAGTGGTTTCATTGAGAAGTGTGGATGTGTTGGATGGTGAGGTTTTATGAAGATAAGAATCTTCTACCCCCACTTGGGAAAGAATGGCATCATCGTCAGTACATTGAAGAATGTCAATGGTAGAAGATTCTTCTTATATCATCTCTAGATGGGGAAGGAGAAGGGACCTAGTCTGGTTATCACACTGATAGGTAACTAGTTCCAAAGTGACGGTGAAGACTAAAAAAAATCCCGAAATAATAGAAATGGTGTCATCCAATTCCATGTCTTCAAGAGTCAAAAAATATGGAGAAAGTGGAGATGGCATGTGTATGTATTCGAGGGTTAGAAAGGATGGAGAAGGTAAAGAAGGCATATCCATGTCTTTGAGAGTTAGTAAAGATAGAGGAAGTGTAGAAGGCATGTCCCTGAGTATCTCAGATGGTGGAACTAGGTAAGGGAAATTCTCCTGGTAACCTAAACCAAAATTCTCGTGAGGTTTATGACACTCATCAATAATTAGACCATGTGGCCCATGCTCATAATGTCCCACACCGAATCCTTTCCATGCACAATGATGGAGGCAGGTGTGGGAAAATATTGTTTGCTAAGGAAGCCAAAACTACTGAGTATAAGGTTTAACATTCATAATATCATCGATGTGAGAAGAGGGGGTATTGAAACTATCATAGATAAGGTTAGTGCGAAGATATGGTGGACTGAAATGAATGAAATATCTAACATTTGGATGGTATATGGGTGCCTTATTAGGCCTACCAAGACGGTGAGGAGTTGGCAATATGTTAAGTGTGATAAGATGATAGCCCCCATCATAATTTTTTCCATCACGTTGTCTAGGGATTCATTGTTAGGAAGTTTGGAAGAAGGGATGGATGAACTAGTGGATGGTACAGATGGATCATCCTTGGGAAGAAGAACGTCATTTGGTGGATAAGTCATATTGCACATTTGAAAGGGGGAACATCCCCATGAAGTTTCAAAACCTTCCCAGCATGCTCATATTGAAGGGAACGATGGAGTGTAGAAGGGAAACAATGCATGGTGCAGATCCAAGGTCACCCAAGGAGAATATTATATTGAAATTACCCCTCTATGATGTAGAAGACCTCATGGAGGAGCTTCTCATTAACATGAATAAGAATAATGAATGTCCCCAAGGCGGGAGCGACAACATCATTAAAAGTGATAAGAACCGTAGGTGTTTGGGAAATGAAGGATTTTGGTATCTTAAGTTGATCAAAAGTATATGATGGGAGGATATTGATGTTTACTACACTATCAATCATTGACTTTCAGATAAATGTGTCATTAATCTTGACAATGATAAAGAGGGGAAGATCATGTTCTTCCTATGGGATATCTGGGATCTTCGCTTTATCAAATGAGATGGTAGTAGAAGCTGAAAGTGCTCCTACAAGGGATACAAAGGGTTGAGCTTTGTCACTGGATGTTGGAATGTGCTATAAGGCCTTAATGAGATCCTGTCTATGGTCTAATGAGCTTTGTATCAGCTCGTAAAGTGACATATTGACTAGGGCCTAGTGGAGTTATTTGACTATATTATGCTCAATAGACCTAGGTGATACTAAAATGGAAACCTTAGGCATGGATGATGTGGCTAAATCCTTAGGAGGAGGAATGAAAATAAAGTTTTTAGCTTTCAATTGGGCTATTGATTAAGGCTCACGTAGGCCAGCCCAAGTGGTGACCCGAACAACGTCGATGAACAAAGGGGGGTTATCCTGAGAAGAATATTCATATGGAGGTAATATGGGTGAAATTTTTTGTGAAGATCCGGAGGAATTTTGTATCTAGATGGATGAAGTCGAAGGCACAAATGTTGGAGATGAAAGAAGAGGTTGATTTTGTTTGGGAAGAAAGTAGTCTTCCTCAATGAAGCCATAAGTAACAGATTGGAATGCTCTGCAATGCTCAATATCATGTATAGGGAAACAATGATATGTGCAGATCAAGTTGGGATCGAACCAAAATGGATTCTTGCTATTTGGGTCAAAGGCCCTAATAGGTGGAAACGTGATCACATAAATTCATAATAAGTGTTGGAAAATGTCCGCATATGAATCACACAAAGCCTTAAGAGGTGATTTTTCCTTACAGAATGTCTTGGTCTTCAAAGAAGAAACATATGTCTGAGATGATAAATCTTGAGTATGTTGATGTCTTGATGGCTTAGGTTCAGTTTTAGCATAGGTTAATGTCTTAGTGTTAGGTTGTTTCAATTTGAGTTGATAAAGTGTTCTTGATGAAGAAGTTGTTGCATTGGATAGTTTAAAGATAGGAATGTAGATTTTCTTATAGGAATGTAGAAGATAATTTTGAGGTAATTTACTAACGATTGTCTATTTTTTTTGTAAGGGTGCATCTTTAGAAGAAGAGACAACAATTTCCACTGAAGGATTCAAAGGTAGTGTTATAATTGGTACAGGCGCAAGAGGTGACATTGGTTTGATAGAATCTAAAAGAGGTGAAGATTGATTTGATTGTGTTGATGAGGTAGGAGAGTCATTGAAGGTTATTTGAAGAGTTTCCAATAATTCTTCAAATGATGGCGATGATGTAGAGGGAGACGATGATGTGGATGTTCTCTAAACAGTTGATGTGGATTTGAGTAAAAGCTCTTAAAGAGGTACCGATTTTAATTTGGAGGATGGTATATCAGATAGGGGTGGAATGGATGTAGGTAAGGTAGATGGATTTGGAGAAGTGGATCTGACATGTAATGAAGTGGATATAATAGGTAACATAGTTTATGTGGAACTATTGTCAATTGTAGAAGTAGGTTAGAATGATTATTTCATAAATTCTTCTAGGGGAAATAATGATATGTTTGTGTAAGGGGTCCTAGTAGTAGGAATGTATGTCAAGGTATATGTAGATATGATTAGTGTGGTTGTGGGGATATGTGTTAATGGATTTGTAGATGTAGGAATATAATAAAAGGGGGTTGATGTGGTTGGTGATGAAGGTGGAGAAATTGTAGGTTCTTGATCACTGGTGTTTAAAGTGTTTATAGTATGAGTATTAAGTGTTTGGTTTGTAGAAGTGGTGACAACTTGTCTTGTTGGTGCGTGATTTGGTAAATTTTGTTTGAAGATGTCAAGAAATTGATTGGGTGAAGCATTAGGATTTTCAACCTAAAGTTCACCTTGGTCAATGAGCCTTTGAACCAAATCCTTGAAAGTTCAACATTTATCTATGTCGTGACCTTAGGTTTAGTGGTGTTTGTAGTAATGGTCTTCACGATACCACATGGGTTTCGGTCTTGACTCATAAACTGGTCAGATAGGTAGTAGTGTGATTATATTTTCTACTATAAACTTGTGCATTTCCCGAGGGAAGTATAGCTGGGTATCATCCATAAGGCTCTTTGTTGAGTCCTCGTGCTAGATGTTGGTACAAGAGAAGATTTAACAACCAAAAAATTGGTCACTCCCTTAGATTTTTCATTATGTATAGATGCTTTAGTGAGTTCTTACTTAGTCTTGTTCGATTTTAGTTTTAAATGACCCTGCTCAAGGGCGTGTGTTTCAAGCTTATGAGCCATAGTAAAAGCTTTGTTAAAGGTTTGGAAGGATTGGATTTATAGGGTAGAAGATATATGTTTTACACATGAACATGAGAAGATCTCAATGAGTTCAGTCTGCAAAAGGGTGAATGATAGTTTATTTATAATGTCACACCATCATGCGACAAAGTATGTGATAGACTCATCTTCAAATTGTATCATGGTGTATAATTCATTGATGGTTATTTTACGCGCAATGTTGATAAAAAAATGTTCTTAAAAGAATTATGCAAACTAATTGAAGGAAAATATTGAATACTGAGGGATGCTATTGTACCATTCTAATGCTAGACCGACCAAAGACATGGGGAAAGTGTGGAGCATCAATTCCCAATCATGTGAAATAAGGTAACACATATGCATAAATTCACGAAGATGTTTCCGTGGATCCTCCTTGATGTTAAACTTGGTGAATTTAGACAATTCCCAATGTGGAGGATACAAATTAATTGACACAGAGGGATGGAGTGGCTCATTTCAGAGTTGTTCATATGACAATGGAAATTTGGGCCCTAGAATAGTAGCCACAAGGTTGGATAATCTATTCATGAGAGCATGCATAGGATCATTTGGTGAAGTGATAATGGGTTGCAATGTGAAAACTTGTGAGGAAACTAGATAAAATTGTTGGTGAGATTGAATGTGTGTTTGGGGGATTGTTTGATGAATGTGAGGTAAAGGTTGAGTTTGGAATGCTTGATGTTGTTTCATGGGGATGTTGTATGATTTTTGAGACTGGGTAGGCACCTGATGAGTGTAGGTAGGCTGAAATTGTTGTTTAAAGGGGTTAGACATTGAATAAGGTAGGGCACTCGTGAGAAGGGGTTGGGAAATAATGAATTGCACATGTGATGTGAGAGGATCTTGCTATCCAAATAAGGGACATGATATTAGGTTCGAAGGGACATTAATAAGGGTAGTGGTGATGGTTTTATTGATTGGATGAAGATTGGCTGGAATGGACATGACTAGATGAGTAGTTGGGTGTGGTGGTGGATTATTAGAGGACGAGGAAAACTAGAATAAAGAAAATTATTGATTGGCATCAATATTAGTATGATAAGGGTAAATATGCTGAAGTGGTGGACCATTTGGGGGAATCAGGGTTGATTTCCTAAGGAGATATTCTTAGAGAGCCATCAGATTGAAATTAAGGAGCTCCTGGAACTGTGCATCACCACGAGGGATAAGATGGGGTCCAACAGGTTCCGTTCTAGCAGATGGCGAGGTGGTTGGTCTAGATGGGATGAAATGATGGTAGAAGAAGGGATTAGTTTCTCCTAAGGTAATTTTTTGAACCGAGGATTCTAGGTGAGATATACTAAAGAGAGGATTAGTACTCATGAAAGAGGTGATCAAGGGTATGGGTGAACAAATTGTTTTAGTAGAACTATTTGAAGGGAAGTTTTGTTGCATTATTTTGGCTCCTAAGAAAGTAATTACGTGTATGTAACAATAATTTTTGTATGCTAACTAAACCAAGCAAGTTAAGAAAATAGTTATTTTTTATTGTTCTTAATTAAGGAAATGTGAAAAATAGAAAAGGGGATGGATAACAGGGTACCTAGAAGAAAATAGTTTATGTCTGGTTTTGGGATTGTTTTGGCTTAGAAATTCTAAGGAAGTTTCCTGTTGGGTGATGAAATCCCAATAAGGTGTTGTTTTGATGTGTTAATTTATATGCATAAGGTTTTGGTTGTGTATGAGGATTGCGAAATGTAGCAAGTTAACTTCCTAGTTAAACTATGTGAGAAAAAAGGATGCAGAAAATAAAGGTTCTTTTTAAAACCAAATTGAAGTGTGATCTTTCGATGAGGACACACAAAAGAAAGTGAAATACGGGGTAAAAAGGAGAAAATAAGGAAACCTAGATAAATATTTTCCTTTTTATATGATCTTTAGTGAAGCACAATCCAGTGGCCAAACCCAACATGAGCAAGTAAGAAGCAGGGCCTCACATTGCAGTGTTAGTAGAAGACAAAAGAAGCAATAAAATAGAAAAGAAAGGGAACACCAAAGGGTGGTCCCACTGAGCATGCCAAGAATGTTGGATGAGTTTCTTCATTCCTAATAAAATGGATGAACTAGCTACTGAAAGAAACTAACAACTCATAGCATGAAGGGTTTATAGTACCTCAAAAATAATCTGATGGATGAACAAGTGAAAAGTGATGATGAATTCTCACTGTAGCTGATGACGTGAAAATAAGATGAACTTAAATGGGATTTATTATATATATTTATGCTAGGGCTTCCTGAACAATGCCAAATCCAAGACGTGATTAGCTTCCTTTCATGGATGTCAACCCCCATTTGTTTAGAAAGATTTAAATAAAGAAGGAACACCAGGTAACATGTAGAGATAGGAATATGATAAATCTAAGAAATGATTAAAATTAATCTAAAAGATGATATGATTGGAACAATAGTAAATTAAAGGTTACCTGGTCTAGGTCGATGAAAACTCAAACTTTGAAAAGGTAGGTCGAGGACAACTTGGGAGACTGGATCTAGATTATGAGCTGAATATGCAAACCTTGCAAGGTTTGGACACAATCTGGGAGCTGCAGAGGCTTAATTATGATGGAGTCAATCTGTAGAGGGCATCTAAGGAATCCGAGACCAGGAAAATGGATGAAAATGGAGATGGATGAGGCTAGATTTAGAATCAAGATCCTGTTCGATAACGACCAGGGTGGGTTGACAACGACTGTAGAAAATTGTGATGGGGATGAAGATAAATGGCTGAAAAAGATAACTTGTAAGTTGAGAGGCTAGAAAATAAGGTTACTAAAGAAGTTTTGAGTGTTGAAAAGACTAATCTGAACGTGTAAAACATTAGAGCAAGAAAAACAATGACAATATAATAAAAATTGGATTAAAACAATACCAAGATAATGATAAGCTCACAAAGGATGAACGTGAGTTATGGAAGCGTGTCCAAAGGAGTTCTTGGAGGTATGTGGCTATTGTAGGAATATGTAGGCATGAGAGCAAGTTCACAAGTCATGAGAGAGATCTAGAATTCACATGTATCTAATGATTTCTACTCTTTTTTGGAAGGATTTAACTTGGCTTTATAGGGTCGATGATGACTGGGCTGGGTTGCCACTGACTGTGGGTAAAGTCTCCTAAATGAGAAATATTTTTTTGTTTTTGGTGTGATTTTGTGTTTAAATAATTGTGTAGGATTAGGTTTCTTGGGGATAAATCATGGGTAGTTAGGGCATAAAAATAAAGATGAAGAAAGCTAGAAAAAGTGTAAGATAAATATTTAGGATAAAAGCATCCTAAATAGAAAGTAAATTAGGGCATGATATGATGTTGATTAAATTGATTAAAGTTGATGGGATGGGAATTGTTATTAAATTAAGAGGTTGTAATTAGTTAAACGGGGACCTAGATAGGATCCTAATTAAATATGTGCACTCGGGCAGACAAGGGTAGACATACCTATTTTAGGTGTCTACAATGATAGAAAAACTTAAAAACACACCAACTAATATTTCTCTCTATGACCTATTATGCAGTGCACCAGAATGTCGAAAAACAATCGAATCAACCCTTCGTTCCATTCATATAGAAAGTGATAACTCTATGTTGGCATTCACACACCTCATCTAGTCTCTTCGAAATCTGCCACATGATATATCCTTCACTGATGGGGATCTTTTACCTTTTGCTAAAAGCAATCCATGTGCACCCTTTCTCTTTACTTCCATCGTTAGCGCCAATTTCATCAAATGAGTAATTATTTATAATGGATCAGTCATCAACCTATGTGCTCATTCTCTTTTAAAACAACTAGGTATTAACTATAATCTAATTTCTAAGAATTATACTCTCATCCAAGGTTACGATTCTACCACTCGCACATGTCTAGCGACTATCTCATTACACATTCGGGTTGGGCCTAAGAACTTTCTCACTAACTTATATTTTATAAATTCCTCATTTCAATTCAATCTATTGATAGATAGAACTTGGATCCAAGAAATGCAAGCAGTCCCAACTATTGTTCACCAATGTGTCAAATTTTTACATGATGGTTATGAACATAATATTATTGCTGATCCCAAACCATTCAAATTCAGTTGCATAAATTCTTTTACTATTATGCCTATTCCCACCAACCTATTCTATATGGTAGTATTGACACATATGACATTGGTCAATCTAGCACTTCACAACCTTCTGCCACCTCTCCAAGTACTGTGGATATTTCTACTCACACTACAAAAATTATTGCACCTACTGTATCTGTACCGCTAAACATAACCACTCTGTTTATCGATACACCTCCAACTCCTCCTCCTAATACAATTCCTACCAATATACTTGACAAAGCTATACAACATGATAATGCTAACATAAATGATTCTGAGGACTATGGTGATAAATTCGACGCTATAAAACTCATAGATGAAGCATTAGGAAAAATAAATTTTATGCCTATCGATGTAGATGAATCTTAATTTGAAGACACCTTTGTGGCCGATAGCTCGGGTGAATATAAATTCAAGACCCCTCCTTCTACCAATGCTATGATACTTTATCAGGGATATGTTAACACTTTAGATGTTGTTTCATCCCCTACCATGTAGTTTGCATCTCCACCACCTCCTTTCACATGCATATTATTCATCAACTACTCCTTTTGGGGTTTGGGATCTCATCCCAGTAGGGGTGTTTCCAACTGCGAAAAGAAAGGAATGAAAGAGAGGATGAAGAAAGATCAGGTCCGAAGGGAGAAAAGAATTGAATTCCAAAGCAGAAAGGTAGCGTTTATGTTTTTGGGATTGGTAGTAAACAACACCTACTTGCCTAAATGAATAAAGCAATACTGATGAATAAATGACAAAAAAGTAGAGATAGCTTCAACAGAATAAAGCATAGATCTGACATAAGAAATATCAGATGACACAAAGTCTTAATATGCATTAATATCTTCTTCTGTTTGTTAAAAGATATCCATTTGAGTATTCAAGTATATATAGAAGGAGAAAAGAAAAGAAGACAAAAGAAAACCAACCACTTAATTAAATATCTTGGATTTGTTGACTTTTGACAACTTGACATCATCCCATGGTGCAACATGGATGATGTCATCGTTTGTGTCAACATGCTTTGGATATTTACAAGGAGAAAGATGGGAAGAAGGAAACTATCCGTCGTTCCCATGGCTAAATATTGCTCAGGCGACGAGATTAGGCATGATACTCCATGAACTTGCTAACATGAAGTTAAATAAGGATCCTTGTGTCTAAATAGCTCGCAAGTCTCCTACTCGTCTATGAGATTTTATGGGAGTTTTGGAATAATAATCAGGTAGAGAAGTCGCGACAAGCCAACAGGTTGTTGAATATTTATAGTGGAAAACCCCAATAGGGTAAAAACACTTTGAAAATAACCTTTTACTTCAGAGAACTTAGGGCTCTAGGGTGTCCAAAGATGCCGAACTTGACCAGAGTACAGTATTTTCTGAAAGGTCTCATGTTGCATCTTGGCATGATCCAGCTCTTCGGAGATGGGTCCTGCTATCACCTGGAGTTCTCTGTTCGTCTGATTGATATTCTGGTATAACCCAGTGAACTTAGGTACTCCCTCGCTTTCCTTGAGGACCAGGTGGAAACTGCCATGCCCTGCTCACAATTTTGCATATCATTAATCTTATCCTGGCTCAGAGGCTCAGGAGTTTGAGTTGTAGGAGGCGCACTTCCCATTTTCTCAAGGCGTGGAGAAGATATTTATTTTGCTCCTTTAAGCCTTTTCTCTTCCTTTGCTTCCTGGAGTTTCTTGCAAAGGGCGTCAACTAGAAGGGCCTCTCCTTCAGGCTTTTTTTCCCCATTGTGACTTGAGTCACTGTGTAATTTGTCGAAGACAGATCCTTCTTATCCTTCAAAGAATTGGGGTATGCAATCTCCATCACTCTCTCCCTGATGCACTCTGAGAGAAGCGGGTTATGGGATTTTTCTTCTTGGCCCCTTTTGATGGGATTACGGAGAAGTCCATCGGTGTGATGGGAACTTTCCTCTTCTGTTGACTCAGGTGCTGGGAGATCTAGGCTGGACTTATGGTAGAAGGACCAGAAATAGAGAAGGGGGCAGCTGCAGTAGTAGAAGGGAAAAACGTGGAGACACTTGGCATTGAAGCTGAGCAAGTGCTCACGGGAGGAAGGGATACTGCAGGGGAGGTAGACATAGGAATGGAAGGGAGCTAGAGATGAGGGAAGAAATGGTTAGCTCCGTGAGAGAAGAGAAGATGGATTTAGAAGATATGGTCGCTTGGGTCACTAGAATATATAATACATCCTGAGTGGATGTGCCTATCGGAACATCTTCCGCTGCTTCTTCTTCTAAATTTTAACCTAAAGTATTACAACTAGGTTCTTGTGAAGTGGAAGGAGAAATAGAGCTTCCTCTTGGGTGGAGCTAGATTCACCCTCTTTGCCTTTCCCCTTGCCCTTTGGTAGCTGTTTTGACCGAGGAGGTATTGCCCAATGGAGATGTGATGAAATCAACTCCGAGGTAGATGAGACCATTCATTCGGCACCAATGCTCTGTTCTTTGCAGAGTTTCCTTGACCCTTTCCTCTATTATTTGAGGAGCTTTGTTTCTGTCAATCACGGCGAAAGCTAATCATCCCCATTTGTGTCTATACCTGATCAACTTCTTGATCAGTAGTTTGATAGCCTTTTGGGACGATGGCCACAATACTGGATGATTTTAGCCAAGGCCAAGTGGGAATGATCCTTCCTCCTGAGCTCTACCTCATGATATAAGTCGATGTAAATATCCTCGATCTAAGGGATGTGGATCGGATCGAGTTTAGCCCTGGGGAGACAATTTCTTGGGTCGAAATTGGGCCTTGCTGGGAAGTTATGTTTTAGATTTAGCATCCAGTTCTGCAAACATATCCTTCACCTTGTGGTGAGAGAGACAAGTATACCTGCCCACTGTGAGGGGGAAAGGAGTTCCACCCTTCTTTCTCTTGAGACACTTCTCGTGGTAGGTGATAAGCTGTCTCGACAGCTCCAACAGGATCAAGTTGGGGCCAGCATATCTCGGTAGTTTGGTTGGTTCCCCTAAGAAGTTTACCCTCAGATGTAAAGGTGGGGAATTGAGTGAACAAGGCCCCCCATTTCTCTGTGGCTTGACGTCATCTGAGTCATATTTGGCCTCAAGGTAGATGATGCCGTAGAAGAAGGCATCGTTGATCTTTGTGAACACTATTCTCCAGCTTCAGTTCTGGATAGTATTCATATATTTTAACTTGGGGGCACCGCATTAAAGTTGGATAGTCTCTCTGAAGCTTGCAACATAGACTAGGTAGGAGTTTATATAGAACTTTCTATCATGTTGTGGTAAGTTGTTGGAGCTACTCAGATATTGTGCTGCTTATGATCTCTGCCCACTCAAAGCGTTGATCAGGCACATTTTTGTTCATCGTTTCTAAGTATTCCACTTGTGAAAGTAATGGGTATCAGGAAGCCCAAATACTCTACTCAGGAACGTGATTGTATCACTGAGTTCTCTGAAAAGTCACTGCGATGAATGACTTGTGGCCATCGGGTCACCACCTTTTTGTTCTTCCTTCGTTCATAGCTGCTGATCCTCATTGTCATCCCAAGCCTTGATATCTTTGGCTTACGGCCACAGTGCCGGTGGTGAGGAATGCTGAGCATTATTTCAAAGTGTCACAGTGAGGTTGATTATCCACCCTTCTCAATACATCCTTTGTTGTAGCAGCGGGCTACTACCATCATGAACTCAGTTGCACGGCACTAACTGGGATCCCTCCAGCAAAATGCAACCCACTGCCCATACACAGTTTGTCCATCCATGGAATTCCTGTGACCTTCTGGGTTCTGGCCCAGAAATCCTCCATATCACCAAGTTCAGTCTCTGATTAGGTCACACTTCTTGGGATTCAGGCATGACCCTCTACTTCATTTCTTCTTCTATGAGCTTGGCTTTTGCCCTTAGATTTTAGGTCTCTTGCTTGATGTTGACATATGTAACTCTTTGCTGATCTGCAAGAAGAAGAAGTGAAACCCAATGCAAGAAACATAAGCTGTTTGATCTTCCATTAAATTGATAGAAGAAAGAGTTAGTGATTTTAATAGGGTGTCACATGATTGCAGGTTACAGGGTTAAATAGTATGGCGCATAGAAAACTGTAAGGGATAAATCACACCAAAGGGCGCATGGCGAGGAGGTTGCATTTTTTTTTGTTGTAACAGAAGTCCTGCACCATATGTATGCATTTTATAAAGGGCGTTGATATTTTTCATGTTACACGGGTACAGGATGTCCTTGTCATCATTTTTTCATGCGCCACAGGGGAACTTGGCTACGACGCATGGAAGGTCTGCATAACATATGTAACAATGGATGCGCCTGCGCCTAACACTTGGCGCATAAAGTTGGTGCATGGATGCATGCAAGTTTTAATAATGAAACATATGAGTTTGGTGCGCCAAAAGCGGTTGCAACAAGCAAGGGAAGTGCACCTTGAGGGCACACTGTTCTTTATAACAGGCATGGTATATCATTGGCGCGACTGTATAGCATGTTCAGGGGTCATGCGCCTACATGTCTTACAAGCCATGACTTTCTCCTGAGGGGTTACATGCATTTAAGCTTCTTTAGTTCTTTGGGTGATGAAGAACTAGAAATAAAGAGTTTCAAGCAATCTTTTGACAAGTCCCCTTTACCAGCAGATCCATGGGGAAGAATAGAAAAAACACAAGTGGGGGGGGGGGGAGTTCAACACCTATTTAATCAAATCCACACCAACAAGCAGCCAAAAACCAAAACACAAATGAAAAATAGACCTCTTACCAGGATTATATAATGGAGAAGTGTGAAACGAGGTCCACTACTCTGACAGGTACAGAGGGAAGAGAAAATCACGTGATACTGATGAAAATGACACAGATGCGCCTATATATAGGCGAGGTGGTAATAAATGCGCCACCACTTTTTCAAGTGGCGCGCCAAAAGTTATATGGAAAGCATGCGCCCTTTGGCACATCGCTACAACCGAAGTTATGTGACCTTTGGCACACCGAAAGTGTTGTTGACACAGAAATATGTGCCCTTGGCCCTTGGTGCACCAAAACTCGCGCAACAAAAGTATTGTTGACATCATGGCGCAACATATATGAGGCACCATGACACTTTGTGACCAAAGGATTTAAAGGGGGCGCATACATGTTGCATAGACATTATGTGGACCTCGGAAAACTAGATTTCCCGGGAAGGGATTTTGCAACGTTCCGAACGCAAGGAGTCCCTGAACAAAATTTTGGTATATCTGTAAAATTTCCCTTGCCAATTTTCAACCTCTATTAAGTGACCCCCTAGGTTAGTGATATATGATATAGGCTAAATCATGGATTTAATCAACTTACATATTATATAATGTTATAATAAAGATTACTCACATATTCCATCATCTTTTAGTGATATACGTCGTAGGCTACATCATCACTTACTCTAGTATCATCATTACTCATTCTAATCATCATTTAGTGATATACGCTTTAGGTTAAATAATCAATCCTTCGATCATATTGTCGTGATAATCAATCTCATCTCTATGCTGCATGTCATCACTACACATTCACCACAACATGCTTGTAGCCTAGATTTTATCACCAATAGCCCAAGGCACACTAACACATCACTCAGCTAGAATTGAGACTCACCCGAAGTGTGCGATCATGCAAGTGTACTAGGTCCCTCTTTATGATAGCTTGCTCAAGAAGTTAGTATGATTATACTAATATTCTAGATCCATAACAGATAATAAAGTGTATTGCATAACATAAAGTAGATTTAGATCTTAACCATATGTAAGATTAAATCATACCAAAATCAATATTAACTTTACCATGCAATAAATAGTAACATATGTGTCAACATTAAATATCTAGACATAGAGATCCATTATATTAATTATTGTAAAACATAAAAGCTTCATACATACATAATATTCTCCTCATAAGTCATGTCCACCCATAAATAAGGAGCATAGCTATAACAAAATGTGGGTCATCTAAACTGTGCAAATCATAGAAGCTTACATACATACATGTGCACATATATATATATATGTGGGTCATATATATATATATATAGGGGTGGGGACTTCCCTTCACCACCTAAGCACCTTTCAAAAATATGCTGCATACTCATAATAGCCATGTGCCCTTACATGATAAATACAAGAGCATGCGAGCTCGCTAATAATAGATTATCTAATAATACAACTATTGTCTAATCCTAGTAATAGCCTAAAAAATATGCACGACGCTTTATCTTCTACTTTTCCAAAATAGCCTTTGCATGGTCTTGAATTCTTCTACAAAACATGCTCTTAACTCCATGCCAAAAATTAGCCTCATACTACAAAAAGGCTAAGACCTGACTTCCTGCTTTCTTGGGTGCACCCTGTTCCACTATATTTTTGCACGCACCCACACACCCTATGTCCGCACACCTAATCATTCTGCTCTTTTCATACTTAGGCTATAATTTATAGTCCCAACATTACCCCACACTAATCTCATTGATGTCCCCGGTAATGGGTAATCATAAATTATCTCTCCATGAAAAATAATAAAGAATGAAAGAATAATTGTACAAAGAATGAATTAATACTTGGTGCTCTATTCTTCCATAGGGAGAATTAATTTTGGATATTCATTCTTGATCTCTACCTCCAAGTCATTCAAATCACTTAGCGTTTGATTTGTTTTTTCCAGAATTTCTACAAGAACATCTTCCATTTCATCAAGTGCCATTTTTTCACCTTCATTATGTAGTACCATGAGAACATTGGCCAATCTTGAGATCATTCCATCCATGACATCCATTCATTGCGCTATCAATTTACAAATGTCCTTTATTTTCTCCTTGTGTGGGTCCTGGGCTACTACAAGCGTATCATGCTTCTTTGTTATCAAAGTTAGCCTCTCCACACATCTGAGTGTCTCATTATTTACTGCTTTCTAAACCTCATTCTCTTCTATGAGATTTATTTTGTTGATTATCAAATTAGGGGACATGCAAATATTCAAGGCCAAATATGCTTTCTTCAGTTCATCCTTCAAAGTCTGCAGTAAGGCCTCATAACTTGTAATTTTCCACACAATAGTGGCCTTGGCCTTCACTTCCTGATCTGTAGCATCCTTTGGTTTTGGAATTCTGATGGGTCCTTCATCTAGTAACATGTGAAATAATGTGCATAAGTAGTGCAAAGTAGATGGAAAATCCTTTGCAACTTTATCCTCCAAATCTGACCTCTTTCTACAAATCTCATCACCAATTTTTTCTACCTTACTGAGTATCAAATGCCCCATCACCTCAACTGTCTCTTTTTGCTCTATTAGGTGCTTGATTTTAGTATCCTTATCCTTCTTATCATCTAGGAGTTCCCTAATATTATGCTTTATCGATGTTTCTGATCACAAATGTTACAGATACCTTTGTTAAAACGTTGTTTACTTGTTCATCTAACATGACATGGGGCTTAACACTCACATGGCACAAATGGGGCGCCTTCTTCATCCTACGTGAGACACATGATTCTTCACATACATATGAGTCTACATGCTCCATGATAATTTCTTCCTTCCCCTCATGACCACTCTCGGTGCTCACTTAGGTGCCATGGAAACAATAAAGGTGCATTCTTGGGACTAATTCGAGCTCTGAAACGTGAATCTATGAGCCCTAGCTCGATTCCGCATTCCCTAGCTTGAACTCAAACCCTAACAACTGATTTATCCTCCTTGCACACCTTTTCTTTGTTCAAACACTTTTCTCTAATGGAGTGTAAAACAATTATGTGTGTAACTTCAACAAATCCGTCTGGTTCAGCTTGGTATCATAGCTCTTCGCACGTCACAACTCACTCAAATGCTCTTGATTGTAAAGGTAAAAATGATTTCCCAAAACCTCCTTATATAGCTTTTCAAAAAAAAATCTGCATTTATTTCTCTCCATCTACCACTGTACTCAATATTAACTTGGTGTTTCTTTCCTTTTTTCTATGCTTTTTTTTATGCACCACAGTCATAACATTCCACAAACCTCCTTTCACACACCTTCATGTACCAAAGTACCTATCCACTATGCCTTTCACCAAGTATTTTCCACTGCTGCAGCCTCCCTCTCATTACACTATGTGTCCATCCATCCATACGTGGTCTTCATTCATGAGAAATATTTCTCTATCTACACCTTCACTTCAAGCACCTGCATGATTCATCTATATGTATACCCATCTTCAGAGAACATTCAAACCTGGTCCATGTACCCTGTATACACTCCACCCCATACTAAGGGTATGTGTGGTCCTTTGCGCATGAAAACACTTAGATAGTAATCAACTTCTGGAATGCAAGCGCGCTTATTACACAAAACACTAAATTAAAGTGATAAAGCATAACAACGATGAAGGAAACACATATAAAGGAATTTCATTAAGGAAACCTAGGAAAATGGAAATACTACCTTATTACAAAAACCAAGAATAATTATTCATAGTAGGGCTGAAATATACTCCCTTTGAAATAACTGGGCAACCGTGTCCCATCCAGTGCCTATAACTGGTGAGCACTTGAATCAAGTAAGTCACAATATATAGTACCAACCACTACACTTTAAGCTTTCCACGATGGCACAAATAATTCAAATTATACAGAAGAATCATCTGTTCAACTTCAAGCTCCTTATCCTTAATATCCATATCATGCCATGCCTTTTGCATGGCCTTTTCTATCTTCTGAATCCATCTAGAAATGACATGCCTTTCATCCAACTGTACCAATTTGTCAATACGATCTTCAAGTGATTGGTCATTAGCCAAACCTCCTGCACACGTAATACACAGAGAAGGTAACATGAATTCCACAGGAAAAATAGCCTCTGTGCCAAACACCAACTGAAAGGGTGTGGGTTTATTCAATCTTTTATATGTTGTCCTTTATACCCAAAGTACAACAGAGAATTTATCATCCCAGTATTTTCTTCCAACATCACAAATTTTAGTCAATGTGTGGCTCAATATCTTGTTTAAAGCCTCAACAATTCCATTAAGTTGAGGGTGATAGGGTGTTGTTTTATGGAGTGAAACCATAAATTCTGTCAAGAGTATCATGATGGTCTTATTAAGGAAATGAGTAACCCTATCACTTGTCAAGCTCAATGGGCATCCATACTTACTGATAATGTTCTCCCACAGAAACCTTGTTGTTGTAGCTACTGTGTAATCCTTTGTAGGCACTACTTCTACCTACCTTGTAAGATAATCTATATAGGTTATAATGTAGTGTGATCCAGTCCTACATGCGGGTAGGGAAATAGGACCCAAAAATTCAATTTCCCACTTTTCAAAAGGCTTTACACTAAGAATAGGCCTCAAAGGCATTTCATCTCCATGTCTAAGCTTTCCAAGGCACTGAAAATGATACTAGGCCTTACAATATTCTTTACAATCCTTATACATTGTCTCCCACTTCAAACTAGAAAATAAAATCTTGCGTGTGGTGGCATCCCCTACCTAATTTCCACCTACAATATCGTCATGAGCCTCCTCCATAATATATTCATGCTCATGATCAAGTACACAATGACATAAAACTTCATCCTGACCTAGTTTTTATAAGTCTTTATTGATCAACATATAAGGCACAATGCATATGACAAGTTGTTTCTTCTCTATATTCTTCATTCCCTTAGGCACCATACCTGTTCATAAAAAGATAATAATTTCTTCCAAGTCAGAGGGCACACAATTCAATCTGAAAAGTTGAGCATCCGACATTGTATCCTTAATGCTATGTGCGCCCTTACCTGTATTAATCCTTGATAAATGATTTGGTCCATAATTACTCTTTCCTAGCTTAACCATCACCATGAAGTCAAATTCTTGAAATAATAGAATCCAACGACATATGCCTCCCTCCAAGATGGGCTTGTTCACAAATTACTAAGTGCCATGTGATCTGTATAGAAAATAAAAGGTGTTGCCAACAAGTATTGTCAAAACTTATGAAACACATAGATCATAGACAAGGCCTCGCACTCTGTAGTTGTATAATTCTATTCTACTGGGGTCAACTTCCTACTTACAAAGTAAATAGGATGATCAATGTTAAATTCGTCAGGCTTGGCTAACACTATGCCAATGGCCATGCCAGAGGCATCCAAATGTACATAAAAATATTTGGTCCATGAAGGAAAGCGCATAATAGGTGTTGTAGTAATCCTTTTCTTCATTATTTCAAACAGGTGTTGTTGCACTTCACCCCAATGGAGCTTGCCTTTTCCATTCAATAATTCTTGCAAGGGTGCAATCATCTTAGCATAACCTTTGATAAAATTTGTGTAATATCTTGTGTACCCCAATAATCCATGTACCTCACTTTGGTTAGTAGGTTCCTCCAAGCCCAAAATAAAAAAAAACTTAGCAGGATCCACTAAAAAGCCTTCTTTACAGATGATGTGTCCCAGATAAGTCCCAAAAGGTGTAGCAAAAACACACTTCTTTATGTTTAAAGAGATGCTAAACTAGTAACACCTCTAAAAAATAATCCTTAAATTATCACAACGATCTTTCACTAGCCCATAAAATATCCAATCATCCAGATAAACCTGTAGAAACTTATGAATGAAGTCCTAGAATCCTTGCACAATAATGCTTGAAAATACTGCTGGTGCATTCTTTAATCTAGATAGCATAACTGTGTATAAAACAATTCCCCACTCTATGGTGAAAGTTGTCTTCTCTCAATCCTCTTTAGCTATCCTCACCTGATGATACCCGAAAAATCCATCAGTGAAGGAGTAGATCTTGCGCCCTACAATGCCTTTTAAGATTTCTTCAATAAAAGGTGTGGGAAAATGATCTATTACACATGCAACATTCAACTCCCCGTAATCCACACAAATTATTATTCTTCCATTTGTCTTGATACTTATCACCATAGGGGCTAACCCACTCTAACTCCTCAATGGACTCAATGATTCCAAAATTCAACATCTTATCTATTTCTTCCTTTACCTTGACGCATAGATTAGGATTAATCCTGTAATGTCTCTTCCTAACTAGGCACACACATTCCTGTAGCTTGATTCTCATCTCACCAAAATAATCATGCATTAATTTGAATTCATGATATCCCCAAGGAAACAAGTTTTGGTACTCACGCAACAACTCAATTATTTTAGCAACCTTAGAATCAGACAAATAATCTCCGATGATGGCCTCCTTAGGTTTAGCATCTGTCCCAATGTTGACCTTATTAGTTTTCATAGCCCCATGGTATGTGTGTACCCTCTCATCTAAAATTTCTAAGACTTCATGTGTACCCTATGTATGCTCAACATCTAGATTCTCCACTTCTTCTTCATCAGTTATGTAGACCACATTACCCTTTTCTCTTTCTAGGAAGGCACGCCCAAGTTGTTCCGCATTAGTCTCTTCTTCTTCAAAGTGCGCCTCTAGTTCTGACTCATCAATCAATGAGTGGTCCATTCAAGCAAAGGGAAAAGTTATGGTATGATAGACTTTGTGCGGCCTTTAAGGAGGAATGACGCATTCCAAAGGAGTTACCCTCAGTGGTGGGAAAGGCCGTGTAGTTTGCGGTATATCAACATTTTTTACATCACACAGTTTGCAATGAAGGATGGGACATGGAGTCCCTAGTTAAAAATACCACACACCTTCACAACGTGATTCTTCCAGGTAGTAGTACACATGTTTTCAGACGCGCACCGGTTAAGCTACAATGTGGACAAGGTAGACTGTGACTACCATACCTTAAGGAAAACTTATGTTTATCGAAGTCAATCTACCTATATTGAGAGGCTTATTTCTTATGTCATAAGTATGAAGTTGGTAAGTTTGGTTATTGGAGGCAGTGGGGCCATGCTTATCTATCTCCAGCTTAAGCCTAAGATGGAAAAGGGAAAGTATGTGGAGAATGAGTTCTTGCTCCCAGGGCCACCTAAAGGCAAGCATACAGTTGAAAATGTGGCAGCTCCAAAGCCTACCCCAACCTTAGAGGAATATGAGGAATAATAACTCAACGAGAATAGTGGAAGCTTGGACCAAAGAGGCTGGAGGCATCCCACTGACAAAGAATAAATTGAACACGTAGATACTCCTCCATAGCCACAAGGAGAAGATGATGACTTGGATGTAAACAAAGTCCATGAGGAATGCTAGTTCAAGAGGGTGTTCAAAAGAACCAGAACCTAAGGTGTAGGAACATCTCAACCTTTACAAAGGTCACCTTAACTCTCCCGTCAAATATAAATACCTAAGAAAAAGAGGAGAAGGAAGCTAACGTTTAAAGTAGGCGAGGAAAAAGAGTTAGGAGAGAGCGTGCTAGGAACCCCGGTTAAACCTAAAGATGCAGAGGAGCCCCGAGATGAAGAGATGAGAGATGATGAGGAAGGGGTGAAAGAAGTAGAGGAAGATGTGGGCGAGCCACCCATTGTGCCCATTACTACTCAGGAAGGAGAAGGGCCAACTCTAAACCTTGGCATCCAGGTTCCTAAGGGGCCAAGGAAAAAGAGAGAGAGGAAAAATGAAGAATATGTTGTCCTTAATATGGGCTATACTGAGGACATAAGAAAAATCATCCATTCCCATATTCAGAGCACTATGGGCATAAAAAATTTATAGGGGTGGGTGCCGATGGCTCCCAATCGTGCTATTACATGCACAAGGAAGAAATTATCCTAGTCCATGTAGAATCGTATGGATGAACCATATTCTGACGTGTGCGAAGATTCCTATTTCTCACATAGAGTGAATAAGGCACCCTCGAGCAGGCACATGATAATATAACCCACTGTAATGTCTGATGAGCAGGTCAACAATGCCTTAGTCAAGGTATCTGCTAAGTTTGCATGAAGGAAAATTGATAAGGCCACCACCATTTGAGTGCTGCTTGAAGATAACAATGATAAAACTATAGAGATAAAGTTCTTAATATAAGAGAAGGAATGAGAACAAGAAAATAATGAGGACTTCATTAGCATGGCTGAGGAACTTGGTGATCACATTCTTGAAACAAGGCCTCATCTAAAATCTTAGGTTCCTAAAAAATTTCCTTCTACTATGCATTATGTGTGCACTTTGGTCAATTTGTTATTAGATGATGGGCCAATCCAAATGCTTGCACCAAAGGATTCTACACAAGGATTAGCAAGAGTAAGGGCCAATATTGTTAGACAAGTTTAAACTTACGAGGCCTTGCTCTAAACCTTGAAAGATGAGTTGAAGAAAGCTGACCATCCTCTCAATATATGTGCGGCTTCAGACCCTTCATAATAAAGATCAAAACTATGGTAGAGGATAATGAATTTATGAAGGTAATGAAAGATGAAACACATGGGCATCACAAAAATATTAGCACTAGTAAAACAAAAGCGTGATGCCCTCACAAAAACCCTTGATCCACACAAGGATAAAATTAATGAGATTGGGAAAATCATAGCATAGAAGAAGGATCTCATGGAGGGAATGCTGTCAGGTATGGCCAATGTTTTCTGTGTGCTAAAAAATGAGAAATATAAGATCACTCAAGATGAATTGGATGAAATAGCCACATATATTCCAGAGAAAACAAGGAATGCACTAAATGAGTGGTAGACATTGGAGGCTGAAATCAAAACTGAATATCTAGAGTTAATCCTTCTAGTTGAAGAAGATGGTGACTGCAGAGTAATAATTCATTCTTTTGTATAGTGTTTCAATCATTCTTTCATTACTTATTCTTTATTATTGGACACATCAGAAAGAATTCCCATTTCCAAGATGAAAATGTAATTTAGTGTGGGGTAATGTTGAGAAAATAGGATGTTGCTATGAGGAGAAGACACACAAAGGATGCACGCACAGGAACAACGTACATTTGAAGGCACTGAAAGATAGGAAAGGAAACGTGCACCAGAACAAGTTGGCTCAGGAATTAGTCATTTTTGTGGATAAGGGATATTTTTGGAGATAACGTGCAGAGCACACATAAAGATGAAGACTTGTGCTCCACGTAATGGTATTTTGGGATCAAGCAATAGATAAGCACCATGCATAGTTTAAGCTAATAATAGGATTTCTACTTGGAGTTAACTATATGACATCTATTGTTAGAGAACTTGCATGTTGTGCATACTATTATAAAGGAACATGGCTATTATCAACATGCGACCTATTTTGAGAAGTGTATAGGTGGTGAAGGGAAAGTTCCCACCCCTATAAATATGTATTGACTTGTGTATTTTATGAGGTGGTGAATTATTGTAGAGTTATGCTGCTAGTTTTGATGCGCACATGACTCATGGAGGTACTGATATAGTGTAAGAGGATTCTATGTTTTACAGTATTAATGTAATGTAGTATATTGGTTGGATAATGGTATTAGACATAACTAAATCTAGTTCCTGTATGGTTAATATTATCATAGTTATTGTTTAGTTCATTTATTATGATTCTTTAGGATATAAATATGGATTATGCAGTGTGGATTGCTTATATCTAGCTATGAATCTGAATATGTTTAAACATCATCATGCTAACATCTTTTACAAAAAACTCTAAAGAGGGACCTGGTACCTTTGCGCGCTTCGGGTGAGCACTCAACTTAGGCTAAGTGATGTGCTAGTATGCATGGTTTATTCACATTAAATTCTAGCCTACATAAATATGTAGGCATGGTTTGGTTGTGTTTATTTTGATTTAATTTCCAAGTTATTGGTGTTATGGAAAGTAAATGTTGATGTGGATGGGTGATGTTTAGTTTGTTTTGAGTTAACTTCCAAGTTATTATTTTTATGGAAACTAACTAGGTTTTGTTTATGGGGGGAAATGGTTTGGGAAAATAATGGGAAATAATGGCTGAGCTAACTGCTGAGGGCCCCTTTCCTTCAGAGTGCTACCTACATAGCCCTTGCAAAAGGGGTCTTAGGCTGATGTAGTTCTCCCATAAACCAGGGAAGAATGAGATTGGGTTAGGTAAGGTGAGTAGGCAGGGTGGATAGGTAAGCTGGTTGGATAAGGCATGTGTTGAAAATATGCAAGTTCAAATGGTCAATAGGTAATAAGCAAGGTGACTTAGGCATATGTGTATATGAAGGTGTTATAGTTGATTTCAATTTCGATGGTCTTGTCTTGTTGAAGAAACAAGTAAACAGAGGTGAACTATAAATAAGCGAGATGCTCTACAGCTGGAAAGGACCATAATAACCATACAAATAGGCTTATGAATATAAGCCCCTAGATACGTTACAAGATCAATAGGTCTAGAGGTGAAAGAAGTTGCGTGATCAAAATGTGTAGAATACACACCACATCCCTTGAGTTGATTTAGAAGATAATAAAAAAAAGGTAGGGTGGAGTGGTTTGTTTAGTGTAACCTTGTTGTGGGACAACATGCCCCTTTTGCAAGATACCCAAAACCAGACTAGGAAAGTCCATGACCAAAATTTTGTATTTTTCTTGAATTTTTATTTTTATTTGTATAGACTAATTGATGTGGGAAGTCTATATTGGTATGAATAGATTCTCCTTGAGGTCTTTGTGAAGCTGATCGACGTGGGAATCTCCAAGATAATTTTTCTTTTGAAAAATATAGATTAGTTTTCTTTTTGGATAGACTAAGTATAACAGGTGGCTAGCCTTTTATAGTTTTCCTTCGAGGGAGTAGTCTACTTATAAATTCAAGAGAAAGACATAGACATCCTTTTGAGGGAATCATCTATTTGCGAGAATTTTGACTTAAGGAGGAGAGGTTTTGTATCCCATTATTTTTGGTATTATTTTGGACTTGAAGTCATGGACAAGAATCTAAGGTTGTACACGCATATTTTATGAAGGCAAAACCTTATCACAAAAAAGGTTATCTATGAAAGAGGGGTTTAAGTGATGAAAGACCATGGGATTCCATCCCGAAAAAGATGAAAAGTATGCATCTGAATCATGCCATGAGTAGATCCATGGTATTCATATTGAAGACAAGGATGAATGGCGATAGATAATCACATAATTTTAGTTTAGTCATTTGTCCTTAAAAGAGGTAGGTTAAAGGAGAGGTTTACTCAAGGGATGAGAATATAAATGACATTCATGTTTTTCTTCTAATGGTGAAGTGGGATTTTCAGCCACCAGGCTCCCAACTATATGTTTCCTCTTTGGCGGGCCCTGGTAGCATAGATTCATTTTTGACATACTTACCATTTTCCAGCCTAGTCTTAAGCTAGATATAAATTAGTGTGGACCCACTGTCGCCATGTATTTGAGTGATATACGAAGAGATGGAATTTGGAATTCAAGAGGAATGATGAATTCTATACCGTAGACCAAAGAGAAAGGTGTGGCATTGGTAGAGGTATGCATACTGGTGCGATAAGACCATAAGGAGAAAGGAATGCGTGTTTTCTAATTCTTACCAGTGTTGTCAAAGACTTTCATAAGAATTTTATTGAGGGATTTTTTGGAAGATTCATCTTGACCATTTAATTGTGGATAATATGGTGATGAAAAAATAAGTTGAATGCCAAAATTGTCACATAGTTTATGTAAGGTTTTCTTTTTAAATTTTTTTTTTGTCAGTTATGACGAGATGAGGAACAACAAAGGGAAAAATGATGTGGTGATTGATGAACTTGAATTTTTCTTCAGATTTTATAGAAATGAGAGAGATGGATTCCACCCATTTGGTGTAATATTAAATTATTGTGATGATCCATTGATGACGTTGAGAGGAATGGGGGTTAATATCTCCAACGAGATCCAAACCCCATTGAGAGAAGGGCCAAAAGTTTTTCACGAATTGTAAGGCATGACTAGGGGTGTGGTGAAGGCTGGCATGCTACTAACACTTCACATAATGTTTGACATAATCACAATAGTCTTGGTCAAGGGTGGGTGAGTAATAACCGAGGTGAAGGATTCGTTTGGCAATGGCGAGGCCACTGAAATGTCCACCAAAAATTCCATCACAGATTTTGTTAATAGTGTACAAAATTTCATATCTGATGAGGCATCGTAGGAGGATACCATCAAAGCCACGTTCATAGAGAATACCCCCAATCATGATGTAACGAGAGACACTTTTTAGGAAGGCACGATTTCCATTGCGAGTGAGATATTGAGGTAGAATTGAAAGGGAGAGGTAATCAATGAACTTCTTATACCGAATGTCACATGGGTCAGTTTTGATTCTTCCCACCAAATTTATGCCACATATAATATAAGAGGATGAGTGCAAGTGTTATACCATGATAAAGAATTTAGATTCCAAAGGCGAGGTAGGTATTTGAGAAGCAAGACAAGTCATGGTAACCACAAATTTGTTAGTGGATTACAAAGTGGTTTGATTGAGGAAATGGTTGAACGTGGTCAAAAGTATGTCAACATAATGTTTATACTTTTGAATTTCCTTGTAACGACACTAGTACAAACCATTGACTTGGTTCACCATCAGTTGAGAGTCACCAAAGATATTAATGGAATTAACATGTAATGCAATGGTAGTCTGAACACCTAGCACAAACACTTCATACTCGACCATATTATTGGTGCATTCAAAGTCAAGTTTGAAGGATAAAGGAATATGATCACCATCAAGAGGAGTGAGGTTGACCCCTACACCACCCCCATGTCGAAATTTTTAACCATCAAAGAGTAAGTTTATTTGGTAAACGATGTCATCAAGGGAGATGGTGGCGATAGATTCATCAAGAAAATAAAAGTTAGAAGATTGATTTCTAAGAAGAGGAGTGTCTCCAAGTTGATATGAAATGGTATTTCCTTTGAAAAACTTTTGATGAATGAATTCTAGGTCTAGGTCTGCAAGGAGCATGAGCCAATGCATGGTGTGGTGGTGTTGGTAAGGTTTAACATACATGTAATGTAGAGGGTCGATGTTGGTGACGATGAAGGATTTGTGGTTAAGTAGGTAGTAGCGAAGTTTAGTGACCATGAAGACCAAGCCCAGGAAAATATTTTCAGCGTGAGTATACCTAGTATCATAGTATAAAAGAGTATGACCAATGTAATAAACCACTTTATCCCTATGTTGCTCATCATGATGAGAGAGAATTACACCCAAGGAATGGTCAGTGGTAGAAATGTAGAGGTAAAAGGGTTTGTCGTCTTTAGGTGGAATGAAAATAAGTGGCTGAAGAAGGTATTTCTTCAATGCTTCAAAGGCTTTGTGGAACTCATAATTCCAATTGAAGGAGACATCCTTTTTAAGGAAATATTGAAAAGGGAGACATCGGTGAGAAAGTCGGGAAATAAAGCATCGAATAGATTACAATTTTCCTTGAAAACTAAAAATATTTTAAAGGTTAGTAGATGGAGGCATTTCAAAAATAGCCTTGATTTTTGTGGGATTGAATTCGATGCCCAAAAAAGAGATGATGAAACCAAGGAGTTTTCCTGGGAGAATGGAAAAGACACACTTCTTTGGTTGAAGGAGAACACAATATTGGATTAGATAATCAAAGATTACTTTAAGAACTGTGAGATGTTCGACACAACTTTTGGACTTACCGATAAGTTTGTCGGAATAATCTTCCAATATGTCTTGCATGATATAGTGGAAGATATAGGTCATAACACAATGATAGGTGGAACCAAAAATTTTCAAGCCAAAGGGCATGATGTGATAACAAAAATTCCCCTAAGGGGTGATGAAGGTAGTTTTTTTTTATCTTCTGGAGCAAGAAATATTTGATTATAACCCAAGAATCCATCCATAAGAGATAACATCTCATGACCGACTTTAAGATCAATAAGTTGGTCAATTCTAGGCAAAGAAAATTCATCCTTAGGGCAGGAAAGGTTAAGGTCATGGAATTCCATACAAATGCAGAGTTCCCCTGTCACTTTGGTGACATGAAAAATGTTAGAAATCCATTTTGGATAGTGAATGGGTAGAATGAAGGAAACAAAAATAAGGCGCTGGAGTTCTTATTTCATGAGAAGGGAAATGATGCAACCTAGAATTTACTATAAATAACCTAGGTGCACTGGCACATCACTCAGCTTGATCCGAGCACTCACTCAAAGTGCACAAAGGCACCAGGTCCCTCTTTAGATTTTCTTGTACAAAATTTTAGCATGATGGTGCATATAGGTATTCAGATTCATTACCAATAGTAAACAACACACAGTGCATAAACTATATCTAGTTCTTAGAATATATATATAAGAGGAAATAAATGACTATAACAAGATTTACCATGCAAGAACCAAATTCAGTCATGTTCAACACCATTATCTAGCCAATATGAACCATTGTATTAAATAATCTAAAACACAGAAGCTTCTTACATTACATAAGTATCTCCATGAGTCATGCACATGACAAAACCAACAACATAACTCTACAATTTGACACACACACACACACACACACATAGGGGTGGGGACTTTCCCTTCACCACCCATGCACTTCTTGAAATAGGTCACATGCTAATAATAGCCATGCGCTTTTACAAAAGGATGCACAACATGCAAATACTCTTAAAAATAGAATTCCTATAGTTAACTTTGAGTAGATATCCTATTATTAGCTTAACCTATGCATGACGCTCAGTTGTTGCTTGTTCCAAAAATACCATTACGTGGACCACAAGTCTTCATGTCTTTGTGTGCTCAGCACGTTATCTCCTAGAATAGCCCTTATCCACAAAACAGCTAAGTCCTGAATTCAAAGTGTTTTGGTGCACACTTATTCTACTATTCTTCTACACCAAATGTGCCTTGCTCTAGCACACACATCCTTTATGTGCCTTCACCTTAGAGAAATATGTTATCTACTCAACATTACCCCACACTAAAGTACATTGTCACCCTGGTAATGGGAATTCCTTCTTATGTCTCCAACAATAAAGAATGAATGAATGAATGAAGCACTATACAAAATAATGAAGTTTACTCTATAGTACCCTCTTCCTCAGGAAAGACTAACTCTGGATATTTATTTTTGAGTTCAGCCTCCAAGGTCTTCCAGTCACTTAGTGCGCTCCCCATCTTTTCTAGAACGTCTTTCTCAATGGCATCTATTTCACCCTGAGTGATCTTTTCCTTTTTATTTTGCAGTATTTGGAAAACATGTGCCATACTTGAGACCATTCCCTCCATGGAGTACATTTTTTGCGCTATAAGTTTCCCAAGTTCATTGATCCTATCTTTGTGTGGATCTTGGGCTGATGTAAGGGCCTCATGCTTTTTTTTACCAAGGCTAACCTCTTTACGCGCCCAAGTGTTTCATCCTTCATTTCCTTCAGCACTTCATTATCCTTTGCAATAGTTATGATTTTTACTATGGCATCTGATGCTACACACATGTTCAAAGCTTGATCCTATTTATTTAGCTCATCTTTCAATGGTTGGAGCAAGGCCTCAAAACTTGAAATTTTTCTAAAAATGGTATCCATTGCTCTTGTTGTTTATTCTGTGAGATATTTTGGTATGACTATAATAACGAGCTCTTTATTCAAAACCAGATCCACCAAAGTGCACGAATAATGAATTGCAGAGGGAAAATTCTAAGGAACTTTAGACTCCAAATGAGGCCTTAGCTTAAGGATATGATCACCAAGTTCCTAAGCCATGCTAATAAAGGCCTGATTCTTTGCCTCTTCTCATTCCTTCTCTGATTTAAAGAACTTTATCTCTGTAGTCTTATTCTTGTTATCTTCAAGTAGTGCTCAAATGGTGGCTACCTTATCAATTTTCCTTCGTGCTACTTCAGCAAATACCTTGACCAAGGAATTCCTTACTAGCTCATTAGAAATTACAAGAGGCTTGATAGTCATGTGCCTAATATGTGGTTTCTTCTTTATCAGGTACGAGACACATGAATTCTTGCACACATCAAAATATGGTTCATCCACGTGTGTCTGCATGGACCAGGACAACTGATTTCCAGTCCACGCATTGGCATTTTTTGGGTCCATTAACTCCCATCCATATAAATCCTTTGGCCCTACCATGACCTGGAACCTGGTGGGAATGATCTTGTTGGATTCCTCTATGTACCCCATATATAGAGTCACATAGTCCTCACCTTCCTTTCCTTTCTTTGTATTTTTTTCCTTGTGAACCTGGGCGCTAGAATCTAAAGTGGGTCCTTCACCTTCCTGTGTGGAGTGAGGCATGCCAGATGGCTCTCCCATATTCTCTTCTATTTCCTTGAGCCCCTCTTCATCATCTTGTATTTCCTCATCATGAGGATCCTCTATATTTTTGGGCTGCATCATGATGCGCTTTCACTAGACTCATCCTCTCTGATCTTTAACCTTCTCCTCATCTTCTTCTCAGATTCTTATTTTTGAGGGGGGATTTGAGGTGATCTGCATGGAGGTTGTGATGGGCCCATGATCTAATTCCTTTTCCTTCTTAACACCATTTAAAATTGGTGTTCCTCATTTATTGGGTCTACATCTAAGGTTGACGCATCTATTTCTAAGTCTTCCTCCTTTTGTTGTTACCGGGTGGAATAATATCACGCTCACTTTCCTTAGTGTCTGAGGGATGCCTCCATCTCATGCGTACTAAACCATCACTATCCTCCTCTTCATGTTTTTCTTCTAATGGTGAAGTGGTATTTTCAGCCACCAGGATCCTAACTATATGTTTCCCCTTTGGTGGGCCTGGTAGCATAGATTGATTTTCGACATACTTACCATTTTCTAGCCTAGGCTTAAGCTAGATATAAATTAGTGCGGACCCACTATCACCAAAGGCAAAACTGATAGGCCTCATGGTTATATCATTTTATATGATCCTCTCAATAAAGCAGACCTACCTGAGTATGTACAAGTCTTTCTTAAGGCATAGTAGTCACACTCTATCTTGTCTACATTATAGATTAACCTTCATGTATCTGCAAACATGTGAACTTCCACCTAGAAGAATCATGTTGTAAAGGTGTAAGGGATTTTACACCAGGGACTCCATGTTCCATCCTTTATTGCAAAGCACGCAATGTAAACGTGTTGGTACATAACAAATTGTACCAAATTCCCAACTATTGATGGTAACTCCTTAGGAATTATCCATTCCTCTTCAAAGGATGTGGGAATTCTATCATACCACATCTCTGCCACTCATAGATCCCTCACATAAATAATTCTCAAAACTCTCTGCTAGAGACTTATTCTCTACATGATACTCCCAAATCTTGTTCTTTGGCCCATCAGACACTCCAATTTCAACAAAAACAAGAGATTGAAAAATGGTGCCAAAGCTTATCTTCTCACCTTTGCACACATATTCAATGATGGTATCTACTATGTATCATGCCAAGTTGTAAATTTATCCTTGTGACATCTTATTGGAAATGTGTAGCCACATGGTGTTCACTTGTGACCACCTCTCTTGATCATTCAAATTTGTAAATATCGTACTTCCTTAACTTATAAATATCCACTCTATGTGGACTGTTTGAGTAACCTAGCTCCTTGCAGGTGGCCAAAATAGTTCTTTTTTAGACAAGTCATTGGTAATCTCTATCCCCGTTCCCTTCAAACCTGTCAATCTCAAAATTAAGGGCATGGTGATCCTCATCTGTTTCCCAAAAAAATAAAATAAGTCCTCATGGACTCTTCTCATAAGCCATTGATATAGTTTCTTAGGTTTTCCAAAGTAAAGAATTTCATATAGCTGAAAGACCCCTACCTTCTTAAAAAATTTCTCTCCAACATCATCATAGACAAGCATGTTGTCAACTATGCACTTGTTTTTCTTTCTATTTAATAGTGTGTCCAACTCTTCCTTGTTGTCAGTCATGCGATGATTATAGTCACTTACCTTACTCCTGCAAATGTGAGAATCCTAGTCACATACCATGATTACGTCTTCTAGCTACTATATTTCCAAAAACTTGTGTTTGGGGTCATCCTCGATCTCCACCTTAGTTTCTACCTTCTTCTTCCCCTTTGTTCCTGCTCCAGGTTCTCTACTTGGTACCATGGTAAGACAAGGGCACATTTTTACTTTTGTCAAGAAAATTCTCATGCCCTAGCTTGAAATAGCATGCCCAACTTGTTCGCAAACCCTAGCACTCTATTTCTCCTCTTTGCACACATCTTCTTTACTCAAACCCTTCTCCAATGGGGACACAAGCCAATTTCATGCACAAATATACTTTCCTTTCCTAGTTTCATAGATCTCTATACCTCAACGCATCTTTCTTGGCTCGGTCACAATTAGCTCACTCAAATACTTGTGATTGAAAAGGTAAAAGTGAACCCACATCACGTCCTTATACAGATTTGGAAAAATTTATCACTTTTATTGCTCCTCCACCTACCATTGATCCTCTCATTAATTGACCATTTACCAAATTTCCACCAAATTTCCGTGCGATACACCTACGTGCCACAACTATATTCTTCTAGCGTGCCTTTCTACCTTTTGGCTACAAACCTCCTTTCACGTGCTTCCATGTGCCAAATTACCTCACAATTGTTTCTTCCTCTAAGTAGTTTCTACAACCACAACTTACCTCGCGATACACACTGCACTCATTTTTTTCCAACTATAGTCTTCTTTAGGAGAAATTTTCTTTCTAGCAGGAGATTTCCATACTATTTACACTTTCTAATAAGAGAAATCACTTGCACAAGTATTTCCTTACGTATACCCATGTTTGAATGAAAAATAACCCAAACTAAGGGTATGTGTAGTCCTCTGCACATAAAAACACTTCAGAGTGTAATTAGCTTCCGACGCGCAATCATGCTTATTACACAAAACATTAAACTAAATTGACAAATCATAGCAATGAAGAAGGAAACACACTAAGGAAAAATACAGTAAGCAAAATCTAATATAATTGACAATACTACCTTATTACAAACACCAAAAAGGCTTATTTATAGTAGGGCTTTAGCCTACTCCCATTGAAGTATCCGGGTAACCGTGTTCCATTAAGTGTGTCTAGTTGGCAAGCACCCAAGTCAAGTTTATGAGAGATAACATACGGTCCCAAAAAATGCACCTTAAGCTTTTCTGGGTCAGACAGAAACTTTGAATGATAAAGAAGTATCATCTATCCAACCTTGAGCTTCTTATCCTTGATGTACCTGTCCTGCCATGCCTTTTTCCTAGCTTTTTGTTGCTTTTGACTCCATCGTGCTAAGATGCACCTCTCATCCAACTGTATCAACTTGTCAATTCTCTCTTCCAATGCTTTCTCATCAGCTAGACATCTCACGTGCACAACACACAAATAAGGTAACATGAATTCCATGGGAAGAACTGCTTCTGTACTATACACCAACTGAAAGGGTGTTGCCTTATTCAACCTTTTGTAGGTTTTTCTATATTCCCAAAGAACAACATAAAATTTTTCATCCCAATGTTTCCTTCCAACATCACAATTTTTTGTCAAATTATGGTTCAATATCTTGTTGAAAGATTTACAAGTCCCATTTTCCTGAGGGTGATAAGGTGTTGTCTTATGGTGTGTAACTACAAATTCATCAAATAATATCCTGATTGTCACATTCACAAAATAAGTGCCCCTATCACTTGTCAAACTCAAAGGACATCCATACATGATAAGAATATTTTCCCACAAGAACCTTGTTGTTGTAGCCAATGTATAATCCTTTGTAGGTGATGATTTTTCCCACCTTGTAAGATAATATGTACAAGTGATGATATAGTGCGATCCAGTTCTGCACAAAAATGGGGAAATAGGACCCACAAAGTCAATTACACATTTCTCAAAAGGATCTGCACTAGTAATAGGCCTCAAAGGCATTTCATCTCTCTACATAGGTTTTCCAAGGTGATGACAGTGATCACACGCCTTACAATACTCCTTGTAATACTTGTACAAGGTTTCCCACCATAAAATAGCTAATAGAAACTTATGCACGGTGGCATCATCTGCATAGTGTCCACTTTTAATACCGCCATGAGCCTCCTCCATGATTGTCATGCACTCATGCTCCAATACACATTGACACAATACTTCATCTCGGCCTAGGTTGTATAAGTCACCATTGATCAACATGAAAGGTGCAACAAAAATTGAATTTCTTTTCTTTTCCAAAGCCTTCATTCCTTCGGGTGCCATACCTGTGTGTGAAAAGAAAAAAATACCCTCTAACTCCAAGGGCATGTGGTTTAACCTGTATAACTTTGCATATGACATTATATATTCAATACTCTGCGTGTCCTCTCCTGATTAAATCCTTGATAAGTGGTTTGGGCCAGAATTTATTTTACATGGCTTTACCAAAACTATAAAGTCAAACTCTTGGAATAATAGAACCCATCGACATATGCGCCCCTATAAAACATGATTTTTTAATGCCATTTTATCTGAATAGAGCATAAAAGGTGTTGCTAGCAAGTATTGGATGAACTTATGTAGCATGTAGATCATTGACAAAGCCTCGCACTTCGTAGTTGTATAATTTTGTTATGCATGAGTCAACTTTCTACTAGAAAAGTAGATAAGATGATCTACAATACCTTCTCTACGCTAAGATATAACTGTGCCAATGGCCATGCCAAAGGCATCCACATTTACATGAAAGGGTAGATTCCATGAAGGAAAACATAAAATAGGCACCATAGTAAGCTTATCCTTCAGTGCTTTGAATACGCGTTGTTGTGGTTCTCCCTAATAGAACTTCCGTTTATGTTTTAATAACTCCTCTAAGGGTGTGAAAATATTAGCATATCCTTTGATAAATTTTTTGTAATAAACTATGTGGCCCAAAACTCCTCCCACCTCACTCTAACTTATGGGTTCCTCCAAGCCTAAAATGATTACGATCCTAGTTGGATCTACTAAAAAACCCTCCTTATAGATGATATGCCCTAGCAGAGTTCTAAAATGTGTAGCAAATACAAACTTCTTGATATTTAAAGAGATTCTTAACTATCTTCACCTCTCAAACATTAACTACAAATTGTCATACTGATCCTTGATAAGCCCATACATGGTCTAATGATCCAAGTAAACTTGCAAGAATTTGTGAATAAAATCTTGGAATGATCGAATCACAGTGCACAAAAATACTACAGGCGCATTCTTCAATCCAAAGGGCATAAATGTGTAGGCAAAACTTCCCCATTCAGTGGTGAAAGTTGTCTTCTCTTGATCCTCCTTAGCAATTATTACTTGATGATACGTAAAGAATCCATCTGTCAAAGAGTAAATTTCATGCCCTGCAAAAACTCCCAATATTTCCTCAGTGAATGGTGTAGGGAAAGGATCAATCACACATGCAACATTCAACTCCCTATAGTCCACAAAAATCTTGATTCTTCCATATTTCTTTATGTTTATTATCATAGGGCCAATCCACTCTGATTCCTCTATGGGCTCCATAATTCCAGATTCCAACATCTTGTCAATTTCTTCTTTAACTTTTATGTGTAGGTTAGGGTTCATCCTATAAGTTATCTTCCTAACAAAGCATGCACCTTCATTTAACTTAATTTTCATCTCACTCAAAGATTCATGCACTCCTTTCAACTCATGGTAGCCCCTAGGAAACAAGTCCTAGAAATCACATAGCAACTCAATTATCTTAGCCACTTCAGATTCAAACCAGTAATATCCAATTATGTCCTCCTTAGGTTCAACATCCATGCAAATGTCCACTTTCTTTATCTTCATAGGTTCATGGTAGGCACATGCCTTCTCATCCGAACTATCTAAGACCTCGTGTGTACCCTCTAAATGATCTAAGTCCAACTTTTCCACTTCTTCATCATCCACCATATAGACCATCTTTCCTTTCTCCTTCTCTAGGAAATCACGCTCAAGCAATTCTACATCTGTCTCATCTAATTTGTCAAAACACCCTTCTAGATCTGACTCACCAATAACTCCTGAATGAGTTCTTCAACCTTTGCATTATTTCCCATAGTCAATCGCTTAATAACCCGTAGTCTCTATTATCACTGCTTTCCTCAAAACCCACTCCCAAGTTCATCGACATATCATCTAGATTAGTCTGGAGCTCATCCAAGGCACTCGTAGGCACCGAGTCCCTCCTTTATTTGAGATTCACAAGAATGACTCATTATTAACACTGAGGATGTAATAGAATCATAAAATAAGTGCATTCATTCATGGAATTTAAGATATGAACACTAACTCCTAGCCTAAATGCATTCTAAGCATATATTAACATGATCGACTAAAATGAAAGTAAGAATCAACCCATGAATATCATCAAGAAAGCAAGCTTATAATACACACATGAACATAAGAAAAATGTACAAATCAAGATCCATCACATGAGTGTTTCAGAATCACTTCATTATATTTTGTAAAGCCAAAATATGGTATCCAAGATTACATCGAGAGTTCCATTTGTTGGAAATGTTCACACTAGTACAGAGCTTACTCAATATCACAGAGCTCGCTATTACACACATTTATTCACCATATCTCCTACTACCTAACTATCCTTACTTATCTCTCTTCTTATAGTCTACGAAAACCATTATTTTTTTCTAGAATAATCATCCTCCTTCCATCTTAACCACTCATCATCACCTATGCGAAATCCTGATGGAATCATTTCATCATTTCTCTACCACTACCTAGGAATATGATAGGTGTCGCCATGTGTTTCCCTCAATTAAGTTTGTTATAGTACACATGTGCCAGCTAATCCTCAACAACCTCAGACTCCTTATCCTTTCATGATAACCATATTAATGCTCTGAAATATCCTTTCCCTTGATCCGTAAGTCTCCATAGACTTATCCATAGTCTATTTCTAGTCAATTTTCCATTCTCCCCCTATGCACATATTTTCCTGTTTCCCAAAACCTTACTATGTCTCCACTCCATATTTCCTAGGTGCACGAGCCTTTACACCTCTCCATGAAATATTTCTACGCATGTACCTTCATGCCCTTGATTCTACATGCCACAAGGATTCGTGCCTTATGTAATTAGCTAATTTTAGGGGTCCAACATCACCCCACACTAAACCGGTTATCCATTCTCAGACAAACCTCCACGCTTCTCGAACAAAACTCTTGTCGACCAAAACCTACAAGAGTAAGAATGTTTCTCCAAAGAATAAAGAATAGAGGTATAGAGAGAATATGAGTACATAGAATTGAAGAATGGGGGGGGGGGGGGGAATCCTACACGACCAATTGAAGGAGTTCAGAGAATTCCATGTGTTTAATTTCATCCTTTAATTTCTCCTAGGCCTTTCATTCTTATAAGGCATTTCCTAGCACTTCACCTATAATACTGAGCACCTAGTCTAGGATGATTTCAATTGCGACCTTCCCTTTTAACGTGTTAATTTCCATCTATAGCTTTACACAGACACCCTCGAACTCATCCATCCAATCAGTGATGGAGTCTCAGAGCTCACCGATTCTGAAATCCATCTTTTCATGCTTTGTCTTGATTTTATCCTTTTGGGCCATGGTGTTAACGACCAACAGTGTGTGCTATGCCTTTTAGGTGGGGATGGTATTTTGTAACACTTTAAGGGCTGCCTCTTCTTCTATTACCCATACATCGATAATTGGCTCACATTTTCTATAGCTATTGAAGCCTTAATCCACTAGTATATTCGCTTCCTTGAGTTGGGAGAGAAAATCTTCCTACTCCATGATCCAGGCTTCAATTACGACCTTGTTTTATTCTTTCTCCTTTGTGAGCTCTACACCTGTGGGGCTCACACCATCCTTGAATTTAATCAGTAACATCTCCATGAGGTCCTCAAGGTACTCCATCTCATCCCCATAATTGGTTCTGGCCTTGTTCACCAACACTGAATATTGTCCTAGAATGTTTTTCACGAGGTCGCCAAATCAGTCATACGCTTGCTCTCCTCTTAACCCCTCGCATAACCTATCTATTTACTTATCCTTGCTCTTCCTCTCTGTGATCAAGGTCTGTATAGTGGCCCTTGTATCCAGATTACATGCCGGATTACCTCTGAAGACATCTTTTGTAATGCCATTACATGAATACTCATCTCTTAGATGGTTAGGATCCACCACTTTGTATGTATCTCCTCCATTTTTCTTTAAGTGAATGGTCTTGATCACTATGACCATTATCAACACAAAATAAGGTTCCTCAGAATGGTAGTGAATTCTTCTAGTCTAAGCATCTTCCTGGTCTTGGGCACACCCCCATCTTGATCCATCAAATCCAAACCATACAAATTTTCTAGTGGGAGGGTGTCCTAGAATTTTGTGTGTAAGACCTTCATGGGGTCATCTACGAAGTCCATGTGTGGGGACACAGGTGTGCACATATTCCTTGTAGCTTTACACTTTGTTCTTTGCTTCTTCGCCCCAGAGGTGAATCCCTTATCCTCCTTTATATTAAAGGTGTCCCATTTATCTCCCTTTGGGTTGGATGTTCTGTGGTGTAGTGGCCCTGTGTGCTAGACTCTTCTAAGCCCCATACAGAGTATTCTTGTCCTTCTCCCCACACCTCACCTGCATTCGTGGTTTCCTGCCTCAGCCTCTTGATCCTCCAGTTCTACTTCCAATTCTACTTTAAAATTGGTGGGGTCTATTTCCTCTTCTTTCCTTTGAGCCTACTATGGGGCTTGATGTGTTGGGTGTATTTTATCTCTTTTCTTCAGGATCTTCCTTCTCTTCCTCCTCCTCCTTGCACCCTGGCCATGAAGCCTCAACGCATAAAACCTATGCTGAAGTGATGATGCACACTTGCTACAATTCCATCACGTGTAGTATTTCCTATTTTTATAGGTATCCAACCTTGCTTCATCTTATCTTTTCTTCCTCTTCCTCTTCCTGATGCACTAATTTCATGGGTGGGATTGACTTCTCCCATGGATTTGGAAAATTAGATTCTGTAACCTCCACATCAATCCCCATCCTTATATTTTGGGGTGTAGCTACACGAACATACCCGATGGACATACCCCCTGATGGTAATGCTTTTTTGTGGGTGTAATTCCAAAAAATTATGGTTCTAAAACTTCGACAAAGGTAGGTCGAGTGTCATATTTGTATGTAGCATGCAAAATGTGTGGACATCAGCATCCACCTTATCTACATCAAAAATCAAACTCTGTGTATGTCCTTCATCTTGTTGGTGGCACACTTCATATATCTAGCTGTGAATCTGAAGGGGAGTTTACACTATGGCCTCATTTCTCACTTAGCCATCATAAACTTCACTAGACAGAAATATTGGGTAATGAAATTTTTTGACCTTGTCTTCATCAACTTGTGGTAAATCATGGGGGATGTGCCACTTCATTCTCGAAGAGCTCCATGCACAAATGCTTGAACCATATTATTCATCTAACCCTTGTAAGTTCACTCAAGATGGTCCCATCACAGGTGAATTTTGTGAATTGGACTACAGGGGACACGTGTGTGGGTGGATGGACCTAAATGTTCTCATTTGGTCCATCTGGGAAACAAATTAGCCAAAACACGATCAATAACAAGATAGATCCCCAAGTGATCTTTGCTCATACCTCATTCTATATCCATACCTCTTCGATAATGCCATTTGTAATGAATTCAGAAAAAGTTATAGTGTGCCCTATTGGATACTCATGTAGGTCACATACATGAACATCCTAGTTAATGTATATCCACCTTTCTAATGATGCACCCAATTTTTAACTAATGATCCGGGAGGTAACTCTCAACACTGGGTCTGGGAGATCTGTAATTACCCGTGCCCTACCCCCCTTCTCACAGTTTAATATTTTTCATCAGCTCATTAATCTTGGCAGTGGACACATAAATCAAGTTCCATATCCTCTCTAATTTTCTGCAGGACCTATAACTACATCTTATCTAAATGGCCTGTGATTCTCATTCTTCTTCCTACATGAAGTAGAATAAATCTTCATGTACCCGCGTGACATTAACCACCTTAAAAGTGGGGTAGGTTTGGAAAATAAGGGCAGCTCTCATAGTTGCAAAAATCTATTCTTTTGTAGTGTTTGCTAGACAGAGTCGTCAACCTTAGGGTTTCTGAGATCATCCATTGTTAGAGTGTCTAACCCTAGGTCCACCCGTATCAAATATTCATTGTCTGGGTGTTATGTGGTTGTATTCGATTTATCTTACATTTATATAAATTCAAGCTCTACTTTTCGACCTTCATAACTCTAGGAGGGTACTACTTCTCTGAGTAGATCTCCACGGGATCCTCTTTTTACACAACTAGTTTTCTTTGTTCAATCCTTCTTTGGTGCCATCTTTATCTCCTTTATTTGTTCATGCCATAGGTGTTAATTTTCCTTTCTTTCGATTTCCCTAACTCGAAAACTTCCCCACTTCTCTTTCACACCACCCTCCTTCATGCTCTATGGTGTCTTTCTTTCCTTCGTGTTATGTCACAAGATTGTACTACACCTTTGCACCAGTCCATTGGTTCATGATAATACTTTATGTCACTCTTCTTTGAAAACACCTTCATCACACTTCAAGCTTCGGGAACACAAAATAAATTCTCTAAGGAAAAGTAGTCGAAATACCAATTCTCATCTCTTATTTATACTTTATCTATGCCTTAGAGTTCCTCTAACCACGTGTCCTAATGTTACTTTATTGATAATTTGTCTTTATTTCGGTTAATTCATCTTCTGCGAATTCCCCTCAAATTTCGTAGTTATAACCTTCTGGCGCTCTAATACTACTAAGCTTCCATAGACCTCCTTCATGTATGTGTTGTCCATACCAAAGTAAATAACCTCTATGTCATCTACTAAGTAGTTCCCTATGGTGCTTCCTACTTTTTGTTATAACGTGCACAATTATTCCCTTCTTTTTGGTCTTCATATTCTTTCAACCCACCTTCATAACTACATGAATTTACACATCTTAGCCATTACGTTTCTTGTTATTTTATCTTCACGTTAATTTTTCCAATGGTCCACTATTGAATTTGTTGTCAATCTGTGTTCAATATATCTACTACTTTACCTCACACAAAAATGTATGTGCAGTCCTCTACGCATAAAACCTCATACAATGAAAATAGCCATCGGTGCACCAACATGCGTAACAAAAATCCTGAAAACAAAGACAACGGAAACAACCAAAAATACTAAAAAAATATATACTAATTACCAAAATTTTGCCTTATTTTTTACTAAATAAAATCCTTATTCATAGTATTGCCTTTAGCCTAATCTCATCGAAGTAACCTGGTAACCTCATCCCATCCGGTTCTTGTAATTGTCACACCACTTGAATCAAGGAGGTATGAGATGATGTATGGTCACTAACATATGGAATTTTAGTTTCCCAATATGGTGCAAAAATTTGGAGTCATAAAGAAAGACCATCTGCCCAACCTTGAATTATTTGTTTTTAATATGGAGATCATGCCATGCTTTTTGTCATGCATTTTTAGTCTTCTGAATCCACCTAGCAAGTGATCACCTTTTTTTTAACTGTCATTAAATTTTCCATGCACTCCTGTAGTGCTTTCTTGTCAACTAATCCTCCTAGATGCATGCAATACGTAAAGAAGATAGCATAAAATCTACTGGCAAAATAAAATTCTACGCTAAACACTAATTGAAATGGTGTTACCTTGTTTAATCTCTTGTAGGTGGACCTATATGCCCATAGTACGATTGAGACTTTTTCATCCCAATCTTGTCTTCCCACATCAAAAATTTTAGTCAGCATGTGACTCAGTATCTTGTTAAATTCCTCAACAGTTCTATTATCTTGGGGGTGATAAGGAGTGGTCTTGTGATGGGCCACCATGAATTCTACTAACAAAATCCAGACTGTCTCATTCAAAAAGTGTGTGCCTCTGTCACTAGTTATGCTTAAAGGACACCCATATCTGCTGATTATATTTTCCCATAGGAATCTTTCCGGTGTGGTCATTGTGTAGTCCTTGGTAGGCACTACCTCTACCCACCTTGTTAAGTAATCAATATAAGTAATGATATAGCGTGAACTAGTCCTTCGCGTGGCAAGTGAAATTGGTCCTACAAAATCAATCACCCACTTCTCAAATGGTTCTACACTAGCTATCAGTCTCAAGGGTGCTTATTTGTTCTTCCTAAATTGCCAAGGTGCTGGAAATGGTCATAGTACTTGAAAAAATCAATACAATCTTGCTAGGTGCTTTCCCACAAAATCCCTACCAGTAGAATCTTCCGTATGGTGACATTCACTGCATAGTGTCCTCCTATAATCCCACTGTGTTCTTCCTCCATGATTACAACACACTCATGTTCTAACACACACTAGGGTAAAACCTCATCACAACTTAGCTTGTATAAATGTCCACTAATTAACATGTAGGGAACGATGTGTATGGCTAATTGATTCCTTTCCAAAGTCTTCATTCCCTCTGGTGTCATACGTATTTTGAGAAACACAACAATATATTCTAATTCATAGGGCGCATGATGCAACCAAAAAATTTATGCATCTGACATTGTATCCTCAATGCTCTATGCATCCTCCCTTGAATCAATCCTTGATAAATGGTCAGGTCCCAATTTACTCTTACTCGGTTTGACAACAACTGTAAAATCAAATTCTTGAAACAACAAGACTCACTGACATATGCGCCGTTGAAAAATGGGATTGTTTACCAAGTACTTCAATGCCATGTGGTCCATGTAGAATATAAAGGGTTTTGCCAACATATACTACCTAAATTTGTGCAGCATGTAGATCATTGACAATGCTTCGCACTCAGTAGTAGTATATTTATGCTCTGGTGGTGTCAACTTCGTACTAGCAAAACACAAGGGGTGGTTAATAATTCCTTCTCCATGTTGTGCTAATATTTCCCCAATCGCCATCCCTAAAGCATCAACATGTACATAAAATGACTTATCCCAATAAGGAAAGTGTAATATGGGCGCAGTGATAAGCTTATTCTTCAATGTGTCAAATGCCATCTGTTGCACTTCTCCCTAATGGAATGTAAATCTGTGCTTCAACAATCCTTCCAGTGGTGTGGTGATTTTTACATACCCCCTTATAAAATTTTGGTAATACCCCATATGCCTAAGGAATATGCATACTACACTCTTGCTGGTAGGCTCCCCCAATCCAAAAATAATAGAAACTTTGGCAGGATCCACTAGTAAACCTTCCTTACGTATGCTATGGCCCAAAAAGGTTCTAAATGGATTAGTAAAGAGACATTTCTTGATGATGAGGGATATGTGAAACTATTGGCATCTCTTGAACATCAATTGAAAATTTTCACAATGGTCTTTCACGAGTCCTGTAAGCTAGGAAAAATACACTACTAACAAGAAAGTAAAATACCAATAATTATACCTCCTCCTTCGCGTTCCGTAGCAAACCTCAGAATGGGCTAGGAAACTTGGATTGAGCCCTGATTTTGTGATATGTAGGTGCTTTTCTTCAAGACGGAGCAAGACCTTCTGCAACAATGATCCTCTTACTTTGCACTGGATGGGAAAAAGGATTATGAGACTATTTTGGCATTAGGACTAGGCAAAAGGATGTTCTTTGCTCAAAGGATGCAAGAACTTAGATATGGCATGAAAGCTTATTCTCCGTGTGTTTAGAGGGGAGGGGTAAGGTTGTATTTATAGCCTGGGGGAGTGATTAACTTAGATTAATTTAAGTAATCATGGTTTGAAAATGTGGGCAAGATTAGGTGAGTGGTTTGAAAATGTGGGCAAGATTAGATGAGTGGTTTGAAAATGTGGGCAAGATTAGATGAGTGGTTTGAAAATGTGTGCAAGATTAGGTGAGTGGGGGCCATGAAGAATGGGTGAGGATTTGAATTATATTTTTAATTCATAAGTGGAGGATTTTAGGTGAGTGGGGACCACGAAGGGTGGGTGAGGATTTGAATTTAAATTTTTAATTCAATAATGGAAAAATATGGAGAATAATGATATGTGATGAGGATTAGATTATTTTTTGGATTTTGAAATGGATAATTAATCAAATTATATTTAATTAATTCGAAATGTATTTTTGTGGGAAATGAGGAAGGGGAATTAATTGATTTAGGATAGATGTGAAATTGGGGTGTCTACATTTTCCCCTCTTTGGAAGGGTACTATGAAAGTAGTGTCCTTTCAAAGAAAGTAGACGGTATGGGGGAAGAATTCAATCTAATTTTTAAAAGGTAGAGCGAATGTTTGTTGGGGAGAATAGAAAGTGGTGAGTGACGGATGTCATAGTATCCTCCAAGAAAAAAATGTGGTGATGCCCCCTCGAGAGGACTGACGAGAATGCAATATACGACAGAACTCTCGAAAAGAAAGGAAATGGACTCGGCAGAGAAGAGGATGATAATGGAGTGGAAGAGACTGGAATGACCACACGACACAAATGGAGGAAGGATTCAATCGACCTTGAATGCTAGGTGTGAGGGTGTGTGGGAAAGAGAAAAGGGAATGGATATGATTGGGGGTTGATTATGAGAAGAGTAAGGGAAATAGGAGAGGGGAACAAAAGGAATGAAAAGAAATAAGAGAGAGGGATGATAGGAGAAGAAGGGAATGATGAAGGACAAACAAGGCAAAAACAAAAAAAGTGACAGAGTAGAGGGTGAAGGGGATAAAAGAGAGAGATGTGCAAAATGAAGGAAGCAACAGAGATAGTAAAGAGGGATGCGTGGAAGTGAAAAAGCAGGAAATGGGAAAGGATAAATAAGAAGGAGAAAATGAGGTGGGAGTAGGGGGTGAAATAGAGGAAAATAGAAAGAGGACGAAAGAAGAAGTAGAATGGAGAAAAAAAAGAAACTATGAGGGGCGAGGAAAGTGTGAAAAAGAGGAGAGAAAGGAAGAGAAACATATACAGAATGAACGAAAAGGTAGGGGTGGTAGAGAAAAGGGGAAGTGGTCAGAAGAAACGTGAAAATTAGGGGAGAGGAAAGGAAGATAGAACAAATACAAGGAGAAGATTGAAGGAATCACGTCATTGCGAGGAAGACCAAGGCAAAGAATATGGAACAGACCGTATGGAGATGCATGTGGAGAGTGGGATGATAAAAAAGATAGGACAACGCTGAACAACCAGGTTATCGATGGGGATGTAAGGAGGAAACGTGATGGAGAAAGGGGAAGAAGATGATATAGGGGAAGGGAAATAAGACGAGGGGTGGGAGAGAGAAGAGGATAACAAAGAAAATGATGGAGAAGGGAATACAGAAAGGGGGTAATAAGTGGAAAGGAAATGGTAGAAGGAATGTTCAAAGAAGAAAGAGGGGAGGAATGACATCGATTGGAAAAGATGTGGAGATGCATGAAATGAGGATACTAGGATGATGGGAAAATAGAAAAAGGAGGTATGATGAAGACAGTAAAGATATTGAAGAGGGCAAAGAGGAGATGGAGAGATGGGTAAAAAGTGACAACAAAGGGTGGGAGTGAGGGAAAAGAATAGGAGAGAAAAGAGAATGGGGGATAGAAGAGGCAATGCCAATGAAGGGATGCTAGGGAAATCCCCTTGACAATGAGTGGTGGGGAAGGGTGAAAGAAAAAATGAAGAAAAAGAGAAAGCGAATGAGGACTGGAAAGGGTAATGCCAACAAAGGGACGTTAGGGAAAACCCGTTGCCAATGAGTGGTGGGCTTAGAGGAGGGAAGGAATGAAGGGAAACTCTAGAAGGTCCAAGGGAGTGAATGAGGTCGTGCGGAATGCGGATTGATAATTTTTAGGGAAAACCCGTTGACAATTATGAGCGCGGGAAGAGAAGATGATGATGAAAGAATGATATAGGAGTGTTAACAAGAATGGTGAATATGTGTGTGGGTAGAAATGTGGGGGGAATTTGAGAAGATGAAGTGGAAAGATTGAAGAAGATGGGAGGGATGAGTTGGGACTAAGCGAAAGCAAGGAGAGGATGGGGGTGATGAGGATGAACGAGGTGAGGATGAAGAACCAAGACATGAAAAGAATGGGAAGAAACGGTATGAAGGATGATGGATCAAGGAGGGGAAAATGGGGGAAAAGAATGTGATTGTAGGTGGAAGAGATGAGTTGTATGTTGTAAGATAATATGTGGAGAAAGGATAATAGGAGGAGGAAAAAGTGGGTAATAGGAGATACCAGGTGGAAGAAGCGATCAACAAAGTGAATGAAGAATGAGGCGGGGGAGAAGTTCACGATGACAAGTGAAGTGTAGGGAGGACCCTGACATAAGATTGTCATGTGACAGAAGTGGTTAAGTAAGATTGCCATGTGAGCAAAACTAGAGATGAAAAATGGTCAAGCGAGAAGTGGTGTTTGCGAGAATCGAAAAGGAGGTGAAAGGATGTGATAATGGGGAATGCCGAGAAAAAATGAAGGGTGAAGGGTTTGTAGTGATGGGGAAAGGCAAGGAGACAGATCATCCTTAAGAGGGACTCTTAAGTGAGATCGCCATGCCGGGTGAGCGGTTAAGTAAGATTGCCAAGCAGAGGAGGGTGATAGTGGTGGGAAAAAGATGTGATGATGGGGAATGAAGAGGAAATATGGATAGTGAGATTGAAGAGTGATGGGCGAGTGTAAGATGACATGTCATGCTTAAGAGAATCTCTTAAGTAAGATCGTCATATTGCTGGAGAGGTTTCGTAGGGTCTCCCAACCGACAGGGATGATATGCAAAGAGAAAGAAAAAATGATATTGGAGATAGGGGTGGAATGGTAGGGTGAAGAAGATGATCGCGATGAGAAGTTGGAGAAGGAAGATGGGGGAAATATGATGGGATGGGGGAAGGCCACAGGACAGATCAACCTTAAGTAGAAGTCTTAAGTAAGATTGCCATGCGGCTGGAATGGTTAAGTAAGATCGCTAAGCTGAGGAAGAAGGATGATGTTAGAGTTGGTGGGAATAGGGTATGACAAAATGGACTGAAGGGGAACCCTCAAGTGAATTTTCCATACTACGAGAGCGTGTAAGTAGGATGACCAGGCATAAGGTGGATTTGGGGAAGGATGAGAAAAGAGTGAGTGAGGTATGCCTAAGTGGTATATGATATGAGATGAGGTGATAATAAGAAAGAAAGGACACAAAGGAGTGTAACATGAATGGATGAAGGAATATATGCAGTGGAGGGCGGAGAGTGTGAGGGGAATCCTTAATTGGGATGCCCACGTGGTGAGAGTAATGATGCGGGAATGGGAAGTAGAAGAGGTGGAGTTGGAAGATGTGTTTGGTGGTGATGGTTATTTGATGAGAGGGCAGGTGGTGAAGAAGCTTCTACAGTGGGAAGATCTTAGGGAGAGGGTAAACCTCCACTGAGGATTCCATATAGAAGGGGTTATTAAGTAAGATTGTCAAGCGGGAAAAAAAAGGGTGAAAGGAAAGAATACCAATGGGTGAGAGGGGACAGGAATGGTGAGAAGGGTAATATGGGTATGTTGGTTGGATATTTTGTCAAACCAAAATATGAGGTTCAACCACAGTACATGAGATTAAATCCCTCCTCAAAGACAGGTGAGGCTGCCTGTTTATTGCTAATCTAAAACACAGTAAATAATATATACAATATTCACACTAATCTAACCATTGGGGGTTGGGATGAAATCCTGAAATCCACATTCACACGATTCAAGGATATTTCTTTCGTAAGTGAAATAGGTTAGAAACTGTTACAGTGAAAGAAGCACGGTAGAAAAGAAATGGGAGAAACATATTTTCTTTCGAGTAAACACAGAGCACGAAATAATCATACGAGTTTTAGATCACAGATATAGTGTCCGAGATAATTAGAAACACTGAGATTCTATGCAAAGAATAGCTTTAAGATCATGAACATAAGAACACTGTCTTAAATAAGATATATTTCACAACACAAAGTCTGCAAAACAATATCAACTTCTATTCTTCAAAATGATTGAAAGAAAACACAAAGTTTTTCTCCTTTCCAATAGCCTCTTAATGCTTCAAAAATTCTCGACCCTTTAGAATGCACAAGCATCCCTTATTTATAACAAAAGAAGCTAGAGATAAAACAGGACAGATCCTGAAAAGTAGCATGCTAACTAGAGTTCAGCTTTGCATGATTCTCACGCAGGAGATCAAGTCAAAGTATGAATTAAAAATAATGACAAAACGGAAATAAAAGATATGTCATTCCAAAAATAGAAATGTCATGGGACGTTGGAACTTAATCTGAGTCATCATCTTTTGATTCTTCTTCTTTCTCTTCCTCCAGCTGAGACTGTTTGTTCCGGAACTCCTGGAACTTCTGAATAATGCCTTGCATTTCATTTTCCTCAGGTGCAGTGGAATGATCATTCCACATTTCGCAGGTCTCATGGATATCACTGGCACTGCCGGGAAGCTTTTTCAACCTTTTGCTGAGCTTTCTTAAAGCCTCCAACGTATGTTCAATCCTCACAAACTGACCAATGACTTCAAGGTCGAATCCATCTACAGGTTCATGCTGAACAGTCTCTTGAACTTGTTTGAAGAGATCATCTGCTGATAGGGCACTTGAGTTCCCAACTGACACCTTCGGACAAATCTTAAGCAATTCTTCTTCCAGATCACTTTTCCCATCGATCAATTTATCCCTTGATTCTCTCAACTTGCTGCAGGCTTCGTTGAGGATCTTTACTCTAAACTTGATGGCCTTGATCAGCTGAAAGTGTTTATCTGTATGTGGAAGAACGCCTTCTTCTACCAAGAGATGTGCTGGTATTTGCTTTAGCACTTGGAGAGCTTCACAAGTCAAATCAAGCTGTCCAAGTTCTTCAGTGAATTCCTCATCCATCTTCTCTCCTTCCTTCTGAATCTCAGCCAAGGACTGATGAACTTTCACCATGTCTTGAATTACTTCCTTCCCTTGTTGGAGCAACTTTTGGATCCATTCATCAACCACCCTTCCTTTTTTAGCAATCTTCTCAATCGTAGGCACCGATGAGAAATCGAATCCGGCAGATACAGAAGAAGATGGTATGGATTCCAGGGGTGTTGAGAGTTTAATCAAAACCTCTGTCAACTGCTCCACTTTTTCCTTAAGCTCATTTCTGCTGTCCTTTGTTTCTTAAATTTGTATTTCATCCTGCTAGATTTTTCGGCCTTCTCCTGTGATGAACCAGGATCCGACATGAAGAATATTGGAAGGAGAAAGGCTCGGAACTCCGGAGATGCTGTGCACACTAAAAAAACCTGATTGACTGAATGCGTCGGAAGAAGAGAAGAACCCGACACGTAGAAGAAGATATCGGAAAACTTTGAGAACCCGACAGGTCTGATATGTCGGAATCTTGGCGAAACCCGACGCTTGCTTTAAATGGCGGAAACAGGAGAAAACCTGGCACCCACTTTCGATGACGGAACTTAGGAGATTCCCGGCACTTAGTGTTGAGGTCGGAATGCTGAGAAACCCGTCACTTCGAGCTTCCAATGTTCCTCGGACTTTTGCAACACAACCTTCAAAATCCGGGAAACAAAAACAGAGTCTTTCCTTTGAATTTCTACATACACAACTTCCTTTCTTTTTTGTTATTCATATTCCATACATCATGCAAGTAATTGAAATTTGGAAGGAAAAGCACCAATTGATAGTCTCAAAAAGAAAATAAACCCTAAAAACCCAAAACCCTTTCCAAAACAACACAGAAAGAAGAAGGAAGAAAAACCCTCAACAACTGGCAAGAAATTGGAAAGAAAATACACGCAGTCGATCCAGAAAAGTCAAGAATAAAGAAGGAACAAAAAATACCTTCAATTGACTGAGATGGACGACCAAACGAACTGGGTAACGAAGAGTTTAGAGCTTTGTTATGAAAGAGAGAATGTATTGAAGGGAATATATTACCATCAGTAAGCTTCTAGGTATGACCATAGAGGAAAGCGACTGAAAATGGAAGAAGTATGATGCTCACAAAACTTAATAGGATTTATATTAGCACTTGTGTCTCATGATGATAAATATGAAGATGTGATTTTGATAAAGAAAATATCTGCCAATGGAAATGAATAAATTTAAATTATTCGAGATAAGCAAGACAAAAGGAACAATGTACACGTTGTTGTTCCTGGAAATAGTGAACATGCTCAAGGATAAAATTTCTTTAAATGAACTGCATTCATGGTTTTCAAGATCTTGACCATCTGCAGTGGCCAATTTATAAGCTCCAAACCCAAAAAACTATCTATGATTTCGTTGGGCTCAAATTTGTCTTGTTTGTCTCGTTCTTTGGGTGTGTTCTTTCGATTTTCTTTGAGAATGAAATCATTGACCTTAAATTTTCTAGGTTTGAATTTTTTTATGGTAGCTATGTCGTAGCTGATTTTTGATATACTTGAAGATGATCTAGGGCATTAAGTCGTTTTTTTTCATCAAGAAGCTCGAGTTCATTAAGGCGTGAATGTTGATAATAATCTTTATTGATTACATCTTTGAGGGATATTCTAAAGGATGGAAATTCAACCTTGACATGTAAAAATTAAATATCTTCCCAACCATAAAAAAGGAGAAGGGAGTGGCTCCAGTAGGTGTGTGATAAGATGTGTGGTAAGCCCAAAGAGTGGGATAGATTTGGTTTAAGCCAATAGCTTCCATGTGTGTTGACAATGATGGTTTGTGTTATTTGGTTTTTTTGCTTCTATTTGTCCATTAATTATTGATTTGAGGATAGATTCACAATTAAAGATGGAAAAGGTTGGCATAAAGATATTCCTGGGTATAAGTACCTCGTAGAATATGCACATAGAAGTCTTGACAGGTGAGAATCATTAGTGATGAGATGCCTGCAAGATCGATCGATCATTGAAAAATGATGGACATGACAGGTTTGCATTGTTGCAAGTGTCCAAACTTGATGTGGTTGTGTTTTCGACAAAAAGGCTAGAGATGTTAGGCATAAGAGCCAATATTGGAAGAATAGAATCAAACTTAATGGTACCTGTTGATGGAACCTCGTTTGTAGTGTCTATCAGTTTGGGCTTGAAAGGAGTATTGAAATAAGGTTTGAAAGGGTTGTTTGTCCAAAACAGTCTTGAAACGAGATCAAGGTCAAGTGCTCAGTAGATGTTGGAAGAATGTTGTCCAAAACAGGTTCAATATATGTTTGGGTTGAAAGAGAGTCTTGAAATAAGTTCAAGTGCTCAGTAGATGTTGGAAGAATGTTGTTGTCCAAAACAGGTTCAAGTATCATGTTTAACCACAGTAGATGGGGATGTATGTTTGAACTAATGGAAGGAAATTTGAAGAAGATATGGATTGGTTTGGAATTAGAGAGTCTTGACTGTTGTCGTCATGATCTCGTGGAATTTCAGTATATATAGGAGTTTCGACAGTAGTCAGCTCTTCATGGAAAGTTGTGGTATTGGATGTGTCGTTGGTTGCAAGAGCATTGTCATCAAGTTCTACAGAGATGACGTCGTCGTCAATTAAGTCTTGGACGTAATTCTTAAATCGTACACATTTATCTATGTGATGACCATTAATGCGATGAAAGTCACAGTATGTGTTAGGTTTGTACCAACATGGCTTAGCTTCCCCTTTGACAAAGGGTTTTGTAATTGGATATCTTATCAGTTTAGCCTCTTTTAGTTGATGAAAAACACTAGAGAGACTTTCTCCAAGGGGGGTAAACTGACGTTGGACTTTACGTGAACTGATTCTTCGTGAGGTTGTATGATCGGCTTTTTGGGTGATCGCTCACTGATTTGGGTTAGCCATATGAGAGAGTTGTGTTGTTGTCATCTTATTAATTTGTTCTAATAGCTCATTGTGTGATGTTTTTCGTGAATTCTTCATGTTTGAAAGAGAGGGGAGAACGAAGAAAAAGGTGCGATGAAGAAATCAACCTATTGATTGTGATCTTTGTTTTGGCTCAATCAAGTTTTAACAAGTAAGGCTATAAGGAGTAAGCTCAAACAAGCTACTCGGGATACAAGTGGATATAACTTAAACAAGCTATGACGAATATGTTGATTGTTTGGATTAAACAAGCTTAGCAGACGAAAAATGTAAGGAGTACACTCAAACAAGGTACTCAATACAAGTGGGATGTAGCTCAAACAAGCTATGATGAATATGTTGATTGGTTTGGCTTTAACAAGCTCTGGATTTTTGATAGGAAGAGTAACTCAAACAAGTGACTCAACACAGTTGTGAACTCAAAATGAGTTTGAAGGGATTTGTGTTGGGATGGGATTTTGTTAAACTCGACAGCTGATGAAATAATGAGTGAACTCAAACAAGTCACCCAATGTCATTTTGATATAGCTTGAAACAAGCTAGATAAGAATGTTCTGACAATTGATGAGATAAGGAGTGAATGCAAGTCACTCAATATCTATTGGATATAGCTGAAGACAAGCTATGACAGATGTATTGTTGGCTAAAGTGAGCTAATGAAATTGGTGTGATGTTTTTTTTGGTCTGTGTTGTTGGATTGTTTGGATGTTTTTTCGCTTGGTATTGAATTGGTCGAGAACTGATTTTTTTTTTGTGGAACACAACTAGGGTCTGAAACTTTTTACAATGAACACATTGATATCAGCCAAGTTTTATGATAAAAATAATGCTAAACTATTTTTTTCAAACAGCAAGCAATCATGTGGATTCAATTGTTTTGGCTTATGAGGTAATCTTCTTCAGGAATGATCATTGTTTCATGCAATCATACAAGTATGCTGTGAAATGGTGGATGCAGGCTCTTATTACTCCAAGAAGATGCGTCCTCCGATATACCCTAGTCCTGATATACCTAATTCTGTACGGGGACAGAATTGGTACGGGGAGCCCTTAGAGCATTGGAGGAGACTCACCAATTCTTACTTGCCTGTTTCGGAGTGAATCACCACGTCCAGAAAGGGTTTGTGAAAAGGTGGAAGGTGATGGAGGGATGAATGTGTATGGTGTCCTTATAACTCCCCCAAGATTTACAGGGACGATGCCCAGGCTTCGTTGTTACAGCTATTTAGGCGTGACTCGCATGCGCTGCACGACAGCATTACCTGTAAGTGAAGAGCAGCGGGGCGAGGTAAATACCGAACGCTGTGATGAGACTAGGTCTCAAAGTGCAATGCAGATGCAAATGCTGTTGGTGCGTGGTAGTCAAGTCCACGTCACCGGTGTGTAGCTTTGGGTGGTGATGAAATCCACCTTGTCTACGTGCAAAAACAATATGATAAAGTGATTAAACGCAGGGTTCTTTCCACTTGAAATAAATCACTAGCAAAAAATAATTGCGTACCTGAGCGTACTTTTTTTTTTTTTTTTTTCAGCAATTTGTCTTTGAATGGTGGTATTTTTGCGGGATTTTTTGTTGTTTTTTTTTTTTTTTTTTGACAATATTCCAGCAACGCGGTTCTACAGAAAACAAATTAGTAGTTATCCTGCAAATGAAATGTTAGAAAAGTGATCGTGGTTTTTTTTGATTTGCCAGATCGCTCAAAGGCGCAGGAAAAGAGCATACACAACCAATGACCAAAAAAAATAAGAATATGACAAAGGAAAATAATATTATTAAAATGACAGTTGGAAAACAAAGCTAGAGGATCCTGCAATGTTAGAACAAGAAACTAAAAAAAATGTGACCGTTTCTGATTTTCCAGATCGCTCGAAGGCGCAAGAAAAGAGCATACGCGGATACAATTGGAATAGTTTTTTTTTTTTCGAAATGTTAATAATTATTGCAATTAATCATGATTGCGAAATAATGATAATGATTATTTTCACAAAAAAAAAAAAACGATGAAAGAAGAGGGTGAAAACGTTACTAGAAGTGTTGTCGTGGAAAATTTAAATGTAAGGCAAAAAATTTAAAAAAAAAAAAATTGTTTTCTAGAGCTCGAGTGGCCTCACGTTTTTGATTTCCAAGATCACTTTTGAAGTGCGAGGAAAGAAAGAGCATACGTGTGAGGTTGTTACGTGAAAAATAAAAATAAAAAAAAAAAAAAAAAAACTATAATTTTGTTGTTTTTTTGTTAAAAAGACAGGTGTTTAGAAGAAATGAAACCAAATTTTTTCTGTAAATCTAAATCTAAAAATTATTTTTTCATTGCATAGATCTTTTCAATACCTTTCCGTTAAAAAAAAAATGAAGTCATTCCGAGTTCGGGAGCAAAAGTTATGGCTTCCGGAAGATGGGCTACGAGTAGCACTCTGAATGAAAATTATTGAACGTGAGAAAAACGTCCCAGGAGCTGGTTTTTTTTGTTTTGTGACTTCTGTACTTCACCTGAGAAGCTAAAATTTTGACAGCAAGGTTAAAAAATAACAATAATAAGAAAGAAAGAGTTAGATCATAAAATGATTGACTAAAATAAAAGAAATAAAAAAATAAATAAATGATTAACTTCCTACAAAGCAATTATTTTAGCAAAAGGAAATAAATAAATATATTTTCCGGATTGGTTGTCCCATGACACTAAGATGATAAACTAATGATTAGTGCTTGTGTTTCTATAGATTACGAGTGAATAGCAAAATCAGAACTACTAAACACCAAGCACCGAGGAGATCAAAGACAGGATGAGCTGCATAGTTTCATTGTTGCTATAACCTGCAGATACACCACAAGACACCACACAACAAAAACACTACCCAAAGCATGAAGGTTAACCAAAGAATACCAAAAGGAACAGAAAAGGAAATAATAATAAACAATAATAAACAAAGAACAGATAAAACCACTAATTGAGAAAGTAATGGTAACAGATCGAAAGTAACCGGGCGTGCTAGAATGTAAGCTAGGAAAAATACACTACTAATAAGGAAATAAAATACCAATAATCGTACCTCCTCCTTCGCGTTCTGTAGCAAACCTCAGAATGGGCTAGGAAACTTGGATTGAACCCTGATTTTGTGATATGTAGGTGCTTTTCTTCAAGACGGAGCAAGACCTTCCTACAACAACGATCCTCTTACTTTGCACTGGATGGGAAAAAGGATTATGAGACTATTTTGGCATTAGGACTAGGCAAAAGGATGTTCTTTGCTCAAAGGATGCAAGAACTTAGATAGGGCATTCAATCTTATTCTCCCTATGTTTAGAGGGGAGGGGTAAGATTGTATTTATAGCCTAGGGAAGTGATTAAGTTAGAGTAATTTAAGTAATCATGGTTTAAAAATGTGGGCAAGATTAGGTGAGGGGGGACCACGAAGAATGGGGTGAGGATTTGATTTTGAATTTTAATTCAATAGTAGAAAAACATGGTTTGAATAATGATATGTAGTAAGGATTATCTCATTTTTAGCCATTTGAAGAATGGGTGATAATTAATCAAATTATATTTGATTAATTTTATAAGTGGAGTATTTTAGGTGAGTGGGGACCATGAAGGGTGGGTGAGGAATTGAATTTAAATTTACGATAGATGTGAAATTAGGGTGTCTATAGTAAGCGATTAACCAATAATCACCATGTGATTTAGGATTAAATTATTTTTTGGATTATAGAGAATGCAATAATGATTATCAGAATTGATAAGTTGATTAGAAACTATAAGTGTAAATTTTGTGAGAAATGAAGAAAGGGACTAAAGGTCCCATTTAGGCATGCTAAAATGTACCAGAGATATTTTTCTTTCCTATTCTAAATTCATAAAATGGAATAACAAAACTAAATTGACCTCAGAGGATGGTAGGGATAAAATCTTGAAATGCTTGGACCTCTATGTGCAAAAACACATCAGGCACGTTCTTTAGTCCAAAATGAATGACAGTGTAGGAAAGGCTTCCCCACTCAGTGGAGAAAGTTATATTTTCTTAATCCTCCTTTTGCAAACCTAACTTGATGATATCCAGAGAATCCATCCATGAATGAATAGATCTTACACCCAACTACTCCTAGGATATCCTCGGTAAAAGGGGTTGGAAAAGGATCAATGACACATACAACATTAAAATCCATGTGATAAACACTGATCCTTATCCTCCCATCCATTTTAATGCTTATTACCATTTTTCTTATCCATTTTGATTCCTCTACAACTTCAATGATGCCTAATGCGATCATTTTGTCTATCTCTTCCTTGACCCGGATGCACGAATTGGGATTCATTTAGTAAGGTTTCTTCCAAATCGAGTGCACTCCATCCTTTAGTTTGATCTGAATCTCTCCTAAGGAGTGGTGAACTCCCTTAAGTTCATGGTACTATTGTCTCCTAAAAATTCCCCTCTTTTCAAAGTCGAAAAATTAAAATTTTTTGAGTTGGCACCCTTGAGTAATGTTTCAGTGAAAAGGAAATTTGAAAAGATAGTGAAAAATGCCATTTCTTGGGGTCATTTTAAGTAACTTACGGGTTTGTTGGACATTTTTTTCCCTCATGTCCCAAAGTTCCTTTGGAATTCATGTTACCCAATTCCCCACATCGACCACATCACATTTTCTTGTCCCATATGTCCCAAGTTCCGCCAGGCTTTCTGTTCGCCAATCGGCCGTTTTCCCCACAAGTCTTTGTCTGTCGATTTTATCAAAAAAATTTAGCCCATTTGTCCCAAGTTCATCCAGATTTATTTTTCCCCAATCACCCACCTTGGCTGCATCAGGTTCTTCATGTACTTTTGACCCATCTGTCCCAAATGTGTTCGGTCTTTTTGTTCTCTGATTCCCCGCATCACCCGCGTCGAACAAATCGTGTTTTCACGTCCCTCATGTTTCTGTTTCCCTAGAATTCCCGTGCTCATTTGGCCCGATTTTCCCACATCATCCACATCAGATGAATCACATCTTTGCATCCCTCATGTCCCAATTTCCCATGGACCGTCTAGGCCAGTCTTTTATGCTTTTCTCGCATTTCATCTTTCCGAGTTGATGCAAGGTGTATTTAATGTTCATTAATGATCTTCTCTTTCCTAAATGGCTATTTGAAGGGACTACCACCTATGCATTTGTCACATTGCTCACTTGATTTTTCTCACCCACATCCTTGCAATTGAGTCATTTGTTTATCTCCCTACAAATTTGTTCTTGGAAGGTCATCCCTCAGTGCATTGCAAAAATGATCAAATTTCAAGGGAAGGAACATCTATCGCATCTCAATACCTCTGTACCTAATATTGATGATAGTAAGGTTTGACACTTAGATTTTAGTGATTTTTGGGGTAGAATAACATGTACCAACCCTGCTCCCATGGCCCAAATGACTAGTGACAGTGGAATTGCGTATGCGGCTGGTTTTCCCATCTCTATGCAGTGTGCTGACACCGTGCTTGCTTGTGGAGATCATTTTAACCACGACACTAGAGAGCTTGTTAATGTGCATGGAGAATTAATTACTAAACTAGATGCTTCCACCATTGCTGCTACCCTACGCATTCCTGAGACTGAAGAATCCATTGTTCTCACTCTTGCTCAATCTCAGACTCTATTCAATCAAGATAGTGAAAAATACAAGGCACAAGTAATGAAGTCATGGTTAAAGATCCCTAAGAAAGGAGCATCCTGACTCTCCAAAGAATTATTCAGGGTTAATTTCAATGAGAAACTATCTGATTTCATCATTTTTCTCGCTCGTATCATGGGAATTCCCTCCACCAATGAATTTCATTTTTGGATGTGCCCTTTTATAAATATCATATGCGAGGGCAAGCAGAATATAAATTGGGCTGAAATTATTTGTATGAATCTGACTGAGAAATTGTCAAATGTTCGGTAGAATAAGAAGTTCTATATGAATTATTATCTCATGTATACCTGCTAGTGCAAAATCACAGCACCCCTGGATGCTGATCAGATTTCTAGGTTGATCACTCTAGCATCCAGTGTGATTGCACAACATGGAAACCTCTCTCCAAGTGTGGGGACTTGTTAGACTAAGAGAGGAATATCCAGAGAAGGCTGGTTCCTGATCCTAAACTACCTGTCATAAGCTATTCTAGTGCAGGCAAGATAATCTAATCCTAATCTAACCACCAAGGAGACAGGGAGAGAGAGAGAAGGGAAAAAGAACAAAAGCCTACACTAAAACGGTGATACACTAGAGAAGGAGAATGTTGAACATCTATCAAAATTGCCATGGAACAAAGAGAGGTGAGCAATGGGAAGGATGGAAAGATGCATCACAAACCCAAGGATAGATTTCACACAGAAAATGTCCCAAAACTCCATGAACACAACTCCAGATCTGTAATGAACATTCAAACTTGCACAAATACCTGCAATGAAGAGAGGCAAGAAGAAAGAAAGCAAAAAACGAGCAAGGATGGACATATGCATCACAAAACACATTTTTTGTTGCTCCAGAAGTTTGCACAGAACAAAATTTCAATAGTAAGAGGCAAAAACACCATTACAGAGCAGGGGAGGAGGTTCAAACTCCATTTTTGACCCTGGAGAAGAAAAAAAGGGAGGGCAGAGCAGAAAAGATGAACAACTTATAAATCTTCAAGCCACTCCTTACAATTTATATGAAGAATGAGAGAGGGAAGAGAGAGGAAAGTCGAATCTACCACAACCACTCCTGGATTACATTTAACTCATCTCATTACGGTGGCAGGTGAGATCCTGGGCAAAATGGCGGACTGTCTAGTAGAAACGGCGAGCTATTTGCTGTATTAAAGCTGGTTGTTGAAACGTCAGTTCTGTCTATTACCATGCGTCAGGGACGTTTCTTAATTTTCTCTCTCTAGACTATGCCAAAATTCAATATTAACCCCAGAATCATGTAGAGAATTTTATAAGCTTTCCGTTGATATAAAGAACGTGCAAATCCGAGCTCTGGATCAAAAGATATGGAGATCTGAAGATTTAGGGCACAAAGCAGGCAAAAATGTGTTTTGAAATTTTTCCCGCGCTTCGCCACCTGGATGACACGTGTCAAGAGCTGATTGGATGCATAATTCTCTCTCCTCTGCTCACCTGTGGGTTTTCCTTGAAAACTTTGACTTTTTTTGATTTTAGAACATTTTCCACCTTTTCCCCGCGCTCCCGCCACTGGGGACACGTGGCATTCATTGATTGGAGGACAGGGGCGTGGGGGAATCCTTTGCATTTAGCTTTTTGGCCGAAACTTGGCCAAATTTTCTAACTCCTCTCTGAGCTCCACATTCCATGCTCCATAGGACATGTGTCCTCTTCTTATTGGCTTGGGCCAACGCTTGAAACCTCGCCCTTTGACTTTTGGACTTTTTCCCTTGTGACACGTGTCGTGATCTGATTGGCTCTCGGGCCTGCCGGATTTTCACGTCTATCGCGTCCATTTGTCCAGGATTTCCCAGTGCTGTCTGGGACAAAAAATTTTGATCCGCCCGAAATGGGATTCCCTGTCCCTTTCCTGCTGGTGACACGTGTCGTGATCTGATTGGCTCTCGGCTTTTTCGGCTATCCGCGTCTTCCGCGTCCCTTTGTCCCACTTGTCCTAGATTGTTTGGGACAAATTCTTCCGGTTTGCCCGATTCGGCCAGTTTGTGTCCTTTGCGTCTTCTTTTTCCAACTGTTCCTGACTGAAGTTCCCTATTTCGGCCGATCTGGGCGGTTCGCGTCCTTCGCGTCCTCACGGCCCAAATGTCCCAACTGTGCCGCGCAGCAGTTAGTCGATTTTCTTCTCTTTCGGATCAACTGGCTTTCCGCGTCCCGCACGTCCTCATGGCCTGGATGTCCCTTTGCTCTACAGATTGCATGGCGGCATTTTGGCCGATTCACGCCCAGATGTCCCTCATGTCCCGACTGCTTGGGAGGACTAGGACTTAGCCATTTTTCATGATTTTTCCTGGCCCAAGCTTGTTTTCTGTAACTTTTTCACCTTTTCTCAGAACTTGCTCTTTTCTTCTTAGACAGGGGAGTTAGAAAAAATCTGAGGGAAACCCTAGAAACATGATTTTTTTCCTTGAATCAACTATTTACCTGGGACTTGAGAATTTAATGCATGTTATCAAATTTACCCTGGGGGTGAATTTTGGATAACAGTTTGGTGACTCAGCGGGGTCATCTGCCTGCTAGATGAAGTTACCAGTTGCCTGAAGCATCCATTGGGCATGGAGTCATGAGTTGTAACCTGCAACTGATCTGAACTTTGAAAACCTCCCTCTGAGCCACTTGGAAACCCACAGAACCTGGAGTTGACCTCACCAAAAAGCCACTGAAATGAATTGTGCCAGAGAAAAACCAGCAACACCAAAAACTATGTACAGAACTGAAAATCATACATGCTCCAAATGGAACATGCAGAGTGTGCATAAGCACTTCTTCTACTGAAAGAAAACCTACCTACTCTATTCTAATTGGAAGCAAAGGCAAGCTAAACAAACCCTGCAACTGGTTATGCAAAATAGCTTCCTTTCTTCAAAATTGGCAGCCATGCAATTGATTTGGCACTGATCATGGCTGTTAGGATGAGTGAAAAATCAACTAGAAGCTGGTCTTCCACCCAAATCATCAAGGTGTCAACTGAAAAATCCAATACCTCTTTTAGTTGCTCTGCATTTGGATTGGAGAGGTATGGCAGCTGATCCTTGGTACTTTGTAGCTCACCCTCATGCTTAGAAGCAAGCATGACTGGTTGTGGCTTCTCCTTTGGCTCCAATGAAGCCAAATACCTGATTGGGCAAGGTCTGATCCATTTGATATGCCCATAGCTCTGATCTTCAACTCCAAAAATGGAGTCTTCTTGTAGACCCTCTTGAATGGGTGATGTGGAAGAAATGGTAGAATTCTTCTGTCCTTTCTCTTCCTCCAATGAAGAACATGGAAGATTTAAATCTTCCAATCTTGATTCCAAAGAGCTGCTATAAGATGCAGGCTGCTGCAAATGAACGTTCTCCTTCATGACAGCAGACTCAAGTGTTTGGAATGTGGATGATGAAAGAGAGAATGGTGGAAACTCAACCGGTTCTTCTCCATCAAAACAGTCCTCCAAATCTGACAGATAAATTGCCTCATGGCTGTCCTGCTGCAAATGCTCAATTTCCTCCATGGTGTCTTCTTGATCTACAACTTGATCATCATGGTTTCCTTCACTCTCCAACATTGAGTTTGAGAGATCAAACTCCTCTTCAGTACTAGAACTTGAGAGAGGTGAAGTAGAAAGAAGAACTGAAGGTTCTCTTGTAGCCTGCTTTGTGCTCAAACCCCTTAGATCTGTAATTTTCTCCTCCACAACTAGAATGCGCTCCTCTTCTTGCTGTCCTTCATGACCAATTTCTGCAATTTATTCTTCCCCACATGGAATATGGAATGCAAGAGGAGGGATGGGTTGTAACTCAATTGATTTGGCATTTTTTCGTGGTGGTGGAGGTAGAAACTCTTGTTTCTTTGGAGGAGGGGGGATTTATTTTAGCTCTTGTGGAGGGGATGACTGTCTGGAAGGAAAAAGGAAAGAAGAATCGAGATGAGATGGAAGACTAGGGGGTGGAGAAATGGATTCAACACTTAGGACAGCAGATGGAGAGTTTAAAACTTGACACTGCTGAGATAAAACAGATTGGGAAAGAGGAAACATAAAGGCATGAGATTGTGTGCTTACCCGTTGATAAGGTTGCTAAATACTCCTCTCATACACCTCTATTTCTTCAATCCACTTTGCAAGCAAAGGCAGCGTTGCAATCATGAAGTCAAGCTTCTCCTGAGGGCTGTAATGCCTTGGAAAAGGTCCCACCCATGGACAGGGTGCTCCACAACCGATTCCAAATGCTTTCATTTGTGCTTGAGCCCTGGACTGCACTATGTTTACCTCCATCTTTTGGATTTTCTCCAATAGACCAGCATCTTGCATCTGATGGTCTTCATTATATGCATACTCTTGCTCTTGGAAAGCTCCATAGCCAAACTGATTTTGGCACTGCTGTTCATATGAGTATGCATGCTGATCTGGAGGATTTGTAAAGCGTGCTGGAGGTGGGAAACATTGCTGCTGTTGTAAATTTGAGTTCCATGATGGAAATGAAGTCATGGTTGCACAACTTCATGGAATGGAAAAGAATGAAAGAGATGGAAAGAAAGATGGATGGAAATGGATGGAAATGGGTCTGCAACTTCAGAAATGGGTTGCTGATCAGATGGAGTCGCCAGATGTGTTTGCAAGTGCCTCCAAAGGCTGAAATCTTCACAGGAACACACCAACCTGCAAAAGATGAAATGGAAGACCTCTAAGGTCCCACCGGGCGTGCCAAAACTGTTAGTGCAAAATCACAGCACCCCTGGATGCTAATCAGATTTCTAGGTTGATCACTCTAGCATCCAGTGTGATTGCACAACATGGAAACCTCTCTCCAAGTGTGGGGACTTGTTAGACTAAGAGAGGAATCTCCAGAGAAGGCTGGTTCCTGCTCCTAAACTACCTGCCACAAGCTATTCCAGTGCAGGCAAGCTAATCTAATCCTAATCTAACCACCAAGGAGATAGGGAGAGAGAGAGAAGGGAAAAAGAACAAAAGCCTACACTAAAACGGTGATACAACAGAGAAGGAGAATGTTGAACATCTATCAAAACTGCCATGGAACAAAGAGAGGTGAGCAATGGGAAGGATGGATAGATGCATCACAAACCCAAGGATAGATTTCACACAGAAAATGTCCCAAAACTCCATGAACACAGCTCCAGACCTGTAATGAACATTCAAACTTGCACAAATACCTGCAATGAAGAGAGGCAAGAATAAAGCAAACAAAAAACGAGCAAGGATGGATAGATGCATCACAAAACACATTTTTTGTTGCTCCAGAAGTTTGTACAGAACAACATTTCAATAGTAAGAGGAAAAAATTCCATTACAGAGCAGGGGAGGAGGTTCGAACTCCATTTTTGACCCTGGAGAAGAAAAGAAGGGAGGGCAGAGAAGAAAAGATGAACAACTTATAAATCTTCAAGCCACTCCTTACAATTTATATGAAGAATGAGAGAGGGAAGAGAGAGGAAAGTCAAATCTACCACAACCACTCCTAGATTACATTTAACTCATCTCATTACGGTGGCAGGTGAGATCCCGAGTAAAATAGCGGAATGTCTAGCAGAAACGGTGAGCTGTCTGTTGTATTAAAGCTGGTTGTTGAAACGTCAGTTCTGTCTATTACCATGTGTCAGGGACGTTTCTTAAATTTCTCTCTCTAGACTACGCCAAAATTCAAGATTAACCCCAGAATCATGTAGATAATTTTATAAGCTTTCCGTTGATATAAAGAACGTGCAAATCTGAGCTCTGGATCAAAAGATATGGAGATCTGAAGATTTAGGGCACAAAGCAAGCAAAAATGTGTTTTGAAAATTTTCCCGCGCTTCGCCTCCTGGATGACACGTGTCAAGAGCTGATTGGATGCGTAACTCTCTCTCCTCTGCTCACCTGCAGGTTTTCCTTGAAAACTTTGACTTTTTGTGACTTTGGAACATTTTCCACCTTTTCCCCGCGCTCCCGCCACTGGGGACACGTGGCATTCATTGATTGGAGGACAGGGGCGTGGGGGAATCCTTTGCATTTAGATTTTTGGCCGAAACTTGGCTGAATTTTCTAACTCCTCTTTGAGCTCCACATTCCATGCTCCATAGGATACGTGTCCTCTTCTTATTGGCTCGGGCCAACGCTTGAAACCTCGCCCTTTGACTTTTGGACTTTTTCCCTTGTGACACGTGTCGTGATCTGATTGGTTCTGGGGCCTACCGGATTTTCGCGTCTATCGCGTCGATTTGTCTCGGATGTCCCAGTGCTGTCTTGGACAAAAAATTCCGATCCACCCGAAATGGGCTTCCCTGTCCCTTTCCTGCTGGTGACACGTGTCGTGATTTTATTGGCTCTCGGCTTTTTCGGCTATCCGCGTCTTCCGCGTCCCTTTGTCCCACTTGTCCAGGACTGTTTGGGAAAAATTCTTCTGGTTCACCCGATTCGGCCGGTTCGCATCCTTCATGTCTTCTTGTTCCAACTGTTCCTGACTGAAGTTCCCTGTTTCGGCCGATCCGGGTGGTTCGCGTCCTTCGCGTCCTTACGGCCCAAATGTCCCAACTGTGCCGCGCAGCAGTTAGTCAATTTTCTTCTCTTTCGGACCAACTGGATTTCCGCGTCCCACGCGTCCTCACGGCCTGGATGTCCCTTTGCTCTACAGACTGCCTGGCGGCCTTTCGGCCGATTCGCGCCCAGATGTCCCTCATGTCCCGACTGCTTGGGAGGACTAGGACTTAGCCATTTTTCGTGATTTTTCCTAGCCCAAGCTTGTTTTCTGCAACTTTTTCACCTTTTCTTAGAACTTGCTCTTTTCTTCTTGGACAGGGGAGTTAGAAAAAATATGAGGGGAACCCTAGAAACATGATTTTTTGCCTTGAATCAATCTATTTGCCTGGGACTTGAGAATTTAATGCATGTTATCAAATTTACCCTGGGGGGTGAAATTTGGATAACAATACCATAGCTACGTCCTGAGAGTGGTTTGGTTTCACCTACATGAAGGGCAAGAAGGATGAGCCTATCTACACATATTGCCCTCAGTTTACCCCCAAGGCAAGTAATCATAATTTCAGCAGGGTCCATAATGCTTTCACCATGTATATTGTAAGACTCTTGGAGGGTGACACTGCTAGGAGATTTTCTGATGAAGTTATGACTCTGATAGCCAAGTACGGGGATTTCTTCATCCAATTAAGAAGGTTCTCATACATCAAGTTGGCTTGCTTTGAAAGTACACCCCTCAAGCTCCCCATGTTTTGCAATGATAAAATGGCTCTAGTTGAAGTGTGCAGGTAGCTTGATAAACTACACAAAACCTACAGAGACAAGAAGATCACTGGTCTTCATTTCCCTATCTCCTTGGGAAATTATACATGCAAAAAGGCTCTAGATGCCCAAAACATAGAAAGTGTTATTACTCCTCTCACTGTCCATTTCTTTAGACCCAGGACTTGTTTTGATCTGAAGAAGTTTATTGATCAGAACTTCAGAATAACTTATCATCATAAACCAGACATTGAGGATTACTAGGTTGATTGTGCTAATGATTCTGAAGCTAGAAGGAGGCATTATGGTAGACTCTCTCTACAACAAATTATAGATCTCAATCTCTACCAAGTTCCTAAAGGGCTTAAGGATGATGATGAGGACTTGCAATCATTTGAATATAAAAGATTAATCAAACACACTCCTTTAGAAACCCTAGATTGGTACATGAAGGAGAGAGATGATTTGAGTCAGATTATTTCCCCTATTCTTGTAAGAACTAAGGTCAGATTATTTCCCCTATTCTTGTAAGAACTAAGGTTTGGTTTGACAGAAAAGTTTGTGAGCTTAGGAGGAATCAAGGTAGATATTCTTCAAGAGAAACTTCCACACCTGGGAAGGAAGTACATACACTCAGTACTGGGGTACCTGAACAAATCCCTCCTTCTTCCTCCATAAAATATCCTGAATCATCTACTCCTTCCACTCAAGTGTATCAAAAGAAGATTAAAGAGGTTAAGCAAGAACTAATTGAGGAAGAAATTCTTCTAGTGTGGTCATAATTTCCTTCAGGGCCAGAGAACATTATTGTTCTTAGCGAAAGTGATGATGATGAAATGCCAGATTTTGCTGTAGCTCTTGAAATCATTGTTGAAGAAGAAAGGGAGGTTCCAAGTACTGAACCTCCTAGTATAACAGAATCCTCTACAAAGGAAGTTCCTGAGGTTCCATTCACTTCTCTACTAGAGACAATAGTGGTTAATACTTTGAGTGCCATGAGTTCACTTGCTCTTGGGCCTCTTAATACTTTGAGTGCCATGAGTTCACTTGCTCTTGGGCCTCTTGTTCCTTCATCTTATTCTTCTACCTTTTCCTGGGTGCATCCATTAGTTGACAGCAAGAAGAGTAAATATTATTCTCATTTAATAGGGCCAGATTTTGATGTTGTAGCAGCTTTGCTCGATATTTCCCCTCCTCTTCCAGCAAAGAGAGCAAAGATTACTTCAAGATTGGTAATTGATTCTCAGGGCCAGTAGTTCTTGGAGGTTGCAAATCCCAAGGTTGATAATGCAGAGAACGATCTTTTGGTCTTTGATTTGGAGCTTTCTAGGATCCTAATGGGAGAATCCACTCCTAAGGATGAATTTCATTACCTTCAGGAAACAGTAACTAAGGTTATTGAACGGGTTGAGAAAGATAGACCATAGAGTAGTTGGAAGAATAGAATCAAGTTCTTTCCAACTTTATTAGATCATTTTTATCCAAGGATAAATTTTTGGATCCAGCCCCACTGGCTACTCTCACACCCCCCATGATTCTTAGCTAGGATGAAGTTCATAGCATCAAATACATATACAAGTATTCAACTTATGGGAAGGATGTAGAAGCTATGGTGGATGATATGACTATAGCAAGTTTGAACTTCATTATGGAAGCCTTCAAAACCAATGAAAAAGTGATTAATTTGTAGCAGAAACTCTCTTCCTCAATCAAAGCTATAGATAAAGAGTTGAAGGTCTAGATGCCCAAAACATAGAAAGGTCTATTGCCTCCTCTAACTGTCCATTTATTCAGAACCAAGACTGGTTTTGATATGAAGAAATTTATTGATCAAAACCTCAGAATAACTTATCATCATAAACCATACACTGAGGATTACTGGGCTGATTGTGCTAATGATTTTGAAGCCAGAAGGAGGCATTATGGTAGACTCTCTTTACAACAAATTATATATCTCAATCTCTACCAAGTTTGTAAAGGGCTTAAGGACAATGATGAGGGATTGCAATCCTTTGAGTATGAAAGATCCATCAAGCACATACCTCTATAAACCCTGGATTGGTATGTGAAGGAGAAAGATGATTTGAGTGAGATAATTTCCCCTGTTGTTATCAGAACTAAAGTTTAGTTAGACAGGAAAGTTCATGAATTAAGGAAAATCCAGGGTAGATATCCTTCAAGAGAAAATTACACACTTGGGAAGAAATTACATACACCCAGTACTGAGGTACCTGATTCTCAAACCCCTCCTTCTTCAATAAAAGATCCTGAATCATCTACTGCTTCTTCCACTCAAGTGTATCAAAAGAAGATTAAAGAGGTTAAGCAAGAACCAATTAAGGAATATTATCTTCTGGAGTGGTCAGAATTTCCTTCAAGGATGGAGAACATTATTGTTCTTAGTGAAAGTGATGATGGTGAAGTGCCAAATACTATAGGAGCTCCTGAAATCACTGTTGAAGAAGGAAAAGAGGTTCCAAGTACTGAACCTCCTAGTATAGAAGACTCCTCTGCAAAGTAATTTCTTGAGGTCTCAAGTACTTCTCTATTGGAGGCAACATTGGTCAATATTTTTAGTGTCATGAATTCATTTGCTCTTGGGCCTCTTGTTCCTTCCTCTTCTTCTTCTACCTTTTTCTAGGTGCAGCCCTTGGTTGACAGTAAGAAGAGGAAATATTCTTCTAGCATTTATACAGGGCCAAATTTTGAGTTTGTAGTAGCTCTGTTGAGTTCTACCTCCTCCTATAACAAAGAGAGAAAAGATTACTTCAAGATTAGTAACTGATTCTCAAGGCCAATAGTTCCTGGAGGTTACAAATCCCAAGGTTGATAAAGAAGAGAAGGATCTTTTGGTCTCTGATTTAGAGCTTTCCAAGGGATCCCAATGGGAGAATCCACTCCTAAGAGTGAAGTTCATAACCTTCCAGAAACAATAACTAAGGTTATTGAATGAGTTGAGAAAGGATCTCCATAGACCATAGAGTAGTTGGAAGAACAGAATCAAGTTCTTTCCAACTTTATCAAATCTTTGTTGGCCAATGATAAAGTTTTGGATCCATCCCCACTGGCTATCTCCCACCCCCCATGATTCTTATCCAGGATGAAGTTTGGAGCATCAAAGACATATAAAAGTATTCACCTTATGGGAAGGCTATGGAAGCTATGGTGGATGATATGATTATAGCAGGTTTGCAACTTCATTGAGGAAGCCTTCAAAACCAATGAAAAAGTGATTAATTTGTAGCAGAAACTCTCTTCCTCAATCAAAGCCATGGATAAAGAACTCAAGGTTGGGAGTAGTTGTATTAGATATTTTCATCCTAATGTGCCAAGCTGATGAGAATATCCTCTTGGTCAACAAGGTATTTGATGATGCTAAGAATAACTTGTCAAAGACATGGATTATCGGTGTTGAGTGGAAGATAAAAGTTCTGGAAGAAGCACTGGGAGAATTGAGGAATGTGTGCAAAAAGGAGAATCTTTTAAAACTTGTGTCTCATCATTCCTTCAAATATATTCACTACTATCTTCAGGATGAAACTACAGGTGTTCCCTTCTCTCTTCAAGAAATCAAGGCTCAGTTCAAAAAAAATTTCAAGGATGATTTTCTTAAAGAGGAGTCATTTACCAAAGAGAAGATGGAAGACATTTGTTCCCTCCATTCAGTTGTTGCTGAAGCTAATAAAGAATATTTGGAACATACTAAGTTTGATAAAGATACAGAGAAATGTCTAGGAATGTGGACACATGCCACCTCCAACAACACAATTCCATAAATAGCATGGAAATAGCAGAAGCATTGAAAAGATTCAGGCATCGGATTCTCAAATCAGTGGGCCCTCCTCAGCCATAATCGGATGTATCTTCTTCAAGATGTTTCTTTCTCTTTTTCTATTTTTAGTGCCAAGCTCCTTGTAATTTAATTAAGGACTTTGTATTTTACATTTCCTTAATTAATCTTTTAATTAAAAGAAATAGTTACCAAATGTAACAAATTTGTAAATTATATAATGAGATCTCCTCGCCATTTCAAAAGGGGGCTGGGAACTCTGATTATTTTTAAAAGTGTAAAAGAGTCAAAAGCTATCAATACAAGGATATTTTCCTTTCTACTTCTGTCTGTGTCTATTCATTCCTTCTTATATGTTATAAATTATTAAATCATTTATTTTTTTTCACTAAGAAGCTTTGTATTCTTGTGGATGTTATCTCTGGAATGTTGTGTCTGCAAAATAACATCTAATAGTTTTAATAAAAATGATTCTATTCTATATTATCCTAGTTTAGAATTTATAGGGAACTATTTTTCTATCTATACTTCCTGAAGATGTGCATCTATTACTAGCCCATATTTCTCAAATCCTTAGAACCTTTTTTTCTTTTGTATTGATAATCTATCTTGAATTTTAATAACACTTAATCATGATATCACAAGACACCTCATTGTGGATCAAATTCAAGAAGTTGTACATTTGTGAATAGCTCAATTTGCTTTCAAGTAAGGGAACCTCTCCCATCAGAAGAGGAGGGACTTTCATCCCTTGGACTGTTGCTTTCATTAGATTAGTCCTATGTTGAAGATGACCAATAGTTTTTATCATGTCTGGTAAATTGAAAAGATTGATCCTTCCAAATCTAAAGCTTCTTCCTCCTCTTCCTCTACCCTTGGACTCTAATGTAGATCAATGGTAGTACAGGGCTCTTGTTAATGACCTCATTACCAACCAAGACAATTGGCTCTCTGCTCCTTAGAAGACGTTCCAAGGAAGAATTTTCATTGTCCCAGAAACCATTTTCCTTCTTCTATAAACAAGACCTTTGGAAATTGAAGGACCACTCATCAAGGTCCCCGTTAATGCAACTTGTGAGGTTGAACAACCTGATGATGAATAATGTTAATGAAGATTTTGAAGAACCTGGAAGAAGAGGTTTATGAAGGACTTAAAGAACTTGATGGATCTCAAGTTAGGTTTCCTTACTACTAAGGGCATTGATGGAGAAGATGATTATGAAGAATTACTGGCATTAGATGAACAGAGAATCATATGTTGTTATGACCTGGGAGCAAATCCAATAAGAAAGAAAAAGTGATGCATTGCAAAAAATCTTAGGAGTATCCCACAACTATTCTAAAATGGTGGCGAGAAGTCAGGATCCCCTATTCCCTTACTGCATCCATGCAAAAGGTCAATTCTGCTAATTCTTAATCTCCTAATCCTGCTTCTAAAACTTCTTTTTCTCCAGTCTCGAAAACCTGATAGGCCTAAGATTCCTAGTGATAATTCCCCATCCACATCTTGGATCTTTTGATATCATCAACCATCTTAAAAAGACAAAGAATCCAGATTTCAGAGGCTGAGTATTATGGAATTATTCCCTTGAAATCTTGAGGGAATCTCGTCCCCTGACTATTTCATGGGGTAAACTTCTATTTGGGTAACCAATCGCCACTTACCTGGAAATAAATATTGAAATTCATAGGCATTGACCACATCAAGGATTCCTATGTGGAGGTTGTGCCATGTTATCTGGTGGAGTTGTTTTAACAGATAGGGTTAAAATCCGTGGGGAATATGGGGTATTCTAATCCAATGGAGTGTGATCTTCAAATTATTGATCCTTTAGTGACTCAATGGTCACAATATATTTGATTATTTCTAGTCAACACTATGAGGAAAATGAGAAATACCCATGATTAATTGTTAACATGACATGTTTTCCAATTGAATCTGGAATGTGTGATATCAGCATAAGGAATTCCCTAAACTCAAAAATTTCTGAAGTGCTATGCACACTCAAGTTATATCTCACTAAAGGTTGATTCAGATTCAGTAATGGGTACAATTTTTTCTTCTGACCTTTGATCACCCAACACTAATTCTACTATTCTATCCTCTTCTCCCTAGATGTTTTCTTTTATAGTTAGGTGCTTAACAACCCTTTGACAAGGTCTGATTTGAAGAAATATCTCCTTCTTTTCAGCATTTATAGATATTGAAAACTAAATCAATCAAGTCATCTATCAAGTTTTGTGCACTGGTTCCCTATCCGACGACATAATTCTCTTATGAAAATATGGATCCGCGCACTAAGATCTTGCACCTTAGATGTGTTGATAGAAATTAAAAAACCTATCAGGGAATGAGGTAAAGCCTTTACATATATGTGAATCCAAATATTTTCACAATCTTTGACGTGTCCCTTAGGTGGATCATTATCCCATCAGAGAAATTCAACGTTTAATTGGCACGTTATTTCTGAATAATCTGGGAGAATACTAGAGAACAATCCTAATCTCAGCATTAGGCTAGAAGATTTTCCTGATGTGCAATCTCAACAAAGTGAATGTGGTTCCCTGACATGATAATTTATACTAAACACACTACAAATGTTCGATATCAGATCCCCTTGTATAGCTTTCTTAGCTTCACAGTAAATACTCCCCAGCAATGGTGTCGGATCCCCAGTGTAGTCATGGTACCTTATCTTACACCTCCTCAGGGGCCTAAGGAAACATTAAGTAAACTGTGCTACTTTAAGAATGAAAACATTGTAATTTAATGTTGTTTGTAGCCAGGGAAGACATTTGGAAAACTTATTGAGACTGATCTAAGTGTGGATTGATGTGGCTATGGGTTTTTTCCCAACACATTCTTCCTTTATCTTCTAAAATGGCCCATATATATGGACACATCCATTATCAAGGAATACATAGGCTATATCCATACTAGTAATTCTAATTAACAACACAATCATATCCTCAACTTATTCCAAAAAATGTGACTTGATTAATTTCTTAGGGAATCTTTTGGCATATCTTTCGTCTGTCAGCAACCATTTAGTATTCATAAGCTAGGCATAATCACTATGTTTTGATTAATAATCACTTAAGGATGATTCTACATCAATGGTTACTGGTTTCTTTACTCTTGGTAGCCCTAGCATTATTCTAAATGCTTTTGGTGTTAAAGTTAACACTCTCTCACCAATTCCATCTAAAACTTCCCTCTTTTCTGGATCGTAATTTTCAGCACATATCCTTACTAGTTTTGGACAATGCATAGAGGGAGGGAAGGAAGTGGCTAGGGAATTTTTTCTAACATCAATGGCTTCCACGAATTCACTTCTATTAATGGCACAAAGTCGTTGTAGAAAACCATCCAAGTCAACATGTATCAAATTTTTGTCTATTATTTTATCCAAATCACTAGAGATACTATAAGTTACATGAGGTTCCTTATTCCATGGTCTTCATTTTGTCTATTACTATTTAACTTATTTTCCCCACACTTCGTGGATTGTAGAATTGATTAATTGGAAAAACATGATTGTTATATTCTAGTATATGAAAACTTACCCATTCTTCACATATTCTCAAAGCTTCCACTTTGCACCCACAATTTCAGATTCCCAGATTCAAATATATTCTTCCTAATTTATCTCTATTCTTTAGAAGAACAAATTCATAGAGTTAGATATTTCCAATCCTTCATATATAAATGTAAATATTTGAAAATACTCCTTAAACCTTTCCTTGATTCGTGTAAAATGCATTAATAGTAGAATACATAAATTCTTTGAACCTCATCCATCCTATTTCCTTCCCCTTTTTAAATATGGACCATCCACATGTTTTAATTTGAAGAAAAATGGGGCATCCCATTTTAAGAATTTAGAAACAAGGAATTTTTTTAATCATAATAATGTTCTCTGTTCTAAATAATCATAATTTAGAACACACATTTCCATGCCAATCAATCTCATAACAGATAACCATATGTAGCTATAATGACTCGAGAAACACCAATCTCTCATTTCATGACTCAATATCATATTGATCTCTCATGTTAACTCAATGAATTGTATACTAGGTATACTTGGTTCTCTTACCCTTTTTGGGAATTAAGTGTTCTGTTTAAGAGGCCTATCTGAATATATGTTATCAATATTCATCTGAAATATCACTTCTTAAACTAGGTGACATAGGACAAACAACCAGTAGCTTGCGATACTTTGGCCAAATATTTTCAACATACTGCTCATGTTAATATTCCTAGATGACATACTCGTCAAATGGAATACATCCTTCACCCCACTTCATCTGTTATCTAGAATGGTCTTCACTGACTCCTGTCAGTCCACTTGTTCAAGGTTTATCCCTAACCAAGGTTAGCAACATAGTTTAGTGTAGAAGACTACTCATGGTGACTAAGGGTACATAGACATACTCAATCGACCTAAGTGATTGCGTGTGTCTAGTTATCCTAAGTCATCATGAGTTTCCCCCGACACTAGATCATGCTTCTAACCTAACCTAGGGTATAACTAAGATCAAGTCCAAGTTTATGTAGATCTAGATGATTCAACTCAGAAGGGTGTTGTCACATGTCAACTGCAACACAATATCCTCATGAAGACCTGAGTCTTCACGAAGGTACTGTACTACAGTTGGCATGTGCCAACATCCGAATGAGTCATCCCATCTAGATGTACATACCCAAGAAATAATTTAATTATCTAATTATTTTCCTTAATTAAATTTTAATTAAAGTAGCCCTGTTGAATCCCTAGTTTCATTAACCATTAGGGTTACAAGTAATAAATGAATTGTAATTACTTTGCAGATACATCTACCTCCCAACCCCTTTCCAAAGATTTGTTTTTCATTCATTAACTTCCTAATTTAAGATTCAGTTTTACAAATAGAATCAACATACTAACAATGAGGTTAACTTATTTAACTTATCCAAGTCTTAGCTTGTTTAAGTTCTGAATCAAATTCTTTTATAATAGACTTCATTAAGATGAAGTCTACTTATTGTATATATATTATTTTCATTTGTTTTACTTATATTGATGAATTAAACAAGAGGAAGCACACCTTCCTCTTTCCAGAATGACATTTGGATTTGATTCCAAAAGGTCTTAACAGACTGCTTAATATTGTAGAATATTTTCCTTTCCTTTTTACTTATTAAGAGTTAGGGTTCATTTGGAACCTCATAACATTTTACAAGTTTTCATCATGATTCCATTTACCCATTAACATCATTTTAGTAAAACCATAGTGATTTATTGAATGACCAATCATGAATGCCAACTTTAATAAGTTGCATTAATTAAGAGGGTAGTATATCTAGTACCTTTATCCTCTATTTTATTTTAAGCCAATCCAAAAGGGTTCATTTCATATATATATATATATATATATAAGAATAGAGATAAGCATATCATTTCCATTCACAGAATGTACAAAAATATGACACATCAAGTATAGATAAACCCACAATCTTTTCCATTTATCAATGGTGGAATTCATACATTACAAGTTCAAACACTTCAGACATATTTAGTGTCAAACAACATCAATAAGCTCTATTAAAATACAACTTTCCTTTCCAAAAAATACATTTCAATAATGAATCATATTTCCTCATAAAAGATCCAGTATTTTTGGTAAACAAAAGTAACATCATAAAAGATCTTGTCTCCTTTTACCACTTACGAAGTCCATCTACAAAAATTGCTAGCACGGGTCAGTTCATTGAACTGAGCATGATAAGCACTAAGCATTAAAACGATGTGATTTTAACTAACTGTTTCATAAAGAGAACTTTTCTTTTATGAAATAGTTAAAGCATTACAGAAAGACATATCAAAATGAAATACCAGTCATAAAAGAGAGAGAGAAATCAAGTGTTGATCCATATCATCATTAAGTAAAGATCATGACATAATCAAAATCAAATTTCAACCAATGATTTCATAGAAGGAATTAAAACATTAATCTAGATAAATGATAATTCACCAATCACAGACTACTTTTCATTTATAGATTTTTTATGATCCACATCCTATTTAATTCCATCTAACCTGAGAAGATACTAACTCTAATATCTCAAAGGAATAATCTACATTAGATAGAACAATAATTCTTTTATCTTAGCATTAACTTAACTTCATCCTAAAATATAAATGTCAAGCTTAATCAAACATTATGATAAATTTAGGATGAACCAACAACATCTTTAGGAAAGAGTTTCTTATTTAAGAATCTATATCCTAAATTCAGAGTCAAAAACCAATCTAAGTTTTAGGATCCGCATCAAAAATATTTGACAAGGAATGAATTCAGTTTGTCATGCACTTGGAACTAATCACTCATCACAACAAGTACATCATTTCAAATGTAAAATTCAAGAGAAGAAAGGAGGGATTTAGTAATCAGCTACAGATCCTGCAATTCTTATTTTTACTCCAAAAGATACTTACTCAGAAATTCCCAATCTAACATGAAAAAACTATAGAGTAGCCTTTTTGCTTCAGCTAACATTTTCTATCAAGAAAGGGTTTGATACATCAAGCAAGTCCTAGTGGTGACAAAATGATACAAATGAACAGGTCAGTTCCCTCTTCTAGAGGGCTACCGATGTAATATAAAAATAAAAGAGAAAGAGATTGTTCATTCTTAATCCAAGCAAGAACATAATAGACAAGTCTAGCCTCTACTATTTTCCATTTTAAAGCCTGAAAAGAGGTTAAATTAGACTCGGTATAGATAACTTTCCCAAATCAGAGAGAAAGAGAACAACATACATCTACCTTCAGAATTCAAAGAGGATGGTATTGTAAATACCTTAACTCAGAACAGAAAGAAAGGATAACAATGAATAATGGTAAGATAAGATCTCATTACTCCTTCCTTAACAGAGGTACTCTTACCAAGATTGAAAAAGAATCGAGACAGATTTGATTACCCAATGCCAAGAAAACACTTAACTCCAAACAACCATTGAAGTCCAAAGAACCATTCAAACTTACAATCAATAACAAAAACTGTAACATAAAAATGCAGACCGAAATTGATTTCTCCTAACTCACAATCGACAACAACAATTGTAGCACAAAAGCTACAACTGAAAATGTTATTCCTTCTAAACAATAATAGCAATAGTTCAAGGAGATATCCCAGTTTCACAACCAAGAAGAGAGAGAGTAATCATTTCAGTAATTTACCCCTTTTTTAAGTGACGATTACCTTTTCAAGGAGATAACATAATAGCTTACCCATCAATTGATGGTGAATGAAAAGTCAAGAGAAATACTTACAGTCAAAAATTCCATTCAACCCAACTCAGAACCATGCATCTTTACATTGTTCAATGAAACAGTCAACTAGAACAGGAAGAATAAAACCCAACCTAGGTTCACAACTTGAGAGGGAGACAAATAATATGATGGAATGACTACAAGTTCCATGCATGAAGTTGAGCTCAGAAGAAGAGATAAACCCAAAAATGTTACAGTCTATTTCCTTCAAGCATCCATCAAGTTAGACAAAGTCGAGTTACTCTACCTTTCAACCTTAATTCCCACAAGCTTCTACAGTATCAACTACATCTCTGAAAAGAGAAAGACATACACAACAGGTCAAAAAGAATGAACCTAGACCATCCTTTCCCCAACCAGAGAAAATGTAATCGAATTCAATAAACCATTCCACAGATCACTCAAGTAGAATTAAACTAACAACCATGCCAAAGGACAGGTTGATCTTGAGGTGATCCATTCCAGTTACTATCTAGTTTTAGCATAACTCAAATAGTCATACTAAAGTTTCAACATGATCTCAAGTTCAATAGAAGATAAGCATGTTTCATACATTTTTCCAATAAAGGAAACAAAAACCCAAAACATATTTCTATCATAACAGTGAATCCTACTATCCATTTTAGCATAGTTCAAATAGACGTACACAAGATTCGATAACATCTCAAGTCCAAACAGAAGTTAAACATGTTTCATACCTTTTTCCAACAAAGGAAACAAACCCAGATCATATTTACATCTAACAGTGACTCCAAGAAGAAGCATATAGTGAAAAATACAAGCATCAAATGTAAGATAAACATCACATAAAAACCCATTTGTTCCCCAAGAGTAAAGTTATTTTAATGAAGACATTTAGGAAAAAGAAGAACAACTTAATGGGTAGAGCCTATCATGCCTGATAGAGCTTCTTCTTGATTTGTAGAAGATTTCCCAGCCGAGCCTCAACAACCTCTTTTTCTCCATGCAACGTCCACCTCCTCAACTCTTCCACTTCTTATTATACTTCCGCAGAGTCCAAAATAGCTCAAGAATGCGAAAATAAAAGATATATGCAAAATATAACTGCTAGTTCGAAGAACCAAAAAACTCCATGCAGAGAAAAAACTTGAAATGAACTGAAGATCAAACAACATTACCAAAAACCTGCCATGCATTTTCCCTAGGTGGTTTCCTCACCAAAAATGAAATCAATTAATGTGAAGGACAACCAATTTCCCTCCTATTTCTCCATGCCACCGCCATCTATATTTGGTGATGCCTTAATTCAAAATTTTGCATGCAATTTCCATTTAGTGGTGATGCCAACTAGGCATCCACTATCTCCCAATGCCTCTGCCAAAATTGGTAGTCCATAGCCATTAAAACCAAAATCAATTCCAATTAATGCCTTGAAAACTGATGCCACCAACCTTACCACTAGCCAAGTAGTCCATAGGTACCCCTTAGGTTAGCAATATTTTAGGTTAGATTTTTATTAGGTTATAAATCAAACTTAGTCCTTAGGTAAATATTATTTGCCTTAGGTTGTTTCCAAACTCAATAAATATAAAACATGCTAACTTAGGTTAGGGTGTCAACTTTAGTAGTTTTAGTAATAGGTCTAAGGTCCTTATACGCTATTCAACATTTTATTACTAACAAGAAGACCCAGGCCTATCACTTACAACTTGTTGTAAATAAAGGATCCCTGAAGAAGGGTCCTTCATATTTATATGCAAAACAAGGCTCAGTCCAACTTCACCTTTCCATTTCTGAATGCCAAGTCAACAAGATGAACATGTAAGAAGAACTGAAGCATACCTTGGATCAATGGAATTGATCCAAGGTTTTGCTATCAACATCAAATAAGTTATGAAAACAACAATACAAGTTCATAATCCTTTTTTTAAAAAGTGAATTTAAGTTGTACATAGAGATGAATGGCCTCATTTTCAAGTAAGCAGAAATCACAACAAAATGAACCTTTTCAACCAATAATGAATTATCCATTGCAAACATGATTTCCAAAAGTCATAAGAGTACTCCTTCCTAAGAAAAATCACATGTCAAGAGTGTAAGTCATCACAGTAATAGCCATGTCAAAGATGTTATATATTTTGGCATAATATCAATTTTTATAACATGCTAATGGGTGTTTCATGTGTAGCATTTGTCTTGTACGCATACTTCCAACCATGGTTATATGATTTTATTGTCTCTTATCTATGTTTGTGTCTTGATTGTCATTATTTGCGGGATATGCCCTATGCTTGATTGTGTTTTTTCTTTTATAGCCTTGATTGATTCTCGTGTCTTTCAAAATCCTAAGTGTTGTCCCATGTTTTCAACCAACTACTTATGTGTTTTTCAATGTTAATGTATTCTTTGACTAGTTTCTATTGCATCATACCATGTTTGTTTTTTACTAACAATTTTGGCTATTATTTTCCATTTTTTTACATGTACCATGGTTGTTACCATGTGTATTCACTTTCACCCCTATAGGAGTTCTATTTTAGATGCACACATCAGTTTCAACTTTCCTTGTTTGGGTAATTCTGACCTTGGTTCATCTCATCCACCCAAAATGAGTGGGTGCAATCATCGGGTGACTATTTCACCCTCTTAATATTTTAGGGATCATACATAGATTGGTACATGGAAAAATCAGAATAAAAAATAGCAAAGAAACAAGTTCAGAATTAGACTTGGGAAAAAATCAGTGTAGGGAAAAAAACACCCAAATCAGATTGGAGTGGTGGGTGCTAGTGTCCCATATGGGTGGTTCTATCCTAGGGGTTGAAACAAGTACATTACAAGATCAATAGGTTTCCAGTGACAATATTTTCCAATTTCTAGTATAACATACTTCAAAATAATTTGTTGTGTGGGAAATTATCGATTATTCACCAACACTCTGGGGCTAAGCCCTTACTTATTGTGTATGGGGAGGCTCCTACTATTGAATGTAAATTAAACTTAAGTTATGGGTGGTTGTTAGGCCAGGGATCACATGGAAATACTCCATTAAACCTATGGAAAATGATTTCACAAGGTACAAGGGAGGAATTTGTAGTTAAGAGAGGTATAGGGGGAGTTGGGGAAATAATGAGAGAGGGTTACTGTTATGAGTAGGCACTAGAAGAGTTAACATATAATAACAAGATTAGGTCTACTTTAAATTATAAGAACATAAAAATTCAAACAACGATAAGACCAAAAAATCATAGACAAAATTCCAATGACTCATTTATCAAAGGCACATACACCTTTCTTGGTTTTAGAAGATTATCATGTATGAAAAGTTGGAAAGAGAGAGTAGAGGAACATAAGACAAGAAATAGAAGAATTTAAAATTTTATTTTTTGATGTATAAGTGTTAATCTCAACAACATACATTCAATTAACAATTTCAAACTCTTTGGAAAGGAGAATCCTTCCCAATTTATATAATACGACTCTTCATCTCCCCTCCACATGAATTTTTGGATTCCTACCACTTGAATTTTCATCTCCATACCACTTATGACCTTCAATATTACATTAGGAATGAATAATATGTCCCTTTATTATTACTGAAAATGATGTTTTAAAATGAAAAATCAAAAGGTCACTTAAGCGAATAAGACAAAAAGTACAATTTCCAATGAAGAATTAGAATGTAGAGAGAGGGAAGAAGAGAGAGAAGAATAGATCCACTCGTGGATGAAGAAAATCATGAAATTGATGAAACTTATGAAAATTATCCAATGATACCTCATTATATCCATCGGGAACCCTTCTCAATACTCAAAGTGGAAAAGTGGAGAACTGGAGAAATGACAAAACAATTCCTTGTGTTCTACCAAATTCCGCTTGATCCAAAAATGGAGTTTGGGTGTAAAGACTTATATGATTTTGAATCCAAATGACCCACTGAGTTCATTACCATAATTTTCAATATATGATTCAACTTACAATTTTATTTATGTCCCAAAGCATCCAAAGTAGCAAAGCGGAGAAGTAGAGGAACAAAGAAACAATTCCTTATGTTCCATGAAAGTCTACTTGACCAAACAATGGAGTTCAGGGGATGAACCTTATATGATTTTGAATCCAAATGACCCAATAAGTTATTTACCAAAATTTTCAAGAGCTTATTCAAATCAAAATTTAATTTACATCCCAAGGTGGCTAAAGTGGCAAAGTAGAGAATAGGAGGAATGACAGAACAATTCCTCATGGTTCCACCAAAGTTCGTTTGACCCAAAAATGGAGTTTGGGGGACAAACCTTATATTATTTTGACTCCAATTTAACCACTAAGTTCATTACCACCATTTTAAATAGTGGGTTCAAATTACAATTGTATCTATGGCTTAAGGTGGCCAAAGTGGCAAAGAGGAGAACTGGAGGAACAACAGAACATTTCCTTATGTTCCACCAAAGTTTTCTTGACCAAAAAATGGAGTTTGGGAGCCACAACGTATATTATTTTGACTCAATATGACCTTATAAAATTAATTAAACATGTTTCATATCTTTATTCTTCCTGAAACTCCAAAAATAATCCCCATTTTGATTAAGATAACAAGGTGCACCTATAAAAGTTGAACCGCATTTAAAAACTCTTAGGTCTTGGAACAAATTTGTTTCTTCCACCATGTATATAATTGCATAATATTTCCATTGAATTATTTTTTCATTCTAATTCCTTACGGATCTCCTAAAATCTTCCATAAAAGTTGAGCTTTGTAATTTGATTGTTCATTCCATACACCTGAAAAACCCACTTTTGCACAAACTATTCGTAAACCACTGAATCATCCCTAAACCTCCCTAAATTACTTCCAAAACATTAAATTATATCGAATACCAAAGATTTATAAGATTTTCAGAACCTTCCTGTAGGATTTATACATGTCTTGAAATAGCCAAAATTTTCCTTTCTAAGCCCTCAAGAGAACTAGTATTATGTTGTGCTTCTGTAGACACCAAATTTGTGTCTTACGACCCCCTGTGCCCCGCATCTCATTTCGAAACCTAACCTCATCACCTAAACCTTACACAATTATTTATTAATTACCTTATAATTAATAAATCCACATCACCATACCTGCCACCTCATTTCGCCACCTCATCATGACCTAGTCTTAACCCTAAACTAACCTAATTAAGACCTATAACTTGGTCCACATCCACACCCATGATTAATTACTCCTCACCCGCACCTAAAACCAACCTCATAATGACTTGACCAAGCCCGTAGCTAATCCCTCAGGAGAAAAGGAGGGAAAACTAGCTATTTTACCAAAAATAGCCCGCTTTGACCTGACCGATACCGGTTCCTACTCGACCGCTGTCGGTTGCGTAACCGCCATCGGTTCCCTGTAAATGACCACTTCCAACCAAAAAAAAACGATCGGATTTTCATTTTGGGATCATATTTTTCATTTGATCGAGAAGAGGAGAAATCATTGAAAGGATCCGGATTTTCTTGGCCGAGGAGAGACAAGTGAAGAAACAAGAAGAGTTTGCAGAAAAGGAGTTCTTCGAAGGCTGCAACTGAATAACCAGAGCCCAGTGACACTCATCGGAGCATCAGAAGAGGAGATAGCTCATCTTGGATTGTCAAATCATCCTACTTGAGCCCTATCTTCGTCATCACAGTCCTGGAACCTGCATCCTCATCAAGAATGAGTAAGTAGTGTCTTGTATGTTTCTAAGCACCATTTCTTGAGCCTGTGGATTGATAGTAATCATAAGTTTATTCCTAGATCTACTACCCAGCAACATACTGCACTTAACCTTCATCCATACATCCTGGTATTGCCTAGAAGACCATTTTATCACACTCTAAGTCTTCCCTATCCTCTCATTATTCCCCTCAGCCATCCACCATTCTTAATAACCCCACAATCACCCAGCAACCAACCTCTATCCAGAAGCACCTAGATTATTGACCCTACCGGTGTCGGTTATCCACTACCGGCAGCGGTTCTCTAACCACGGTCGGTTATTCAGTGACCGGCATCGGTCACTGTGACTTATACCCCAAAACCTTCCTCTCACCTATTTTTCACCTAACCATCGCAGATCCAGTCTGGTTTATCCCTATAACTCAACTTGAATGTATCAACGACCAGTAACCAAACAAACAATGTGACGTTTTATTATTGATAGTTAGCCTCTATTGCTGTGTAACGAGGTACCTAAATCATGATTGTGTAATATCTTTCCTTGTGATCATTTGTGTTAATTCGTATTAAAAGGGGAACTGACCACCTTCGAAAGGAAGTTTTATATTTCCTGGGCCTAAGGCAGCTCCCTCATTTATTGTCTAATTAAAATCTGGTGGTCCTGTATTCTTACTTGCAGGTAGTCCTTCCAAGACAAAAAGGAGTTCTTCGCAGTCGATCTGATCTTTCTCTACGGTATGCGCACACCATCTCAACATTCAATAGGTATTCCTCCTAGCCCTAACCCTTATCTGTTTCTCAAAGGAATGATAGGATAGAAGCAAGTCTATTCCACAGATCCGAAACATTCCGTGCGAAACATTTTGGCACGCCCGGTGGGACCCATTTCGGGTTTCTGTTTCTCTTGCTTGCTTTCATTTGGGGAGCATACTTGCTGTTTTCTGTTTTTGTTATATTTAGTAAAATAATTTTTCTTGCTTTCCCAGTTTTTCATTAGTAAAAGTTATCTTATTTGCTTCATCGAATATCATTTTCGATTTGGGTTTAAAACACGTGCATTACATTCTTGCTTGTTGTTTTCAATTCTAGTGAACATAGACTAAGTAACAGGTCGTACACGTGGGGGTGATTTCCACGGTATTGACAGGAAATTAATATTACTTTCACTGCACAACACATACCGAATCACTTCATAATTAACACAACAGCTCAAAACATCTCCCCCTTTCCGCAGTATTCCTCCGCCCGATTGAGGTAACCTTATAAGCCAAAACAAACTTGACATTTCCCCTAAGTCTTTTGTTTAGGATTGAAATCATTCTGTGTCTAAAGGCATAAACCGAAATTGATTAAAATTAACCCTAGGGTTAGTCTGTTAATTTGTTTGTGCATTCTTGCTTGTTTTCAGTTCTGTTTCTCTGTCATACACTGTTTTCTGTGATCACTACAGAACAGTTTGGTAGGCATACTCATCACTATTAACACCAAATCAACAACTTCCTACTGTTTCTTACACCAGTTCCATTATACCGACATCGGTTAGCTTACTGACCGCGGCTACAGCCTGACCGATATCGGTTACTGTCTTTTACAGTTTCCGAAACCAGCAACCTGCCAATTTCAAAACATCTTGTTGTCTGTTTCTGTTCCTGATAGATTGAAACCCTACTATGTACTCCTGTCCATGGTTGTTATCACTCGAAAGCAAGCCACCGCCATGGTTTCACATGCTTTCTCTGTGCCTTTGCCTGAATCACCCCCTTCACATTATGTGGGGAATCCTACGGACACCAGCGAGGTTCCTAAAATTCCTGTAGGAGATAAAGAATTTGCCAAATTTCTGGATGCTAATCCTAGCGCTGTACAATACTATTTGTCTCATGCCCCTGACCGTACACCCGATGGTCAACTCCTTGTTGGCATGCCTATCAGTATAGCTACTCATTTAGCTCCTTCTCCTCCTGATAACTCCACTTTACCTTCTACATCCTTAGTCCCGTCTCCTAACTCAACAGCTTCAGGGGTTCATACGGCACAGATTGGCTTTCCTTTGGTTAATCTTGGGCCCAACATGTCATTACCACCGACTGCTCCTACCTCGTCTCTCTTGCAAACTGTTCCATTCATGACTTGCTCTCTACCACCTATCCACACGAGCTTTCCTTCTCAAGCTCCGCCCACCTTTTCATTTCCACACACATATCCGGTAACCTCAACGTCTTATATAGGACATCCCTATTCGGTCACCTCAACACATTCGTCCTCCATACCTTATCAACATTTAACCCCACCATTGTCTAGCGGTGGCCCTTGGCCCAATTTTCCTCCATTTACCACAACCACACCATCATCTTATCCAACTATTGATTTAATTAAACAAATGATGGAAAAAAATGCAAAATCTAGAGGCTTTTGTTTCAGGAAGCCGTAGCGCCCTAACATACAAGCAAGTTTTTAGGGAGCCTATCCACCCTTCTGTCCCCCTTCATTCATGTCCCTATCTCTCAATGGGAATTACCAAAATTTACCCATTTTAATAGTAAGGAGGACCCTCAACAACACTTGCAATCATTTAGACATGCCTGCTATCTGATTGCTCACGACGATGCTTTACTACTCCGAACCTTTCCCATGTCCTTATTAGGACCCACCTTGGAGTGGTATAGTGCTTTGACCCAGCACTCAATCTTCTCTTTTAACTAACTATCCTAATCTTTCTTGGATCATTTCTCCATTTACATTGCCAAGAAAGTATCTATCACCGACCTCTATGCCATCCGACAATTTGAAGATGAATCTATCATAGATTTCGTTAGACGATGGCGGGGGCCTTATCAACCAACTTACGTATGCCTTGCCTCAAGCCGAGCTTATCAAAAATCTTTACACGGGCCTGCACTAAGCACATCTCTCCTACCCTCTAAATTCAAACTTTCCGTACATTTGACGAGGCCTTTACTATGGCTTGAAAACTAGAGATTCGAGCCTTAGAGGAAGAGAAATTACGGTTGCGCAACAAAAACCCCAGTTTCCAAACCCAAGATTCCACCAACAAACCTAACACCACCAATCCTCACCCATCTACTACTTCAAAATCAAAAGGAGTCATGCATGCGGTGATGGTCAAATCCCAACCACTGTCTAATACCCCGTCAAATACAACCTATAAGTATAAAGCAGAGCCCATCAATTACACCCCCTTGGGAGAAACTTATGGGTGTGATATTGGAAAAATTGCTTAAAGCAGGAGCCATTACCTTACCTCCTATTAAACCTCAATCTGGGTTTGATTCCACTCGTGCCATACCTTCTTGGTACAAAGAAAATGACTTCTGTAACTTCCATCACGTGAAGGGACATAGTCATGAAAACTGCAAGATGTTGAAAAACATAGTGCAGGAAATGGTTGATGTAGGGGATATAGCCCTCGATAATTCTAATGCCCTTGCTAACCAAACTTATGAAAATATTCAACAAACCATTCCCGAATCATTCTTCTAATAGTAATATAAACCAAGATATATTAGCCAAGGAGAGTGTTCACGAGATCCATACAGTTTTTGACTCCCAGCCAAAAAACTCTATCGAAAAAATTCTGAATCAAGCTCTCTTCACTAAGGCAGGAACCCGAACCCCCCTTTATCACCATCAAGACAAGACTAAAATCCTTTTCGTTCCTTTACCCATCAAATAATTAACCACCAAGAGTTCCCTCCTCACAAATGAGCCTTCTTATACCACATCCTTACAAGACTGTGAGCGGATGTTATCTAATTTATCTATTTCCCAAACGTCTCCTCCTACCATTCTTGTTGTACAAGAGGAAGGATCGCCACTTATTTTGTCATCCTTAGACAAGAAAACTCTTGAACCTAACATCACCACATTCTTTAAAACATGATGGATCCTCTCAAACACGCCCTCCTACCTATTAGTTCTTCATCACCTAAATCTTTTCAGCGACTGGTTGACCTCTTAACGCCCATTGATACAGTGCCTCATCGACCCCCTGTATCACACCCACAGTGGACTGGAATCACAACCCACCTTTCTTCCATACAAAATTTCCTATTCACACGTGAATACTGTCATTCCCCCGGAAGATAGATGAGGTCCTTTGGGAACGTTTGAGTATGCCTTATTCTACTCAAATGCAGATGACCAATCTAGATGCCTCTACCATATACCCGAAGTGTTTACAAAAGCTTAAAATTCCTATGTCCTCATCTTCACCCCCCTCATCTCTACCAAATACCTCATCCACTTCTATTAACCTAACCAAATCTTCCCCTACGCTTGGGACCTTACCAATACCCATTCTAACACACCCACATAAGCAGCTTGATTTATCTAAAAATAAAGCCGTCCATCCCATTAGGAGATAGACTCAATCTCCTCAATCTATGCCGCTATCACAATTAAAACCCTCGTCGTCACACCTACCTTCCATATTGGGACCCCATCCCTCTACCTTGCATCAATATATCATACCTCCTACGTTTTCTTTAAAGCGACCTACGCCTTCTACACCCATACCGAAATCCAAGGGTATAACAATATCATCACCCCCGCGTATCCTGTCCACCTACCAACCCTAAACAAATTCCATCATCAAAAAATTTGTTTGCTGTCACTCCTATTTCTCTGTGGTTGTTTTCTGATACCACATCATCTGTGGCCTCATCATCTAACTAGATAAACATAGCTTCTATGCCAAAGAAGCCACGTTTAGTTAAAACCCATTATCAAAACCCCTTGGCTAAACCACCACCCATACAAACAAACCATACCCCGTCATTACCACAAACTACCTAGTCAATAGCCTCATTTTCCTCTGACTTTGACCCACTCAAAGGGTCTTACGCCAAAATCCTTGCTATGTTGGTGGAGAATGCGACCATTTCCCTACCCCCACTTAGACCTTATGATCCATCTAAACCTCGACCTATAGGTTATGATGAGTCTAAAATCTATGCTTACCACCGCACACCAGGACATGACGTAGAGGGATGCAAAGCATTGAAAGCCATACTTCGTCAGTCACCTCTCTCAGATAGAAAAGTTAAGAAAGACAACTTACAAAGAGAGAGACCTTTAGCTTCAATTCCCTCTCCTATACCACCTGTCCCCACCTCACCAAGATCTATCATTATTACAGCCCCACCTCTCGAAGACCATGACCTATCCCTACCGTCTTCCTCCTCTCGTATTCACGAGATCAATATGATTAGTGTTGCTACTCGAGGGCAGAAAAACAATGGGAAAGCGAAAGAAAACACACCTGCGGCATCTCTTTCTCCGTCCACCATCCCGATTGCACCACCACCTAAAGTGGTTATTCATGGACCCACCTATCCCATCTCTAATGGAATTTCCCACCGAACCATGATCAAACAACTTCACCAATCACCTGTAAAAATGACACTGTATGATCTCATTCTAGACTTCTGAATCTCATCGACAAGCTCTCATTGAAATCCTTCAAGGGATAGAGGTCTTACCTAATGAAACCTTGCCTGTTACCTCTATTCTAACACCCAATCACGTTGCTTCACTCACCAAACAACCTATCTCCCCAACCACTTCTGTCTCTGTACAGCAAGCCGCTGCTGTCAGTTTCTCCGAAGACGAAATTATCGACTTTGGTGCTGAAGATCCTGACCCTGCTCTTTTCATCTCAGCTTATGTCCGGGACATTCGGGTACGTCATGTTATGATTGACGGGGGTGCTAGCCTAAACATCATCTCTTCAAAAGCCTTCCAACAAATGAATATCCCTTCTAGTTGCATGTGTGCCAACCCCATCATGTTGCGGTCATTCAATGATGTTATTACTTCTACCTTAGGCACCGTGATCCTTAACATTCATGTAGGGCCACACACTTTACCTGAACTCTTCTATGTCCTTGAGGGAGAGTTCCAATACAATATGTTGTTAGGCCGCCCTTGGATCCGGGCTATGGGATGTGTTCCTTCCACCTTACATAGATGCATAAAATTTGAGTACGAGGGGAAGTCCTACACCGTAAAAGCTGATCCTCCCCCCTTCAAAACCTGCAATATGTTGTATCGCCCTAATGATGTGCTTGTACTAGTCAAGACACCCATTCATCCAACCCAACCATCCACTTCAACCGCACCTACACCTTCAACCAATGAAACCAATGAAACCGTCACAAATACCACTTCCTTTCCCGCAAACAACATCCCAACCTCCGACCCCTTAGTAGATTTTTTTCAATGCCTTACACTGGGGGAGTACCACCTATATAACGTTAACTCTTTCCATACCCCGCAGGAGTACGGACAGTTACATGCGCATCCTACCTATGACCGTCACGTGGGGGAGGTAATCTCTTACAGACCACCCCATTGCCGCACCAACCTAACGTATGGGGGTGTCGACGCATCCTCTGCTACCCCTGAACCTCCTTTTGAGGTGGTTCCCTTCCAATATGATTTTCAATACTTGACAAATCATTGTTTTCACCCTCACCTTCTTGACTCGTTGTGCTTGGAAAGGCTTTGGTTTTGGTCTTTATGAACAAGGCTGACATACACTCATTCCCATGACTACACACAAACACAATGATCGTAGTGGTCTCAGTTTTCCTGAAACACTTACACCGGAGAAACCTCATGTCAGTTGTATCCTGGAAGATGACGATGTCACCCCTACCAAACCATCATCACCCATTTTGCCATCGTCACCCACAGAGTCGATAGACCCTGAATCTATCCCTCCTAACTTATTTTTTTTTTTCATAAATGCTATCTTCCTAGGTCCTCTCACTTATCAATGCGATAATGAGGACCCATCTTCTCTTCCACTTCTGTATCTAGACATGATCGAAGAGGATTCACCTTCAATTAATGTTGTTGAGTGCCAGGATGACGACTCCATCCTCACTTACCTTGGTGCGGACGACTCCTATATTCAACGCGCCTTACCATCTGAAACTCAAACCATGTTGAATGAGTCGACTATAGAAATCAACATCCACATAGAGGAGGATCCTCACATTGTGAAGATCGGACAATCCCTTAACACATCAGAACAAGCCGCCTTTACTACCTTTCTCCGTACCCGCAACCAAGCTTTCGCTTGGTCCTATGCTGACATGCCAGGAATTGATCCTGACATTGCTGTCCATAACATCACCCTAAAACCTGATTCCAAACCAGTCAAACAGAAACTGAGAAAAATGCATCCACGCATTGCCCTCTTGGTCAAAGAAGAGCTTCAATGACTCCTTTCTGTTTCCTTCATCTTGCCTATTGACTATCCTCAATGGATTTCTAACATCGTACCTGTCACTAAAGCGATGGGGGGACTTCGGATATGCACGGATTTCTGAGACCTTAACCTCGCTTGCCCCAAGGATGACTTCCCCCTCCCAAGTATTGATCAACTTGTTGATCTCACTGCGGGCCATGAAATGCTTTCTCTCATGGATGGCTTTTTCGGGATACAATCAAATTTTGGTAGCCCTGGCCGATCAACATAAAACTACCTTCATAACTCCTTGGGGAACCTTCTATTATCGTGTCATGCCGTTTGGCCTTAAGAATGCTGGTGCGACCTATCAGCGGGCTATGACTTACATTTTTCATGACATTATGCACACTATCCTTGAGGATTATGTCGATGATCTTCTTGGCAAATCTAAACATCGCAGTGAACATCTCGATGTTTTAACCATTATTTTCGATCACCTGTTACAATATTCGGTCTGGCTTCAACCAAAGAAATGTGTCTTTGGTGTTCTTTCGGGAAAACTTCTTGGCTTTATCGTCTCTTTGCGTGGCATTGAGGTCGATCCATCTAAATTCAAAGCTATCCTAGAAATGCCCCCCACCCAAAAACCTCAAACAATTGCGTAGTTTGCAGGGTAAACTTCAATCCATCCGGCGTTTCATCTCCCAACTCTCGGATCGATGTCAACCTTTCCATCACCTTCTTAAAAAGGACATTTCCTTTCAATGGAGCGAAGAGTGTCACCAAGCCTTTGAAGCTCTCAAAGCCTATCTCTTGCAGCCACCCGTGCTTATCCCACCTCAGGATGATCGCCCTTTCTACCTTTACCTTTCTGCCACTGACCATGCTATAGGAGCCATGCTCACACATCGTGACTCGAGCACGTCGAGAACAAGCCGTTTATTATATAAGTCGTACTCTCGTGGATTACGAGACTAGGTATACACATGTAGAAAAATTGTGCCTAGCCCTATCATTCGTAGCCACCAAACTCCGACACTACCTCCTGAATCACAAAACTTTTGTCATCACCAATGCGGACCCCATTCATTATATGTATGCCAAACCACATCTAAACCAATGCATCGCCCAATGGCTTATGCTCCTCGCTGACCTCGACCTTGAGTTTGTACAACAGAAGTCAATCAAAGGACAAACTATTGCAGACCAACTTGCGGAGGCCCCTTTACCTGGGGAACAATTTACCAATTTTAATTTCCCTGACGAACTCATCGCCACTCTTTCACTCAGGGAAGAGTCGTATCCAATGACCCTCTTCTTCGATGGATCCAAATGCCAGTGCGGCGGAGGGGCCAGTGTTGTTCTCATTCCTCTTGACGCTGAACCTATGCCTCTTTCATTCCGGCTCGATTTCCCCTGCACTAATAATACAGCGGAATACGAGGCCCTTGTTTTGGGTCTCCAGGTTGCGTTACACTTAGGTGTCAAATCTATTAATATTTTTGGCGACTCTCAATTGGTAGTCAATCAAGTTATGGGCATCTACCAATGTAAAAATGAGGAACTTCAAAAGTACAAACATTACGTGGATTCACTTTTGACCTCATTTACTCGTTATTCTATCCAGACCATTCCCCACTCCACTAACAAATTTGTGGATACTATGGCTTGCTTAGCCTCACAAATTCCTACCTCACCAACTGACTCTGACATATTCGTCTTGGTCCAACAACTCTTTGCCCCATCTTACTCAGCCCCGGTTGTTTGTATGATAAATAATGTGTCTGCTAATTCGCAGGATACCTGGTACCACCAATTTCACGACTACCTTACAACCTCTGTTCTCCCACCTGACCTAACTAGTACCGGCAAACGTGCTTTTCTTAAAAGTGTTTCTCGTTATGTCGTCATGGGGGGACTCCTCTATAAACGTGGCTTTGATGGCATCCTCCTTCGATGTCTAACCGGTGCGGAGGTCACCTATACCATCCAACAAATCCACGACGGTATTTGTGGTGGACATTTTTAGTGGCCTTGCCTTGGCTAAATGAATCCTTCGCCTAGGTTATTATTGGCCTACTCTTAATAATGACTGCTATGAATATGTTAAGCGTTGTGTTATGTGTCAACAACATGCCAACCTTCAACATACTCCTAGCCATCCGCTACAGGTCACACGAGATCTTTGGCCTTTCTCACAATGGGGTTTAGACCTTATTGGTGAGATTCACCCGCCCTCTTCGCAACGTCACCGTTGGATAATCACAGCAACCGAATATTACACAAAATGGGTGGAGGCCATTCCACTCATTTCAATCAAAAAAGAAAAAATCGTCGAATTCGTTAACCATCACATTATCTGTCGTTTTGGTATTCCTCATCGCCTAATAACAGATAATGGTAAATCTTTCAAAAATAAGTTGTTACAAGACCTTTGTGACAACTTTGGTATCAAACTTAGTTTCTCATCACCTTACTATCCACAGGCCAATGGTCAAGCTGAATCTTCTAATAAAACCCTAACCAAAATCCTCATGAAAGTTGTTAATGATTCTGGAAGAAATTGGCATGATCACATTCCCTTTGCCCTTTGGGCTTATCGTACTAGCATTCGTACCTCCACTAATGCCACACCATTTTCTTTGGTATATGGTACCGAGGCTATCTTGCCTCTCGAAATACAAATACCCTCCCTCAGAATATCTCTTCAGGATATTCTCACCAATGATGATTTCCGCCAAGAGTGGTTAGCCCAATTAGAGCTTCTTGACGAGCGTCATCTTACGGCTCTTGACCACCTTCAAATCTACCAAAAACGCATCAAGCGTGCTTATGATAAGTGACTTCATGAGCGTACCTTTAAGGTTGGTGATCTTGTCCTCAAAGAGAATCAACATGTAACCAAACTAGAAAAGAGCAAACATGGAAAATTTGCTCCTAATTGGATTGGGCCTTACATTATCACTCACACTTATGGATCAGGCACTTATCGTTTAGCTTCGCTTAATGGTAAACCTGAGCCTGAGCCCCTTAATGCCTTGCATCTTCGACCATTCTACTGTTGAAATTAGTGTTATATCACTTCTTATCTACCTTATGCTCATCCCTTGAGCTCATTTACCACCGCACACACTTTGTTTCTTACATCTCAAAATCAAATCAGGCTCACATGGTTTGATTATCACCTCCCCTTAAAAGATGCCTTCCCCTTTTTAGTCTAGTCCATGACTTCAAAGTATCAAAATGACACATTCTTAATTAAAACACTTATGGGATTTTCTTGAGTCAAACTTCCTACAAAACTAGATGCTTTATGCCCAACGGACATCTAGACCTCTAAATTATACAATAGACTGCTCCCTTGAAGGACAACTATATGCCAAACTATTGCTACTATTATATATAGACTGCTCCCCCGAAGGACAGCTATACATAAACACCGCATCTGCTACTATAAATAGACTGCTCCCTTGAAGGACAGCTATACACAGTCAGCCTTTATCAGAAGCTTCTCGCATTGATCAGCTTCGTGAAGACCTCAAGAACAACAAAATACATATCCCATGTAGACTTCCCGCATCGATCAGTCTATATCCAGAAAAATAAAATAAAAATAAAAGCAATATTTCAAAACACTTTTGAGTCATGGACTTGTCTATTTAGGTTTGGTTCTCTTTCGTCAGAATAATCATCTTATAATAAGTTCTCTGCACCCTCGCCCACATCAACCACCTCACCTCACCATTTGTCAAAGCAACAAAACTCAAGGGACGTGACGTATATCTGATATATTGTGATTATACCACTCTTTTCACCTATCGACTTCTCGCCTATGCAAGGTACCTAGGGATTCAAGCTCATCCTACATTAATATGTGGTTTGTTTAGCTCTTCTCAACTACGGGACACTCTGGCCTCTTTTGCTCGACTCTAGGATTGTGTGTTGACCTTAATCAGGACACGATTCCCTACTACTTGGGTATGCTAACTTTCGCTTCACCTATACCTACACCAACAACATTACCCTACCAACACCAACAACATTACCCTACCAACATCAAATTTTTACCAACCAACAAATTGCCTAACCACAACCAAATTGCCTGAATTCACCTCTCCCTGGTCCTAAGGGAGAACTACATCGGTCTGAGGCCCCTCCTTGCTTTGTGCAATGGGCTATGTAGGTAGCACTTAGGAGACATGGGGTCTCCCAAGGTTAGCTCAACCATCCCCTACCATACCCTATCATGTGTTGTAAATATAAATAATTTTTGTGTATTTCTATTTGCCAACATTCATCTTTATCCTTTTTCAAACAAAACAAAAACAACATTCAAAAAAAAAAAAAAAAACAACCATTCTTATTATTATCATCACTCAAAACCACATACATCTTTAGTTTTATTTTAGATGTTAAACAAATACATCTTCTCTATCATCAACTCGCAGGTCGACATCCTTATTTATTCTTATATTCCTATGAAATTCACTTAGACCCTTGCACCTCCTCCTGAATCAGGTGGTGATCATGATCGTCGATGCCTCTCAGTTGGCCTCTCCATCCTCAAAGGTGCCACTGCCATTGGTTCCTCCCATTGAGTCCGCCAACATCTCCTGTAACATACGAATACGTCCTCTCGCATGGAGGAATCTTGCCTCCAGTCTCTCCACTCGTAACTGTGAAACCTCTAACAATCCCATTGTCTCATTCACCTGTGTTTGAAGCTGGTGAGCCAAATCCTGCAGACGATCTCTCTCCGCTGTAATCACAGCTATGTCAGGGCGCTCACGTGCACCTCACAGCTCTGCTACCCACCATACTCTATAGGCCTCTGTCGTTCCCGCATCCATTACCCTACGATCGGCTGCTATCTCTTCCTGGCCCTTCTGGAGGTGTAGGCCGGGGAGGTGAGAATGCTGCCTTGGCATCAATCCTCATGTATGGTCATATATCATAGGTATATCTTGAACAAACCCAAATTGTCACCACACGCGATCTAGAGGAATCCTCTCGTACTCACCTGGCCTGTGCCCTGCGATCCACCTCAATCGCTCTACACCCCTCAACTCCTCAGCTATGTTCTCTGTCACCATATAGTTCTCGTAAGGCCTCCAACAAATATCCGCAATCATCACCATCTCCCATACCTGTCTATAATACTCGATGTCATCTATCACGGCCTGGGATCTCGCTTCTTGTTCTGTCTGGACCCATCATCTGAATCCCAACCTTTGCACTCCTGCTCTCTCCTGACTGGATGGGTCGGCCTATTGGACGCACACAAACAATATGCTCATAGGCCCAACAATGTAATAAGTATGAACAATCCAGTGTTGTCCTGTGTTTTCGCTTGCAGGCCCATAAACCCCTATATAACTCTGCCAGATATGCGGGTGCCCATGCGAAAGTCACGCTCATTTCTATCATTTCCCAAATAACACTCATCAATGCTTTTGGAAATCTTCCCCCTTCTGCCCTCGGTAATGCATAATACCCCACCGCTATCATTAATAGCATGGCTAACCTTGTTTCCTTAAGGTGTGTTGCATACATTGTACCATACGTAAATGATAAACCTTGTTGTGTCAAATCTCGTGCATAGCTGAACCGAATACTGCTGTTATCGCTGCCCACCCCGCACTAGGCAACGCCTGATACACTATTTTTCCTATCATTGGGAGTCTCAAAATACGGAACACATCTTCCAAAGTCACTGTCATCTCCCCTGTTGGCAGATAGAAGGTATTCTTTTCTGGATTCCATCTCTCAATCAACGCCTGCAACATAGCATGGTTACGTGTGATTCATGAATAATAGCGGATTCCACTTAACCCCAAACGATTTATCAATGCCCATTCAGCTGGTGTTACATCCGCTCGGATTCGTGACAACAACGCTGGCATAGTATCATTCATCCTTAACCCTGCTTCCGCCTGCATACATCAAAACGACACATAATTATTCAATAGAACAAATCTCCACGGGTTTTTTCTCAAATTCTGGAAACTCCTACAGTGACCGATATCGGTTATGGATAACTGATACCGGTTTGCTAACTAATACCGGTTATTTCAAAATGATACCAGTCACTGTCCAAAATATACCTACCCTGCTTAAAAACATACACCTACGATAATTATTTTGCCCGTTTACTCATATTTATACCTAAAAAACATACGTGACCACCCTGTTTACCTACCCCATAGCACTCACCCCATCCCCAACCCTTGCCTATCACCTTTTCTTTCTCATTCTCTCATTTACCCACTTACACTTCTCTCATCCTATTCACAAAACATGCAAGAATCAAATTACAACCAAACAGTTTACCTCTCATGGATGCAGCAGCTTGGGGTGGAACTTGTCTTCCCCCTCGTCGCCTGCCTGCTGGATGCCTTCTCCTCGTTCAGCCATGTTCACCACCCTCTTCAAATATAACTTGTCTTTCTGCCTTCTGAATCTCAGCCCACACTCACTTCACCTATCTCTTTCCTCCTTATCACTCAAATTCTTTCATGCAATTACCTGTATCAGTCGTCAAACAGTGTCACATTCGCATATTTAACTTGTTACATGCATCTAAAAATAAGAATGCTAAAAATAAGAACTTAAGTTGCCAACCAAGCAGTTCTATTTTTAGGAAAATAATTCTGGCATAACCGATATCGGTTACATAACCGCTATCGGTCATATAGCTACCGACATCGGTTACATAACTGATATCGGTCATGTGTCCCCTTTTTGCTTAAACCTAAGCCGTTTCTTCATTTTTTGCAAATTTTTGTGGCGCCCGCCTCTTTTTCCTGCATTAACAACACCATTATCAATATTTGTCATCCAAATCACATCTATATATCCTCATAATTTCAGCAACATCATCCATTTACATTATAACAACCATCGACAACATACATAGCAGACATCATATATAACCATCAAACCATCACATTTCATACACAACATGTGAATTAAACTCATCATCTATATATACATACATTCCATTTCAAAAAGCCATCAACAAAAGACATCAACACCATAATATATAAACCATGTGGATCAAACTCATCATACATTCAATAAGACAAACCATCGACAAAACACTACACCATTTCATATACACCATGTGGGTCAAAATCATCATATATATATATATATATATATATTTCAAAGGTTTCAAATATACAACTTGCCCTGCATAGGGGCCTCTGTGATCTCATCATAATATAAAGCCGACATGCAGGCCACAACAACTATCAAAATATTGACTCGGCTCATAGGCCGGTCTCTCATATCAAAAATATACTCGGCTCACAGGCCGGTATCAACTGTACAACCCGTACTCGGCTCGCAGGCCAGTATATACAATAAATGAATAAATGAATGAATACATCATGTGTGGGCACACAGGCCTCTATAAACATAACCGGTTTGAGCAGACCGGTGCCCTATAATATCCAATATACAAACACAAAAATCTATCTAACTCTGACCCAGGGATGTCTCAACTCTCCCCACCACCCTCGGCACCCTCTCCCTGCAGGTCCTGGCCCCTGGCTCCCGCCTCCTCCCTATCACCAACCCACCGGCTGTAGCTGCACCACCCTGGGATCTCTGACTCTGCGAGGTCTCCGCTCTATGCACCACATATGGCTGATAGTCAGCCCCGGTACCATCAAGGACGTCCTGATAGTACCGGGCCTCCGCTCTCGCCTCCATATACCGGGCCCGTGCCACCAAAGCTGCTGGGGGCTGGTCCCCCCGACTCCTAATACCAATGGCCCCTGTCCTACCAGTACACCCCTATATGGGTGCCTGTGCCGGTGCCGGATGGGCTGGTACCGGTGCATGTGGCTGCGCCGGTGGTGGTGCCTATACCTATGCCTGTGCTGGTGCCGCTGGTGGTGCTTGTGGCGGTACCTATACCTGTGGTGGTACCTATGGTTGTGCCTGTACCTGTGCCTGGGATAACTGCCCCTGTAAGACACCTATCTGTGCCTATGCAGCAGCAAGCTGCCCCTGTAACAACTATACCTGTCCCCTGAGCTGGTCCCTCTCTGCTCTAACAGCCGCCAAGTCTGGCTGTGCGGGTTGTGCTCTCCTCGTGGCTCTCTCCCCTGCCCACCATACCAAAAATGATCCTGTACACCCGGCGTCATCCACTGTATCGTCTGCCTGCCTCTCTGCTACCCAATCTGGGTCCACGGGCTGTGGTACAGGCAAGTGGAGCCTCTACATCATCCCTCCGGTACTGAGGGAAGGGAGGTGGCTCATCCTGTCGTAGCCCCAACTGTCATCGTACCCTCTCCAGGGGTATCCACTCATACTCTCCCGGCCTCCGTTCCCGCTATCCAGAATGTATACTGGATCCACGCAACTGTGATCGGGCTCCTCTGTGAGGCTGATGACCTCTGTAAGGCCTCCATACAATATCCAGGGTAGTCACGCCCTCTAATACATGTCAGTAATATGCTACATCCCGTCCGGTGAGAAACTGCTCGTGGCTGGCCCACGACCCCCAACCACCTCTGAAAGCCATATCTATAAATCACCTGTGGCCCTAGCTGCTGGGGCAACCCTACTGGTCGAATGCATATGATATGCTCATATGCCCAACAATGTAACAAAAATGTAGAGCAAATCCTGAATCGCCTCATCCGGTGATAGCCCCACAACTCTCGGTATAACTGCACCAGGTATACTGGTGCCCAAGCATAACATGTATGCTCCTCAACCATCTCGTGTAATACCCCCATCAGCGCCCGTGGAAAGCGGCCTCCCTCTAAGTCCGGGAGGGCGAAGCATGTAATGCCGATCATCATCAACATGGCAAGCCATGTCTCATGTCGGTGGGCACGATACATATCCCCATAGGCGATGCTCGCGCTGTGATAAGTCAATAGCGCGGCTGCATCCCCGAATACCTGTAAGATGTTGTCCATGGCTGTCTCTGCATCCACCTGGAAGACTGCCTCTCCATCGATCGGTAATCTAAGGATGCGATACACATCCTCCAATGTAATGGTCATCTCTCCAGTCGGGAGATGGAACACATTGGTCGTACGGATCCCATCTCTCGATGAGGGCAACCATAAGACTGTGATCCCTCTCTATCGCCCTATAACGCTGGACTCCGCCGAGTCCCACCTCGCGCATGATGGCCCAGTCCACCGCAGACACGTGTGGCCACATCCGTCTCAACAGCGGACGCATCCTATCCCGCATAGTCAGCTGCTGACGTGCCTGCACAAAATCACCCACTTCATTAGACCTACCCTTTCAAACAACTCCTCCTTTAACCTTCTATACCCCCTTTTACCCACACCGACCCACACAACCTGACCCCATTTTTCCCCCCAACCTACTAATCACCCTTCCTCTCGCACCTCTACCCCTCAGCTCCCTCTTCTATGCCCCTACCAATTAAACACAAAACCCAAACCATTCATGCCCAACATCTAATCCCGAAACAACAACCCAAACACGCCCCATGTTTCACACCCAAACACTCAACCTTCCTATTAACACTCTACCAACACTTCCCAAACACAACCCACACTACCAAAACACCAACCCGACAACCCCAACAACGACCTTAACATTCAAAACAACAACAAAACCCAACCAACCAAATAAACAATCCTAGCTACGGACCGGTACCGGTCACCCATGACCGCCACCGGTCCCCTCTCCACCGACGCCGGTCTACCTACGACCGACACCGGTCAACCACAAACCCACCCTGCCCCCAAAACTTCCTGACCGATGCCGGTCGCTTAGTGACCGGCATCGGTCACTGAAAAATTCGTGGAGCCGAACCCGATGCGGCCCCCCCCAAATCCATTTTGCCTATTTATCCCTATTTACCCACCCAAACACCCTAAAAATCTACCCACCCTGCCGCCTTGCCCTATTTAACCCATCTATCCTCTTCATTTTTTCAAATAACTTCAATTTATTCATTATTTTACTCAAAACATGGATTCCTACCCAAACCCCCAAATATAGCTTAACAACATCAAATTCACACAATGAGAGGTTTCTAACCTACCGGTACGATGACACGTCATCGTGGTGGGATGGGTGGTGGTGGTCCAGCTGGTCCAGCACCTCCAACTCCTCCTGGCTGAGCCATGGCTCTAACTCTCCTCTGCTGGGTCCTCCACCAATCAACTGCTGCCTCCTACTCACTAGGGTCCTACCAACCACTCACTTCTCCACTCAAATAGCACCACCTCAACCAACAAATGCACCAATCTCAACAATACACCTCAGACAACTCAAATGGGGTTTCAAATTGACACTGCTGACAATTACATGCCCGTATTTTTTTCTTTTTATAGGTTTTTGACCTATAACCGATATCGGTTATATTATGCCCTAAGGAACCGGTATTGGTCACCCACCGATATCGGTCATAGACAATCGATATCGGTTTTATCCCACCTCTTGCCCAATTTCTGACCTTATTTACTAATCGCCCTTTCTCATAATATCACCTATATCCACCTTGGCTGAACACCCTTTGTTAACTTCATTGGCCCGACCCAAGGCCGTAACCAACAAATTTGGCCCAACCCAAGGCCGCAACCAGCCATTTGGCTCAATCCAAGGCCACAACCAACCAATTTGGCCTGACCCAAAGCCGCAACCAACCATTTGGCCCGACCCAACGCCGCAACCAACCATTTGGCCCGACCCGCAAGGCCACAACCAACCAATTTGGCCCGACCCAAGGCCATAACCAACCAATTTGGCCAGACCCAAGGCTGCATAACCAACCCAATTTGGCCCGACCCAAGGCTGTAACTAACCCAATTTGGCCTGACCCATGGCCGCAACCAACCAATTTGGCCTGACCCAAGGTCGCAACCAACCAATTTGGTCTGACCCAAGGCCCGCAACCAACCCATCTGGCCTGACCCAAGGCCGCACCCAACCAATTTGGCCCAACCCAAGGCCGCAACCAAACATTTGGCCCGACCCAAGGCCGCACCAATTAAATACCTCGCCCAAAACCAACAAATTACAATTTTATCCACCCATCATGTAGCTTTTTTTTTGTTTAATCGAGCTCACCTATTCGTGTTTTAGCATGATTAGGGTACTTTACTTGATCAGTTGACCAACTTTGCCTAGACCAAGACCATGACATTTATCTCAAACAAACCAACCATTTGATACTGCCGCACATGCCTCAACGTTCCTGTACCTTACCCATTATATCCCCTAGAGCTACTTCCTATGCCTTGGATACTAGGATTATATCACCCTTGTTTGGATAAACTATCAACCTTTTGCCTATGAATTGCTTGTTTGCTCTTCCAAATCATTTTACCCTATTCACACTACTGCATTTCAATGTGCATCTGCTTCCTTCGACCTACCCCATCATCTTACCGTCATCTCAACGACCATTTACCCTTTATCAACCCTATCCTTGATTTTCACGACTACCTCAATCCGTGATAGATTTGAGGGGGATTACCAATACCCTTAACAAGGGTAACCACTTCTTATTATATTTCCGGTGCAGCTTTAACCAAGACAAGCTACACGACAATAAGGGGCTAATGTAGACACCGAATTTGTGTCTTACGACCCCCTGTGACCCGCATCTCATTTCGCAACCTAATCTCATCACCTAAAACCTTACACAATTATTTATTAATTACCTTATAATTAATAAATCCACATCGCCATACCTGCCACCCTAATTTTGCCACCTCATCATGACCTAGTCCTAACCCTAAACTAACCTAATTAAGACCTATAACTTGGTCTACATCCACACCCATGACTAGGGACTCCTTACTCACACCCAAAACCGACCTTGTAGTAACTTGACCAAGCCCGCAACTAATCCCTTGGGAGAAAAGGAGGGAAAGTTAGCTATTTTACTAAAAATAGCCCACTTTGACCTGACCGATACCGGTTCCTACTCAACTGCTGTCGGTTACGTAACCACCATCGGTTCCCTGTAAATGACCACTTCCAACAAAAAAAAAAAGATCAGATTTTCATTTTGGGATCAGATTTTTCATTTGATCGAGAAGAGGAGAAATCATTGAAAGGATCTGGATTTGCTTGGCCGAGGAGAGACAAGTGAAGAAACAAGAAGAGTTTACAGAAAAGGAGTTCTTCGAAGGCTGCAACTGAATAACCAGAGCCCAGTGACACTCATCGGAGCATCAGAAGAGGAGATAGCTCATCTTGGATTGTCAGATCATCCTACTTGAGCCCTGTCTTCGTCATCACAGTCCTGGAACCTGCATCCTCATCAAGAATGAGTAAGTAGTGTCTTGTATGTTTCTAAGCACCATTTCTTGAGCCTGTGGATTGATAGTAATCATAAGTTTATTCCTAGATCTACTACCCAACAACATACTGCACTTAACCTTCATCCATACATCCTGGTATTGCCCAGAAGACCATTTTATCACACTCTAAGTCTTCCCTGTCCTCTCATTATTCCCCTCAGCCATCCACCATTCTTAATAACCCCACAATCACCCAGCAACCAACCTCTATCCAGAAGCACCTAGATTACTGACCCTACCGGTGTCGGTTATCCACTACCGGCAGCGGTTCTCTAACCGCGGTCGGTTATTCAGTGACCGCCATCGGTCACTGTGACTTATACCCCAAAACCTTCCTCTCGCCTATTTGTCACCTAACCACCGCAGATCCAGTCTGGTTTATCCCTGTAACTCAACCTGAATGTATCAACGACTAGTAACCAAACAAACAACGTGACGTTTTATTATTGATAGTTAGCCTCTATTGCTGTGCAACGAGGTACCTAAATCATGATTGTGCAATAGCTTTCCTTGTGATCATTTGTGTTAATTCGTATTAAAAGGGGAACTGACCACCTTCGAAAGGAAGTTTTATATTTCCTGGGCCTAAGGCAGCTCCCTCATTTATTGTCTAATTAAAATCTGGTGGTCCTGTATTCTTACTTGCAGGTAGTCCTTCCAAGAAAAAAAGGAGTTCTTCGCAGTCGATCTGATCTTTCTCTACGGTATGCGCACACCATCTCAACATTCAACAGTTATTCCTCCTAGCCCTAACCCTTATCTATTTCTCAAAGGAATGATAGGATAGAAGCAAGTCTATTCCACAGAGCCGAAACATTCCGTGCGAAACAACTTCAATGAATGGAATGATGAACCTTCTCACACCCTTTTCCAATATTGTACATGTTTATTCAATGAATTGGGAGAAAATGAAAGGTTAGAATGATCATACACAGGAGATAGACTGACCAGGAGATGGATTTGGGAAGGATTTGGAGAAAATTGTCACATTTGGCTTAGTTGTCATGTTTCAAATTTTGCATTTTTAGGCTAGTGATTTTGTATAACAATAGTAGGATATAACTTGGGTACCTTGTAATATAAAAGGAAATGGATAACCTTAGAATTATAATCAATGAGTAGAACCTTGTTTTATTATATTGAGAAAAAGAGTCAGTTCCTCACTACTAGTTCATAAGTAACGAACACACAAAGGGAAAAACCAGAGCAAGCACAATAGAAATGGGAAATACACAAAATCAAGAAAGAAAGAACACACTAGAGAGGTAAAATATGTTATAGGGGAGGGAAATTCATTGAGATAGGGGAATAATATACACATGCCTAGAAATGGGTTGGGAGAATACATGCCATCATGGAACAATGGGCTAAAGTCAAACTTCCAAAGCTTGAAGATAATCATCTGATCATGCCATGCTCTCGTGACAACTCCACATAGATTGAGAAGAAGGAGAGAGAATGATATTCTGTCACCATAATGATATTACATAGAAAACAAATTCACATCCAGAGATCAATTTATAACCTTCTTGAAATTCTTATCCTTTGTAGTCTCTACTTGATGTTTTGTGACTATGAGAAGCCATTTCTCCCTATTCTCAAAAGTAGAATATTTAATTTTATCTTGAAGGTGTTGGTCGTCAGATAGGACTTTACGAAGAGCAACAGTCAGGGGACAAGAAGTCCCTCCTCTTTAATGGGAGAGGTTCCCTTATTCAGAAACGAACTTATTTACAAATGTACAAAACATGATTTGTTGGTTAAACTTGGATATCACGAAAGTGTTTTCTATGAAGATCATCAATTACAAAAGGACTGAGGAAATGAGAGTACGGGAAAGAGCAGAAAGGCAACATGCAGAATTATAGATATCAGAGTAATTCTTTATGTATGCGAAAGTCACAGTGAATTGAAACAAGATCATTTGTATCGAATAAATAAGATGGAATTTAAAGACACAAAGTTCTGTAAATAACATCTTCTTAGAACACAAAGTTTCTTAACATAACACAGATTCATTAATCAAGGACACAAAGTTCCTTCTTGGTTATACAAGATCACCGTGCTTGCAAAGTTGAAGAGTATGCAATCGGTAAGACTAACGAATTTGAGACAAATGAGCTTCACAAAGAAAATAAATGAAAGCTTAGGAATAACAGAGATCAGATAGACAAAGAATGGAAAAGTCCTTCTGTATTGATTTCTTTATAATCTATTTACACTTTTCAGAAAATATGCCAAGTTCTTCCTCCTTCAAAATGGCGTGGAAAGGCCATTATATAGCTTACAAGTCAGTTACTCTTTGTAACTACTTCTTTTAACTAAAGATTAGTTAAGGATTGCCAATCGCAATACCTCAACTTATTACAATGAATCCGAGAAAAAGAAATAGAAAAGAAGAGAAGAATAAGGAGAAGAAGACAGGTGGTCGGTCACTGAGAGGGACCCACTGACTTCAGAATTCGCTGCCTGAATCTCTTCAATGACTCAGCTATATCTCTGCCACGAGGGACTGACGTGTTAGTCATAGACTGAGTCCAAAATCCCAGACACTTCTCCATCTCTTTATCAAACTCGACATGAGTATGATAATCTTTGTTTGCTTCTTCAATGGCAGATTGAAGAGAGCAAATCTCCTTCATTTTCTCCTTGGAGATGGAACTTTCCTTGAATAGGTTATCTTTGAAAAAAGCTCTGAATTGAGCTTTGATTTCTTGCAAGGAAAGGGAAGTACCAGAAGTCTCATCCTGAAGATGACAGTGTATGTCTTTGAAAGCAGAGATAACCAGTGTCTTGAAAGCTTCGCCCTTCTACCAACTGTTCTTTAGTTCTCCCAAAGCCTCCTCCAGGACTCTGATTTTCCACTCCACGCTGTAGACCCAGGACTTCGAAAGATTATCTTTTGCATCATCAAAGACTTTACTCACCAACAAAACGTTCTCATCTGCCTGTCCCATGAGTCGGAGGTCTACTATGCAACTGCTCCAGAGTTTGAGCTCTTTATCCATGATATTGATAGTGGAGGAGAGCTTCAGTTGCACATTGCTCACCTTTTCATGGAGTTTGAAAGCTTCATCGATGAAGTTTAATCCAGCAACAAGCATGTCATCCACCAGGGCTTCAATAGCTCTGCCATAGACAGAATACTTGTGCATATCTTTGATACTCTGCACTTCATCTTGGCTTAGAATTACAGGAGGTGGGAGAGTAGTCAATGGAGTAGGGTCCAAAACTTTGTCCTTAGACAAAAGAGACTTGATGAAACCTGTGAGAACTTGGGCCTGTTCTTCCAACTGTTCAATAGTTTGTTGCCCTTTCTCTACCCTCCCAATGACTCTTGTGACTGTTTCCTGGAGGTTGTGAATTTCACCTTCAGGGGTAGACTCTCCCATTGGGATTCTCAAGAGCTCTAAGTCAGATACCTGCAAGTCCTGCTCTGATTTATCCGTTGTAGGCCTGGCAATCTCCAGGAATTGCTGACCTTGAGCATCAGACACTATTCTGGAGGTAGTTCTGGCTTTCTTGGCACGAGAAGGAGTGGTGCCCAACAAGGCTTCGACAGCATCAAAATTTGACCCTGAACTCCGAGAGGAAAATTTCCTCTTCCTTTTGTCAACCAAAGGTTGCACCCACGCAAAAGAGGAAGAGGAATCAGCAGGAGGAGCAAGGGGACCAAGAGACAGAGAGCTCATGATGCTCAAGGTCTGCGCAGCTGTTGACTCGAGTTGAGAGGTGAGTGGGGCACTTGGGGAAATTGCGGCAGAAGAGTCAACATCACCTGAAAGCTCAGTGCTCTGGATTTCTTTATCTTTATCAGCTAGATCTTCAGGAGCACTTGCAAGAGTTGGTACTTCACTTTCTTCACTTTCACTGAGAACAATGATGTTCTCTGGTCCCATAGGCAACTCTACCTGCTTTCTTTGAGGGTCACTTTCCACAGGCTCCTTCTTAACCTCCTTGAGCTTCTTCTGGTACACTTGAGTGGATGAAGAAGGAGTAGAAGCTGCAGGTCCTTGTATTGATGAGGCAGGAGGGGTCTTCACTGGTGTTTCTGACCTTGGAATAGATGCTTCTCTTCTTGGTGTTGAAGCATCCTTAGAAGAGGATTCTCCTGAATGCCTCCTGAATTCTCGAACCATCCTGTCAAACCAGACCTTAGTCCTGACTAAGACTGGAGCAAGGATCTCAGCCAGATCATCCCTCTCTTTCCTGTTCCAATCCAGGTCCTCCAAAGGAGTGTGCTTAACCACATTTTCATACTCATACGAGTATAGATCAGAGTTGTCATCCTGGAGACCTTCAGGAACTTGGTACAGACCGAGTTCTTGGATCAATTGCAGGGAGAACCTGCCACAATGCCTTCTCCTGGCCTCAAAATCATCTGCACAGTCAGCCCAGTAGTCTTCTGTATCAGCCCTGTGATGGTAGATTATCTTGATGTTCTGTTCAATGAACTTCTTCAAGTCGAAGCAGGTTCTTGGCTTGAAGAAATGAACGATGATAGGTACCAGGGCTCTCTCTATGTTCTGTGCGTCCAGGGCTGTTTTGCAAGTGTAGTTTCCCAGAGAGATGGGAAAGTGCAAGCCAGAAATCTTCTTGTCTCTGCAAGTTCTGTGCAACTTGTCTAGTTGCCTGCATATTTCTATCAAGGCCATTTTATCATTGCAGAACATGGGCAGTCTCAGAGGGGTGCCCTCATAGCCGGCAAGCCTGATATAAGAGAATTTCCTGAATTGGATGAAATAAGCACCATATTGCGATATCAGGTTCATGGCTTCATCTGAAAACCTTCTAGCAGTATCACCTTCGAGCAATCTGACCACGTACATGGTGAAAGCATCATTGACCCTTCTGAAATTACGATTGCTGGTCTCCAGGGTGAACTACGGACAGTAAGCATATACTGGATCATCTTTGTGAGCGTCGATGTAAGAAAAGCCAAACCATTGCCGTGACGCTGCCAGGGTATACATCAGGTACGAAGTCATATAGAACTTCTTCATTTGCTGCACATTGGACAGCTGCTCCATCAAATTCATGCTTATGATTTCCGCCCAATTGATATTTTGTGTTCCTTCGCACACCATGCTGATGAGCGGGCACATCCAGAAGTGAAATTCGTTGGTAGAGGGCAAACCCATAACCCGAGCCAGCAAGATTATGAAGTCTGACAACTCTTCATTGAAATCTGCTCGGAAGAGGGTTTTGGTCAGACGAGAATCTCCCTTCCTAGGGTTTTAAGCCAGGACTTCGCCACTCGTGCCTTATATTTGTCACTGTCTTGGTCGAACAAGGCCTGTGCTTGATCCCGAGAAACGACTATGGCATTATCCATCTCTGGAATCCTCAGAGCAGTGCTAATGGCGGCAGCATCCAGTTTGGTGATGAGTTCCCCATGTATATTGGTCAATTCACTCGAAGCGGGGTCGAAGTGAGCTCCGCATGAAAGCACGGTATCAGCACACTGTACTGAGATTGGGAAACCTCCAGCAAAAGCCAAACCACTATCATGAATCATCTGTGCCATTGGTGTAGGGTTTGCGTCCGCCATTCTTGCCCAAAAATCACTGAAATCAAGATGACGAGCTTCGCTGTCCCCAATATTGCGAACGGCAGACTCAAGTGGAGAAATTTGTTCCTGTCCCTGAAATTTGATCTTCATATTGATAGTCTCAGAGCCGCAACCTAGACTCGGAAAGGAATTACAGAGGGAGGGGATACACGCGCAGGTTTTCAAATTGCAAGGGTTCGAGCAAAAGATAGCATGGAAGTAGTGCGAAAAATGCAAAGGGGAAATGCTCGTTATATAGCCGTTTAGGAGAGAGAAAGGTCATAAATGCGCATTTAATACATACCCACCAATTTGAATAAGCATGATATTCGGGTAGAGCGGGAAAAATAAGCACGAATGACACTTGGTATGCTTGGGACATGTGAGACGCGAATGCGTGAAACACGCGGCTCGGCCGATTCGGGCGAAGCAGGGAGAAGACGCACAAATGCATTTTAGGACATTTGGGACGAAAACGCGCGAAGTACGCGAAAAGGTTCAATGGGTGTTTGGCCGAAATTGGAACAAAAGGCCCGTTTGAACTTGGGACATTTGAGACAAAAAGTTCCGGAGTACGCGACTCGGCCGGTTCGGGTGAAAATGGAACAACTTGCACTTTTAACTTTGGGACGAAAAGCTCTGAAGTATGCGACTACGCCGAAAATGTTACGGGTGTTTGGGAAATTTGGCCGAAAATGTGAAGTACGCGGTACGAGAGTTTCAGCTGAAAATGGAACAACTTACAAGTTTTGGGACACTTGGGACGAAAAGTTCCGACGGGCCCGAAAATGGAACAACTTCGGGGATTTCGGCCGATCGGGGAACAGAACGCACTTCGGAACTTGGGACACGCGGGACAAAAATGTCCGACAGGCCCGAAATACATACAAAATGACCCAAAAACACAGATTTTCTCAATTTCACGACTTAGGCACTTCAGAGAAAAAACACTTAAACTCAAAATTTTTTAAAATTTGAAAATGACTTTCATCAGAGCGGGGAAATTTTGAGTGGACAACAGTTGGCTCCTTCTGGGGATGACTTGGCATAAATTCAAGGAATGAGACAAGGCAAGAACTTAGACAAACTCAGGGAAGCAGACCAGTACCTTATCCATTGGGCCATGGAGTAAAAAAAAAGCAGACCAATACAGAGGACAACACACCAAAACAGAAAAGGAAAGAAAAAACAAAAACACTGTACAAAATATACAAGGGACTCCCTAATCACCTAGGACTTGAACAACTTGAGATACTTCCCACTATAAGGAAGTGGGAGAGAAGAACCATCCATGTAATCAAGATAAAAGGAATTCTCACCAGCAAAGTGTCTGATCTTGAAAGGTCCGAGCCACAGGGAATCAAACTTTCCATGGCTGCCACGAGGTTCATGTCTTTTGTCCCATAACAGCACGGTGTCTCCAACTTGGAAATCTCTGAACCTAGCTTTCTTGTCAAACAGGACCTTTACCTTCTGCTGGTGAACAGATATCCTATCAGCAACCATCAATCTGTCCTCATTCAGTTTGTGCAGGTACATAATTCTCTTGTCCAAAGCATCTCTGAAACTAGTATCTTCAATGGCCTTCATTAGGTGCAAGGCTGGCAGTTCCACTGTCACTGGCAATTGAGCTTCTACTCCATATACCACTTGAAAAGGAGACATTCCAATAGCTCTCTTTGGTGTAATCATGTCTGCCCAAAGAGCATCATAGAGCTTCTTGTGCCAGTTTCGTTGAGACTCATTGACCAACTTCCTTATGATAGTCACCAGATTTTTGTTAGTGGATTCTACTTGCCCATTTCCCTGAGGGTAGTAATCTGAAGAGTGAGCCAAAGAAATGCCATACCCATAGCAGAAGTCCATTATCTCAGCTGAAGAGAAATTCGAGGCATTATCTGTTACAATCTTGTTAGGTACACCATACCTTACCAAGATGTTCTCTTTGATGAAGCTGCATACCACTTCAGAAGTAGTGCTCTTGACTGGAATAGCTTCCACCCATTTGGTGAAGTAGTCAGTGGTAGTTAGTACATGAGTGTGACCAGCACTAGAAGCAGGATTAAGTGTACCAATGAAGTCCAAACCCCACTGTTGAAATGGCTTCCTCAATCACAACTGGCTTGAGAGGCAAAGAAGCCAATTTAGGTCTTCCCACAAAGGTCTGACAAGCCTCACATTTATCCACCCACTTGGATGCATCTCTGAACAAGGAAGGCCAGTAGTATCCTCCACGGAGTATCTTATGAGCTGTAACCATTGATGAATAGTGCCCTCCACATGCCTGATCGTGAAAAGCTGAGAGCAACTTTCTCTGCTGTTCCTTGTCCACACACTTCAAAAATCTCCCATCTAAGCCATGCTTGAGCAAAGCATTTTCCCATAATACATATTGCACTGACCTAAATTTAACAGTCCTCTTTTCTTTGGCAGTTAAATGAGAGGGGCATCCCCCATAGGTGAGAAAATGGGAGATGTCAGCATACCATTCGTCAACTGAACTAAGGAACAGAACGGTAGGAAGGCCAACTTTGTTCTCCAATAATTCATGCTTAGCTCCTTCAGCAATGAGCTCACAAAGACCTTTTCCACGAACCAGCTTGGTCGGCTTGATGTCAATGTCATACTCTTGGACCTTAGCAACCCAGTTCCCTCTCTTAGATCCAAATTCTTGTTGTGTGAGAATTGACTTAACAGTTGTATCTGGGACCAATACCATGGAATGAGAGTTGAGGATGTAAAAGTGAAACTGCTTGACAGCTTTAAACCACTGCAAAAGCATGTTTCTCCATCATGGTGTATTTCAACTCGTGATCTTTCAGAATATAGCTCATGAACGCGATTGGTAGCTCATGCTCATTAGAGTCTTCTTGAGTTAACACAGCAGCCAAGGTATTATCTGTAGCATAGCAATAGATGATGAAATCTTTACTAAAATCAGGACAGGCTAAAAACAGGAGTTTTAGCGATAGCTCTCTTGATACCTTCAAAGGATTCCTTTCCTTCAGAAGACCAACCAAATGTTTGCTTCCCTTTCATCATCTGAGAAATATTCAAAGTTAACTCTACAAAATCAGGGATGAATCTTCTCAAAAAATTGATCTTACCGAAGAAGGAGTGCACGCCCTTTTTACTGGTTGGGAGAGGAATTTGCTGGATGGCTTGAACTCGTTCAGGATCAATCTTAATACCATCCTTGGAAACGATGTGCCCTAATAACTTTCCCTCAGTGACACAAAAGACAGATTTTTTAGGGTTCAGAGAGATCCCATGCTCTCTGCATCTCAGCAGAACTGTCTCTAGGTGATCAAAATGATCCGCTCTTGTCTTGGAAAACACTGTCATGTCATCAAGGTATATGACAATACACTTCCCTTTTAAGCTTCCAAAAGCCAGATCCATAGCTCTTTGGAAAGTGGCACCAACATTAATAAGCCCAAAAGGCATTCTCTTGTAGGCGAAGGTACCCCAAGGAGTAGTGAAAGTTGTTTTGTGTTGATCTACAGTATCAACCTCTACCTGATTATAGCCTGAAGAATCCATCAAGCATGGATAACATTTCAGATCCTGTTACTGCTTGCAATACTTGATCCATCATAGGCAAAGGATAATTATCTTTCAGAGAAGCCTGATTCAGATTCCTGAAATCAACACAGATGCGGATCTCACCATTTTTCTTCCTAACAGGCACAATATTTGCAATCCATGTTGAATGGTGAATGGGAAAAATGATTTTAGCCTTCAACAACTTCTGTATTTCCTGAAAGATGGTGTCAGCTATTTTGGGGTTGTATTGCCTCTGTTTCTGCTTGAAAGGCTTAATTCCAGGCTTAAGAGGAATAGAGTGCTGCATATCTTTTGGTTTGAAAGCTTTCAAATCTTCATAAGAGTAAGCGAGAACATCCTTATACCTTCTTAGAAGATCAATTGCTTTTCTCCTCTCATCTGCTGTGCAACATTTTCCAATGTTCACGAGCTTGGGGTCAGTAGAACTCCCAATATCAATCTTATCATACTCAGCTGATTGCTGAGGTCCAGTAGAAGCTTTAGATTTCACATACCTATCATGTTTATCAAATAATTCCTCCAAACTCACCAAACCTTTAGGAATCTTGTTTCCTTTGAGATTGATGCATCCATCTTGATCTGTTTCATCCCCTTGGGTGACTGCTTGGTCAAAGGGCACACTCTCACGAGGTAAGTTGTCACTTCCCTCAAAATACAGTTGTTCGAAATTACCCTTGAGTTCCAGGAAGGAAAGAAAATGTTGATCATCATTGAAAACTTGCCAGTTATTGGTATTGTCAGGTACACTAGGCCGATGGACCATCTCAATGGTGAACTTATCCTGAGAGAAGTCAGGATGAGGAATCAGTAGTGACCCTGAGACAGCTAGTGAATCAGCCCTGCTGTTCTTCTCCCTAGGTATTGCCTCAATGGAGAAAGCATCAAGGAATTCAATGGAATCCCAAACCTGATTCTGGTAATGTTTCAGCCTCCCATTTTTTACTTGGAAAAGGCTTCTCACTTGCTTTACAATTAATTCTGCATCACCACGTGCCAGAAGATTCTTCACACCTTGTTCTTTGGCCACTTGCAATCCAAGAATGAGAGCCTCATACTCTGCTGTATTATTAGTATTCTTGAACTGCAACTTAAATGAAAAAGGATGTAGGCATCCTTCAGGTGACACTAGCAGGACACCAGCTCCAGAACCAGCTGAGGAACAACTTCCATCAAACTCTAAAATCCAAATACCATTAGGATCTTTAGGTGACATTCTGGGAAGTTGGATTTCGTCAGGGGACATAATCATGTAATTACCATGACCCATATCCTCATAGAGTATTTGTGCTTTAGGATCATCCGCTTTTTTGCACAATATACTCAGATTGCTTCTCAGGCATCAACTTCTTCATTTGTCCATTAACAGGTATGAGTGCATGTGACCAGTCCATTTGGATTTCCCCACCCACATCTTTGCAGAAGTTCCTACTTAGCAACATCCCGTATGAAGGAGGGATATCTGCTACTAAGATGGTAGCCAACACTTTCTTTTCAGGCAAGGCAGCAAAAGCCACTTGTGAATCTTTAATTCTCCCGACCAGGGGCACTTCTTTACTCTCCATGGAGTAACAAGATCCATAAGTGCGTGTGAGAGTCAGGCCTAAAGCATGAGCTACTTTAGCAGGCATTACGTTATCTGAGGCTCCTGAGTCAATGACACAATTACTGAGCCTATGACCAGCTATAAGAAGTGTTACATAAAATGGTTTAATTTTGTCACCAGGTGAGGTGACAGCAGCTACCAGACTAGGCTGTGGTGCAGAAGGAGGAGTAGATAAAAGGCCTTTAGAAGTGGTTTTGGAGTGAGAATTAACAAATTGAATCATTTTGGCAAAAGCTTTGGGATGAGTTTGATAATACTCAGCCTCTGAGATTTGAACCTTAGACTTTTTCAGATGATCAATAATATCAAAAGACCCAGAAGTGGACGGGCCATCATCATTTGAAATTCTAGGCTTATCAACTTTAGGAGAAAAAGAAGGAACTTTGCTAGTAGGATTGACAGGACTCACCTTTGGCGTAGATGAAGTAGGGATAGGAGATCCTCTTTTTACAATCACAGGAATAGTTGCCGACTGCTCCTTAGATTTCTTTATGGGCTACGTCACTTTCTCCCTCTGATGTGTCTTCTCTCGAGTCATGACAGCAAATGATTCGCTATTCATGTCTGCTACCACTTCATCATAATCATCTCCATCATCAATGCCCTCAGTGGTGAAGAAATTAACCCGAGATCCCTCAAGTTCCTCTGCCTCATCATCAAATTCCTCCACATACTCCTCGCAAGCTTCATTATCCTCATCATCATCTGGCTCTTCAACCTCACAGGTTGCATTCACAGGAACTTTAACAGGAGGTCCTTCAAGTGCTAGTCTTGTTTGAGAAGGAGGTAAACGATTTCTGGGCTGAAAATTCCTCCTTGGAACATCTGCATAAGGGGCATGCTGAGCCAATTGTTTCTTTATAGCAATGAGATCATTCGCAAGCTTTTGGACTAATGGATCAGTATTAGGTCCAAGAGTGGAGGAGGAAGAAGCAACAGACTTAGATTTGGAAGGGTCTCTCCTCAACTTCCCTGACATGATCAGATCATCCTCGACACTAACAGCAAGAGTTTGATCCTCCACCAATGTTGCGAGATTAGCCCTTCTTAGCACATAACTGACTTCAGATGATTGAGCATTTAAGAAGAAACATTTTCAGATTTGATCAACAGGTCGAGTATTTACAGGAATTTTGTTGATCAGTCTATTGAATCGGGCCACAAATTCTCTCATGGGTTCTGATGAATCTTTCTTTATCTGAGAAATTTGGGCAAGCAAGGCATGCACATCTTCTGCCGGCTTGAAACAGTTTTTTGAACTGAGTTCTCATTGTGTCCCCAGTCGGTGATAGCGCCAGCCGGAAGGTGGTAGAACCAATCAGCAGCATTGTCTTGTAACGTCTCAACGAACAGCCTTACGGAGACGTCTTCATGTTCGACCCCCAGAACTCCACATGCAACAATGAAGGCTGCGATGTGTTCATCAGGATGCACTTTGCCATCGCCTTTGAACTTAGGAAAGTTCTTCTGGTTACCTCTGGGTAACTCATGCAAAGGCTGAGGAAGAGCAAGGGGCCCGACACGATGACCCCAGGGCAATGGCGCCGCCATTCTTGGAAAAACGGCTTGGAGAGGAACTGCAACACCAGCAAGAATCAAAGCTCGAAGATTAGGGCTAGCTGGCTCTGAAGGAATACCACCCGTAGGACTTCTATCTTGAACAGGTGGAGTGCTTGTCGAACGAGTCCTTCTATTTCTTGTTGAAGGAAAAGGAAAACCCTGCTGCTCCAAAATCTGGAACTGAGAATCTTCAATACCAAGGGTCCTTCTCCCTCGAGTAAAACGCGGAGTCGCCAGATCAAAAGATGATCAAAAATAACAGAACTGGAATATGATTTTCCCCAGTGGAGTCGCCAAAAATTATTGGTCGTCAGATAGGACTTTACGAAGAGCAACAGTCAGGGGACAAGAAGTCCCTCCTCTTTAATGGGAGAGGTTCCCTTATTCAGAAACAAACTTATTTACAAATGTACAAAACATGATTTGTTGGTTAAACTTGGATATTATGAAAGTGTTTTCTATGAAGATCATCAATTACAAAAGGACTGAGGAAATGAGAGTACGGGAAAGAGCAGAAAGGCAACATGCAGAATTATAGATATCAGAGTAATTCTTTATGTATGCGAAGTCACAGTGAATTGAAACAAGATCATTTGTATCGTATAAATAAGATGGAATTTAAAGACACAAAGTTCTGTAAATAACATCTGCTTAGAACACAAAGTTTCTTAACATAACACAGATTCATTAATCAAGGACACAAAGTTCCTTCTTGGTTATACAAGATCACCAGTGCTTGCAAAGTTGAAGAGTATGCAATCGGTAAGACTAACAAACTTGAGACAAATGATCTTCACAAAGAAAATAAATGAAAGCTTAGGAATAACAGAGATCAGATAGACAAAGAATGGAAAGTCCTTCTGTATTGATTTCTTTATAATCTATTTACACTTTCAGAAAATAAACCAAGTTCTTCCTCCTTCAAAATGGCGTGGAAAGGCCATTATATAGCTTACAAATCAGTTACTCTTTGTAACTACTTCTTTTAACTAAAGATTAGTTAAGGATTGCCAATCGCAATACCTCAACTTATTACAATGAATCCAAGAAAAAGAAATAGAAAAGAAGAGAAGAATAAGGAGAAGAAGACAGGTGGTCGGTCACTGAGAGGGACCCACTGACTTCAGAATTCGCTGCCTGAATCTCTTCAACACCTCAGCTATATCTCTGCCACGAGGGACTGACGTGTTAGTCGTAGACTGAGTCCAAAATCCCAGACACTTCTCCATCTCTTTATCAAACTCGACATGAGTATGATAATCTTTGTTTGCTTCTTCAATGGCAGATTGAAGAGAGCAAATCTCCTTCATTTTCTCCTTGGAGATGGAGCTTTCCTTGAATAAGTTATCTTTGACAAAAGCTCTGAATTGAGCTTTGATTTCTTGCAAGGAAAGGGAAGTACCAGAAGTCTCATCCTGAAGATGACAGTGTATGTCTTTGAAAGCAGAGATAACCAGTGTCTTGAAAGCTTCGCCCTTCTGCCAACTGTTCTTCAGTTCTCCCAAAGCCTCCTCCAAGACTCTGATCTTCCACTCCACGCTGTAGACCCAGGACTTCGACAGATTATCCTTTGCATCATCAAAAACTTTACTTTCCAACAAAATGTTCTCATCTGCCTGTCCCATGAGTCGGAGGTCTACTATGCAACTGCTCCAGAGTTTGAGCTCTTTATCCATGATATCCAATAGTAGAGGAGAGCTTCAGTTGCACATTGCTCATCTTTTCATGGAGTTTGAAAGCTTCATCGATGAAGTTTAATCCAGCAACAAGCATATCATCCACCAGGGCTTCAATAGCTCTGCCATAGACAGAATACTTGTGCATATCTTTGATACTCTGCACTTCATCTTGGCTTAGAATTACAGGAGGTGGAAGAGTAGTCAATGGGGTAGGGTCCAAAACTTTGTCCTTAGACAAAAGAGACTTGATGAAACCTGTGAGAACTTGGGCCTGTTCTTCCAACTGTTCAATAGTTTTCTTGCCCTTTCTCTACCCTCCCAATGACTCTTGTGACTGTTTCCTGGAGGTTGTGAATTTCACCTTCAGGGGTAGACTCTCCCATTGGGATTCTCGAGAGCTCTAAGTCAGATACCTGCAAGTCCTGCTCTGATTTATCCATTGTAGGCTTGGAAATCTCCAGGAATTGCTGACCTTGAGCATCAGACACTATTCTGGAGGTAGTTCTGGCTTTCTTGGCACGAGAAGGAGTGGTGCCCAACAAGGCTGCGACAGCATCAAAATTTGACCTTGAACTCCGAGAGGAAAATTTCCTCTTCCTTTTGTCAACCAAAGGTTGCACCCACGCAAAAGAGGAAGAGGAATCAGCAGGAGGAGCAAGGGGACGAAGAGACAGAGAGCTCATGACGCTCAAGGTCTGCGCAGCTGTTGACTCGAGTTGAGAGGTGAGTGGGGCACTTGGGCAAATTGTGGCAGAAGAATCAACATCACCTGAAAGCTCAGTGCTCTGGATTTCTTTATCTTTATCAGCTCGATCTTCAGGAACACTTGCAAGAGTTGGTACTTCAATTTCTTCACTTTCACTGAGAACAATGATGTTCTCTGGTCCCATAGGCAACTTCTACCTGCTTTCTTTGAGGGTCACTTTCCACAGGCTCCTTCTTAACCTCCTTGAGCTTCTTCTGGTACACTTGAGTGGATGAAGAAGGAGTAGAAGCTGCAGGTCCTTGTATTGATGAGGCAGGAGGGGTCTTCACTGGTGTTTCTGACCTTGGAATAGATGCTTCTCTTCTTGGTGTTGAAGCATCCTTAGAAGAGGATTCTCCTGAATGCCTCCTGAATTCTCGAAACCATCCTGTCAAACCAGACCTTAGTCCTGACTAAGACTGGAGCAAGGATCTCAGCCAGATCATCCCTCTCTTTCCTGTTCCAATCCAGGTCCTCCAAAGGAGGTGTGCTTAACCACATTTTCATACTCATATGAGTATAGATCAGAATTGTCATCCTGGAGACCTTCAGGAACTTGGTACAGACCGAGTTCTTGGATCAATTGCAGGGAGAACCTGCCACAATGCCTTCTCCTGGCCTCAAAATCATCTGCACAGTCAGCCCAGTAGTCTTCTGTATCTGCCCTATGATGGTAGATTATCTTGATGTTCTGTTCAATGAACTTCTTCAAGTCAAAGCAGGTTCTTGGCTTGAAGAAATGAACAGTGATAGGGACCAGGGCTCTCTCTATGTTTCTGTGCGTCCAGGGCTATTTTACAAGTATAATTTCCCAAAGAGATGGGAAAGTGCAAACCAGAAATCTTCTTGTCTCTGCAGGTTCTGTGCAGTTTGTCTAATTACCTGTATACTTCAATCAAAGCCATCTTATCATTGCAAAACATGGGAAGCCTCAAGAGGGGTGCTCTCATAGCCGGTAAGCCTGATATAGGAGAATTTTCTGAATTGTATGAAATAAGCACCGTAGCGCGATATCAGATTCATTGGCTTCATCAGAAAATCTCCTGGCAGTATCACCTTCAAGCAGCCTGACCACATACATGGTGAAAGCATCATTGACCCTTCTGAAATTATGATTGCTGGTCTCCAGGGTGAACTACGGGAAGTAGGCATATACTGGATCATATTTGTGAGCGTCAATGTAGGAAAAACCAAACCATTTTCACGACGCTGCCAGGGTATACATCAGGTATAAATTCATGTAGAAATTCTTCATTTGTTGTACATTAGATAGCTACTCTGCCAAATTCATGCTGATGATCTCTGCCCAGTTGATATTTTGCATTCCCTCGCACACCATGCTGATGAGCGAGCACATCCAGAAGTGAAACTCGATGGTAGAGGGGCAAACCCATGACCTGAGCCAAGTAGAGATTATAAAGTCAGACAATTCTTCATTAAAATCTACCCAGAAAAGAGTTTTGGACAGGCGAGAGGCTCCCTTCTTAGGGTTCTTCAGCCAGGACTTCACCACCCGCACCTTGTATTTGTCGCTGTCTTGATTGAACAAGGCCTGTGCTTGATCCCGGGAAACGACTATGGCATTATCCATCTCTGGAATCCTCAGAGCAGTGCTAATGGTGGCAGCATCCAATTTGGCAATGAGTTCCCCATGTATATTGGTCAATTCGCTCGAAGCGGGGTCGAAGTGAGCTCCGCATGAAAGCACGGTATCAGCACACTGTACTGAGATTGGAAAACCTCCAGCAAAAGCCAAACCACTATCGTGAATCATCTGCGCCATTGGTGTAGGGTTTGCGTCCGCCATTCTTGCCCAAAAATCACTGAAATCAAGATGGCGAGCTTCGCTGTCCCCAATATTGCGAACGGCAGACTCAAGTGGAGAAATTTGTTCCTGTCCCTGAAATTTGATCTTCATATTGATAGTCTCAGAGCCGCAACCTAGACTCGGGAAGGAATTACAGAGGGAGGGGATACATGCGCAGGTTTTCAAATTGTAAGGGTTCGAGCAAAAGATAGCATAGAAGTAGTGCGAAAAATGCAAAGGGGAAATGCTCGTTATATAGCCGTTTAGGAGAGAGAAAGGTCATAAATGCGCATTTAATACATACCCACCAATTTGAATAAGCATGATATTCGGGTAGAGTGGGAAAAATAAGCACGAATGACACTTGGTACGCTTGGGACATGTGAGACGCGAATGCGCGAAACACGCGGCTCGGCCGATTCAGGTGAAGTAGGGAGAAGACGCACAAATGCATTTTGGGACATTTGGGACGAAAACACGTGAAGTACGCGGTTCGGGTATTTCGTCCGAAATTGGAACAAAAGGCCCGTTTGAACTTGGGACATTTGAGACAAAAAGTTCCGGAGTACACGACTCAGCCGGTTCGGGTGAAAATGGAACAAATTGCACTTTTAACTTTGGGACGAAAATCTCTGAAGTACGCGGTTCGGGAGTTTTAGCTGAAAATGGAACGACTTGCACAATTCCATTTGGGACACTTGGGACGAAAAGTTCCGACGGGCCTGAAAATGGAACAACTTCGGGGATTTCGGCCGATCGGGGAACAGAACGCACTTCGGAACTTGGGACATGTGGGACAAAAATGTCCGACAGGCCCGAAAAACATACAAAATGACCCAAAACTGTAGATTTTTTCAATTTCACGACCTTTAACAATTTCAGCACAACAGAGAAGACACTTAAACTCAAAATTTTGGAAATTCACTTCTTTAAGAGCAGGGAATTTTGAGTGGACAACAGAAGGTAATCACCATCACTAGGTGAATGTTATAGCATAGGATCATCTCTAAAATCAGTGGGGCATCTGAAGAGGGTGAGAAAAATTTGACCCTGACTCCATTCACAAGGCTTCCTCCACATTCTCATTTACTTTTTCCAAATGGTTCTCTATGCTTATAAACTCATCACTAACCTTGATATCATTTTCTACCATAGAGGTATTATCCTTATGGAGGAATAAAACCATGGGAATTTCAGGAATTCCATTTCCATTTGGTTAATCATATATACAACCTTCTTCAAAAAATGGGAAAGAGGAGGATTCATCTTCACGTTCATGTTCACACATCGAGGCTTCGAAGAGAACATAGATCTCATCCATTTGTTCGATCTCATCATTGAACATTTGTGCATAAAAATAAGGGTCACAACTAAAATCACAGCTATCTTGTATATTCATGGATAGGTTGAGATCTCAAGACTGAGTTGAGGGTCTTCAATCTCTTCCGCAATCTTCAAGATGTCTTGCACATATTTTTCCTTCAAATCTTCCACATACTCATTTTCACCTTCATTTGGAAAATATTTTCATTGGGACTCAAGGAGATGGCTGGAAATATGATCTTCATATGGCCAGTATTCATTCAAAAAAAATTCTTCTTCATGATCCATATTTCTTGTCATGTGGGGATTACCTTTTTGTAAGCTCGGGCATACCTGGTATTCATCATTTTAAAATAGAGAGAAGAGATCATTGTTGCACGGGAAGGGTACACCTTTCAATTCTAGATTCCTCAAACCATTCACATGACAAGAGGAAGAATATAATTTTGGGTCAGCAACATGAGAATAATAATTTTCTCTCTTCCGAACATCTCCTAGAGAGTCTTCTTCTTTGTAGGGAAAAGGAAAGACTCCATGCTCAATGTTATGATCATTTTCACATTCCTTTGGTGATGACATGGACACCAACTCCTAAGAGATGTCATGATCAATTGGATCATTTTCCTTTGTTTCAAGAAGGAAATTTAACTCTTCCATTTTCTCCATCTCATCGTTGGGCAGTTGAGAATAAAATGTAGAAATAAAATCGGAAATAAATCCATCAATGATTATATTGAATTCATACTCCCGAAGAACTTGAGTCTAGGATGAAGGATTGGTTTCTTACACATCTTTTTAGTTAGTGGAGTCCTTAGAAAGCACAAGATCATCTATCAAAGAACAAGAATCTATGTCACTTTTAAATATTGTTTCTACAAAGGGATGTGCCTCAAGCTAAAATAATTTTATGAATGGAGGTTAAACTTTCATGTTATCTTCATTATCCTCCAAGATGTTGAGTTGACCTTCGTAGGAAGGCTCAAGAAGAGGAAAATCAAGAGAAGTGAACAAGAATATTTCAAGGAAAAATACCTCATAATATGGAGAATCATTAGAATCCACTTTTGAAGGATGAATCTATTCTTACTTAAAATTATGAAGTGCTTTAAGATATTCAAACCCTTTTTTCATAGCCTTACCATAATTCAAAATATCAAGATTGGTTTGGGGATCAAAATTTTCTTCTACAACACCCAAGATTCTTTACAATAACTCTCTTTTTAGGGTTTTTATTTCTTCATCTCCACATGCAAGAAAACCATCCAAAGGAATAGAAACATTTAGTCAAAAAATCATGCACTTTAGACATTTATTTATCCCAGTCTCATACTAATATTTATAAGGTTCTTGAGGGAAGAAAGTACTAATTAACCCCCATTATTTTACCCATCTTGTTTATTTTATTTCATAATTTCTGACCTATTGCACCCATATGCCCCACCATTTTCTAACATCCAGGATTAATTTAGCATTAGCTCCCAAATTGTATGTTGAGGTGCCTATAGGAACCCTGGTCCCACCTGGGGGTGCCCTGATCCTTCTAGCACTTTCTTGCTACTTTTTGGACGTCTTCTAGTAGTTTTTCATATTCATCTTTCTTGTGGTTAGAATTTTTAGGGTTAATTATGAAATTAGAGCAAGACAACCCTATAAATATAGAGTTATGAGACCATAATGAGGGACCTGTCATCATATACTACTATCACTTCATCTAGAGTTGCATCCATCTATTACATTTGCATCCACATAGCTCCATCATCAAGGCACAAGCTAGGAAGTTTGCATCACACTTCATAGGGGGAGGGATTTTATTCTATTCTATGCACACATGTTATTACATTTTATACATTTAGCTATTTTTCGCTATTTCAAAAAGTGTGACTTGCATAAGAGCACCTAGGGCAGGACATGCACACACTCACCAGAACTACATTTGGGTCTGAAATGTAGTGTAACTCTCATTTTAGTAATCCCACTATTGTGCCAGCTGAGGTCAGTCTGACCCATTCATTCTGCATCTTTATTTTTTAGGGTTTTGATAATTCTTCTTGGTATTTTGTACGTTATCCTCCCCCTTAGAATATTTAGAAGATAGTGTGTATGATAGTGAATTTGACGCAAAAAATAGTGAGGGTTTCAAACCACCTTCCAACCATGTAAGAACTAGTTCCAAATCTTTTTCACAAACCAAGGAACATATTTCACCTGTCATAGCATCTATGGGTACCCCAGTTCAGCCATATCACTTAGATATGTCCTCTTCGGGAGCCTGACACAGTCGCTCATGCTCTTGTTTTCTATAGTCAACTCTGTGACACTCTGCGATAGTCGCCAATTATCAACTGAGTTTTTTCCTCACCAACTTCTTACACATTAGGGTTTTATTTCCATTACTTTAATTATTTTATTTACTTATTATTACTTTAACACATTTATTTACAACATTTATGTCCTCCTAGATTAGGTTTACTATCAAAACACTACTTATTTTAGTGAACCCCAAGTTTCAACACCTTCTTTTAAATCATTCCATCCCCTTCTCAAGTAATAGATCACTCTTCTTCTCCTACTTACGCACCCATTAAGGTCTCAGGAATAGTTACCACCACTGCTGATTTCATGCGTATGCACACCCAACATCCTCCTCACTTTATCACACCTAAGGTTGATCCAACCATTAATGTTGTTGCTACTTGTTAAACTCGTCCTACTCCACCAATGGCTCCACCCACATCTATTCCACCACCCATTACACCAACATCTCCTAGTACCACCTCTAAGGGCTATGACATTGTTGAAAAACTTAAAAATACGTCCACTAAGATCTCCCTCTATGATTTATTGCATACTGCGTAAGATTTTTGTAACACATTAGAAGTTTCCCTTCATGATATTCACATCAAACCTGATAAATCCATGAAGGCCTTTGTACATATTATACAATCTATTTGTAATTTACCACATGCTATCTCTTTTACTGATGAGGATATGCCACCCTTTTCTAAAAGTAATCCATGTGCTCCTTTTACCACTATTTTTAGCACCACTTGTATCAATCGAGTTATAATTGATAATGGATCCTCTATTAATATTTATTATCATTCAATCTTATAGAAATTAGGTGTAAGTGATACCCTTATTTCCCAAAATTCTACTCTCATTTGCAGTTACGATTCTACCACTCGCACATGCTTAGGAACCATTTCATGACATGTTTGGGTTGGGCCTTAAACTGTTCTAACTGAATTTTATGTCATTGACACCTCCTTTTAATTCAATCTCTTGTTAGGCATACCTTGTATGAATGCAATGCAAGCAATTCCATCTACTATCCACCAATGTGTAAAATTTTTACATGATGGCTATGAACATACTATTATCATCGATCTCGAGCCATTTAATTACTATCGTATAGATCCTATTACCGCTATGCCCATACCACCTCCACAACGTATTCCATATGATAGTATTGACACATATAACATCGGGAAGTCTAGCATCTCACAATCACCTATTGCAACCATCAGCACTCCTGATATTTCCACTCATACTATGACTATTATTTCACCTATAGTATTCATCCCTTCTAGTGTATCATCTCCACCACTTGTGGAACCTTCTACTTTTATCACCATATAACTTCTTGATAATGTACTTTATAGTGCCACACAACATGATGATGATCACATTGGCACTTTCGAATAATCTGATGATGACATAGATGTTATCGAACTTACAGATGAATCATTGCAACAAATTGATTTTACTCCTCTTGGTGTAGACAATAATTATTTTGAGGAAACCTTTATGGATGACAGTCTAGGAAAATATCAATTCAAAAATCTTCCCTCTACTAATTCCATGATATTGTATAAAGGATTAGTCCATGGTATCAATGTTATTTCATCTACTCCTTTACCAGTAGCAACTCCACAACCTCCTTTTACATGCACATTGTTTATCAATTGTTATTTTTAACAACACATCCTTATTGATTCCATTTGTTTAGATTCGATTTGTACATGTGACAATTTTTGTAGGTTTGGTATGACAATTAATGATATCTTACCTCCTCTTCACTCACCACATATTTATCATGGCTACTTTCACATTACATCAGCTTATGGCTTTCGGGTTTTTCATTTAACAATATTTGTTGCACGTACCTCTCGTGCCTCTCCACTCACATTGGGACAATCTTGGCTCAACTATATCGATGGTAAACAAGATCCCCTCCAATATTCACTCAAATTTCCTATGCCCTTCAGTGTTATCTCTATTTCTAATTATTTTTATCCCACTTATGCTCCAAATACCTCTTGTTGGCACACCCATGGTTGTCTACCCATTTCATTTATTGATGTATAATATGAAATGAATGTGTACACACTCCGTTGTAATGGTTATTTATATGACCCTCCTTATTCTATAGCATACCAAGTTTCTGATGGTGCTCCAGTAGGATTTGACCCTGAAAACGATGATATCCTTAATAGTGGCCCCTAGTTACCTTCTATAATGCATACATGGGAGGAATAGCACATAATTATCCCCCCCCCTAATTATCTCCTCATCGTATCCATTATATTTTTGTTTTCGTATAAGCATCATAATCATACATTCCCACCCCATCATTACCCAATGACACACTCTTGTGCTTCGGTTCAAACTTGAATGTTGAGGGATTACAACTCCACTAAACCCCACATAATACACTTTAGGCATTACCACTTGCATTTCATCACACATTGCACGTCATACATCATACATTATATAGTTTTTTCTACAACCTTTTTCATAAATCACACATTTTTACTAGTTTTCCAATACTCTAATCATCTACACATTTATGATCATATGTTATCCATCTTACACATTACATACATTATTAGGCTATCCAGGTAGATAGTCTAATATTACATTGCCTATACCTACCTCATGCACATTCTACATACTATTCTATTCTACATTACATATGAGCCTAGATTTACATTTCATCCCTACCTTTTACATTACTAGACTACTTACAAATGTAACTTTTCACATTATACATTACAAAAACTTTGTACCACACATTTACAAATCCTACTCATCACATTATTGTTTCTTCTCACCACCACCTATACCACATTATTTTCTTCTAACTATACTCACCACCCTTTGATGCACTTTAGTTCCTTAGTCCATACTCAAATACTGAGGGTTTACAAATCGAATGGACCTTACACTCAGCATGCAACATTTCATCATGCGACATTTCCACCCTAGTGACATACGCTTTAGGCTAAATCATCACCTATTTTATCATTTTGTAGTGGTATACACCTTAGGTCAAATCACCACTCCCTCCTTTCATCTTGTACTTACATACACTTTTTGTCACCTATTTCTAACATTATTTAGTGATATACGATTAAGGCTAAATCATCACTCATCCATTCATCCTTGTACTGACATATGCGTAGGATTCATCATCTATTCTAACATTATTTAGTGATATACGATTAAGGCTAAATCATCACTCATCCATTCATCCTTTAGTGGTATATGCTTAGGATAAATCATCACTCACCTATTCATCAAGTCATGATATACACTTCGTCTATAGGGTTCACACACACTTATTCCAAATTTCACATCTCATCATCACTACACATACACATTCATCAAAACAATAGACACAAGATACACTACTCGACCATTTCCCGATGATGCAATCTCGTTTACGGTTCATTTTGGAATGTTGAGGGGGAAAGAAAAATGAACCTCACTGCATACATTTCAATAAACTTCTAAGGCATGTGGTTTGTATTAGTCTATCTTACATTCCATTCAATTCCATTCCATTCATCCACAAAATACTACATTTTATTGGGGGCATTTAATCTTGTTTACTAGTGTTATACATGATCACTTTAATACACATGTTAGATTGATTTGTTATATGTCATTATCTATATCATCCACACATTCTCATTCACACCTTTTTTTAGTGTGATTGTATATACATGACTCTTACATGCGATACAGATGTTCACTTTCTACCCTTCCTACACTAGTTATTGGGGGCATCCACATTTGTCTCTTCTAGGTGCTATTGTTTCATTTTGTACTTAGCATCTTACATTACTTGGGTATACATGCTTTGACATATTGGTTATTTATCTAACATGCTAATGAGAGTTCCATGTGTAGCACTTGATTTGTAGGATTAAATGTTTCCATGAATACTTGTTTCCTTGTTTGTACTTGTCTGTCATTGTTTGCTTCTTGTATGTGGGCTTTGCCTTATGCTTTGTGTGCACACTTGTTATTTTTTTGCAGACATGATGGCCTTTCATTTCTTGCGACATCATGAGTTATGTCCTATATTTTTAGCTCTCATTATGTGGCTTATTCAATTTCTTGTGTGTTTACATTGTTTGTGTAGCTTACACATGTTTTCTATATGCATGTATTATTTCTTTCCACTTGTCTTTGGCTACCCTTATTGTTTGTGCGTGCATTGGTTTTTACCAAGAACTTTCCATAGTTACAGTGTACATGTGCTTGGTCCTCTTTTGGGGCTGCATGTCTCCTATCATCAACATTGCATGTGCCCCCAAAGAGGGGAGCATCATTTGGGGTTTTTACATAATAACACAATGTATTTATACCGATTTAGTACAGTGCAGTTTCCACCCTTGACATTATGGGTATACATTCAGTGAGTGGGTTCAGACCAGTCTAGGAAACCCACACACAACTTTTACAAGACATGGTGTCCTTAGAATTTTTGGAAAGCACTTACTTGCTTGGAGGTTATGATGGGTGTTCCTCTCTACACTACTTTGGCTAGTGGCGTAAGATATCCCCAAAAACCAAGATAATACAAATACCTCTTCACACACATTTCAATATAAGAAGTTAAATCTCGAAGGAAGCAAAGCATTTCCTACCTACACTTCTTCAGCCAGGGTGGCGTGAGATCATGTAAAAAACTTATAGTACATGACATCCTTCTACACTCTTTCTCTCGACATGGATCAGGTGCACATGTTCCATTTACAATTTCCTTTTTGCATATTTTACATTTGTGTATTTTACACATTTCTATACACATGCATATTTTACATGGAATTTTTACATTTACATATATACATATTTGACTACTTGATTGTTTTATCCTTACAGGTCCATCCATATGAGAAACAAGCAATCAAATTAGGGGCAACAACAACAATGACGACAACACATACTTAACTAACCATGTAAGTAAACTACACATTGCGGAAACTACACACATGTGTTTCACCTTAGGTTCACTCTCATCACTTTTTCTTTGAGCATTTTTCATTTATAGATTCCATGTTCCTCCATATTTTTATCATTTCATGCTTTTGTATAGTCCTTCGACATGTTTTATAGTACACTCTTCATGGACATTAGGTACACATATCTATCTACTTTATGTTACCGATATTTCAACTCACCAATATAAAGTGGGGAAAAAATTTAGTCACAAAATCATGTACTTTATACATTTATTTATTCTAGTCTCATACTACTATTTAGAATGTTCTTGAGTGAAGAAAGTACTAGTTAACCCCCGTATTTTTGGCCTTGTTTATTTTATTTCATAATTTATGACCTATTGCACCCATATGCCCACTCATTTTCTAACATGCCATGCTATTTTAGCATTAGTTAGGGCACCCAAATTTAATGTTAGGAAACCTATAGGTTCCCTGGTCCCACTTGGGGGCACACTGATCCTTCTAACACTTTCCCGCTACTTTTTGGGCCTCTTTTATCCATTTTTCATATTTATCTTTCTTTTGGTTGGAATTTTTGGGGTTAATTATGAAATTAGAGCAAGAGACCCCTATAAATATAAATTTATGAGACCATAATGAGGGACTTATCATTGTATACTATTATCACTCCATCTATATTTGTATCCATCTATTACATTTGCATCCACATAGCTCCATCATCAAGGCACAAACTAGGAAGTTTGCATCACACTTCATAAGGGAAGGGATTATATTCTATTCCACGCACACATGCTATTACATTTTCTTACATTTATCTATTGCTTGCTATTTCACAAATTTTGATTGGCACAAGAGCACCTCGAGTATGACATGCACACACTCACTAGAACTACATTTGGGTTTGAAATGTAGTGCAAATCTTAGTTTAGAAAGCCCATTTTGTGGCAGCTGAGCTCAGTCTGACCCATTTATCATGTATCTTGATTTTTTTAGGGTTTTGATACTTATTCTTGGTCTTTTTCACGTTATTCTTCCCCTTGGAATATTCAGAACATATTGCACAAGATAAAAAATCTAAGGAAACACACAACAATGGTTTTGGACCAATTTTCGACTCTGTAAGAACTAGTTCTAGAGTTTTTTTTTCAAAATAGGGAGCCTATTTCACCTGTCATGGTGCCTATAGGCACCCCATTCCTTCCCTAGGCAAACCATTCTAGCCATATCACTAAGATTTTTCCTCTGTATAACACCGACACAATTGATCCTACTGCTGTTTTTTACAGTCAACTCTGCGACACTCTACGATAGTCACCAGTTATCAACTGAGTTTTTTCCTCACCCTCTTCCTGCACATTAGGGTTTTATTTCCATTATTTTAATTATTTTAGTTACTTCATATTTCTTTAACACATTTATTTATAGTGTTTATGTCCTCCTAGATTAGATTAACTACCATAGCACTGCTTAGTTTAGTCAAATTTTAGTTAATCAAAACAAAAGGTAAAGTTTTAAGTTTCTCATTCAGTTGCGTGAAGTTAAAAATATTACCTTTAGTGGATTCTTCACTGTCATGCCTTTCATACAACATTTAATGTCTCTTTTTCATCTTCTCATCAAGCTCTTGAATCCTCAATCATCAATAGGTGTAATTCCCATTTGATTTCCTTTAGGAGCAATCCATTTGAATTGAATCCAGAAGGATTTCATGATAGGATATTCATAATCATGAATTTTCTTTATTATAGACAATCTTTTCATTACTACTGCAAAAATGTTATTGACCTTCTTTCTCTTGGCTTATTGTAGGTTTTTGGTCAAACCAAGATACTTATTCACTGTGCTAGAATTATTTCCTTTGCAAGAGATGGTCTAGAATGATGGTTGATAAAAAATCTATAGATCATGGTGGTCTCATTATTCTTCATTCTATCACTTATTGGTTCCAAACACCAATCTCAAGACTTCATCATCGTGATGCGGGAAAAAAACATAACATGTATGCGTTCCTTAATATAGTTGCCTTCAAAATCTGATTTTACCTGAATATCTATATTATATATATATATATATATATATATATATATATATATGTATGTATGTATGTATGTATATGTATATGTATATGTATATGTATGTGTATGTATATCTATATATATATATATACATATATATGTATACATATACATGTATATATATACATATACATGTATATATATATACATGTATATGTATACATATATATGTATATATATATATATAGATATATATATACACATACATATACATATACATATACATACATACATATATATATATATATATATATATATATATATATACATATATATGTATATATATATAGATATATATATACACATACATATACATATACATATACATACATACATATACATACATACATATACATATATATATATATATGTACATATATTTGTGTGTGTGTGTGTGTGTGTGTATTAATATTTTCTATGGATCTTTGAGGGTGTAAAAGAGCATATCTATCTCCAGTGGAGTCTCTAAAAAAAATTGGTGAAATAATTTTTCATCTGGAAAATTATTGAGTTTTCCCCAACGCTCTGGGGCTAAACCCCTCCTTGTGTATGGGGAGGCTCCCATTATTCAATGTAAATTAACCTAAAGTTTTGGGTGGCCGTTAGGTCAGGGATCACACAATAATACTCCACTAAACCTATGGAAAACTCTTGTACAAGGTACAAGGGAGAAATTTGTAGCAAAGGGAGGTAAAGGGGAGTTGGGGAAATAAAGAGAGAGGGCTATTGTTATGAGTAGGCAATAACAAAGTTAAAATTAAATAACCAGAGTAGGTAAGCATTCAATTAGAAGAACAAAACAATGAAAACAATGACAAGAACAAACAATCATAGATAAAATTCCATTGACTCATTTATCAAAGGCACAAACACCTTTTTTGGTTTTACAAGATTATCATGTATGCAAAGTTGGAAAGAGAGAGTAGAGGAACATAAGACAAGAACTAGAATAATTAAAAATTTATTTCTGTATGTAAAATTGGTAATCTCAACAACATACATTCAATAAAAAATTGCTAACCCTTTGGAAAGGAGAAGCCTTCCCAATTTATACAATATGACTCTTCATCTCCCCTCCACATGACTTTTCATATTCCTACCACTTAAATTTTCATCTCCCTACCACTTATGCCCTTTAATATGCCATTAGGAATGAATAATAAGTCCCTTTTCTTATTAAAAAATAATCTTTTACAATGCAAAATTAAAAGGTCACTTAATTGAATAAGACAAAAAATTCAAAAAGTAGAATTCCTAATGAAGAATTAGAATATAGAGAGGGAAGAAAAGAAGAAAAGATCCACCTGTGGATGAAGAAAATAATGCACTTGATGAAACTTATGAAAATTATCTTATGATACCTCATCATCTCCATCGGGAACCCTACTCAATACTCAAAGTGGAGAACCGGAGGAACGACGAAACAATTCTTAGTGTTCCACCAAAGTTCACTTGACCCAAAAATGGAGTTTGGGGGACGAAACTTATATGATTTTGACTCAAAATGACCAAATGAGTTTATTATAACAATTTTAAATAGATTATTCAACTTAAAATTTTATTTATTCTCCAAATCATCCAAAGAGGAAAAGAAGAGAACTAGAGGAATGACGAAACAATTCCTTTTGTTCCACCAAAGTCCGCTTGAGTTTGGGGGCCGAAAAATATATGATTTTCACTCAAAATGACCCAATGATTTAATTAAAACCATTTTAAAGATATTATTAAACTTACAATTTTATTTATAAACAAAGGTGGCCAAAGTGGCAAAGCAGAGAACTGGAGGAACGATGGAACAATTCCTTATGTTCCACCAAAATCCTCTCGACCAAAAAATTGAGTTTGGGGATGAAAAATATATGATTTTGACTCCAAATGACCCAATGAGTTCATTCCCACAATTTTAAAGAGATGATTCAACTTACAATTTGAATTATTTCCCAAGGCAGCCAAAGTGGAAAAGCAGAGAATTGGAGGAATGATATAACAACTCCTTATGTTCTAACAAAGTTTGCTTGACCCAGAAATGGAGTTTGGGGGCCAAAAACTATATTATTTTGAATTAAAATGACCTTATAGTATCAATGGAATAGGGTTTAGATCTTGATTCTTCTTGAAACTCCAATAAATGCTCCCTTTTTTAATCAGGATAATGAGGTGCGCCTGCAAAAGTTTAACTACCTTGAGAAACTCTTAGGTCTTGGAAAATTTTTGTTTCTTCCACCATGTAGAGAATTGTATAATATTTACATTGAATTTTTTTTCATTTTAACTCCTTATGGAGCTCTCGGAGTCATTTGGGCAAGTTGAGGTTTGTAATTTGACTATTCATACCGTACACTTGAAAACCCTCTTTTGCACAAACTGTCCCTAAACCACAAAATCTTCCCCAAACCTCCCTAAATTACTTAAAACACATTAAATTATCTCCAATATCACATATATATGTTTAAAATATTTTCATAACCTTCATGGAGGATGTACACGTGCTTTGAACTATCCAAAATATCCCTTTCTAAGTCTGCTAGAGAACTAGTCTTCTATTACACTTCAATGAATGGAATGATGAACCTTATCACACCCTTTTGAAATATTTCACATGTTTTTAAAATGAATTAGGATAAATTGTAAGGTAAAGATGATCATACATAAGATATTGACTGACCAGGAGAGAGATTTGGGAAGGCTTTGGAGAAAATTGTCACATTTTTCTTAGTTGTCATGTTGCATGAAAACATATAGGTTACTATCAAGAAAAAAAGGAAAAAAATCATTGGTAAGCTACATACTTTGGGAAAGGTACCTAATTAATCTTCTTTTTTGGGATCGTCTGTGACTATTTTTTATTGGGTTTATGAAAATATACAATGACACTTATCCGTGGGGAAGCATTAACGGTTGGAGGGAAAATCCTATGAATCTTGCAATAATCTTCCCTTGGTGATAAGATGCTTAAACCTCAGTTTAGTGATAGGATTCTTAAATCCCTAGTTTAGCGACATGCCACTTTAATCCTTGTTTTAGCGAAATGACACTTAAATCCTCATTTTGGCAATATGATGCCTAAATCCTCATTACTTTTCCAACCATATCTAAGGTAGAAAATATAAACGAGTAATTATATCTCTTTTCTAATGGAATACAAGTGTATTATATCCTTCATGCACTTTTATTTCATTACGCATTTCTATTTTCAATTTTACTAAGTTAAAGCTTAATTTCATTTATCATGAGAATTTACTACACTTATGTTCTTTTACAGGTCCAACCTTACTTTGAAAAAATGGACACACATAAATGGAACAAGGAAATATCTTAATTTCTCAAGCACAAGATGCTCTAGCAAAGTAGATATCCAAGAATAAAACATAAGAATCATTCTACTATGCACACAATGTCACCCTAGGATCTTTATCCTCTTCTAGATTCCATGATACACATTCTATAATCTACATTCGACATGATATCAAGTATAATCCTCATTCAACACACTATCAGTTACAACTCCATTTGGATCTCTACAAAGTAAAGTACTCTCATCTACACCATGATATCAAATATTCATTCACCTGCATAAAGTGGAGAAAATTTAGTCACAAAATTATACACTTATTACTACTACATCACGCCTCTATTATGTTGTTATAAACATGATTTCCAAGTACGAAGATTAGACACTGGTAACACCTTTTCTTAGTATTATTTCCTTTGACTGATTTGTATTATGAAATTATATTATACTTATTGGATTTATATATTTTATTTGATTCATAGGGATCCATATCCCTGTTCTTGGTCTTGTTTTTGTTTCTTACTTTTGGGACAATATCACCCATCAAGGACACTAATGACCAGGAGTTAGTGTCCCTTCTAGACACTTTTATCCATTCTCTTTGGTTTTCTAATGTATTTTGATACTTAACTTCAGGTATATTTTAATTCTTTTGGTTGGCATTTGGTGTCACTAAGTGTCAAAATTGAAACAAGGAAGACATATATATACCCAACTTACTCATTGTCAGTATGGGTTGGAAAAATTTGGGCTATTACTTACTATCTACTATTTGGGTAAAAAGTAGCATTTGAGGACTACATTTGGGCTGAACTATTCATTGCATATCTTGGGGGAAAAGTAGTTATATCCTGCCATCTAGGTGTGAATGGCACAAGGAAATCTAACTTTAAGGGAAATGATTCAATCACACACATACACACCATAAGAACTACATATATTCTAAAATGTAGTGAAATGATCAGTGAAAATCAAATTGGAGTGACCACCAAGTTCACTCCAACTCAAGCATATGCATTATTTATTCCATATAATGTTTTATTAAGCCTTGTGAAAGTAGATAGGGTTTGATTTGCAGGTTCAAGAGTGAAATTAAAACCCTACATTGAATTAAATGTGAATGAGTGAAAGGAAGAAGATAAATTCATACCCTGAAAAGATCAGAAGTAGAGTTATTGATGGGACACTAACACATAGTTCAGACACCAGCACCCAGGTGGTTTTGTCCTTATCTGGGTGGTCCTATTTGAGGAGGTTTTAGATCCATATTTTATAGATAGAGCATACACATTTTAGATCCATCCTTCTCATCCTATTTCCTAACCCATAATCAGTTTAGATATGCCAATATAATATAAGTCACTCTTATTTCCCTATTTTACACACTTTCTTGTTTCTTGCATGGTAAATATTTCTTATTACTATTGTATTCATTTGATCTTAGTCCTCTGATTAATATTTAATTTCCAAGTACTGAATAATTTTTTTGGAATCCATGAATACCCACAGAGAAATTTCAAAATTGTGTGGATAATGGGAATCTGACTAGTTATGCTTCAATTCTTGTAATGGGTTATTTTGGGTCATTACTTCATATTTTTCCATGATTTTATAAGTCTAATTGGGTGGCTTTTATTATTACAAAAATAAATCCCAATTTCCATAGGGTATGAATTTTTGAGATGTTGTGAGTAACTGAGTTTGGAATCTCTTAGAATGTGTGTGTGTGTGTGTGTGTGTGTGTGTGTGTGTGTGTGTGTGTGTGTGTGTGTTATTCATCTAAGTATATAAACAAATATTGGTGATGTTTTTTTGTTATTAAATTCAAATATGTGTTATTTCATATATCTTTGTTTGTTTTCTGAGAATAATTTTGAGGGTTGCATGGTCTAAGGTGGATCTAATTTGAGAAACCTTTTTTTTTCTGTGTTAGTCCATAATTACTATGACACTCACAGGTTATGGATTTATTAGTTTACACATTATTATTTTCATTTCATATATTTCTATTTCAAGAAGTTCATGAATTAAAAACCTAGATGTGTTTAGAATTTTTTGGTTCATGAATGTTAGGTTTAGTGACACATAGTAGCCTTGGGATGTTTGGTATTATGACAACCGATAGCCCTCAAATTAGGTTTAGTGATACTTGACATTTTCTTTACATGTTGGGTTTTTTTGACACCTAAAACTCTTGGAATTATTAGAGCGTTGGAGTTAGTGTTCCCCAAACCTCCATTCAATTGGTTATTTAATCACCCTAATTATCCATTTATTTTATTACAATCTCCATCTACTCACATATTGTAAATGGGTTATGGTCTTCTACAAGAGGGAAAAGTAAGTTCTACACATACGTGTACTCCTTCCTTTTCTCTCTTCTAATTTAAAATTTAGTGTGTATATATAGAGAGAGTTTCAATTTTTATTCTATGGATAATTACTACATGCTTATATTGCAAGGTTAGCTCGTGGGGGAACTTTTTGATCATTCAAGCATTCAAGAAATTGAGCAAATATAAAGTCTACTTACACACTCTGGTACATTTTTATTGGCATGGTGTTGTCATTGATGTCAAAGTATGATTTTGTCAAAATTTTCATGGATTTTCATTGGTTTCAAAAGAGATAAGAGTCAGGAACATTTATTGGCAGTGTCAAATCAAGGTGAGTTTCTTATTGAGATTGCATGGAGTTACATGGGTTCTTGAGATGTGTAGTGACTTGTAGGAGTGTGATGGTGGCTTGAAAAGTTATGAATAATGGCGTGATCATGGAATGTAGTGTTTTGAAGATTCTATGAGGTCTATAAGGTTGGTAAAGTGACGTTGAGGTCAGATTTAGTGAAACAAGCATGTTCAAGATGTTTGTTTTGGAGGCCTAGTGAGTAGAATGAGGTATGAAATGTTAAAGTGAAGCATGTAAAAGTTGGATATGCATGGTGATAGCATGGGGAACATGATTATGATGTGTGGAGACACTCATAAGTGTCTTATAGTTATGGTCCATGTGTTAGACATTGATTTTAGGTTTGTTCCTAGACCTAGCCCTTAAGAAAACATGTCATGGAGTGGTGGAGTCAGAATGTACGAGAATATTTGGGAAAAGGTGATCATTATAGAATCTATGGAAGGTTGATATGAAGGTTTGGTCGAAGTTTCAGGTATTTTTTGTTGAATATTTTGCAATTTATACCATTTTTACTAAAACGGGATTCCTAAAAGTGATATTTTGAGCTCAATTTTGAATTTTTGATGCTCGTTGGAGAGTGTGTTCTTTGCATGAGAAACCAATCTCATAGGAATATTTTAAATCAAGTGAAAAACTATACAAGTGGAATCGAGATCAAATTAATAAATATCATGTTTTTATGAACCTACCAATATTATTGGTAAATTTAGTCATTTTGAAAAAAAACCTTTAGTTTTCACAGATCAAAAGTGTATGAGCGACTTGAAAAATAAAGTGTTGTAAAAAGTGGCCTCAGAATTGATTGATCAACTCAAGATGCCAAGATGGCACTAGGACATGTTCCATAAGACTCACACAATAGATTTCTCTAGGTTGTATCTAGAGGTTTCTGATAGTATGTGGCCCCCATTCAAAAATGGCAAGTTTATGGAAAAGTCTACATGTAGTTACTCAAGTTGTACGAAGCTTACAACTAATGACTAATCTCTTTGAGATTTTATGAAAGTCTCTTAGTTTTTTCCTCATGGACCTCACCATGAATAGTTTCAACATTCATGAGCTTGATCTTGTAATAGCTTGCAAGTGTTCCTTAGCTCCTTTCATGACTTGTTTTTGGGAAGTTCTTCTCTCACTTCATTAACCCCAAAATGGTTGACTCATCCTCATTCTATAGTCGTACTGTAGTTTCTGATTCTCTCTCTTAATTTGAGGTAGATTTTGATCCTTGAGGTCTATGATGCTTACAGATCTGGTCCACTCAAACTTCAAAATTGAGATCATTTGAGATTGATTAATGGCTCTGATATACCTCATTTATAGTTTTGAGGATATTCTTGTTGTGCCATGGTCATTAACTAAAGTTAGCTAAAATAGGGATCCTGTAATACTAGTTAATTCCCTGCCAACATCCTAAGATCACTATAGTTTCTAACACATAATTTCTTTTATACCAATACCACCAACTATGTCACACACTCCTTAGAATAAATGAAAATAAATCCTTAACATGTAAGCACCTCCTTAGAAATTTATTTGGCTCAAACTCAGATGGTTTTGAGCTACACTGTCGTACATTCTTCCAGGATATTTCCCTTACGAGCTATGGAATGATTACACAGAACATCCGAACATGCACTGGATCTTTGGAGATCTAAGCAGATAGGAGTGCCTAGAAGGGTACTAGGGTGCCTAGGGCATTCCTGGTCTCTTGTGAAATCTCAGGAATACCATTCTCCCCATTAGTACATAAGATCTTGAAATAACATTCCACATGCATCCTGATTCACACTGGATGAGTCGATAAATCTATGTTGAATTCTCAAAAAAATTCCAGAATTACGCCACTGATGCCTTATTCTTCTACAAAAGACCCTATTGAAATTTGAAAAACACTTAAATATTAATCATAGGACTGCAGAGTGAATGGGTCAAATATGGCATATAAGAAACACACAATAATGGGCCAACAAAAAATGATAACTAAAGTACATTTTGGACCCAGAGGATAATAGTGACTTAGATAATGTTTGTGCATGTCATGGACTAGATGCTAGGCTGTGACCAATGGTCAGAACATGTTCAATCTTAACTATGTATGAAATAAATAAATCTATAAAATAGTTATCTGACGGCGAGCTATAGAATAGGATAGAATGCCTCCCTTATAAAGTGTGAGTTGATGCAATATCTCCTAGTGCTAGTGTTTGACATTGAAGCGATGGTGTCCTACAGATAGATGCAACTTTATCTGGAGTTTCTTCAGTAGTCTAAGTAATGTTAGGTCCTTCGCTTCACTTCGTGTCACATCCACATTATATTTATAGGGTTCTCTTGTTTGAATTTCATAATTAATCCTGACATGGCCAACTAGGGAAAATATAAGGATGAAAAATTTCCAGAAAGATCCCAAAATGAGATGGGAAAGTAAAAAAAGGATCGAGGCACCCTGGGTGGGACCGGTGCAGCTTGGGGTGCCCTAGTATAGGCATGGGCACCCCAGTTTATGCTAAAATGATAGGAAAGTACCAAAATAGTTGGGCATGCATATAAAAATGTGTGGGAATGATGAAACAAAAGATAAAATAAGATGGCTGGAAGGTTAGATTAATTAATACTTTAATCACTTAAGAACCTTCTAAATGGTAGTATGATACCGGGCTAAATAATGCCTAAAGTGCACAATTTTTTGACTAATTTTTCCCCCCAGTTTATGTTGGTGATCAAAAGATTAGTAACAAAAAGTAGATAGAGATGCGTACCTGATGTTCATGTAGAGTGTAGTATAAAATGTGCCAAAGGACTAGACAAAAAGTGTAGAATGATAAAAATATAGAGGATCTTGGAAACTATAGATGAAAAATGTGCATAGAAAAAGTGATGAGAGTGAACCTAGGGTGAAATGCGTGTGTAGCTATTGCGGTTTGTAGTGTACCTACATGGTTAGTAAGGCGTGTGCCATCGCTATTGTTATTTTCATTATTATTATTGTTGTTATTTCTCCCAATTTGACTACTTGTTTCTCATACGGTTGGACCTACAAGGAGAAAAGGATCAAGTAGTCAAATATGTATGTATGTAAAATAAAGATGTGTATAGAAATCTGTAAAATATGTAATGAAAAATATGTGAAAAGGAAAGTGTAAATGGAACATGTGAACCTGATCAATGTCGAGAGAAAGGGTGTGGAAGGATATCCTGTAATTCTGCAAGTTTTTTAGGAAATATCACGCCACCCTAGCTAAAGAAGTGTAGGGAAGAAATTCTTTGTGTCCTCCAACCTTTGACTACTTTTGATGAAATGTGTGTGTTAAGAAATTTGTATATTGTCCTAGTTTTTTGGGTAATCTGACACCACTGGCCGAAGTAGTGTAGAGAGGCACACCCACTGTAACCTCAAATCCTGTAATTAATTTCTAGAAATGCTAAGGACACCATGTCGTATAAAAGACACTGTGTATGGGGATTGTAGACTGGTATGAACCCACTCATTTTATTTAAACCCACAATGTCAAGGGCAGAAAGTGCATTGTATCAAACTGGTGTAAATACGTTGTGTTGGTGTGTAAACCCTCAATGATGCTCCTCCTCTTTGGGGGAACATGTGACGTCTCTTATAGGATAATGTTTCCCCAAAAGAGGACCAACCACATGTACACTGTAACTCGGCCCTGTAAGGGGAAAGGGGGTGCGCTTGGTAGAAACCAAGGCATGCAAAAACAAGGACGGCTAGCCAAATACAAGTGTTAGTACAAAAACACATTCATTTAATAAGACAAGTGTAAAATACATATATAATGTAGAAAATACCAAGAACAATAGTTTAAACACGCAAGAAACAAATAATCCACAAAAATCAGGTTGCAAACATAAGACATCACTCACGATGTCGCAATAAAAACAAGGTCGTCATGACCACAAAAAATATACAAGTGTGCACAAAAAAATAGGGAAAATCCCGCATACAATAGAAAATAATAGCAGACAAGTACAAAAAAACAAACAAACAAGTAGCCATGGAAACATGTATTCCTAAAAAACAAGTGTTGCACATGAAACACCCGTTATCATGTTAGAGTAATAACCAATATGTAAAAGCATGTATGATAAAGTAATGTAATATGTTAAGTACAAAATGAAACAATAACACTTGTATGAGACAAATGTGGATGCCCCCAGCGACCAATATAGGAAGGGTAGAATACAAACATCCATACTACGTGTAAGATTATTCTATCCATGATCACACTAAACAAAATTGTGAATGCACATGTGTGTATGATGTAGATAATGACATATAAGAGATCAATATAATATGTGTAGTAAAGTGGTCATGAAAAAAAATAGTAAGAAAAAGTAAATTCCCCTAAGACAATGCAAGATGAAATGATAGGAGCCATGTTCCCCCAAGTGAATGTAAATTTATGCAATGAGGTTCATTTTGTTTTTCCCCTCAGTATTCAAGAATTAACCATAAATGAGAGTGCGTCATCAGGAAATGGTCACGTAGTGTTTGGTGTGTCTAGCGTGTTGCAATGAGTGTGTGTATGTAGTGAGGATGAGATGTGACATGTAGAGAGAAGTGTGTGAACCCTGTATCCAAAGTGTATATCATGAATTGTTGAATGAATGAATGATGATTTATCCCTAAGCGTAAAAGGATAAGTGATGATTTAGCACTAAGCGTATATCACTATAAAATGAAAGGATGAGAGATTATTTAGCCCTAAACATATATCATTATAAGATGAACGGGTGAGTGATGATTTATCATTAAGCTTATATCACTATGAGATGAAAGGATGAGTGATTATTTATCCCTAAGCGTATATCACTATAAGGTTAATGGATGAGTGGTGGTTTAGCCCTAAGCATATACCACTACATGATGATAGAGATAGAGGACGATTTAGCCTAAAGTGTATGTCACTAGGTTGGAAATATCACATGAGGAAATGTCGCATGGTGAGTGTAAAGGTCCATTTGATTTGTAAACCCTTGTAAGTCGAGTATGGACCAAGGAACTAAAGTGTGTCATAGGGTGGTGAGTGTAGTGCATAGAAGACAATGTAGCATGTATGGTAAAACTAGGTGACCGTAAGACATGTAGGATTTGTAAATGCGTGATGTGGGCAATGCAATGTAGGATATGTAGGGTGTGTAGGATGTATACTATGTAATATGTAAAATGTAATAATAGGTGTAGAGAGAAATGGAATATGTGATGAAAAATGTAAAGCTAGACTCATATGTAATGTAACCTACTGAAGTGTGTACGATATATGTGGGAGTGCGTAGTGTATGAAATGACTATGTGTAGGTTATGCATGGATATCCTTATAATTTATATAGTGTGTATGATAAGGACTAGTATAATGTAGAATATAAGGATGTTATGTAAAAATATACTCATACATAATCAATACTTGTTGGGGTGTGGAGCCTATTTTTGGTCTTCTCAAATCAATATTGAAGTGTGGAGTTCGAATTGGGAAGATGAAAGGTCATGACCATTTCTTTTCCAGCCATGGGAAGATGAAAGGTCATGACAGTTTCTTTTCCATCCATGGGAAGATGAAAGGTCATGAATTTCAAACTTCTAGGGTCGGATTTTGGACTTAAAGGATTGTAATACTATAAATAGAGCTGTTAGGGTATCTTGAAGATATCTTGTGTGTTTAAGAGGTCTTGAGTCTTAGTGATCAAGAGGTGATCAAGAGTGATCAAGGTTAAGCAATTGGGTGTCAATTGTGGTTTAGATGTGGTTTAGCATATTTGGAATTCTGTTGTGAGTTCATAACTGAGAGAAGACTATGAGAGTTGTTTTACTCTTGTTGATAATAAAATATGAGAAAGTTCTTGGTGGATGTAGCCCACATTGGGTGAACCATGTTAAATCTTATCTTGTCTTCTTTTGTGCATTATTTATTTATGTTGTTATATTTCTACATGTATAACTCTGCTGTATAGTTTCCTACTGATGTGATCTGAGGAATTTTTTCCGCATATTGTTCTCTAATTCCTAACAACTAGTATCAGAGCTTTGGTGGTTTTTTTCTGAAGTGGTAAATCATAGGGAAATTTTAGCTTAAGTGGGAGCTATGGAAGATGAGGGTAGATCAAGGGTTGAGAAGTTCAATGGGTAGAACTTTGGTTTGTGGAAGATGCAAATGGAGGATTACTTATATCAAAAGGACCTCCATGTTCCTTTGGCTGGAAAAGAAAAGAAACCTACAACCATGTCGAATGAGGATTGGGAGTTTCTGGATAGAAAGGAACTTGGGGAAATTTGGTTATTCCTTACATCTTCAGTTACTTTCAACATATCGCAGGAGAAGACCTTGGAAGGTCTCATGAGTGCATTGGGGAAGTTATATGAAAAACCCTCTACCTCTAATAAAATATTTTTGATGAAAAATTTATTTAATATGAAGATGCATGAGAATGGTTCTATTGTTGTTCATTTGAATGAATTTAATACGGTTGTGAGTATGTTAAACTCGGTAATAATTGAATTTGATGATGAGGTCAGGGCTTTTTTGATTTTGTGCTCCTTACTAGATAGCTTGGACAACTTGGTTATGGCTGTAAGTAATTCAGTCTCTAATAATTCAAATCTGAAGTTTGAGGATGTAATAGGTGCGATCCTAAGCGAGGAAATGTAAAGGAAGAGCACCATATATTATTCTGCTTCTGGAAACGATTTGATGGTGGAGAGCAGAGGGAGACAAAATAACAGAGGGAAAGGTAACCATGGAAATTCAAATGATTGTAAAAGGTCAAAGTCCAAGAGTAAGTTAGAATGTTGGCACTGTGGGAAGGTTGGGCATGCTAAGAAAGATTGTTGGGCTCTTCGAGATAAGAAGAACAAGGAGGAAACTAAAGAGGTAAATGTGGTAACAGGTGATGTTTGTCAGGATTCCTTAATTCTTTCTTTAGATAATATTGTTGAGTCTTGGGTGTTAGATTCAGGGGCTTCTTTCCATGCCACCCCACATAGACATTACTTTACTGATTTTGTTCAAGGAGATTTTGGACATGTATATCTTGGTGATGATGAACCATGCAACATAGTAGGGAAAGGTTGTGTTAGGGTGAAAATGTAGAATGGGAACACATGGCTACTTAAGGATGTCAGGCATGTGCCTAAGTTGAGGTGGAACTTGATATCAATGGGTCAGCTGGGCAGTGATGGTTGTATGGTCAATTTTACAGTGGATTCTTGGAAGGTTACCAAGGGAGCTCTTGTGGTTGCAAGAGGTAAGAAAACTGGTACTTTGTATTTAACCAGTGGTGTTGATTATTGTAATTTAGCTGTTGTAGATGGAGATACAACTTTTTGGCACCAGAGACTCATTCATATGAGTCAAAAGGGCATGCAAATTATAAAGGAAAGGTTGCCCAGATTAAAGGAGTTAGATTTAGACTTCTGTGAGGACTGTGTTTATGGAAAACCGAAGCAGGTGAGATTCCTCAAGGTTGGACCTACCAGGAAGGAGGGTAAGTTGGATTTAGTGCATATAGATGTATGGGGGCCAGCTAAGGTTAACTCTATTGGTGGTTCATGTTATTGTGTCACTTTCATTGATGATACAACTAGAAAACTTTTGGGTACATTGCATTAGAAATAAATCTAATGTGTTTGAAACCTTCAAAATATGGAAAACCTTGGTTGAGAATGGAACAGGTCTCAATTTGAAATGTGTCAAGTCAGATAATGGAGGGGATTATTGCAGCAATGAATTTCTTGATTACTGTTCAATAAATGGGATCTGCAGGAAAAGAACGGTTCCAAATACTCCACATGAAAATGTAGTGTCAGAGAGAATGAACAGGAAAATCATGGAGCGTACTAGGTGCATGAGGTTACATGTGGGGCTGTCACTCATGTTTTGGGTGGAAGGGTGAGCACAACTATTTATCTGATTAACAATGGACCCTCTATGGCTTTGGATGGAGGTATACCTGAGGAGGCTTGGTCTGGTAAGAAAATTGATTACTCATTTCTTAGAGTATTTGGATGTGAGGTATTTTTTCACATTGATAAAGATGATAGGAACAAGTTAGAGGATAAGTATGAGAAATGCACCTTTATTGGATATGGTGAGAATGAATTTGGTTTCCGTGTTTGGAGTCTTAAAGAAAAGAAAATATTTCAGTCTAGAGATATTGTCTTTAATGAAAAAGTCATGTATAAAGATTAGTTGCAGGAACAGAAAGAGGAATCAAAGAAAGAATAAAAAGTGTTAGAGGAAATTGTGGACAACAAGGTGTCCAAGGGGCCGATTTAGGTGGAGCATGTTCCGGCACAACTAGTTTAATAACCTACTCATCAGGAAAACCATACTCTTGAGGTGAGAAGGTATTCTAGGGTAAGAAGGGAACCTGAACAATTTACTCCATATTTGAATTATTTATTTCTCACTAAAATCAGAGAGCCAGAGTTCTTTGAGGAACTAGTGAAGGTGGATGCTAGGAAGAAGTGGGAGCATGCCATGGATGAAGAGCATAGATCTCTTATGGAAAACTAGACTTGGGATTTGGTGGAGCCTCCTGAGGGAAAGATAGCATTACAGAACAAGTGGGTATATAGAATCAAAGAGGAATATGGAGGCAGGATAAGATACAAAGCCTGGTTGGTGGTCAAGGGGATTTGTACAAAAGAAAGGTATAGACTTTGATGAATTTTTTTATCATGTTGTTAAAATGAATTCTATTAGAACTGTTCTTGGTTTAGTAGCAATAGAATACCTACACTTAGAGAAGTTGGATGTGAAGACTGCATTCCTTCATGGTGAGTTGGAGGAGGAATTGTATATGTAGTAGCCACATGGTTATGAGGTCAAAGGGAAGGAGAGGTTAGTGTGTAAATTAAAGAAGAGCTTGTATGGCCTGAAAAAAGCTCCACAATAGTGGTACAAGAAGTTTGATAGTTTTATGCAGGAGAATGGTTATTTCAGGTGTCACTCAGACCATTGCGTGTACATCAAGAATTTTCTTGATGGTAGTTATATTATTTTGTTCCTGTATGTGGATGATATGCTTATTGCAGGGAAAAACATACAGGAAATAAAGGTACTCAAGAAGAAGCTAGGTGACTCCTTTGCTATGAAGGATTTGGGGGCAACAAAAATAAATCCTTGGTATGAGAATAACTTAGAACAAGAAAGAGAGGAAGCTAGTGTTATCTCAAGAAGAGTACATAAAGAATGTCTAGGAGAGGTTTAGTATGCAGGATGCTAAACTGGTTAGTACCCCTTTAGTAGGTCACTTTAAATCATCAAAGGATCAGAGTCCCAAGACTAAGGAGGATAAAATCTAGATGTCCAAGGTACGATACTCATCATCATTTGGTAGCTTGATGTATGCTATGGTATGCACTAGGCCTGAAATTTCCCATGTAGTGGGAGCAATGAGCAGGTTTATGAGTGATCCAGGTAGAGAGCACTGACAGGCAATGAAGTGGATCCTTTGGTATTTTTGAGGGACCATGGGAGTAGTATTGTGTTTTGGTGGATCAGACACTTGCATGGTTATGTAGATTCAGACATGGCAGGAGATTTAGATAGTAGGAGGAGCACGATAAGTTATGTATTTACGGTTGGTGATACATCGGTGAGTTGGATTTCACGGTTACAAAAGGTTGTGGCTTTTTCAGCCACAAAGGTTGAGTATGTTTTTTCCACAGAGGCAAGCAAGGATATGATTTAGCTACAATAGTTTCTTGATGAGTTGGGTCATAAGAAGGAAGTTGGGAGACTACACAGTGATATTCAGAGCACTATTCATTTAGTGAAGAACTTCACTTTTCACTCTAGGACGAAGCAGATTCAGCTAAGATATCATTTCATCAAGGAAGCTTTGGAAGAAGATAAGTTGAAGCTAGAAAAGATTCATACCAGTCAAAATCCTATGGATATGATGACCAAGGCAGTCACAAGGGAGAAGTTGAAGTTGTGTTCAACTTTGATTGGCCTTCATGGTTGATAATGAAGGGTTGAGAACTTTGCTCAGTAGGAACAGTCTCCAAGTGGGAGATTGTTGGGGTGTGGAGCCTATTTTTGGTCTTCTCAAATTTGTATTGAAGTGTGGAGTTCAAATTGGGAAGATGAAAGGTCATGACCATTTCTTTTTCAGCCATGGGAAGATGAAAGGTCATGACAGTTTCTTTTCCCGCTGTGGGAAGATGAAAGGTCATGATGTTCAAACTTCTAGGGTCAGATTTTGGACTTCTTAAAGGATTTTAATCCTACAAATAGAGGTGTTAGGGTATATTGAAGATATCTTGTGTGTTCAAGGGGTCTTGAGTCTTAGTGATCAAGAGGTGATCGAGAGTGATCAAGGTTAAGTAATTGGGTGTCAATTGTGGTTTAGATGTGGTTTAGCATCTTTGGAATTCTGTTGTGAGTTCATAACTGAGAGAAGACTGTGAGAGTTGTTTTACTCTTGTTGATAATAAAATATGAGAAATTTCTTGGTGGATGTAGCCCACATTGGGTGAACCACGTTAAATCTTGTCATGTCTTCTTTTGTGCATTATTTATTTATGTTATATTTTTGCATGTATAATTTTGTTATATAGTTTCCTACTGTTGTGATATGAGGAATTACTTCCGCATATTTTTTCTCTAATTCCTAACAATACTAGTATTATATATATTAAATCTATGATATGAAAATACGTAATGTATAAGGTGATGATATATGTCGATAGCCTTATGATGTATAGTGTATGATCCAAAACACATAGATGATAGAAATATTGGCAATCTATTAAAATTTATAATGTATGAATGCATAAATGTCAAGAGGTTGTACAAAAAATTGTAGAATATATTGTGTTGGATGCCTAATGTGTGATCAAATGTGTGATACCTAGAGTGTTATGTGTGGGGTTCAGTGTAATGGTAATCCCTTAACAGTCAAGTGTGAACTGAAGCACAAGAGTGCGTCATTGGGTAACAACGGTGCAACAATGCATGAGAAATACATCTATATAAGAGGATTGATAGATAATGATATGTATGTGCTAGGATGGGGGGTGAGGTGTTATGCCCCCCAAGCACCTATGAAGGAGAAACTAACCAATGAGAATGAAATACAAGGGTCCCTCAGCCGATGCTTGAGATGATGAAAGTGGAGGGCCATGATCTAATAACACTAGTATAGTAAATAAATTTGGATCTAGTGAATTAAATCTATATGCGTGTGAAGGATGAATGAATGATGAAGATTGGGATGTAGGAACACGCTGTAGTGATAAGGTTGGTGAGGGATATGGTGAACTACTTGTGAAAGATAGCTACTTGATGTATCTCAGAATTCACTACAAATAGCCCAAGGTATGCTGACACATCACTTATCCTAAACTAAGAACTCACATGAAGTGTGCAAGGGTACCACATCCCTCTTATTGGAGCTTTTTCAAGATGTTAGCATGATTAAAATTATATTTCAGATCCATAACAAATAATCAAGTAAAACACAATGCGTAAACTAGATCTAAATGTAAACCATATGAAGGAATAACTAAAAAATTAATATAATAAGTTTTACCATAAAAGATCCTTGTTTATTTACATCTAACACCAATATCCAGCCAATGAGATCCATTATATTAAATAATGCAAAACAAATAAGCTTCGTACATCATAATTATGTCACAATGATTCATGTGCGCATATAAACCAAAAACATAACTCTACAAAATATCAAGGTCCCTCTAAACCATGTAAATCAATACATATTTATAGGGGTGAGGACTTTCCCTTCCACCCATGCACCTTCCAAAAATAGGCTACATGCTAATAATAACCATGCACCACTACATAAGAATTACAAAAGAAGGAAAGTGCTAATAATAGATATCCTATATTTAACTCTTAGTATAGATCCTATTATTAGCTAAAAAATTTACATGGCGCTCAATCTTGTGCTTATCCAAAATAGCCTTGGCATAGTCTTCAAGTATTCTAGAAGTCATTCTCAACACTCCATTTCTATATTTATCCATGACAGCAAAAATGGCTGAGTCATGTTTCCAAACTATACCTTTGTGCGCCCCTATTTTTCTATACTTGTACGCTCTTCTGCGCACCCTTTTCCTGTGCGCCCAAACCTTATGCGCTTCCATAATTGAGTTGTATTTTCTCAGCTCAACATTACCCCACACTAATGTCATTATCACCCCCAGAAATGGGTAATCACAACTTATATCTCTAGGAATAAAGAATAATGAATGAAAGAATAGGTAATTAATTGAACAAAAAAATGAAGAACTACTTCACGCCCTTTTCTTCTATAGGCATGATTAACTCTGGATATTCATTTTTATTCTCTATGTCTAATGCCTTCCAATCACTCAGTGCTTCACCTATCTTATCCAAGACATATGTCACTATGGATTCCATCTCATCATGAGTCATGTTTTCTTTTTCATTCTGCTAGATTTGAACAATGTTGGCCATGCTTGAGACCATCCCCTCTATGAAATTCATCTTCTGCTCAATGAGCCTTCCAATTTCCTTCATTCTTTTCATGTGTGGATCTTGGGATTTTGCAAGCACTTTATGTTTTTATTCTACTATAGAAATCCTCTCCATGTGCCTGAGCATCTCATTATTCAATGCCTTCAAGACCTCATTATCCTCTTTAATTGTCTATGTCTTAATAATTGAATCTGATGTCGTGCACATATTTAGATCTTGATCATCCTTCTTCAAATCATCCTTTAGTGCCTACAACAAGGATTCATAACTCGCAAATTTCCTTAAAATCATGGCTTTGGCCCTTTCTTCCTCCTTTGAATAATCCTTTGGTATTGTCATACGTAGGGGCCTTTCATTGATTACCAACTTTACCATAGTGCATATGTAATGCATTACAAAAGGAAAATTTTATGGAACTCATGATTCTAGGTGTGGCCTTACCTTTAAAATGTCATCTCATATTTCCTCTGCCATACTAACCAAAGCTTCCAACATTTCCTCATCCCTTTCCTTCTCTTCTATCAGGAACTTTATCTCCTTATTCTTTTCCTTTTTATCATCTATCAATGCCCTAATGGTTTCTTCTTTATCTATGTTTCTGTGCACAACCTCTACATATACCTTCACCAAAGCATTGCTCACCTTCTCATCTGACATGACAGTGGGCTTGAAATTCACATGCCTGACATGGGGCTATTCTTCATCCTTCCAAAACACATGACTCTTCATACATGTCAAAATTATGCTCTTCCATATGAGTCTACATAAACCAAGATAATTGCTAGCATGTGCATGTGTTCACCATTTCTGCATCCATGAGCTTCCACCCATACAAATTCTTATGCTACAAATTTCTTTGGAACCACACACGTATGATTTTGATTTTTTCATCTACATACCCAACTACAGGGGTTTCATAGTCTTTATCCTCCTTCTCCTTCCTAGTGAACCTACCTTCTAGAATTCAGGTGCTTGAGTCTAGTACCAGTCCTTCACCTTCTTGTGTAGTATGGGGCATGCCTAAAGGCTCACCCTTTTCTATCTCTGGACCTGTCTCCTTCATCTCCTCCTCATCATTCTTATTTTCTTCTCAGGCTGTGTTGGAGTACTTGGTGCGCTTTCCCTAAATTCTTCCTCCATAAGTTTATACCCGCGCCTTTTCTTCTTTTCTGGATCTACCTTCTGAGGTGAAGTCCTAGGTGATATCCTTAAGGGTTTTGATGTTCTCGTGCCTTGATACCTTATTCTTCTAATCACCCTTTTAAACTGAGGCTCCTCAGTGGCGTGATCTACATCTATCTCCACTGTGCTCATCTCTAACACTTCATCCTCTTGTTTCTGTAATGGAGGGGTCACCTCCTACTCTGTCTTCTCTCCAACTCTAGGGTTTCTTCTTCCCCTATGCTCTAGGCCACCAATATCTTCATGAATTTATTATTCTTCTCCTTCTTTCGTTTCAATAGGAAAAACATATTCTTCCTCTAAGGTGCCCACAATATGTTTTCCCTTGGGCGGTCCAGGGAGTTTGAATTCATTCTCCAAATACTTCCCATTTTTTAATTTAGGATTCAAGTATATATATACCAGACTGGTGCCTAACTTTCCAATGGAAAAATTCACTACCTTCATGCTAATATCATCTGAGATAAACCTTTAAATATAAGCAGTCTTACCTAGATAAACGTAAGACTTCCTCAATGTGTGGTATCCGCAATCTACCTTGTCAAAATTAAACAACAATCGGCATGTGTTTGAGAACCTATGCACATATGCTTGAAAATAGCGCACAGTGAAGGCATATGGCCGCTTATACCGAGGGACCAATTTTCCATACTTCATCACAAAGCTTGCAATACATAAGTGTTGATACACCACAAAGTGTACTTGTTTATCCAATACCGAAGGTAACTCCTTGGGTATCCTCCATTCTTCTTCAAACAGAGAATGAAAGTGCTCATACCACATTTCTTCCCTTTACTTGAAGATTCCACTCATTGATCCATCACAAGTATAGTTGGAAAATATTTTTGCCAAGGGATTTTTCTCTTCAGGAAACTGCCACATATTGTCTTTTGGCCCATTGGGCACTCCAATTTCAAAAAAGACTAATGAAAAAAGTATAACACCAAAGCTGAATTTTCACCTTCATGTCTTCCTAGATAATTGTCTTAGAAATGAAATTTGATAAGTTATATACAACACCTTATGTCATCTTCTTCGAAACATGGAGCCAAGTCTTGTTTACCTGAGACCAACGCTCTTGATTGTATATCTTTTTCAGGAGATGGATTGTTGCTTGAATAAATAGATAATTCTATAATTTATGGATGTCCATATCATGCCATCCTTTAGTGTATCCAAGTGATTTATTTGTCTTTTCTATGGCCTTCTTGTAAGTGAGGTCATTACTCAGCTCAATACCCGTACCCCTTTTCCCTATCAAAATTCTAATCAAATATGCAATGGTCCTCATTCGGCACCCTAAAAAATAAAATAAGTCTTCATGGACTCTACCCATGATCCACTGGTATAAATTTTTGGGTTCACCAAAATAAGGGAGCTCATATAACTGTAAAACTCCTACCTAGTCAATAAATTTTCACTCGTATTGTCATAGACTACCATGTCATCCACTTTTATCTTCAAATTTTTCACCAAAATAAATTTCTCCAATTCCTCCTTAGTATCCTTTTTTCTATGGTTGTAATCGTAAACCTTGCAGCGAAAAATGTATGAATCCCAATCGTGACCCATGGAAACACCTTCTGGGTATTACATTTCATAAAATCTACTCTCGGGGGCATCTTCAACTTCAATATCAACTTCATTTTTCTTCCTTCCCCTTTTAACAGCTCCAGGTACTTTTTTGGTGCCATAGTTACCTCAAAAGCATGATCTTCTACCTTATTCAAGCTCTGAAACTCCAATCCCACATACCCTAGCTCAATTCTACATGCCCTAGCTCCAATCCAAACCCTAAAAATTGATTTCTTCCTCACACGCCTCTTTTCTAGTTTAACACTTCTCCTAATGGAGAAACAACCTCCCTAATGTGCAAATTCAATAAACCTAAATGGTTCGTAGCTATTCGTACTTCATAGCTTTCTTGCTAGCTCACTCAACTTCAAAAAATCACACTAATAATTTTGAATGGAAAGGTGAAAATGAATTCGCATCACGTCCTTATTTATATTTTTAAAAAAATCTCACATTTATTGCTCTCCACCTACCACCATCCCCAACATTAATTCATAATTTCAGAATTTTTTTTGCACTGCTCATTTCCACACCACATTCATAACTTTTTAGTGCCTTCTACCTTTTCTCCAAATACCTCCTTCCGCACACCCTCATGCACCAAATTACTTCACCATATCACCTTCTTCTAAGTAGTTTCCACTACTACACCCTACCTCGCGTTACACTGTGTGTCCATCCATAAGTGATCTTCATTCAGGAGCAATATTTTTCTATCTGCATCTTTCCTTAAAGTGCATGCACAAAAGTTTCTTTATGCATACCCATATTCATTTAATATTCAACTTGGAAATGAACCTTATATATAAATCACCCCACACTAAGGGTATGTGCAGTCCTCTATGCATGAAAATAATTACATAGTAATCATCTTCTAGCGTGTAAGAACACTTATTACACAAAACACTGAACTAAATTAAAAAGAATAGCAATGATAAAAGGAAACACATATAAAGGGAATGCATTAAGGAAATATAATCTAAGTGGTAATATTGCATTATTGCAGACACTAAGACATATTTATAGTAGTGCTTTAGCCTACTCCCATTGAGGTAACCAGGCAACCATGTCCCATCCAACACCTCTAACTGGAAAGTGCCTAAATCAAGTATATACGTTATAACATACGGTCCCAAAAAAATGCACCTTAAGCTTTCCAGGGTGGCACAAAAAATTTGAATCGTAAAAAAGTACCATTTTCCCAACCTCAAGCTTCTTATCATTGATGTTCCTATCATGTCATGCCTTTTGTCTGGATTTTTCTTTCTTCTAAGTTCATCGTGCTATGACGCACCTCTCATCCAGCTACATGAGTTTGTTAATACGTTCTTTAAGTTCTTTCTCATTAGCTAAATCTCCTATGTACGCAATGCACAAATAAGGTAACATGAATTCCATGGGTAGAATTGCCTCTACACCAAACACCAACTGAAAAGGTGTTACTTTATTCAACCTCTTGTAGGTTGTCCTATATGCCCAAAGTACAACATATAGTTTATCATCCCAATCTCTCCTTCCAACATCATATTTTTTTGTCAAGGTATGGCTTAATATCTTGTTGAAGACCTCAGCAGTTCCATTTTCTTGAGGATGATAGGGTTTTGTTCTATGGTGTTCAACCATAAATTCATCTAGTAATATCCTGATAGTCTCATTGAGAAAATGAGTACCCTTATCACTTGTTAAACTTAAAGGGCATCCATACCTGCTGATAATATTTTCCCATATAAACCTTGTTGTCATATCTGTTGTGCTATCCTTTGTAAGCACCGCTTCTATGCATCGTGTAAGATAATCTTCACAAGTTATAATATAGCATGATCTTTCCCTATGCACAGTTGGGAGATAGGGTTCACAAAGTCAATTTCCTACTTCTCAAAAGATTATGCACTAGAAATAGGCCTCAAAGGCATCTCATCTCTATGACCAATATTTCCAAGGTGATAACAATGGTCACATGCCTTATAATATTCTTTGAAATCCTTGTCTAATGTTTCCCACCATAGACCAGCCAATAGAATCTTACACACGGTGGTGTATCGTGCATAGTGTCCTCCTGCAATGTCATCATGAGCATCTTCAATAATTACTTTGCGATCATGATCAAATACACACCAATGAAAAACTTCATCACGTCCTAACTTGTATAAGTCTCCAATGATCAACATGTAAGGCACGATGCGAATGACAAGTTATTTCTTCTCCAAATCCTTCATTTCTTTAGGCGCCACACATGTGCGTAAAAAGACAGAAATATCCTCTAATTCTGAGGTCGTGTGGTTTAACCTGAATAAATTTACATCTGACATTGTAACCTAAATGCTCTATGTGTCCTCACCTGATTGAATCCTTGATAAATGGTTTGGACCAGAATTGCTCTGTACTTGGTTTTAACCACCACTGTAAAGTTAAACTCCTAAAATAACAAAACCTAACGACATATGTGCCAAAGGGTATGCAAACATACTTATTTACAAGATATTTTAATGCCATATGGTCTATATAAAAAATAAAATGTAATAAAGCACATGTATTAATTTATTTGAATTAATAATAAATTTGTAATCTAATCTCTAGATAGGTGCATTAGGTCTAATATTATATTGTATCCTTTCTAGGGAGAGTAGAAAAGAGACCCATGCTATTTTTGTGTCATCCCAAGGAAAAAGGAGGGAGAATGGAGTTTAGAAAGGATAAAAATTATTACTCCTCCCAAGAAAAATGTAACCTAGTCTAAGGATTATTTGGGGCATATGTCTAGAAAAAATCACCTTTGTTGATTGGTCATTATGGAGGCTTACTTGGGGTCATTTCTCTTATAAAAGGAGAGAGGTTGACTTGAGGAAAGAATTCTTATTCACTTATCGTTTTATGATTTTGCACTTAAGCTCTGAAGCTTTTACAAATTATATTCTAAGGACGAAAACCCTTAGTTTAATACCTCTTGTGGACGAAAACCCCAAGAGTTCTCTTGTGGATGAAAATCGCAAGGGATTGAGAGGGATTTCCACCGAGGTAATGCTCTGGCTTTCCACCGAGGTAGGTTCCTTAAGCTTGCAAGGAATTTCAATATTTTCTCTTTTTGTGGGGTTTTTCATGAAGGGTTTGAAAACTTGATTTGCAGCAGTGGTATCTCTCTGCACCAGCTAGAGCGACCCATGTTGTGAGTGTTTTTTTGTGGAATAAATAACATTTCTAGGTCTGATCTGTATGCTAGTTATCAATCACAAATTTGTGACTTAAACTAAATGAATTTTAGAATTTTGTAAGGCATTACAATGTTAGTTTTAGCTCTCTAAGAAGGAATACTTTCTTATAATTATTTCAGTTCAGTTTAAACTCTATGAATTTAGATTTCTCTATATTTGGGTATTATAAAATCATAGATGATCAAATTCTTTAAGAATCATATTTGTTTCAAGCCTCTTTTGTATGTATAATGTTTCATACCCATATCATAGTCAATCATTCCTACAAAATTGTATTGTAGTAGGTTTAACTAAATTTATATGGATTTATTATCACTTGTTTATAGCATGATCAAATGAATTCCAGTGGAAAAACTTTGTCACATCACTTTGGAGTGAGGGTATGATCATTGTTGCCGATGGAATTTTTAGCATGGGTTTCTCTATAAACCTAGTTGTCCTTTATCTTCATAAAATGTCATATTTGTAGAGAGACATATCCTCTATATCTGATTTGTTGTTGAATTTGAGATTTTTATCTGACATTGGGATGAATGCTCTTTACATCCCATCCTCATTGAATCCTTCATAAGATGGTCCCAAATGGGAATCTTACCAGTTTTCACCACAACTGTAAAGTCAAATTTCCTAAAACAATAGGACCCATAGACATATGCGCCCCTGTAAAATGGGCTTACTCACCAAGTATTTAAATTCCATGTGATCTGTGTTGAAAATAAAATGTTTCAGCTAGCAGGTACTTTTAAAAATTATACATCACGTAGATCATGAGACAAAGCCTTGCACTCTTTAGTTGTGTAATTCTATTCTGCTGGAGTCAACTTCCTATTTAGCAAGGAAAATAGGATAATCAATAATACCTTCTCTAGGCTAGGCTAATACCTACACTAATGGCCATGCCAGAGGAATCAACATGTACATGAAAAGGGTAGATTGGACCATGAAGGAAAGCTCAAAATAGGCATTATAGTAAGCCTTTCCTTCAACATCTCAAATGCACGTTGTTGCGCCTTCACCCCTATAGAAACTTGCATTTACCTTTCAATAGTTCCTCTAAGGGTGTAGAGATCTTAGCATACCCATTGATATTTTTTTTTGTAATATCCTATTTGTCCTAAGAATCCATGCACCTCGCATTCTGGTTAGTAGGCTCCTCTAAGCCTAAAATAACAACCTTAGCAGGATCCACTAACAAGCCTTCTTTGCAAATGATGCGTCTTAGAAAATTCCCAAAAGGTGTAGTAAACATACACACTTCTTGATGTTCAAAGATATGTTTAGCTTCATGTACACCTCTGAATCATCAACCTCAAATTATCACAGTGATCTTTCATAAGCCCATAGACCTTTCCAATCATCCAGCTACACATGTAAGAACTTATGAATAAAATCCTTGAATGCATGTACAACTATGTGTGAAAAGAATGCAGGCACATTCTTTAGTCTAGAGGGCATAAGAATGTATGCACAAATTCCCCATTTGGTGGTGAAAGTTTTCATCTCTTGATACTCTTTAGCTATCCTCACGTGATGATACCCAAAAAATTCATCAGTAAAGGAGTAAATCTTCACACCCCTGCAATACCCTCGAAGATTTCTTTAGTAAACGGTGTGGAAAAGGATAAATTACACATGTAGCATTCAAATCCATGTATTCCACACAAATTATTATCCTTCCATTTTTCTTTATACTGATTACCAGAGGGCTAACCCACTTTGATTCCTCTATGGGCTCAATGATTCCATAATTTCAACATCTTTTCAATTTCTTCTTTTACTTTGATCCACAAGTTAGGGTTCATCCTGTAAGGACTCTTCCTAACTAGGTGTGCACCTTCCTTTAACTTAATACTCATCTCACCCAAAGATACATGCACCCCTTTTAATTCATTATAGCCTCTAGGGAATAAATATTGAAATTCCCATAGTAGCTTAATTATCTTATCAACTTCAAATTCAGACCAATAATCTCCAATGATGGCCTCCTTAGGTTTCAACATTCGTCCCAATGTTTACTTTCTTGGTCTTCATAGGTTTATGGTAGGTGTGTTCCTTCTCATCTGTACTATCCAAGACCTTGTGCGTACCCTATGAATGTGCTCAACATCCAAATTTTCCACTCTTCATCATCAATAATGTAGACGAACATCTTACCCTTTTCTCTTTTTAGGTAAGGCACACCCCATCTATTCTGCATCTGCCTCTCCCACTTCTTCAAAATGGACCTCCAAGTGTGGCTCACCTAACAAATCCTAAAGTAGCTCCTCAACCCTTTACACTATCTCCCATAGTTAAGTGATTCATAACCTATAACGCCTCATTCGCCAGAGGTTTAGTGGAAAAATAATCAAAGGTATGAATCATACCTACAGTCAATTTTTGCCAATTTCCAGTCTCTCTATTTATACTCTGCATAAACATACCATGCGAGCGCGCAACCCCATAAGGTGAAGTAGATCTTGTACACCCACAGAGAGGGTGGTAAAGCTTCTTTCGTCTCTATCTAGAGTCTCTCACACTGTTGAACGTGGTGTTGAACATGATCATTACCTTGAAATTCACAGAGCTGAGTACGTATATTACTCCTTGGAAGAATCTAGCAGAGAAAGAAATTATCACTTCCCGCCATTCTATCATATTATCTCTATGAATCATCCACCAAAATGATATTATCCCACATAGGGTGTAAATTAGCATGTTCCTTCTTTCCACCTGATCTTTCCACTATACTGCCATAGTGCAATAGGAATACTTCAGGATTACCTTTACCAGTATACCAAGGTACTTGGTTGCTACCCAAATGCCTAACACAACGCGGCCTGCTTACACATGCATATGCACTTTCTTACTTCATGCGCGCAACCATTTCATAAGTGCCATGTTGCCCAGTTATCACATGCAAACACTTGTAGTATCACTCATAGACTGTGCATCATCCCAGTGGATAATTCCTTAGTTTAATGGCTCAAAACAACTTTCAGATCTTGAATGGTGTGCACATAAATTCTGTTCAAGTATTCTTCACTTAAGGGCTCCACATAAGGTGCAGATTTCCCATCTGTCAAAGTGATAACAACATGTTCCTCCTTATGCATTCAAAACTGATATACCCCTTATTGAAGCACAGATCAGTGTTATTTGCATAACACCAAGGGTGCCCATGTAATGTTCAAAATCTATCCACTTCTACAAGTACTAAGACCTAAAAGTCCCTAGTAAACTTAGAACCCTATATAGTAATTGACATGCATCTTTCAAAACCCCAATTGGCATGGCCTTCGTCTGGTTTTTCCATGAAAAAAAACATTAGAAGATGGTTATAATGGTGGTCTGCTCATCTCAACCCACACATCTAAAGTGAGCACATTAACTTCTGTGCTTGTGTCAATCAATATATTACTCAAAATAACCAACCATCAAAAATAACATTCAGAGTGATCTCCTTGTCATAATCCAGGACTATGAGGTGGAAGGTTAGCATGCAAAGAAATTCTTTCATTCTCAGTTCTAGCGCACAGAATATTTCCCTTCAACCAATTCCCCAACAAAGGAATATTGTTTTCTTGGTGCAACATCTTGCAGACCTCCTTTAATATCATCAACATGATTCAAATGAATCTCAACAACTTTCTTTTGTTCTAACTTCCATGATTATTCTTTCAAACACTATATCTCCCCCTGTAAATCCTAAATAACCTCCATGGTTTCTTGATAAACCTCTTTCTGATGCATATGGTCTGGATACTTTCCATGTAGCACTTCCTCCTTCGTAATAGTAGGCTTCTATTTTGGAACCTCCCTAGCCTGCGTAGCTTCGACGCATGTAGTATTCTTCATAGGTACCAACTCAGGATCATGCACGTTCTAACTTTGACATCCAATGATCTTCTACAACATGGTATACTCTTACCATTCCCATGCCCTTATTCTCTAGTTTGTGCTTCTTGCTTAAGTGTTCATACAAGTCCTGAAGAACTCTTCATAGCTATGATTCTTTTTGTAAACAGAAAAAAAACAATATTTTGAGGGCACTCACGCCTATAATGATCAAGAGATATGCATGTATAGCAAGTTCCATGGGGGAGCTCACCTTCTTCCACCACTACGACCTCAAACTCTGAATCCACCATGGTATCCTTGACATCTACCATGGCCTTTATTGAGAGCACCCTTCATTATGATCATGGTCATGATGCTCACCATTATCCTTAGAGTTATTTAGCAATACATGTTTGGCAAACCCCAATATTGATGGCATAATAAATTTTATCAATCAACTTGCAATATTCAGTATCATAAGTGGAAGACCTACAAATATTGTAGTGACAAGACATGTTCTTTCTTATTGTGCACTACAACAATGGGTATCTGACTTTAACTGTGGTCTAAATGACATATGTCACAATCCAGTAACAATGAGTGCACTGATTTACAAGGGAAAATATCCTTAGTATGCCCTTCTACTTAAAAATTTATACCACAAATTCTGTTGTGCCTCTCATGTACCGAATTAGCAAATAATTTCTCCAATTATTTAGCCATGTATACAATCCGAGCTTCCAAAAATAGAATCACTCTTGTGTCTACACTTCCTACCACCTCAGTACATAGAGAGTCTAACCTCACGTGGATGTGTATAACTCTTATGCTAAAGTACCTTTTCAAAAGGTGTGATAATTCCTCCAATGAATCACTGTGCATGTTAGATCACATGGATTTCATAAGATAACTTAGACAAGAGGAGTTTGAATTGAGAATCATAATCCCAAACACTCTTAGTAGTGCCCTACTTAATATCTTTCAATGCGTTGATGATCTTCTGCTCAAACTTAGGAATATAAAATTCTTTCATGAAAGCATCCCATATCGAAGTATAATCTACACAATTCTGGTTAGTGTCAAACTTTATGTATCAACTATGCACGTACCCCTGTGCTCGGCTACATCTTTAATGACTCTATATTCTAGAAGATGAAGATACATCTCCATATAAATATATTGGGGTTGGTGCAGAATTTTCCCAACAGATCCAGTACTTGTGTTTCCTCCACCTCCAGAGCCACCAGATCAGCTAGCACCTTAACCAATTGACCCTCTTGATCCTCCTCTTGAAGTAGGAAATAGACCAGAGGATGCACTACCTTTTGTTTAAACGGTCGTGCTAAAATAGAATCCCACGGCCTATGAAGTTGTGCTACTTCCAAACATTATACCAACATTCTATGCACCCACATTCTATTCCAATGACACACAAGAAAAGATACCTCTAGATGGTCCTCCAAATAAAATAGATGAATATTACACCATAGATGAATAAAATACCTGATTAAATCCTAAAATTGACTGCAAATTAACTCTATATACATCAACTCTACTCCTCACACTAGCTTGTTTACTGTTAATTTTCGTAGAATTTGTGAAACCAAGCACAAAGGATAGGTCACTAGGTAGGTTCATATGCATGCCCATGGTCCATAATATTTTTTCTGACACGCCCTCATCCAAATTCAAGGAGGGTTCTCTATCATGCTTTCCTAAATGGGGGAGTTCCAAATGCTCTAGCTCCATGTCCTCTGCATGAGCTCTAAATCCTTCATGAGCCATCTCCCGCATCAACACCATTATTTTCGTGATCTCTTGCTTCTTCATAAAATCCCTCTCACGTAATTCATTAAACTTAAGTTGCCTTTCTTCTCTCTTCCTCTCTGCCACTAGGTCCGCCATCTTTACCAAACATACTCTTGCCCCTACGTATGGTGGGGTTTAGCTAGTTGTAGTTTCTCTTCTAAATCTAAGGTTATGATCAATACCTTGATTTCCAAAGGAATATCGATCAAGTAAGATCCTCTGGGCTCGTGCAAGAACTATAACTTGGTAACTTCTGGGAAAGAGTAAGTGAAAACTGTGTACTCAAGAATATAGTTGTTCAAAACACCATGGAACCAAACATCCAAAGAGCGCATCTAAATCAGATTTGAATCATAAAAGGCCCGGAATTCTTCATGTGTCCAAACAAGTGTTCCAAACTTCCAATTCCTCTTAGATGCGTAAGCAACCAACCACTTGTACAGTTCTATAGAAAATATGGAAAAGAAAGTATTGTAAATATCATCATATTAATTTTTTGCAACCCACACGTGTGCATTAAATTCAAGTCCAGTGCTAAATATACGAGCATACTCTTCTTCTAGATCATCTAACAACTCTTTAATAGTGGCCAAGGTCAACCGATATGTTTTTATCATGCAATATCTTGAAAAACAACTGAGAAAGAGGTCCCGAAAATGGAAAAAATGATGTAGCATAGAATTCACTGCAAATAACCCAAGGCATGCAGACACATCACTCAGTCTGAACTGAGCATCCACCCAAAGCACGCAAGGGTACCAAGTCCCTCTGAGTTAAGATTTTTCAAGATGTTAGCATGATTAGAATTATGTTTTAGATCCATAACAAATATCAAATTAAATCACATTGCGTAAAGCCGATCTAAATCTAAACCATATGAAGGAATAACTAAACAATTACTATAATCAGTTTTACCATAAAAGATTCATGTTCAATTATATCTAACACCAATATGTAGCTAGTGAGATCCATTATATTAAATACTACAAAACATAGAATCTTTGTACATCATAATAATGTCACCATGAGTCATACGCGTGTACAAACTAGTAACATAACTCTACACAACATCGGGGTCCCTCTAAACTGTGTAAATAAATACATATTTATAGGGGTAAGGACTTACCCTTCACTTCCCATACACCTTCTAAATATAGGATACATGCTAATAATATCCATGCACCCTTACCTAAGAACTGAAAAAGAATGCAAGTGCTAATAATAGATCTCTTATAGTTAGCTCTTAGTATAGATACTATTATTAGCTCAAAACTATGCATGGAGCTCAATATTTTTCTTATCGAAAATATCCTTAGCATAGTCTTCAAGTCTTCTAGAAGTTGTGCTTAGTACTCCATGCCTATCTTTATCCTTGATTGCAAAAAAGGATAATTCCTATTTTCAAACTGCTCCTAGGTGCGCCCCTGTTTTTCTATACTTGTGTGCTCTTCCGCGCACCTTGTGGCCATATGCCCAAAACTAATGCACTTCATTAATTGATATGTATTTCCTCATCTCAACACTATTGTGGAGGTATGTGAGTAGCACTATTTTGACACTTACGAGATGAATGAGCCCGATGCACTAGATGGTTAGTAGGAGAAGGTTGTGCAGCAAATGAAAGGAGGGATAGATATTCAAGATCTATAATTATGCATGAAAAAGTGTGGAAATCACTATTATGATGGCCATGAATTTGATGATAATGCTAATATGGATGACCATGGTATTGTACCAGTCGAGGAGGATAGTGATGAGTAGGTGGTAGAGTAATCATTTGATGATTAAGGATCTGAATGAAAATGTCATGTGTCATAGAATTAGGGTGAAATGTGATAGGTTGAGGAAATGGTATTCCTTGAGGTTAATTTAGATTGAAAGTAACGGGTGTAGATGGTGTATGATGTGTAGCATGAGTACCAACATGTGATCCTGAAGCATCCTTAAATTTTTTGACTTGAGCAACAAGACATGCAATTGTGGCTTCCATGGACTAACATTGATTTTGAAAAGCATGTATTGAATCCAATAGGTGTGTATTAGATGGATGAGTACAATAGCCGGAGTCATCAACTAAATGTGTTGATATAGGAATTATTTGATGCGGTGAGGGGTTGTCATTAATGTAAGGAGGTAATGGAGTAGTAAGATATTCTAAAAGCTCATCATTATCATTGTCAAAATCATATTAAATGGTGCGGGAAACCTCATAAGAAATGGTATACGGCTGGTCATCCAAGTAACCTTGAGTGTGTAAAATATACATGACCATGGCGTATTGTTCATCTGTAAACGGAAGTAATTGTCTAGCATGGTTTTACCTTTGGTTTTCTTGATTATTTTAAGGGGTAACAACTGAGCTTGACCTTAGTATGGTGGGGTTTCTAGGATACCTGCAATGTTGATTGTGTATGTTTATGCACCATTTAAAACAATGGATCAAATCTTATTTACCTGTAAACAAGCATACAAATCATGTTTTAGACAAAACAATGTTACTTTTCATAAAACACTCATGCTTTTATTAGTGTTTATGATTGTACTAAAAAATGCTAAGATGGAATTTTGATTATCACTTATTTAGATTAGATACATATAGATAACATTAGTCATGATTTAAATCCATAATTTAGACTCATGGTCTGTGTAGAGGGTTTCATACTCATTAGATTCTATAGAGTCAGTTATATCTTCCTCTTCCTCGGTAAGGTCAGAATCATGGATGGAGATGTAGTCCTCAGTAAAGAAGTCAGAATCCTCCTCTTGGGTGTCGTAAATATGAGAAAATGTTGTGTCAGTACTAGATATGTTGATGTGAATGTAGGTGTCAAACTTCAAAACGGTGTGGTAGTCCTCATCTAAGAGCTCTAGACCAGTCTCATAGTGATGCTCGTACTAAACAAGGTCCTCTTGAAGTCTCAAAGATTTTTCATGTGTCATAAAAGGCATCAGTGGTTTTTTAGATATGCTGGGTGGAGGAAAAGATATCCTCCAAATGATCAAATGGGGCTACTTGGATTGCAAAGAGTTCAAGATCGTGGAGCATCTCATATTGCTTCCAGTAAAGTGGATGGAAAAAAATGAGGGAGGAATCAGTAGTGGGAATATTAGTACCACCTAATGCCATCTGAAAACATTATGCTAGAAAATATATTAACAGATAATAAGACAAAGCTAGACATTTTTAGACAGGTTATGGAGAAATTGTGAAATAAAGCAAAAAACATAGGAATCGCTAGCGATTGTTGCTATTTCTAACAATTGATAAAACAAAGTTAAAATAATTGATTAGGCTATGAATTTCAATGAGAATAGAGCACTATCAACACATGAATGATGTATAAATAAAAACACACCTGCAGCTAGTATGTAAAACCAAACAAAACAAATAAATTACCTTGCAGAATAAATCAATTTGATGGATGGATGGAAAAAGATGGTTAAACACTAAAAATGAGCAATTTGATGATGGATTTGATGTCCTTTGGGAAACGTAGAGTTGGAAAGATTTGATATGAAGTTCTTGGATGTATGAGACATTAGAATTGAGATAGAATTCACTTGCAAAGCGTGAGAATCCACATTCCCAAATGAAGTTTGAAAAAACATATTTATAGATCACCGATGATCGGGAAAATTGTTGGTGATTGTGGAAGATCTTAGTTTAGTTAAAAAAACAAGTGATTCTCTTCCGTTTAAAACAATATATGATAACTTCGAAGTTGTTAAGGTGGTGAAGCGGATAAAAAAGCATGAACTAAATTTTTTAGGATAAAGTGGGGGTTAGCTATTTTTGGAAAGATTTAGCTAGTTAGGAATAAGTTAGTGATTTTTGGGAAGGTGGTTTTAGAGGAAGTTAGGTGGTTAATGAGGTGTCATAGTGAGGTTTCTTAGTTAACGTAGTGAGGTGTTAGGGGGAATTATTTTAATTAATTAAAATAATTAAATAATTTAGATGTGAGGGGTGTGTGATTAATTAATTAACTAAAGATGATTTAAGAGGACGTTATGTCATAAATTTGGCACTTTTGATCGTGAGTGTGTCTAATTCGAGGGATGTAAATTTGTTGTGTCTACATTTTCCCCTTTTTGTATGAAGATTTTTGACAATTCACTAGAAAAAAATGATGAAAAATAATTGTGTCAACATGGGTGAGTCTACTATAGAGCAATATAGTGATCACCAGTGCATTACATTTTAGAAAAGTCTTGTTCCAACGCTAGAGGTGTAAAGAAAAATGTTGGGGAATCAATTAATAGGGTCACCAAATGGCTCGATACCTGTAGACATATGAATCTAACTAGGTAAAGTTTTTGAGTGGGAAAACCAAGTTATGGGGGCCAAAGGCCTCATCTCTCATAGACGTATGGAAAGTCATGATGTTATGACTATGTTTTTTGTAACAAAAGATCATGAGGGCCAAGATATTTTTTAGAGGCATGGCACACTTGTGTAAAGGGTAGAATGACATGTTCTTTAGTAATGTAGGCATGGAGGCTTAAAACAAGGGAATCGTCGGTGATTGGTCAAATCATCGGTGATTGCCAAAGTCGCTAGAAATTGGGTCACATGAAAATTTGGGGGTATAAATGCCCAACTGTATTGTTTATTTATCAATTATACACTATATACAACAACAAATTCGTCAGAGTGGGAGAAAAATGTATTTTGTGAGTAAAAATTTGGAAAATGGTCTCCTCGAGTCGCAAACGGAATCCCGTCCTACAAGAGGTAGGCCTTAATCTTGTTTTTGTTTCATTTTATTGTAGTTTTTAGGGATTTTTAATATTTTTAGGGATTTAGGGATGTATTCGGGGCTCACGGATGCCCTAAGGAAAATTTATAGGAATCACCAGTGATTCCTTCAATTGTTAATGATTGAAGTGAATCGCCGGTGATTCACCTGCAGCCTAAATGGTTTGTGTTTTGAGTGCGAAAATATGGTTTTTGATAAAAGTGTTTAACTTTGTTTAATGTTTAAGGCTACATTATACATATTGGATTGTTATGCTTATGTTTATGAGGGCATTTTATGGTTGCACATTTTTATTTTTTAGGATTTTTATGACGTTATTAATGTTCACTTTCGTGTGTGTATTTTGTAGGTGGATGCTCAATTGACTATCTGCGACCATATCCCCTTGATGTTAGATGAGATCAAAGAGGATTTTTCTGATGATGATTGGGATCATGTAGAGGCTGTTGGATTTGGTGCTATGAGATATTATAGAAGGATCCAAAATACCTAAGTTTGATCCTAGCATTGTTATAGAGGTGTAATTCTTCCACCAACACTTTCTGGTTGTCCACAGGAGAGATCACAATCACCTTAGAGGATGTTCACCACATTCCGGAGACTTTTGATCCATGGGGAGGGGGTTTATATCATTACCAAGGTGGAGAGAGATGGTGTGATGAACTGATTATATGGGGTGGATATTTTCGATATTAGATATGAGTCCGGGGTTTTTTCTTATAGCCATTTTTATTCATCTAAGAGAGAGGGTCATGCACGGATGACCATGATGATGATCGCCATCATTTTTTATTCATTTTCAGACTCTAAAGGCGTCACTTCCCATGGATGATGACTAGGGTAGTAGCTGAGATGATGGAGCAGCGCACTATTTTTGAGTGGAGACCTACCCTACTTACTCATACATTTAGAGATTTTTGGGCCTAGAAGGCCCACAAGCAATATGGGATTGATGTTGATTTTCTACTATAGGCTTGGGCCTTAGAGCATATTGTTATTACTCAACCATTAGGGATTCCATGGGTAATTGGTGATCAGTACCCTGGTTTTATGAGATGGATACCAGATAGGGGTTATGTGGAGAAGAGGAGGATGACATAGTTTTATAGAGATTTGTTATCTGGATTACCGGTGGGGGATGTTACATGGAGGCCTTATTTGGATTTACCTGCATGGCCTGAGTATCCTCAAGATTTTCTTGGTTTACAATATCCTATGTGGCTTTAGGCATGTAGGGAAGGAGAGCATGAGTTGATTCATTTTGACCATGTTTGGAGATAGTTTGGATTGGTGCAGGGGGTACCTGATGATCATGTTAAGTATAGACGGGAGGATACATATATATAGAATTTGCGGGTAGTGGTGACGAGACCTGCTATTATTGAGGAGCTGAAAGGGGCTACAAGCCCAGATGAGGAGGGATAAATAGTACATATTGATGATGCAGGGGTTACCCCCAAGTATACTGCATGGTGGGTTCCTAGTTTTAGGAGTTTTGACAGAGACTGAGTAGCACAAAGGGTGAGATGTGTACATGCTCAGATGGAGGGAGGAGCACAGGAAGTTTCAGGTGAGGAGGATGAGGGAGATGATAACATATATGCAACTATTACAATAGTGACAAATGAGAAGGCCATAGTGAAGGGGGAGAGATATGTGACTCAGAAGGAGCGAGATGATACTTTTGGGTGTCTAAGATGCCCTTATTACTGAGATGTATAGGTTGATTTTTGAGAGGGATACAGTGGTGGTAGAGTGAGATGGTCTTTGTGTAAAACTCACACAGGTCTCTACAGATAGATACAAGTACAAGGGCCACATGGATTCATCGAGGAAGGCCTTGGGGATCACAGTGATTTTTATATCTGGAGCAGAGCTATCAGTGATGGCTCAATCTAGTAGGGAGAGTGTGACAGCTACAACATCTCCTTCATCTGACATGATTTTGGTGGCACATTATGAGGTTGTGTGGGAAGAGAAATACTATTATGTTGATTTTATCATCAATAACTATCTTGACACAACCTAATATGTATATTACTTGCATTCCAAAGGGGAAACTACAGCAGTAGCGAGGCCTAGTGTGAGTGAAGTGAGTATGGGTCAACTGCCTTGGAGGATTGAGAGATTAAATGGTGGTGAGGGGGAGATAGAGGTGAGGTTCTGGCTATGATTACTCCTAGAGGGGTTAGAGATACATGTGTTGTTGGAGGCACACATGCTCCAAGAGGAGAGGGGGACATGGCTCAGGCTAGTGCAGTGCTTAGGGATGTGGAGTTTACTAGGATATTTTTATGTATTTGATAACATAGGCTCAAAGAAGCCCATTATTTTCGTATGATTATGATGATATATATTGATTTTTTGGACATTGATCATGATGTATATCATACTTTGATTTATATATGATGATGAGTTTTTTTAAAAGCATTCGGAGGGGGGTCTTAAAATGAACCCTATTTGAGGCACTTTTTAAATTGTTATGAGTGGAGGTGTGCATTATCGAGAATATTCTAATTGGTTTTAATCACTCATATCCCAAATAGTGAATTCCATTAAATTCAATCTAAGGTGTGAGAAATCTGTAAGAAATCAAATCAAGAAATGAAACTAAGAAACATATAAATATTACACTAAAATGAAATATCACAATAGTGATGATACATACATAAATTCCACAAAGGTAAAAAAAAAATTTGGGTTTATGTGTGTGTGTGTGAGAAAGAGAGGTTATTATCGTCGACACCTAAATATGGAAATTTATCACTTGGAAATGACAGATTTGGCTTTATCCCTAAATAATGACTTGTGTACACATTTTGAGATTAATCATTTATCTTTAGTCCTATGCATGACTTTATTTACTCCATAACACTTCCCATCCACTCATATTATTATTTGTATTAGTCAAAAAAATTCTATCACGTTTAAGTTCATACTTAGAAGTTTCCATCAACTCACGTCTTATATATATGAGACCACCAAAAATAGATCAAACCATCCAATAGTTTGGTTTGAATCTAGCTATTTCGTTCCCAGTCACCTAATGGCCACCTTCTCAATTTAATATATTTTTATGGTCGGTATTTCCTCATGGATCATCTTAACATGAAACAATACTTATAAACCCCTATATAAACAAGTAAAATACACACATTTACTTAGAAATTTCCTAGCATGTTTCAATAACACTGGATAGGTAAATAGTCATTCCTATAGAACTCCAATGGTCTTGTAAATGTTCATAAAAAGTATGAATACACATTTCTAAGGGTAGCCCTTATATAGGTTTAACTAGTAACAATAGAAAGGCCAAATTATATATTTACACTTTGTACACTAGAGAGAATCCCAATTCAATTCAAGTAGTAATCCTGTCAATCCATATTTGTGAAATTATTAAGAGATCAAATTTCCAATTGGTAGTTGTATTCATATATATATATATATAATATAGTCACATTATATATATATTACATACTAGGTGGAGAAATAAGTGTGGTTTGAGGCATATTTTGATACTCTACCAATGTAGGTGGTGTATGTATGATGCACTTCAACATAACCACTAACCTTTTTACAAATTCTCCTACTTTTGGTTAGGGTTTAAATTTATTTTGAATCATATAAAGGGTTTCACATATGTGTGACACCTATGGTTTGTAAACAAAGCATATTTCCGAGGTTCAAATAAGCACAATATTTTATAGAGCTATAACAAGGAGTTGTATGAAAATTCCAAATAAGTACGAAAAAATGGTTTGTATGCATCTAACTATTCTATAATTGCTCAATTTATATTCCAAGATTAGAGATGAAACACTTCTAAAACATTATGAACCTTCTTATCCTTTTTTCACTTCCTATTATCCTGTTGAGCATCTAATCAACTAATTACACCCTATTTCTTACATTTTCACCTTATTAGCAATCCTCTCTAATATTTTATCTTGTAAATTGATAATAAGTTTATTTTTATTTATTAATTAATGTTAATTAATTAATCTAAATATATTAATTTTTTTTAACCATTAATTCTAAAATAAATAAATAAATAATAAACATAACAACCCTATTTTTTATTTAATGTTAAATCACTTATAAAATACCCTTTTGTAGAAGTGTCCACCATGATTTACCTACCCCTCCCTTATGATTCTCCTCTTTAGGTACAATATTTACAAGGGGTAAGTCTTATCTCACATCAAACTCAAGATAAAAGGTAGAAGTTAGTCCAAATTCATAAATAGTAGTCAATGTAATAACAATAAGAAGTAAGGTACAATACTGCATTTTACTACAAAACATCATATAAAATTCATGCTACATCATAATTATCGAAATGTTAATTACATTGCTAAATATTCAAAATCTAATAAGTAAAATTTGGTACATGACTAATCATCATATATCTCTAAAATAAAACATGAAACAAATCCATATGTATTTGTATTAAATTTATTAAAAAATAAATAAAAAAATATTTATTTTATTAATATTATTTTATAGGATAAGTGAGAAATGGTTTTATTAAAAATTCAACCTCCTCTCATTCTAGTGTAAAGGATTTTCCATGAGTGGCATGTGGATTGAGCAATGTACATGCCAAGAGGACATATGATGTCATTTGATCTATGAAGTTTGATGAGGAAGTTATCATATACATTGAAGGATGTGAAACATACATCGTACGTATCTTAGAAAGCTATTATGTTGAATTAATGACATGTGGAGTGATGTAATACTGTGATAAAATTGTATTAAATTGAGGTATATGATGGGATGATATCTATATTGGGAGGGGAAAGGCCATATAGTATATAGAGAGAGTCTCACATTTGGAACCTGATTATTATTTATATCATAATGAATTTTTATAACTCTTAAGTCTCCTTGGGAGATTTACCATGTTTAGTGATAGGATTTGATGCTTGTAAAATCCTTTATCGTATTATACTTTTAGTGATAATTAGAAATGGAAAGCACATGTTCTTAGATGATACGCATAAAACCCCTTAGATAACGTTGATTGATGACTAAGAAAATACAGAATTATTTAGATAAAAACATTCAAAACTACCTAATAATTTAACAAGTTATTCAATAAATCCCCAAAGGGGATAATGACAAGCCAAGAAGCTTGTTTTTTTCGGTAACTGTAATCTTCTCTTTATTGTGAAATGAAAAAATCCCTAGTCCTTACAGAAAGATGAGCACAATATTTGGGTGTAACAAGCTAGGGTGCCATGTTTCAAAATGCATGCACATTGTTGTAATTTTGATGTGAAGGATTATAAATAAATGAAAAACCTTATTCATTTTATTAACGTCCTTTTAGTTTGATGCCATAGGTTACCATGAAAATTAAATCCAAGTATTTAGCCATAGGTGTAAAGAAGATTATTACCAACAAAATGGACCCAATAATGGTATAATTTTTGAATGTGCCAAGGATAAATTCAACAACAACCTTATAATTTTGAAGGAATTCATTTTTACATAGGTACTCTCCTTTGACCTGACCGATGAGGACTTGTGAATCTTCATAGATTTGTAATTCATGGACACCTAGGAGAATAACATTAGTTAAACCCATGATTAAGGTCTCATATTCTTCCATATTATTAGTGCATTCGAAGTTGAGTTTGAATGAAAAGGGAATGGGAATATTACATAGTGGTTTGATGATGACACTAAACCCTCCACCTTCTTGAAATTTAGCACCATCAAAGAAGAGGGTCATTTTAATGGGGACAAAGTCTGACTCATAATCGTCAGATTCGTTAATGTTAGATAGATTCGTCAGGAAAGTATTCATGTGGTGATTGATTATCTGGAAGATGTGCCTTGGCGAGTTGATCGGAAATGGTCTGAACTTTAATAGAATTTTTTGGTATGATTTCAAGATCAAATTCAGTCATAAGAATCAACCATAAAGTTATGTGGTCATTTTGGTAGGGTTTAGCATGCATGGCCTTAAAGTGGATTACAAATGGTGACAATGTATGTTTTGTGTTTGATGTGATAATGTTAGATTTTAGAAGTAGTGAAGTATAATGCACAACACAATTTTTTATCTTTAGAGTAGTGTGTTTCGTATTCATGGAGGGTGCGAGTAATGTAATACACATCTTGTTCATGACCTTGATTATCACGGTGAGAAAACATGGCTCCTAGGTCATGCTCCGAGATAGAGATGTAGAGATAAAATGGTTCCCCTTCACGAGGTGGCGTAAGTACATGTGGTGATAAAAAATATTGTTTGATTTATTCAAAGGGTTTCTGGCAATCTAAATCCCAATGAAACACTATGTCTTTATGGAGTAGATGGTGAAATGGTTGACAACAGTCAGAAAGATATGATATGAAATTTCGTATGGACTTTATTTTTGCTTGCAGGCTATGTAGTTATTTGATATTAGAGGGTGGAGGAATTTTGATGATTTCTCTGAATTTTTTGGGATCGAATTCAATTCCATGAAGAGATATGATAAATCCTAAAAACATTCTAGTGAGGACACCAAAAACACATTTTGCAGGATTCAAGTGGAGAAAAAATTGGATGAGACGGGTAAATATTGATTCAAGAACATTGAGATGGTCCTTATGTGATTTAGACTTCCCAAGGATATCGTCAACGTAATCTTCAACAATCTTATGAATGATATCATGGAAAATATACGTCATATGTGCATGTTGGTACGTTGCCCTGGACATTTTTGAGACCGAATGACATGACGATGGTAGAAAAAGGTTCCCCAAGGGGTTATAAAGGTGGTTTTATGTTGATTGTTCAAGGGAAATAAGAATTTTATTATAACCAGAAAATCCATCCGTGAGGGAAAGCATTTCATGGGCTGGCTGTTAGGTCTACGAGTTGATCTATGTTTGGTAGAGGGAAATCATCTTTTGGACAAGCAAGATTGAGATCCCTGAAGTCTGTGCAGATACAAATTTTTCCTGAATCTTTAGTTACTAGGATGATGTTAGAGACCCATTGTGGATAGTCAATGGGTATGATGAAATTGGCAGATAAAAGGTGTTGCAATTCTTCCTTGACAAGGAGAGCTATATGTGGGTGCATCTTATGGAGATTTTGTTTTATTGGCTTAGCATTAGGATATGTGATAATTTTGTGTACAAAAATGTTAGGATCGATCCCAGGCATATCATTATATGAACAGGCGAAGTCTTGACAATATTTTGAAAGGAATGCAGTAAAATCATTCAATTCTTGTGGATCAAGGGATTGGTCCGACCTTAACTATGTGGGGGTCCTGAGGTGTTCCAAAGTTAATATCAAGTGTGGATTCATTAAGAAGAGTGGGTGTTTCGGGTGGTAGGGATTTTTGTAGGTAATGATCTTTAGCTCCCATATGAGATAGGATATCTTGGTCATCCTAACATTGAAGGATGTCTATGGTTGGTGAGTCTTCTTCAACCATTTCTGGATGAACAAGTGGTAGAGATTTAGCAGAGTGGATGGATTGATATGTGAGTGGTCCCAATGATATAGCATTAATTTAAAAAAATGTTAGGTGGAATAGGTATGACATCATCTATGTTTATGGAACCTTGAGGGTTTTTGGGTGGTGATTCTGGTTCGTAAATAATTACGGAGGTAGTTGGTTTAGATGTATTGGCTTCACATGCTACAGGAAGGGGGTTTTTATAACCTAGACCAACTTTCTCATGAGGTTTAAGGGAATTTAGAACCAACTCATCATGGATCCCTTGTTCATAATGCCTAATACCAAATCCTTTCCATGCACAGTGATGGAGATACATATGAGTGAATTTTGGATTATCAAGGGATTTGAAATCTAATGTGAAAGGCATGGTATGTTGTGGATTGATAATTTGAGATGGTGGATGGTCACGTCCTCCATAGACAAGATTGGTTTTAAGATAAGCGGGACCATCATAGATAATATCCTCTATGTTAGGTTTGTACATCATTTGTTTTTTGGGACGACCATATGTTTTTGGTGAAGGAATAGAGTTGAGCATGAGGAGGTGATATTCCCCAAGCATTTAGGTTCTTCACGGCTTCACCAAGAGAATAATATTCTAGTAATTTGGAAGAGGGGATAGAGGTGCTAGTAGATTCTTGATTAGATGATTCAGGCATGGACGTAGGTACAAGAATGTCATTTGGGCAATACATCATATAGAAGTCAGTGAATGGATTCAGATCAGCAGGGACAATGAGTGTCTGGCCTTCATGTTCATACTTGAGAAAATGATGAAGGGTGGAAGGAATGTAATGCATGGTTTATATCTATGGGTATCCTAGTAATATGTTGTACTAAAAAATCTCATTCTATAATGTAGAAGAGTTCAGGAAGGATTTTAACACTGACCTTGAGTGGAAGTATATTTGTGCCTATAGTATGTGTGATAGTGTCGTTGAAAGAGCGTAACAGAACCAGAGTATGAGTGATAATAGTGTTGGGTAGTTTGATTTGATCAAAGGAAAGGGATGATATGATGTTAATGGTGGAACCACTATCAATCATGACCCTCTTGATGGATATGTCATTGATTTGTGTAGTGATGAAAAGTGGTAGGTCATGATCTTCTGTTATAAGAGAGGGAATTTTAGATGGTTCAAATGAGATGACGATAGATACTTTTAAGGAACCTAAAAAATTTGTGAAAGGGGTTGGATCATTGGTTGGGATAGTGATGGATTGGAGGGCCTCTAACATGGCATGTTTTTTGAGTTTGTGAGGTCTGCACAAGCTCATAAAGTGACATCCTAATGGGGGATTGGTGTAGTTGTTTAATAGTTACTTTCTGCAATGTGGTGAGTGGAGACGTAGCTTCTTGTATCAAGACTCTACCTTTGGATGACACTATTTGACTAGGCTCTTTAGGATAAAATGAAATGGAGAACTTAGGTTTATCAGATGGTGCTGATAATTCTAGAGGTGAAGGTATGGTAACAAAGTCTCTTTCTTTCTTAGATGCATATGGCTCTTTGTTGTAATTTTCCAAGCTTGTGGTGACATGGAAAACATTGACTTGGTGGTTAGATGCTTTAGGGGTAGAATATTCTAAAGGTATTGAGGTTGATGTTGATGTTGTGTGGGAAGGAAGGAAGAGAGAAATGCCAATATTTTAAAGTTTTTGATGAAAGTCTCTACAATCCTCTATGGTATTGCCTCATGTCCTATGGTAATCATAGAAAGCAGTAAATTCATACCAAGTGGGCTTCTACCCATGGTGATTTGATGGTTTAGGAGGTGGTAACATGATGATTGATTCTTGTAATAGGTTATCCAAAATGGTGGCATAATGTCCTTTAGGTTTGGATGTAGCTAGGAATTCATTTTTCTTAAGAGGAGGTGAAGTGGGTTATTTAGAAATAGGGATTTTACTTGGCAAACAAGGAATATTTTTAGCTGTTGAAACAAGTGGATGCAGTGGTTGTGAAGGATGGTTAGGTTGTATAGGAGGTGAAGGGTGAGGATCAGATGTGGATGCCCACTGTGGTGTAAAAGATGTGAAATATGGACTCATGGTGGGGGTATGATGTATGGGTTTTCCCCCTATAATGATAGGGTGATTAACCGGTATGATAAAAGATCATTCATGTAGAGGATCTAGATCCGGGGAGAGACAATGATGGTTTTTAGGATCCTAAGTGATGCTTAATTTAGGAGGTCTCATAGGTCTTAGGTCTGACATGACAACAAGATTTCCAAAATTTTGTATGCCTCTTAGATGAAATGAAGGAAAAAAAGGAGGACCATGGAAACAATAAGTTTCATTATAATAAGGACTTATAAAGACTTGAGTGACACCCTACTTATTTGGTCCTCTTGATACTTTAGATGAACTAGGTGTATTTTTTGAAATCGATGCTAGTAAAGGAGGAGAAGTTTGGACGGTGTGGTCTAAATGATTTGTACATTTCATATTGTTTACTTTCACAGATTGGGGATGGTCATGTCCTATGGTTGGCTTGGGTTGGGATGATTGTGCAAAGAATGTTTCAAGTGGTATCATAGTTATATTTGCAAATCTAGGTGTAGGCACTGGTATATCCACATCATAGCGTGAGGGTATGGAATTGGTAACAACATCCATCGAGGATGCGGGTATATCTTCAGTAGCAAGCGGTGGTCTAGTAGTTTCAAGCTTCTCAGGTTCTGGATTAGACTCTATGGGTGTTGGTGACAGAGACATAGGGATATTTTGAGAAATGTATTCAATAGGGGAGGTTTCTATGTTCATGGTCTCAAACTTATTGAGTACTTGTGTTGATTTTACAGATTTTGTTTCCTTGGGTGATAAAGCAGTCAAAGGGACATGCTCAACTTTAGTTATCATATTAATGGTATGAACAACGTTCGTTTGTGGTTTCTCGAAGGAAGAGGGGTGATTCAAAAAAGGTTTATTAAATATTTCGAGGCCTTGATTTGGGGTTCTTTTGAATTATCTAAGTGAAGGTCACCCTTGTCAATCAGTTCTTGAAGCACATTACGGAATGTGTGACACCTTTCGATGTTATGATCGTTGACCCTATTGTACTTACAGAAGTCATTATCTCAATACCAAATGTGTTTCAAAACTAATATTTCAATGGGTTGAATGGGTGGAAGTGATATTAGATTGGAGGTGAGAAATTTATTAGAAACTGCACCATAAGTTTATGTTATGGTTGTACATTATTGACAAAAGGTTCAGTGGTTGGCTTTTCATTAGAAGCGGATTTGACCACGACGGTGTTAGCGACTGATTTAGACTTATCTGAGTTAGATGGTGGCTTGGATGGGAACTCCATTTTTGGTTTCTTAGGATGAATTTTTACCCGTCCATCTTCTAGGGCTTGCAATTCTAACTTACGGGTCATGGTAAAATCCTCATCGAAAGTTTGGAATGACTGAATTTGCAGAGTAGACAAAATGTGTTTGGCACATGTGTGACATAAAATTTTGATTAGTATCTCAGGATGTAATAATGTAAAGGATATTTGATTGGTAGTGGCCCTTCAATGGGCTTCAACCTTGGCGATGGACTCATCTTCAAATTTTCTAATGGCATATAGGTCATTAATGGTGATTTTACAGGCTATGTTCATGGAAAAGTGATCTAAGAATAATTGTGCAAATTGAATGTGAAAGAGTTGAGTGTTATGGAATGTTGTTGTAGTAGTATAAGGTAGGACTAACAAGGGACATGGGAAAGGTCCTCAACATGAGATCTTGATCATGGGATATTAGATAATAGACATGACGAAAGGCATGAATGTGTTGTTGGGGATCTTCTTTGCTATAAAAATTAGTAAGTTTTGGAAGCTCCCAATGAGGTGGATATGGTTTGTATGGTATAGAAGGGTGAATGGGGTCATTACAAATCTGATCATAAGAGATCATATTATTGGATGTTGATGAAGCAACTTATAGGCTAGATATGCGTCTTAGAAGGGATTAAAGAGGATCGGTTTGCATCAATTGTTGTCGAGATGAGCTAGATTGATACAAAGACTGGTTGGGTTGTGAGTATGGTTGATACTATTTTAGAATGTTTTTTTGATAGGGGATGTGTTCTATTGAGGAGATGTTATGTTGATATGGGAGATTATGCTAATAAGGGTAGTTGTTCTGCTTGCGGGACATAATATGATGGAATATTTTGTTGATATCGATACTATTGAGGTATGTGTTGTTGATTTTATTGGGGAATGTTTTGATGATGAAGGATGTTGTATTGTGGAATGTTCTGATGGGATGAGGACCCTTGCTGCAAAGCGATAGGTTGTGAGGATTGAACATATTAGTATTACAATGGCATCAATACATGCATAAGAGGTTGTGAATATGTAGGTGTTTTTTTTAGAAGACATAGCTGAAGAGGAAAAATATGGTGCCTGTTATGGAACACTTTGTTTTTGGATATTGTGTAGTGGGATGTTCTGTTGAGGTACATACTGGGGTGCAAAGATCAATGGTTATGAAGGTTGTGGTATGTATTGTGAAATGAGATGTGTACAAGCAATGGCACTAGTGTTAACCAACTGGTGTTGTTGTGGGGATGGACATAGTGATATTCTTGATGGGAAGACATAACTGTGGAATGGGTGATGGAACTCAAGGGAGGTGTTAGCACATTTGAGGCAACAGGAGGAGTGGATGAAAAATTAGTGACATTATTTAAAGGTGGCATTGATCCTACAGAAGGAATGGTGAAGATGTGGGTTTTTTAGTACAGGTGTTTTGTGACAAGATCATGTGAAGGTTGTAGATAGGAGCTATTGAAACCTAAGTTGCCTCAGGTTGGTTGATGGAAGATTATTCGTTAAAAGTTTAAAATGATTTGTAGAGATGAGAGATACTTGAGGTTGGCTACTATTTGATGTTTCAGACTGACTCAAAGTGTATGGATATAACTGTTGGACCACAGGATCTTGATTTTGATCAATAAGGCCCATAATGGTAGAGGATGAATTGTAGGTGTGTTGGACGGATGGAGGCATGAATGGTTGCATCTGAATGTTTCTTGCTGCTAGATAAGCATTAAGGGAAATGGGATTTGAATCTAACATTTCCTCAAAAAATGGGGTCTCCCCTATATTAGAAAGGGAGTTTAGATGCTTGAGGACTGGAAGAAAGGAAGTATTCCTCTTCTTGCGATCTAGGTGGAGGGAGGATTTGACTATGATACCAATGTGGGGAATGAGAGAGTTGTTGTCCTGTTGTATTGCTATAATTGGCCCCTACTTCATGCCAAGTTTTTTGAGTGTCTGAAAAGGGGTTAGATGTGTTTGTTTGATAGTATGGAAGTTATTGTTGTGTTAGGGTAGAAGGTGATAAAGTGTAAAATGGGAGATTTTGTTGATATGTAGGTGGGGTGGACATGTTTTCAAGGATTTTATTATGGGCTTGTTGTCTAGTAAGTACCATAATAATAAAAAACATATAAAATACCCAAATAAAAGGAAAACAAGTGGATGTGTTGCTTTAAAAATAGAAAGAAAGAACAATCATAAAGTTTTTTTATAGTTATCTTGATTAGTTACAAAAAAAATGAAATGTGTAAGATGGCTAACATGGGTCCTAGGAAGTGGTCATCTAGGGATGGTTTCAGGTGTGTTTAAGGGAAGAGTCCTTGATATACCTGAAGGTATGTGAGGCCCAAATCTGTACTATTTTTGGTATAGGCGTGGTATTGGGGCCTACCCCCTCACTTCACGGTCTCACTGTGATAAGGGAGTTGGATGTTAAACCAATATATACTGATAGATAGGAGATTATACTCAGCCAGAACACCAAGTCGACTTCCTTGTTGGGTGATGAAATCCCAATAATTTTTAATTGGGTGGGAAATGTTTAAATGCATTTTAGAATTTTATAGTGATTTGGTTATGTGTGAGGGAGGAGTAAGTGGATGCAATAAATTTTACCTCCTAATTAGATTATGTGAAGTAAGAAGAATGCAATTGCTTAATTTTAAGATTTCAAAATGAAATGTTGGTTTTGATGAAGACAGACAATAGACAAGAATACAAGATGGGAAGTTAAATGGAGGGATTTATAACTTACCATGAGCACGCTCCTTGTTTTTTAATTTAAATTTAATATTTTCTTAGCGAATCCTGAAAGTACAGTTTCCATAGAAAAAAGTCTGCAATAATATTAAAATTAACAAGAAGAAAACAAGACACTGCAACTGATAATGAGATGTTATAAAAAAAATAAAATAGAGGAATTGCTAGTGATTGGGAAAATCATGGGTGATTAAGCCAATCACTGCTGATTGACATTCAGTGAAAATAGTAATTAAATTAATGATAAAATGAGGAAATTAACATGGATTCAAGGTCCCACCGGGCATGCCAGAATGTCTAGCATGGTTTTACCTTTGGTTTTCTTGATTGTTTCAAGGGGTAACAACCAAACTTGACCTCAGTATGGTGGGGTTTCTAGGATACCCACAATATTGATCGTGTATGTTTTTGCACCATTTTAAAAAATGGATCAAAGCTTCTTTACATGTAAACAAGCCTACAAATCATGCTTTAGACAAAACAATGTTGCTTTCATAAAACACTCATGCTTTTATTAATGTTTATAATTGTGCTACAAGATAATAATATAAAATGTGACTATCACTTATTTAGATTAGATACATATATAGCTAATATTAGTCATGATTTAAATCCATAATTTAGACTCATGTTTGTGTAGAGGTTTTCAAACACATTAGATGCTACAGATTCAATTATCTCTTCCTCTTCCTCAGTAAGATCAAAATCAGGGATAAAGATATAGTCCATAGAATATAAGTTAGAATCCTCCTCCTGGGTGTCATAAAGATGAGAAAATGTTGTGTCAGTACTAGATATGCTGATGTGACTGTGGGTGTCAAACTCTGAAGAGGTGTGGTGTCCTCATCTAAGAGCTCTAGGCTGGTCTCGTAGTGAAGCTCGTACTAAAAAAGGTCCTCTTGAAGTCTCAAAGCTTCATCATAGATGTCCCAAAAGGCATCAGTAGCTTCTCAGATATGTTGGGTGGAGGAAAAGATAGCCTCTAAACGATCAAATGGGGCTGCTTGGAATTGCGTAGAGTTCAAGATCATGGAGCACTCATATTGACTCCCAATAAAGTGGATGGAAAACAATGGGGAAGGAATCAGCAGTGGGAAGATTAGTACCACCTAGTTCCATCTAAAAACATCATGCTAGGAAAAATATTAGCAAATAAAAAATAAAGCTAGACATTTTTAGTCAAATTATGTAGAAATTGTGAAAAAAGTAGAAAACAGGAATCATTGGCGATTAGGTTAATCACTAGTGATTGCTACTAGTTCTAACGGTTGATAAAAAATAGTTAAAACAATTGATTAAGCTATGATTTTTTATGAAAACAGAGAATTATCAACATATGAATGATGTATAAATAAAAACATACTTGTAGTTAGTATCTAAAATGAAACAAAACAAATAAATTACCTTGCAAAATGAATCAGTTTGATGGATGGATGGAAAAAGATGGTTGAACACTAAAAACAAATAATTTGACGATGGATTTGACGTCCTTTGGGAAAACTAGAGTTTGAAAGAGTTGATATGAAGTGCTTGGATGTTAGAATTGAGACAAAATGTACTTGCAAAGTGTGAGAATCCTTGTTCCCAAATGAGGTTTGAAAACACATATTTATAGATCACCAGTGATCGGGAAAATTTCTGGTGATTGTGGAAGATCTAATTCTAGTTAACAAAAAAAGTGATTCTCTTAAATTTTGAACAAGATATGATAACTTCGAATTTTTTATGGTGGTGGAGTGGGTAAAAAAGCACGAACTAACTTCGTTAGGATAAAGGGGGGGTTAGATTTTTTTGGATAGATGTAGTTAGTTAGCATTTTTAGTTAGTTATTTAGGAATAAGTTATTGATTTTTAGGAAGGTGGTTTTAGTGGCAGTTAGGTTGTCATAGTGAGGTGTCTTAGTTAACGTAGCAAGGTGTAAGGGGGAATTATTTTAATTAATTAAATTAATTAAATAATTTAGATGTGAGGGGTGTGTGATTAATTAATTAACTAAAGATTATTTAATAGGGCGTAATGTTGTAAATGTGGTACTTTTGATCATGAGTGCGTCTAAGTCGAGGGATGCAAATTTTTGGTGTCTACAGTAATGGACATCCCTGAGCATACCAAATAGTGAATTTGGGTGAATAGTAAAGAAAGGAGATACTACAAATGCGCACAGTGCCAAATGACATGGGGATTTCTATATCAATACTATCAAGATCAACTGTGCCTCCAATATAATATAACCAAGATTGATCAAGATCGAGTGGAGAAGTAGTGTGATAACGTGAAATATGTACTACAAGATGGAAAACACGAAGGCCATACCCAACAGTGAGAATAACATAGCCATGATACAAATGTGGATCGTATAAAGGATAATGGAGGTATTAAAAGTCAAAACCAAGCTGAAGGATACCATCATGCGAACATACAATGGTTGTGCATGAAGTATCAAGTAGTATGTGCTCCCAATATGAATTTTTCATGAAGAGAGTACAAGTGAATGGTGGGCACACTGCAGGGGATGGCATTGGTGTCTATGATGGAGCGGTGGCCATGTGCTGTAAAGGCCCCTGATATGGAATAATAATAGTAGTAGTAGTAGGCAGCAAGGAGGGAACTATGTCAATCATGTGAATAGCATCCTCAAGTGTTATTTCGTCTATAAGGGGAGGTGGTGGAGGGATAGGTAAAGAAAGAGAGTATTTTGGAGTAGGCTCTGTATAGAGTACCATAACATTGGTGAAATCAGGAATAAATGGAAAATAAGAAGGGACAATATTAATCATGCAAACAATAGGAATTAAGTCATGTGAAGCTTCAAGAGATTGAGATTCAACCATAGAAGATGGATAAGTAAGGATAACTATTGTATCAGTAGAATCATCTACGCATAATATGAGAAAATTAACAAGAGAATGTGAATGATTTGTGTTAAAATAACAAGATTTATAGTACACAAATAAGCATAAACAACAACATCAATGGTTCTATGATCCATATCATAATATGGAAGTTGAATAAACAATTTCCAAGGTCTATAACCAGAAGGGTCAATAGGGGTATCAAAAAAAGCATGACCACGGATATCAAATTGCATAGTAATCTAAGACTTAGAAGGTTTACGTTTACCCATGATGAGAGATCGGGTTCACCAAAATGATTAACTAAAATTAGCTAAAATGGGGATAATGTAATAATATTTAATCTAATCTAGAAAGACTAGAAAGACTAAAAAGATGCAAATAATTGTACTAAAGTAAAATGAAATGATTAAATATTAGACTAAATGAAAATAAAACCCTAACATGTAAGAATAAGGTTAGAAAATGACTCGGCTGATTTCAGATGGTTGTCACAGAGTGTTGTAGGTTTGATAGGAAAATACAGGAGTTGGAATGGCTACTCAGAGGTCACGAAAAGACTCTTGTGCATCCATTCTAGCTCCTATATTTTCTTATTAGACCTACGATACTCTGCGACAGCCATCTAAAATCATCCGAGTCATTTTCTAACCTTCTTCTTACATTTTAGGGTTACATTTTCATTTATTCTAATATTTAATCATTTTGTATTACTTTAGTGCAATTATTTTCATTGTTTTAGTCCTCCTAGATTAGATTAACTATTATTAAATTATCCCCATTTTAGCTAATTTTAGTTAACCACATGGTCTCAAGTAGGTTTCATGGCATGAGAAGTTGTTGAGTTTTTCATGGTTTGTTGAGGTTTTTTAAGGCTTAGAAAAAAATTCTAATTTTCTTCCATGTTTTTTTAAGTCATTTTTTCTCTAGAACATTCCCTTTGTGGTGAGTTGTTTGTTTTGGTGTTTTAGGGCTTCTTGAGTCCTCATGGTGGTCTAAAAGTCTCTAGGTGATGGTGGTGACCTATATGCTCCATTAGTGATATGTTTATCATTTTATAATGATGTGGGGAGTGATTTTACTCTATGATGACTGACCTAGATGATTTATAATGAAGAAACAGGTATAAAAGCAACTTATAAAGCTCATTTGAGCTAGTTTTGCATGTGGAGGAAAAGTGTAACCTAGAGGGAAATTTGTGAAGGTGTAAGAGGTATTTGTGACATGAAAGAGAGGTAAAAGAATGTGTGAATATGTTCTAGATTGTTTTAGGTGCTGGAGAGATAGGTCATTGGACCTAATCAACTTTGTGGAGAAATTTCTTGAGCGAGTTTTTCTAGAGGGTGTTTTGAGGAAGATAGAAGGAAAGTGAGCTAAATTGGTGTCATCATCAGTTATTGTAGAAAAAAATAAGAGGTGAAAAAAATTTCATGTGGATTTGGTTAGTGCAGAGTCATCTTGGGGGTTGGTTCCTCCTTGTAGGGTTGGTCCTCTACTAAAATCTGGGATTGGTGCCTCACTAAACCTAGGGATTGGTTCTCTTTGTTGAGTTGGTGCTCAACTAAATTTCATTCATAGCTCTAATAAAGTTTTTTATAGTGGGTTTTCTTCCCCTTGAGGGTTTACCACTTATCTCTGGTGTTTTTATGTTTTTTGCACTCTCATTTTATCTTCTATTCTTATGTTCTTATGGATGCATGCTTAATGTTTAATTAAATGGTTAATGGTTGAAATTGTATAAGTTGATAAAAAACATTATTTCACATTGATTCACCCCCCTCAAATTTTTTACTTTTAACAATTTTTATCATATCAAGGCCCTTGAAGGAAGCTTAACAAGCTTGAGTTGATCCTTTGAAGCACAAAAAATGGCGAGTCACAAGAGTGGTTCCTCTACTAACAAATAACCTATGTTTAATGGGACAAATTATACTTTCTGGAATATCAGGATGAGGACTCACATCATTTCTTTGGAATGTGATGTATGGAAATCAATTGTAGATGGATACATCATTCTTCAAAACCCTCTAATTGATGCAGCATGTAAGAAAGCTAGTGATGAAAATTCTAACGCTATAAATTTTATCTTGTGTGGTTTGACAGAATCAAATTTTGTCAAGGTGATGTAATGTACTACAACCAATGATATGTGGAACAAGCTATAAGTGATATATGAAGTGGATTCCAATGTGAATTTTTCCAAGTTTCAGACCTATAGAAATTAGTTTGAAAGTATGAAGATGAAAGAAGAAGAAACCATTGTTGCATATCTTCTTAGATTTGATCAAGTTTTCAACACCATTAGAGGATTAAGAGAATATGTGAAGGAATTTGTGGTGGTGCAGAAGGTTTTGACATCTCTCACTTCTAAATTTGATCTTAAAGTCTTAGCTATAGAAGAAACCAAGGATATGAGTACTATGTTGATGGATGAACTTCATGGAATCCTGAATACTTATGATATGATAACATGTGTTGAAAAATTATGCATGCCTAGCTCAAATCCATGTAATTAAAGTAATCATGCAACTCATTCATCATGATAACCCACAGTTCTTGTTCCATTGTTTAATGTCCTACCTTGATTAGAGAAGATCATAATGGCCTTTATGGATATCATAGACTATTTTGACCTTTTTTCCTTAAGACATTCATACTTTAATTCAATCTTCATAAGTGAACAATGATCCATAATCAAGTAAACAATCATCTTACCTTTTTCTCCAATTTGCTCTTCCCTTCACTTCACTAGCTTCTTAACTACAACCAAGAAACTTTTTGGTATTTACCATAACTAAATTACCTCTATCAATATTATAACCTATTCCTAATTCATATAAAATGTTATATCAATCACTAATTTGGATTCAAAAGGATCAAAAACTCACCTTTCACTTATCTTACTCGAAACTGCCAATTTGTGCTCCCAAGAACACATAGTCTACAACAATTTTCTATCATGTATATCTTTTTCTGCACAAGGAAAATTGCTCCCAAAAATTTATAGTTTATAAGTCCCTAAAAGGATCATATTTTCCAATTTTCATCCATTTTAATTAATGTATTTGAAATTTATGATTGTTTTCCCAGACAACCATTATAGCAAATAGTTTACATGCATTCTCAAACCAAATAGGAAAATTCTTCATAACTTCAAACATACCCATAATTATTATAAACTATTAAACAACCATCTGTATAATTACCTGTTTCACCTACATAAAAAAATTCATATCATTTGGATTTGGTAATAAAAAGTTATGATGACTAGTTCAAACCCCTGTTTTAAGGAAACAATGAACACCAACATAGTACAAGTTGTTTGGAAGTAGATAATTACAATCTGAACATTATTATTACAAACTTAACTCATACCATTGATAATGATTCCATATATACGTGATAACATTATAAAAAAACCCAATATACATGCATCCACAAGCTTTATCTTATTATTCTTTCAAATCTTGTCATATAATACAATCAATATTTTCCATGGCTATCATGTTCTTCATTTTCCTACTCACGCACTTATTCTACTAATTTCCTCACCTATCTCTTCATGGAGAGTTTTAACTCCTCTTCATAATAATACACATCATTATATCTATAAAATATCTTTTCATTCTAAATCAAAACATCCTATTCTATTCCTACTCCTTAGTATAAGACTATCCTTTCTAGTTGAGATAATGTCTCAACTTACATAAGGATAATAGATGGAGCTTAGCCAAGACAACTATGATGACAAAAAAAAATTATTTATCAATATCATATATAATAATAAATCTCCTCATATGTGTAATTAGGTGTGATAACATCTCATATCCACCTAAGACACCCACTTTTACTCTTACTCTTATAGTAAAGAATTTTATTACATGACAATACAAAATTCAAACATAATATAATGAATGGAAACTCATTAAAACTCTAAGTACATGTTATTCATGAATTTTATGTATTATTCAACCTTGTTTATATTTCTTAAAGAATCATAGGATGCTCCTGCATCAGAATCCCTGGGTAAGAAAAATATTTGAACTCCAATTCAAATATAATGTCTTCATCATTCTTCAATCTTCATTGTATGTCTGGATCCCAAGGTCTCTTTTGTAGAATCAATGCTTGAATCATCTTGATGTATTTTTCCTTCATATCCTTGTTTTTCTATATATTTCTTGTGTGTCCTCCTTATCTCTTTCTCATCTACAAAACTCCATGTCCATGTTTCATCATCATTCATGTCTTTAGTATCTTCTTGATCTTCTTGGTTAATGAGATTTCTCAATGAGTTATGGACTTATTTCTCCTTATAAAATTCCAATCCTACTCTCAAAAAATCAAATGAAATGTTAGATGCAAAAACATGAGGCCATATATCCCCTTGAGTGTCTCCATGTTTTTGTTCTTCTTCATTCTCATTTGTCTCCTCATGCACCTTTCTCAAATATTCCTTATTCCACTCATCTTGTTCTTGTTTTGACACATTATCAATCTGATCATTGATGTTATCAGTCTGATTTGAACTTATATATATCCCTTTAGAAGGATTTATAATCTCCTCTATCTTTCTCAACTCTTCATTCAATGTTATATCGTCAATATCATCATTGTTTTTATCAAATCTAGGAGCTAAATCTTTGTTTTCTTCCTATAAGATTTGTTTCACATTATCATGCTCTTTCACAACTTCCTCTTGTCTCAAGAATTCATTATGAGATTCATTAGAGATTTATGAATTCTATTCACTCTTTACCATCACTTGATCATAACAATGATCTTTACAAGACAACTTAGATCCTTCACCCAGATACATGTAAGTTAGCATAGGCATCTCATTCCATTCTTCATTTTCATCTAAATTGAATTGAGATAGTAAATCAGATGTAAAATCATAAACATCATGATTTAAATCATCATAAAAAAAATACATTTTGTATCCTTTGTGTACCTCTTATGCTTCTCGTTCTCATGGAATGACTCTTGCATGCTTGTCATTTCACCTTCACTTTCTTGTTTATTTGAACTTGTTTCAACTTTCCTCCAAAGTATTCTTGGTGTCATTACCATTTTATCATGCCCATCAGTATGATATACACCTTCTTGAGATGTATCTCCATCATTCCTTGCACTCTTATCTATCCAAAATTGAGTTTTTACCTTACCATTTGGTTTCTTGAGCCACTTAGGAAACTTGTAGCCATGTCCTTGTGCTAGCATTGATAGATTAAATTTATCATTCATTGTTCAACATGTTGTACACCTACATATGCATTTCAAATATGATAAAAATTAGATTTAGAAACAAAACTTTCTTTCTTGAGAACCTGCTAATTTAAAGTATGCTTCTCGATGCAATATTTTTCATTTCATTTTCTTTGCCCTTTGATCATTCAACCTTCCTCATCTTGAATAACTTTAATTAATATTGGACCAAATGTAGTGAATATTATCTATGAATATAACTCAATTAGGTGAGATTTTTTTCTCAACCATATATGTTTGAAAGTAGGAATTAATTTATCTAACTTAGAGGCAATCCTAACAAGATCATGTTGACCTCCTAGAACCAAGGAAAATTCATTCTCATGTATAAAACTAACAATAAATTTGAGTTTCACCTCTAAAACACCTAATTTATACTTTTACACTCATGTAAGAACCTTTTACATCATAATTTCAAACTTTTCAAACTACAAACTTGGAGGGAAAATAGACTAACACATAATACATGTTTACATATTGTGTCCTATCAACATCTTCTTCTCTTGTAGGTTCTTTAGAATTCACTTCTTCTTCTTGAAATATCGCAAGTTCGCTCATTTCTACATCTCTCTTCATAAACACTCGGGTTCATCCACTTTTTTCTATTATCAAGATCATATATTTGATCTACCTTAAGCCATATCTTGCACCTATATATAGAAACTGAAATACAATGTTAGATATCATAGAAAAATACCAAATCATCTTCATGAATGCCCCCATCATGGAAAATATCCTCTCTTCACAAGGTAACTCATTCTTCATCATCCTCTTATGATTACCCTTCTCTTTATCAAAGTAAATCAACTTTTTCCTTTTTCTCTTCTCCACTATTAGTTTGAATGGCCACTTCACCCTCTTTTCATCTTCCATCCAACTTCTTGGATTTCATCTTGTATCATGGTCTCTAACATGGACTTTAACTCCTTAATATTCTATTTTATTTCATATATTTCTTCATCTGAGATTAAATATATATTTTTCCTATGGCATCTCCCTTCTTCTAAGCCCTTTACTTTTATCAATTTCTCCATTTCACTAGATCTTCACCCCCAAGTCTTTTTCACCTTAGTCTATTGATCCTTTTAGTCCTCACCTAGGTCTTTTTCACCCTATTCTTTTGGTATATTCTCTTGTCTCACCCAAGTATATTTCACCTTGGTATTTTAACTCTTTTTCTTGAGCTTAAACTTTCTATTGGGCTTCTTCTTTACCACACTACCTTATTTTATCCTTTCTAGGCCTTGACTACTTGTAGTCTCTTCTCAATTACCTGTAACTCTGAATCACATCATCATTCAATACTTCACCATTAGAAAAACATATGAAAACAAAAGAGGTTATTCTCTCTTTGATACCAAAAATTATTCCTTCCTAGCTCAAATCCATGCAATTAAAGTAATCATGCAACTCATTCATCATGAGAACCCACAGTTCTTGTTCTATTGTTTAATGTCCCACCTTGATTAGAGAAGATCATAATGGCCTTTATGGAGATCATAAAATATATTCACCTTTTTTCCTTAAGATATTCATAATTGAATTAAATATTGATAAGTGAAAAATGATCCATAGATAAATACATCTTCATAATGATCCATAATCAAGTAAACAACCATCTTACCGTTTTTCTCCAATTTGCTCTTCCCTTCACTTCACTAGCTTCTTAATGGCAACCAAACAAACTTTTTTGGTCTTTTTATAACTAAATGGCCTCTGTAAATCTTGAACCATATTCCTCATTCACAAACATTATTATATAAATCATTAATTTGGATTCAAAAGGATCAAAAACTCACCTTTCACTTATCTTACTCAGAACTACCAATTTGTGCTCTTAAGAACACAATCTACAACAATTTTCTGTCATCTATATATTTTTATGCACAAGGCCAATTGTTCTAAAAAAAAATTATATATTCTATAAATATATACAAGGATCATATTTTCCAATTTTCATCCATTTTCATTAATCCATTTGAAATTTATGATTTTTTTCCTTGACAGACATTATAGTAAACAATTTGCATGCATTCTCAAACCAGATAGGAAAATTCTTCATAACTTCAAAAATAACCAGAATTATTATAAAATATTAAAAATCCATCTTTATAATGACCTATTTCACCTACATACCAAATTTCAAATCATTTGGCATTGGGTCTAAAACTTTATCATGACTCGTTTGAACCCATGTTTTAAGGAAGTAATGAACAACAACACATTACAAGTTGTTTGGAAGTAGATCATGACAATATGAACATTATTATTAAAACATGAACTCATACCATTGAAAATGATTCCATATACACCTAAGAAGTATGATGAAAAACCCAAAATACATGTATCCACAAGTTTTATCTTCTTATTCCTTCAAATCTTGTCATATAATACAATCAATATTTTCCATGGCTTTCATGTTCTTCGTTTTCCTACTCACACTAATTTTCTCACCTATCTATTCATGGAGATTTTTACCTCCTCTAATAATAATACACACCATTATCACTATAAAACATTTTTCATTCTAAATCAAAACATTATATCTTATTCCTACTCCTTAGGATAAGACTAATCCTTTCTAGTTGAGATAATGTCTCAACTTACATATAAGAATAGATGGAGCTTAGCCAAGAAAAATATCACGACAAACAAACATGATTTATCAATATACTATACAATAATAGATATCCTCCTACGTATCATTAGGTTTTAGAAAAACTCGTATCCACCTAATACACCCACTTTTACTCTTACTCTTATAGTAAAGAGTTTTATTACATGCCAATATAAAATTCAAACATAGCATAATGGAGGGAAACTCATTCAAATTATGAGTACATGTTATTCATCCCTTGTATGACTTATTCAACCTTGTTTTTATTTATTCAAGAATCATAGGATACTCCTGCATCAAACCCCCCTAAGAAGGACCCATGGTCATTAGTCTTCAAAGTTAAGAAGAGGAAAAAAATTAAGAAGAACTTAGATGATGATATTTATGATATTGATGATGATGAGTTGATTGCCATGTTTTCTAGGAATTTGAAAATAGGTTCAAGATTTTATAAGGGTAAGCATCCCTTCAAGTGTTTCAACTATGGAGAAATTGGACATTTTTCAAACAAGTTTCCTCACAAATACAAGGGAAAGGAGAATGATGATGACAAGAAGTCCCAAATGTCATATAAGAGTAAGAAGAAGTTTAGGAAGTTTGAGGATGAGAAGAAGAATTTTAAGAAGATATTTTACTACAAGGAGGATTGTAGCTCATTTGAGGTAAGTGGTGATGCTCATGATTCTAATTTTGATTCTAAGTTTGATCATGAAGAGGTTGGAAATGAAGTTATTTTCAATCCCAAAGGATCTGAGGGATCTCAAAATTATGATTCCATATATAGAGTTTCTTGTATGCATTTAGAAGAAGAATATGTTGATCTTGAAATTGAGCTATTCTGTATTCAATAGGACTTGAAGCATGTCGAGAAGAAGAATAAGAAACATAGGATAAAAGTAAAGGAGTATGAAGGAAAGATCCAAGTTCTTGAGGAAAGGCATTGAAATGACACCAACGAATATGATAAGATCATCAAGAAACTAGAGACTCAAATGGATACTATAGCTACAAAAATAAAATATAAGGATGAATAATACATAAGATTTGAAAAGTAAGTAGTCTCGCTAAGGGTAGAATTGATTGAAGAAGCTAGAGACAAGAACGTTTCAGATATTTTAGAAGAGCTCCAAAGATCTAGATGACCTCTTAGAGAGTAAAAATACTGTAGGAGATAGGACTGGTCTAGGGTTCAAAGAGAACCTTAAAGGTAAAGAGGTGATTCAAGAGGATACTACTCAGAATAAGAAGGTTACTAGCCAGAGTTCTAAGGGGGATCAAAAAGAGAACAACTTCAAGGTCCATGTGAAGACCAGGTCTATGAGACAACCAATCCTTCAAGGTATGAGAAGTATTTCAATGGTTATTTCTATATTTGTTAGGAAATAAGGGATAAAATATGTGGAACAATCCCTCAAAAAATCATAATAGTAGAAACTAATATGCAAAAATTCCATATTACAAATCTGAAATAAAAGTGTAGAAAATAAAATAACAAAACACAAAGACAAGATTTAACCTGGTTCACCCAATTTGGACAACGTCCACCAAGAATCAATTTCTCAGATTTTACTACAAGCCACCTCTTCTCTTATTTTTCCAATTCCTTTGTTTCTCCATATTCAATTTGATGTAATCTTCATCTTTAGCCGGTTCATCATCTTGGCCTTCATCTATATGCTTTGCTTAAATTTGATCTTGCATTTGACCTTCATAGATGAATTATGTTTCTCTGTATGTTTCCCCTCCTTCATTTTATTCTTCAATCATTATGGCTTCCTCTTGAACTTGCTACTACTACTACTCTTCTTGGATTAAATTTGATTCTTCATTATTCTTGTCTTTTGGTTCATCATTCACTTGCTCCATATCATGCCCCTATTCATCCCATCACCATCCTCATCCATATGAGAAAATCACATGTCTCTGAAATATCAGGACTGTTTGTATCATCAAGAAACTAGAGACTCAAATGGATACTATAGCTACAAAAATAAAATATAAGGATGAATAATACATAAGATTTGAAAAGTAAGTAGTCTCGCTAAGGGTAGAATTGATTGAAGAAGCTAGAGACAAGAACGTTTCAGATATTTTATAAGAGCTCCAAAGATCTAGATGACCTCTTAGAGAGTAAAACTACTGTAGGAGATAGGACTGGTCTAGGGTTCAAAGAGAACCTTAAAGGTAAAGAGGTGATTCAAGAGGATACTACTCAGAATAAGAAGGTTACTAGCCAGAGTTCTAAGGGGGATCAAAAAGAGAACAACTTCAAGGTCCATGTGAAGACCAGGTCTATGAGACAACCAATCCTTCAAGGTATGAGAAGTATTTCAATGGTTATTTCTATATTTGTTAGGAAATAAGGGATAAAATATGTGGAACAATCCCTTTCAAAATCGTAATAGTAGAAACTAATATGAAAAAATATATTACAAATATGAAATAAAAGTGTAGAAAATAAAATAACAAAACACAAAGACAAGATTTAACGTGGTTCACCCAATTTGGACTACGTCCACCAAGAATCAATTTCTCAGATTTTACTACAAGCCACCTCTTCTCTCAATACAATACCCATATCTATTTAGATCTGTGATCAACAAACTCTCCTAAATTCACACTTGAACTAACACACATCTACAATTATATGTCTTCCCTACATCAATAGGCAAATTCTTAAGAAATTTTACAATATCGTGGGTACCAAAACCATGGGCCAAAACTGCCCCATAAACCTATGGATCAAAAATCCCATCCATATGAGAAAATCACATTCTCTGAAATATCAGGGACTTTTTTTGAGGCAATAAAACTATGGAGAGTGTACAATACCTTTAGTGTGTAGAATTCGACACTTTCATACATGAAAACATGATTCACAACATAACAATATTTACAATGGTTTTTGGCATAGGGATAAAGAATGTAAAACGTCATCCAAGCATGGAATTATGGAAGAAGTTTCAACTTGTATCAATCAAGAGGTATGAATGAAATTGTGTGTTAAAACCATAATCATACTAGTCACATTTAAAAAATTTGTTTTCATAATCCTTCAAGATAAAAGAAGATGCTTCAGGATCCTATAGTGAATGAGAAGAGGCAAGACAAGGCATGGGAACCAAGAGTGAACCAAGATGATCTAAGAAAGTCATTTTTTGGAGGAAACAAAGGATGTTCATAGGTTACTGATCTGAGGAAGGATGAAAATTATGTGCCACAGATGTAGACACTGAAAATCTACACTCCCTCATCTTTGTCGAAATAATTAATTGAACACATCAAAATCTAATACAATACACCCTCTTATTCGATTAATTAATCACATTGACATTCCACAAATACATATATCCTTTTTATTTAATCAACATGTTAATATCTTCACTTTAATTTAATTAAATATTAATACCTACATAATCCTAAGTCCGACATAACACATCCCCTTCATTTGATTAACATGTTAGTATTCCACATCTAAGTTATATTATACTAGTTTATCCTTAATCAATTAAGTATATATTAATAATTTATCCTAAATATGATACATATTTAATTATCCTATCAATATCCTATTCTCTACCAATTATCTAATATAATATTATACTCGTACACTTAATGAATCACTAAATAACCACCTACTATCTATCCTAAAACAAACCTAGCTAAATTAGACAATATCTAACCTATTTTATCACTTCCCTAAACAAACATGACACATTTCTAGCCAACTCAACACTTCCCAATAAATTAACAACTCACCCTTTAAAATTCAAAAAAAGAAACCTTTATTTGGAAAATTGTTTCAACCATTTTCTAAACAAACCTAAATAGATCGAAATCGTCAGTGATTCGGGTAATCACCTACGATTACTTAAGAGAATTTTTCAGTCTCTCTTAGAGAAGTATCTACCTTCATTTTTCAAGTCTGATCTTTCTACTTGAGTATAATTGTGCATAAAATTGTTCATATTAACATCCAGTAACATCCCAACATTCATCAGACATCTCTAAGTTGTTCTAAATCTCCTGTATACCAGCATCTTGTCAGTCTAATTATATAATTCTTCAGCTTCCTGTATCACCTTCTATCAAGGTCAGAGGTTTCTTCTCACCTCATATCAGGTTCTAGGTACTTTTATTCATCATTTCATATCATCTTTTATTATTTTTTCATCTGAAATAGTAATTTAATCAGTCAATCACTTCATTTTATTATTTTAGCAATATCTACCAGAATTTACAGTGATTCCTAAAATTGCCAGCGATTCCTATTATTTTTGTTTTGCTATCAGCTTTCATTTAATATCCTTTATCAGTTATGCTAAATCTATTTATCTCTGACACTTTATCCAGCATGGATTGTTTAGATGGAAATAGGTGCTCCAAGTCACGAGATTACTATTATTAACTCATTGCTCATTGTTCGTCATTCATTATACTAGGAACAATATGACATCCTACATGATCTCAAGCTATGTGCCATTCACTATGCCCCTTTGGATCATTTGTAAAGCATATTTGAGTCCACTCAGAAGATTCGTGATGTTGTAGAAATTTTTTGGGAAGCATACTTTGAGGTCCAGTGCATACAAGCTGACCTTGCTTGGTTTGAATATCAATATGAAGCTGAGTTAGAGGATTCAAATCCTAAGTTTGAATATGAGGAAGAAATAGAATTTGAGAACTCAGATTCTAAATTTGAGTACTAATATGACAATGAAGAAGAGAATTTATACTTCTTTAAAGAAGAGAATCCAAAATACAATGAAGAAAAGAATTCAAACTTCTTTGAAAAAAGAAATCCGGAATACACTGAAGAATAGGATTCATATTTCTCTGAGAATTCAGATTCATACTTAGATTCCAAATTCAAGCCATAGTTTATACCTTTTATTTCTCATTATCTACCAGCTATATGTTTTTAATAAAATAATTTATTATCATCATATTATTGTGACATGATTATCCCTATATCATGTTTCATTTTCAAATCCAGTTGATTGTGTAAAATCAGGATTGACACCCTTGTGAGGAAATCCTTTAATTTCCGGGGATTGGCCTTGGCCAGGAAATTTGATTAATATTTTTCTAATCATATTTTTTTTTAGTGTCTATTATTTGCAGGTATTCTCGCAAGAAGATAGCCTACATCATTTTGTATACAGAGCGCAATATCAATTACCATCAGTCACATCCACAGGTATCATTAAACCTCATCATTTTGAGGTTGGTTAAATTTTACTTTCTTGCTTAGTGAATTAAGTTGAATAGGTACGATTTATTCTAAAAATATTGGCACAGCCGGTGGGACCCAAACTGACATTTTATTGTAATTTCATTAAAAATAACATTTCATTTTCATTTATGTTTCTTTGCATGGAAATCGCCAGTGATTTGAATAATTTCCAACGATCGGGTGAATCTCCAGCAATTCAACCAATTACCCAAGAGTTTATGAATGCTTTTACTTACTTTGCGGATTATCTTCTAGCTCTTATTGTCTGGTCATTTCTCTAAATTCTATCAGTCTAAATTTACAGATTTCTATTTCACTATCAAAATATAAGGAAAAAACCTTTTATTAATCTAGAATATCAAAAATTTCATATCTAGTTTATTGTTTAGTAATCACCAACGATTTTGACAATAACCATCGATTCCTGCAATCATCAACAATTCCTGCTAATCTTTGTTTCTGTTGTTTTATGTTGTTTCTGCTAACCTAGTTTTATAGGTTGTTGTTGCAGTAGCTACTTTTGCTTGTTGGATTGATTTAAAAATTACTAAAAAAATAATAGGAAGCATTTATCACAGTGAGTCCTAAATCCATATCTTTTCTTTCAGTATTGCATTTTGGGTTGCTTTTCCTCATCGAAACAACATTTATTTTTGGGTCTTAAAATGAATAACTACATTTTTCTTGCTCGCGTAGTTTTAATTAGGAACGTGAATTGGATGCATCCACTTTATTTTCCCCCACACACACAACCAAATCACAATCAAACATAATCTGTATTCAAACATTCCTACCCAGGTGGATACCTATTTGGAATTGATCCATAAGAGGAGAAGCCGAATCAGTCTTCTCTCTAAGTATAATCACCTATCTATCGGTATATCAGCAAAACACCTATCACCCTTATCACTGCAGGAATGTGAAGTGAGGGGGGTAGGCCCCAATTCCACGCCTGTATTGACAAAAGTATAGAGTTTTTCCTCACGTACCATCATATATATCAAGGAATCAACCCATAAACATACCTAAAAACCAGCCATAGATTTCCATTTCATAAGACGCTTGTTATGTATTTTACACATTTCACTTTTTCATAACTAAATCAAAAAAAATCTAAAAAAAAATCATTTCACTTTCCTTATTCTATTGCTTGTAATTCACCCACTTATTTATTTACTATTTTAGGTGATTGTTTGATTGTTTATTATGGTTCAAACAAGACAAAAAGATCATAATCAAGTCTCTGAAAATATGTTCACACCATTTCCTATATTGTCTCAACAACAGATTCCATTTTCTATTTCATTTTCTACCCCATTACCAACCTGTTTATCTACACCATTACAACAACATGTTCCCTTATCTTTATATTTTCTAAAACATTACAACAACAAAACCCATTTCACCAACCAATTACATATACTCCTCTTACTGATGATCAAAAATCCTAGAATGAAATAGAGGAGAAATATAACGAAGAAATGCGATAACATATTTTACATTCGGGATGTCAATTTTGTTGTCAAATCTTCCACACATCTAAGAAGGAAGAAACCAAACAACCATACTCTCCCATATGCCAATCATAATCATCCGAACATCCTTTCTATGATAGAGGGGATCCTATTTTCGAGGCAATGCTTGATTCAAACCCCATATCCCTTAAAACATATCTGGTAGCTAGGGGTGTCCAACTTCAGCCATTTGAATCTGAACCACACATTCCTCACCCTTTCTTTGTTATTGCAAAAATAATTGATTCGAACCAAGAACCCGTCATCCATAAAATACATCCACATCAACGTATAAGCCAACCCAAAACATCAAATGTCGAGTCTTCTATTCCTATCAGTCAACCTGAAACATCAAGTGTTGTGTCTTATGTTCCTATTTTTAGCCTTCATATGATATCCTCTCAAGACATGGCTGCCCAACAACATACATCTTCACCTAAACCTTCCATTGGTTCCACACCTCCCCAAAGAAATATGAGTGTTCCCTCATTTACCCCTCCATTATCCTTAGCTACCTAGACATCTCTAATGAGATTTGTTTCCATATCTATTGTCGTAATGCAACCAGTTAGTACTACCATTCAAAATATCACCATGTCTATTCATACATCTATTCCCTTAATTAATACTAGTGTTATTTCCACCTCTCATCCTATTTCAAAACATATTCCCCAACAATCTCAACCATTAATTTCCATACCAAAATTTATTCCCATTTAGAACATCCCACAACAGGCACCATCTTTTGCTACCTCTACAATACATTTCCAACAACCGCCCCCTTATTCACAACCTATTATCACTAAATCTATCCTAAATCCTTATCAGTATATTCAACAGTCACAACCATTAGTATCTCAGCCTATATATAACATCCCTGTAAACATCCCACTTCATCAAAACATTCCTCAAAACATTCCACAACAAAATATCCCTAAAAAAATACCACTTCAGTAAAACATTCCATATCAACAAAATATTCCTCAACAAATATTTTTGTCACAAAAAACATACCTCAGCAAAATATTCTGCAGTATAACATACCTCAAAAAAACATTCCGCAATATAACATACCTCAAAAAAACATATCTCAACAAAATGTTCCACAATACAACATTCCAAAACAAAATATCCCTTACCAACAAAATATTCCCTATCGGTAGATCATCCTTCAACATTAGCAGACATATTCACAACCTATATAGTTATCATTTCAATCTGGCTCATCCTCGTAGCAACCAACACAACCTAATCTTCTTCAAGCTCTCATGAACTGTATATCCAGTCTTGAGGCTGCCACATTAGGACCTAAGAATGTGCTATCTTATGATCAAATCTGCAATGAGCCCATTCACCCCTCAGTACCCTACAAATCATATCTACCTCATTGGGAACTTCCTAAATTTATCAAAATTTATAGCAAGGAAGACCCCCAACAACAAATTCTTGCTATTCACCGTTCCTGTTATCTAATAACCCATGACCAAGATCTAATGTTGAGAACTTTCCCCATGTCCCTTGCTAGTCCTGCACTGGATTGGTATAATAACATTCCTCAGTATTCCCTTTTCTCCTTCATACAACTCACACAACTTTTCGTATAGAAATTTTTTATAAACATAGCCCACAAAGTCACTATTAATGACCTCTATGCTATTAAATAGTTTAAGGATGAGTCCATTTCCGATTTTGTTGCCTACAGGAGAGGTACAATCAATTAGTTGTCCTTTTCATTACCACAAGTTGATTTGATTGAATTTTTTTCCACTCATGCGCTAAACATATCTCATCAACATTGCAAATTCAATCATTCCAGACCTTTGAAGAAGCTTTTACCATGGCCCATAAATTATAACTAGGATCTCTAGAATATGGTTGAGTTAAACTTCATCCTAAGAAACCATGAATTGAGTTTCCATCTAAATCATCATCTAATCCTGACAATTGCAAGTCATTCGATAATGCTTTAGTAGTTAAATCTACCCCTAAGGAAAAACCTAGTACTAAATGTTCCCACCAAAAATGTATCTATACACCCATAGGAGAGACTTATACCACATTTTTTGACAAGTTTCTCACTAAAAACATGATATCTCTCCCACCTATCTGACCTATTGAAACTTTTTTATCCAAACCCTCTTGGTATCGAGATAATGATTATTCTAAATACCATATAGTTAAGGGATATGACATCAATAGGTTTCACACGTTCTGTAACGTATTTCAAGACTTGATCGACAAAGGTGAACTCTACCTAGACAATCCAAATGTACCCCCAAATCAAAATCTTGATGTATTGAAATAACCTTTTCAAAATCACTCCCCATCCTCAGATAAACAAAAAACAAACATTGTTCATGCACACCACACCATTAATAATTTCACTAAAGCTTTGTATGTTTCTGATTCCACCTCAGCGCCTGTTGAATCAACATCGACACTCATCGAACCTAAACTTGTGTCTACCAAGTCCTCATCTAATGGGAACACTACTAATAAAATTCCCTCATCCTTGTCACATACCCCTATTAAAACTATTCTCTCATCCTTATCACATGTTACTACTGAACCCATTTCCACACTAATTATATCTTCTAGTATAACCACACCTACGCCTACACCATAGTTTATAAATATAACTATTATAACTCTCAAAAAATTATGACACAACCACCTCCTCTTAAGGTCACTACGAACCATGTTCATCCTTCATCTACAAAATCAATTACCTCTACATCAACCAATTTGAAACCTACAAAATCTACAAATCATCTAGATCTCATCAGCCACATCATTCAAGCTCCACTTCCTTCACTAACATCTACCTCAACAAACACACCTAGATCATCCAAAACCACAAAGAGACCTCATAAACAAGGTGTTGTTCAGGTCTTTAAAAGCTCTTATTATTTCCCCCCAAATCAACACCACTTGCTTTGTCCTCCTTCCCTTATACTTAATAATCACCCTATCATTTTAGGTTCAAATCATGTTTACCAAGCTTCCACAACTGGCTCTCACCCTCATTTGCTACACCATTTAAGACCCCTTGGCAACCAATAACTCAATAATCCCCAACTAAAGTCTTACTTCCACCGGAGGACAAGATGTCCAAAACTTCTTCATCATTTGCATTTACACCTAAGGGGCGTTATCCAACTATTTTAGAAGACCTCCTTCAGAAATAACTCATAACATTACCACCTCCCAAACCAATGGATCCACAAGGATGAAAACCCACCTGGTATAACTTAATTTATCTTGAGATTATCATAGGACATGAGGTCATTCTATAGAAGATTGTAACGATTTTCACCTATTTTATCAAAAGATCATTAATCTGGCTTTCCATCCTTCCAAGCCACACACAATATCACCATTTTTTCCAAAATCTAAATCAACCATCTCTTCCCATTAGATTGACATTGTTCACATTTCCACTCATTCACATAACTACGAAATAGACCCATATGAGCCTAAGAAAGGAAAAAAATTTGTAGCCATACCTCCACCTCCAGTATTAGTTACTCTGTTAGATAAACCCAAAGTATCAATATCCATATATCCTGAGGTACCTAGTCCAACAACATCACCAGAACCAAGATTTCAATACTTGTCGTACCACCTTCACCATCCACCGTGATAGAGAAGGTTGTCATCAAACAGTTACATCAAGCTCCCATCAAAATGTCACTTTATGAGTTGGTGAAAACATCACCTTCTCATTAAAAAAATCCATGATTGAAGCCCTACAATCAATAACAATACCGATAGATGATCCTCCATTCTTCACAAATTTTTTAGGGGCCCTTAAAGCTTCCTCAACCATAGCATTCAAGCCATCCAAAATTCCCTCACTTAGGCCTGATGAGCATGATTTACCAATTTTTATTACTACTCAAATAAATGATGTCCTCATTAGAAGGGTTATGATTGATGGGTGTGCATCCATCAATATTATATCATTCATTACCTTAAATCAACTTAAGTTATCTCCTTCCGTCGTTGGTCAAACTCCAATTTTATTACGATCCTTCAATGACACTATTGCACCCACATTAGGAATTGTTATCCTATCACTTAAAGTTAGTGTTAAAACCTTACTAGAACTCTTCTACATCATAGAAGGAGATTTTCAATATAACATGTTGTTAGGACACCCTTGGATACGCACTATGTGTTTCGTTCCTTTGACCCTCCATCGCTACCAAAAATATGAACATGAAGGTCAAACATTCACAGGCCCCGTAGATCTAAATCCTTTCACTAATTGTTATATGACTTATCACCCAAATGATGTTATTGTACCTAAATCTACATCAGAATCATCTAATGAGGCATCTACTATAACATCCATTCCTTCCTCTAAACTACTAGATGATTCCTCCCTTAGTGATTTGTACAATGCCTCATGTTAGGATAATATCACCTTCTCATGTTTAACTCTATCCCCTCGCTAAAGAACTACGGTTTCCCTAAAAAAACAACCTATGTATGAGCCTAACATAGGAGATGTTATCTCTTACAGTCCTTCTTATCTTAAAACAAACCTTTTATATGGGGGACTCGATCATCCTTCATCCCAGACCATCAATCCACACTGTGACATGCCTTTCACATCAGATTTTAGGTCCTTAGATAATCCAAATTCCACTTATATGTACCTTCACTATTGCACATGGAAAGGTTTTGGCCTTGGTCATTATGAATAGGGAATACATGACTTGATTGTTTAAATTTCCCTTAAAACTTATGAGAAATATGGCCTAGGTTACATATCCATCCAAACCTACTACATCAGTACATATCACAGAATTTGAACCATCATCGTCTACAACCCCTGAAGATCCTATGGATGTAGATTACGTTGTATCCATCCCGCCTAACCCTTTTTTTAATCAATACTATATCCTTAAGTCCGATAACTTATCAATCCTAATAGGTCACTAAACAACTACCTCTTGTTTGGCTAGAAATGGTTGAAGAAGATTTACCCATCATAGATATCCTTCAATGTCATGATGATCAGGAAATCCTTTCACATATGAAAGTTGAGGATCATTTCCTTCAAAAATCCTTACCATATAATACACCAACCCTCCTCAATGAATCCATTATTTACATAAACTTAGGAACACCTCAAGATCCTCACATAGTTAAGGTCATTCAATCATTAATTCCACATGAACTACATGGCTTCACCTCATTCTTATCAAAATATTATCAACCCTTTTCTTGGTCATATAGTGATATGCCTGGAATTGATCCCAACATTGTAGCACATAATATTGTCACATATCTATACATTAATCCTATTAAACAAAAAAATTGTAAAATGCATCCATGCATATCTCTCCTTGTTAAAGAAGAGTTACAACATCTTTTATCCATTAACTTCATCATACTTGTTGATTATCCACAATGAATCTCTAATGTTGTTCCTATAACCAAAGTGTTAGGTAAGTTACACATCTTAACAGACTTCAAGGATCTCAATATTTCCTATACCAAAAAGGATTTCCCTCTTCCAAACATAGATTAGCTTGTTGACCTAACAGCCAACCACGAAATGCTTTCCCTTATAGATGGCTTTCCTGGTTATAATCAAATTCTAATCACCACCAATGATCAACATAAAACTTCTTTCAACACCCCATGGGGAACTTTCTGTTACTTTGTTATGCCATTTGGTCTTAAAAATGCAGGAGCTACTTACCAACGCGTCATAACGTTCATTTTTCATGACCTTATACACAAATGTTTTGAAGATTACGTCAATGATATCTTAGGAAATTCCAAACAATACAAATATTACCTCAACATCCTTGGATTAATATTTTCTTGCCTTATCCATTATTGCCTTCCTCTAAATCCTGAAAAGTATGTTTTTGGTGTTCTCACTGGAAAAATTTTAGGATTCATCATTGTTTCACCTAATTTCTTAGTTTTTTGTGAAGTACTTGACGAAACAAATAAGGTAAAGGTGGTAAGAGGAATACATGTTTTGGGGATGTTGAAGATTGTATGTGCACGTATCTGAATTCTGAATCAAAGTGATTGTGAGACCTTCCTTTTGGCTAGGAGGAACTACCTGTATAAGAATCAAAACAAGACCACCAAAGAGAGTTAAACAATATATGTAGTGGACTGCCTAGCATATGCTAGATCCTGGAAGTGTGATACTTCCTAGATGGTTGTCAGTCCATTGTTTAAAACAATTCAATGCTGAAATAAAGTAAATATTGTCCTACTGTAGTTTAATATGATTTAGGAATCTCATACAAAACACAATAGGCTAGATCTAATCTAATAGGCTAGGCTAGAAGGAGATCCAGAGGTCAAGTAGGTTGGTTATAGGTGAATCTGAGCTAACAAGGCTAGGTTAGATACAAATCTAAAGGTCAAATAGGTGTTCAAGTAGGTATATGTCAGAAATAGGTTGTTATTCTGGCATAGAGATCAGGTGACACAGAGACCGACCATGGTTTTATAAAATCGATGATGGTTTTGACTGTAACCGGTGACGGTTAGAGAGAACCGACAACAGTTAAGTCGGGAGCTGGTGGAATCACACAGTCTAGGTTTTTGGCGTGTTGGGGAAAAAGTGGAGTGGATAGAAGATAGGGATTGATCACAGAGGGGGTGTACGATATGTTGTGAAGGTATGAGACTACTAAGGAGGTCAAATAGGAAATTGGGCCAAGTATTAAGATGATTAGGTATGAAAGGTGGCTACAACTAGAGAGAGGGAATTGACAGAGAGTAAAAGATTGGGTTCCTTTACCACAAATATTATAGATGATGATAAGAAAATGAAATAGATGGAAAGGAGGATACTTACTCTTTTGTGAGGTACAGGTCTGAAGAATAATGAAAAAGTTGCTACGTTGGAGAATGCTGGGAAGAAAGTCTCACTGTTGTGCTAGTGTATTTGGTTGCCTTTGTTGATCACAAAATCAATCTTCATTCTTTTTTTACGTCTAAAGAGATTGAACTCGAGATCAGAAGTTTTCCAAACAACAACAATAAGCCTATATTACAAAGCTATAGATGGGTCTGAATAGGCCATTTGGTCCATTCCGGTATAACCGACATCAGGTTTAGGGTGGACCGACATCGGTTTAGGGTGAACCAACATCGGTTTGGGTGAGATATCTCAGGTTGTTCCAAAAATTACCTGGGAAGTTGCTTCCGCTCATTTGATAAGGGTCTCCTCTTTTTCTCGGGTGAAAACCGACCTTAGGAGGCTTTTAAATGTGAGGTGAGGGGATGAGTCTAATCTTAGGTTTTATTTATGATATTGGTTTAGGGTTTAGGTTAATGGGTCAAATGATGGGGGTGGTTAGGTGAGGTGCATTTAATAAAGGAAATTATTTTAAATAGGTGTGTGAGGGTGGTGAATTAATTTAATGTAAGTAATTAAATTAATATGTGTGTGGGTAAAAAGTTATTAACTTAATTAAAATAATTAAATTAATATGTATGGAGGTAAATGACATTAATTTAATTAAAGTAATTAAATTAAAATGTGTGGGGTGCAGGAGCCTAGGTGATAAGGTGTTGAGGATGAGGAAGTGATTATAGGGCTGCATTAGGGGACCAAGGTGATTATGACACAATTTCAGTGTCTACATTTTGCCCCTTCTTGTTGCATAGCTTGTACTGGTAAGCGACGTTGAACAAGAATAGAGATGTGGTTGCCCCAAGTGGGAATGAGGGTGATCTCCCTCAAACAAGGAACTGATGAGGTGGTAGAGCACATCGGCGAGTGGTTTGATAAAAGTGGATGCAAAGCAGGATAGATGAAAAATGGGGAAAGGAGGAAAGGGAAATTTGGGCATATAGGTAAATAGGCCAAGGTCAAAGGTAGTGGAAGTTGAACGCACACACACACGTATAAACTATGAAACTGTACCAAGTTGAAGAGCTTGCAAACTCTACATCATATAAGGTCGATAGGTTTATCCAATCAGGGTTGAAGTGATTCCGATATCCAAGGTATAGGATATGGTCAGGAAACATGACATAGGTTAGGTGTAGGAACATTTAGGTATGTTCCGGTACACCAAAGGTAGGGTCAGGATAAACGATCACATAAATAGGCTAGGTAAGGTCATTAGGTCAAACAACACAGGTAACAATGCTACAAGGTATAGCGAGCACATTGGTTCAAAGGTCACTAGTGATGGTCCAAGTCCAAATATCTAGGTCACGACATAGGTAAGGATGAGGTAGGGGTAAAAGAAGGAGTCTTCAACAGTTGACAAGGTGATGTTGAAGAAGGTGGAGGGCCAGAGGGGAAGGTAAAGTTGTCCAGGTAGGTGTAGGGGAGGCAAAAGAAAGAGGAGGTAAGGAAAATGAGGTCAATGTGAGAGCAATGAGTATGCAGGGTAACCGATAGCAGTCAGTATGAACTGATGATGGTGGAGAGGAACCAAAGACGGTTTGCTAGGGCAAGAGATTGACATCGATCAAGGGTTAACTGACATCGGCTGAGTCGGGTAGGGTATAAAAAGCAAAAAACCCACGTTTTAAAATTTATTTGTGCATTGTTAAAAAGAAGAAAAGAACAAGAAGAGAGAAAAGAGGATAAAAAAGTACAGTAGAAAGATTGGTTGGTGAGCCCTGTAGGTGAGATTGGTTAAGTGAGAGGTGGGGGACATAAGATCGGATCGAGTGAGGTGTTTGGTTGGGAGAGGTAGAGGACATTCGAGGATGGTGGAGGCTGAAGAGGGACTGGGAGGAGTGGCACAGAGGCTGGAGGTTCCACCACAATGATGGCAGTGGGATGTGGTAGGTGCCTAACCTTTTGATTCATTTTTTGGTGAATTTGATGCAAAATATAAAAAGTATGAAAAATGGGGGGTTTGGGGGGGAAATAATTTCAAAATTGGAAAAAAGAGAAAAAAAAGGGAATGGGGAAGGGTAGGGTTTGGTATCAAGAGGGTAATAGAGGGATATTTATGGGTGTAAGGAGTGATTTGGGTGGGTAGAATGAGTAGGGAGGGAAAAAGTAGGGTTGGGAAATCGTGGCGAGCAGCGCGATAGTGACCAACGTCGGGTGGTAGTGACTGGTATCGGTCACAAGAACATTGATCGATGCCGGTCAAGTGGGAAAGTACTGTGGTCGGTGAAGGGATAACTGGGGTCGGTTAACCTAAGGGTAAGTTGGGACAAAAGTAGGGAATAGAGTAAGGGCAGGGTGGGAAAGTAGAGGGGTAAGGTGGGAAAGGATTAGGTGAGGGGGAAAAGGGTTAAGGGAGATGAAGGACTTACTATGGACTGGCCTGTTGAGGAGTCATTTTTTGTAGATTTTGGGTGAGACCGGGTATTTTGTAGATAGATTTTGTGGATGGGTTTGGGTAGGTTTGGGTGAGGGTTAGGGTAGATAGGTAGGGTAGATGGGTTTGGGTGAGACACAGTCATAGGGAGCATTCCTCGACATCAATTGATGGGGAGACGATTGACTTGCTATGGACTAGCCTGCGTGTTGAGTCATGTGTTTGTATGGATTATATATTAGACTGGCTTGCGTGCCGAAGAGATTTTAGGTATTTATGGATTATTTTTTTGTAGGCATGGATCGAGCCAGGTTAGGCGAGCCAAAGAGTTATTTTTGTAGGCGTGGATGGAGTTAGGTCTGTGAGGGCCGATCGATAGGTATGAGAGACACATCAAGTAGGTTGGTTTGAGCATGAGTGTAGTCATGATTGATAGGCACTGAGATGTATATGAGGAGATATATGCATGCATTCATTTGATTATGTTTTAGGGATGTGTATTTTATTTTACTTTCATTATGATATGAATGGATTAGGTGAGTTAGGCATGGATGGAGTCAGGTTGGTTTAGGCATGGATCAAGTTAGGTTGGTTTAGGCAGGGATCGAGTTAGGTTGGTTTAGGCATGGTGGAGTCAGGTCATAGGCATGGATTGAGTCAAGTTAGTTTAGGCATGGTGGAGTTAGGTTGGTTTAGGCATGGATGTTCATTTCGATATTTTGGTAACAAATGGAAATATAAATGCATGAGATGGTGTAAAATGTGGAAAATGTTGGTTATGTATGAAAATGTGAAATAATATAAGTGGTAAAAGAGTATGTGAAACATGAGGAGTGTATGTAGGTCGAATGATGTGGATATGGGGATAGATGTTCGAGGTTTTTGATATGAATAGGAAATCAGGAAAAAAAGGTGGGGAAAATGGTTAGGGTAAAGAGTGTCTGAGCTAACCTTCTAGGGCCCCATGCCCTGGAAGTGGTGCCTACATAGTCCTAGTGAAAAGGGACCTCAGGCCGATGTATTTCTCCCTATAAGCTAGGGAAGAATATGAAAGATAGATAGGAGGTAGGTAGGTTGATAGGTAGGGTTAAGTACAGGTCAGAGGGATGATTAGGTCAAGGTCAATTAAGTGTTGGGTAGAGTATAGGTAGATAGGTAAAGGTGCTTTTAGGTTGATTGAGGTGGGAGAAGAAAATCCCAAAATACATGTGTCGAGGGGCTAGTCCTATATAGGAATGACTCAAAAGGTAACAAAGAAGAGAAAAGATAACAGGGGGCAAGAAATCCACCCGATTGGCAAGGATCAAAACATATGAAACACATCTACAGATAGGATAGTGAACGTAATACCCTAAAGACATTGTATGATTGATAATTCTAAGAGTGACGACTAGTCACATGATCACCAAATGTCATTGGTTCAGTAGGTCCCGTGAGGTATGAAGTGAAAAGACAATGGGTAAAGAGGTGAAGGTAATCAGGTCATATGTTATGAAGCAAAATGCCTTGGGCAAGGAATCCAAGATCACAATAGACAAGTCCATGATGAAAAAGTTTAATCTTATTTACTTTTTGACTTTTTTAGATAGACTGATCGATGCAGGAAGTCTATATGGGATAAATATATGTCTCCTTGAGGTCTTTGCAAAGCTGATCGATGTAGGAAGCTTCTGAATTTTGATTGTTGAGAAAATAGTCCTCTTTTTGGAAATACTATGTAGAGAGTTGTGAGCTGTTTATAGCTGTCCTTCGAGGGAGTAGTCTACTTGATAGTGATAATTGAAGGCAGAAGATGTCCTTCTGAGGGATTCATCTTTTATATTGGAAGTTTGACTCAAGGAGTTAATCCCTTATTTTTGGGAATAATTTTTTTGGCTTTTAAGTCATGGACTAGACTATAACGAAGCATTTGGTTATTGTTGAGAAGGAAAGGGTGAATGACCATGGGATCTCATATAAAAGAAGACAAAAATTATCCATGAGAATCATGCTATGTGTAGAGCCGTGGTGCACATATTTAAGATAAGGAAAAATGGTGATGGGTAATCACATGATTCTTGTTTAGTTGTTGGGGATGAGGTGTGGAAAAGAGAAAGGTGAATGGTGCTCAAGGGATGAACATGAAATAGATAAAGTAGTGATGTAGGACTAGATGTCAATAGTATAATGGTCAAAGATGTAAGGTATTGAGGGGCTTAGGTTCGGGCTTACCATCAAGTGAAGACAAGTAATAAGCACCTGAGCCACAGTCATGGGTCATGATGTATGGTCCAAGCCAATTAGGAGAAAATTTGCCTTTATTTTATTTTTTTTACTTTGGTTACTTGTTGATTTTCCTTGAGGAAAAGGTCATTGACCTTGAAGGTGCGTTCATGGACACATTTTTTGTAGGCATGCTTGATGTGTTTGTGGTAGACTTGTAGATGGTTGAGAGCATGAAGACGACGTTCATCTAATAACTCAAGTTGTGTTAAACGGTCTTGGAAAAAGTAATCATCAGTAAGCATATCTTGAAGAGAGATACCAAGAGATGGGATCTAGAATTCGAGAGGCAAGAACAACCTCGTTACCATAGACCAGAGAAAAGGGGAGTAGCAGCACTAGAGGTGTAAATACTAGTACAGTATGCCCATAGGGAAAAAGGAATGTGTGTATGCCAATCCTTCCCAGTATCATTAACCACTTTCATGAGAATTTTGTTTAGGTTTTTGTTGGTGGATTTAACTTGGCCATTGGTTTGTGGATAATATGGCAAGGAGAAGCTAAGTTGGATGCCAAAGGCATCACAAAGTTTCTATAGAGTTTTTTTTTTTTGAATTGTTTTCCATTATCAGTGATAAGGTGATGTGGAACATCGAAGTGAAGAATAATGTGATGATTGATTAACTTACATATTTTCTCAGCTTTAGTGGAGATGAGGGGTATGGATTCAACCCATTTGGTGTAATATTTAGTATCGGTGATGATCCAGTTATGTCTTAGGGAAGAGTGGGGATTGATCTCTTCGACAAGATCTAAACCCCATTGGGAGAAGGGCCAAAGGTCACGAGTGACATGTAAGGCATGACTAGGTGTGTGATGAAGATTGGCATGTTGTTGGCATTTTACAAAATGTTTAACGTAGTCGTAACAATCATGATTGAGGGTCAACCAATAATAGCCTAGGCGAAGAATGCGCTTAGCAACAACAAGGCCATTGAAGTGACCTCCATAGATGCCATCGTGAAATTCTTTAATGGTATAGGGTATTTCAAAGATGGTGAGGCATCATAAGAGGATACCATCAAAACCTCATTTATAGAGAAGGACAGCCATGATGACATAATGAGAGGCCTTCATGAGAAATGCACGTTGTCCATTACGTGTGAGATCAGGAGGCAATATAGAAAGGGAAAGGTAGTTCACAAGATGCTTATACCAAAGGTCTTGTGTGTTTAATGAGGTAGTTTGGATGAGGTTAACACAACAAGATTTATAAGAAGGTCTCGGTATGCTATTTTATGGTAATAAAGATGTTTGAATCGGTAGGTGAAGCGGGGTATATGGGAAGCGAGGTAGGCCATGGTATCCGTGAATTTATTGGTGGATCACGGAATGGTTTGAATTTTATAGGTGTCAAAGGTAGTCAACATGATGCCATCGTAACATTTGTACTCTTGAAGTATTTCATTATGAAACTGATAAACACCATTGACTTGGTTTACTACCAATTGAGAATCACCAAATATATTAATGGATCTGACATCTAAGGCATAGGCAGTCATGAGACCCAATATGAGTGCTTCATATTTGGCAATATTGTTGGTGCATTCGAAGTCGAGTTTAAATGATAAGGGCATTGGGTTCACCATCAAGAGGAATGAGGATAATGCCTGCACCACCCCCATGTTGACATTTGGAACCATCAAATAATAAGGTCAGTTGGTAAGGGTCATCATCCAAAGAGAGGTTAGCAATGGATTCATCAGGGAAATAAAATTTTAAAGATTGATTCCCAGAAAGAGGTGCATCAATTAGCTGGTTAGCAATGGCCTGGCCCTTGATAGATTTTTGGTGGATGAATTTGAGGTCTAGGTTAGTAAGAAGCATGAGCCAACATGCGACATGTTGATTTTGGTAAGGTTTAGCATACATGAAGTGTAAGGGGTCAGTGTTGGTCACAACATAGGTTTTGTGGTTAAGTAGGTAATGGCGAAGTTTGGTAGTAACAAAAACTAAGGCTAAGTAAAGTTTTTCAAGGTGGGTCTATTGGGTTTTGTAGTCTAGAAGGGTATGAATTATGTAATAAAATTCCTGCTCCCTATGTTGATCATCATGATGAGTGAGCATGGCCCCTAGAGAGTGATCGGTAGCTGAGATGTATAGATAGAAGGGTTGGTCGTCTTTAGGTGGGATGAGTACAGGTGGTTGGAGAAGGTATTGTTTTAAGGCCTCAAAAGCTTTATGGTAGTCATCATCCCATTTGAAAGAGACATGCTTTTTGAGAAGGTGATGAAATGGTTGACAACAGTTGGAGAGTTGGGAAATAAAACAATGAATGGATTGCAACTTGCCACACAATCTACAAAGTTGGCGAAGGTTAGTGGGTGGAGGCATATTCCAGAATGGCCTTGACTTTAGCAGGGTCAAACTTCTATACCGTGTAAAGAAATGATAAATCCTAGGATATTTCCTGAGAGAACCGTAAAGACACATTTCTTGGGATGAAGGCAGAAGCAATATTTAATAAGGCGATCAAAGATGGTTTCAAGGATGGTGAGGTGCTTGGTGCGACATTAAGATTTGGAAAGAAGATTGTCTACATAATCTTCTAATATATAGTGCATAATATCATGGAAATGTATAGGTCATAACCTGCTGATAGGTGGCACCAGTGTTTTTAAGGTCGAAAGGCATGAATCGATAGTAGAAGGTCCCCCAAGGGGTAATGAATGTGGTTTTGTGTTGATCCTCTTGTAGCGAACGAGATTTGGTTATAACCTGAGAAACCATCCATAAGTGATAGCATCTCATGGCCAGCGGTAAGGTCAACCAACTGGTCAATACCAGGAAGAGGAAAATCATCTTTTGGGAAAGCAAGGTTGAGATCATGGAAATTGGTGCAAATGCGAATTCCCCATGTCACCCTAGTGACAGGGACGATGTTAGAAATCCATTGGGGTTAATCGATGGGTAAGATGAAGGAAATTGAGAGAAGGCATTGAAGTTCTTCTTTGACAAGAAGAGCAATGCGAGGGTGCATTTTCCTTAGCTTTTGTTTTATGGGTTTGACATCAGGAATGGTTACAATATTGTGGACCATGATAGTGGGGTCAATGCTAGGCATGTCAACATAAGACCAAGCAAAAATCATGGCTATGATTTTTAAGAAAAGAAGTGAGGGCTTCTTGTTCAACAACATCAAGAGATTGGCCAATCTTGAGAATGTGGGAGTCATCCTGAGTGTGGATGTTGACTTCGATAGTCAATTCATTCAACATTGTTTTCATCTCAGAGGGTAACGACCGATGAATATAAGATTCTTTAGCACCAAGGTAGGTGAGTATGGATTTATCATCCTGACATTGAATGACATTAATAGAAGGAGTATCGTCCCCTATCATGTCAGGATATAAGAAAGGAAGAGAAGAAGGAGCCTTGCCATCACGGTGAGTAGGTCATAGACCACAAGGAAATGGTATTTATGGAAAAAAAAAGGTAGGAGGGATAGATTCAAGATCCATCGACTCTATTGGTGAAGGTGAAGGTGGGGTAGGTAAAGAAGGTGGAGAGGGGTCAATGTCTTCAATGAGTTTAATATGGGGCTTTTTGGTAGGTAGTTTGGTAAAACTAATTCCACTACGATCATTGTGTTTACTTGTGGTACATGAAATAATAGTGTGATGACCTTGCTCATAAAGGCCAAAGTCAAAACCCTTCTAGGCACAGTGGTGTAGGAAACTATGAGCAAATTGACGTGATTGGTAAGGTGACTGAAGGTCAGCCAAAAAAGGTCTAGTTTGTGATGGTGGTTTGGGTGTGTAAGTGGAAATATCAAGTCCCCCGTAGGTAAGATGGGTACGAAGGTGGGGAGCACCATAAAGGAGACACTTGCCTATGCAGTGATCATAGTGAGGATGATGGTGAAGTTTTCCATACTCTTGTGGAGTAAGGAATGTATTAACATTGTACAGGTGATACTCCCCCATAGTGAGGTGTTGAAAAATACCTTCCAAGGGATCAATAGTTGATATATTGGTGGTTTGAATGGAGGAAGCATTAGAAGTTAAATCGGTAGAGGTGTTGGTTAGTTGGGAAGCTGATGTGTGACTGTTAGAAGTGACAGTAGCGGGTGGGAATAGAATATTTGGGTGAAGGTGAGGTTACAACTGGAACTGGTGGATGGGGGTCGTGTGTGAAGAATATGTAGGCAGGGAGGTAGACACCCTAACAGGTAGAAGGATATCATTGGGCCCGTAAACCATGTTATAAGTTTTAAAAGGTGATGGGTCAATTAAAATGGTATAGGAATGTCTTTCATGTTTGAACTTTACACATTGGTTCAAAGTAGAAGAAACACAACCCATGGCACGAATCTAGGGTCTACTGAGCAATAAATTATATTAAAAATGCCCTTCTAAAACTGTATAATAACTCGGGAATAGTACGGGGACCCACATGAACATGGAGGATGATAGTGCTGAGTGTAGAGGTGATAACGTTATTAGAATGAACTCAACATGACTGGATGTTTATGCATACAATTGTTGGGTTATGTACGCATTTGTTTCAAATGCATGAGAGGATATTATGTTAATGTTAGCAGCCCCATAAATCATAACACATCATACGCATACATCATCAATATGGATGGAGATGAAAAGTACAGGATCTGGGTCATTGGTTTGGTGGGGGATAATTTTATCATCCGAGAAACTAAGGATAACAACTAGGTGAATAGGTGGAGGTGACGAGGTAGATGGCAATTTGGTAAGAGAAGCAACATGATTAGATGTGATAATAGATGCTACAGGTGTGGGGTCATTAGGTAAAACCTCAATAGATTGAAGGACCTCCAAGAAAATCTTGATGATGTGACTCCGAGGTTTGGATGAGATCGTATAAGGACATTTTGAGGAGATATTGATGTAATTGTTTGAACATGGTACAATGTGTGACACCATTAGAAATGGGGTATGTGGGGTCATGGATAGTTATTTTAGGTATGGGTGCAAGATGCTATGTTGGGTATAAGATTTGCTGGAAGGTCAGTTTACCTTTTTTTTTGCCCTTATCCTTCTACAGCACGTGTAGTGACATGTATCAGGTTGATCTGAGGTAAGTTGGAAAATGGAGGTGGTGTAGGGTAAGTGGTATAGTGACATGAAGGGAAAAAAACCTAGTGGAGGATAAAATCACTTATGAGGTCAGCTGGGTACAATGACATTTAGGTGGTGGGTGTGGCAAGTTCTCTAATGCAAACCATGTTAATCTCAAATTTTAGGGTGTGGCTCTAGGGGCTGTGAGGGGTGGAGGTTGTGTTATAGGTGTAGGAGGAAGATACGAAGAAGGTGGTGGAAGGTGAAATATGTTCATCATTACAGGAGGTCATCATCATCAAAATTAGGGTCAAAAGGACGTAATTGAATGAGGGAAGCCTTTAGACCCTTACATTTCTCAAGATCATCTCTTGGTACATGATGGTAAGTGCAAATTTTAGTATCGTCAAACCCTTTCCAGTTTACGTTTAAGAAGGGTTCGTAAGGTATAAGAGGAGGGAGGATGATAGTAGAGCTTTCCAGGAGGTTAGCTAAGATGGTCGCATATGATCCCACTAGTGGATCACAATGTGAAGTGCAAGTAGGTTTTGGTTGGAAGACTGAGTAGTTGTGGTGGCAGTTGAGGTGATGTAGTCTTGGATTTTGGTTTTACTTTCTTTGGTGTAGGTGCAACTATAGGAATAGGGGGTAAGTTTAACCAACTCTTTGGAAATTAATGGTTTTTTTTTTTTTTTTTCTGGTGCTTTTTCTTAGGTAGAGGTGTAGGAGGAGCACATGATGTAGATGGTAAGGAAGATGGTGGGAGAGGATGAGTAACCCAAGGGGGACAATTTAGGTGTAGTAGTAGGTGTTGGTTGAGGTCGAGAGTGAGGTACAAGGGAGGTGGAATAAAATTTCATAGGCAGTGAAGGAGGTATAGAAGCTAATGGTGGTATAGGAGGCAGAGAAGTTATAGATGGTGATGAAGGATGCAAGGTTCACCTAGGTAGAGCTGAACGATGTGGTGAAGGGGTCAAGGGAATTTTGGGTTTACCCCTAGAGAGGGTATATTTTGTTAAGGTAGAGGGGTGAGGTCCTAAGATGGATTTTAGGGGTGAAGGTGATAAAGGTGTAGTTGGTGAGGTCAATGCATGTGAATTAGAAGGCTAGGTTTTTTCTTTTAGGTTGAGGAATTGGTTCAATAGGTATATGGGAAGATGTGATCAAGTGTATCTTGATAGGAGGATGTGCAAGGTTTGATGTGGGTGTGAACCGTTAGAACACTAGTAGGTTTAGATACAAGATATTGTGTTGGAACACGTCGGCTAGTAGGTAGAGAGGCGGGTATAGATGAGGATGACATAGTAGAAGATGTATCGAGAGTTATGTTCAACTTTGTTTTGTGCTGTTGAAACTTCTTTGGATAAATGATAGAAGTGTCGGTGGAAGATGATTGCATTTGGGTCAAGACCGGGAGTAAGAGACACCCCCAAAGTGAAGCCCTATCAACATAGTCCAGGTGGTCAGCCAAACGTGAGAATGACACTATGGTAGATGAGGTAGATGTGGAGTGAGTGGTGATTCCCGTAAAATATGTTTGAGAAATAGGGAATTCATTGGCTTTGTCCTCTATAGGTAAGAGAGCCAAAATTAGGTCTGTAAGATCTTGGGTAGCTGATGGAGAATGGTCACCGAGCAGTAACGGAAAATTTATTATATCCTAAATAGGTGGAGAAGATTATGCGTACTCCTCTGTGGGTGGAGGAAGTATAATTGGTAGTAGCTCACTGGGTAGGGAAGCTAAAGGGGAAATGATATCGGTGTTAATGAGAGACTCCTCTGTAGGTGTATGGGGAGGTGAACAGATTTCTTCTATGGGTAGAGGAACAGATAAAGTATGTTCATGTGTGGGTAGAGGATTTCGGGCTAGGATTTCCTCGATGGAGGGGATAGAAGATATTTGGGAATCAAGTGGTAAGTCGGTAAAGATAACATGTACCTCTCGTTTATTAGTTTCGTTGTGTGAGGCATCACCAGTTTGATCATTAGATGGGAAATGGTTAGGGAATGGTTTCTTGAATATATGAAGGTCTTGATTGGTAGGTGCATTAGGGTTATCCAAGACTAACTTGCCTCTCTCGAGCATTCCCTGAACAATGTTCTTAAAGGTGATACAATTGCTGTCACTGTGAGCATTTGCCTGGTGATAGTTACAATAGTCATTTTCCTTATACCAACCTGGTATGGGGCAAGAGGGGTCAAAACCAGTATGTGGTTTGATAGGAGGAAGGGTGATGACATTAGCTTTGATAAGCTTTTCTGAAATAGATGAATATGGTTCCCCAATTATTGTGTATTTCTTTTGTTCTCGTTTGAATTAGAAGGCTTGGACCGGTGACAGATTGGATGAAGCTTTAGCATGATTGGATGGATGGGCAGGTCCAGCCTTAAGTACCTCAGCATTGGCAGTTCCCTTGGCTTTGGAATAACTCATCTAAGGCTTTGAGGAAGAGGAAGTATCGTGTGATTTAAACGAGTTTTTGTTTCGTAATTGTATCTTCTTCTCTTCAATGGCACAAATTTCAAGCTTATGTGCCATGGTGAAAGCCTCATCAAATGTCCAAAAGGTTTGCACCTGTAAGGTAGGTGAGATATGTCTAGCATAGGCTCGTGTGAAGAGCTCTATGAGTTCAGTTTGCGGTAATTGGAAAGTGAGTTGGTTGATTAGGCTACACCAATGAGTGACAAAATATGTGATAGATTCATCGCCATATTGACACATGGAGTAAAGATTAGTCATGGTAACCTTCTTGACGACATTAATCGAAAAATGATCTAAGAAGGCTTGGGCTATTTGGTTGAATGAGAAGATGGAATGTCTAAGTAATCCACTATACTAGTCCAATGATGGACTAGTTAGGGAAATGGAAAAGGTTTGCAAAAGAAAAACATCATTGTGGGAAATTAAGTAACACCCATGTTTGAAAGATCGCAAATGCTACTGCGGGTCTTCCTTACTGTTAAAGTGGTTAAACTTAGGCATCTCCTAGTGTAAAGGATATGGGCGAATGGGAATGGATGGGTGAATAGGCTCATTACAAATCTCGTCATAGGTGAGAGAATTGCAGGAACCTGAAATAGATGCTTCTAATGTTGCATCTTGTCCATGATTAACTTGATAAAGTCATTGTTAGGTTGTGAAGATTGGGTACCCCCGGAATGAAAGGAGGTTTTTTTGGGACATATGAAGAATAGGACATTCTAGAATATGGTGGTATCGAATAAGGAGGTGGGAATTGAGAGAAAAACATAGAGGGTATATATCCGGACTGAATGATCGATGAAATAGGAGGCGGCTGGTAGTAGGTATGTGAGGGTGGGACACTCGTAGTGACCCTGGTAGATATGGGAGGTAGAGATTGGGGAATAGAAAGGATGATGTTTTGAAATGGGGTAGAGGTTACCGAGACCACGGGTGGTAGTGTTGTGACTTGTATATATGAGACAATAGGTGCGGAGGATGCTATGTTTTGAGTGGTGGAGACTACGAGTGCAATAGAGGTGGTGGATGTGACGATTAAAGCTAGCGTAGGACCTAGCTGTGACACAACTGGGGATAAAACAGGTGAGGCCACCATGGTAGGAGGTAGAGCTGAGGCGAAAATGATCATTAGGGATGGAGATAAGGATACGGGCATGTCATAGATCAATTGACCTAAGGCATCTCGAGTGGAGGCATGGTGAGGTAGTGGCTCAAAGCAGTGGGATTCTGATCCAGGAGTCATGCAAACTCCGTGTCACCTGTACGAATGGTGATAGGTTGATTGGGATCCATGGATGATGAGATGGAAGGTGGTGAAGGACTAGGTGACGAAGGGCTAGGTGGGAGCAGTAGTTGACTAGCGTTAAATATGAGGGTGCTTTCCTGACTATGTGTCAGCACCATGTGGGTAGGAACTGATTTGGCGAGACTGTATTATGTATGAATGGCACATAACACAACAGAACTAGGAAAATAGTCAACGGTGAATGAATTAGGTCAGATGGTGAGCTGTAAAATAGCACAGGGTGACCGACGCCAGTAAAGGTAAACTGATGTTGGTTAGGCTTAACCAGTTTCGGTCACTATGAAAAACCAACAGTTTGTTAAATGATGGTCCCAGACTGACAATTTTCACATAGGATGAGATGTAAGGTGACTGTGATTGAAGTAATGACAATATGGAAGGTGATAGGAGATTTTTATAGCTTAGAAAGTGAAATAGGTGTTTTTTGGACAGGTATCCAAGAAGACTTCAAACCGACGCCGGTTGGGTTAAACCAATGCCGGTTAAAGGTAACTGTTATCCAAAATGTGCCCCCTGCTCATTTTTTGGCTAACTCCTCTCGTTCTTCCCTCTCTTGTGCCTCAATCATAATTTTTTGCTTTTCAGGCACTCAAAACCTTCTGGAAATGACACCATTGGATAGAGCTCTCTCTCATCTTTCCAGAAAGGTAAAGTTTTCCTCCTAACTCCATGTATTTTTGAAGTTATGGCTCGGCGGAGTTTTCGTGTGAAATTTTCCCCTCCAAAGCCCACAGCCAATGATATGCTGTCACGTGTCCAGGGAAGTGGTGGGGGTCGGACGAGAACTTGGTTTTTTACCAAGTGTTTTGGCAGGTTTGCAAGAGGAAATATTTTTCTCGTAGGCCTACCAACGAATCAACGTTTGACCCGTGTCCAGGGGGAAAATTTGAAAATTTTGGCTAAGTGTTGGTGCATGGAAATTTTGAGAGGAGATCCCATGACCAATGAAATACCACCACGTGTCATCGGAGCCTGGAATGGTGGAGTGTGGGAGGAAATTGGGACCTTTTCCCAAAGTGTTTGCGGAAAAGGAAATATTTTCCCAAAGGGCCCGCAACCAATTATATCCCGCCACGTGTCTTGAAGTGGCGGAGCAAGGGGAGAATTTGGGAAATTTTCCCAAGGAGAAAATAAAGGAAAATTCAGAGAGGAAGGCCCACCCCCCTTATTGTGAGCCAATAGAATCTTGCCATGTGCCCAGGTGGTGCCGAAACTTAAGGAAAGAATGCGAGTGAAATTATCAGAAGGAAAACCCACACCCAATGGGGTTATGCCACGTGTCTAGGATGGAAATGAATCAAACAGCTCGTGGAAAAATTTGGAATGACAGGCGTGTGTCCAATCAGCATGCTTGCCACATGTCCCAAGCTCATCGGCCTCATGGGGAAGTTTTGGAAAATTTTCCAAAGTGCAAAGTGAAGGAAAATAGAGCAGGATGGGCCCATGCCCAATAAAAACATGCCATGTGGCATCTGGAAAGGCAAAGCATGTGGAAATTTTGAAAAAATTTCCCAAATGACCAAACGGGTGAAAAAATTCAAATTTTTGCCCGCCGACCCGATTTGGCCCTGTTTTGACCTAAAACTTCATATTGCCATATCTTTTGATCCAGAGCTCAGTTTTTCACGTTATTTATATCAATGGAAATCTAATGAAATTATCTATAATATTCTGGGGTCATTTTTGAATTTTGATGGATTTTGGAGGGATAAAATCAAAAAACACTTCTAGCACGTGGTCATGGATAGAAATGACGTTTCAACCATCGTTTTTAATGAAGAATGGCTCGCATTCTCTCCCAGCATGGCTAAAAATGTCAAGGAATGGTTCTGTAAGGATGCCCATGCTATTTTGAATGCATTTTGTTCAATGGTTGAACCCCTTCCATGTTTTCCCACGTTTCTCTCTCCTGGGCTCGTCCCTTGCACTCTAAAAGCTAGTTTTGGCTCATTTTCAAGGGGTTGAACATTTTTTTTGTATTGCAGGTCCCATTTCTCACCTTGGAAGTGATTTTGGTGAAATAACAGACCTTCTCTAATAATTGTAACTTTATTTTCCTCTCAGGTGTTGTAATGCATGTGATTTTGATGTTAAAAAATAACAATACAGGCCTTGTGATTAGCTTTTATCCTCTGCTTATGTTGTTTGGCTAATTTCTTATTCTTCATTAGAGTTATCAGTTTGTGCATGAGGTTCTTTTTTGCATTCTATGGATTGTGTCAATTTGTAAAAGTGAAAAAATGCTCACCACTCCTTTGGTGCATAACCTATTAGCATTAGTTTTAGCTTTCTACATTCTCTATCTTTGTCCCTTTGGAATTTAGAGTAGAAATTAGAAAGTTATAAACCTCTAAAATTGTGCAAGTGATATATCTAATTAGAGGAGTTGAGGAACCAAATTCTAAACTAGAGATTCCTCTTCCATTTTACAAGTCCCACACTTGGGGAGAGGATTCAATGTTGTGCAATCACACTGGATGCTTAGGATGATCAACCTAGAAATATGATCAACATCCAGGGGTGCTGCTAATTTGCAACAACAGTTTTGGCACGCCCAGTGGGACATTAGAAGTCTTAATTTTAATTACAACAAATTTATGTGCATTTGTTGCAAGTTTATTGCTTTAAAGAGCTATAAATTACACATCTGGCAACTCCAAGGAAGAAGAATCAACTGGTTCTAGTAGTGCAGAACTGAAAAACACATGAGAAGAATCACCACAAAGTCAAGAGTTGGAGAAGAAAAGGTGCTGTTTGAGTATCTGTAGTTATCTCCAAGAAGAAGGTGAAGGGGGAGGATAATTCAAAGGTCTCCATCTCCACCAAACAGAACTATTTCCACTCCTCCACCGGGTAGGCCTTTCATTCAATCAACCAGGATTCTGAGGCCAATCAGAATGGCACAAAACAACCCCTATGTCAATTTCACTGGCAGCAGCCCACTTGCTCTTAATGCACAAAATCCAATCCCAGTTGCAGCATTGAAGAACATTCCATACTTCACTGGAGAAAATCAGACCACTCTTGGTGATCATGTTAAGGAAATTACTAACATTTGTGCAATCCATGAGATCAATGAGATGCAAGTTGCTGTCAAACTAATGGCATATTCATTCAAAGGGAAAGCTTTGAAGTGGTTCAGGAGTCTTGCCTCAAGTTCTATTCAAAATTGGAACCAGCTATGCATAGCCCTCCATGAGCAGTTTGGAGAGAAAGGAGACAACTTGTCTCTTTTGGAGCAGATGACAACCATCAAGAGAGCTCCAAATGAGTAGCTGACTAATTTTAACTTCAGATTTCAAAGAAATTGGGAGAGAATTCCAGTGGCAGTCAAGCTAGCAGCAGAAGGTGCTTTCCTCTATTACCTTAAATCTTTAAATTTTGATATTTCTATGTTGATTCAATCCATGGGAGGCACAACTATCCCCATTGCTTATAGTATTGCCATTAGAGCAGAAAATTGTTTGATTCAAGCTGACAAACTAGCTCTTAGGCCTCCAATGCCATTGTTTCCAAGTTTAGAGAGCCCAAGTACTAGCCAAGTGCCTAATTTATCTCCTATTCCCACTCCTAGAAATAACAATTCAAATGAAGCTTCTAATTCATCTTCTAGTGCCTCAATTGAACTTCAAGAAGTCATGAAGTAGTTGCAAAATTTAGGTAGTGAGCTGGTTATACTCAAGAGGCAGCAAGCCCAAGGTTTTAGACCTTCTTTCTAGCAGCAAGCTCAGCCCAACAGGAAGCCATATCAACCCTAAAGACCATCCAATCCAATTGCAAATCTAAATCAAGTAAGGCCTCCTACCAACAGACCATTTCAGCCCTATAATCCCAATGCTACATCTGCATCTAAAGCATTAGTGCCAATACAAAATAACATAGCTCAAGAGTATGATTGGTGTTTCCCATGCAATGAACCTCATAACCAATCCATGTGCTTCAATGGTTCCTTGAATCAAGCATTAATGGTGACAACAACTGGTGTGGAGGGTGAAAGTAGTCAAGGAAATGGCCAGCAACAAGAAACATTCCAGTAGCAATCAGCTCCAAATGACACCACACTTGTAAACAGGCAGGCAGAGGATTTGTGTGGCATGAATCAAATGGTTTCCCAAAGTTTTGCAGCCAACACAAGGTTAAAGAGGATAAATTTGGGTAAAGAACAGCCATTAGCTCCAGGAAATCCACAACCTTCTGTCACTCCACAAAATATTGGCAAACAAAATTCAGCTCCAAGCACGCAAGGACTGCCTAAAACAGTTCTTAGGACAACTCAAATGCCATTTGTTACTGCCCGTACACAAGGAATGAATGTGCAGGCCAAGGAACAGCAAAGGGATACTTCATCTCCATTCAATATCATTGATCAGATGAAGAAGACAAATGTAAACATATCAATGTGGGAATCACTATCTATCCCAGGCCAAAGAGATTTGCTACAAGCTGCCATGAAGGGCTGGTCAACTCCAAATCAGGAAGTCCAAATGTAAGAGAAAGTTCTCACAAAAGCTACCCAGCCTGAGGGGAATCATGGAGGACAACAAGGTAAAATGTTGAAACCCCCTCCATTCTATGTTTCATTGATCATTGGAAATCAATTAGTACACAATTGCATGATTGATTCTGGAGCAAGTAGTTCAGTAATGCCCAAGAAAATAGCTGATTAGTTGGGAATTTAGTATGAAACCATATCCAAAGGGGTAGTGCAAATTGGATGGGACAACAGTGACAACAGTTGGAGTGATAAAAAACTTGAGTCTCACCTTACATGCATGTCCCAATGTGGTTATTTTGTAAGATGTATTAGTAATAGACCTTCCACCACTCTTTGCCCTATGTTTGTCAAGGGATTTCACAGCCAAGATTGGAGGTTACTTGTCTACTGATTTGTCACACATGTTTTTCAAAAAAAGATATGGAACCAAAGCCACAATTAGGTCTGAACCTATTGCAAACTTTCACATTGAGCCTTATACTCCAAGTCAGATCAATGCCAATTGTTCAGCGTTTGATCAAGAAGATCACCCAAGCACTGATGAAGCTGACACCAAGGTAGGAAGCACCCTAGATCTAACTCTTGATGAATGGGAAAACAAGGTGCATGATTTTGATCCTTATCAAGAAATAGAAGAATCTGAGTTAGGAGTCTATTACATGCATGAAGAAAATCATCTTATTCCTAGCATCACCAAGCCAGGCCACAAGGATGAAAATGAGGTATGGCAGTTGTTTTTTTATGGGTCAAGGAATAGGCAAGGTGCAGGAGGGGGGGCTATGCTTGTTTCACCTCAAGGAGTTAAGTATTACTCAGCTTTTAGATTTCAGTTTGCATGCTCTAATAACACTGCTGAATATGAAGCTTTGGTGCAAGGACTGCATTGGTCAATCAAGAGAGGAATAAAGAATTTGCAGGTCTTTGGTGACAGTGAGTTGATTGTCAACTAGGTTAAGGGGCAGCATGCTGTCAAGAATGATCTACTCAAATGCTACAAGAATAGGGTGTGAGACCTCATTGAATATTTTGAAGGCTTTAGCATAAAATCCATTCCTAGAAAAGAGAACCAAGCTGCTGATAGGCTTACAGCAGTTGGGGCAGCCTTTGATGTTGTTAAAAGCATTCAGAAAGACAAGTTTACAACCAAGCATCCATGTGATTGTGAGGCCTTCAGTGCCAGACAACAATGTAAGTTGACAAGTGTTTTAAAATGATCAGCAAATCACCTATTTTTTGCAAGAGGAGGCTGAGTTCTCAACTAAAAATTAGGAAAATTTGGAGCAGCAGTATGGTGACCAAGTGGTGCAGCTGAGAACCAACAAGCTACCAAAGGGACTTATTACTTTAGAGTCCATTTTCAATCCCAACGATTAGTTTAGGAAGGAGAAAACAAAAATCCAAGTCAAGGGAGAAGATTCAATGTCCATCTCAGTGGAAGAAGGAAAATCACTCCAAATTGGCAAGATGACAACTGAGCAAGAAAGGTATGAGTTCATACAGCGTTGTCAAGAATTTCTTGATGTGTTTGCTTGGAGTTATGAAGATTTGAAAGGTTTCAATCCCGAGTTAGCTCAACACACCATTGAGTTGGATCCAAGTACTAAACCCGTTAGACAAAAACAAAGGCCAGTCAACCCCCACATGGAGCCTCTCATGAGAAAAGAATTGAATAAGTTGATAGAATCAAGAATCATATTCCCTATCAAGCATTCTAGTTGGGTTGCCAACTTGGTTTTAGTAAGAAAGAAGAGTGGGGAAATCAGATTGTGTGTTGATTTTAGAGATTTGAATAGAGCATCTCTCAAGGACCATTATCCACTTCCTTCCATGGAGCAGATTTTACAAGTTGTGGCTGGATCCGAAAGGTTTTCATTACTTGATGGCTATTCAGGGTATAATCAGATCATGGTGAAGGAAGAAGATCAGTTCAAGACAACCTTTACAACCAAATGGAGAACTTATGCATACAGGAAAATGCCATTTGGGCTATCCAATGCTAGGGCTACCTTCCAAAGGGCAATGGACATGGTGTTCAAGGGTTTGATTAGCAACATAGTGCTGATATATCTTGATGATATCACTGTTTTTTCAAAAAATGCAGCAGACGACCTCTTTCATTTGAGACAAGTGTTCCAAAGGTGTAGAAGATTTGGAGTCTCCTTGAATCCTAAAAAATGTGTTTTTCTAGCTCGTGAAGGAAAGATCCTTGGCCACATTGTCTCCAAGGAAGGATTAGTAATTGATCCAGAAAGAGTTGAAGCTATAAGAGCACTACCATTTCCAAGCTACAAGAAGGCCCTTCAAAGTTTCTTGGGGAGAATAAATTTTGTTCGGAGGTTTGTCCCAAATTTTGTAGCCCTTGTCAGGCCTATCACCATGATGTTAAAGAAAGGCATGGCTTTCAAGTGGACAGCAGAGGGCAAGGAAATTTTTGAGGCAACCAAAGAATCCATCTCTCAAGCACCAACTCTCATCAACCTGGATTTCTCCAAGGATTTCATCCTCTATGCATTTGGGGGTGATGACACTATTTCTGCAATTTTGGTACAGCAGAACAAAGACAATGATGAGCAGCCAATTGATTTCTTTAGCCAAATCCTGGAGGATTATGAGGTGAGATATTATTTCATTGAGAAGCATGTTCTTGCAGTAATCAGGAGCTTGAAGAAATTCAAGCATTTAGTTTCAAACAACAAGGTCCAATTACTGGTTTCTCATGCGGGAGTTAAAGACTTCCTCCTCAACAAAGACTTGAATGAAAAGAGGGCAGGTTGGATTACTCATGTCATGGAGTATGACATTGAGATCAAAGTTACCAAGTTGGTAAGAGGAAAAGGATTGTGTGAGCAGCTGATTTTGAGCAAACAAAAGGAAGCATGCAATGAGAAGGAAGCTATTTTGGCGTTACAAGACAACCATAAGCAAGGAAGCACTCAAGAAGAAAATAATGGTGTCCCCACTCCTTGCTGGACCCAAGGTATAATGCACTTCCTAAGCATAGTCCTATGTCATCCTGAGATGAACAAGACCAAAATAAGACACTTCAAATTGTAAGCTGTCCCATATGCCCTTGTTGATGGTGTTTTGTTGAAGAGAGATGTGAATGGAGTACTGCTGAGATGCATTGGTACAAATCAGATTCATAGGGTGTTGGAAGAGCTCCATGGTAGACTAGATGGTGGTCATTTTGCACCAAGAGTGACAACTCTAAATATCATGAGGGCTAGTTATTATTGGCCCAATATTTTTAGTGATTGCTATGCATGGATCAAGAGGTGCAAGAATTGTGCATTCTTCACAAGTAAAGAGAGACTAGCTGCCCTTCCATTGCATCCAATTTCAGTTGACTAGCCATTCATGCAATGGGGTTTAGACTTCATTGGAGTTCATTAATCCCAATTCAAGCCAAGGGCACAAGTGGATTTTAATAGCCACAGATTACTTCACTAAGTGGACTGAAGTAGCAGCACTCAAAGAGGCAAATGAATCTAGTATCCTAGACTTCTATGAGGGAATAACAACTTGATTTGGCATACCTGCTACAATAATATCAGATAATGCAATGGCATTCATTGGGTCCAAGGTGACTGAATGGGCTGTCAAGAATGGGGTCTACCTAAGTACTTCATCAAACTATTACCCCCAGGGTAATGGCCAGGCTGAGTCTACAAGCAAGAACTTGTTGAGAATCATTAGAAGGACTCTTGATGAAAATCAGAGGTCTTGGCATACCAAATTGAAATCATCCTTATGGGCTGATAGGATAACTCCCAAGAGATCTACAGGTAACTCTCCATTCAAGCTTGTTTATGGGAGAGAGGAAGTTTTGCCCATGCCTCTTGAGTTGCCAACATTGGAACTCATGAAACAGTTGGAGTTGTTGGAGTTTGAGCCCATTGAAGTCAGATATGCAGAATTGATGGAGCTCCAAGAAATCAAAAATCAAGCATCCTAAGCAATGGAGAAGGATCAGGCTTTAATAAAGAAGACCTTTAATAAGAAGGCCAATGATAGATCTTTCCAAGTTGGAGATCTAGTGTTAAAATGGGATGCTGATAGAGCAAAACCGGGAAAGCATTCAAAATTTGATGCCATTTGGAGTGGCCCATACATGGTCACAAAGTGTAAGGACATCAATGCTTTCCAATTGTCTTCATTGGATGGTGAGGAACTGCAGATTCCAGTCAATGGAATCCATCTAAAGCATTGTTATTAAGGGAAATTCTCCACCTTGTACATATTAGCTTAGGTTTTCATTCCTCCAAGTGCTTGTGCACATTGTTTTGCTGTAGGTTAGTTTTGCTTTCCCTAAGTGCTTTGGCACAAGCTTGCTATTCCTGGAGATGTGTTTACAGGCCTTGCTCCATCAGATGATATTCCATCTTCCTCCTTGCAGTGTTCTAGTCAGTTGGGGTATCAAACAGAGAATTCGATGACTCCATGCCCAATGGATTGCTTCAGGAAACTGGTAATTTCATCCAGCAGGTAGATGACCCCTCTGAGTCACCAAAATTGTTATCCTAAATGTGCCCCCTTCTCATTTTTGTGGATAACTCCTCTCATTCTTCCCTCTCTTGTGCCTCAATCATAATTTTTTGCTTTTTAGGCACTCAAAACCTTCTAGAAATGGCACCATTGGATAGAGCTCTTTCTCAGCTTTCCAGAAAGGTAAAGTTTTCCTCCTAACTCCATGTATTTTTGAAGTTATGGCTCAATAGAGTTTTTGTGGGAAATTTTCCCCTTCAAGGCTCAAAGCCAATGAGATGCCGCCACGTGTCCAGGGAAGTGGTGGGGGTCAGAGGAGAACTTGGTTTTTTTGGCAAAAGTGTTTTAGCAAAGTTTTCAAAGAGGAAATATTTTTCCAGCAGGCCCGCCAACGAATCAACATGTTTGCCACGTGTCCAGGGGAGCAATTTTGAAAAAATTGGCTAAGTGTTAGTGCATGGAAAATTTTGAGAGGAGAGCCCACAGCCTAGTGAAATACGCACCACATTTCACTATGGCAGTCTAGAAGTGGCGGAGGGTGGGGGAGAAATTGGGACCTTTTCCCAAAGTGTTTCACCAAATTTCAATGAAGAAATTTATGGCCCGCTGCCCCCGCCAGCCAATTATATCCCGCCACGTGTCTTGAAGTGGCGGAGTAAGGGGAGAATTTGGGAAATTTTCCCAAGGAGTAAATAAAGGAAAATTTAGAGAGGAAGGCCTGCCCCCCTTATTGTGAGCCAATAGAATCTCGCCACGTGTCCAGGTGGCACCAAAAATCAAGGAAATGTTCGTGAAAGAAATTTTAGCAGAAGGAAAACCTGCACCCAATGGGGTTATGCCACATGTCAGGATGGAAATGAATCAAACATCCTGTGGAAAAATTTTGAAGGACAAGCCCGCATCCAATCAACGTTTACCACATGTCCCAAGCTCATCGGCCCCGTGGGAAAATTTTGGAAAATTTTCCAAAGTGCAAAGCGAAGGAAAATGGAGCAGGATGGGCCCGCGCTAAATCAAAGTATGCCACGTGGCACCTGGAAAGGTGGAGCGTGGGGAAATTTTGGAAAATTTTCTAAATGACCAAAAGGGTGAAAAAATTCAAATTTTTGCCAGCCAATCCGATTTGGCCCTGTTTTGCCCTAAAATTTCAAATGGCCATATCTTTCGATCCAGAGCTCAGTTTTTCATGTTCTTTATATCAATGGAAAGATGGTGAAATTATCTACAAGATTCTAGGGTCATTTTTGAATTTTGATGGAGTTTGGAGAGAGAAAATCGAAAAACACCTTCTGGCATGTGGTCATGGACAGAAATGACGTTTCAACCACCGTTTTTAATGAAGAATGGCTCGCATTCTCTCCCAGCATGGCTAAAAATGTCAGGGAATGGGTCTGTAAGGATGCCCATGCTATTTTGAATGTGTTTTGGTCAATGGTTGAACCCCTTCCATGTTTTCCCACGTTTCTCTCTCCTGGGCTCATCCCTTGCACTGTAAAAGCCAGTTTTGGCTCATTTTCAAAGGGTTGAATATTTTTTATGTATTGCAAGTCCCCTTTCTCACCTTGGAAGTGATTTTGGTGGAATAACAGACCTTTTCTAAGAACTGCAACTTTATTTTCCTCTCAGGTGTTGTAATGCAAGTGATTTTGATGTTAAAAATAACAATACAGGCCCTGTGATTAGTTTTATCCTCTGCTTGTGCTGTTTGGCTAATTTCTGATTCTTCATTACAGTTATCAGTTTGTGCATGAGGTTCTTTGTTGCATTCTATGGACTGTGTCAATCTGTAGAAGTGAAAAAATGCTCACCACTCCTTTGGTGCATCACCTATTAGCATTAGTTTTAGTTCCTTCTTTTTGCATTTTCTATCCTTGTCCCTTTGGAATTTAGAGTAGAATTAGAAAGTTTGAACCTCTGCAATTGTGTAAGTGATATAACTGATCAGAGGAGTTGAGGAACCAGCCTCTAATCTGGAGATTCCTCTTCCATTTTACAAGTCCCACACTTGGGGAGAGGATTCAATGTTGTGCAATCACACTAGATGCATAGGATGATCAAACTAGAAATATGATCAACATCCAGGGGTGCTGCTGATTTGCAACAATAGTAACCGTAGAGGGTTACTATGAAATTGAAACAGAGAATAAGAAAGATGGTTGTGATTTAAAAATCTGGTGTTCAATCAAACCCAGAAGTCTATGAATGATGTAGATGTGGTCCAAGCACACTTCAGATGAAGTCAGAATACACCGACTATGATTAGGAGTGTGCAAGGAAAGACAAAAAATAATTATCAAAATCTCTCACCTTAATGTTTCATCGAGCATGCCAAAATGTTTCACCTGATTTCTTAGTTTTCTGAGAATTACTTGATGAAACAGATAAGTTAAAGGTGGTAAGAGGAATACCTGGTTTGAGATGGTTAAAGGTTGTATGCACGCGTATTTGAATTCTGAATTGAAGTGATTGTGAGACCTTCCTTTTGGCTAGGAGGAACTACCTATATAATAGTCAAAACAAGACCACCAAAGAGAGTTAAACAATGTATGCAGTGGACTTCCTAGAATGTGCTAGATTCTGGAAGTGCAATACTTCCTAGGTGGCTGTCAATTCACTGTTTAAAACAATTCAATGCTGAAATAAAGTAAATATTGTCCTACTATAGTTTAATATGATTTAGGCATATCACACAAACACAATAGGCTAGATCTAATCTAATAGGCTAGGCTAGAAGGAGATCCAAAGGTCGAGTAGGTTGGCTATAGGTGAATCTGAGCTAATAGGCTAGGTTAGATACAGATCTGAAGGTCAAATAGGTGTTCAAGTATATGTATATCAGAAGTAGGCTGATGTTTTGGCAGAGATCAAGTGACATAGAGACTGACCACGGTTTTATGAAACCAATGATGGTTTTACTGTAACCAGCGATAGTTAGAGATGACCGACGATGGTTAATTCGGGGCTAGTGGAATCACACAGTTTAGGTTTTTGGCATTTTGGGGAAAAAGTGGAGTGGATAGAAGACATGGATTGATCACAGAGGGGGTGTAGATATGTTGTGAAGGTATGATACTACTGAGGAGGTCAAAATGGGAAATTGGGCCAAGTATTAGGATGATTGGGTATGGAAGGTGGCTGCAACTGGAGAGAGGGAATGGAAAGAGGGTAAAAGACTAGGTTCCTTTACCATAAAGACTACAGCTGATGATAAGAAAATGAAACAAATGGAAAGACGATACTTACTCTTCTGTGAGGTATGGTAATTAAGAAGTTGTTACATTGGAGGATGCTGGGAAGAAATTTTCACTGTTGTGCTAGTATATTTGGTTGCCTTTATTGATCACAAATCAATCTTCATTCTGTTGTTGCATCTAAAGAGATCAAATTCGAGACCAGAAATTTTCCAACAATAACCAACCTATATTACAAAGTTGTAAATGGGTCTAAATAGGCCATTTGGTCCATTCCGGTATAACCGGTGTCTGTTTAGGGTGAACTGACATCGGTTTGGGCGAGATATCTCGGGTTGTTCAAAAGTTGCCTAGGAATTTGTTCCACCATTTGATAAGGGTCTCTTCTTTTCCTCAGGGTGAAAACTGACCTTAGGAGGCTTTTAAATGTGAGGTGAGGGGATGGGTATAATTTTAGGCTTTATTTAGGACATTGGTTTAGGTTTAGGTTAATGGGTCAAATGATGGGGGTGGTTAGGTGAGGTGAATTTAATTAAGGCAATTGTATTGAATAGGTGTATGAGGGTAGTTAATTAATTTAATGTAAATAATTAAATTAATGTGTGTGGGTAAAAGGTCATTTACTCAATTAAAATAATTAAATTAATATGTATGGAGATAAATGGCATTAATTTAAGTAAAGTAATTAAATTAAAATGTGTGGGGTACAGAAGGTAGGTGATAAGGTGTTGAGGATGAGGAAGTGATTATAGGGTTATGCTAAGGGACCAAGGTGATTACGACACAATTTCGGTGTCTACAATCATATCTATCTGAGGTATTGAAGTCAACCCATTAAAATTTAAAGCTATTATTGAAATTCCTCCTCCACCTAATCTTAAACAATTACATAGCCTTTAGGGTAAATTAAAATCAATACAACATTTTATATCATATTTTTTTGATTGTTTCCAACCTTTATATCATCTACTTTGTAAATATGTGGACTTCCACTAGGATTCTGATTGTCAAAATGCCTTTGACAAAATTAAATAATATCTCTTATCACAACTTGTGCTTACACCACCTTGTGAGGGGGAGACATTTTATCTATACATATATGCTTCAGAACATTCTCTTGGATCTATGCTCACTCACCGTGATAATCAAGGTCATGAATAGGTTATATACTATATCAATTGCATGCTCCATGAATATAAAACCTGTTATACTGAAGTTGAAAATATGTGTTGCATTTTACACTTCACCACTTCCAAATTACGTCATTATCTTCTCAATCAAAAAACTTATGTCATTACTATCTTCAATCCACTCAAAATCATGCACTCTAAACCATATCATAGTGATCGTAGCACTCGATGGATTATGCTTAAGACTGAATTTGACCTTGAGTTCATATCACATAAATCTATTAAGGGTCAGGCTATTGCAGATCAACTTGTTGACACTCCCCTTCTCGACAATCAACTTCCTCATGAATATTTTCTCGACAAATCCATCAACAATGTTGAGTAATATGGAATTATTCCTATCAAAATTACCCTCTTCTTTGATGGTTCTAAATACCAGTAAGGGGGAGGAGCTGGTGTTATTATCATACCTCCCTGGGGTATTACTATCCCATTATCATTCAAACTCAATTTTGAATGTACTCATAACATGGAAAAATGTGAATCTTTAATCATGGGCCTTACGACTTCTATTCTCCTAGGTGTTCACATCTTAGACATCTATGGATATTCACAACTTGTTATCAGTCGAATTAAAGGAGAATATCAATGTAAAAATGAAATATTGCAAAAATATAAAGCCAACGTTGAATTTCTCCTCAGTTCCTTTGATCATTACACCATCCAAACTATCCCATGATCCTCTAACAAATTTGTAGATGCAATGGCCTCTTTAGGATCCCTCATCCCATTAGAAACTAAAGAATCAAAAGATAACACTAAATTCTCCTTGGTAGTTCAACAACTAGATTACCCTTCACATAAAAAGGAACTCCCTCTATTAATAATATTTACAATGATCTAATTGATTTTTGGCATACTCAAATCTACGAATACCTCGTTGAATCAAAAATCCCATCTGATTTATCACGTAATGCTAAACGATCATTCCTTCAACATGTCACCTGCTTCGTCATCTTAGGCGGTATCCTTTGGAAATGTATTTTTGATGGTATCATGTTAAGATGTATTAAATCACATAAATCAACTTAAGAAATCAAAGAAGTTCATGACGGTATTTTGGTGAAATTTTCAATGGAAATTCCATCGCTAAACATGTCATAAGACCAAGGTATTGTTTTCCTACTATCACCAAGGAATTTTGTGCATACGTTAAGAAATGTGTGAAATGTTAACTTCACTCAAATATCATTCATGTCCCTAGTCAAGCATTGCAACCCGCTCGAGACTTAAGGCCTTTCTCTCAATGGGGGTTAGACCTCATTTGTGCTATCAATCCCAAATCATCTCAACAACATCACTCCATTATCACAGTCAGTGAATATTTCACTAAATGGGTTAAATTTATTCCTTTAACCTCAACTAAATCAGGACCTATTATCAACTTCATATATCAATACATTATATGGTGTTTCGGCATTCCCCACAAAATTATCACAAACAATGGAAAATCCATTAAAAATAAAGAAGTTAAAAAGCTTTGTGATACCTTCAACATCAAACTCATATTTTATTTGCCATATTATCCCCAAACAAATAGAAAATTTGAAGCCTCTAATAAAACTCTTAATAAAATCTTTATGAAAACATAAAATGATGCAGGAAGGAACAAACATCTTTGAATCTCATTTTCCCTCTGGGCCTATCGAACTAGCATTCGTAATCCTACAAGAGCTACACCCTATTCACTTGTCTATAGTTTTGAAGTTGTCCTACCACTTGAGGTTTGAATTCCATCACTTCATGTATCCCTTAAAGACTTTATTCCATATGAAGAATATCACTAAGACCGCTTAGCACAACTTGAACTGTTAGATGAAAAATGTCTAATGGCCCTAAAACATCATCAAGTCTATCAAGAACACATTAAAAGAGCTTATAACAAACATATCAAATAATGTAACTTTAAAATTGGTGATCCTGTGCTTGAAGAAAATCAAAATTTCATTCAACTAGAATGGAGTAAACATGGAAATTTTTCCCCTAATTGGATCTTTCCATACGTCATCACTCACAAGTATGGGTCAGGAGCATATCATCTCGCTTCCCTTAATGGTGAACCTAAAAAGTAACCTTTGAATGCCTTGCACTTGCAGCCTTTCTATTTTTAAATGATTGGTTGTCATGTTAATAGTTACATCAAAAATCCTATCACTCAAATCTATTCATCCATCTTATCATAGTAATGATTTGGAAGCATGTGGTTCTTTTCATCACTAACATCATATACCTTAAATATGAGAACCATGGATTTGTTCATCATATCTTTCAATATAGACAAGTTCCTCCTTTGTAGGAACCCCTTTAATCATTACACCCATTTACCTTGTATCAAATAAAAACATGATATGGGGCACATGTATGTGTGGATCATATATACATCATCTCCCCTCCTTGAAATGGTCTATTAGGGTCTTTCCCTTAGCTCAAAAAAGTATCTAAAAATCATTGGATGATTCTTATCAAAAGTAAAATTGAATGATCCCTTAAAGGAAAACTATCTAAAATGTAAAATCATTATCAAAAATGTAAAAGTAGACCGATCCCTTAAAGGATGGATATCTTGTAAAATAAAAAATAAAAAAATGTAGAACATACCCTTAAAGGATGACTACCCATGTAAAAGAATTTTTGCATTGATCAACCTTTAAAATATATCAATATCAAAAGTACATAGGAGAGCTTCCAGTATTGATATTCTTTCCCACTATAGTAAAATCCCTGCATTGATCAGTTTGCTTTAAAATCAAATATGTAAAGTTGGGGCATTTCTCTATGAAATCATTGAAAAGGAGAACCCTTTTTCCCGCATTGACCTACATATTAAAAAACCCATTTCATGTCCTATGAAGATATATTCATCTAATCCCATGTTTTATTAATGTTTTGTGTAACTACCTATTGCCAATTGTATTTAAAATTTATTAAGGCTACAAGTGCAAGTGTTTTCACACTATCAAAACCCATCACGTATGTATCAAATGTATAATGGGGAAATCATTTCATTTTTACCATATTTTTCTTAGTTAGATTTTGATAAGAATCCATTTCAGATCATATTTTAAGTCATTTAATTAATCAAAACATTTAAACACATTTAACAACATTTTATCAAAATTGTTTATAAACTATATTTCTTAACATTGCAACTAATATATCTATCAAACATTGATATATTCAAATTAAAAACATAAAAACACATTGAAACCATTAATACATGCAAATAAAAGAATTTAAACCACAAAACCTCATCATCATCATCATATATATATCAAAAGTCATAACACAAAATACATCAATTTCATATAAATCAAGGCTTCCATGAGTCGTACATCAAAACTATCATCAATACATATCACGAGCCAGTAAAATGGAACTCTCCAAGAAAATTGCTAGTAGGAATAGTACTGACCTCTCCTCCCTAGGTACCATCATCATCAACATCTCTAGTATCACCATCGGCTCCTCTCTCACTACCACCTCCTCTCTCTGGTATCTAAGGTGGTGACCTACATTCCCTACACTTGCACTTAGACCTACCGCATTTTTGATTAAATGATCAACATACAGTCTAGCATCCAGATAGTCATGAGTCACCATATCTATATAATATTGTAACTCTACCTGTAGTGTCTGATAATGGGCTATAGAAATCATGCATGGTGTTGTAGATTCTCTCCTCTGATCACTATCCTCTGGCCTCTTCCCACTAACCTCTGGCATCTATCCATTATTCTACCCCCTCTATCCACTATCTTGGGTCATCATCACTAGCTCGACACTAGAAATTGAAGACCCTGTAATACCCAAGGCCTTCCTCATCCCATCTCTTTGTTGATGGTATCATTCTCTATATGTGGTAGATTGATCTAACTTCACTCTGAGTCCATCACGCTCAATCACTAAACTATCTCGCTCAGCTATCAGGGCTACCAGGCTATCATGAATGTCCTTCTGAGCCTATAGTCCTCCCTCCACCCAAGCATGGACCCACCTCACCTATTTTACAACTTGGGTCCTATCAAAGGCTCTTAGTGCTCGAGTCCACCATGCTATATTTTGGATTAACCCCTACATCATCAATAGGGACAACATATCCATCCTCATTAGAGCCCATAGCCCCATGATTCGCACCAATGATCATGGGCCTCACAACAACAAAACTTGGAGTCTCGGTATGTCCATCCTCTCATCTTTACTATATGGGCTACTCAGGCACATCCTGGATCAATCTGAACTTCCTCCTCACCAGATCAAAACATAAAAGCTCATCCTCTCCTACTCTTTGACCTTGAACCCATATATCCTATTGTAATCCTATCAACTTTTCTGGGTACTCAGGCTAAGCATGGAAATATAGATACTTCCTCCAGACTACATCACCCACTTGTAATCCTTCTACCAAGTCTCTGTAATATTCAAGCCTCTTGGCATTACTCACCCAACCCATATTTTGTCTCCATCTCATAAAACCAGGATGTATCTCATTGATCCCCCATGGTAATCCCAATGGTTGAGAAATAGAAATATGCTCATATGTCCAACACTGTAATAAAAATCCCACATCAATCCCATAATTCTTGTGGGCCTTCCAGGACCACAACTCTCTAAATGTCTGAGCCAGTAAATTGGACCCCCACTCAAATATTATGTGGTGGTCCATCATCTCTTCCACAACTCCTATCATCATCCATGGAAAATGACCAACTCCTGAATTTGGAAAGGAAAAGTGAGAAATGGCCATCATCATCATATTCATACATGTACAACCCTCTCTCCCAAGCTCATACAATGCCTAGTACTCAAATTCCCCTCATGCATATCTCACATCCCACACATGATCTCCATACAACTTCTACATCACATCTCCTCTCTTAGCATCATTGGTGATATAAATGACCTTTCCATGGATGTGTAGTCTCATAATGTGATAAAAATCATCTAAGGTGATGGTCATCTCTCTTTTAGGAAGAAAAAATTTGTAGGTAGAAGGATTTCACCACTCTAATAATTCCAACATCAGACTACATAATCTGTGAATTCATCTATAAGTCATCATGCTACCAAAACCTACTGCCTCAATCTATTCCCAGTCGTTATCCATAATTCTTGCCCTCACCTCATCTAAAATCATGGTATACAATCTCAGATCATCAACTTCACATCCAAATGCAAAATATAAACACAAATAAACAAATATTAGTATCATCACCAAAAATATCAAAAATATCATCCACAACATATCAAAAACATCTTTACATTAAAAAAATCAACATCAATATTATCAACTAAGAATACCAAAAACATCTAAAACATTAAAATATATCATTAACATCAACATCGACATCATCAAAAAATATAATCAATATCAACATTAACCACATTAGCATCAATACATCAAAACATCAATAACCGAATTGGAACCAAAAACACCATACAAAACTGAAAACATTTCTTAAAAATCATGTATTTGTCATTAAAAATATTAATTGCCTACATCACAGGTGAATTGTAGGTATTTCACTTTAATCACTGGAAATTCCATGAATTTCTTACAATTCCGAATTAGGGCATTTTCCCGCCCCCCGAAACAATAATAATTCCTAAAAAAACAAAAAATAAACAAAACAAGAAATTAAAACTACCTACCTCAGCTAAGGTGGGTTTCTGGTGTCTGCTAGATTAGGCCATGGTGTTGAAATCTCATCTTTCACACTCGAAAACACATTTTTTTCTCTAGAATTTCAGTTTTAGCTTGATAAAAATGAGCTTAATAACCTTGCAGTTAGATATTTATAGCCATAATTTGACTGTGAAACAATCATCGACGATTTTCTGAATCATCGGTGATTCCTCTGTAATCACTAGCGATTCACTCCAAATTTGACATCCATGCCCATCTTCATCACAACATCATTTTTTTCCAAAAAAACGTTTCATGCAAAGGACCCTATTCCTTGAAACATTAATCAAACAAATAAAATCAACATCGAGATTGGTCACATGTCTATGAGACATGTGTCATTTGGCCCCCATCACTTGACTTTCCTGTTCATTTAGCCTACCTTCGCAGATCATATGGCTATAGGTATCGAAACCTTTGATTCCCCTATCATTTTTTCCCTCGTGTTGATTAGTCAGACTCCGACACTTAGCGAAGAAAATACAGAAGGTTCATGCGGGAAACTAGAGTGCATTCAAAGGTGCAAAAGTATTAGAAAGTATCACGCATGAAAAATAGAAACAAGTTCAAGACTTAGCCATTTTTACGATGAGGATCTATTTTTGGAGATAATGTGTGGAGCACAGAAACTGGTCAAAGACTTATGCGACATGCATTGGATATTTTTGGAGGATCAGCTACGAAGCATTTTACATGGACACATGTCGAGAATAGATCTACTATTGTCAGTTAACTAAAAGTATTATATTTGTTATCGCACTTGCATGTGTGGTTATTTTTGTAACGATGTGTGGCTAATAATAGCATGTGACCTATTTTGGGTTTAGATAAGCGATGAATGGAAAGTCCCCACTCATATAAATATGCATTAGACTGTGTAAGTAGAAGGGGGGTGAGAACTGTGGTATAGTGAGATTGTGCTTCCAAATATGATACGTGCATGAGCTTATACTACTATTTTTATAAGGAAGCTTTTGTGTAAATTACTGAATGTAATATAATGAATATTGTGGACTGAATCAAAGTGTTATCATGGTTATAATTCAGTATTACATTCTTGATTTCATAATAGTTATCTTTTAAGTATGTTATTCTCTAGATCTAGATCTGAACATGCACTATAGAAGGATACATTAGTTATAGATTTGAATGCCTTAAGTCTTCATTGTACTAACATCCTGCGAAAACAACTCTAAAGAGGGGCTTGGTACTTTTTGCACTTCGGGTGAGCACTCAGTCTAGGCTGAGTGATGTATCAACATGCTTGGGCTTGTATTGGTGAATTCTAGGCTACATCATCAGTTCCATTGCCGAGAACTCTTTTTCAGTTGTTTTTAGAATGGTTCATGATGAAGACATATTGGTTGACCTTAGTAATTTTTGAGGAGTGGATACATGATCTGGAAGAAGAATATGCATGGTGTTTCAACATTGGATATGAGTTTAACACATGTGTGTGGGTGGATCAAAATCTGTATGATAGTTTATATGAGAGCTTCTTCACTATCTTTCCAGTAGAATTATATGAGTGGCTGATTTCTTATGCATATAAGTGGAATTGGAGGTATCCCACACTTTTTTGGATGTAGGAAGAATTTTATACCCTTTATAATGCTGATCTAATTTGGACTCATGTTGTAGATATGTGGTTCCATGGTGTTTTGAACAATTATATCTTGGATTACTCAATTTTAAATTATTCGTGCCCAGAGGTAAATGAATTTCAGTTTTTATGATATCCAAGGGGAACTTACCTGTAAGGAATTCACTTGGAATCAAGATCCTGACGGTAACTTTTAATTTGGAGAGTAAACCAATTGATAACTAAACCCCACCACGTGTGGGGGAAGGAATAGGTTTGGTGAAAGATGGTATACCTAGTAACATAAAGGAAGAGAGGACAGGAAGGCTTAATTATAATGAGGTGCGTGAGAGGGAGGTAGAGAAGTAGCAGGAGGTTACAGAGCAAATGGAATTATGGAGAAAGATAGTTTGAAGAAAGATTGGAATTTCACACAGAAGACACGGAACATAAGCCTCAGTAACTCCCCCATTTGGGAAAACATGATAGGGAACCCTCCTTGGCCTCAAGTAGATTCATTCTAGCCAAAGATGACCTTGGACCGTGGGTGTGCATCTGAATCCACCTGGAAACCTTGCCCTTGCACTTGGTTTTACAACATCTAGTACATGAAACAGTCAACAAGCTAATTCAAGTAGTGGGAGAGTAGAAGCCAGTCTTATGAGAGGCATAGGGATGGAAGCACAAATGGCTTCGTTTATTATATGGGAGTACCTTTTTGGGTGTATCATCAACATAGAAGATACAGGCACACTAATTTTTGGACTAACTTATGGGAGTGGTAACGCTTCGCAGACTGTCGGGGTAAAGTTTAGTTCTACTGTTGGGATGTAGGGAAGTACATCTTCTTGTCTAACCCTTTCCTACAGGTTTGAGTATCAAGAGGTATAGGTAGCTCTTGTTCTAGTAGATCTAGTGGTTCTAGAGGTAATGGAAACACATGAGGTTCTAGATCAGGTAGAAAAGGTTCACACCAACCCCAAAAAATTTACATGGAGATGTCTCTTCATCTTATAGAGTATAGGGACATAGAAGACACTATTAAACACGTGCATATGTGTGAAATACTATAACGTGCAAAAGGAATAATGACTTCTGAGTATACGTAAATCCAATTTTTTACTATGTTAAAACAAGGGTGCGCACATAGTTGGTACAAAATTTTGACCTTGATCAGACTTGCGTAGACTATACAACTTTAAAAGATGTATTCCTTAAAGAGTTTCACATCCCTAAGTTTGAGGAGAAGAGTATAAGTGCACTGAAGGATGTTAAGTAAGGCACTACTGAAAGTGTCCAAAAGTACGATGCCCATTTTAAAACACTGTTATCTAAGCTTTCTTACGATATACACGTAAACCAACACACACACAATGGTTCATTAGGGGCCTGATTACCCCTTTTAGGAGGGAATTGTCATATAATACATTCACTTATCCACATAAAAAACTTAAAGTAACCTTATCCGTTGAGGTACTTGGAAGCATAGACATTAGGGTGAGCCCATTTTTAGAATCACAGATCACAACTACGACAAAGCAATTAGATAAACTATCAGCAAATTCAGCACATGAGACATGCACAGGGATTTGGTGTACAGATTATGAAGTAGAATGCCACAAAAATGATAGTTATCCTCATAGATCGGTGCACTCATTACTATTGGATTGTGAGATATTTCATTTAAACCATGATGATATCTTCTTCCTCTTACTACAACATGTGATAAGGAAGAATGTTTCAAGCTACTGTAAAATCTGTAGGTCCACGACTCATGACACGAAAGACTGCTAGTTGATTAGTCACATCCATGATGCTATAGATATTGGTGTATGAAAGACAAGAGTTTTAGATAACTCTAAGGGCAAGAATGAGCATCAGGAATGGGATCAAAATCAGGTGTGCTATGATCAAAATAAAGGAAATTTTGAACGTAGTCGTTGCAGAGGTCGAGGATACCGCCGTGTAATTCAGAGTACAAGGTCGTGGTGGTGGAAGAGGTGAGTTCCCTCGTGGAACATGTTATACTTGCAGATCTCCTAACCACTAAGGTGCGAATGTCCCCTAGAATATTACTTGTTCTTTCTTTGGAATGAAATATAGCTATGAGGAGTGCCTCAGACTTGTATGAGCATCTTAGTAAGAAACATAAATAAGAAAACAAAGGTGCATAAGGGATGGTTAGGATATAGCGCGTTGTTGAAAATCATTGGATACCCTAAGTTGGAAGAAGAGTTCTGAGGTGTTGCAAGTGAAGATCATGACCTCGCACTGAGGCGGTATGTGCTAGAGAAGCATTGTAATAGAATCCTACCATCACTAAGGAGGAGGTTCTACATACATGGTACCCATATCTTTCCCATCAGAAGGAGGTTTATCAGGAAACCATGGAAGTTCTGAGGAATCTTCAGGGTGAGATAAAATAATTAAAATATTAATCACGAAAGATGGAGCAAAAGAAAGAATCAGAGACGGTCCAAAATGATATGGATGACTTCAGAGAAGTGTGTAAATTATTTTTCCAAGAAAATATCATTCCACTATTAGGGAATTTGTTAAAAGGAAATAGTCCATGCACAAGTGCTAAGACTGGAGGGCAGATCTTAGATGTGAATATTCCCCCTCATCACCTAGATTATGACAAGGAAATCACACTGAATTGTGTTATGGATGGGGGCTATTGATTAATATACTGATTTTTACAGGTGCGGAAGTCAATGTTCATAGTATAGATGCATGGGTATAAATGGGAAGACCCCCCATTGCATTCATCCTCTATGTATTGTTCATGGCTAATCATACTAAGGCCACTCCCATCATAGTTTTGAAATATGCATCCATTAGCATACAAGGAGCCAAGTTCACTGGAGACTGTGAGGTTTTGGCTCTGACAGAGTCATATAACTTCCTAGCTCTATTGGGGCACTCCTTGGTGTTATGCAAATAATGTTGATCTTTGGTTTAACAAGGGTTATATCAGTTTTGAAAACAATGGGGAGAGAGTTATTATCCCTTTACAAGATGATAAATATGCACCCTATGTTAAGCCCTTAAATGAAGAAGATCTAAATAGGATTTATGTATGTGTCATCCGAGATCTAGAAGATGCTTGAGCCAACTAAAGAAGGAATAATTTCAGTGGGAGGATGCATAGTCCATTAGCGTTACTACAAGTGTTTCTTGTGATAATTGGGCTCATAGAACTTATGATTTGGTAGGGTGTGAAGTAAAGAGAATATTTCCTAGAGGTATCAAACCACATTATTTCAGGAGGATAGGTAATAACTCGGTACCTTGTTATACTGGAGAAGGAGATCCTATGGTATTCATGTGCACTATGGAAGAACAGTGGATAGACCCAATGGAAAGAAGAAACATGCTAAAATATACATCTGTGTGGGACAAAAGCACACTGGTGGGTGCCCCACAAGGATATTCTTGTAGGATGGAATGAAATTAGGATTGATCTTTCTACTAGGTTCTTCAGGAGAAATGCATCTACTCAAATCAGCACTTATCATGGTAATCAACATATTCAGCACCACTTTAAGAAGTGTGAGAGACTCTAGATAGAAGGGAAGGAAGCTTTACCACCTTCGTTATGGATGCAAAATTTTTATTTCACTTTACAAGGATGCACACGTGCTTGGTATGTATATGTAGAAATCCATAGAGAGACTAGAAATTGGTAGGATTTAATTACAAGAATGGCCCAAACATTTGACTTATTCTCTACAAATCCTCTGGTGGAAGAAGCATTAAAAGTCATAAAGTTCTTAACTATGGGAGATAGTTCTAATTATGAAGAACTCCTTCAGGAGTTATTGGATGAAGGAAACTCAGGAGCCTATCTTGAGGAAACAGAGGAAACTACTTCAAACGTGCTTGCCTTGAGAATGTAAAATGCCAAAATGGTCTACTTCGTGGGTGATGAAGAAGTAGAAAATATGGATGTAAAACATTCAACAGGTATGCGTGAGGTGTTGGATAGTGAAAATAAGACCACGTGTGCCTATCATTAACCTATGAAGACAAAGAAGGTGAATATTAGATCAAATGCTGAGCCTAATGAAGCCATAATTGGAAACTATTGGGTATACTCTAAAGTGGAAAAAATCATAGAGTTACTGAGGGATTATTAGGACTTATTTCCTAGGGGGTACCATGAACTTAAAGGTCGTGGATGAATCGTCAGGGGAGATGAAGATAAATCTTAAAGAGGGTGTGCGCATCTAGCTAGAAAGAGACCCTAGAGGATGAACGCCAACTTGTGCAAAAAGGTCAAAGAAAAGATTAACAAATTGTTGAAGTCTGGGATTATCAAGCCCCTTGATGAGTCAGAAGGGGTTAGTCCAATGGTGATCAATATCAAGAAGGATGGATGGATTAGGATCTACGTGGACTACATGAAGTTGAATGATGCATGTGTGACTGATCCCTTTCCTATGCCATTCACTAAGGAAATACTAGAAGGAGTTGTAGGGTGCAAAATCTATTCGTTTATGGATGGATTCACTGGGTATCATCAGGTTAGTATTTCCCAAGAGGATCAGGAAAAACTATGTTTACTACTGAATGGGGTTTACTTATACTGAATGCCTTTTGGTCTCAAAAATGTGCACATGTTGTATTTTTGCATATAGTGGTTCAAGAATTCAAGGAATTTATTCACATCTTCTTACAGGTCTATTTAGATGATTGGATGGTGTATGGATTAGTTAAGGATAATTGTGACAATTTGTGCTTAATGTTTGAAAGATGTAGATAGTTGAGTATCTCTTTGAACATCAAGAAGTGTATATTTTCCATATCATTTTGAATACTGTTAGGACACATAATCTACAAGGAAGGTTTGTTGGTTGATCCAACCCAAGGTTGCAGTCATTATAGGCCTAAGAGATCCTACCAATCAGAGTGAGGTGCATAGATTTTTGGGTCATACAGGATATTACAGAAAGTTTATCAAAGGATATGCCAAAGTTGTCTACATCGTTGGAGGAGTTACTGAAAGGGAAAGGTACATTCTACTGGGGAGAGTCCGCAACAGTAGTGCGCATTCAAGACATTGAAGGAGAAACTTACTACCGCGCCTATTCTTTGTTTTCCTTCATGGGACCAACCATTTCATGTACATGTGGACGCCTCTGGCATGACCATTGGCGCAGTGTTGGCTCAACTTGGAGAAGGTATTATAGATCATCCTATCTATTTTTCTAGTAGAAAGCTGACTCTTGCAAATTAGAATTACACAACTACAGAGCGCGAAGCTTTTGTCAATGATCTATGCACTACATAAATTCCAACAGTACCAGTAAATACCTACAGAAGAATAGAAATACAGCCCGATTATTACGTCTTTTATACAGAATCACATGGCATTGAAGGTGTCAACACAAAAATATGCACCCTTGGTAAAAAAGGTGTTGACACAAAAATGGATGTGCCCTTTCTACAAGGGCACATATGTGGCGCATGGGTGCTCTTATTTCAAGAATTTGATTTCACAGTTGTGGTAAAACTAGGGAAAATTAATTCTGGACCAGACCATTTATCCAGAATATAGTCAAGAGAAGAAGCACAGGCAATTGAAGATACCATGCCAGATGCAAAGTTATACAGGTTACAATGAGCACCATCAGAACTAGAGGACATTTTTGTATTTCTATGAAAAGGTATGGCACCAGAAGGAATGAAATCCTTGGAGAAGAAACAAATTGATCTATATGCACAGCCCCCTACATGTTGATTAGTGGTGACCTATACAAGTTAAGTCGGGATGAATTATTTACACCATTGTGTGTTGGAACATGAGCACCACATATATTATGGAATAATCTCATGGTGGTATTGTAGGTGGCCACTATGCAGGTGATCCCACTACGTGCAAGATTCTACTCACTGGATTATGGTGGGAGACCATGTATAAAGATTGCAAGGAATTTTGTAAGGCTTGTGATCATTGTCAACATCTTGGGAAAATAGGCCAATGAGATGAAATGCCTCTCAGACCTATTAATAGTGCATAACCATTTGAGAAATGGGTTATAGATTTTGTGGGTCCTATTTCACTAGCTACACATAGAATTAGATCATGTTACATCATAACTTGCACATATTATCTGACAAGGTGGGAAGAAGAATCACCTACAAAGGATTTTACATTGGCTACATCAGTCAGGTTTCTATGGGAAAATATTATTACAAGGTATGGATGTTCTTTAAGTTTGACCAGTGATAGGGGCACACATTTTCTTAATGAGACAATCATAATTTTATTGAATGAATTCATGATTGCACACCATAAGACTACACCCTATCATCCTCAGGAAAATGGAACTAGTGAGGCTTTCAAAAAAAATTTGAGCCAAACATTGACAAAAATATTTGATGTTAGAAGAAAGGATTGGGATGATAAATTATCTACAGTACTTTAGGCATATCGAACAACATATAAAAGGTTAAACAAAGCCACACCATTTCAGTTAGTGTTTGGCATAGAAGCAATTCTTCCTATGGAATTTATGTTACCTTCTTTGTGTATTGTGCATTGGAGGTCTAGCTGATGAGCAAGCCTTAGAAGCATGAATTTAAAATTTAATTAAGTTGGATGAGTGATGGGTCATAGCACGTTGGAGTCAAAAACAAGAGAAGTCTAGGAAGAAAGCATGGCATGATAGGCACATTAGGGATAAAAAGCTTGAGATAGGATAGTTGGTGCTCCTTTATGATTCTAATTTTGTGTATCATCTAGGTAAACTCAAGGTAAATTAGTTGGGGCCATATCTTATCACTCACATACTCGAATCAGGTGCTTGTCAATTAGAGGCACTTGATGGAATACGGTTGTCAGGTTACTTAAACAGGAGTAGGCTGAAGCCCTACCATAAATAAGTCTTCTTAGTGTTTGTAAAAAGGCAGTGTTGCCATTTATATTAGGTTTTAAATTTTGCATTTCCTTAATGTGTTTCCTTCTTTTTCACTATGCTTTGTCAATTTAGTTGGTGTATTATGTAATAAGCTAATTACTATTTGAAGAATTTTTATGTGCAGCGGACTGTGCATACCCTAAGTGTGGGTAGGCTATTGAGATCCAGGTATAGGATTGTTGAAAATAGGTCGACGTGAAAGGAACTATCTACGGGTGTTATTCAAGGCTGGAGGATTGAAAAACAAAATAACTTACTTTTGGATACAAGGAGCATAGGTAGAGAGGAATGAAGAAACAAGTATAACTTGAGGTAAGCAGAGGCCGAGAAGACTTCTAGTGGAAGGTGCAGTGATGAGGTACTCAGGCACATGGAAGCACGTTGAAGATAAGTCTGCAGCCAAAAGGTAGGAGGGTGTGCTAGAAGGTTATAGCTTGGGCGTGAAGATGTACCGTGCGGAAAGAATGAAAATGGTCAATTAATGAGGGGATTGTTGGTAGGTGGAGGAGAAATAAATGCACTAACTTTTTGAAATTCTATATAAGGATAGGATGCAAGTTCATTTTTACCATTGTAAGTGAGAGAATTTGAAAAGGGCTAAGTGCACACAAGCCAAACAGTTTTGTAGAGGTGTGAAGAGTGTGAAACCAGACATGGAGAGAAGGGTTGTGTGCAGGAGAATCTTACGTTCCCATAGGTGAAGGTTTTGAGCGAAGCAGACATGTTACAAATGAGCTAGGGAAGGTGATTTCCGTTAGGACATGGATATTTAACCTAGGGTTTTGATTTTCTTTGTTACAAAGGGAAGAAAAGAGATATTTTTCAAATGGCACCAAAGAAAGCACCCGTAATAAGAGAAAAAGGGAAGAAGACGGTTAAAGTGGAAGAAGAAATTTCTCCCAATACTAATTTCTCATAAATGAAGTATCCAGAGGGCATGACTGTGGGATAAGAATTGGATTCCCATGTCAGTCAATGCAAATTCAATGATTACAACCATCGAACATTAGATAATAAGAAGGATCTCGATGTGTTGCTAAGCACATAAATGAACAAGTGGACAATAGAAGATATGTTAGTGTACGATGACATTGGTGAGAAGTTACTGAAGCAAAATGGAGTCTACCAGTTATATGAGTTGTCATACTTTGGAAATTATGAACCATCGTATCAGTGGTTGATGAGTAGAGTCCATGAGGACTTTTTCTAGTTCACAGGATGGAGGGTTAGAATCACAGCTGCTTTGATTTCAATAGTGACAGAACTAAGGGCCTCAGGAATGGATCTGGATAGTGATTTAACTGATAATATCACAATCTTGGAGACAAGAGAGGAGTTAGGGTATACCAAGGGTCCATATGGCATGGAAATTGAAAAATTGAAAAAGTACTCAGTAGTGTAGGTAGCTGCACATTTTGTAACAAAGTTGAATGACCAAGGAAGATGGTCGTAGGTAAACACAATGTGGTTGCAAGTCACAAATAAGATGTCTAAAAGAGTGGTCTAAAATATTTCAGATCACATAGAAAAGAGAATCATTGAAGAAGTGTGAACAAGTGACAGAATAAGTTTTGGTGTTGTACTATTATCTTTAGTATTTATGGAGATTGGGGTACCTGATGAGCCAAAGGAGAACATTTGGGAATAACCACAGAAAAAAAGTCACCTGCTAAAAGATTTGGTAAATACTTGTGTGATGGATCAATGAGTGGACCATTCAAGTAGAGGGAAAAGATGTGGTATGATAGACTTTGCACAATGTTCGAAGAAGAGTGGCGCATACCCAAGGATTTTCCTTTGGTGGTGGGTAAGGCAGTTTAGTTTTTGGTCTACCAACATTTTTACATCATGTGATTTGTGATGAAGGATAGAGATTTGAGCCCATGGTGCAAACTGCCATATGCCTTCACAATGAGGTATTTCCAGGCATTAGTTCACCGGTTTTTAGATGCACACCACCTAACCTTCAATGCAGACAAGGTAGATTGTGACTACCACACTCTGAGAAATAAATATTTATATCCAGGATGCACTGCCTACATTAAAATGCTTATTTACGATATTATAAGCATGAATCCTGTAATATTGGTAGTTGGGGACACTGGAGTAGTGCTTGTGAACCTGTAACACAAACCCAAGCTGGAGAACACCAAGTATGTGGAGAATGATTTTGCACTCCTAGGGCCGCCTAAAGGTAAGCATACAATGCAAAATAATCCAGCACCCAATCTTGGTGAAACAATTCAAGTAGATGATGAAGAAGAAGAGCATGAGGATAGTGGTGGTTTGGAGCACATGGGAAAACGAAAACCTCCAAATAAGGAAGAAGATGAGCATGTGACTACACCACCTCATCCAAAAGAAGGAGATGATGAGGACTTGGAAGCAGCCCAAGGAGAGTGCCATTTTAAAAGGTTATTCAGGAGAAAAAGGACCCTATGTACTACTCTGCAATCAGTGGGCAGATCACCTTGACTCTCTCCAAATAAGGAGACAACTAAGAAAAGAAGAAGGAAATTGAAGTTGAATGAGGAAGCAGAAGAGTCTGAGGAAAGCATGCCCAATTCTCCTATACCTCCAGAGAATTTGGAAGAGAAAAAGGATGAAGAAATGGAGGATGGAGAAGAGGAAGAAAAATGGTCAAATGAGACAGCAACTGAGGCTTCTTAGGACACAGTAGCATAAGTTCCAAATCTTGAAGCCCAAGTTCCAAAATAGCCTAGATCAACAAGAACAAGTGGGTAATATATTCCACCAGCCATGGGTTATGTTGAGTACATAGGTAAAATTTTCCATGCCCGTTTCCAGAGCACAATGACCCAAAATAAGTTGTATGGTTGGGAGTTAATGGATGAAGATATGGAAACCGTGCACACAAGGAAAAAAATTTCATGGTCGATGCACACGCACATGGATGAACCAGACTTTGATGTGTGTGAGGATTCATGCACATCAAATAGGTTGAAAAAGAAACCTCATGCTAGGCACATAACATTAAATCCTACTGTTATGTCATATGAGCAAGTAAAAAATGCTTTAGTGAAAGTCTCGACAGAGGTGGCCCAATGGAATATGGATAAATCTGCAACAATTAGGGTGCTAAGGGAGGAGATCAAGACTAAGGATGAGGAAATAACATGCCTAAAGCAGGAAAGATACTTGGCATAGAAGAAGAACATTGTTTCTATCAGCATGACAAAGGATATTGGAGATAATGTCATGAAGGTTAGGCCACACTCAGAGCCAAAGGTACCCAAAACGTTTCCTTCAAAAATACATTATGTAAGTACATTGGTGGAATTAGTGCTTAAAGATGAACCTCTGCGCATGCCAGTGCCAAAGGATATAGTGCAGGAAGCAAAGGGGGAAAAGGATTCGATGATGAGAAAGATTGCATCATATGAGGGGTTGCTTTAGAGCTTACAGGAGGAACTAAAGAAGGAAGATCAAGCGCTGAATATTTGTACAGCGCCAGAAGCCGTTATAAGGACCAGGACCATTTTGGAAGAAAATGAGGTCCTGAAGGCCATGAAAGATGAGACATTGGGCCATGTAGAATGATTAGCACTTGTTAAGAAGAAGCATGAGGCCCTTACAAGTAGCTCAAGAACCACACAAAAAAAGGTTGGATGAGCTTGGAAATCTCATCGCATAAAAGATGGACCTATTAGAAGGGAGAATGACTCCCATGTATAGCATTGTGTTGGTCTTAGAGAATGAGAAGGGAGAGCTTGCAAGGGATGAATTAGAGTCAATTGTAGTGGATATTCCAGAGAAGTCAAAGGTCACACTTAATGATTGGCAAACCTCAGAGGTGGAGATAAAAGAAGAATATCCTGAATTGATTATTCAGATTGAAGTAGAAGATATTGTAGGGTAAAGATATTCTTTTATTCATCAAGATTCTTTATGTTTTTCTATTTCATATTCTTTGATTCATTTTGGAGACAACCATTGTCGAGGCGTCAATGTAACTAGTGTGGGGTAATGTTGATCATTCAGACTCTAGCACTTAGCGAAGAAAATACAAAAGGTTCATGTGGGAAATCAGAGTGCATTCAAAGGCATGGAAGTAATGGAAAGGATCACGCGTGAAGAATACAGATAGATTCGAGAATAGCCATTTTTATGATGAGGATCTATTTTTGGAAATAGCGTGTGGAGCACACAAACCAGTCAAAAACTTGCACAACATGCATTGGCTATTTTGGAGGATCAGATACGAAGCAATTTACATGGACATAGGCCAGGAATAGATCTACTAATATCAGTTAACCAAAAGTAGTTTATTATTAGCGCACTTGCATGTGTGGTTGTTTTTGTAGTGGCACATGGCTAATAATAGCATGTGACCTATTATGGGATTAGATAAGTGGTAAAGGGTAAGTCCCCACCCATATAAATATGTATTGAACTATGTAAGCAAAAAGGGGGTGAAATATGTGGTATAGTGAGATTATGCTACCAAAACTGATACACGCATGAGCGTATACTACTGTCATTATAAGGAAGCTTCTATGTCTTACTGAATTTAATATAATGAATATTATGGACTGAATCAAAGTGTTATCATGGTTATAGTTCAGTATTGCATGCCTGATTTCATCATGGTTATCTTTTAAGTATGTTATTCTCTATATCTAGATTTGAACATGCACTGTAGAAGGATTCATTAGTCATAGATCTGAATGCCTTAAGTCTTCATCGTACTAACATCCTGCAACAATAACCCTAAAGAGGTGCCTGGTACCTTTGTGCACTTCGGGTGAGTGCTCACTCTAGGCTGAGTGATGTGTCAGCACACTTGGGCTTGTAATGGTGAAGTCTAGGTTGTATCACCTTGGTAACACATTATGTTTCGGTATCCCTCTAATTGGGGAAACATTTTATGAAACACATCATATACAAACATTGGTGTTCCCTATATTTCATTGTAGTTGGATCACCCATATAAATCAAATTTTCATTATTTTTGTCTAACACCTTGCCATTAAAGTTTTTAGACAAAAAGAGGAAAATGTAAACACTGAAAATATACACTCCCTCATCTTTTTCTAAATCATTAATTGAACACATCAATATCAAATACAATGCAACCTCCTCTTTGATTAATTAATCACATCGAAATTCCACAAATACATCTCTCCTTTTTATTTAATCAACACGTTAATATATCCCCTTTAACTTAATTAAATATTAATACCTAAATAATCCTAAGTCCTACATAACACATCCCCTTCATTTGATTAACACATTAGTATTCCACATCTAAGTTATATTATACCCATTTATTCTTAATTAATTAAGTATATATTAATACTTTATCCTAAATATGATACATATTTCATTATCTTATTCTCTACCAATCATCTTATATAATCTTATATTCGTACACTTAATGAATCACTAAATAACCACCTCATATCTATCTTAAAACAAACCTAGCTAAATTAGACAATATCTAACCTATTTTATCACTTTCCTAAACAAATTCAAACATGTTTCCAGCCAACTCAACACTTCCCAACAAATTAACAATTCACCCCCTCAAAATTCAAAACAAGAAACCTTGATTTGGAAAATTGTTTCAACCATTTGCTAAATAAACCTAAACAGACCAAAATCATCGTCGCTTCAGGTAATCGTTGGCAATTACTTAAGATAATTTTTTAGTCCCTCTTTGGGAATAATGTACCTACATTTTTCAAGTCCGAGCTTTCTACTTGAGTATAATTGTGCATCAAATTGTTTGTGTTATCTTCTAGTAACATCCCAACATTCATTAGACATCTCCAAGTTATTTGAAAACTCCTGTAGATCGACATCATGTTAGTCCAATTGCAAAATTATTTAGCTTCCTGTATCACCTTCTATCAAGGTTAGAGGTTTCTTCTCACCTCATATCAAGTTCCAGGTAATTTTATTCATTATTTTATATCATATTTGAGTCTTTTGTACATCTGAAATAGTAATTTAATCAGTCAATCACTTCGTTTTCTTGGTTTAGTAATATCTACCTGAATCACCAATGATTCTTGTTTTGCTATCAGATTTCATTTAATATCCTTTATCAGTTATTATGAATCTATTTATCTCTGACACTTTATCCATCATGGATTTCTTTAGATAGTAATAGGTGGTTCAAGTCATGAGATTACTAGTATCAACTCATTTCCCATTGTCTGTCATCCATTGTACTGGGAATAGTAAAACATCCTACATGATCTTGAGTTGTATGTTATCCATTTTTCCCCTTTGGATTGTTTGCAAAAAAATTTAGAGCCCACTCAGTAGATCCATGATGTTGTAGAGGAATTTTGGGAAGCATACTTTGAGGTCTAGTGTATCTAGGCCAATCTTGCCTGGTTTGAATATCAATACGAAGCTAAACTAGAAGATTCAAACTCCAAGTCTGAATACAAGAAAGAAATTTATTCTAAGGACTCAGATTCTGAATTTTATTACTAGTACGACACTGAAGAAGAAAGTTTAGAATTATTTAAAGAAGAACCAGACTTCTTTGAAGAAGAAAATCCATAATACACTAAAGAAGAGGATTCAAATTTCTTTGAGAATTAGAAATTAGAATTATATTCCTAATTCGAACCATAGTTTATACATTTCATTTCACATTATCTATCAGTTATATGTTTGTAATAAACTCATGAATTATCATCAAATTATCATGATTTGATCATCATACATCTTATATTTTTTCATACCCACTTGATTGTGTACATAAAATTGACACCCTTGTGAGGAATTCCTTTGATTTCCCAGGACTAGCCTTTTCCAGGAAATCTACCTCATATTTTACTAATCATATTTTGTTTAATGTTTGTGATCTACAAGTGTTCTCGCAGGAAAAGACCCTATGCCATTTCGTATATGGATTGCAACATCAACATCTATAATCAAAATTCATGGGTATCATTAAACCCCATGTCCTTCGAGCTTGGTTTACTTTTAATTTCTTGTTGATTCAGTTTAATTTGAAGAGAGTAGGAGTAATTCTAACCAACAGGTGTTAAGAAGGTCTTGAAATCTCCTAAAGTTATTATTCTAGATCCCCATGTTTTTGGGATGTCTATACAAAGCTTCTTAGAGACATTCATCACTTGGAGGAAGCATAGTGATAAGGGGAGCTTGAATGCATCCAAGTGGTTACCGTTGTGGAGTTTTTAATTCATGAGGGGATGCAATGAGGATGTGGAGTTACATTCACGGTGTCATGAAGTCTTGAGGTTTGTGATTCTCATGATATACTATGTGAGCTATGTGAAGACCTAGAAGTCAAGAACTGTGTTCTCAAGTTTGGTTGATGGTTTGGAAAGTGATGGAAGACCTTGTAGTTGAAAATATAGTGTACAATTGTGTTTGGATTAAGGAGGATCTTGATGACTCAGTTATTCAAATGATCAGAGGTATGTTTGTGAAATCATTATCTTGCATGTATTTTCTAAGTTGGTTGAGAAAATGTTGTGTCTAAATACATATATGAGCTTATATGTCCTAAGATAGGTATTGGTTTGATACGGTCAATATGTACTTGTGCAATAAGGGTGATATGAGGATATAAGAGGGCTATAAAAATATAAACAATGATTATTGTGCTCAAAATTGGTAAGGTTGATCTCAAGGGAAGATAGGAAGGTTCTAATGATTTGTTTTAAGCATTAAAGGGTATGTAGGTTAGTTAAAGGTTTATGTCACCTAAAAAGTAGGGTAACAAGATATGGGAAGAGTTCCCTAAGGATAAGTTAAGATTAAAGGAATGTCAAAGTGAAATAAGGTATGTTGTTAATCATTATTGTTGCCTAAGTTAATTCAGTCTATGAAACTGCATTATAAAAACTCCTAAGAATTGTATGAGACCTTACAAGATAATGAGAGGCAGTTTTAAAATTATGTGTAATCTCTTGATTCATAAATTTGTGAGCTTCAAAGAGAGATATAAACAAGAGAAATCTTGACATTAGACTATAGTTTGAAGGTACTTTTAGGCATGATTTAAGAATAAATTTCAAGGTAGGTAAATTATGTATGGTGCAAGAAGATGAAGTGTTACATCACAATAACAGGATTAAGAAACAGATAAGCCTCAAAAGGATGCTTTGGAGTCCTAGCAGTATATGAAAACAACTTAGTGGTGCATTTAAGTTTGATTCATGTCAGCATGTGAATATTCCTTCATTTGAATCATCAAAGGTGATAATGTTATTAGTATGATTGAACATTCAATATATGGGCATTGTTTCTATCTTATATTACTTGACTAACCCAGTAGATAGAGAAATTTGACTTTGAAGGTATTTGTTGAAAATCATGCATGAGGAGATATTGTTGAGGACTATATTTCTATAAAAGCATCAAATGTGTGGGTGCTCTATGTTTGAAAACATTTTGAAAGGATAAAAGTGATGTTTTTGTGACCTTAAAGGTAGGGAAATAGTCAAATTTATATATCATATTGATATCAGGATGTAGAGTGACCTAAGCAAGGATGTTGACTGAAGAATGATAGGTGGTTTGATAGCTTGGAGGTATTTCCAAATGTTTGTAAAGACTTTGAAGGTGTAAAAATAGTTTAAATGTATAATGATATGATTTATAAGAGGTATGCTTGAATATTTATTTTCTCATTATCATTCATGAAGTTTTGTTATAGTCTTGATGTCAAGTTGGAAGATCAAAAAGTTATATGATGTCTAATTTGTTCTCCTAAGGCTTGGAATGTATGTCATTTAGTAAAAATGTTCAAGGATTATAATAATAAGGTGTTGTAATGGGATATTATTCTCTAGAAGGAGATAAACATGTCAAATATGTCTACAAGTCCTACAAGGAAGGTTAAAAAGCTTGTATCGGGTCTGATAGAGGTCTGTACAAGTGTAAGTTGAAGTGTCATCAAGAAGACTTGTGTAGATGGATGACAACTATGAGAGTAGGTCTATGGCATTATATGGTCATCAAGGGAGTTTATATGTTGATATTGTTAAGTTGTAGGGAATTTGACTGCTTGGAGAATGGGTTAAGTTTGTTTAATGTTTTTTTGTGTCTTAAGACCTTATTTAGTTCTATGCCAGTCTGGAGAAGTTGAGAAGATGAAAACATGGTGTAAAGTAGGTGCATAAATAAATTTGAATACCTTGATTGGATTCATTGGTGTATAGTGAATTCATGACCAAGTAACTAGTGGAAGTGCTTTCTAAGTATGAACGACACATATGGGTAGACAAAGTTGAAAACACTTGGAGAAGATTACATGTGTTATAGATGTAGATATGAGATGGAAAATATTAACACAAACTGTGTCATGATGAAGGTTGAAGAAGTCTATTTTCTCTGAGTTTCCTCATGAAGGTATAGAGAGTTGTGATTAGGAGAACATAGAAGAGGTCTTGATCTTAAGGGGAGCTATGAAATGGTATCTATGAACTCCATAAATATGGTATAGTATCAAGAAGACATGAACGATTTCAAGTTGATACAATCATCTTTGAGTGTTTGATGACTTTATTTTGAAGATGCAATTAGTGTCTAATAGTCATGTTAGAGGGGTCATGAAGTCAGGAGGATAATTTGGGATGGTAACAAGATGATATGTGTTGTCAATAATGATTGGTAAGTTGAACAAGCATGGTGAAGAATAAAATTTCATCTTGGAAAGGGTCTAGAAGTCAGATAGAGCTGAAAAGGTGTACATGAGTTGATGGAGTGTAGATGGCAGGGGGTTAGTTAATCTCATTAGTTTAATGATACATGATTTCTTTCTGGTGTTCAAGTAGTTAATAACCAGGGAGGATTCAATCACTTGCAACCAAGGGGGAGTCAATCATATGCATGACAGGTGTCAAAAAGGTCAAGGGGAGCTGAGTAGATCCATGACCAGGTTTGTGGTAAGAAGTGGTTTCATTGAAAGTAAGAGGTTTTTTTTTGTATTTGGTATAATAGATTTAGTTTTATGCATGGTCAAAGTATGAGTCAGAGTTGAAAGGTGAGTCTTACATGCATCATCTTAGGGGGATATATGTTGCTATTTTATGAATCTAAGGATTCAAATAAGAGTTTGAGATGAAGAATGAACATAGATTTCTTTGGTTGATGTTTCTAACCAAAAGTTGAACATATTGTGTTGTCAAAAGAAGTTTTTCCAGGTATTTATTGATTTTTTAATTAATGTCAAAAGGGGGAGAATGATGTAATGGCATGTGTGTTCCTCAAGAGGAGAATGAGTCTAATGTGTTTTGTCATCAATAGGTTTGACATCAACGACAAAGGGGAAGATTATTGGCATGGTGTTGTCATTAATGTTTTAAATTTTTCAATGTTTTCATTGATTTTCATTGATGTCAAAAGAGCTAAGAGTCATGAAGGTTTATTTGTAGTGTCGAGTCAAGGTGAGTTTCTTATTGAGATTATATGAATTTTCATGGGTTATTGAGCTATATAGTGACTTGTAGGAGTGTGATGATGTCTTGAAGAGGTGTAAATGATGGTGTGATGATTTCATGTATTGTTTTTAAGGTTCTAGAAGGTATACAAGGTTGGTAAAGTTACGTTGAGGTCATATTTAATGAAACAAACATGTTCAAGGTGTTTGTTATGGAGGCTTAGTGAGTAGAATGAGGTATGAAATATTGAAGTGAATCATGTAGCACTTAGATATTCATGGTGAGAACATGAGAAGAATTATTATGATATGTAGATACACTCACAAGTGTATTATAGTGTTGGTTCATGTGTTATACATTGATTTTAGGTCTCTTACTAGACCTAACCCTTGAGAAAACATACCCTAGAATGGTGGATTCAGAATGTCTAAGAATATTTGGGAAAATATGATCATTATAGAGTGTGTGTAAGTTTTATATGAAGGTTTGGTCCAAGTTTTAGGTATTTTTGTGTTATATTTTGCAAGTTATGACATTTTTACTAAAATTGAGTTCCTAAAGGTGAGATTTTGAGCTCAATTTTCACTTTCATATTCTTGTTGGAGAGTGTGTGCTTTACATGAAGAATAAAGATCTTGGTGATAGTTTAATAATTATATTATGAATATTTTCCAAGTGGAATGAGGTCTTTTAATCGTCATGTTTTTATGACCAATCATTAAGAAGGTAAACTGGTTTTAAACCCTCTTAAAACCCTAGGTGTATAACGAATTGAGAGATCTTGCTTAAAGTGACCTAGGATCGATTTCTCATACAAATTATATGATTGGATGTTGTAAATGAATTCTCCATATTTCTCTAAGTGATATTTAGAGTTTGTGATAGTATGTGGCCCCTACTAAAAATGCAAGTTTCTAGAAAAGTTCAATTTGTGCTCAAGATGTCCATTGGACCGGATTAATAATTTAGAATTTATGTAATTATAGTATTTTTTCTTCATTTCCATGATGATTTAATATAATTTTTTAGCTCTTATGAGGTCAAGGGTTTCCTATCTTACATGACTGATTTTTGGGTAATTTTTGGCAGTTTAAGGCATTCTTGTTCTAGAGATGTTTATGAGGTTTTTGGTGTTGACCCAAAGGTTGTGATATTTCCATTTTTATATAACACTTGTGTTTTTTAGATCATTTGAGGAAGTTATGGCTTGTTTAATGGAGACTAGTTTTGAGGGTGCTTGGTTGTGCAGGGTCTCTAGTAGGTTTCATGGCATGAGAAGTTGTTTCATTGTTTATGGAGGTTTTTAATTGATTAGAAAACATTTATAAGTGTTTTTAATGTTTTGGTGAAGCTATTTTTTCTCTAGAACATTCCCTTTATGGCACGTTCCTTGTTTTGGTGTTTTAGGGCTTCTTAAGTCCTAATGGTGGTCTAAAAGGCTCTAGGTGATGGCGAAGACCTATATGGTCCTATGAGTGATATTTTTATCATGTTAATATGATGTGGGGAGTTATTTTAATTTATTATGTCTGGCCTAGGTGATTTATAATGAAGAAACATGTATAAAAGCAAGTTAGAAAGATCATTTGAGCTAGTTGTGCATGTGGAGGAAAAGTGCGACCTAGAGGGAAATTTGTGTAGGTGTAAGAGGTATTTGTGACCTAAAAGAGAGGGGAAAGAGTATGTGATTATTTTCTATAGTTTTTTCATGTGTTGGAGAGATAGGTCATTGGACCTAATCAACTTTGTGGAGAAATTGTTTGAGCGAGTTGGTCTAAAGGGTGTTTTGAGGAAGATAGAAGGGAAGTGAGATAAATTGGTGTCATCATCAGTTATTGTAATAAAAAATCAGAGGTGAAAAACTTTTCAAGTGGATTTCTTGGTACTGAGTCACTTTAGGGGTTGGTTCCTCCTTCTAGAGTTGGTTTTTTACTAAAATCAGGGGTTGGTGCCTCACTAAACCTAGACGTTGGTGTTCCTTATTGAGTTGGTGCTCAACTAAATTTGATTCATAGCTCTAATAAAGTTGTGTTTCAGTGGGTTTTGTCGCCCTTATATTTGGTGTTCTTGTGTTATTGCACTCTCATTTGATCTTCTATGATTATGTTCTTGTCGATGCATGCTTAATGGTTAATTGAATGGTTAATGGTTGAAATTGTATAAGTGGATAAACTTTTTATTGCACACAGATTCACCCCCAGTGTTTATGCTTCTAATAGTTTTTCCGTTGAGCTATTATATTTTATTTATTAACTTAAATGGAGGAAAATGTAGAGACCTAAATTTGGTAATTAAGTTCTTGATAATACAAATTTGGCTCAAATCCCTTAATTATGAGTTACTTGCACAAACAAAGCTTAAACACATTATCTTACTTATCCCTAAGGTTTGAAAATACTTCTTATTCTCTCACTCTATTCCTTAAACACATACATGATTCGTCTCAATGCTTATAAAAATCCTACATCTCATGCTAGATTTCTCTAAATCTTTACTTGTATTCTTCATCCTTAGACACTATTTTCCAAAATTGGACATAACTGCCAGATGGTTCAATCTTTTCTAATACTTCTTTCCTTTAAGGGGAAATGGTCTGAAATTCTTATGTTTACCTTTTTCCCATTCCTAATGGTAATTAATGCAAAATCATATCACACAGCGGTATAAAATCAAGTTAGACACAATCATTTAGTCACCTGGCATTCTCAGGAGCTCCACTAGAAAATATCTATCAAGTCTTATGTAAAGTTTTCTTGAACTTCCCAAAATCAAGAGCAAACATTAGGAGCAACACGTTGAATTGTGGAGCTCAATTACTTAAGATTAGCATGTTATATTAAAATTTTAGGAAAACACAATAACAGACATCTGTTATGAAGGAACCAACATCAGTCACCTATGACCGGCATTGGTCAAAAAATTAGGAACCGACATCGGTTAGGGCTAACAGGTGTTGGTTACCTGTGTGTGAGTGTTTTATTTACCTCAAGGGAATTATATCTAAATTTAGTATTAAATCAGATCTATTGATTGTAAATGCATGGATACGTGCCCTAAGTTTGTTTATATGCCTATATAAGCATGAAAGCTAGGGTTTAGAAGTAAGGATTGTAAGGATTAATGATTATTGTGAGAATAATTGTGAGAGATAATTATTGGAGAAGAAGGATAAGCTTGAGAGAAATAAAGTATTGTACATCGTGAGAGGTGTGGAAAATTGTAAATCTTCATGTAATCTTCATTGTATATCTTCTGAAAGATTTGGATAATATATTGGCTTGTTTCTTGGTAGATGTCGTCCACACTGGGTGAACCACATTAAATCTAGTGTTGATGTATATATCTTGTTCTATATATTTCTTCTGGCAGAACATTGGAGAGAGGGAATAGACCTCTTTTATTTCATGTATGCTTAGATCTGATATATTATCTATACAACTTTTTGTTAACCCCAAAAACTGGTATTAGAGATTTGTTTGAGGGTTTTATGTGTTGACAGATTTACTCACAGAGGATTTTCCAATTGAGTGGAAGCTACATCAATGGCATAGGTTTTATTTAGGACAGAAAACAAATACAAGGTAGAGAATTTTAACGGAAAAAATTATCAATTATGGAAGATACAGATTGAGGATTATATGTATCAAAGAGATTTGTATTTACCGTTGGATGAAAATTCTAGACCTACGAAGATGACTGATGAAGAGTGGAAGATTCTTGATAGAAAGGCTTTAGGATCTATAAGATTGATCCTGACAACATCTATGGCTTCTAATATTACAAAAGCAACATCTACGATAGATTTAATGAAATCTCTTGCTAATTTATATGAAAAACCTATTGCTTCAAATAAATTTTATTTGATGAAGAAACTATTTAGTTCTACGATGCATGAAAGTGAATTTACATCTAGTCATTTGAATGATTTCTGATCTATTATAAATCAGTTAAAATAGATCGATATTTTATTTGATGATGAAGTGAAAGCACTCTTATTCTTATTTTATTTGCATGATAGTTGAGATAACTTGGTAATGGCTATTAGTAATACAACATATGCTAATAATATTTTGAAGTTTGATGATGTGGTTAGTATAATCCTGAATGAAAAAATTCAAAGGAAAAGTACATAGGAATCATCATCTGGGAATACTTTGAATGTAGAAAGTAGAGGCAGGAAGATGGAGAGATCCAAGAGTAAGAATAATGGAAAATCAAATTCAATGAATGGAATATCTAAATCTAGAGGTCGGGGAATCGCCTATTGAAATTGTGGAAAGAAAGGATATTGAAACAAAGATTGTTGTTCAAAGGATAAAGAGAACCAACACCCAGACAAAGGTAAAGAGGAAAATATTGCAGCATAGGTAATGTAAGATTATCTTATTCTTTCTTTGGATAATATAATAGAATCATGGGTTTTAGATTCATGAGCTTCTTTCCATGAAACCCCTAATAAGGGTTATTTTAGAAATTATGTCCAGGGAAATTTCATGCATGTTTATTTGGGTGATGATGAACCTTGCAATATTACTAGTAATGGGGAAGTTCATCTAAAATTTCAGAATGGAAATACATGGGTATTGAAAGATGTGAGGCATGTGCCAAGCCTCAAGAGGAATATTATTTCTACATGGCAACTAGGTGAATTTGGTTGCATGGTTACATTCACAACAGACTCTTGGAAAGTCACCAAGGGTGTCTTTGTTGTGGCAAGAGGAGAGAAGGTAAGAATGTTATATTTATATACCTTTGTTATTGATTCCTTTTATGTTTTATCTTCTTCAGATTCATATGCATGTATGTGGCATAATCAGTTGGGCCATATGAGTCAAAAATAAATATAGATCTTAAAGGCTAAGGGTAAGTTATCATATTTGAAAGATTTAGATCTTGATTTCTGTGAGCATTGTGTCTTTGGAAAGAAAAAGAGAGTGAGATTTCTCAAATTTGGGGCAACTAAGAAGGAGAAGAAATCAGATCTTGTACACTCAAATGTGTGGGGGAAATCCCAAGTAGCTTCTCATGGAGTATCCCATTATTATGTTACTTTCATTGATGATGCTATAAGAAAGGTATGTGTTTATTGTATTAAACATAAATCTGATGTTTTTGAGACTTTTAAAAGATGGAAAGCCCTTGTTGAGAATGAATCAAATTCAAAGTTAAAGTTCCTTAGATATGAAAATGGTGGTGAGTATTGTAGTAAGGTTTTCAATTATTATTGTTTAGTGAATGGAATACATAGAGAAATGATGGTTCCAAGAACACCACAAGAGAATGGTGTTGTAGAAAGAATGAACAGGACAATCATGGAACGTGTTATAAGTATGAGGATACATTCTGGATTGCCCTTGCAGTTTTTGGTAGAAGTAGTTGATACAACGGTTTATTTGATTAATCATGGGCCTTCAAGTTCACTAGATGGAGGAATATTAGAGGAATCTTAGACCAGAAAAGAGGTAGATCTTTATTTTCTTAAATTTTTTGGTTTAAAAACTTCTATGCATATTGATAAAGAAAATAGAAAAAAGTTAGATGCAAAAACCAAGAGATACACTTTCATTGGTTATGGATCTGGTGATTTCGGATTCCATTTTTTGGATTTACAGAATTCTAAAATTATTAGGAGTTGTGGCATTGAATGGAATGAAAACAGAATGTACAGGGATCGAATTTTTTTACCCAATGATGAACCAGTTGAGAAGTTTATGAATGAAAATGAACTCTCAGATTTAAAATTTATACCTATAGGTTACACAGTAACCGGTGTCAGTTGACCCCTGACCGGCATCGGTCATCTGAACTGGTATCGGTTATAGAAGAACCAAACTAAAATTAGTTAGCAGAACCAACTTCGGTTACAAGTGACCAATGTCAATCACTATTAGAATTAGAAACAAATGTCTAGGAGGTCTAGAATGAATCTTCGATACCTCAAACATCTATGATAAGGTCATAGAAGATAAGTAAACCTCCAGAAATATTTACTCCTTCTCTATCTTATTTATTATTGATTGATAATGGTGAACCAAAATTTTTTGAAGAATAAATGTAGGATAAGACCCACGTGCAGTGGAAGCATGGCATGGATGAGGAGATGGACTCCTTGGAATGAAACCAGACTTGGGATTTGGTTAAGTTGCCAGCAAGTAAGAGGACATTGTAGAACAAATGGCTTTATAGGATCAATGAATAAGAGGGTGGACAGAAAAGGTACAAGACAAGGCTTGTAGTAAAGATATTCACATAGAAAGCATGTATTGAATTTGGTGAAATATTTTCACCTGTTGTTAAAATGACTTCCATACCTACTGTATTGAGTATAGTTGAAGTAGATGATTTTCATTTAGAGAAACCAAATGTGAAGACAACTTTTCTTCATGGTGATTTGGATGAAGAGATTTATATGCAGCAGCCACTTGGGTATGAAGTCAAGGGTAAGGAGAAATTAGTGTGTAGGTTGAAAAAGAGTCTATATGTGCTCAAGTAGAGCTCCAAGGAAATGGTACATGAGGTTTGATAGTTTCATGAATGATCATGGTTATTTGAGATGTGAATCTAACCATTGTATTTATTTCAATGAGCTTGAAAATGAGAGCTATATTATGTTGTTACTGTATGTGGATGATATGCTTGATGTAGTTCCCAGTTCCATTTGAAATCTTTAATACCTATTTGGATATTATGATTACATTATAGACATTATTATATTTTGATTTAGTATGCTATTAGACATTGATTATGGATTATTGTTGATCTTGCTTTGATTATGATGCTTGATGATTATTAGAGACACCTTATATGTGGATGATGATATATCACTTGACATGGATGTTTTATGGATGTTGTTCAGACATGTGATTTGGATATTATGATTTGATCTAGAAAATGGACATTATTTGATGATGATATAGTTGTTGATTAAAAATGCAATTGATGTAGTTGTTACTTCGATGTTGCTGTGATTCACTTACTTAGATGATTTTGTGATTTTAATTGTATCATATTGGATGTTCTGATATGGCCACGAGGCCAAAGGAGGTATTTGTATTTTGCAGGTTAAAATATCACAACAAAACATCAGGGGATCAAATACCAACCAAAATGGAATTCTAAGTGAATTCGACACGGTCACCATGGCAACTTGTTTTATTGTGTTGAGTGTTGTTTTGTTAGGGATTCCCAAGGGAGGATTTCCTTTATATGTGACCATGGGTTTGTGTATTTTAATTAATGTGTTTATTTTATTATTGTTGTATGTATTTTATTAGTAATGTGTTCCCTTATTTTAATTAATTAAATTGTGGTAGATTAATGTGGGAAATCATATGGTTAAAATTTAAATAAATCAAATTGGGATATGGGAAAGTAATAATGGAAGTTGTTGGTTGTTTGTATTTAATATGTAAGGGATGTGTAAGTTGTGTAAGAGCTTGTGTAAGTCAGTTTTGGAGTATGAAATACTCTGCCTCCATGACAAATTCGAATTTGTCCTTGGGGCTGCTTTTGGAGGCTTGTGGGACAAGTAAAACTTGTCTCATGCCTCGAAATTTAATTTACCAACCATACTTATGGTTGGAGATGTGATTTGTGAATTTTATAATGCATTTTATTAAGTCATGTTGCATGTTTTTTATTGCACTTTATTACATTTTATTTATTTTGTTATCCCTTGAGGTGTGGGCTTTTTAGAGTGTGCAAGTAACTTGTCATATGTTCACCCACCTCTTTATTATGCTTGGGAGAATGGATTTTATCTTTTGTGTTTGAATTGGAGGATGTGTGATGTGGCATCTTACATGGATCCACATCATCCTCTTCACTCCCTCTTCTATATAATTCAAACTCCTTGCTTGTTTTGGGTTGTTGAACCTTTTTGCATTCTTCCTTGGGGGCGCATTTTTGTTGTTTGGAGCTCTTGTGGATTGTGGAGGAATTTGGAGATAGCTTCATACTTGGCATTGTTGTTTTGAACTGTGTTTTTTTTTTGGCATTTTAGAGCTTGTTGTTGGAAACAAAAACTACCATGGAAAGGTAGGCGTTTATTCCTTCTTTATTGCTGTCATTTTCTTGTTGAGTTGTGTGTATGGAGAATTTTTTATTTTAATTGTTGGGTGGTTGGGTAGACTGCCTTAGGGAAGGTGTAGGAGAAGGCTATGGGGAATCCATGTGGGGGGGCGTAAGGAATGCCATTGGCATCAGAATTTTGTGGAGGGATTTTTGGTTTGGGATCCACCATGGAAAAGAAATAGCTTTCATTTCTTACTTTGTGGGGGCATAAGGAGGGATTTGTGGGGGGCATAAGGATATGTATGGTGAAATTTATTGGCAGTTTGTTACTAGTGGATGCCCAATTCCCAATTGGGAGGCATAAGTAGCTTCCCCCGTAGACCTTGCTCCTTTGGCTTGCATGATCAAGCCTGAGTTTTAATTGATATGTTTTCAATTACAATTGTATAATGTTGTTTTGTATTGATCTATGTTTTATATTGGAATGTGCATGTTTGAAATAATGTTGTGTGTTGTGGAAGATAGTTGTTTCCATGGGTTGAATTACATCTATTATTGTATTTTGGTTGGGGCTCAGGGGCCAATTATGAAGGAAGGCTTCTCCTTTCATTGGATTTTCTTGGTTGGGTGGAGAACATTGCCTTCCCCCCTATTTTTTTGTGAATAGCTTGGAGAAAGAGAAAATGTGCATGTTGTTGTCCTGAGGCAAAGGAAAAATACATTTTGATAGTTCCTTGTGAAAACACAGTCATTTGTAACCTTTCCCACTTGAAGTGGATGAAATTGTAATATATATTTTGTAAAGAAAATATGTATGTAATTGATTATGAAGTTAGATATTGGAATTGTGAAAGACATGTACATTCTGTATTGTTATTGGAAACAAATAGAACTATGTTAATTGCATTCAAGGAATGGAATATGTAAAGATGTTTCTCCTTTGGAATTAATAAAGAATTGCAAGTTTACTTCTCATTGCATTGTTGGGTTGAGTTGGGATGTTAATTGGTGATTGGAATCTCTGTTTTGAAAATTGAAAGAAGAAGAAATATGTATGAGGGAATTATATTGTATTGTTTCTTTTTTGAAATATATTAAAGTGGAAATCAGATTTATAATTTAGCTTTGAAATGGTTTGTTTATAAACAACTGAATGTATTGGACTAGTTTAGGAATGAAATGCTACATTTGAAGGATGAATTTGATAAAAAAAATTCTAGAAAAGGGATTTCTGTTACAAACTTAAAACTGGCAATTAATTTTAATAAAAAATGTACAGTTCAGACTTGCACACGTTAATCAACTTGGAGATGTTAAAATTTAGTATGTTGTATCATAAATGAACTCAAATTGACAAAGAACGCTTAAGAAGACAAGTTAAATTAATGCAAAATCAAATCCAATTCCTCTAATAGCCATTTTTCTGTCATTTGTTGGACAAAATTCAAACGTAAAGAGATTAAAAAAATTACTGCCCAAAAAGATTCTAAATCCCTCCTAAAGCAATCCTCAATGTCTGTTTGACATGTTGAGTGAAGGAGGAGATCCAATTTAATCAAATTTAGAAGTTGGAAATTACCAGTTGGCTTTTTAAAATCCTGCAGATCTTTTTTGTAAAATTGACCCTTTAAAATTTATCAAAAAGTAAAATTTATGATTCTTGTACAAGGAGGGCATTGAGATCTTTCCAGAAAGTCCTTGTTTTCCCAAAACTGATCTTTCTAGCTCAAGTTATGACACTTTGAATTTTTTCTGCCTTGGCAGGAAAATTTGGAAAAAATTTCCCTAGTGGGCCCACGACCTGAAAATTTCCCGTCAAAATTACCCTTAGAAAATATTTTGAAAAATTTGGCTCAGAAATTTTTTTATCTTTTCCTCTACCGGCCCGCAGTCAATCAGAGGCTGCCACATGTCCTCACGGGGCAGCGGTGGAGGCGTGACATTTTCTTTTTCCCTTAGACCTTTTGAAAATTTTGGATAAATTTTCCATTTCTCCCCATCGGCCCATGACCTATCACAGGCTGCCACATGGCAGTTTGGGTGCTAGCGGGGGGGAGGCCCCTTTGATATTTTAGATTTTTGGTCTTTGAAATTTTTTGATAAATTTCCCTGTGGCCCCGCACTCCCACCCTCACCTTGGGAAATTCTTCTCGCAGGCGCAGACCCGCGCGTCCAACTTCCCCTTTGTCCTCCCTTCAGTGAAATTCACAAATCAACTCCACTTTGCCTGCCTCTCCCTCTCTCTTCTCCCCATGTGGGCGTTGTTTGTTTTCTTCCCCTTTGGGCGAAATGCCCCAAACTCTCCCGCTGCCCCACCCTTCCTTTCCTTGTGTTGGCAACAACTCAAAGGCCGCCACGTGTCCTTGGAGGACCCACAGAGGCATGGGCGCAACTGGGAAATTTATCCCACACAAGGAAAAATCCCAAACGCCACCCTGCAACCCGTCAACCCGAAATTTTCCTTTCACCCCTGCTTGACACATGTCCCCTTGGGGAAAATTTTACCCCCAAATTCCTCTTGCTCATAACTTGAGTTCTACAAGGAGTTAGGAGGACTTCTTTATATCACCGAAAAGGTGAGAAAATTTCCTATCCAATGGAAATGATTTAGGGAAATTTTGTAAGTGTTAAGTATGAGAAAAATCAAGTTGAAACTCTAAGCCTGTTAGAGAGTGGGTATGGGGGTAAATTACTCCCTAAACCTAACTGAGACTTCTAACCCCATAAAATGAACCATGTGAAATTGATATTTTTTAATGAAGGAAGAATATGTTCTAGTAATTTAGATTTATTCCATAACCTAATAGGGTCAACTGTTGTCTTACAACTTGGTTGTAGACACTTCTAATCAAAAACAATTATTCCATAATTTTCTAACTAACCCTAGGTTGTTTCTTGGGTCTCAAGTGGGTTGTTTTAACAGGCATCACACTTATTGTAGGATCTAATATGTAGGAAATTGATGAGATTAATGAAAATCTAGCTCACACATTTTCTATGAAGGATTTAGGAGCTACAGAAAGAATCCTTGGCATAAAAATACACAGAGACATGAAGAACAAGAATTTTTATTTGTCTTAGGAGGCTTATATCAATAAGGTGTTAGAAAGGTTTAAAATGCAAGATTCAAAACCTGTAAGTACACCTATTGCAGGAAAATTCAAATTGAAAAAACATCAATGTCCTTCATCACATGAGGAGGTAAAATACATAACATGAGTACCATATGCTTTAGCAGTTGGGAGTCTCATGTATGTTAAGGTTTGTACCAAACCAGACATTGCATAAGTAGTACGAGTTGTGAGTAGATTTATGGCCAATCCAGGTAAAGAGAATTGGAAAGTAGTCAAATTGATAATCAAGTATTTGAGAGGGACCTTGTACGCACTAAACAATTTGATGTGCTACATTGTCGGGAAAATGGTTACAAGAATCCCCAATGATGATTCAAAATCCTTTCAAGAAGGTGTCCGAGCTCCAAAAATTCATTCGTAGTATATATTTTTAGCCTAGATAGCCTTAAATTTTCCATCTCCCCACCTCTTTCTGTGCTTTTTTTGGCCTTCAGTACCAGGACCTTCGCCTGCTTGGGTGGCGATTCTCAAACCGCCACCATGGAAGGGCGGCATTCCTGAAACCACTACCCTGCACAGGGCAACGGTCCTACCCAATTTTTCTAGATTCTTCACGTGTGTTTTAAACATGCGATGTTTAACTTAAATTTTCTTTTTACATGTATCCGTGAGCCAAATTAACTAAAAATATCTTTGTTTGCTTGGTTCTCCTTGCTCCTTCTATTTTGAATAAAATTTAATTAATTGGAACTGTCTCTTCTTGCCTTGTGCATGAAGTAACCTCCTAGACTACATTCCTATATATTCCATGCCTGTATTCAAGCAAAGGGCCTGATAATTTTATGTATCTTATATTTTTTTTTGCCATAATCTCGCTAGGAATTACATAGCCAAGCTCAGATCTCTTGTGTTATCTCTCTTCTACGTGCATTACGTCCAGATTGCTTCCAAGCTGTAAATTATCAAGCACCATCCTCTTGTTGATGCTCTTTGCATTCCCAATCCCTTGGACTCACATGAACACTTAGAGAAAGAAAGAAAAGAAATGAGGGGACAAATACTAATACTACAAGATTTGCCAAGATTCTTGCTCTTCTAGGTTGGAGTTGTGTATTTTTTTTCTTTGTTTATCAAATTGTCAATTACGAATTGTTAATTTTAATTACATATCAAATAGAGTAGAAAAATAGTTCATTCCAATTAGCTAGACAATCTCAAGTAGATCAAATCAATAGGAAGTTTTCTCTTCAACATTACCAAGGAAGCTGTGGGGAACAATAGCTCTGTTAGGGTTATGATTTGTTCTTCACTTCTGAGGTAAGGTTGGAAGGATTTTTATTGAATTAGAATATATTTTTAGATTTAGATTCACACATCTACACAAATAGTTAGCTACATCCAGCTAATTGTTTGTATTTAATTTTTTTATTAGATTAGATGCATTGTCTGAAAAGTTAGAAAAGAACAAAAACATTTACTTTCCATAGATTAGTTTGTTTTACTGTTTTTTTCCAATATATTGAGAAAACAACAAAAACATAGGTTAGATTTCCGTTGATAGATAGTTTATTTACAAAAAGCAAATCAATTCATCTTGCATGACCATCAATAGTCCACAACAGGAAAAGACTTATAGTTTTAATCCCCTGGTCCCACAACCCAATGGGCCCTAGATAATAACTAACATTGACACAAGTTTGTTTAACAGTCTTATGTACACCTGCAACATACGCTGAGAAAATAGGTCAACTCAATACATTGAACATAGCTGTTAATCAAGTCCTACGACTTTTAGACTGCTCCTGGAAATAGGGTTTGATTGCATGCATGACCATCCAAGGGCCACAGCCCCCACTAGTCTTTGATTGTGATCCATAAGTCCCGCAACCCAACGGGCTTGTTCGTCACCTAGATATTGACACTAGTTTATGCACATTGGTATTCATATCTTCACCACTTCTACCTGATATTATTACACATCTTTCATTGTTGAACATAACAGCCGATCAGGCTAAGAATTTCTAGACAAGACCAAAAAATCACCCATAGTCCCTCCAGCTCCACTACACCTCTTGTCTTCACTTCCATGACCTTGTCTAGAAACCCATATGAGGCACCTGTAGGTTATTTTCCATGTATTCCGTAACTAATCAATATAATCTCGACAGAACTAGACATTGATTGGATTCTCCGAGTGGATATCATATCAAATCGTACCATCACACCCTTTTAGGTTAGGAGAACATTCTTTGCCTTAGATTCTTATATTCCAGTATTGCGTGTTGAAGACATAAGGCTGCCCAATTAGCTTGATCATGCTATCACTTTCACTTCCATTTCCATTCCACACGGGCTATCTTGGCATGACCTCGTGAATTTGGGTGCAAAGAAGTCACGTGATGATTTTCTATCGTACAAAATTGGTGAACCCAACATTAAGAGCTAGTCTCTAAACGTTTCCAATTTTTTTCATCCATCCTTTATTCTGTGGGTATTCTTATACCCCCCGAATATGTCAGGATACGACTAGTACAGTCAGCCCATCCCAATTTTTGACATGTACCATTACCAATCAAGTATACCACAACAATCACCTTCACTTTCAACATGGTCAAACAACCGCTCATCCACTCAAAACCCTCTACTTCATGGAACCAATGTCATTTATTTGGTACGTATTGAGGAACTTGATCAAGTCACTCATACATATCCCCTTGAACAGTCAAGTTCAAATAACATGACATTCACTAGTGAAGCAAGTTCATCTCCTCGGGTATTTTTTCAACATCCCATTAGCATGTAATCTGATTTTACTCCCCCATCTAGATGAGGAGTATTTAACATGATGTGCTAGGAGTAAGCAACAGTTTCCAGAACATGAATCAATCTTTCCATACATTGCAAGGACAAGGTGATTACCTGCTTCAAAACAATAATGCTACCCTACCACCAACTAACAATACAGCCAATGAGGGGTGACAACATCATGAAAAATTCATAGCATGATACCATACTCCTCAACCACCTCCAAGGGTTCAACAAAGGGTTCCTAAGAAAGACACCACCCCATCTACGGGCGATGTCATTTCAGATTTATTAAACAAATTCAAAGAGTTAGAGCTTGCCCAAAATACGCATAATTCATATGCAAGCCAAGCACAAACTCCTTCCTGCCCATAGAACTACAGACAAATTCCTACTGCATATAATCCTCTAGTTTACATGAATATTCAAAACCCTGGAGATCTACTTATAGGGACAAGCACCTTGGGTATGCCCCCCCAAGTCCACATATGGATATCTGTAACAGGAAGCAGTTGAAATAGCATTCTCAAATTCCATACCAACTAGAAATGCAACATTCCCTAGCTTCGTGCCTTCGATTCTATATCAAGGTAATCAACCCCCCTATGTACACATTTATTCTAAATTTTCGCAGGGAGACATGTATACCTACCCAGGTCCATATGGACAACCGCAGGGGATTCCATATGCCCCACCAAATCTCTATGTTGTCCCATTTCAAGAACCGATGCATCCCCCACCTCCCCAACAAGGATCTTCAATGGTGGAAATATACGCAATGGGTACCTATTCTAAATATCTCAAGGAACCCCAAGATTTCTCTATTCGAACAATCATGCTCCTGAGACCCTTACCTGATCCTCTGAAGTTCAAAGGGGAAGGTGATCCTAACGCTCACATCAAGGCTTATGTAATGACCATTCAAGAGCTACTCCCATGGGATGCATTCGTTGCAAAAAATTTCCCTAAGACACTAGAAGGTATTGCTCTTGCCTGGTACTATAGGATACTAGAGGTGTCAATACACTTGTTTAAGCAAATCGTATCAGAGTTTATCAAAGACTTTGATCATGAACAATATTTTGAGAATAGGATTATCAGGGAATTACTTCATATCAAGCAAGAACACAATGAGTTTACAGCCCACCTTATTCAAAGGTGGCGAAAGGTTTTCTACTCCTCTGCAAGCGATCCAAATATGGATCAAATGGAGCTTTGTGATTTGTTCCTTTACTCTCTCAATAGAGAGACGAAGGAGGAGGTTCAAAAGTTCTTGCTAAGGAGCTATGAAGAGGTGCTATATGGTGCTATTTGGATCGACCAAGCGGCCATTGACAGTGGTTGTAAGACCTATGGAGGAAATGGGAAGTTAGTCACTCCCAATCAAAATAATCCTGGTTACTCCAATAACATGAAAACAATCAAGGACCAAAGATCCTTAATAAGAATCGTGGATTCACGACCGATAATGTGACTAACCAACCCAAAAATCCTAACATTGTTAATCCTACTAGCACAAGTGCTACAAATAACAACAACAATAATGGAAAAATATAGAGAAACTACAATTTCTAACCCTCGGTAAACGCTGTGGATTTTAATTTTCCTCAACAAAAAAAACAACAACCTCAGCAACAGAGACAAACACCGACACCGAGCCCTATTCAATACCCAGGGGGTATCCTAACCAATTCCAAAACCAAGGGCAAGGGTTTCAAAATTTTAATTATAACAATCAACAACAAAACAATAACTGTAGTTTCAGACCACAACAGGGAACAAACCAAAGGCCTCGAGATTACAACCCTGACTTATATTGCAGTTTCCATAGGGTTCGTGGGCATGATGTAAGAACTTTTGATTATAAAAAAAAATTACAGTGTTTACCAGAGGACCAAAGATAGTTATTTTTTGACATTTTTTTGGAAAACCCAACAGCACCACTCACTCAAAACACATACATGGGGCCAATAGCTCTACAAAACACACCATCGGGAATCTTCAATGAACCTCTCCCCATGCCTCGAAAGGATAGTAGATTAGATCCCAATGGTTCGAATAAAGGTATTGTAATAGGGACTCATGATCATGAAGCTTTAACTTCGTCAAACCCACAGGTGGCACCCCCTTTGGATGGTCGCCAATAAACAAAGATTGTGGGATTGGTGGAGTTAGATGTCAAACCCCAAATTAATGCCGCTATAAGAACCAGGGATTATTCTACGCAGCCAATCCTCATTTATTCGGTTATGTCAAAAAATTCTCGTGATACACTAAGCAAACCAGTAGGAGCTTATGATCTAATCAATTATCTAACCAAGACCTTTTCACATATTTCCTTCTTGGATCTACTGAAGAATTCCCCTGCTCATCGCGATGCTCTACTATAAGCACTAGGTCTTAGCCATTTGATTAATGTTACTCCACCGCCAGAAGCATAGATAAATCACATAGACTTCAATGTTAGTCCTCTAGGGAATCTTGAGAGAGATATTGGGTTCATGTTTGACATCAGTAAGATGCCCACGGATGCTAAAATAGCTCGTAGAGGTGACCTAGCTTTGTTTATGCAAGTTTGGATTTATAATAACTATGTAAAACATGTAATGATCGATGATGGGGAAGCAGTTAACATAGTCCCCTTCTCTTTTCTTTAGAAGTTAGGGTATGGGGAGACCAATTTCTCCTTGACACAAAACACACTGAGGGGCTATGATAGCCTCAAGGCAACCTCAATCAGAACCATAGTATTGTCAGTTACTCTTAGACCCAAGACGGTACTCACTAAGTTTTTATATTATAGACTAGAAAACCAATTATAATATGATCCTTGGTCGTCCTTGGATTCACCGCATGAAGGCAATCCCCTCCACTCTATTCCAGGAGGTTACATTCTTGTATTTAGGGAAAGTCTTTGTGGCATAAGGTGTTACAAAACCCTTTGATATACATTTTTCTAATTTAAAGAAAAGTCCAAAGGTCCACTCTAAATTTGAACTTCCCACAAACCATTTAAAAAAACCTGAAAGCATGGTACCAGAAGAAAAACTAGTTCCTACAATGGAGTTAGAAGTCACGGGTTTGATCTAAGGAATTTCGGTGGTCAAGGGTGAAAACATTATTATAGAGGCAGTGTTGCTAGGAACCACGAAAAATATTGTCGAGCTATTAGAGAAGGACTTCCCTATTCTTCTCCCCTTTGATTATATGGGTATGGGACATGCTTTGGGACTCGGTTCCCTTTCCGCATATGAGGTTTGTATGGTTGAGGTAACAGAGGTAAAGGGGCAAGGTACCAAGGAGGACTCAATTTCCATCTTCCCAAGCATTTTTTGGACTATCCATTTTGATGGAGCCAAGTGTCGCTTTGGCGCCAGGGTAGGCGCGATCCTTACTTCACCCGAAGGAAAGGTTCTACCTTTTTCTTTCAAGTTGAATTTAGAATGCACAAACAATGGGGCTGAATATGAGGCTCTCCTATTAGGCCTTATTTAGCTAAGAGGATGGGCCTCCTCAATATTAGGATGTTGGGTGATTCACAACTAGTCACAAATCAGATATCTGAAGTATACTGAGACTAGAGCTGAGAATCATACAACTTTACAAAAAAGAAGTGCTAGTTTGACAAAAGAGTTTGATTTCATCTCGATTGAGGTAGTTCCATGCAAACAAAACCTTCTCGCAGATTCTATAGCAATTTCTACTTCATGCTTCACCCCAAGTAGTGACTTGGAAGATACCAACTTCATGGTTTCAGTTCGCGTCGAACCCTTGATTCGCAAAGCACCAATGACCCCAATGTTGACATACATAGAAACTGAGAGTCAGTCTAATTGTTTAGAGTGTGTTAATAGTGATGAATCAAATTTAATTTATTTAAATGGTTTGGCAGAACTACATCTTACCTACCACAAGATATACCTTTCCTTGATTTCATGTTCCTCTTCTTATTTTACGAATCCCATGATCGAATCTTCCCCAGGAAGGGGTCTTGAGATTTATGAAGAGGAAGAAGAAGGGGATTTAGAGTTACCTCCAGCCCCTCCTGAGTTTGAGGAGGGAAACACCTCCTTAATCAAGGGAATGATTGATATAAACATTCGAACAGAGGAAGAACCAAATATTTTGAAACTAGGATCCTCTTTAACTCTAGAGGAGGTGGAAATACATACCCAGATCCTCGAGGAAAATTAAAAGGCTATTACATTTAGTTACAAATAAATGATAGGAATTGCACCACATATCACGGTGCACAATCTCATCACCAAACCGGATGTAAATCCGACTAAGCAAAATTCAAGACCTATGAAGCCAAAGGTGGCCCTTATGGTGAAAGAAGAAGTAATAAAACTTCTTCAGGTGGGATTCATCAAGCATTCGATTATTCACAAGTGGGTATCTAATATCATCCCTGTTCTAAAAAAGAATGGAAAGATTCGTATTTGCATAGATTTCTGAGACATTAACAAAGCTTGCCCCAAAGATGATTTCCTATTACCATCCATTGATGTTATTGTTGACACAACAGACAGATTTGAGTTGTTGTCTCTCATGGATGGGTTCTTGGGATATAATCAAATCAAAATCACCAAAGAGGATCAAGATAAGAATACATTTATAAATCCTTGGGGAACCTACTACTACGTTGTCATGTCATTTGTTCTTAAGAATGATGGCGCCACATACTAGCGAGCAATGATATACATATTCCAAAATATTATTCATACAGATTGTGGAGTCATATGTGGATGACCTGTTGACTAAGGCCAGGAAGCGTTACGATCACCCAGAAGTGCTTTGTATCATTCTTTCTCACTTAATTGAATACGGCGTCAGCATTAAATCTAGATGAAATGTGTATTCGACGTAATAGGAGGCAAGCTTCTGGAGTTACATTATATCTTCATGAGCGATTGATGTTGACCTAGAAAAAATTTGGGTTGTGTTATAAATGGTTCCACCATCAAACAAGTCTAGCATTAGATCTTTTCTTGGGAAACTTGATGCAATCTGAAGGTTCATCCCTGACATGACCTATGTTATTCATCACATTAACAATTTGTTAAAAAAGGATTATAGCATCGATTGGACAGAAGAATGCAACAAGGCCTTCGAGGTGGTTAAATCAATTTTTATTATCCCCTCCCATGCTAATACCACCTAGATCAGATCCCCCGTTGATCTTGTATTCATGAGTTACGGATGTTTCACTAGCCTGCATGTTGGCTCAAGAGGATGACGATAAATAAGAGCATGCACTTTACTTCATTAGTCAAAATTTTCTTGATTATGAAACACGTTATACACAAGAAAAAAAGGAATGCCTTGCCATAGTATTTGCAACAAAGTGTTTAAGGCATAATATGTTGAATCAAGAAACAAGGGTTATCGTTAAGACAAACCACTTGCGGACATTCCTCATGCAAGGATTCTTGTCCAAAAAGGTTTTGTGTTTCATAACCTTAATGGGCAAGTTTGAACTAACATTTGTAAATTAGAAATCCGTTAAGGGAAAAATCATTGCGGACTGGTTGGTTGACAATCCATTTGATGGGGGTGATCTGGTAGATTTAGACTTTCCCAATGACTGCGTGTATTTTGTCAATACTAGGTCCCCTATCTCTGTATGTCCTTGGTATACTGACATTGTCAACTTCATCATGGACCACACATACCCAGAAGGGGAAACATCACAAAAAAGAAGGTAGTTACACGTCATTGCTGCTAAGTACATTATTTTGGAACAAGTGTTCTACCATAGAGCCTTTGATGAAATGTTGTTAAGATTTTTTGACACGAAAAAATCCCAAAATATTATTTATGAGTCGCATAGTGGAGTATGTGGAGGTCACTTTGGCATCCATGCCACTGCTCAGAAAAATACATTGAATGGGCTACTTCTGGCCCACTCTAGAGCATGACGTACTAGAATTTGTGTGCATATGCCACAAATGCCAGGAGTTCTCTCATGAGATCCACATACTGGCACAAGCTTTGCAACCAATCGCAACCCCTTGGCCATTTTCCACACGGGGTCTGGATTTGATAGGGAAATCTTGTCCCTCATCAACAGATGGCCATAACTTCATAATCATGGCCATAGAATAATTTACCAAGTGGGTAGAAGCCATACCCCTTACCACCGTAGCTGGCTCTATAATCGCTAAGTTCATCCTAATCCAGATCATTTGTAGGTATGGGGTGCCACAAGTCATTATTTCTAATAATGGAACATCTTTCAAAAATGAGGAGGTACGTGAGTTGTGCAAAAAGTTCAAAATAAGTCATCACACAGCTTCTCTCTTCTATCCTCAGGCTAATTGACAAGGTGAGGCTACAAATAAGACGTTAAAGGCCATTCTTCTCAAAACTCCTTAACCAGAATAAATGAAGATTGGCACCTAAAGTTGTTTTTGGCTTTGTGGTCCTAAGACAAGAACAACCCATCAATATGGGTGAAATGTCATTTTCTTTAGTGTTTGGTGTTGAGGAGGTTCTTCTGAGTTGAAGCTTTCCCAAAATATGTATTCTTCATATTTCAGGGCTAGCATGGAACTCCTTACGGGAGGAGGGTTATCGGGAAGCATGACTCTCCCAACTAGAATAGTCCGACGAGGCTACATTGAATATTCGAGCAACCCTGGCACATCTATTTTATGCGATCACCTTGGGTATGCACACCCAAGCCAAATATAGATAGGTCTATGAACATGAGATACTAGTCAGAAGGATATTTGGTATCTCAATACTTGATAGCCGAGTTATACAATACAACATTCCCAAGGGAAGGAAGTTCGTAGACCTTGGGTGACTAGGTCTGTATCGAGTAGTAGAAGACTACAAAAATGGGGCATTTGGCCTGTGTACCTTATAAGGTGACATTGTAGTGAATCCGTGAACTCTCTTCACCTAAAGAGGTACTATGCATGATCCTACCCATTTCCATATGGACATTACTGTATCTGCATACCATATGCCCCATCAAATATGTTCATTTTGTAAAATTTCAAGGCAATTTATTCTTTTAGCAACTCCCCAAAAAGGATCTTCTGAAAACATGGTGGCAAAACATTTAGCAATGGGGATCTATTCTGAATATCTCAGAGGTCATCTATTATTTCTGAATCATTCAGATCAGTTCAAGCAAGATAAGACAAAGTTTTTGCCGTGATCTTACCGAAGGCTTGCAACTTGGTCCTGCTTATATTAATGCCCTACGTTAGGTGTCTTTACCTATGGTTTGTTCGAGAGCTTCCCATGGTGACGTACATCTATCCCATGAAAATATCTTCAGAAATAAGACACTAATAAACATATTGCTCTAGATAAGTAATTCATAGGAAATCTACAGGCTTCAATATTTTACACGTTTCTTTTCCCTAGCAACTCATATCAAAAGTTTATCTAAAGCTCTTGACTAGTGAACAAGATTTTGGGAAAAGGAAGAGAAATTTCTTTATATCATGCTATTCCTTATCCTTGAGTGATGTAGCCCACGCTTTATTCAGAAGGTGGCGAATTAGGTTCTCTACTCCTCTGCAAGTGATCACAAATATGGATCAAATGGATATTTTTGTGATCTGTTCCTTACTCTCTCAATAGAGAGACGAAGGAGGAGGTTCAAAAGTTCCACTAAGGAGCTATGAAGAGGTGCTATAGGGTGCTCTTCATATCAACCAAGCGGCCATTGACAGTGGTTGGAAGACCTATGGAGCAAATGGGAAGTTATTCACTCCCAATCAAAATAATCCTAGTTACTTCAACAACATGAACAACAATCAAGGACCAAAGATCCTTAATAAGAATCATGGAGTCACGATTGACGATGTGACTGACCATTCCCAAAAATCCTAATGTTGTTAATCCTACCAGCACAAGGTGCTACAAATAACAACAACAATAATAGAGTAAGAAGTCAGAGAAACAAAAATTTCTTACCCTCAGTAAATGCTGTGGATTTTAATCATCCTCAACAAAAATGAGGCAACAACCTCAGCAAATAAAACAAACACCGAAATTGAGCCCTATTCAATACCCAGGGGGTATCCTAACCAATTCCAAAACCAAGGGTAAGGGTTTCAAACTTTTAATTATAACAATCAACAACAAAACAATAACTGTAGTTTTAGACCACAACAGGGAACAAACCAAAGGCCTCGAGATTACGAACTCGACTTATATTGTGGTTACCATAGGGTTCATGGGCATGATGTAATAACTTTCTATGATTGTAACAAGTTTTTACAGTGTTTTATACAGAGGACCAAAGACTAGTTGTTTGTTGACATGTTTTTGGCAAACCCAATAGCACCACCCACTCAAAATGCATACATGGGACCAATATCTCCATAGAACACACCACTAGGAATCTTCAATGATCCTCTCCCACATGCATCCAAAGGATGGTAGATTAGATCCCAATGGTTGCGAATAAAGGTATTGTAATAGGGACTCATGATCATGAAGCTTTAACTTCGTCAAACCCCACAGGTGGCACCCCCTTTGGATGGTCAGTCTAACAAACGAAGATTGTGGGATTGGTAGAGTTAGATGTTGAACCCCAAATTAATGCCGCTACAAGAACCATTGGATTATTCTACATAACCAATCCTGATTTATTCGGTTATGTCATAAAAATGCTTGTGATACACTAAGAAAGACCGGTAGGGGCTTATGATCTAACAATCAAATCTAACCAAGACCTTTTCACACATTTCCTTCTTGGATCTACTAAAGAATTCCCCTGCTCATAGCTATCTGCTCTGTTATAAGTGCTAGGTCTCAGACATTTGATTAATGTTACTCCTCCACTAGAGGCAGTGAGGATAAATCACATAGATTTCGACATGTTAGTCCTCTAGGGAATCCTGAGAGAGATATTGGGTTCATGTTTGACATCAGTAAGATGCCCATGGATGCTGAGATAGCTTGTAGAGGTGACCTGACTATGTTTATGCAAGTTTGGATTTACAATAACTATGTAAACATGCAATGATCGATGATGGGGCAGTAGTTAACATAGTCCCCTTCTCTTTTCTTTAGAAGTTAGGGTATGGGGAGACCAATTTCTCCTCAACGTGAAACACACTGAGGGGCTATGATAGCCTCAAGGCAACCTCGATCAGAACCATAGTATTACCAGTTACTCTTGGGCCCAAGATGTTACTCACTAAGTTTTATATTATAGAATGGGAAACCAACTATAATATGATCCTTGGACCATCCTTGTATCACCACATGAAGGCAATCCCTCTCCACTCTATTTCAGGAGGTCAAGATTCTTGCATTTAGGGAAAGTATTTGTGGCACAAGGTGATCCAAAACCCTTTGATATAAATTTGGCCAACTTAAAGAAAAGGCCATAGGGTCCTACTCTAGAATTTGAGCTTCCTGATGAACCAGTTAAACAAACCTACAAGCACGGTACCAGAAGAAAAACTAGTTCCTACAATGGAGTTAGAAGTCACAGGTTTGATCAAAGGCATTCCAACGGTCAAGGGTGAAAACATTATTATAGAGGCAGTGTTGCTAGGAACCACGAAAAATATTGTCGAGCTATTAGAGAAGGACTTCCCTATTCTTCTCCCCTTTGATTCTATGGGTATGGGACATGCCTTGGGACTCGGTTCCCTTTCCAGTAGAGTGAGTTTTGCATAGTTGAGGTAACAAGGTAAAGGGGGAAGGTACAGAAAGGAGGACTCAATGTCCATCTTCCCAAGTAGTTATTTGGACTATCCATTTTGATGGAGCCAAGTGTCGCTTTGGCACCAGGGTAGGTCACGATCCTTACTTTTCCTGAAGGAAAGATTCTACCTTTTTCTTTCAAGTTGAATTTTGAATGCACAAACAATGGGGCTGAATAAAAGGCTCTCCTATTAGGCCTTATTGTAGCTAAGAGGATGGGAATCCTCAATATTAGGATGTTGGGTGATTCAAAACTAGTCACAAATCAGATATCTGAAGTATATGAGACTAGAGCTGAGCATCTACAAATTTACAAAACAAGAAGTGCTAGGTCTGACAAAAGAGTTTGATTTCATCTCAATTGAGGTAGTTCCACATGCAAACAAAACCTTATCATAGATTCTATAGCAACTTCTACTTCATGATTCACCCCAAGTAGTGATGGGTTGGAAGATGGACCAACTTCACGGTTTCAGTTCCCGTCGAACCCTTGATTTCAGACAAAGCACCAATCGACCCCAATGTTGACATATGTAGAAACTGAGAGTCAGTCTGATTGTTCAGAGAACATTAATAGTGATGAATCAACTTTAAGTTATTTAAACGCTTTGGCAGAACTACATATTACCTACCACGAGATACAACCTTTCCTTGATTTCATGTTCCTCTTCTTATTTTACGAATCCCATGATCGAAATCTTCCCCAGGAAGGGGTCTTGAGATTTACGAAATAGAAGAAGAAGGGGATTTAGAGTTACCTCCGGCCCCACCTAAAGTTTGAGGAGGGAATGGTTCCTCCTTAATCGAGGGAATGATTGATATAAACATTGGAGATAGAGGAAGAACCAAATATTTTGAAACTAGGATCCTCTTTAACTCTAGAGGAGGTGGAAAATACATACCCAGATCCTCAAGGAACATCAAAAGGATTTTGTGTTTAGTTAAAAATAAATGACAAGAATTGCACCACATATCATGGTGCACAATCTTGTCACCAAATTGGATGCAAATCCTGTTAAGAAAAAGTCAAGACCTATGAAGCCAAAGGTGGCCCTTATGGTGAAAGAATAAGTAATGATACTTCTCTAGGTGGGATTCATTAAGCCAGTCAATTATTCACAAGTGGGTATCTAATATCGTCCCTGTTCTAAAAAAGAATGGAAATATTCGTATTTGCATAGACTTCTGGGACATTAACAAAGCTTTCCCCAAAGATGATTTCCCATTACCATCCATCGATGTTATTGTTGATGCAACAACTAGATTTGAATTGTTGTCTCTCAGTGGATGGGTTTTTGGGATATAATCAAGTCAAAATCTCCAAATAGGATCAAACTAAAACTACATTTATAACTCCTTAGGGAGCCTACTGCTACATTGTCATGTCATTTGGTTTTAAGAATACTGGCGCCACATACCAATGAGAAATGACATACATATTCCACAATATTATTCATAAGATTGTTGAGTCATATGTGGATGACCTATTGGCTAAGGCCAGGAAGTGTTACGATCACCCAGAAGTGCTTCGTATCATTCTTTTGCGCTTAATCGAATATAGCATCACATTAAATCTAGAGAAATTTGTATTTGACGTAACAAGAGGCAAGCTTCTGGGTTACATTATATCTTCACGAGGGATTGATGTCGACCCAAGTAAAAAATTTGGGTTGTGTTAGAAATGGTTCCACCATCAGACAAGTCTGGACATTAGATCTTTTCTTGGGAAACTCAGTGCAATCCATGGAAGGTTCATCCCTAACACTGACCTATGTTATTCATCCCATAACAATTTGTTGAAAAAGGATTATGGCATTGATTAGACAGAAGAATGCAACAAGGCCTTCGAGGTGGTTAAATGATTTTTTTTATCCCCTCCCACACTAATGCCACCTAGATCGGATCACCCATTGATCTTGTATTCACGAGCTATGGATGTTTCACTAGCCTACATGTTGGCTCAAGAGGATGACGATAAACAAGAGCATGTAGTTTACTTCATTAGTCAAACATTTCTTGATTATGAAACATGTTATAGATAGGTAGAAAAGGAATGTATTGCCATAGTCTTTGCAATAAAGTGTTTAAGGCATTATATGTTGAATCAAGAAACAAGGGTTATCGTTAAGACATACCACTTGTGGACATTCCTCACGCAAGGATCATTGTCCAAAAAGGTTTTGGCATTTCATAACCTTAATGGGAAAGTTTCAACTAACATTTGTAAATAAGAAATGCATTAAGGGAAAAATCATTGCGGATTGGTTGGCTGATAATCCATTGGATGGGGGTGATCTGGTAGATTTAGAATTTCCTAATGAGTGCATGTATTTTTTCAACCCTACCAGACCCCCTATCTCAAAGTATGTCCTTGGTATACTGACATTGTCAACTTCATCATGGATCACACATACCCAGAAGGGGACAACATCACAAAAAAGAAAGTCAGTTACATGTCATTGCCACTAAGTACAGTTATTTTGGAACAAGTGCTCTACCGCAAAGCCTTTGATGGAATGTTGTTAAGATGGTGTTGACGTGATCCTGAAGAATCCCAAAATATTATTTATGAGTCGCTATAGCAGGAGTATGTGGAGGTCAACTTTGGCGGCCATGCCACTACTATAGAAAATACATCAGAATGGGCTACTTTGGCCCACTCTAGAGCATGACGTGATAGTAGAATTTGTGTGTAGATGCCACAAATGCCAAGATTTTCTCTCATGAGATCCATATATCGACACAAATATTTTGTAACCAATCGCAACCCCATGGCCCTTTTCCACATGGGGCCTCAGATTTGATAGGGAAATTCTCTCCCTCATCAATGGATGGCCATAACTTCATAATCATGGCCACAGAATACTTTACCAAGTGGGTAGAAGCCATGCCCCTTACCACTGTACTTGGCTCTGTAATCACTAAGTTCATCCTGAACTAGATCATTTGTAGGTATGGGGTGCCACAAGTCATTATTTTTTATAATGGCACGTCTTTAAAAAATGACGAGGTGTGTGAGTTATGCATAAAGTTCAGAATAAGTCATCACATGGGTTCTCTCTACTATCCTTATGCTAATGAACAAGTCTAAGGCTACAAATAAGACATTAAAGGCCATCCTTCTCAAAAACGTTAAGGATAATACATGAGATTGGCACCTGAAAGAAGCTATTTCTATGATTTGATGGGCCTACTGAATGATCGGTTAGAACACTAATGTGATGGGAAACCCTCTTTTCTTTATTATTTGGTGTTGAGGTGAGTTTTGCTGCTTGAAGTCAAAATACCTAGTATCTCCGCATTGTCACTACATGGAATCCTATGGGAGGAGGGTTATCAAGAAGCATGACTCTCCCAAGTTAGAAAGTCTTGACAAGGCTATATTGCATGTCAAACAATGGCACAATGTTTACGCTGACCAGATGGATCGGTACAAATATAATAAGGGAAGGTTTATGAAATGTGAGATCTACAAAGGAGATTTGGTATTAAGACTCGATATCTGGTAGATAGACAAAAAGACTGGCGAGGGAAGGAAATTCAAACTTAGGTGGCTAGGTCCATATCAAGTAGTAGAAGAATACAAAAATGTAAGGCATTTCACCTGTGTACACTAGTAAGGTGAGGATTTTAGTGAATCCATTATGAACTCTCTTCACCTAAAGTGGGGTACTACGCATGATCCACCAACATTTCCATATGTACATTATTACATCTGGATTGCATTTTCATCCATTTATTCATTTTGTAAAATTCGTGATTCAAGGGATTTATTTAGTTTGGAAAATCCTAAAAACTTCCATGGAAAACATTGGCAAAACATTCATGAATCATATCACGTTCAAATATTCATAGTTTCATCAATTATGTTCAAGGAATCATCTCATTAGTTTAAGCAAGATAAGACAAAGTTTTGACACATGATCATACCAAGGCCAAGCATATTTGGTTATGGAACTTAAATGTTTCTTTCTAGGTTAGGTGTCTTTTCCTATGCAGTTGCAAGTTCTAGAAGCTTCATGGTGTCACATCTATCATTGTGAAAATACTCTTTGGAAATAAGTAACATACTACTCCCCATTTTTTTCTAGATAAGTAAGTTCAAATGCAAATCCCACTGTGAAAATTTTTATTTTACACATTTCTTTTCCTTACCAACCTTCGATGTTGAGCCTGCATCTCTTACTTGAGTGATGTAGGGTTAGAAAAGGAGAGAAATGCCCTTACTTGCCTATTCCTTGTCCTTGGTGATGAGCCCATTCTTCCTCTTGGTAGCATGGGGTAAGGAGTAGGGGGTCTCATTGATAAGCTTAAAAGTCAAAAATAATTTTCCCAAATGTTGTGAGTCCTTAAATAAAAAACAAAGTGAGTTAGATGTCCAAATTCCAAAAGAGCTTAAAACCCTAAACCTAGATTTTGTCAACCAACTGGCCATCTACAGATCCAAGTCTAGATAAACTACAAAGAAATTCACATTCTAAGATATGAGGTAACTTGAGTAGGGTGAGGTTGTAGTGTCTCAATTTAGTCTTTTCAAACCATTGTCTTTCCCTCATCATTACCATTCAACAAATTTCATAACTTGTGCCCTTTCTAGATCTTGGTGATGAGCCCTCGCATCTTAGTAGTTGTGTGAAGTTAGGAGTGGGGAAAGTTCATTCTTCTTATCATATCATTTTATCACCATGTTTTTCCAAAACAATATGAGGTATCAAAGGTTTCCTAAGGAAACTAAAATTCAAATGTCACATTGTGTTTGCAGGTCATAAATATTATCAACATTATGAAATAAAAAAAGAAAATCATTCTTTTTTCATTTCACATCCATTACATACATTCTGAAAAGCATTGAAAAGCATAAATTCTAAACATCTAGAGTACAAATCTGAGATAAGCCAAAAGAGAGTCAACCCAGATACAATGGAATACTGAACCAAAAGATAGAGTTTGTATATATTGTAGTAGAGTCAAGTTTGTATACAATGTCATCATGCACTAGGCATGGTCAAAACGCTCACAATGAGCCCAAAAGATATAAAAAAAAGAATCGTATGAGTAAAAATGGTCTCAAAATAATAAAGGCCCAATGGCCTTTTAATCCCTGTGGGATCCCTTAGATGGTGCATGACCATGTTTAGGGATTCTGCTATGGCTGTGCTAGCACTAGGAATGGATTGAATGATGTGAGTGTTCATGGTGGTGATCACTTCCCATAGCCTCACTGTGAGAGTGGCATCTACCTCATTATAGTGCTTAGTAGTCTCGTATCCAACTACCTGGGTACGAAGGGAGGTCACTATCTCCGCCACCCTCCAAAAAGGAGTGAACACATTGGTATGTTGGCCAATAGCTAAGGGATGTCTTGAATCCATAGTCAACTCAGCCCAAGTCTTCCCTGAGGGGATCAATAGGGTGTCCACGCACACCCGAAAAATGAGTTCTTGCCACTCACGCTACAATAAAAATAGAATAAGAAAAGAGAATACAATGAGCCAAAAAAAAGAACACAATTCAAAAGGAGAATACTAAGCTAACATACAAAAATCAATAGAAAAAATCAAGAAATGAGTTATCAAACATACTCTAGTCTCTAGGAATCCATGTGGGATCAGTGGATGCTGCTATAGGTGCTACTAGCAGCTGCGGAGCCTCACTAAATCTAGAGGTATTACATTGTCCAATCATAGGCTCATCATCCTCTCCAAATGTCTCCTCTAAGACCAATGTCTATCTCTCTGCGCTCTCTTCCTTGTGTGCTGCTCTGAGGATCTCTTGAGTGTCATGCCACTTAGGGTCACTCTTCCACTCCCTAAGAAGGTCCTGCCCCCTCATCCTCCTCTCTGACACACTCCCCCCGTATCATCTCTCATATCCTCCTCAGGTCAGAGTCCAAATCAATCAGCTCATCCTCCTCCCCACTATGAGCAGGAACAACCGCAATCCTAAGTAAAGGTTCTCAAGGGGCACTAGCTACCCACTGAGCCTAGACCACATGCCTAACTACAATAGGCATTCCAGGAGTAACCACTATCCAACCATGATCCCCTCTAGGACCCCTTTGAGCCTCCTAAATAGTCCTATAAACTGTAGTGATGAGAGGGAGCACATCAATGTATGGAAGGCCAAACTACTGAGGTACCCGGTCAAATGGGTGAGTCTCTAATCTCCCAGCTCTGTCAACTAGCTCACTCATGGAAGAGCAAGCCACCACCATTGTAACTTCCACTCCCCATATTCCTGTCATGTTCTGGTAGGGTGTAGCAGTCATGTCTGTCGTGGCCAGGGAAGCCACTGGCTGATGTGGCATCCTAAGTACTGACATACCTATCCATCTAGCTTCCCGAAACAGCCCCTAGATCTAACACTAGTACTCCCCTGCCATAGGGGATGAAACACTCATAAACCCAACTCATAATAAGAGTGGGGTGGCTCAATGACTATCTCTACAATCTGACTACCCTGTACAAATCATGGTAGGTGGTCCCCAGAATATCTGCCCCCATACATACTTATGGCCATGACCCTCGATCTGTGTAATGATGGGATCCCAATAGTATAAGAGTGTATCTCCTCCTTTGTCCCTGATCAGTCTTGAGGATAGGATACCCATGATGGCCCTCCGAAGGATAGGAATAGGAGCAATAACAATAGAATTAACCTTCATCCCCTTCTTTGAGCTAGATGAGACAACAAATCTCCCTATATAAGTGGCCCATTACATCATCATAGCCCTAGACCCAACTGTTGTCTCCAAGTCAAAGGATGCGGTATACATCTCCAGAGTGATAGTCCACTCCCACTGATGCACATGGAAATCGGAAAGTCTGACATCCCAATAGGAAAATAGTCACATAGAAAATGAATGGTAAGAGTCCCAAAAATCCTCCAAATAGCCCTCTGAAGGTCAGCTAATCTAGAATCCTAGGGAGCTAACACACTCTCTCTCTACTCTAGCGTATGTATTCCACTTCTTCCATTCACCAAAACATGAGAAATTGAGCAAGTTAGTAATGTACATCACATGATAAGCTCATCAAAAACATAGGAAAATATTGAAAACACAAAATAAAATCAAGTTAAGGCACATTTTTAGACATTCTGTTCAGTGACAGTGCAGGGCGGCGGTGTCCAGGACCACCACCTTTCTTGGGTGGCGGTCCTCTGAACCTAAGATCAGTCTCATTCTGGGTCCCTTAACCCCAAAAAATCCCAGGGAGCCAAAAAATTGACGACTTTTAGAAAAAGAAAAGAATGCCCTATAGGCTCCCCTCCCTAAGGACTCATTTGAAACAAGAAAATTTGAAAATGTCCCCCCTAGGTGAAATTTTCAACATTTTAATATTTAGGGCACAAAAGGACAAAATATGAAATAACTAACGCGAGAATGCATCATCTAATCTCCAGCTCATGGATGTATGATCACTATCTTGCAATGGTCATTTCGGCTATATACGCGTTAGAAACAATCAACATGGGTCCTAAGCTCCAAATTCACCAAATCAAAAATACACAAATGAATTGAAATATGAGTTTGTGTCGATATATATATTATTTTAAACCCATTTTGAGTGTATGTGTTTACAGGAATGGAGCGTTGGCACAGGTATATTTCTACATCCCTGTCCAGATGGTAAGTCCTCTTGTAGTTTTGGTTTAGTGTTTATTTTCTAATATCTTATCTGCACTTGATTCTCCCAAAAATCTTGCAAAAACAAGAAGCTTGGACCATTTCTAGCAAAACAAAAGAATTTCATGGTATGTGCGCCCCCTCCTAAGGACTCATTTGGAATGCCATACTCAGACTCTATGTTTTATGCCTTTTCATGGCTAAGACTAAACTTCTCCGATGGGGCAATATGTACGCACCAAAAATTACATGTGCTACATTGTTGGGAAAATTCGGGGGTTACAAGAATTCCTTGACCCAATGATGATTCAAAATCCTTTGAGGAAGGTGTTCAAGCTCCAAAATCCATTCACAGTGTATATTTGTAGCCTAGATAGCCTTACTTGACTTTTCCATGCATTTTTCCATCTCCCCGTCTCTTTATGTGCTTGTTTTAGCCTTCAGTGCCAGGACCACCACCCTACCTGGGCACCGGTTCTCAAACCACTGCCACTTTTCCCCCTTGGCAGGGTGGCAGTCCTACCCACTTTTTCCAAATTCTTCACGCTTGTTTTAAACAGATGATGGTTCACTTAAATTTTCTTTTTGCATGCATCCGTGAGCTGAATTGGCTAAAAATAGTTTGTTTTCTTGGTTCTCCTTGCTACTTCTATTTTAAATAATATTTAATTATTTGGAACTGCCTCTTCTTTCCTTATGCATGAAGTAACCTCCTGGCCTCCATTCCTATATATTCCATGCTTGTATTCAAGCAAAAGGCCTAAGCATTTTGTATATCGTATACTAATTTCCTGCCATAATCTTGCTAGGAATTACATAGCCAAGCTTAGATCTCTTGTGTTATCTCTCTTCTATGTGCATTGCGTCCAGATTGCTTCCAAGATGCCATTACTCAAGCGCCATCCTCTTGTTGTTTTTCTTTGCATTCCCAATCCCTTGGACTCACATGAACACTCAGAGAAAGAAAGGAAAGAACTGAGGGGACAGATACTGATACTACTAGATTTGCCAAGATTCTTGCTCTTCCAGGTTAGAGTTGTGTATTTGTTTGATTTTTTTATCAAATTGTTAATTACGAATTGTTAATTTTAATTTCCTATCAAATAGAGTAGAAAAATAGTTCATTCCAATTAGCTAGACAATCTCAAGTAGATCAAATCAATAGGAAGTTTTCTCTTCAACAATTATTAGGAAAGTTGTGGTGAACAATAGCTTTGTTAGGGTTATGATTTGTTCTTCACTTATGAGGTAGGGTTGGAAGGTTTTTGATTGAATTAGAATAGATTTTTAGATTTAGATTCACACATCTACATAAATAGTTAGCTACATCTGGCTAATTTTTTGTATTTAATTTGTTTATTAGATTAGATGCATTGTCTGAAAACTTAGAAAAGAACAAAAACATTTACTTTCCATAGATTATTTGTTTTACTGCTTTGTTCCAATATATTGAGAAAACAACAAAAACATAGTTTAGATTTCCTTTGATAGATAGTTTATTTACTAAAAGAAAATCAATTCATCTTGCATGACCATCAACGGTCCACAATAGGAAAATAATTACAGTTATGATCCCCTGGTCCGACAATCCAATGGGCCAGAGCTAATAACTGACATTGACACAAGTTTGTGTTTAACAGTCTTACGCACATCTGTGACATATGCTAAGAAAATAGGACAACTCGATGCATTGAACATAGCTTCTAATCAAGCCTACGACTTTTGGACCACTCCTGAAAATAGGGTTTGATTTCATGCATGACCATCAAAGGGCCACAACCTCCATGAGTCTTTGGTTGCGATCCACAGGTCCCGTAACCCAACGGGCCTACTAGTCAAATATATAATGAAACAAGTTTACGCACATTGTTATTCATATCTTCACTGCTTCCACCCGATATTATTACACAACTTTCATTGTTCAACATAAAAGCTGATCAGGATAAGACTTTCTGGACAAGACCATAAAATCACCCATAGTCCCTGCAACTCCACTACACCTTTTGTCTTCACTTCCATGACCTTGTCTAGAAACCCATACGATGCACCTGCAGGTTACTTTCCACGTATTCCGCAACTAATCAATAAAATCTCGACAGAACTAGACATCGATTGGATTCTCTAGAGTAGCCATTATATCAGACCATACCATCACACCCCTTCAGGTTAGGAGAGAATTATTTTCCTTAGATTCATAGATTCCAATATTGTGTGTCAAATACATCAGGTTGCCAAATTAGCTTGATCACCACCATCACTTTCACTTCCATTTCATTTCCAAATCGGCTGTCTCGACACGACCTCAGAAAGTCAGGTGCGAAGAAGGTCACGTGTTGATTTTCTATCGTACAGACATCTAGCATGTAGTTATGCTATGAAGGTTTGGATAGTATGTTGCAGCTACAGAGGCTAGCAAAGAAATGATATGCATGAGCAGGTTCATGGAAGAGTTGGGAAAGGAGCAAGATGATTGCAAATTGTTCAGTGATAGTCAGAGTGTAATTAATTTGGCAAAGAACTCAACGTTTCATTCTAAAATGAAACACTTTCAGTTGAGATATCACTTCATACAGAAGATATTGGAGGATGGGAAGCTGAAACTAGAGAAGATTCATACGAGTAAAAACCCTGCAGATATGCTAATGAAGCCATTAGCAAAAGAGAATTTTGAGCTACACTCCACTTCTGTTGGTCTTCGAGTTTGCGACTTGAAGAGGAAGAAACAAAGCTAAGGAAAGGATCCAAGAATGACGTTGTATAGGTATAGTGTAGTAAGTTATCTCCAAGTGGGATATTGTTGAGTTGTGGAGCTCAATTACTTCATATTAGCATGCTATATTAAACTTATAGGAAAACATAGTAACTGGCATCGGTTATGAAGGGACCGACATCGGTCATCTATGACCGACATTGTTCAGGAAAGTAGGAACCGACATCGGTTAGGGCTAACTGACATCGCTTACTTGTGTGTGAGTGTTTTATTTAACTCATAGGAATTAGTTCTAAATTTAGTATTAAAGTGGATCTATTGATTGTAATTGCATGGATAAGTGCCCTAAGTTTGTATATGCTTATATAGACATGAAAGCTAGGGTTTAAAAGTAAGGATTGTAAGGATTAATGATTATTGTGAGAATAATTGTGTGAGAGAGAATTCTTGGAGAAGAAGGAGAAGATTGAGAGAAAGAAAGTATTGTACATCGTGAGATGTGTGGAAGATTGTAAATCTTCTAAAAGCTTTGGATAATAGATTGGCTTGTTTCTTGGTGGATGTATCCCACATTGGGTGAACCACGTTAAATCTGGTGTTGATTTATATCTCTTGTTCTATATATTTCTTCTGGTAGAATATCCACTTTTATTGCATGTATCCTTAGATCTGATATATTATCTGTACAACCTTGTGTTAACCCCAACACAACCCATATTAAATTCTAAAGTAGTCCTAACTAGGTTAGGAGGTGACAAAGTGAAGTAAAGAGTATCTTAGAGCAAAATCAAACATTTTTCAAGTATCTACTTAAAGTGCTTGTGCAGGAGATCAACATTGTAATCAGTATAGGTACATACATGAATATTTTGGAAGAAGCAAAGGTATATGAAACTAGTAAAGATGGTGACAAAACAACACATAGCGAAACAAAAGTGCAAAGTAGAGACATATACTAGCACCAAGTAGGACATAAGCATCATATACAACTCTTCACTGTCACTGGTAGTTTGCCCGAATTCCAAATTCAAAACACTTTGCAAAACATCATAAAAACTAAGTCAAATCATCTTGTTAAGTTGTACTATATTTTAGAACATGCCCTAATTTAATATTATTTCTTTATAGTATTTAAATGTAGTGTCAGATTTGAATGTTGGAGCATTTATATACAAATTTTGACTGTGCATTAGTTTCAATTTTCAATCCAAATTAAGTAGGTAAACACCTCTTATTTAATTTTGGGTGCAAACACTCTATTAGTTAGTCCACCAAGGTCTCCATCTAGTGGAATGAATACAATATATTGGAATTCCCAGCCCCAATTGGTGCATGATCTGAAACTTTCAAACACCTCTTTTGAATTTGCCCCCATGACAAAGATGTCTAGACATGTATTCATTCTTTATTCTAACCCTTTCTCTCGGAGCCCATCAATTGGAGAATGTCTCTCGATGACCAACTTACATTGCTTTTATATGGACTTTATTCAGAGCTGTCATTTTAATTCAATTCTAGAAAAGTAGAAATTGTTTTCCATAATAATGATTCCTTTTCTCGATGATTTTCTATTAATAATCTAAAATTGATATCATATTTATTGTTTGTATTCAGATCTAGACACGACAAAAAAGTAGTGCTATAATTCCAACACTTGTGAAAATTACCGAATCATAAGAGAAGCGCACCTCGCACCATGAGCCGTGCACCTCTGGCACAACTCTTGATCCACGACAGTTGACACCTCTCTGCCTTCCATTTCTTAACATTTCAATAAACTTTTACTATTTTATATTTAAATTTAACCTAATTACAATACCACAATATGGTTAGTCTAGTGTATTTTTAGGGCACCCCGACTTTCCACATCTAGAACGCCCAACCATAAAAAGGGTAAGGACGTAATGAGGCTTGAAACCATGCAACTCTTGACTTTTTGATTTTAAGTGATTCCTAACATGTCCCTTTTAAGTAAGACATCGTCAAAAAAACAAATGACCTTTACTTAAATATTTTTCTTCATAAGACAATATCCAAATCTTGTCCCTCATTAAAGTAATTGGTCTCATTACGGCTAGAAAATTAGGTGGCTGCTTTCCTCGTGTTTTGAATGTTTGTTTAAAGAGGGACAAATGCAGGATGCATGTATATCGTGTCTCTCCTTTTCATCATTTCATTTCGCCACAATTTCTTAACAACAATGATAAACATTCATTAAAAAGATAATATCTTGTTCAAAGTCCTTCGTTTTATGTTTATTTGACTCTTATAAGCTCGTGACACATATGTCAGTGCACGTGATCATAATCAGAGTCATTATTATATGTTTTAATTGAATTATTCTTTTGACGGGAAAGGGGAGATGACTATGTTATGGATAAATGCGACACACAATTATCGATTTACTTACAATGAATCTAAGCATACGACTATAAAATTTAATCCATATTTTTTCAAATGTACGAGTTGGAATATCGCGAAATTTATTCAATTTGGAGGTGTGAATATGGCCAAATTTATTCAATTTAGAAATGTGTTTTTAGATTTGATAATGACTTTTTCTTAAAATGTGAAAGTGATAGGAAACGAAAGTATAAAGTGGTAGGGCACTCCCAACACCTAATAGATAGGGTTAAAATTGAATTAATAATTATGTTTGGATCTTCAATTCCTTCACTTTAATCTAACGCTACAATACTTGCAACTTGCAAAAGAAACTTTCTTCCTCTTTTTTTCATGCTGACTTTGTTGTGGTTTGTTAACACTTACTTTTACAAAAAGTGTGTGTGTGTGAGCGCGCGCATGTGTGTATGTGTATGGATATGTATGTATGTATGTATGTATGTATGTATATTGGCTACAACAAATGTCATAGATTGAACTACCTTCTATAAATGTTGTGATGTGTTTATATGCACACAAATACTTACAATTTAGTTTCCAAAACACTCCACTCATTAATGATTAATGCATTACAAAATTAAATCGAAGATTATGCCCAAAGGACCCCTATCACAAGTGTACTCAAAGATAACACAAGTCAGCCCAGTGATCCTAATTTGAAAGTTACTAATAAAATTTCATTAGCCACAACTTATAATCCTACCATTTTTTCCATCAAACAACCTTATGTGATATAACATAAAAAGTCACACACTGCTATTTAAATAATTCCATTTGTAGTATTCAAATGACTTCATGGTTTCACATGTGGGTGTGTTGTATTAAGATAAGTATTCCCTCATATTGTGAGCCCCTGCAAACACCTCCTATGATGTCGCACACATTTTAAGGTTATTGGTTTCATGTCATAATTCTATATGGTTGGACCGTCTCTTAAAGGATTATCTAGATGCAAAAACTACCTCAAATATTTTAGAGGCACTCTGACAATTCCACACACACACACACACACACACACACAAAAATATGTATAGTTACAACAACTTCATAAATACAGATGCACATAACATGTATGCCTAAAAAGGACAACGTAATATATGCGTAAGGAAAACTATGCAAAAACACTTTGATGCCCAAGAAAACTACACATGGATGAACTCAACTTATTCTTCTACTATATCATATTTTTGGTTGATGCAATATTGCAAGTGAACCTAGATACTTCTACATGATAATGACATGGTGAACATGGATGGAACACGTGACCTTTATAGATAATTGAGTTTAAATCGAGACCAAATTGAATTTGATATGACAAAAGTAAAAAAAGATGGGATAAAGGGTACTATGTATCCCAAAATAAAAGCACCCAAAACACAAGCTCGAAAGCATTAGGATTGTTTCAACTAGACCTAGGAGTGTTAGGGGTACTAAATCATGTTCCTATCTAATTCTAAACAAAGAGAGGAGATATGGGTTTATATGGTTTCTTTCAATAATCTACAATATTTCAGACACCCTGATTTTATCTTAGACACTTAACAATATCAATTTTTTCATTCTTTGGCATACTTACACACATGACATATATCTAACTCTTTATCACATTTTCCTCATATCCAATTACACATTCATTATATTAATACATGTTATAGTGGTTTTGTGCATTTGCATCATACCACGTGTTAGTTTTTCGACTTGGATCCTTTAGTCTTGGAAAAGATGTGTTGATATCATGTCTTGTGTGAATTTTTCCTTTTTAGTCATGATGAGTGTGGGTTGTCATGGTAGCTACAGGGATGGGGACGAGGTTGGAGGATGGGAGGATTATGTGGGGATGGGTTAGGGGGAATATGGTCAAGGTAGATAGAGTAGGGTGCAATGATGTGGAGGAACCACAAGAAAGTTAAGGGTAGTTAGGGGGTTATATGGTTGGTCTCAGTTGAAAAAGGTAACAAGTTGGATGAAATTATGAGCTGAAATATAATAGTAAAATTTATTAAGATATTTAATAGTTTTTTAGCTCCGCGTGTTTATAACATTCCATTATTGCTATGAGCTTGATGAACAAAAGTATACCATTACTCAAGTCTTCTTGATAGAAAATAAAAATGCCAACACTTTGAAATGTAGAAAAAACATCCTAATGCGTAGGAGGTTGAGAAGGGCTTAATCATGTTACAAAGCATTAGGAGATAACATAGCACAATTTTAAAATTATAATTTAAAATTTCATATTTACAAGGAGACGTTATCCAGAGGACGTTATGGTGATGTTAGGGAGTCAATAACTATGTAACATTATGGTGTTAATATTGTAGTCTCCACCAAAACTAATGTTTACAAAAATTGAGTACAAATACTCAATGAGTAGTCAAATGTATAGGGACGAAAGATTAGATATATTTTTATACTTTATCAATCTTCTTCTAGAAGGAGAGAGAGAGATAAAGAGAATTTTCTATAGCTTATATACTCTAAGAGGTTCACTCTCACTCCTATTGTTTAGTTATGTAAAGCTTCCAAACTCAAAAAAGGTACACAACCTATTCCATACTACATGTGTCCTTGAGCATGTGATGTTGGAATCTTATTGAAAAAACTCACGGTTAACTATATTGCTCGCGACCATCTCATTCTATACAATAATACCTTAAAAATCCTACACAACTACTCTCCATGTCTCAAAATCCTTCTTTGTGCACTTAACAATACCATTCACCTTAAATATACATTTTGAAAATATTGTCCACCTTTAATGCAAGTTTCCATAGATAGAAAATGGCTATTTTTTAAACATGGGAATTTTCATTAGTTGGATTGGGCTTGGTTCATGGGTTGCCTAAGGTGAGAAATTAATAAAGATTCATCTATATATAAAAATGACCCTTATATCCTTAGACAAACTAAATAGTACATATACCTTAGAGATAAATTTATTAAATTCATATACACATCTTAAATATTCCAAGGGTAATACTAGAGAAGTCCATTGATCTAAAATATAAAGTATGAAGGGTCAAAGTTGCATGGTTACAAGCGTTAAGGGTCAAAGGAAAGATCAATCTAAATTGAAAATTATTCTCATAGTTACACATTGACATAGGAAGTGGGATAACTATGTTCTACATAGTCTCTCTTTGGGATATTGCTACGTAGAGCATCTCAATCACATTAGGGAAATATTGAGGTCGGTCCTACCCACTAAATTTGAGGATATTTTACATTTTCTTTTTTTTAGTCTACTGTTAGGGTTTAGAAAAGGGATAGATCAAACATGATTCATCACATCATATCACACTTCCTAAGTACCACCTAAATCTAAAGTGAATACACAAGTGATCATTTACCCAAAGTTATAGACATGCTAGACATATCTTTTCAATGTTGTTAACCTCAGTCATTTCCATATAATGTCAATATTTTCTTCTAACAATAATGTTTTGGAATAATTTTAGACTATCCACTTCACTATATATCTTGAAGACACTTTTCTAAGATGATTCTAGGCCCATGTGTTCATTGTATGTTCCTCCTTTAGGAAGAATCATGTTTGGCCTTTCTATTTTGTAGTATCTAACTTTATCCATTTAGTCTCTCTCTCTAGAATTTATTATTTTTCCTAATTCAAATTTAGAATATTGCATTAAGTGTATTTATTCATAAATTATTAACTAGGTCTAGTTTTTGAATGATTTATATCTCTAGGTGTGAAAAATTAAAATTATTTTGGTAAACCCCATAATTGAGTGAACACAAAACCCCATTATTTCCTTTTTTATTAAGATTTCATATTTTATCCTTTTAGGGTTTGATTCTATAGACACTTAAATTTGACAATTTTCACTTTGACGATACTTGATTTGACAATGACTCTTGTTATGATAAATACCATCTCTCCACTCCCTCTTTGAACTTTATGAGGTCTCTTGTTTAACCTTTTTATCCTTTCACACTGACATGTCAAAAAAATAAGAGGATACAATAAAAAAATCTATAGACAAACATTAGTTGAAAAGATCCAAACTTCATTTTACATGTTTTTTTCCCCAGTCAAGGTCGTAAAGTTTGGTTGGGAATTTGTATCTAGTCTTGGATGACCTATATGGTCTTGTACCAACATTTCCTCTAGGGAAACTTTTAGTGGCGAATATTCGTTGATTCACGAATATTTCGGTTTTCAAAATTTGAAATTGGCAATTTTTTTAGGTATGAATAGGGACTAGGTCACCAAAAAAAATTCCAAGTACAAGTTAATGTTAGGGGTTGATTTTGCCAAGGAGTTTCCATCTGAAAACCGAATGTTATCATTAAAATTTCCCTTATAGTGAAATTAAAATATGTCGAATTCACCTCATATATATATAGTATTTATAATTCTATTTAAGTATTTATAATTCATTATTCATAGTTCTAAACATCAAACTTTGGAACCTCCCCTTCCGTAAATTCGTGATTACCAAATATTTCATTTAGATTTTCTACTTTCAAAATTGGAGGATTGGTCACCATAGGCAGATATTTCCTTTCTACTTTGAAGGTACTTTAGTTTGTTCTATAATATGTAGGTAGCATACTGTCTGGCATCTGCATGATGCCGATTGACAACATGAAGGATGCTACTGACTGGTAACAATTCTACATGATGTCAGCCATAGCCTGTTACATGCTACCTGTCCAGTAGCATCTAGCATGCTACCTGGCTGACTGGTAGCATGTAGCATGTTACCAAATGATAACATGAAACATGGTACCAGTCCGATAACATGTTGCATGCTATGCATGTTATCGGTCATAACATATTACATCCGACCGATAGCATGCAGCATGCTACCTACCCAGTAGCCATTCTACCAGCCAGCATCACTGTAGTATGCTACTAGGCCTGGTAGTATTCTGATACCGTTTGGGAGCATACTGCATGTTGCCTTTTCGATAGCATGCATTATGCTACCGTCCGGTAGCATCCAATATGTTCTTTTGATTGCATTTACAAATTTTAGAACTGTTTAGATGTTGATTACATTTATCTAATTTATATATTTTCATGGATAGGTACAATGAATTCTTTGAACAATCAACAAAAAGACAGAAAAACAAAAAAGAAAAGGTAGCATAGTAATTTTTTTCAGCCCCACAAAAAATGAAGACCCAAGTTGCTTCCATTGGAAACATTAACATGGGTACTGGTAAGTTGTAACAGATTATCATAACCTTTTTCCTCTTTTTCGTCAATATAGTTTAATTTTTTAAAATATCTTTGTAACATTCAAAACATTTTTCATTTTTGAAAATAGAAACCCCTTATATTAATTTTATTTAGAATGAAACAGTAAACCAAAACATAAACCCTATGGAAACAATTATTTCAGTAGATGAATATTTTATTGACCTAGACATGCCAGAGCTTGAAGATTGTCTAGTAAGTTAATAAATGCTATCATAAATGCGTTTAAATAGTAAGAATTTTCAAATTTTGTAACGGTAAAAAAAAAATTGTTTTTGAAAACAAAAACCCCTTCTGTTATTTTATTCAGAATAAATTAGTAAACCAATGCATGAACCCTAAGGAAACAATTATTTCGGTAGATGAAGATTATATTGACCTTCAGATGCTTAGATATTCCCAAATGCCAAATGCCTTTAATGATGAATGATGAAAAGATTCCAGCAAAAGATCAGAAACCTTCAAAAAAATAATTAGGAAGAAAACATTCGATCAAGTAAGCTCGTTAGGTAGATTTGGTAGGTAAATACCCTATTTATTGAGTCAGTTCTTGCATCTAGATAATGGTATTGATACTCCCAAATAATGTAGATGCACTATTTGTACTTGGAATTGGGTAATGAACTATAGAATGCAGCTTAAATATGGACTTGATATGGAGAAACATTGTGGAATGGTATACTTACATAGCCACTTTACTATATGGAAAAAAAATTCTCATTAGACTCATTGAGTTGGAAAAATGCAAAAGATTGCATGCATGTAAGATATGCAAAGGTTTTATGACAAGTTAATCTGGATGAAACACACTCAAAAACTTCATAGAGAAAGGTGGATGAACATAAATGTAAATTTTGGTAAAAGCTGGTTAAATGATCAAGGTCTGAAGGCTATTGAAATCCACCTCACAGTTTTATTTTCAACCATATTATTTTATTTTGAATATTTGGGATTTGGACCAATTTCAGAATTTTCATAAATATAAAAAGATTGCTTCAATTCATCTGGGTTGGAAAAACTTACAGATGAAATTCAACACGCTTGACCATTCACTAGAGGCACTGCGACTTTAGGTTGTGCTTTGGCATCTGATGCAGATTGTATGGATGGGATAAATGATATTGAAATTCTGGTCCTTTTTTGAAAGGTCCATAGAATGATCACGAGATACTTTTCAAGGAAAATTTGGTCATATGATGGATTAATTCTTGTGATCCCAATAATAGGGACTCTAGCCCCCTTTCATTTTAGTGAAGGCATAGAAATTTTATTTAACTTGGGCAGGTCTAAAATAAATAGCAGAGATTAGATAAAAAAGATGGCTTTTACGATAGACTTGGTTTTGAGTGCCATTTTACAAAATCTGTTATTTTTTCATTTTGTTTCCATTGGAAATATCTATTTTGAGAGTTGTTTCAATATCAATTAGCTGGAAAGTTCCATATGGGTTTAACAGCACTTTAAAATGTGCTCCAATATAGGAGTGTTGTAATCAATTGTGGACGCAGTGGGCTGAGCTTGGTCCTAAAATTTTAGAGTTGGCGATTCTTGTATCTATTAAATCGCTGAGAATGATCTAGTGATTTTCTCTGAAGTGTGTGGATTCAAGAGGATATGTATCAATTTGGATCCATGCGATGTTAGATCACTGGTAGATAGTGAATGCATGGAAATCACCATTGCTTAGATCGTGTCACAAATACACTCCCTGAAAATCTCTGCTAGCCTACAACATCACCATCATATTGTGGACATTAATGTCTATGGATCACAACTTGTAGCTATGTTCTTGATTATACCTATGGGGTCCTTGATATGTCATGTCTTTGAAATGTTCAACTGCACTCTTGTTACATTTGGGCCAATTCTCAGTAAGCACATATCATGCTTCTAATTTTTCAAAACATGGCTCTTTTGAGAAGCATTCATATATTTCACTGGTCTTGCAAATGTATCCGTTCATATATCTTCATTGGTGGAAGTACTTCCTAGACATTCATTGGAATTTCCCCTGGGTCATAGCCACATGTTAAGTGGAATTACTCATCCATCAGGTTGATTTTCATTCATAGGAAATCATTGGTGAATACATTGATAGAGCTCCTATTTGTAGTTTACTTGTCTGATTTTGAAGGACTCATAGCACCACATGAGTTTCACCTTCAATGTAGGATTGAGTCTCCTAAGATTTTAGCTATTTCAGAGATCTGTGGTCAACCTGGACATCACATTCTGATGTTCCTTTGCATACACACATTGATGTATTCTACAGTGCTATCAAATCATATACATGGCTGCTTCTACATCCTGGTTCTGAATATGAATCGGGGTGGATATCTTGATCAGGCTCATAAGGAAATCATAGGCAATTCATATAATTGAGGAATCTACAAGAAGAATCCACATCAATCAAAGGAAGCCTGCTATGTTTTTTTTATTTCCAAGATATGCAACTGTAATGCTTCTTGTTTTGAGCAAAGGAGACTAAGTAGGTGTAGTGTAGTCTCTATGTTTTTTTAGATTTTGTATTAAATAAATGACACTTTTGGAAATGTTAATATTCTCTCTTATGGGGGATCTATGAAGCACAATTAATTAGTGTTCAAGTAGTTTATTTTAAAACAAATACTCACCCGTACATATCTGTGGTGTCTGTCCAATTCAGCATTATGGAAGGTGTGGTGCTGATTTGACTTGCCATTATGTCTTGTGTCCTTGTCTTGTTACCTTCAATTTTGTGGATCATGAAGACTTTGAAGGAAGTTCATAGCTCCTTGGAAGCTTTACTTCTCTACAATTGTTCCCAAAAAATATAGAGTATTTTCCATATGGATTGATGTTGATCAAATTATTTTGGTGTTTGTGTTGCACTTTTGACATCACTCCATTAATTTACTTACTCTATTATGCTGATAGCGTTTGCATCATGAGTTCAGAAATCAAAAGTGAATTTAGACCAAGTGCAAACCAAACTTCTTCAACATTATACAGTTTTTTGACTCCGACTTCTTGGGAATACACAAAGTGGGTTTTTACTCTCTTTAATTGTTACTGGTTTTGGGTGCCTTGTACTTGGTCCTTTTTCACAGTTATTATACTTTGAGTACCTCATCATGTCGGGACTCATACTGATTCTAGAGCCACTTCTATTTTGGCCCCTATGCACATGAGGGGGGTGTTAGAGTAAGGACCTTAGTCATGTTCACCTAATGGATACCTTTAGTTAATTTATCCTCACCCACTTATGTGTGTGGAACAATGCAACTTATCTTATTCACAATACTAGGAGATTTATGTAACTTGTAGCAGGTATGAGGTTCTTTCAATTGATCAATGGTATTGAATAATTCCCAGATGTTTTCTTGATCTCCTAAATACATGGTGATCAATTTTGGAAAGTTATTTGATTTACAAGTTGATCTATGAAGCTTGAATATTCTTAGATTGTCATTCATTGCCTATATAAGAGGCCCATTCTATTATATTTATTGATCAAAAATACAAGTGAAAAATTGCAATCTTATTTGCATGAAGGGTTAAATGTAAAGTTATTCTGGCAAATTGCTTTCAAGGAAATCGTGGTTTTTGATTAAACACTGTGTTCCAGAAATGGTAAACGATAGAGTTAAGTTACAAATGTAAAAGATTCCATTGAAGATGATACATGACAGAAAACTTCATAAAAAAGTATGGGAGAAAGAAGAAAACGCTGCCTACAATTAGAAGGTGATTTAGGTATCTTGTAAAATACCAATTTATTACAAAACCACTGCCATATCAATGGTAGTGGTACTCGCAAAGAATGTAACTATCACTATTTTTACCTGGAAATTGCAGTGCAAAATGCAATGTTACATTGAACATTATAGAGAAACATTATGGAAAAGGCAGTTTTGACACTAGTCAGGTGACAATGCTAAAAATGAATGAAACTCATATATGGAAAAATGTAAAAGATGCAGAGGCATGTCAAGTAAGGTAATCAATAAAAAACTTTAGGAGAAAGGAGGAACCATAAATACAAATTTTGGAAAAGTTGTAAATGAACCTTCTGAAAAGCAAAAACCTCATCTAATTTTCTACCATATTCTTTATTTTGAAAATGGGTAGACCAATTTCAATAATTTTTCAGAATATAAAAAATTGTTCAAGTTCAATGGGTTTCCAACCTTCCAAATTCACATTGGTCAGAGAGCAATTCCCGGGAAATGGCGAGATGTCTTGTGATGATTGAACAAGAAGATCTGAAAGAAAATGTCAAGAATGCAAGTTTCATCTCCCTTTCAATTGATGAGGTTACAGTTGTTGACAACACTTCTTGGGTTTACATGCATGTATATACATTCCAGAACCACACCAGAACACCTCATCTGCTATCGGTTCATAAAATGCAAGAAAACTACAATGCTGAAAATATTTCCAAATTGGTGATATCTAATTTGAAGGACATAACAAGAATGGATAATTATTCTATAGCCACAAAGCTTATTTGTGTTGGTTGCTGATAGTGCATCAATGATGCAAGGTCATAGAAAAGGTCTATGTGTGCATCTCCAAACATATGTTTCTCCTTACATTAGTCTTATTCATTTCATGGCTCACAGGATGAATCTTGCATATAGGATAGTAAGCACATTCGAATGTGTTGAGAAAGTTGAAGAGCTTATCCGTGAAGTGCATGTCTATATGTCAAGCAGTCCAAAAATATTTCTAGAGTTTCAAAAGTTTTCACTTGGGGTCACAGATGGTAAGAAACTTCTTAAATATGTTGATACTAGATGGATTTCTATGTATGAGCATGCATGCAGAGTTTTTGAGGAATATTCATCTTTAACTAGTTTCATGTATAAGAACTGTAGGCGAGTTGACAGGGAAAAATATTTTCTTTACTAACCTTACAAACTTTGAAACATTGTTAACACTTTGTGGGATTCTTCCAATGTTGCATGAGATGAATTGCATAACAAAACTTGCACAAGAATGATCCATATATATAGCAGACTTCATTAGGTTCAGGAAAAGGGTGTCAGACTCTAGATATGTTATATAACTCTGATGACTATTTAAAGGACATGTATTTAGTCACTGACAAGCTCTGACATATTTAAAGGATCCTAACAACTACTTTAGATTCAATATATTTGGTCATTTGTGTATCTATGTTAACGGGAAGGAGATTAAAATGCACACATTTGAAAAATGAGTGGATATTACTGGAGAAGAGCTTGAAGAAGTGCCTATTACATGTAATTTATATGATGCTATTATATCTGAAACAAGGAATTTTTTTTAGAAAATCTCACAATGCTTATCCAGTGAGATCAAAGATCATTTTAAAAAAGGAGAGCTTCTTGAGGCCATGGGAGTTGTCAATCCTAACTTTTGGAATCCTATAGGAGGCGTTATAGTTGAATCATTTAAAAGACACATGGGTACTATAATTAAACATTTTGGACAATCAGTTGAATGTAATGGATTTCAGATTAATGGTATTCTTCAAAAGGAAACTCTTGCATTGCAATTAAATGATTTCAGACAGGTAATGAAGGAACAATTTGAATTACTAGAAGAGCCAACAGAGAAGGGAGAAATTACACTTCTATGGAAAAAGTTGTATCCTAGTTCCATCCTTCATGAAAGCATGAACTGTGTCAAACAATGATATTGGGATCAGTTGAAGATGAAAGAGTTTTCAACGCATTAACATTTATAAAATCAAACTATCAGGAACAAATTGATAAAAATCTTGAGACCTACTTGAGATTGTACGTTTCACGATATGATGTGGATACCTTTCCTTATGAATGGGTAATGGATGTATGGAATTATCTTGCAGAGAGGAGAGGGATCAATAATACTAATACAGGGACTACAAATAACAATGAAACTGTGACTGAAAATCGCAGTGAAATATTAGATAAAAGTGTTGGGAAGAAAAGTTTTCAAGATAATTTTGCATTTGATCTAGCTGATATTGAATAAAGAATAATGATTGTACATTTTTATTAAAGAAATAAAATTTCATATCAGGACTCATATTATAATTATGTATATTGTTATTTTTGTTATATGCCTGTTCATTTTTTAATAATATTTTCAATGTTGCAATGTGTTTACTGTTTAGATTTTTTAAATGTGTCATACTTATTGTTTTGTTGTCTTTAAAATGAAAAAAATATAATTCCATTATTGGAGAATTTTCACTATTTTTCAGTCTTACGCATGAATATAGTACATATAAAACACCATATAATTTTTTAGTTACCAATATTTTTAGATAATTTCAATTTTTGTTCTTTGAAATATAAATGCTACTTGTAGTTCACTGTTTCTATCAACAAAGTATTTGAAAATGATAATAATCAATAATGTACCATGTAATAAATATATCAAATACAATCGAGAATAACAGTCACATTCAGAATCAGTTTGAATAGCAAAATAATCACAATATAACAAAAGTAAAAGTAAAATGCCACAATCCACATTGATTAAAGTTTGAAACTTTCAATATTGTCATATAATTTGAAACAATTTTATAAAAAGATTCTACAACAACAATTATAATTTCATTTTTTTTTGCAGCTTTATCCTTGAGAAGATTCTTCTCTATGTGTTTCTTTCTTCTGTACTAAATAACTTTCTTTTACAACACCTGAATGAACTAGATCCTTTGTAGCATCTTCAATATTTGAAAGAATATATTTTTCTAGATTTTCCACATCACCGACAGACAGCAATGTTGGATCATGTTCTGCTTGCTTCTTCAATAGTATCTCTGGATCCATTCCATTTGCCTTTATTATTCTTCTCAAGGTATTATTCTGCTTGTTTAAGATAACAAGCTTCTCTTTCAATTCAACTGTTGCCTTTAAAATTTTCCTGGCACTTTGTAAATGCAAATCAAGCACACTAGCCTCATTTTTCAAATTTTCGTACTTTGACTGCATTTGAAAAGAGAAAAAACTATTAGTAAAATTTCAAAAAATGAAAATAATACTTGAAAATTTAGTAAGACTTACCAATGCCTTATCTCATGTTTGCATTTGCAATAACTACAAGGCCCTTGTTTCTTAACCACATATTATGGTAGGCTTGTGCTTCTGTATTTAAATTATCAATTTTGTTTAACATAATATTCAACACTTCATCATCATAATTATTTTCAAATGATATAGAACCAGACACAACTTGATTCAACAAAATATCAATATTTCTTAACTCGTTCTGATGTGAAGAATACAATATATTTCTTTGGTTGTGATTTTTATATCATGAATTTATTTCTTTAATCAGAACTTTAGCCCTAAACTCCCAAAATTTTAATTCTTAAACCTCCTTCTAAATAATATCAATATTGTCTTCCATGTTATCAGCCAAAAGAATACCAAGTGGAAAATGAGTTTTCTGGTCATCAGTTAAGACAGTGTCAATCTATACTGGAGATGGTGTTCTTGATCTATCATTTCTTCTTAGAGAAGGTTTCCTTGCCACATGAATCATATCTTGGGTATTGAATGTTCCATGCATTCTAAGTATGGCCACGACATCTAACAATATAGTTCCATGGATCGAATCCTCCGAAACATCCAATCCACCAAGTCTCATTACCAAGTACAAGTTGTACATTTGGAGCTGTACCCCCATATTTATTTAGATTAAATGGGAATCCTAGTTTCCCTTGCATCCCGTTGTCTCTCTATTTTATCCTCCTACTAATCCCTCAAGGTTACCTAATCACCTAAAATATAGTAGAAAACAATTTCCATACCTGCCTATGGACATCTTTGACTATTCTGAGCACTGTCCATCAATAGTCAATTCTCTATCCATTCTCTAATGCAATTCATAGAGAATCACCAAAACCAAAATTAAGTTTCTATGACCTAGACCTATCGAAAATAACCTTAACCATCATAATCTATACTCAATCGACATCGATCATACCAGACCGATGATATTCTTTGTGTCTAGTAAACCTACTAATAACAGTAACTCCATAACACTTACCTAAATAAATCAAATCACCTAAAGCTTGACCTTGACTTGTCCTCACCACATTATTTACCTATGTAACTTGCATCTGATCATAAGTATCCTGTTAGATTATATTTTATTGTACTTAAATGAGACACCTAAATTCAACTACAAGTAGGAAATTATGAACATAATTAACTTATCATATTCTTGCATTAATGGTTGTTGAAAACAGAGCTTGGATTGATAGCCATCTAAAAGGTTTAAGTATCACACTTCCCGAATCTAAATAAGATTCTAAAATACTGACATATATGAGTTTAATATTACTTTCTCTGGTTTTGTTTTGTATTCGCAGGTATTCCTAAAAAGAAATTGAAAAATATGGCTATCAATCGGCATTGGATCAGGAAATCAGAACATACACACTGGTTTTTCCACCTTCATTCATAGGTATTCCTCCTCACCCTAAACCTTATCTATTTTTCTCATACGTATGCATCACTATTCGGTGAAACAATAATACTTACCAATGCCTTATCTCAGTTCCACATTTTTACTATAACTACAAACCACATATTTGAAACGCTTGTGATTCTGCATTTAAATTCTCACTTTATGTTCAACGAGTAATATTCAAAAATTCATCACCATAATTATTTTCAAATGATATAGAACCAAACACAACCCGATTTAGCAAAATATCAATCTTTCCTGGCTTGTTCTGATGTGAAGAATACAATATATGTCTTTGGTTGTGATTTTTATATCGTGAATTAGCCCAGTTTCTTTAATGAGAACTTTAGCTCAAACTCCCACAATTTTGAAACCTCCTTTGAAATAATATCAATATTGACTTCAATATTATCAGCCAAAACAACACTAACTGAAAAAGTAGTTTTCTTCATCAGTTAAGACAATGCCAGTGTCATGTACTGGAGATGGTGTTCTTGATCTATCTCTCTCCTACACAATTTGAGAAGATTGCCTTCCCACATGAATCATATCTTCAGGGATTGAATGTTCCATGCTCTTGAATTTTCCATGGCTTACTCCTCGTACTTGAAGTTCGCTTTCAATCCCAAGTTACTCCCTCGTCAAGGTCAATATGTTCAACACTGAAACATCCCGTCCACTAGGAGCATTTCCCAATGAAAATGTTGGAAATTCAGAAGAAAAATTAAGTTTGTTCCCCCTGCTTGAAGCTAGACAAGTGAATGAAATATTCTTTAGGGTACCTTGTCCTCATATTTTGTAGTGGGGGTGGTAGAGGTGGCATCTGTATTTGTAGTGGACGTGGAAGTATAAGCCCTGAGAGATTGAATTTTTATTTTGTAAATAATATGACAAAATTAAAAATTCAAACATAATAGAAATGAAAAATAAATAAATTCATAAATATATCAAGATTATATTAATTACTTACTTTGTTGAGAGGATATTTTCAGAGGTGAAAATGAATCTCGTTTATTGTTGATGTGGTTGGCTGTGGAGGAGTAGATTGAAAAGATTGGTAGGTGTGATCTAAAATATAATTAAGAATTAAAGATTTATTATAATGTTGAATTTTATATCAACAAAAATATAAGAACAAGAAATTCAAACCTAGGGCAACAAAGTGAGGTATTGAAGATATTTCTATCTCCTGCATTTGAGCCCGATGATACGATCCTATTTTGTTGGTGGTTTTTTCAGCAAAGCAATATAAATTGCAAGAAATTTTGAAACACATACAAGTATTAAATCATTAATTACATTTATTTTCAAACATTTTGAAACATATATACATTATAAATTAAAATACCTGCGATTAATGCCTGTGGTATTTTGGATGATTGAGTTTGAGGGTTTATGGAACTCCTCATCTTTTTAGCAGAATGTGGAGGGGTGTCCTCCTATATTTGGTGATTGTTAGAAATAGTAACAGAATCTCCTGAACCTGGTGGGAAATGACCTTTGATAGCAGTTTCCCTTCGTGATGAAGCTGTAACTGCCATCTTCTATGATAATTTAATAGTAAACTGTTAATTAATTTCAAATATTAATTTTAAAAATAAATATTACAATAAGAAAAATAATAATTAAAAACCATCTAATCAAAAATTGGGACTCACCTCTTGCTCTTCAACTGTTAGTGTTAACGATAAATCCATTAGCTTTGAATGCATTACTGTCAGAGGAGAGGTGCCACGTAAATTATAGAGATATTCATAATATAAACCAAGAATAAAATTTGTTGAGCTGATGGTAACATTCTCATTCAAATGAATATTTTCCAAATCAGAATCTTATCCTGGAGGATAAGAAGTTGCACCAGTCAAATTTTTTCCCACATAGGGTGTGAACTGATACATGCTGAAATCCCACCAAGGAATATTCGTATATTGACCTTGTAAAATAATTTTGGCCATGGAAGAACTACACAACGGCCTGTACAGAAATGGGTGACTGAAATCCTTGAGTTGAATCCCTCTTTTTGAAGGGTTTTGGAAAGCTGTAATTGTCAATACAAACAAGGAGAAGCATTTTGTTTAGTAAATTTTAAACATAAAGAAATTTTGTTAAATTGACAAAATAATCAAAATGTAATGTTGTAAAATAGAAAATAAACTTACAAACAATAGCAGTTGTAATTACATCAATAGATAATTGAAAACTAGACTCCAAATACTCGCATTCTTCATGTGATAAAATAGCCTTCGACGTGACAAGATCAACATCTTTGTGTGGTAGTCCTGTGAGACACTCAATGTCATCAGGTGATGTTCCAAATGACTATCTGCATGAGATGGGAGTGTATAATGAAATGTGAAAGTGGAAGTGTCCTAGTTGAGTAGAAGATTGTTAAGTGATCTGTGGTCTATTTGAAATTGGGGCATATACACTAGCCTTGTGAAACTGGTTGCTTTGATCCATTGGGAAAACACATTAGGATCCTCTAGAAATTTGTACAGTTGAGGAAATACTAGGATCTTGAACGAAAAATTCTTCATATTTTTTGTTGACGCAACCGGGCTCTTTGGCTCTCTAGAAGTGTTCTTTCTTCTTGGAATTTTATCAAATCTATTATAAATTCCTTCCTTGTTATAGTTGTCCTTGGCATTTTGGATTCTTCCTTTTTATATGTCCTTTGGCGTTCAAGTTTCGTTCTTTAGGATATTTTCCTCGTATGCTACAGCTCCAATGGCTTCAGGTCTCTGTTGTTGTCATGGAGTGATAAAATGACCACCCTTTATGTATTTATAGGATGTGTAGAAGTGGGCTACTATGGTAGTGTGACCGAAAATGCTGACCTTTATGCAGCCAGTAGCATGGTAGAATTACCAATGTAGCTGGTAGAATGCTACGAATAAGTAGCATGTATGCTACCACGGACCAATAGCATTGCAGCATCACTACTGGACGGTTTGCATCTTACATGATGTCATTGGCTGGTAACATTTTGCATGCTACCACATGATAGTATCCTGCATGATGCCAGCTAGTAGCATCTTGCATGCTGCTAGTCGGTAGCATACATAATGCTACTAGCCAGTACCATGCAGAAAGCTACTAGTCCGGTAGCATGCAGACATGCTACCAACTCAGTAGCAATCCCGCATGCTACCGGCTGGTAGCATACCTAAATGTAGCCATACTGGTAGCATATAGAATGTTACCAACATGTATCATTCTACAGTGCTACCATTCAATAGCATAACTTCATATTGCTCCGCAGTCAGTATTGACACAATCCTGTTAAGGCCCAACCATTCCCACAATCATGTTAAAAATTTCCTACTGCATGAAACAAACTTTTCCTGCAATTCACCATACATGCAAAAGTGGTTTTACCAATATTCGCCAAATATTTTCTAAGGATTTTTTTTAGGGACCCTTAAAATTTTCCCTAATTTTCTCCAACTATGCTTTTAAATTAATATCATTTGTTGGGTTTTATACTTCATTTTTGTCAACCTTTCTTGGATAAATCACCTATGTAACCCTATATAAACAAGTAAACATTGCCTCATTTTCTAACTTGGAACTCCTAAGGCAATGCACTTGAGAAATCACTCCATACACTTGCAAAAGGCATCCAAAGTTCCACAAAATATCACAAATAGCATATCTAAATTCATTAGGGAATCATGCACATCATGTATGAAGCTATAAACCAAATCAGGACAACCATCTCTCTCTTCCATAAGAACTCAAACATCCTCTCTCGAAGTATTTTGGCAAGATCCAAAGCCAAAGAAAGCATTGTCGAAGTTGTCAAATTTGATTGATATATCTATATATCATATGCTAGGTGGAGAATGACATGTGGTTTGAGGCATCTTCATACTAGTTCCAATGTTGGTAGTGCATTAGGGTTCCCAAAACCCTTTTAATTTTTTTTTGTAGGAATCTTCATCCATGGATAGGGTTTGAGGTGAATATTAGTCTATTTAGAGAGCTTTGTTATATGTGTGAAAATTAGTGTTTGACATCTACAGATAAATCCAAGAAGGCGAGCACCACAAGAATTTGATTTAGAGAAAGTACAAGACAATAAAGTAGGGTTAGGACCATATGGTATTACCTTGATAGTTTGGTATGGACCTTCCAAAGGTGCATTTATAATCACAGTTCAAGTTTTGAGGGTTAGTCAAACTCAGATCACTTATTTCCAACAGTGTTCAGTCTTAGAACTACTCAAAATCATCTATAGAAAATTAACAAGATGAATCTGATCTAAGTGTGGCATGCACTTGTTCTTCCACAATTGTAACTCTTCAAAAATTAGTTATTTTCATAGATATATTTTAATTAAGTAGTAGTTAATTATTGCAAATAATCCATCCTCTTCTAGAGCGAAAAGGATTGCTCTTGATATAAAAGGGAATTTGTACTATAATTATGGAGTTAGTTCATTGATTGTTGTTGAAGAAATCATTCTATTCAGTAAATTGCATGATTCAGGGATAAATCAACTTGTGTAATTTTCAATTCTAAACCGGATCATAAGGAAGGAGAATGGGCCACTCCTCCCCAATGTGAAGGGACAATTTCTTATTTTTTAATATCTGTTATTTAGCATTTGTTTAATTACAATAATTTTATCAGATTTAGCATTTCAATTATGAATTTGGGTAAGTGCATGGAAATGGGGGGCCAAAAGGGGGTAAAAAAGGGACACCTTTTTCCTGAAATCATCGAAACATGAACTTCATCAAATAATTTGGCATGTGTATGTTCAGAATTTGACAAAGTGATAAGAATAAGTACCATAGAGCTCATAATCTAGTTTCTAAACTTTTTTATTTTTAAAATGGTTGAGATTAAGAGCATCAAATGGGGTGCACACATAAAGTATGTCTATTTTTGTCTAAAAAAGATAAGAACCTATTGTGTGTGCACCCCCCCCCCCCATTTTTCGAGTTCTATAAAAAAAATTCAAATCCCTTCGGTAGAAAGTTAGCTAAGACCATGTATGAGGTCCCACTAATTTTTCATAATTTTTGGATGAATATATAATTTTTTTTTAATTTTCAATGTGCACATATCCCAAAAATGAAATATTTGTGTGTACACCCCCATAACTTTGAGAAAAAAAGTCATTTTTTAGTTTTTTTTAGTGCGTCGTGTAGAATAGAGTTTAGAAAAAACCAATTTAAAAAAAATAGATGAAAAAATCATAAACTGTGCACCACAACATATGCATAGGTTTTTGCAAAAAAACAAGGCACTAGTAAAAGAAATTATGGATGAAAGCCTTAAAATAATCAAATTTTAGAAAGAATTATATTGTCATCAAGGTAAAACTGAGCTTGACATCATAATATAATTTATTTTTGAATATTATGTTTTAATGAACGAGATATTGGGGTGCACACGTGAAATTTTGATGTTTTTTGTTAAACACAATTTTAATCATGCAGAAAACAGTCCAAACCTCTAGTTTGGAAATCTAATGCAATTCCAAGCCTTTGGATAGGGAATTCCAACCCCAAAAAAGGTGAAACATGAGCGTTTTATAACACGCTCACGTTTCTGTGTTATGTGGTTTATGTACTTGAGGCATGATTCTATTTAAAAATATATATGTTTAAGTATAAGAACTAATAAAATATAAATAATAATAAAAGAAAAACTTAAATAATAATAAAAGAAAAACTTATCTAAATTTATTTTAGTAAATATAAGATGTTAGGGTCACTCTGAACCTTATGGAACTAGTCTCACAACTCCATCTGTCACAGTTTAGAAGATAGTTTTTCAAATTCTAATTTGGTGAGTACATAGGTATTTTTCAAGATTTCAACATTTAGCCTAGAATATACCTTCCTCCGGAGGCCTAAAAATACCATTATGAGATAATCAAATATCCTTTAGGATAGTTCAAGAAATATATTAAGCATCTGGAGGTGATGTCAAAGAGTCTTGGAAGTGTTAGAGGCAATTTAGGAAGATTTAGGAATATTGTTTAGGGCTTAGGGTTTAGGGCTCAGGGTTTCAATTTTAGGGCTCAAGGTTTCAGGTTTATGGTTCAATGTTTATTGTTTAGGGTTTAGGGTTTAGGGTTCATGGTGGTAAAAATGGGTTTTAGGGCTCAAGGCTCAAGGTTTAGGGCTAAGGGTTTAAAATTAAGGGTTTAGGGTTTATGGTTGAGGGTTTAGAGTTCAGGGTTTAGGATTTAAGGTTAAAGGGTTTAGGGGTAACAATTTATGGGTTAGGGTGTAGGATTTAGGGTTTAAGGTTTAGGATTTAGGGTTTAGTGTTTAGGGTTTATGGTTTAGGGCTCATGGTTTAGGGTTTAGGGCTCAGGGTTTAAGGTTTAAGGTTTAGGGTTTAGGGCACAAGATTTAGGATTTAAGGTTTAAGGCTCAGGGTTTAGGATGTAGGGTCTAGAATTTAGGGTTTAGGGCTCAGGGTTTAGGGTTGATGGCTTAGGGTTTAATTTTAAAGGTTTACGGTTTTGGGTTTTGGATTTATGGCTTAGGGTTTAGGGTTTAGGGTTTAGGGTGGTAAAAATAGGGTTTAGTTTTTGGGGTTCATGGTTTATGATTTAGGGTTTAGGGATTACGGCTTAGGGCTTAGGTGTATGGCTAAGAACAAAAAGGGGTTATCAATCACCTAGTAAATATTTCTTGTTTAGTTATGAATGGGAGTCAGCTTTCCTATTACTTAGTGACCCTAAATTCTAAAACTTAAACCCTAAAAAATTGACCCCTGAATCCCTAGACCCTAAACCCTTAACCTTGAGCCTAGAGTCCAGTGCTTGTGTAAGTTAGAAATTCAAGAGGATTTCTGAAGTTCAATTTTATTTTCCAATATGCATTACTCCTATGTTTGAAATTTTTTTCTCCAGATGTAATGAACATTCTTGATTCAAACACTCAATGATTCTTGAATGCCCAATCATACCACAAACCCCAGTAGTCCTCGATCCTTGGATACTACGGAGACATGATTACTGAGACAAACCAGGAACTGTCAAGGAATAAGAGGTTCTTGTGAATATGAACGTGTATCAAAGTGAATCATGAATGTGAATATGATCATGTGGTTATTTTTTATAGATTCCAATGGATCATATAGGCTTGCATAATACCATATATGGAAATACGGGAAATGTGAAATTTGTTTCAGAGTGTGAACAAATTGACATTCAAGAGCGTAAGTATATTTGGGGAAAAACAGGTTTGGACAAAGATGTGTAATATGCATTACAAGGCACATGGTAGATGCCATATCCATTTAGTTACTTCTCACACCCCTCATAAACAAGGTATTTGTACAAGTATAATTAATTGATAGTTATACAATCACAATCCAGGTAGATGTGCCTTTTTTTTGGCATATTTGTGCCTATAGAGCTTGTTGTATATTTGAGCCTACAGAGAATTATTGACATTGGTACGAAAATTTTTGAAGGAGGGAAATTCCAGATATCCAAGAAAAATTTGGGACACATCCCTTTTCTAAGCAACCCCTTCCCTGCAGGAGGTTTGCATAAAGAAATGTTACCCAATACAACTATCTTCTTTTTCCCACCACATGGGAACTATTTCACTCAATGTAATGTTTTGTGTCATACCCATTCTTATTAGTATTTACTATAGAATATTCAATTGAAAAGGATTCATCTACTTTGTAGGCATAACATTCAAAGAGATTCATCAAAAATTTGATGTCCTTTCATCTAGCAAATATTTTGAAGGAGGGAAATGCCTGATATCCAAGATTAATTTGGTATAAAGAAATGTTACCCAATACAACTATCTCCTTTTTTTCTATATCTTCTGAAATATTTGGAGCTCTAAGAGCTCCAAGAGTGCTGTAAAATGAGAATAACAAGTCTAGTGGTATTTTTGGGTCTTATGAATTAGAATACCACTTTAAATTCAATCATTTTTTACGCTCTTTTGAATATTTATTTCATTTTTATAATTTGGACTCCAATGCTAAACATATATGTAGAAATGACCATATCCATCATGAGAAATGTGAAGTTTTTGGAGTATGCATAATCCTTACTGAGTTAGTGAGACAAACCAGACACTTTCAAGGAAGAAGAGGTTCTTGTGAATATGAACATGTATCAAAGTGAATCATGAATGTGAATATGATAATGTGGTTATTTTTTCCAGCTTCCAATGGGTCATCCTGGCTTGCATAATACCATACATGGAAATATGAGAAATGTGAAATTTGTTTCAGAGTGTGAAGAAATTGACATTCAATAATGCAAGTATATGTGGGGAGAAACATGTTTGGCGGAGATGTGTAATATATGAGGTTTGTCAATCCTTGTAGTGCAGAAGATCAAGAGAAGTTTTCACTTTGTAATCACTATTGTAGACTGAAGATCAATCAGGTGAAGATCAATACCATTAAAGTGTTTGATCGCTAAAATTGAACCTTAAACCCGAACCCCTGATCCCTGAATCCTATGAATCATGAAACCTAAACCTTAAACCTTGGGCTCTAAACCCTAAATCATAAACCATAAACCCTAAATATTGAGCCCTTAACACTAAACCCTAAACCTTAACCCTAAACATTAAAACCTTGGCTCTAAACTAAAGTGGCAAATATTCCATAAATTCCAGTTTTTGAAATTTGAAATTGGTGAATTTTAAGAGTACCCTAGTTCAGCCAAAAAAATTCTGGGTACAAGTCAATTTTAGGGTTCAATTCACCATTCCCATAAAATAGGAAAATTATTTTCCTGAATACAAATGCTTGCCAAAAACATATAGTATATTGTTGGCTGGTTGTATAGAAAAACCAGTTGGAAGCATAGTCTATGCTACCAGCCGACATCATACCATATGCTATTGGTCGATAGTATAAACATAAAGTGGTAGCATAAAAAAAAGTTATCGTCTGGAAGCATTTAATAGTGATGTCATTGTATTGCTACCTATTCTGGGAAACATAATTTTCACATATTCACAAAATATTTTCTAAGGCTTATTTTCGGAGCGACCCTTAAAATTATCCATTCTCTAAACCCTAAATTGTAAACATTGAGCCCTTAACCCTAAACCATGAACACTAAACCCTAAAACCTAAACCCTAAACCTAAACCCTAAACCCTAAACCATGAATCCTAAACCCCGAACATTGATCCCTAAGTTCCCTAAACCTTAAACCCTAAACCCTAAACCCTTAAACCCTAAACACTGAACCCTTAACCATGCAACATTACCAACAAAGGATTTTGTACTGGTATTATGGTCAGATGAGGGTCAACTCTCGAGGATCATATTCATATTTGGTGTATCTCTGTCGAATAGGGAAGCTCCCCTATCAAATCAGTTATTCAATATGACGTGGAAGATGAGAAAAGAAAATGAAAGATGGAGAATTAGATTTCATGGGTAATTAGTACTAAGTATCAACAAGACTAATATGGCTTCCGACTACTCGACTAGGAGGGCATGAAAATATTAAGACCATATTTCCTAGTCTCATGCCTAGAACCATCATTGAGTCTGCTTGTACAAAATAAGAATAAAAACATGGGAATGGGTAAGAACACACAAGGGTTATCAATTGCCTAGTAAATATTTCTTGTTTAGTTCTGAATGGGATTTAGCTGGCCTATGGCTTAGTGACCTTCTATTCATTGATAATTCCTTCTATGATAAACCCATGGATTCTTTCAAAAGCACCTTAAAAAAGATAGGGGTAGTCATCAATCCTAGTGAAGGGAGTGATGTGATTTCCAAACAACTTGAAATGCATACAGATTTATAGGTCATAACACGAATTTACAAATATCTCTATCATTATAAATGGAAGCCAAGTAACGATGTCTCCCTGTATCCAAAGATCAAGGACTACTAGGGTCTATGGAAGGAGTGGACATTCAGGAATCATCGAGTGTCTAAATCACAAATGTTGTTATCATCTGGAGAAACATTCTCAAACATTGGATTAATGCATCTTGGAAAATAAAATTAAACCTCATAAATCCTCTCAAATTGTCAGTCTAGGTCCTGGTCTAGGTCGTGTTCCTAGTCCTATTTCTATTCCAAGTTTTGGTTTTGGCCATGGTCATCGAATATGGAAGTTTCAGGAAATAAATCCACACTTGAAGAATTCTTCCCATTTATATTATTGGCAATGCCAATGGCAGTGGTAGTGCCTATGGAATTTAGTTGTGTAAGGTGGGGTTGGTGGAAGGTGGGGTTGTGCCCTTGTTGGTTTTTTCTCATGGTGTCATAGGTAGCCTTTTTGGTATTATTGGAGAGAAATCCCCATGCTTGTGTGATAAGTTTAAAATATCCCTTGGCTCTTGGGAACTTGTTTTTATCAGGATGTAATAACAAGGCTAGTTTTAGCGGGTATTAATAGAAAAAAAATTAAACAAATTTGTTTGGAATTACTTAAGAAATGCATTCCTTCGCTTCGAGCTTATCTTTATAAATGCAATCCATCTTTCCAAGTTCTCCATATTTGCCAAATTTGGGTCGAATTGACATTCTGGACCTCTAAAAGTGTGAAGAAAATGGCAAGTTCATTTCCCCCAACCTTTCTTGAAGTGAATTTAAATGAAATGAAATTTGGAATTTGGAGGTGGCACGTGGTAGACATTGATTGTCCTGCCACATATTTACTTATTGATGATTAATTGTTATTAGTTGGATTTATTTTCCATTATTATGATAAGTACATTTTTGAGATTTCCAAATCACTGTCAGGTTTATTCATGAGAATACAATTATTATTGTGGCATGGTGGATGCAACTCCTTAAAGCCTCCCATAATTACAAATACCTCTCCTACGGAACCTCATACAAGTGGATATATGTTAACCAAACTTTTCATACCTCCTTGAGATTGAGAAGAGTGTTTAGGGATGCTTTTTATCTTACATGAAGAGTTTTGTAGAGTAGACAAACCAAGAAGTGACCAGTGAACCTTGCTCTTGTGAAATGTAAGGGAAATTTTGGTAAAGGAAAGTGAGAGGAGTCTTTGGATGAATGTTGAGAAACTAGATGAGTGAAATAGGTGGTTTAGTTGTCTGAGAACATGATGGAATGATAAGACTATCTCATAAGAGAGGAATAGATTCAAAGGTGCCTATATTTGAAGCTTCTTAGTTGAGGAAACAAACCCAATTGAACTATCTAGGGCAGAGTTGGACCAAAAAATATCACTAGAGGAAATTCTTGGGATTGGGATAACACTAAGAGAAAGAAGGAAGCCTTGAGGAAGACCTCATGATTTTTTTTGAACCCATTGTCCTCGTGATGTTTCAGATCCTTCACATATCTCATGATGACCATTCCCTTGATTATTTGAATCAAGAAAAATATATATGTGTTTTGATTTATTATGGGTTATAAGGAATTGCATGAGTCCATATATTTGAGTAATTGTTGCTACCTTTGGGAGTTATGAGATTTAAAAATATAATTTTGACACATCTAAAACTCCTACAACTGTCAATAACCAATCAAGAAGACCCTAAAACCTAAACAATTCCTATATTCTTTCACAAAATAGATATCGATTGTATAATTTAAACCCTAAAAGCTTGAAGGTTGAATGTTGAAATCCTGAAAAATACCTATATACTGACCAGATTAGAATATGAAAAACTATCTTCTAAACCGTGATAGATGGAGTTGTAAGACTAGTTCCATAAGGTGCAGAGTGACCCTAACATCTTATATTTACTAAAATAAATTTAAAGTATAAGAAATAATAAAACATAAATAATAATAAAGAAAAACTTTACGTTATTATTATTTCTTATACTTAAACATTTATTTGTGTGAATAGAAGCATACCTCAAGCACATATACCACATAACACATAGAAACACTAGTGCGTTATAACAAGGTTGTGTTATAACGCGATCGCATTTTAGGCTCGGTAAAAACCAAGCCAAATAGTTCATAACACGCTCGTGCTTCACCAAAACGTGCCAGCACTTTGATCAAAATCAGATTTGTTTCCACTTTTTGGCTGCCCATCGTTGTGCATAGGCTGATTTAGTAATCTCTTGTTTTATCAATTTAGAATTCATTCTTTAATTACATTTAGAATAGTATTTGATTGAGTTCATTAGTAAATACATGTTGAGCACGGTTTCAATCGTTCTCTTTGTTGCAAATAGCCATGGACACCTCCCTAGACTGAAAATCATGAGATAATTAAATTGTGAGTATAAAAAAATGCTCAACATTGGATTTTCAAGTCTATTTATCACCAAGTCAGGATGAAGGAGAAGGATATATGAAATAATGCCTTCAAAACAAAATAGGGTTTGTATGATTGGTTAGTACTTCCATTTGGTTTATGTAATGCACTTGCTACATTTATAATATTGCTGAATGATGTATCGCAGGAATTCAAAGATACATGTGTCATTATATATTTAGATGATATCTTGATTTTTAGTGCCACATGGGAGGATCATCTAACACATTTGCAACAAGTCTTGCAAGTTATCAAGGAGAAAAAGATGTTGTGCAACATGAAAAAGTGTGAATTTTCCAAACAATCACTTGTCTATCTTGGGCACATGGTTAGAGGAGGGGAGCTATGATTGGATCCAAAGAAGGTGGATTTTTTCACCAATTGGCCAACACCAATATGAGCCAAAGATACTAGGAGTGTTGTGGTGAGCAGTAAAATATATAAGGAATTACAATCCATTCTTCTCCACTATTACAAAACCTCTACATACATACGACCACAAAGAGTAAGGGTTTTGACTGGGGTAAGGAACAAGATTAGGGTTTTGAATTATTAAAAATAAAAAATTAGCCATGGCTCCATTACTTTCTCTTCCTAATTTGTAACATCCCTTTGAAGTAGAGACGGATGTCCAGTAGATTACGCTATGGGAGCAATATTGCTACAGGGAGGTAAGCCAATATGCTATCATTCTGAAAACTTTCACTTCAACAGTAAAGGGATATTCAGTATATGATAAAGTAATGTATGCAATAATTTAGGAAATAGAGAAATGGAAACATTATTTATTGGGTAAATAAAATATCATGCATATTGAACAAAAACCTCTCAAATATTTGCAAGCACAATCTAAATTGCAGCAAGAAAGACACTGCAAGTGGATGTGGTTCCTTCAGTAGTTCCATTTGATGATCAAATACAAGAAAGGTAGCACAAATTTGGTGGCAGAAATTTTGTCTAGGCCACCCACACAATATAAAATCTCTAGCTTGGCCACTATCTACCATGTTGAACCCTTCACGAAGGAAGCTTATAGAGAGGCGTATAATCAAGATAAAGATTTTGGGGTGACATGTTAATAGTTGTAGTATAAAGGGGCTGAAAAGACAGGTATTGATGATTGTTATCTCAAATATGGGTTGCTTTATCGAGGGGGGAAGCTTTGTGTGTCAAAATAAGAAAGGATTATATTGATGAGGGAAGCACATACCTCGAAAGTATTACAACATTTTGGTAATTAGCAAGACCATGACATAATTGCCAAAAGGAATGTTTACACTGGCCAAATATTGCAAGATGAAGTATATAAATTCATAAGAGGATGTAAAATTTGTTATATAAGCAAGTCTAAAATCAGAAAGGAAGGTTTATATATGCCTTTACCCATCCCTAATTGAACTTCAGAGGATATCTCCATGGATTTTGTAGGAGAAATACCTATGTATAAACATGGACATGACTATCTATATGTTGTTATAGATAGATTTAGAAAAATGTGTGTTCTTATGGCATGTAAAAAGACAATAAAAGGACATGAAGAAGCTGAACTTTTTTTTGCTAATGTATAGGTTCATTTTAGTTTTCCAAAGTCTATTGTTTTTTACAGATATTTTAGGTTCTTCAGGAAATTTTGGATTACTTTGTAGGAAAATATGGACAACATGTTATAGAGAAGCACAAACTTCCATCCCCAAATGGATGAAAAAACAAAGGTGGTGAATAGGAATTTGGTATAGCTGATTAGAGGGTATAATAACAAATATCCATAGACTGTGGATGAATATTTAGCCGACATTCATACATTCCTATAACAGGGTAGTACATAAATCTACTATGTAGATCACCTTTTGAAACATGCTTTAGGTATTTACCTACCAATCCATTAGACATTACAGTTGGATAACATGTATAAGGAGAGATAGATGATTCAGCAGTGACTAGAGTGATAAAGTTTATTGAGAGGATCTGACAAATTGATCTCAAGGTAAAAGAGAAATTGGAGAAGTCTCAAGGCTAAGTACAAGGAAAGACATGATCAACATCATAGAGAGTACACAAAATTTGTGTTGGAGACAAGGTTTTGGTCTGCACTTGAGAAAGGAAAGAATACAAGGTCAAGAAATGAAACTCAAGACACTATGGTATGGACCCTTCACTAAACTGGAGAAGGTTAGAGAAAATGATTTCAGACTTGATTTTGCAAACTTCATGTAGATGTACTTAGTAGTAAATTATGAAAACTTGCACCTATTTTCAGTCATCTATGCTGGATGAGGAATAATAACACCATGTGCTACCTTCCATAGACGATTGTGTCTTAGATTCATGAGGAAAATTAGAGGAGGATGTAGTTCTACAAAAAAAAATCAAGGAAAAACAGGAGAGGTCCATTGGAATTTTGGTAGGTTTGAATCAAGGGAAATACACCAAGGCAAGCCTAGTGGTACTCGAAGGAGAAAGTGAGGGAATTGTTTCCTCATCTACTCCCCCACTAATATTTTGTGAGACTAAAATCCTTATAAGAAGGGGAAGTGTGATCCATAGGGATAAAAAAACACCATTTCATCATAACAACAAGGATTAGAAGGAAAAATGAGAAGAAACAGGAGAAAATATTTAAGTGAAAAAACCATTGCTTTTGACAGAATGGTGGTTGCATAACCACCCCTTTCCAGATACCACCAGTTACGTAATTTCCCCTCTACATTCACACGGCAGTTTTTGTCACTGTGTAAAACAAAAAACCCATGAAAACTCATGGATTTTGAATTTTTGGGTTGTGTCTCTTCCGTGGATGTCTCTTCCTATTATCTAGTGCACGGGAGGACATAAGGAGAAATCTATAAATATAAGTGGAGCACATAGAATGGAGCAATAATTGGTGGGATAAGTGAGTAAGAAACCATTGGAGATGGAATTGATTTATAGAAGCAAGGTGTATGAGCAGAGCAGGCAAGTAGAGAGGGTGGAAGTAACATTGTTGTCTTCCTTCAGCTTCTTGTAATATATATATATATATATATATTATATATATATATATATATATATATAGTATATATAAATATATAATTATATATAATAATATATATATATATTACAAGAAGTTGAAGGAAGAATATATATATATATATATTATATATATATATTTATATATAATTTAATTAGCCAATATAATGCTGGAAAGAGAATTTTCCCTTCCTAACTAGTTTTCCCTCCATCTAGGGGGTTTCCAGGATACAAATATTGTTTTGTGAGCTTAATTATTCATTTTTATTTGTTGTAAGTAGTTCTAAGAACTAGAATTCATTCACTAACTTTAAGAACTGTCATTTTCAAGTAAATTGGAAGTAGGAACAACAATTTTGTGGTTTTGTAAGTTTCCAAAGTAGAATTTTACATATCATAAACACTCATTGGGGATTGAATACCCCAAACTCTACAAGAATACCAATTCAAAATTTTCATGTCTATAAATACTCCTTTCATGATTATTACGCCGTTTGATGCATATAACACGCTACTCCATATATCTTAATGGGTCACACTAGTGACCCGTGTTGTTTTCCACACTTTGGTTACTTTATCAACATGATTGACAACCTCATATGCTTAAGCACTATTAGATACAATATTTTTCTCCTCTAAGCTATTAAATTTTATTCACTAACATAAATGGGGGGAAATGTAGACACAAAAATATGTACAAAGTAATTATTACATCATGTTTTAGTAATATTTATATATGTGGGTCTTGAATGATGAAACTACATCTTTGTGGCACAAGTCCTTGTTTTACTTGATTTATCCCCTTATTTATGACAAGTACTTTATGTTTTTTATGTTTAATGTTGTGTCACAACTTAGATCTCTGGTCTTTTCCACTATTTATTTGAATTTTTGAGACTTTGGTCCAAGACTATATAAATTGGTCAAGACCATACTACGGTCCTGAAAAAGATGTACATTATTTCCCCTTTTTGAGTTTTGGATCCTTTCTACCATTAGGTATTTTGGTCACGGTTTTCTCTTTCATATTTTATATTTATTTTCATATTTTACGAACCACTAAGATTCAAGTTACAAAGTGATAAAATCATGTATATATAAGTTCACTTTAAACATTTTTATCATCTATAAATTACCTATCTATGTATCAAATGCCAAGATAAGAAATTAGGATTCCAATATTCATATTGCATATCAAAACATAGGAGGGAATAAATATTTTTTTGACATTTGCACATAAGGTTTTGATGGGATCAAAGTAGAATAGCTCACTGTCAATGTGAAAACACAAGGGCAATACTAGGTTAAGGGTCTTATATTACATGTACATTAGAAAAACACACTAGAAGAAATACACTGAGTCTAAAATTTAGTGCAACACTTGGTGACTCACAAATAGTGTGACCACAGGGGTTAGTATGACTCAAGCATTTGCATATTTTATTTTTATGTCTAAGCAGATATCTATTTGTTTTGTAGGTAAATGAGAATAATATAGTTTTAGATGAGAATATGAAAATATAAAAGTGTGATATATGAGATAATGAAGTAACCAATAAAAAATTAGATCTTGACGAGTTATGAGTGTGTAAGTGCACAAAGTTGGGGGGCCAAAAAGCGGACAAAATCCAAAAACGTTCTATTATAACGCGATCGCATTTTAAATTGTCAGGTTTGGGATTTACCGAGGCGTATGTGTTATAACACGTACGCGTTATGCCTACTATAAAGAAAAAAAGAGGCCCGAGCCTCTATCATTTTATCTCCCTCAAACATGAGTTTCAGAGCTTAACCGTGCCCTCACATTTTTTCATTCAGCTAGATCTCAAGCTCAAAGGATTGTTTCTGGATCACTGGGAAGATCTGAATCGACGATGGCACCACGAGAGAAGAGGTAAGCACAATTATTTTCTCAAAATTGCATTGAAATATGATAATTATAGATTAAAATTTGAATTGAATACATATTTTTTATTGTTACAGTTAGAGGTCAAGGGAATCAACCACAACCAAACCCTGTTATTCCTGTCATCCCTCCCGACACTCCCATAATTTCTCAACATCCCCCAGGTAGTCAAGAAGATTTAGCAGCCCACATAGTTGAAAATAAAATTGAAATTGAGGATTTAATCAAAACAATGAGGGATTCACAATCTACAAACCCCCACCATGCCTCTCTTGCAAACACATTGGAGGCATTACTTGTTCAAATTGACGTGGCAATGGGGAAAATTGATCGTTGGACAACTTACAGAGAGGGTTGTAGGGTTTATTATTCCAACAAATTGTCATATGTGGATGTAAAGAAAAAATAAATTTCAAAAGACCTCATATGCACCTTATTCACGGACCCCCACACTAATTTTCCTGTTTCGTTGTCATGTAAATGATTTCCCATCCATTGGTGCAATAATAATTTGATTAAAAATAATTTTTGGGACTGATGGTGGATGGTGTTTGATTTTCCACCTTGTAATAACAACGAGGTGCCACTATACTTTCTGAGGAAACTCTATTGTGAGTTTATCCTCAACAAGATCCCAAATTATTTTGATTTTTGAGATTTCCAGGGCCGAGGAAAAGGATCTACATAGGATCGACCAGGTGCACAACATGCACCTATTCAGTAGGGTAGATTCCCTACACAGAAGCCCCCTCACCCTGAGATTGTCCCTCAAGCAGTGAAGGAGACATTAGAGATTGATACACTCCACGTGCTTCAGGGGCTATCTGTGACCCTTGTTCGACATACGAGGGAGATTTCTGAGCCATATGCTCACGGAGGTACACAGAGTATTCCCTCAGGGAGTACTAGCATGAGGCCACATCTTTTCTCGTCATGTGGTAGCATATGTTTGGGGCCCGAGGAGGATGATACTTTCATGCATACTGATTTTGGTGCACCTGGTGCTAGGGGTGAACATGATAATGTCACTATGTCAGATGTCCTTTTGAGTGAGACATTTGGATTACATTCATCGGCGTCACCTTCGCAGGTAAATTTGTTATGTTTTTTTATGTGTGTTACAAAAAGTTTGGAGTACTTGATTTACTTATATATGTTAAATTTTTGAAATAATTGTATTTGTACATGTATATGCATTGATATTACAACGTGCGGGAGGCACATCTTCATCCCGACCATAGGCGGTGAGCACCATGCATACACATACATTCACAGAGGTAATTTAGAATGTTAATTATGTAAAATTTTCACATACATGTGTGTGTGTGTGTGTGTGTGTGTGTATAATATGTATATATATATATATATATATATATATATATATTAGTTTTGAAGTCAAATATATGTATGTTCTTGTATGTCCATCTAACTCACGTGATATACATGTTTGATAAAGATGTTGACTTCACTAGACACCCCACCATCTCTGCGACAAGTAGATAAAGGTGTTGCCGCTGTGATTTCATCTGCGCAGCAACTCACTGAGGTATTCAAACAACACGTAAATTTTGTTAAATTTCTCGTGTAATTCATATTATGTTAAATTACATGTTAGTAATGTCTTTCATTGTAGAATTATTAAATTATGTTAATAATGTCCTTCATTGTGTATATGCAGGAGTTACCTGCGACAGGTAGCAGCCCTGTTCATTTGATTCACAGGTGTGGCGGGGTAAAAACAATAGTTCTATATTGATAAAATTAGTTAAAATATTGTCATTATGTACATACATGTACTTAGTTCTATTTTTGCTAATTCTGATGTTATATTTTCTGATCTTATGTGTATGTAGGGAACTTCAACCCCCTCCATTTTGACTTCGAGGGCACAGACTCCTCCATCTCATCGTCTTCGTACCCCCGTTCGTACTGCAGGAGCTCCCGATGACTCATCTGAGCGTGAGATGCAAATTCGGCGTGATCGACAACTTGTAGTAAGTTTATGTATTTATGTAAATACTTTCATTCTAGCATGGTCTTAAATACATGTTGAAAACATATATAAATTAAGTTTTGACAAAAAAACATTGTTTGCATTTACAGGCTCATCTACAGGTGAGTATTCAGTGGAAGAGGACTCAAAGCATGGGCTCGGACGATCCAAAGTCATCTCATGGATCTCCATCTTCATCTAAGGGAGGGCCTTCTTCGAGCAAGGCCAAGAGAGGGATAGATTTTGATGAGTAGGAAATATATATGTCTTACATGACATTGTTTTTGTATGCCTATGTGCATGGCATTGTATGTACGCCTATATGGCATTTGAACTTGATGGTATATGACCTATTTGGGAATTTTTGTATTTATTATGCACATTAAAATACTATTTGGAACTTGATAATTTTGTATGAGACCTTACATTTCTGAGATTATTTTCGCATGAAACTAATATGATGTGCACTTGACAATATTTAAGACATTATGGATTATTTTTTCATTTATTGGTGATGTACATGTACTAGCATTTTCAATGTATAATATGCATCAAACTTTGGAAATCAATATTTATATAATGTATGTATATAAAGAGTTACCTAATTTGAGTAATTATTCATTCAATTTATCAATGTGTATATGTGTATTTACCTTACTTGCGCTTCTTCTTGCTCATGGTCTCTTTGTACTGGTTCCTATCTTATCATGCACTTACTACATTCTTCTATGATTTGTAGTCTTCTCCCCTATTAAAACACCTGAGAGTCGTCACAATTTGATGCCTTTCATTTGTTGATATTTTGAGAATGTCTCTCCATATACATTACTCCAATGCTTGAGAATGTCTCCAGATGCAATGACATTCTGATTCAGACACTCAATGATTCTTGATTGTCTAATCCTGTCCAATTCATGTTATTACCTTTAAATCTGTAGGCATTTCAAGTTATTTGGAAATCACATCACACCCTTCACTAGGCTTGATGACTACCCCTATCCTTTTTAAGGCACTTTTGAAAGCATCCATGGGTTTATCATAGCATAAATTATCAATGAATGGAAGGTCACTAAGTCGTAGGCCAGCTGACTCCCATCAAGAACTAAACAAGAAAGATTTACTAGGTGATTGATAACTCCCATGTGTTCTTAGACATACCCCTATCAAATTCATTCTTAAGAAGCCAATCTAGTCATTCAGGGCTCTTAAGGGACTACGCTCGGACGAGGTAGCCTGAAAGCATGGGGAGCGTAGGGAACCAAAAAAATCCTCCACTAGTGTTCACTAGGCCACCCTGATGTGTTGGCGTAGTTGGTTCGGTCCCACGAGCTTCCGTTTGCAAACTACAGCATCTGGCAGCCCTACACTGACTCAGACTGCACTATTTTGCACGTTTGTAAACAATAGCACAAGCAAGAGAACCGAATGGAGATGGATAAAACCTGGGAGAGGATTTCATAGAGGGCCCCAACATGGAGGTCTCAGATCTGATGAGACATCTCTAGGTGCCATGGAGTCTGAGAAATCACTCGTCAAAGATATGGCATGTTTGGGCCTCAGGGCTCTTAAGCGACTATGCTCAGACGAGGTAGCTCGAAAGCACAAGGAGTATAAGGAACCAAAACAAATCCTCCACTAGCATTCACCTAGCCACCCTAACATGTTGGTGTAGTTGGTTTGGTCCCACAAGCTTCTGTTTGCAAACTACAACGTCTGGCAAGCCCTACACTGACTCAGACTGCACTATTTCACGCATTTGCAAACAATAGCACAACGAGAGAACCAGATGGAGATGGAGAAAACCATGAGAGGATTTCATAGAGGGACCCCTGACATGGAGGTCTCGAATCTGATGAGACATCTCTAGGTGCCACGGAGTCTGAGAAATCACTCGTCAAATATATGGCATGTGTTTGGGCCTTAGGGCTCTTAAGGGACTACACCTGGACGAGGTAGCCTGAAAGCACGAGGAGCGTAGGGAACCAAAAAATGAATCCTCCACTAGCATTCAATAGGCCACCCGATGTGTTGGCATAGTTGGTTTGGTCCCATGAGCTTCTGTTTGCAAACTACAACGTCTTGGCAGCCCTACACTGACTCAGACTGCACTATTTCGTGAGTTTGCAAACAATAGCACAGTGAGAGAACCGAGATGGAGATGGAGAAAACCTATAAGAGGATTTTGTAGAGGGCCCCAACATGGAGGTCTTGGATCTGATGAGACATCTCTAGGTGCCACGGAGTATGAGAAATCACCCGTCGAAGATATGGCGTGTTTGGGCCTCAGGGCTCTTAAGGGACTACGCCCGGACGAGGTAGCCCGAAAGCACGGGTGGAGGAAACCACCAATGTTCAATGATTTTTCCACATGATGCAACTATGTAGACTATGAACTTAGTTTTGTTGGGAGACACCAATGTTCCAACTGTTCATTTTGAAAGAATGAATATCTTCAATCAAATAGAGCCTGAACCCATTACAAAAGGTTGTTTGTGCCCAAAAAGAAGCCAAAGCCATATAAATTTTAGTCTTCAACTTTAGACCCATATGAAAGTATCGTGAAGAAAGATTAGGTGAATATTTCACTATGATTCAACAGAGGTAATGATCTTAAAGACTCTTTGAGTCCAGAAAACATGAAGATATGGCCTCCATGGCAATCCCTTTACCAACAAGCCCATGTGTTGGGGTCTCATGGTTCTCAAGAGGAAAATTTCAGGGACTACCCTACGAATCCTATCCCGATTTTTCTCGCAGATCATAGGGAATCCAAATATGAAGTTCAATAGCATTTAACAGGTTACCCAGTTATTTTGTTCGTGAAACCCCCTATAGCCAAACTAAGTATTGGCAGCCTAAATGACTATTGGAGGATTAATTTTGGTTTACGCGTGCTTTACAACAATAGCTCGTCTGGGCGTAGTCCTTAAGAGCCCTGAGGATTTTGCCAGAGGTCCCCAACAGATGGACCTATTAGATGTCTCTAAAGATCTCTCTAGCTCTCTAAGAAATTGGCTCTTTTCTCCATCTCCATTCAACTCTCGTTGGCTATTGTTTGCAAAGGCATAAAATACACTGAGTCAGTGTAGGGCTGCCCTAGACGCTGTAGTTTGCAAACGAAAGCTTGTGGGACCAAACCAACTACCTCAACATGTTAGGGTAGGTTTTGTCTTGGAGGCTTCTATTTTGGTTCCCTACGCTCCCCATGCTTTCAGGCTACCTCATCCGGGCAATAGTCCCTTAAGAGCCGGATGGAGAGGAAAAAACATGCTATATCTTCGACGGGTGATTTCTCATACTCCGTAGCACCTAGAGATGTCTCATCAGATCTGAAACCTCCAGAGGGCCCTCTAAGAAATCCTCTCAAAGCGGTTTTCTCCATCTCCATTTGGTTCTCTCAGGTTGTCTATTGTTTGCAAACGCACGCGAAATAGTGTAGTCTGAGTCAGTGTAGGGAACCAGATGCTGTAGTTTGCAAACAGAAGCTCGTGGGACCAAACCAACTATGCCAACACATCAGGGTGGCCTGGTGAATGCTAGTGGAGGATTTTTTTTGGTTCCCTATGCTCCCCGTGCTTTCGGGCTACCTCGTTCAGGCGTAGTCCCTTAAGAGCCCTGAGGCCCAAAACATGCCATATCTTCGACGGGTGATTTCTCAGACTCCGTGGTACCTAGAGATGTCTTGTCAGAGAGACCTCCACATTAGGGCCCTCTATGAAATTATCTCATAGTTTTTTCTATCTCCATCTAGTTCTCTCGCTGTGAATATTGTTTGCAAACGCATGAAATAGTGCAGTCTGAGTCAGTGTAGGCTGCCAGACACTGTAGTTTGCAAACGGAAGCTCGTGGGACCAAACCAACTACGCCAACACGTCGGGGTGGCTTGGTGAATGCTAGTGGAGGCTTCATTTTGGTTCCCTACGCTCCCCGTGCTTTCAGGCTACCTCGTCTGGGTGTAGTCCCTTAAGAGCCCTGAGGCCCAAACACGCCATATCTTCGATGGGTGATTTCTAGGACTCCGTGGCACCTAGAGATGTCTCGTCAGTTCTGAGACCTCCATGTCAGGGCCCTCTATGAAATCCTATCATGGTTTTCTCCATCTCCATTTGTTCTCTTGCTATGTCCTATTGTTTGCAAACTCGAAATAGTGCAGTTTGATTCAGTGTAGGGATGCTAGATGCTGTAGTTTGCAAACGGAATCTCGTGGGACCGAACCAACTATGCCAACATGTCAGGGTGGCAGGTGAATGCTAGTGGAGGATTCATTTTGGTTCCCTATGCTCCCCGTGCTTTTGGGCTACCTCGTCTGGGCGTAGTCCCTTAAGAGCCCTGAGGCCCAAACACGCCATATCTTCGACGGGTGATTTCTCAGACTCCGTGGCACCTAGAGACATCTCATCAGATTGAGACCTCCACGTTGGGGCCCTCTATGAAATCCTCTCATGGTTTTCTCCATCTCCATTCAGACTGAGTCAGTGTAAGGTTGTCCATTGCCAATCACCTGAATAATATAGGTGGTTTATACAATATAGGTGGTGAAATGAGAATTTTAATAAGATATTTTTACAATATAGGTGGTGAAATGAGAATTTTATTTGTTGTTCCTTTCTAATATTTAATTTCTCTTAGCTTCACTTGGCTTCGAGAATAATAAATTCTCTACTGACAGTGCCAACCACGTGAAGGTGGAAGATTTTTTGGCACCACTAACCTACATAAACATGTTAGTAAGCAATTAAATAGAATTTTAAATCATACAAAATTTAAACAAAATCATTTAAGTAAATATTCAAATTAAATTCATGAAGAACATACCTTTGCAAATTCAATCCAATGAACCATAAGGATCAACTCTATTCTTGACAGTAGCAAGAATTGCTTCATGATCTGATTCATGAACCTTCCACAGATTCTTGTTTGATGGCCGACCTCGATATTTGATCAATTTAATATTTGTTGCAAGGACCAAATGTGAATAGTGAAGTATCTTCCGATGTACTTCATAGTCTTCAAACAACCAAATGTTTGATTTTTTGATAGGATATCGTTGAAGCCAAGTTCCAGTGACTACCACTAACCCAGTGGGATACTCAAGGTCTTCACCATCAATGACTGTGGAAGTCAATTTTTTCCCCTCTACACAACGAGACAAGAAGTAGTTATGTTCCCTCTTCGTTAAATTCCATCACAATAACTGTAAAAATGTGCCCTATGTATCACAAAGTAAAATTGTTCAGTCAATTTAAAAATACATTAAGAGTTGACCATTTAATAATTTATAAATCTAAAACATGACATGTACATATATGTATGTACCTTGTTGCACTAAATCAGAGACTTGGTCAAAGTCAGGTGATGTTGTCATTTGATCTGAAGACCCTGCAAGTTGTAATGCTCATGGAACTTGATGTGTGTCAAGTGGAATTAGAGGTCTACAAGTCCATTCATCCACCCACTACTGTGACTCACATTCATTCCACGCAAAATCAATGCATGATATACAAAAACATGTCATGCACCTAGTATAAATAGTCCAAGCATTTACATCTGAACTATGGAATGAGTGCATATCACTTGATCCTGCAACTGTCATACAATCTTCAAAGTTTGTCAGATGTTGTTCCTCTATCAACCAAAAATATCTACGAACCGTTGATCTCTCTTGAGATTCATGGCCCATATTCTTGACACACCAATCAACAATGTTTTTTGCATCTATAAATTTAGCACCATCCTTGAACTTTAACTCTTCTCTTGCAAGTGCTCTTTTCACACATGCTCCTGCACCATCATGCTCTCCTTTTCCATGCCCTGCCTCAGTAAAAATCCAGATATGTTGTACATTTGTTTCTTTGTGCATCCTGCTTAGCCAATAAAACATCCATGCATTTTTGAATTGTGATGTGCAGTTGTTCGACCAAATGTAATGTTGATCAAAACTAATGTTCCTCTCATTCAAGTTCACATAAAACACCTGGAAACACCCTTGTACATATTCTGTAGAATGTGTCCGATCATCACTGATGTAGAAATGATACTCTCTTAATATTTTTCGATCTTTCTCAGTGCTTTCAGGAGAGTGCATGAATGTTATATGCACGAAAATAGAAACTTGCACTGAGTTATAATATTGAGACTGAACCTCCATTTGTGGCTGCAATGTGTAATTCTCTGTGAAGTCAACTACTGAAACAATAGTACCAAGTGGGAATGTGTCATTTCTTAACTTGAATTGTTCATCCAACCATCGAGCTCTATGTGTGTGCCTTGCATACTCATAAAAAAATTTCCTCTCTGAATTTGACCATATATTCTGATATAGGTAATTGTTTTCTAACAAGCTCACACCTCTTAGATTCTTTTCCATCTTTTAATTGATATGCCACCGATTTATATTTGGTGAAATCAACCAATTATTTTCCTATTGAATATGTACTCTCCTCATGGATACAAATTTTCAGATTTGGCAAGCCACCGCATACATTGCACGTTCCATCCAAACATGCTTTGTTATAAAAAAAATTGTCTTGTTGATTTTTCACAAAATATTGTTGGAATAAATTCCCTTGAATATTTTTGTGGGACATTTATTCCACACTCCTGCAACATGATGTCAGTATGCAAAACATGATGTATTTGACAAAAAACATCATAATGCATTGAAAATTCAACATGATGCCTGCAACAAGTGGTACATGAGTGATTGATTTTCACATAAAAGGGTTTTCTCATTTCAAAGAATCTTTGGCTAATGTTAATTTGTGGATTTTCATTCTTAAACTTAGAGAACAATTCTGTTTGAGTCATATCTAAGAAATGTTTTACACATGATTCACGATTACGAGAACCTATTCTTCTTTTTACTGTATCTCTTCTATTCGGTGACACCCTTGTGTTCTCATTCCAAAATTTTACAATTAATTCTTTTAGAATATCAGATGTATTATTGTCTTTTCATGGAAGTCTACTAGAGAAATCCCAATAGTCAGTGTTATTGACTAACTGGAGACGTTTACGTCTCTCTATTGCTTTCATTAGTGTTTTTTTATTTAGCTTCAAAGCACTACTTGTTTTTCTAATCAAGTGTTTATTAACTGTTTTATCACTTACTATACAATTAGTAAGTGCATGCCATGTAACATTACTATCTTTGGTGCATCTTTTGCCACCTACAGTTTGGTATGCTTTATGTATGTTTTCAACAATTGACGCATTTTGATCAACAACATTAGATGTTCTTAACCCCAGGGTCTTTATTATAGGTCTCATCTTAATTAATTTCATCAATGAAACAAATAATTGACATCTTTGTGTGTCATTTAAATTCTCAAAGTAATTATCTCAAAATCCACTAGCTTTTCTTCTCGCATTTCTTTCAGACATTTTGTTAGGCATTGGTTTTATAATGTTTTCATCAATTTCAATTAAGTGAATTGGTTTTCTTCGCAAAATGGAAGGAGGTGTTCTTAGAGGTGAAGATTTGTTTATAAGGTTACTTTCTTCATTCAGTGTTTTCATACAAATTTTGGGGTTAACATTTGGATTCTCAGGTAAGGGTTCAACAATTGGATTCATATCAATTTCTTCATCCATACCAACATTATCATTCAATTAAATATCATTATTCATTGCAAAATCATTATTCTCTACATTTTCATTATGTATTTCATCCCCATTTTCTAATACATTAGCTACATTTGATATAGCGGATGTACCTTTCCCTGCTCGAAGTTTTTGCATTCTCTTCAATTTCTTTATTCTCTTCTCTTCCAATTGCTAGTGTCTTGTTCTTGACTTTCCTCTTATCCTTAGCTCGACGTTTATTGCCCATGATTAGAAAAAATCAACTAGTGGGGTAGGGGACAAAATGAACTACTAAAAAATCGTGTAAGAATGTAGAGAAAATTGCAGACAAAACAAAATGTTTGCAGAATTCCTGTGAAAGAGATGAAAGGGATGTTGGGGGGCCACAATATATAAAACAAAGAAAAATAAAAACACGTACACATTATGTAACACGTACGCGTTTTTCATTTTCTCTTTTCCCAAGCCATGCCTCAAGGCTTGGGATCTGGTTTGGATCCCCAAGCCTGAGGCATGGACCTATACAAACATAGCAAACAACGTGTTTTTACAAGAAAATGTAAAAATGCCACTTCCTCTATGATAAATCAAAATAAAACAATCGATCCATTTTTAAAAAGTTATACCATGACGTAGAGCAAGAGTTTCTTCTTTCTAAAAATATAATTTTTCAAATTTTCTGACTAATATAAGGTTTTAATATTATTTATTTTCTAACTATACCTTTTTATAGCTATTTTTTGAAGTGTAAATATGTCTATCTTTCATGGTGTATCTTTTTTTTGGGTAATCGAAAATTTAAAAAAAATTATACTAGCCTAAAACTAGGCATAATTCTATACATATTCAAAAATAAAAACTAATTTTTGATATTTTTTGAGGTAGTTAGGGGGGACATGGTCGGAGCTCCATTATTTTTAAAAAACATAAAATTTTTGTACTAGAAAAATCATAAATAAAAAAATATTCACTAAAAAAATCTTAAAAAAATGGAGCCCAAACTAGATGCTCCTAGCTATCTTTCTACCAAAGGGTTTTCAAAAATACTAAATGGTGCTCAAAAAATGGTGGGGGGCACGAAAGTCACTCTATTATGTTTTTTAACAAAAACAGGAGCATCTATTGGTATTTTAGTTGTTTGACCCACTTAAACTTATCCGTTTTCAATAAAATTTAGTAGCTTAGAAACTAGACTCAAAATGCTACGATTCATATTTCTACAACATCTTCCAATTTTGAGTGTAACTATTTCGAAAAACTCATACAAGTTGAAGATTAGTTTTTTTCAGAAAAATGCGTCCACTTAAGACCCCTTTCTAATCCTTCTTGTATTTCTAATTATGTTATCAGTTTGGCATGTTTACAAATAGCCTAGTTTCCATTACAAATTTATAAATAACTATAGTATTCTATAACCTATAATATATAGTAATAAATCTTAATTAAGTGAATTGAATCAATCTATTACAATAATTTTAGGCTAGATATATGGGAATTCAAATGGTAAAAAGGGACAAAATCTGATAATAATAATATTATAACATTATTATTTAATTTTTCCTTATCAGGGTCATATCTCTTACCCTATTGGTATAGTTTTTAGCCAAACTACCCATTGGAAATATGAGAAAAATAACTCGAAAAAATACAGTATAAAAATAACATGTTGGCTACTTTCGTATGGTCCAAAGCCTAGAAATTCTCCAAAGACCCTAAAATGTAAAATAGAAAAAGTTGTCCAAAACCTACTAAAATATAATGTTTATAAATATTTCTCTAATTTATAATATATCTATGAATATCCATATTGATTATTCACTATTAAAAATGTATTTCATTACTTTCTATAAATACAAGTTCATTTATCCTTCTCTAAATGTTGACATGGGTCATTCTTTCTCCAAGTACTCATCCAAATCACATCCCATGACCTACACTTTGTCACATTACGTTAGATGTTATATTTGGCCATAAAAAGTCTCCACCAAGTTCCATGTTATAGACAATGTTCTTTATTACAATGTCATATTACACAAACCCTAGATACATCCTATGGGAGTGATTTCATCTAATCTTCATCAATGTGTTGAGTATATACATGATCACTATGAATACACTATTACTACATATATAAGGGACCTTTTAAGCATTGTAAAATTAAATATTATGCTCCTAATGCGCCTATTATCACACCTTTGGTACATCTTATTCCTTTTGATTAATAACATATATATGAGATTGGAGAATTAATCTTTACACATGAAATTAAGATTCTTGTGTAACCATCACTAAGCCTAAGTAAGATCTATCAACATGACCACACGAAACTATTAAAGAGGTATACATTTAACACTCCAAGTGAATTAAAATTACTCCAATTAAGCCACTATAACACTTGGTTAATTTATAAAAACAAGATGGATTTACTACTAAATCCTATCAAGGTTTTCAGAAGGATATACTTGACAATGGTGTTAGTGTTCATACACTTTATATTTGATATTTTTTAATCAACAATATATATCTAAACTGTATCAGTAGATATTGGTTATAAGAAATACATATGCACTCTCAAATTTCTTAACTCTTTAGGTTATACTTAGAAACATATCCAATTCAACACACAATATCATAATAAATCCATTGGAACAATTTTTCTCCCCCATCAAGTTGGGGAAGATATCCTACATGAACATTTTTTGGTTATTGATACTCTTGGGACATGTAACATGAGTTTTTATATTCCCTTAGATCATGTGTTTATGGATATTCCTTATATTATCCATCAGTGTGTAAAATACATATATTGTAATCAAAGTTTTATGATTCATGATATCCCTTAAGAGGATCGTTTACTTATTCCTTATAATTAAGCAGTGGTTTTTACACCATGTCTTTTGAGCCTACTTGTGATGTATCTATAAGATATATCTCATACAATCCTTCACCTACACTTGTGGGTTTCTCTTCTCACCCTCATGATTATATCATAAGGAATACCTCTTTACAAATGTTTTCAAAAATATAAAAAACATTCAAATGTGTTAAAACTCCAAAAAAAACTCAAATATTTCCAAAATACAAAATTAGGACCTAAATATGGCTTTATCTTTTATTTCTCTACTTCACATTTTTTTTTTTCACATGGATTGATAGATAGCATATTGTATATTATGTACACATATGTTTCACTACGTATGTAAGCATGATGAAGATACAAATGACTCTACATGCTTATACATGTTATACTTTTCCATCCTACCCAATGGTCTTGATAATCGAGGGGAATCTTCCATATAGTCAAGTGATATTGTTAATTTTACTATAAATTAATCTTTCATATCCTAATCATGTATGTATTATATGTTGTGATATAATTTATCTATTTGAATAAATGGCGATAACACATATGGATTGTGTAGGAATAACATGCCTTGTACCATACACATATTGTCTTCTATCTACTATTTACCATCACACATTAGATTGCTTACATTCTTGTCTTTTGTGTGCATCTTTTATTCTTCTTTATTTTTGTGTGACACTTAGGTGTCCCTTATTCATGGCATTAATTTTTTTTAATTATGCATTTGTGTGGCCCCTGATTATGTTTTTGAAACTATTATGTTCATTATATCCAACTCTTTTCCTTTCTTTTGAATCTATATTTGAAATTGATTATTTTACTTGCATTCTTATGTGATTTTGTGTTTATATAAATGCATTCTTGTCATGTAATCTGTATCTTTTTTTCATGGTTTCTACAATACACTCTCTTACAAGGCCAAAATTTTATATGGTGGCCACCTATAACTATATTCTATGTGATATAATGATGACTATATGCTACATTTTACATGGACACACTTCAACTATGCTGAGATGAGAAATCTACAACGTATCTCTATCAACTAAGAGGGTGTATTTAGTGGGGTTTTGACACAAATATCCATGCAATTAAATAACATGTACAAAATAAAAAAAATAGAATGCAACATAGGTATATAGGAATATGAACGGGTAGAATTTTTGTATAAAATTTCACTCTAGCAAAAAAAATCCAAGAGGGGCACATGGGTTTTACCCCATATTTGGAACAATCATATTATTTTATTTTGGATTATGGTAAAAAGTGAGGGTTTTGATAGGACCCACATCCTTTTATTAAAATGCCCTAACCGGCCAAATAAACTTGATATAACATAAGAGTAGCTAGTCTATTGACAAAAAGGAAACCATAATCCAAAAAGATCGCAAAAAGCCCACACCCCGTGCTATATAGGTATATTATTTTTAAGAACATTAATAGCTTCCAACACAACAAAGTCCTCAATTTTTCTAGCAAAAGTTTCAGTAACATTTAATAGATCCTTGCATCCATTTTGAAGATGGAGCCAAGTTGCCTCTGTAGAGATTTTCCAATTATTAATGACACTAAAAACATTGGTGATGGTACCAAAAATACCATGAATTAGCTCCACGACAAATTCAACACTCTTTTTAGAATCAACATTGGTGTCTAAATTAGCATCTTGGAAGGCCACATCCTCAACAACTTCCTCAGTAACATCCTCAGTGACATCCACCTCAGCATAGTCTTCACCTTCCGCAACATCCTCCTCAGCTTCAAAACCAAACTCTTCTTCGATCTCATCAGAAACATCCAATTTTCCCCTAGGGCCAGAATGAGTCAGGGATTCTGGGTAGGCATAGAAAAATATTGGGAATTGGGGCATCTTTCACAGAAACCAAAGTATCCAGCACATGAGGAACAACACTCACAGAACCATGAGTGGGGGAGATGGGAGAGGAGAGGTGAGTTGTCATCAAGATGGAGGAATCCAGGAGTGGAGGTAGAGCACGAGTAGGGGGAGAAGAGGTAGCATCCCAGTGACCATTAATTTCAACTTCCAGGTCAAAGGAAGGCGGGGAATTTAGATGGCGGCGAAGGCAATGAGTGACAGGGCAGGGAGAAGGCAGAGGAGGGGGTGGCGATGAGCTGAGCCAATAATAGTGGGAAAGATATTCAAGGCACGAGCATCCTCAAGATACTTAAAGAGAAGATAAATAAGACCTTGGTGAAGTAAATTACCTTCACCAACTCTAGCATTTTGGATGGATAAAATTACAGACTGATAAAGAAAGTTGGCAAGGTTCACCTTACCACCATTATGGAAGTGTGCCAGAATGAAAAGTTGGGGCCCATAAACTAGCTTGTATATGCCCTCTAAAGTAATATACCTCATAATATATTCTCCAATGCAATCCCTTGGCTCCTTAAGAGAGGTTCTTTGATAACCTGACTTGTAGAAGTAAGCTTTCTATTTTCTTTTAGTAAAAAAATATGCCATTTTAGCCTTTAATGACCTCTTAAAATAGATATCCCCATCATTGGGGAGCCTTATAGCTTCAGCAATGCTCTCCACAGAGATTTCAAACTTAGTTTTTCCCACACGAACTTGGCCCTACTTCCAGGAAGACAGAACACTACTAGAAACCACGACGGAGTTCCCTGAGAGTATTTTAATGAAAGTCGCAACCCCCTTCTCCACAATAATATTCTAGACTACTTCATCCTTTTTAAGCTCATCACAGTTCGTAGGATCTAATTGAACTAGGGTTCCCCCCATTTTTCGCATAGTCAAGAAGTAGAGAAAACTAATGGCTTGAAATGAAGTAATAACACGGGTATAAATAATTAAACCCGAACCCCTTTTGACATGTGCCCACAAGAAGAGGGATTGCTTACAATGAATATTTTAAAAATATTCATTAATGATTCAAAATTCTCTTACTCGACTTCCCATGTGTGACTAAGAAAATCAAGAAAAAAATATTTCAAATCCTCATAAATGGGATCATCACTGGTGGTGAGGGGAGCATACAGCCAAAAAATCTAACTCCCAAGTAATTATGAAAATTAGTGCACACTTTATACATGTAAAAATTAGAAATTTTGAGAGTAGTCATCCTTAACGACTTTTAGAAGTATTTCAGGAAGATTCCCGAACCATATTTCTTGTTTCTGCTGAGTGACTCCAATGTTAGCAAGTAAATCAGGCACTTTGTTTCCTTCCTTAAAAACATGTTGATATTAAACATTGCTAAATTGAGATTGGAGGAGTCTAATATCCGATATGATAGTGTTGATAGTCCAACTGGAGAAGTGTCTTGGGTCTTTCCTAAGTTCATCTCAGAAGTTATCGGTCAACGGGTTCCACCCTTTTGACATCAAATAGTCAATCTTTCTTGGAAATCACTTCTTCTACATACACTATGGAACATCTGGAAAGAACGTAATAGGATAATCTTTAAGGATCAACACATTAATCCCCCAACAAGTATTCACGTTGGTGACAATAGGTCTTCAAGAAAATATGAGTTGTTGTATTTGGAAACAACACAAACGTAAAATTGTTCTCATCATGGAGAGACAGTGGCTGCAACAACTCTAGGTACCCCTCCAGCCTCATAATTTAGATGCTTTAAGGGCTATTACTACTTGGACCCCTCCCCCTATTGGGTGGTTTAAAGTCGATACCGATGGGGCTGTAAAAGGTAATCCGGGCCTCTCTTGTGGGGGTGCTGCTATTAGGGATGATTTGGGACAACCGATGGCAGATTCTTGTTCCTTATTTGACTCGGGCACAAACCACAGAGCTGAAGCTCTGGCCATTTTAAAGGGTCTTGAACTTGCCACTATTTTTGGAAAGATCAACATAATTGTGGAAAGTGACTCCCTAAATTTGATTAATCTCCTTACTATATGACTTATCAATCCATACCTATGACGTTTCCTACCCTACCCTTATTGATTAGGATAAAAAATGTCATGTTTCTATGGACGTCTTTCAAAATGATGAGGCCATATAGGAGTTCCTTAGGGCTCAAGAATCTTTTCCCTTGTCAAATCACAAGAATGGTTTCGATATAAACCTTGCTGCTAATGCCTATTTCAGTAAGGAAATTAAGTTATTCAGTCCACAAATAAAAAAAGAAATAAAAAATAGAAAAAATAAAAATCATATCTTTCATAGTGAAAACCTATTAGAGGCACTATGCGAGAAGCAAAAACTGAAAAATAAATAGAAAGATAAGGATGCATCTCGTAGTGAAAACCTTTCCAAGGTGCTAAAGAGAGGAGACTCTCATCCGGAAATATCATAAGATCTACATAAACCTATGACATCAGTTCAAGATAATGAAAATGTTATCCAATTTCACTACCCTAGCAAAATTGGACAACGAGAAGGCTTACATTGTCACAATCAGTTAATGGGCCCACTTGGTGAGAAATGGAAAATCCAATACACAACTCTAGGAAACCTTCATACATCCCACTCAGTCTTGACATTGACGGAGAATCCAATAAATAGCATAAAATGTTCAAAAGAAGGCGTAGTTTCCAATACAATACACTAAGCTTCTAAGGCTATCCCATCAAGCTCATTGGCGAGTTACATAGGTGACCTGAGTTATCAGAAGAAGATCGAGTTCTATGATCCAATTCAAGCCATGTTTTGAATGGCCGAGCTAGCCAAGACTCATGTAACAAACTATTTTAGAGAAGAAGGGACTCACTGAGCTAACTTGGGCAATGCCGAGCTGATTTGCAGGGAATGGCCAAGCCGAGGAAAATTGTAAAGGAACCGATCTTTTGTATTACCACCGAGCTGCTTGAAGTATTGGGAAAATTTTAAATCTAAATCGAGCTCTGCATTAGGAATGATGGGGAAGCTAAATAATGTTGACTGAGCTAGTTTGAATATAGACCAAGCTACCAAAACTCAAGGTACACCAGACTCTTTCCTCATTACAAATTGGGCCCAACTCACATTGAGTTGATTCTATGAGACCTAGGAGAGCTTATTGAAGAGGTCGAGTTGGTGATACAGGTAAACAAAGCCAAAGCCCATTGCAGCGAACAATAAGCTATTACAATAGTGGCAAGATGTACGGTGCATTAAAGTCACTCTTATAACCTATAGCCATGTATACATATCATTGATGCCCTCAAGTCCATGGCTGAACACAATGTTTGAGAGGAAGATCAAGATATGAAAATATGAGGCCGAGTTGTTTCATGTATGGGAGAGTTATTGATTACACACCGCAAGCTACGGTAGGTATGTTGGCAAGTTGCTGAAAACCAGGTCGTGTGAGTGCATCAAGTTAACCCATGGCCGAGCACTTAATAAGAATGTGGTGCCAAGCTCCCTGATGGTATTCTATAACAAATTATCCACTCCAACACATGCAACAGGATGTTGAGCGAGCTTAGGAATCAAGTTCTATGATATCATGAACGTAGGTGATAAAGCCCATTTATGGAGAATAAAAAAATGAAGGACTCGTGCTATCGAAGTTGAGAATGAGAGTGGGCCAAGCCACATCACAATGCAAAGAGAAAAAGTTGCAGAGTTCAACTCAAAGAAAAATTGAACTCTCCAGGTTTGAGCTTGAGATAAAGGCCAACACATAAATGAGGGAAGTTGAGAGAAAACTATCATCTAACAGTTAGCGAAAAACAAAGTTCAGGTTGGCTCGGTGAGCCACCAATGAGCTCGGGACATGAAATGACCATTTCGGTCGATGCGGCATTCAGAAGC